>CM072997.1:133903735-136303735 GCA_037038555.1 Rhynchonycteris naso | reverse complement strand
GTAAAGCATGGATGGATGTCACTACATGAGTACTGACTCTTCTCATGTGTATATACTTGACACTTTCCCAGCAGGCATCCCTCTCTTTAGATGACCCCAAGTTGACGGGGCTTGGTTTTCAGGGGTTGGTCCCCAAACTTTTTACACAGGGGGCCAGTTCACCGTCCCTCAGACTGTTGGAGGTCCACCACATACAGTACTCCATACACTGACCACCAGTGAAAGAGGTGCCCCTTCCGGAAGTGCGGCGGGGGCCAGATAAATGGCCTGAGGTGGCCACAATTTGGCCTGCGGGCCGTAGTTTGGGGACCTCTGGTTAGATGAACGCTAACACCCAACTCAATCTAATAAGCACTAAATAAACCCACCTGCATAAAGACCTCTCTCTGGTGTTTCCATCAAAGAAGAAGTAAACTTCATAAGTAACTAGTGCTGGCTGAATTGTGTTAATCATCTTAGTATAATTTATGCTACTATAATTTAGCAAACATTTAGTAAGCCTAATGGAAAGCTGAATATTATATAATGCTTTGCCCTGAGGAACTGATTTAGTTCTTGGGGAAATTAAAATTAAAATTTTGAATAACTAAAGAATGAACAGAAAGAACACTATAGATTCAAATTCTAAAAAAAAAAAAAAATCTCTCTTTGATCCAGATAATAAGGTCTCTAATAAAAACCCATAGAAGAGAGGGTGCTTAGGAGAACTGCTTTCTTGTTGTGGAAGACAGGCCCCATGTGGCACTGGTTTCTCCATCAGAAAGTTTTGCCAACTGTTATTGAAAAATAAGAAGTTATAAATAAAAGTGCTTTACATGGCAAAATCCACATCTTAAAAAAAAATAAAAAAGCTAAATGCTTTCACTTCATCTTCCTGGGTCAGCAGGAGTAAATCTCAAGGGTAATGCTGAGGGAAAGAGAACTGTAGAAACAAATCCACAGAATTGTATCATTTATATGAAATTTTTGAACACCAGTACACACTGCAGTTAGTAGCCACCTCTGAGTAGGGAAGAAACAGATGTGGCTGAGTGAAAAGAAGGGAGGATGCTTGTGTGATTGCTAAAATACTTTCTTATAGAGAAAAGAACCGAATCCATAGGGCAAGATACTAACTCATATGAAACCTGATGTATCAACTCAATATATTATTTTATCTATTTTACAGAGATTTAAAGCATTTATAATTTTAACTATAAAAAGTTGTAAAGATGATAAAAATTGCAAAAAATAAGAAAGATAAATTAGTGTTAATATTTGCACGTCTACTTCATCTCTTTGAGTATAATAATTCCTAAAACATTAGCACAAAATATAAACCTGACATTTTACACTGAATTCCAGTTCTGGTTAAAACTTTCATCTGACAACATTATGAGTCTAGAAAAGAGTAACTTAAAGCTAGAATGATTTATGAGCATGAACTGTAGTAGAATAGGATTCTGTCTCGGACTCTTAGTATCTGTGTAAATTTGGGCAAGTGACTTTCCTGTTGGAGCCTCTGCTTCATCTTCTGTAAAATGCAGATAATCATGACTTTAAGGGGTTGTTACAACATATTTTAAACGAGGAAAGGCAAGTAAAGTATCTATTGTTACTACCAGAAATATCAGCTATGCTGGCGGTCGCAGGCTCTAAGCTAAGCCCGTCTGTGTACCATCTTGTTTACCCCTTATTGGCTGGGGAGATGGCATATCTCCTGGTCTTGTGTTTATATATTGAGGGATGTCTCTAGAGTAACACCTCTGGCGTCTGCTCCACCTCCTTTTCTTCTGCACAAAAAGGAGTCTCCAGTCCACATATAGCATGGTTTTCTGTAGACCCAAACTGAGTTGGCCCAAAATCTAGATTTGAGTGTCTAGGGAAAAAGGATGAAGTTTGACAATCCAGTTTGTTCTCACAGCCAGGCTATGTGTGACTTTATCAGTATCATTTTAGCCTCCATCTGTCTGACAGTCATAATACCAAATAAAGTGCTGAGCAGTTAGTTCAGTGTCCCTCAACTCTATGAACTGGGAACTATTAAGCACCAGTGCCAAAGGTAATTTACAGCTTCAATCATGAGCCTTGTCACCCTGGCTGGTGGCTCAGTGCATAGAACCTGTCACTCTGGCCTCATTTTCCACCTGTGCCCCTCCTCTTCCCTACCCCCTCCCAGCCCCTGCTGCTCTGGAACACATTCAACTCCTACCCCACCCTGAAGACTGTTTGTGAGGGACCCTCCTTCTGCCTGGAGCAACCCTCTTCTAGAAACTGGCCTGGCCTTAGAACAGTGCCTGGCACCTTGTACATGCTCAGCCACTCATGGAAGGAGGTCGGAAGGAAAGAAAGAAATGAGGGACTGTAAGACAAAAGAAATTAGGGTATAGTATAGATTGGGGAACCTGGGAAGGTTGTGTGGTGGAAGTAAAATTTAAGGTGAGAACAAATGGTGAGGAGTTCGGTACTTGGGGGCTGGTGCATTGCAAGAGGAGGAACAAGAGATATCAGGGTTAGGCAGATAGGAAGCTGAACCTGTGGACTAAATTGGGTAAGTGAATGGGTATATAACAGATCTTCCTTACAAAGACTGAACTGCTTGTTATTGACTCTACAAATACACAGTGAAATGGAAGTGCTGGCTTCTATGAACTACACTAACGAGAATTTGTGAGAAACACTATAACTTTAATGTGTTTAGCTTCTCCATCAGAGGTCGGTAAAAACCTCCCCTTGCAAATTGTTTTAGCTAAAACTCAACTACATACAACTGAGATATGGGAACTTAAAAGTATGGAGGCAGGATAGATAGAAATTAGGGGCCCTGGCCAGGTAACTCAGTTGGTTAGAGCATCGTCCTTGATACGCCAAGGTTGTGGGTTTGATTCCTGGTCAGGGCATATACAAGAATCAACCAATGAATGCATAAGTAAGTGGAACAACAAATCAGTGTTTCTCCCCTCCCCCCAAATCAATCAAAATTTTTTTTTTTAAAGGAAAATGTTAGGGAAAAGTCCTGACAAGTGGAATGAAGAAGTAGGAGCCAGAGAAAATAGCTCATGGCAGGAAAACCCCTGCAATGGTCACAGAAGTCAGCAACAGCAAGGACTGGTTAGAACCACATCATTACATGATGGAGGAAAAATTGAACAGTGACCAACCCCAAAGTTCATTATATCATCAATATAATGGAAATTGACACCACAAGTAGAAGAAGGGGGGGGGCTAGGGGGACAAACACCATGATGCTTCCAGAATGGGTCTTGTTAGGAACAGTCCTCTCCCAACCAGAAGGTGAAGTCAGAATTTGAGGCCATAAAGTTTGGAGACAACCTTCCCATCCACACTGCCCGGAAACACATAAAATCCCAAGAATGGAGCACATACACAACTCACTGTGCAGCTGGCCCGTATTCACTCAGATGTGGACTTTTTGTTCCTTTCACAGTGGGGCTCTTGCTCTGACCTCTTTTATTTTCTCTACCCAAATAAAATATTCTTTATTCTTACTCCAGTTAGCCCTTGCGATCTTTCGTGGGAGAGTCAAGGACCTGGAAGTCACCTGACATGTGAAAGGGGTCATCCTGCCAGGGCAGGGCCAGAGCCTGGAGTGGAAGCAGTCTGCTGACAGTCTGACTCCTGCAAGTCTATTTCTGGAACTAGGGAGAAGAGAGAAAAGTGAAAATAATAATCTATCCACATCCACCCAGCCTTCCGTGATTCATTGCACAAACTTTTTCAGGGTTTTGGCAAGAACCAAATACTTCCAGTCAACACATTGAGGAGGCATCAGTGCCAACTGCTGAACACCCAGGTCTGCTCTTGAGAGGGACCAGCCCAACTCTTGAAATGTCAGGGACAGGAATTAAAGGAGGGATCAAAAAGTGAGATTATAATCGGGTGTAAATCATCAGAAGTTGATCTTAAAGCTAACCAGGATGACATAGGGAAATAGCATATCAAAGGTGATAGAAGATGCTGTCTGAAAATTGTGTGTTTCTGAGATGATGCCATAAACCACACATTGTTCTGATGAATTTCTGTCTGGTCTGCAAAAAGCTCATCTGTCTAATCTGTAAGTGAGTCATGGGATATATGATGCCCTCTTACCCTTGATGAGAATAAACATACACATGCAAAACACACACACACACACACGTAAAACATATATGTATTAAGCATTGATGAAATGTTCAAGCACTGTGCTAGATGGTGGGAATTAAAAGAACTATACAACCATCTTATCTTCTGTAATTCTAAAATTTAGTGGAAATGCCTACAAAAGTTGTCTTCCTGATACCTGTGTCAGCTGAGAACATGATATTATTAAGTGAATTTGATGTTCGTTTATTCATAGTTCTTACTCGTGTAAATATAAAAATAGTATTACAATTAGGGTATCTATATCTAATTTCCCTGCTGAGTAAATAAGTTCTATAGCAGAAAAAAAGATCAGTGATCCAACATTTATTCACTCAACAAACACAAGGCACACACTCAGACATAAAATTATTAGGAATCATGCCATATATTACATGCCGTTTACGAGGTGCTTACAGCACTGCACCACAGTAATAATACAGCACTCATCTTTATGTTGTCTTGCACTTCCATGTGCATTTGCTCATTCTACTGCACCTGGCAAATTTAAATAAAGGCTTTTACCCTTTTGTTCCACAAATGTCTGCAGTTGCTATACTATACTGATGTAACACAGCATTAACTACAGTACAAATACACACCCTCCAGACTGCATTTTGAAAAAAAGAAAATGTTTATGATGCCTATCTCAGAAACACTAAATTCATCAGTCTAAAATCATTTAAAAGTGTCAGATGAGTTTGAAAAGAATAATCTATACATGAAATTCATATCTGAACTATGCAGAGTTATGACTTTGGAGTCAAAGGAAAAGAATACACTCCAACCAGAGGCAGATTTAACGGGGAGTGCACCTGGGCCCTGACTTCTGAAGGACCCCACAAAACCTCCACTTTACACTTTTTTCTAATGACACCAAGTTTTGTTTCATATATGCACTTTTAACATTAATAGTACATAATATATTTTATTTATTTAATAAAGTAGTTAACATGTATTTATATTTTCCCTGCCTCTCTTTTTTTAAGGGGCCCAATATTTTCTTCTGCGCCTGGGGCCCCAACCGACCTTAATCTGCCTCTGACTCTAACATATGTTCTGCTCTCACAGAATATCAAGCTCAAGTTAAGCCATGTATGGCTACTGTGTATTTATAATGCAGTGTGTCCTAAAGAAGCATTTCTGACATTGCTGTCCTCATTTTAGTAAAAATTTTAGTCTCAATTCTACAATGGACCAAGATGTTAGCTCTAAGGAAAAATAACTGAGAAGTATGTGCCAAGATGAATGTAATTTTTTTATGTGCTGCTTTTTGCTTTAGGCACTCAACAGAGCCAGGTTAATAAAAGAAAATCACATATCTAGATGTTCTGTAGTCAGGAAAAGTGACTCAACACCAGGAAAAAAAATCGAACAATTATAAATCTAATTTGATGGCTAGAATACATTTCCATTTTTCCCAACTCAAAATAAATGAATACAATACTAGAATCATGAGTTCATTGTTCACAATGTAAATGTGCTATTTGTCTTGGAAAAGGCAAAGAACATAAAATTAGCAGTGTGTTGATATTTCTTCCTTCCTTCCTGGAGACTTGGGAGCCCTAACAAAATCTAGAATAGAATAATGAAGAATCCACAGTCTGGGGGAAAAAAGTGTGTTACCTGTAGTGTCCTGTTTTCTTTAGTAAGTGCTGGTAAGATGCTGAATACATAAAACCTATACAAACCTAGTCTAATGACAATACCCTACTTGTTGTCTAATGAAACTAAATAGACCAGATCATGGATTTTACTTCTAGAGTATTTCAAAGTTCTGTAGCTGAACAGAACCCTGTAGAAATTGAGACTTCCAGCCTTAAGAATACAATTGCTACATGTTAAAGTGCGTAGTGTCAAAATGGATACTGTCTTCAACATGTGCCTCAGGTGGTAGCTTGGCAGGAACCCCTGGATGACCCACAGATGCCTATCAGCTCCTCATTCCTGTCTCTATCAACTCAACCTCTATCACAATGCGCTAGACTCTGGAGACCGCATGCAATACCAGGCACACATCAAGGCTCTTTTCCCTGTATATAAACTGGAGGTGTATTTCACTTTTTAAGAACCACTCAAGCATCCTTCTCTGACATTGCCTGGTCATCTCCTGGGCTACCCCAGAACTGCACACATACCTATTTCCCCTTCAGGTAGAACCTTTAAGTGACCAGTGGCTGGCACGTATTTGCTTTAAATGCTTGATCAGGAGTGCCCACACTTTTTCAGCTTGAGAGCTACTTATAAGATGACCAAGTCAAAATGATCTACCTACAATAAAAATGCAAAACATAAATTTATTTCTTCTATATTATCATTATTTAAGTTACTATTATTACTATTTAATATTGTGTATTCTTCTTTCACCTTTCTCCTTCTCAGCTCTCTTTTCGGAGGAAAGTCAATGTCATAGTTTTTATGAACAATACGAAAAAGCCGCTTCACATTTCCCTTCTTTGGAATAGCAATGGCACACAGACAGATGAGGCAAACGCACTTAGAATATGACATAGTGAAAAAAATCCCCTCCCATTCTGTATGAAAGTGGTAGGTTTTAGGCTTCTTGGACCAGCTACGGCACTCATTTTTATACCCTTTGTTGTATTTAGTTTAAATAAATCGAAGGCTAACTACACAGCTATGTAACTGAACAAGTTAGCGCGGTTTAATGCGCATGCGTAGGGTGTCAAAAGTTCAGACGTCAGATTGGCTACCCTGTATGCCAATCAAAAGACAAATGTCTTAATGTCATGCGGTCTACCCACACTTCCTTCGTGATGGACCAGTAGATCGCGATCGCGTATTGAGCACCCCTGTGCTTGATGTACAAATAAATGAATGGAACAAAAAATCTAGTATTATTTGTACTTAAAAGAAATCTTACCACATCATTTAATACTATTTTCTTTGCAAAATATATTCACAGGGAAAAAAATAATAAGGAATAAAGTAACAAATACCTATCTTCAAATACTTAAGAAAGGTAAGTTTCTTCACTTACTAGTTAACTAAGTAGCAAAGTGGGCAAGTTATTAAAGCACAGGTAAGTTTTTGCTGCAAGTCTGAGATAATATCATGCAGCTTGGCCAGACTTTGAGAGGATTTTAATTGACTTCTATGGACAGTCAATTAATGCATCGCCAGCCACAGATGTTGAAGAATGACATTCCTCTCTTTTCTTTTTCCACTTTCATACATTTTAATGAGTCTGTAATGGTCTACAATAGCCACAGCTTATAACAAATCTTCCAAAAGGAACTTCTACATGAAATTTCATTCCTACTTAGTCCTGTGCTGATGTTTTACAATTGGGTCTTGGGGAAGGAGGATGGGGGGGCACACACCGATTTTTAGCTTTTGCCCATTTCCATGGTATAAAAAGTTCCATAACTGCCAATTCCGATTACCAGTGTGATGTCACCACAGAGTTGGCAAGAGGTGCAGAAGCCCATCACCACACAATATTTGTACCACACACAGTTCATGAAAACAACCTCAAGACAATAGACAACAGTAAAACGTAATTAAATAATTACAAAGTGATGGGTTTTGAGAATTTACTACCTTCATTTTTAATATAACAATGATTGGCTCATAAATTTCCTGAAAATTCACAAGCCAGCTCCAGTGCACCATGGTATCTCACCTCACCAAGACAATGCTGATTACAAAAGGGCCTAGGTTTTCTAGCCTAGCTAGGGGGACTTATTCTGCAGGGCCCTTTGCACTGAGGCAGAGAGTAGGTGCTCAAGACTTTCCACAAGGGGGAAATCTCAATGCAAAATAGCAAGCGTCTGTATGGCACATAGTACATGTGTGCATTAGTCCTCCTGGACAACATCCTCAGCCGTGGCTGTTGCCTTGGCTGCCAACACCCAGCCAGCATGAGTGGCGACAACAAAAGTGACTTACTGTAGTTCTTCTCTGCATTGTGTCCTTATTACATATATTATACCTCTTTGTTTTAACCTTAGGTGCCTCTAGTTATTGATCTTAGAGAGAGGAAGGGAGACAGCAGAAAAGAGACAGGAACATCTGTTCTTGTATGTGCCCTGACTGGGGATCGAACTGGCAACCTCTGTGCTTCGGGAGGATGCTCTAACCAACTGAGCTGTCCAGCCAGGTACCTCTAATTATATAAGACACTATGCTATGATGTGACACTCCACTTTACACATGAGGAAGCTGAGGTACCGATCAGGACAGTAAGTTGCCGTAGTAAAGAGATGTGGAACTGGATGCCATGTCTTATATCCTAATGAAACCACACTTCTCTTCAAAGCCCTTAAGGCGCTGTATTTTATTGCTTACTCATTTATACAGATACAGACTCATTTCAAAAGATTAATTTCAAAATTTGTTTTGCATCCTGCTAAAGTCTACAGGTGACATTTCACAGCTCTGGCTTGATTATGCATTAGGGTTGTCTGTCCAACCACAGCGGAGTCTTGTCAGAAGACTTGCTCAGTAGCAGAAATGCAGGAAAGCCGTTTTATAAAGACAGTGTGATGCTATGTAACCTGTAGACAGGAATCCATTTAAACATAAGAACAACCTGTGTGTCTGGTAATTGTGAGGCCTCAATTTAATGATGAGGAGACAGCAGGCACTTCAGGTAAAAGCTCAGGAGACATCACTAGGGTCACATTGGGTTTGATCCCTCCTGTGACTTACTCTCTGAGTCTGTTGTAAGTGTAGTTCTATGGGACAATGGGAAGCAAGTGTGTAAACAGAGCAGAGATGGATGATGTCTGTGTAGTATGGTGTCAAACCCTTCCTGCCATACCATCTGCATACAGCTATGGCATTCGTGACCCTCCTTGAGCACAGGACTCCAGTGAGCCCACAGCTCGTGGGATCTCAGCAGGCATCAGAGCAAGAACACAGTGAGCATGTGCTTCTGCAGTTGAGAGGGACACTGACAGTCTCAAATAGACCACGCTTTTCCGTTAGCACCAGAGCTTGCTTCTGAAGCCAAAATAGAGAAGGCGACAGTCTTCTCAGAAACACAACCAAGGACCCCTCTTGTGTTCTTGTTCCCCTTTGTTAGCCAGCCACATGCACTGAAAATGATGACACGGAAGGAAAGTTCCTCCTTATCAGAAGATTAAGATCGAGTGTTTGTAGAATGCACATGGATCACGAAGTAAAGTAGACATAGCTTAGTGCTGAGCCAAGGTTCTGGGTTCCAGCAAGAACAAAATACATCAGCATGTGCCAGTTACAAAGGACATATGGTGTGATTTCAGTGATTTTTCATAGAAGCAAAATGTTCCTATATTTGCATTTAAAAGCTGCACTGCACTGCATTAAAACCTGCACAGTATAAAGATAAACAGTAAAATGCACGCTAATAATTCAATTTTATTTTTTCTTTCCTTAGGACAACAATTGAAAACACCATGACAAGTCAAGAGAGAAGAGAAAGGGAAGAGTGTGTAGTGCCATGAAGGGTATTTCTATTCCTGCTTTTTGAACAAGGGGCCCACATTTTAATTTTGCCTGGGGTCCTTCCGCCAGTCCTAGGTGGCACATAGCTTAAGGGGCAGAATCAGCCTCTGAACCCAGGCTGACTGCAAAGGGCCTTTACTTTGAAACCATCTGATTCAGCCTCCCTTTAAGAGCAATGGGATTCATAAAGTTTCAGAAAAATTTTGTCATCATTCTGCTGTTAGTAATCGGACACCTGACAATGAACTGTTTATTCCTTTTTTAACAATTTCCCCTCCCTTGTTTCATTCAGTCATTTAAGCAGTATCTTCTCCATTCACTAAGCAAGTATTCACTATGCCAGGAAAAACCCAACAGTAGGTCATCAGCAAAGCCTACAAATTTAGAGACAAGGATGACTAAGTCATTTCTAAGGTCCTTAATAAAAACAAATAAATGATGAGTTTTTTGTGTGTGCTTTTTAACGCACATGCACACACGCGTACAAGAGAGAGACCAACACACAGGAAGGGAGAGAGATGAGAAGCATCAATTCACTGTTGCAGCACCTAAGTTGTTTATTGATTGCTTTCTCACATGTGCCTTGACCTGGGGGCTCCTGCTCAAACCAGTGATCTTGGCACAAGCCAGCAACCATGGGGTCATGTCCATGATCTCAGAGTCAAGCTGGTGAGCCTGTGCTCAAACCAGATGAGCCCAAACTCCAACCAACAACATTGGGGTTTCAAACCTGGGTCCTCAGCATCCCAGGCCGACACTCTATCCACTGAGCCACTGCCTGGTCAGGCAATGATGAGTTTTATATAAATGAAAAGTTTCCCAGCTTCTTTCCCCAACAGTCTATAACCGGAAGCAGATGTCATCTTTGAAAGAACTGGCTGGCTAGGAAGGAAGAGGGATAAAGTATGTGTCTGCTAAGCAGGCATTCCAAATAGGGCTTTTTTAGTGGAACACCAAACATGGACCAGAAGCAGCAGGTTAAAATTCTGTGTGCTTGAGTCCAAAAGAGGACTCAAAATCAGGAAGTTTTAATCCCACAGTCCCTCTGCAGACTCATATCCTCAAACCCCTGTCTGGGTTTTAAGTTACACCAGTCACAAATCACTTCAAAGAATAAGGTATTATAAAAAAGGTAAGAAACAGCAAACACACATTTACAATGGCTGCTCAAAGAAAGGGCGAAAAAAAGAAAAGCTAGATGTACGGCATTTCCATTTCCTTTGACTACTATATTATGTTCTAATAAATGAGCCCAGTACAGATGTACTGGTTAGCAGGTGTTGTTTGTCAAAGAAACTCTCAGAACCTTTACTTTCATTTTACAGAGGAGAAAACTAAAACCTAGAATATGGTTAACTTTTTCCTATTTTGTTAGAACAAAAAGTAGAAAAAACAGAGACCTTAATGTAAAAATGCAAAACTATAAAACTACTAGATGAGAAAACAATTCTGAGAGGTTCTAAATTAAATGACACCTGCTGGAGAGGGAGAGAAAAACTAGGACAGTTAGGCTGTGAATACCTGTGGGCCATCTGCCAAGAGACATTCACATTCTTGTATTTCTGCTGGAATTTTGGGTTAATTCCCAGGTGGATATTTCGAAGGTTATCCACAGAGAATGACTAGGCACTCCTCCTGCAGGGAGTGGCTTGATTGGTTCAAGCTTGGCCTTGGGCACTGAAGATAGCTCTGCTGGAGTGCATGAGCCTCAGGTACTAAAAGTAACTTGATGCTCAAGCATCAGCCCAAGATGGGGTTGCTGGGTGGATCCCGGCTGGGTTGCATGCGGGAGTCTGTCTCTCCACCTCTCACCTAAAAAGAGAGAGAGAGAGAGAGAAAGAGAGATATCAAATCAAGAAAATGAAATGTTGTTCAGAGTTAAGAAGAAATGAGCAATGAAGCCATGAAAAGACACAGGAAACCTAAATGCATATCCCAATTTAAAAAAAGCCAATCTGAAAAGGTTACATATGGCATGACTCCAACTATATGACATCCTGGAAAAAGCAAGACTATGGAGACAATGAAAGACAGTGGCTGCAGGAGCAGTTGAGGGAAGACGTGAGCACAGAGAATGTTTAGGGAAGTGAAAATATTCTGTGGGATACTGTAATGATGGATACAAGTCATTATACGTCAGTCTCAAACCAGAAACTACAGAAGACAAATGAACCCTAAGGTAAATCATGATGGACTTTGTAACAAATGGACTACCCTCTAGTGGGAACTATTAGTGGGGGAGGCTGTGCACGTGTGGGACAAAGGGTATATGAAAAATCTCTGTTTTTTTTTTTTTTTTTTTTTTACAGAGACAGAGAGAGGGATAGATAGGGACAGACAGACAGGAAGGGAGAGGGATGAGAAGCATCAATCATCAGTTTTTCGTGTGGCACCTTAGTTGTTCATTGATTGCTTTCTCATATGTGCCTTGACCGTGGGGCTACAGCAGACGGAATGATCCCTCGCTCGAGCCAGCGACCTTGGGTCCAAGCTGGTGAGCTTTTGCTCAAACCAGATAAGCCCATGCTCAAGCTGGCGACCTCGGGTTCTTGAACCTGGATCCTTCTGCATCCCAGTCAGATGCTCTATCCACTGTGCCACCGCCTTGTTAGGCTACTCTCTGTATGTTTTGCTCAATTTTGCTATAAACCTAAAACTTCTCTAAAAGTCTTTATTTTAAAAATAACAACAACAAAAAAGAGAAAGAGAAAGAATAATTTACACAAATCCCCCCAAAATGGAGGCCCTGGAATTTGAGATTTAGTCTGTTGTCTCCAGAGCCCTGTCTCTTCCCAGGCTGCCCTCTACAGTTTACAAAGAGCTCCCACCTACAGTACAACTCAGCGCAATACAGACTTCAGATTAAATGTCCAATTCTGAACCCAGTTACACTGAAAATAAACTTCACATAGGTTAGATCTTTTTCGAAATCTGCCATCATAAAATATCTGTCTACAAGTCCCAAAGCAAAGATATGGTCCTGAAAATCTTGGGTAATCCTTCAGTAATGCTTGCTGTTAATGGTCACATACCTACCTGTATCAGAGAAAGAGATGGGAGCCTGGAAGCTGAAGAAAGCGAGAAGAGAATCCAATATTAAAAAACAATTGTCAGTGTGACCAGTCGGTGGTGCCGAGGATCAAAACCCCAGGGTCGTTGGCTTAGGTGTGGGATCACAGACATGACCTCATGGTGGCTGGCTTGAGCCCAAGGTCACCAGGGCTTGATTGAACAAGGGGTTACTCACTCTGCTATAGCCCCTCGGTCAAGGCACATATGAGAAAGCAATCAATGAACAATGAAGGTGTAGCAATGAAGAATGGATGCTTCTCATCTCTCTCCCTTTCTGCCTGTCTGTCCCCCCACCAAAAAAATTGTCATCAATCTCACATCAATGTAGAGTTTGGGGGCTTAAGTGACAATTATAATATGCCAACTTGCTTCCACTCTTAAGAAAAAACCATTATAATCTCAGAATGTTCCTTCTTTAAATTTTTGCTTCCACGTATGTTAATCATGGCTGAAGAGCATTAATAAAAGAGTGCAATTAAAGAAAATAAAACCCTATTAAGCACATTATTTGCTGAAGGAGTGCTGTTACATTCTACAATAGCTTAGTAGTAAGATAAAAATGTAGATGGGTGGCAATCCCTTGCTAGGTTGCCATAAAACCTGTATTGACCATGAAAGAAGTTTCTTTTATTCAACAAATACCTACGAAAGGAATTTGCCAGCCCCTGGGGACACAAAGGTAAATTAGATAAGCCCCAGATCTAAGAATTTGGGAAGAGGGTTTGGAGAGGACTTGGGGGTGGTGACCAGATATTCACAAGTACAAGACAGGTACCCCAGGAGGTATCAGCGGCATTAAAGAGGTTCCAGGGAGGGAGCTCCAGGCTCAATAGAATGAACCATCTGGAAGTCTCCCTTCCCCAGGTGTGGCCAGTGAGCAAGGGACATGGCATCAGGCCCATTAGCAGCTTCCCTTGGTCTAGAGCTTTATCTCTTCCATTCAGATATTCCAGGAAAAACCAAACTTGGATTCCTTTTATTTTTCCAACAAACAGAAAAAAAAAAAGTCATTTCATCTTTCCCTCCAGAAGCCCCAAACGAGAAATGCCCTTTGAATTCAAGGGGAACTGTTCTGGCTCTAGGAAGCCTGCTGAGATCAGGGGCAGAGGGATAACTATTCTATTTTCTAGGTCCGGGAAGGTAGAGTCAGACAGGTTACAAATGCAGACAACCACTCTTTTAGGATGATATTCATACTGCCCTCAACTGTCTCCTCCACATGAAATGTGGGGAGGATCTCACTTCCTACTGCCTTGGCTCGCTGGGCAAAAGTGGCTCTTCAAAGCTGTTTGTCAGGCCCTTCCAGAACGTTGAGGAACCCTGGGGAGGTAAGAAAAGGATTTGTTTGGTTTTAAGCTCTTCTCATTAACTTGGCCTATAGCTGAGGTGCACACCACATTCAGCAGTGCACAGGGATCCCAGGCTGAGGTGGAAGCCCTGGAGGGACGCCTGAACAGAGGGCCCTGCCAGGAAGTACCTGACTTTTGGACCTGGGAAACAGATTTTCCATTATTTATTCATTTGTGAAGGGGATACTCAAGCAGACCTCCTTGTTGAGCCATGTCCCACTTTCCCCTGGCCCACCAATACTGGGATGTCTGTGAGGAGGCCCGTCTGCAAAATGGCCCACAGGAGCAGGGCAGGGAGAGCCAGCTCTGTGCAGTCACCTGGGGGTCACCACATAGTGAAATCTTCCCCCTCTTTCATTGGGTGAAGAGAAGTAAATGTATTATGCATATCGCCCTGAAGGATGGCAGTCTTCTCCTCCCAGGGTCACTTGGAGAAGGCCTTTCTTTCCAAAAGAAGAATATAGACCACTATTTTGGTGTATAAACTGAATGTTTCACATCATTCACCAAGAGGGCCAGAAATGTTAAAATTTCCAATTACTTCAGACATCCATAACAATGTAAGCAAGGTAAACGCAAGACTTTTTGTTAGATCCTTATTATTTATTACTAATTTCTAGGAAGCCACAGAATTGATTACTTTACCAGACAAATAAGTGAGCAAAACATGAGCCCCACTGCAGGCTCAGGCCAAATTCATCCCCTTCCCAAAAGCTTGGAATACATCTGAAACTAATTCTAATATTTGATGATTATGAGTGTCGTGAAAAGTACAGCAGAAGTCAGTGGATTAGTTCTACCACAGTGTTAGGCCTTCCTGGTGGCATCAGAATTCCAGAACATAGTAACAGAATTTTCTAAACACATCCAGTTATCAAAAACCATGTCTGGGACACCAACACAATTAAAAACTACAGAGAAATCTAATGGCAATGCCAACCGTATTAAGCTGGCATAGCAGGATTCATACAGAAAATTAAAAGGCCTTGGGTGTGCAGAGATCTAGTCATTAAGAAAAATGAAATAATTTTGACAGATTTTTAAAAAAGTACTTTACATGCTCTGGGACCCAAGCTGGACTTGTCACAGCAGACCGAGTTTTCTGACTTAAAGAACTTCCTTTGCCTGGTGTATGAGCTGAGGGCCAGATGTGAGTCGGTGCTGTTGTGTAGATTACCCACAGCCCAGAGAGGTGGTGGGTCACCGGATGGAAGAACTGCCACAGTCAACAGCACAACAGCTAATAGCCAACACACAAGAAATTATTAAAATCCACTGAACTTGATTATGAAAGTGATTTAAAATTATTTCCACGGGTGAGAAGAAATCCACATGTAGATTCTCCTTTATTCCCAAGCTGTCCCTGGTATCTTGTGCATATAAAGCATAAGATATGCTTTGTATAAATACATGCATATCAGAGTAATAAAACTATTCAAAAGCAATATATACGTAGCTTTATATTCTCTATATCTATATCTATCTATCCAGTGGTGGGATTCAAATAATTAACAACTGGTTCTCTGCCCTAATGACAATTTTAAGTATAAAAAAAGATATACCAAAAGGTAGTTTATTATTTCATGCATTTAATACTTACTGAAGAGCAATGAAAAAGGTACACAATACTAGATTAGGTGATGAGAGTTTTAAAATATTAATGAAAAAATATTAAATAATACCTGACAAAAACCCATAAAACTGTTAAGATATTTCCATATTGCTTCTTGATTGGCGTCCTCACTTGCCATTTTTTCACCTATGGACAGAATGAACATCATTATGGGCGCTTAGAATACGCTGTTGCACAGATGAACAGTAAAAAAGAGTATGGACTGTAAACTTGTGATTTCCACACTGAGCAGCTGCCCGGGTGCCCACCTTAGAGAGAATCCTGATGACAAGTGCCAGTTTAACAGCTGGTTTGCAGAACTCAAGAAAAATTTAGGTATCGGTTCTGCCGAACTGGTGTAAACCGGCTGAATCCCACCACTGTATCTTTCTTTTTTTCTCTTTCTCTCTCTTTCCTTTCTTTCCCTTCTCTCCTTTCTCCTCCTTCTTTCCTTTCTCTCTCTCTGCTTTCGTTAAATTACTACAGTGTTCTATCTACCACTGAGAATCACTAATGGTCCCTAACTTCAACTACTGGTAACATTTAGAATTTTTTTTTATTCTACTATGGGTGCAGACTAAGGGAAAAGCCCCATTAATTCACAAAAACATCCCAGACATGCCCTATTTTTAACTAGACCTTTTAGGAGATGACAAAATTTAAAAGAGAATTCTCTTAGAGCATGGGGAAAGAAATGCACAGAGTTTAGCACTCAAGAGGATGTGAGTCCAGAAAGATATTTTGCTTTTTTTTTTTTTCTTCTTTTTCTAAGTGAGAGGAGGAGAGAGAGACAGACTCTCACATGAGCCCCGACTAGGATCCACCCAGCAATCCCTGTCTGGGGCTGATGCTCTGCCCATCTGGGGCCCATGCTTGCCACTGAGCTATTTTTAGTACCTGGGGCTGAGGCTCCCGGAAGCCATCCTCAGTGCCTGGGGTCAATGCACTCGAACTAATTGAGCCATAGCTGTGGGAGGGGAAGAGAGAGAGAGAGAGAGAGAGAGAGAGAGAGAGAGAGAAACAAGAGGGGGAGAGGTAGAGAAGCAGATGATTATTTCTCCTGTGTGCCCTGACCTGGAATTGAACCCAGGACATCCACATACCAAGCTGATGCTCTACCACTGAGCAAACTGGCCAGGGTCTCCAGAAGATACTTTGAAGACAGAAAAAGTTCCACATAAACAGTGATGACTCCAAATGCAAGGGGACCCTCTGTCCTTGAAGGTGTACCTCAGCCCTGGCAGCTCTTCTGCAGGAAGCACTGGCAGAAGGAGGTCACTGCCAGATGTCAGACATCCACACTGAAGACATGGCATAGCTCCTTCCTCAGGCTTTCAATTAAAGGCATGTGTGAGCTTTTCTATCTGCACCTGCTTGGACTGAACTCAGGGTCAAGGTATTGCATTGATAATTCTTCATGGGCAGCTGATATTTTATACATTCCCTAGTCTAGAAGTACTTTTCCAAATTTTATTATCTATTCAGAGACGTGGGCAGGCAGAAAAAATGCAGCACAACAAAATGCTGCTGAAGCCATTTGCTGTGGAGGGGTCTTTATTATTACACCATTTGTTATTTTTTCTTCTGAAGTTAAATTTAATGGAGTGACATTGATCAATAAGAATATACAGGTTTCAGCCTGACCTGTGGTAGCGCAGTGGATAAAGTGTCGACCTGGGAACACTGAGGTCGCCAGTTCAAAACCCTGCACTGGTCTGGTCAAGGCACATATGGGAGTTGATGCTTCCAGCTCCTCCTCCCTTTCTCTCTCTCTCTCTCTCTCTCTCTCTCTCTCTCTCACTCTGTGTCTCCTCTCTAAAATGAATAAAAAAAAAAAAAAAGAATATACAGGTTTCAGGTGAACATCTCTATAGCATTTGAACCATTGATTGTGTTGTGTGTCCATTACTCAAAATCAAATCATTTTCTGTCACCGTGTATTTGTCCGTTTTTACTCCCTTCCCTTCTGCCATTCTCCCCCTGGCAACTGCTACACTTTTAACTATGTCCATGAGTCTCAGTTTTATATCCCAGCTATGTGTGAAATCATATAGTTCTTAGTTTTTCCTGACTTACTTATTTCACTCAGTATAATGTTCTCAAGGTCCATCCATGTTGTCATAAATGGCAACAGATCATCACTTCTTATGGCTGAGTAGTATTCCATTGTATATATGTACCACATCTTCTTTATCCAATCCTCTATTGAGGTTGTTTCCATGTCTTGGCCACCATGAATAATGCTGCGATGAACATGGGAGTGCATGTGTCCTGTATACCAATGTTTCAGTGTTTTTAGGGTAGATACCCAGTAGATGGATTACTGGGTCATAAGGTAGTTCTATTCTCAAATTTTTGAGGAACCATCATCCTGTTTCCCATAGTGGTTGTACCAGTTTACATTCCTGTAAGATAGTTTGGGAGTAGGGGCTAGGATGTTCTCGTTACAGAAACTCCCATCCTCGTTTATTGTGAACGGACCTCAAGGACACACAGCTGTCTGGGTGACCGTTAAGCCGCAGAAGATAAACGTGACAAAGAATCTTTCAGCAGAGACCTTCCAAGCACTCCATGTATATGTCAGAGACCTAGCAACAAGAAACATCCAACCAGAATCCACCTCTAAAACTCCTATAAATCACCCCTTAGACTGTACCCGCGCGTGCCTCTCTCCTGTCCTCTCCAGAGGGCGCCTCGGCAGGTTGCTTTCTTTCTTCTAATAAAGTCTGCGACTCCTACCCATGCCCAGTCTGATTGTTTTCTATCAATTCCCACAAGCAGTGAATGGGGATTCCTTTTTCTCCACAGTCTCTCCAATATTTGTTATTACCTGTCTTGTTGATAATAGCTAATCTAACATATGTGAGGTGGTATCTCATTGCAGTTTTGATTTGGATTTCTGTAATAGATAGCAAAGATGAGCATCTTCCATTTATCTGTTGGTCATTTATATGTCCCTTTGGAAGAAATGTCTGTTCAGGTCCTCTCTCAATTTTTTAATTATATGGTTAGCTTCACTGTTGCTGAGCTTTGGGAGTTCTTTATATATTTTGGATATTAACCCTTTAAGGGAGCTATTGTTTGTGAATATCATCTTCCATTTGGTTGACTGTCTTTTTGTTTTGTTGTCAGTTTCTTTTGCTGTGCAGAAGCTTTTTAGTTTGATATAGTCTCATTCATTTATTTTTGCCTTTACATCCCTTGCCTTTAGGGTCAAATTCATAAAATGTTCTCTATGGCTAAGGTCAATGAGTTTAGTATGTATGTTTTCTTTTGTGTAAATTATTGTTTCCAATCTTATATTTTGGTCTTTGATTCATTTTGAATTAGTTTTTGTGCATTGGGACAAACTGTAGTCAAGCTTCATTTTTTTGCATGTGGGCTTCCAATTTTCCCAGCACCATTTATTGAAGAGGCTTTCTTTTCTCCATTGTGTGTTTTATGCTCCCTTGTCAAAGATTACACTGGGGAACAAAATTTTTGTTGCATCCACAAAAACACTTGTTCTTACCTAATTCGAGTGTGCTGATCTCAACTCTGACATTAGTTTCTCTTGTAAGCTACATTTGTTTTGCAATTCAAGATTCAATATTTAGTTTAACATAATGAATTAGAATGTCTTCTTGGGCATCATCTTTGTGAAAATATAATCATTTATATAATGCAGTAAATACACTAATAAACTAAAAGATATGATTGCATCTGAATTTGTCTACAATTTAGTAATAGAACATATTAAAACACTTATTTTAATCATAAAATTTGCGCAAAATTTATTTAAATTCTATTCAGGCAAAAATTTGCATTTGTAGCTCTTGCGTTTGTGTACTTGTTGAGGACAATCTCGTTTGATGCTCCAGCAGTAGTCTGCTCATCACTAACAGCTCCAAGACTTTCGGCAAACTTATCAAGGTGACTGTTCAGGAAGTGAATCTTAACACTCATGTTACATCAAATGTCGCAGAAAGCCAACAGCATCCTTTGACCCAGAAGTTCATAGTTTTCTGCTTTTTTGTTGCCAAGGAAGTTCTTTGTAACTGCCACAAAAGACTGCCATGCTGCTTTCTCCACCTTATTCATCTTCTTGGCAAATTCTTTGTCACGTATGAGGGTTCGAATTGGAGGTCCATTGAATATACCTGCTTTTATTTTCTCGAAAGACAAGGCAGGAGAAGCAGAAATACTATGTTGAAAACATTCACTTTCTCTATTTAAAGCCTGAACAAACTGCTTCATTAAGCCAAGTTGGATGTGAAGCGGGGGAAAAAGGAGCCTGTCTCAATTAACTACAGGTTCATTCACAATATTTTGCATCCCTACTTCCAGAGCTTCATGTTTCAGCCACTCCTTCTGTGTCTAGTGTTTCTCCTGAGCTCACCTGTCCCACAGACACAGAAAGAAATGATACTCTGTGAAACCTCTCTGTAGTCCTAGCAGGAAATTTACCATTTTAACATCCACGCAAATGATCCAGTTATACTCCTCATACTTCAGAAAGTCAAGGACAATTTTTATGTCATTATAATTTCCTTGCAGATGAGTTGAATAACCAATTGGAACCACTGCATAAACATTATTGTTGTGTATAAGAACTCATTTCAGACTCTATTTAGAGCTGTCAAGAAATAGCCGCCATTCTGTTGGACTGTAAGTGGTAACACCTAGCTGGCTGAGAAGACTACTAATATCATGACAGTAAACAAAGTGTTTGTCTTCGGAAAAAAAGTCCACAAAAATTTGTTCACGCTTCCTGAAATGGGACATTTTAGCTGACCAGAGAAGTACATTCTTTTCTTGAAGCCTGGAGGCTAATAACTCAGCTCTTTTCTTTAATAGGCCCAAATCTCTTACTAAGTTGTTCAATTTGGGTTGGCTAAACTGCTGAGGGCTTAATGACTGCTTGGCATCAGAAGAAGACCCTTCAGATTCTACAACCATTTCCTCATGCATCTAACAAAATACACTAGATCACCATATTCACTTTCTTCGTCCTTAGAATAAATAAAACCATTGAATACGGGAATCGGGAGTGTCTCAGAGTGTGGGATAGGTTGTATTGCTGAAGGAATATTAGGATATGTGATCATATGCCGTTTTTTTTCTTGCCGATGCCCTTTCTATGGATCAGACAGAAATAACAGTAACTTCTGTGGTCCTTAGGTTCACGCCATACCATGGGAATACCAAAAGGCATTTCTTTGCATTTTTCTTTTGTCCAATCATGAAGCATTTCCTCACAACTATGACACACAATATGAGGAACCCAATTCTTGTCTTGATCGCCAAAAGGAACTTGAAAATAGGCAATATATGCACGTGTCACAAATGATAAAATATTGCGCCTTTTATGTTGAAGTGTGTTACAGCCACATATATAACAGTAGGTGTCAGGACTATTCTTACATTTACGCATACTCGAAGAAGCCATGGTTCAATCTTAAAACAAAACAGGAGGGTGTTTTTATCAGAGAATCATTTTTTACATTTAAAAACAACTACAATTATGTAAAAGTGATGTTTGTAAAACATTAATTGCCTTGTAGTTATGTTCAATCCAAGTCATTGCCCTTTAACTCTAATTTAAAAACCAATGCATGCCATTAACTGTAACAAAAAGGAATTAAAGTTGCATAAACACTAGAGCATACACCAGAAAACAGATCTCATATTTGGAATCAGCAATGCAGAAATATATAGAAACAGTTCTAATACCTCATGCAACAGAGAATGAAAAGAAATTGTTCCCCAGTGTTATCTGTCCATATATATGTAGTTTTATTTCTGGGCTCTCGATTCTGTTCCATTGGTCTGTATGTCTGTTTTTCTGCCAATACCATGCTGTTTTGATTATTGTGGTTGTATACTATAATTTGAAGTCAGGTAGTGTGATACCTCCAGCTTCATTCTTTTTTCTCAGGATTGCTTTGGCTATTGGAAGTCTTTTTTTTATTATTAATTTTAATGGGGTGAAACCAATAAATCAGGGTACATATGTACAATGAAAATATCTCCAGGTTATCTTATCATTCAATTATGTTGCATATCCATCACCCAAAGTCAAATTGTCCTCTGTCACCTTCTATCCGGTTTTCTCTGTGCCCATCGCCTCCTCCCTATCCTACCCTCCTCTCCCTACCCCCACCCCGTAACCACCACTCTCTTGTCCATGTCTCATAGTCTCACTTTTATGTCCCACCTATGTATGAAATCATGCTGTTCTCAGTTTTCTTTCTGATTTACTTATTTCACTCTGTATAATGTTATCAAGGTCCATCCATTTTGTTGTAAATGATCCGATGTCATCATTTCTGAGTAGTATTCCATAGTATTTATGTACCAAAGCTTTTTAATCCACTCGTCTTCTGACGGACACTTGGGCTGTTTCCAGATCTTCGTTATTGTGAACAATGCTGCCACAAAATTGGGGGCGCATTTCTTCTTTTCAAACAGTGTTGTGGTGTTCTTAGGGTATATTCCTAAAAGTGGAATAGCCAGGTCAAAAGGCATTTCGACTTTTAATTTTTTGAGGAATCTCCAAACTGTTTTCCACAGTGGCTGCACCAGTCTACATTCCCACATTCCCTTTTCTCCACATCCTTGCCAGCAATTATTCTGTGTTGTTTTGCTGATGAGTGCCATTCTGACTGGTGTGAGGTGATATCTCATTGTGGTTTTAATTTGCATTTCTGTAATGATTAGTGATGTTGAGTATTTTATCATATGCCTATTGGCCAACTGTATGTCCTCTTTGGAGAAATTTCTATTCATTTCTTTTGCCCATTTTTTGATTGGATTGTTTGTCTTCCTGGTGTTGAGTTTTATAAGTTCTTTATAAATTTTGGTTATTAACCCCTTATCAGACGTGCTGTCGAATATGTTCTCCCATTGTGTGGTTTGACTTTTTATTCTGTTCCTATTGTCTTTAGCTGTGCAAAAACTTTTTAGTTTGATATAGTCCTATTTGTTTATCTTGCCTTTTATTTCACTTGCCAGTGGAGATAAATCGGTAAATATATTGCTGCTACAGATATCTGAAAGCTTGCTGCCTATGTTATCTTCTAAGTTGCTTATAGTTTCACGGCTTACGTTTAAGTCTTTTATCCATTTTGAATTTGTTTTTGTGAATGGTGTAAGTTGATGGTCTAGTTCCATTTTTTTGCAGGTAGATATCCAATTATCCCAGCACCATTTGTTAAAGAGGCTGTCATTACTCCATTGTATGCTCTTTCCTCCTTTGTCAAATATCAGTTGTCCATAAAGCTGTGGGTTTATTTCTGTGTTCTCTGTTCTGTTCCATTGATCAATGTGCCTGTTCTTGTGCCAGTATCAGGCTGTCTTGAGTATAATGGCCTTATAGTAAACCTTGATATTTGGAAGAGTGATACTTCCTGCTTTATTTTTTCTTTTTAAGATTGCTGAGGCTATTCGTGTTTTTATTGGTTCCATATGAATTTTTGGAATATGTTTTCTATTTCTTTGAAGTATGTCATTGGTATTTTAAATGGTATTGCATTGAATTTATAAATTGCTTTGGGTAATATAGACATTTTAATGATGTTTATTCTTCCTAGCCATGAGCACGGTATATGCTTACACTTGTTTCTATCTTCCTTGATTTCTTTTATCAATGTTTTATAATTTTCTGAGTACAAGTCTTTAACCTCGTTGGTTAAATTTACTCCTAGGTACTTTATTTTTTTGGCTGCAATAGTAAAGGGAATTGTTTCCTTAATTTCTTTTGCTGACATTTCATTGTTGATATATAGAAATGCCTCTGATTTCTGAGTATTAATTTTATATCCTGCCACCTTGCTGAATTCATTTATAAGGTCCAGTAGTTTTTTGACTGAGACTTTAGGGTTTTCTATATACAATATCATATCATCTGCAAATAGTGACAGTTTTACTTCTTCTTTTCCAATTTGAATGCCTTTTATTTCTTCTTCTTGTCTGATTGCTGTAGCTAGGACTTCCAGAACTATGATAAATAAAAGTTTGAAAGGGGGGCACCCCTGCCTGATTCCTGATCTTAAGGGGATTGCTTTTAATTTTTGTCCATTTAGTATGATGTTTGCTGTCGGTTTGTCATAGATGGCCTTTATCATGTTAAAGAATGTTCCTTGTTCCCACTTTACTGAGAGTTTTGAGCATAAATAGGTGCTGGATTTTATCAAATGCTTTTTCTGCATATATTGATATTATCATGTAATTTTTGTACTTCCTTTTGTTTATGTGATGAATCATATTGATTGATTTGCTAATATTGAACCAGCCTTGCCTCTCCAGATAAATCCACTTGATCATGGTGTATGATTTTTTTCATATATTGCTGGATCCGGTTGGCTAGTATTTTGTTGAGAATTTTAGCGTCTAAATTCATCAAGGATATAGGCCTATAATTTTCTTTCTTTGTGTTGTCTTCGCTCAGTTTTGGGATCAGAATTATGCTCACCTCATAAAAGGCGTTTGGAAGTCTTCCTTCCTCTTGAATTTTTTGAAATAGCTTGAGGAGGATAGGAGTTAGTTCTTCTTTGAATTTTTGATAGAATTCACTTGTGAAGCCATCAGGCCCAGGACTTTTCTTTTTTGGGACTTTTTTGATAACTGTTTCAATCTCATCTTTTGTATTGGTCTGTTAAGGTGCTCTGATTCTTCCAGATTGATTTTTGGAAGTTTATATGATTCAAGAAATTTGTCCATTTCACCTAGGTTGTCTAATTTTTTGGCATAGAGTTCTTCATAGTATTATCTTACAATGCTTTGTATTTCTGTTGTGTCAGTTGTAATTTCTCCACTGTCCTTTCTAATTTTATTTATTTGAGTCCTCTCTCTTTTTTTCTTGGTGAGTCTAGTTAAAGGTTCATCAATCTTGTTTACCTTTTCAAAGAACCAGCTTCTGGTTTCATTGATCTTCTGTACTGTTTCCTTAGCTTCTATGTCATTTATTTCTGCTCTGATCTTTATTATTTCCTTCCTTCTACTTGTCCTGTGTTTTATTTGTTGTTGTTTTTGTAGTTCTTTTAGATGCAGGGTCAGGTTGCTTATTTGAGCTTTTTCTAGCTTCTTATGATATGCCTGTAGTGCAATGAACTTCCCTATCAGTACTGCTTTTGCTGTGTTCCATATATTTTGAGTTAATGTATGCTAATTATCTTTTTTTTCTAGAAACTTTTTTATTCTTTGATCTCATTGTTAATCCATTCATTATTTAATATCATGCTATTTAGTTTCCAAGTGTTTGAGTATTTTTCAGTTTTTCTTTTGTGGTTAATTTCTAGTTTCATGGCATTGTGATCAGAGAAAATGCTTGATATGATTTCAATCTTCTTAAATTTATTGAGACCATTTTTATGTCCAAACATGTGGTCTATCCTAGAAAACGTACCATGAGCGCTTGAGAAGAATGTATATTCTACTGCTGTAGGGTGCAAAGTTCTGAAGATATCTATTAAATCGAGTTGATCTAGTGTATCCTTTAAGTCTGTTGTTTCTTTATTAATTTTCTTTCTTGTGGATCTATCCAGTGTTGTTAGTGGGGTATTCAAATCCCCTACTATGATAGTATTGCTGTTAATCTCGCCCTTTATATCCATCGAAGTCTGCTTTATGTATATCGGGGCTCCTATATTTGGTGATAAGATATTTATAATAGTTACATATTCCTTTTGAATTGTTCCCTTTATCATTATGTATTGTCCTTCTTTATCTCTTACTACAGCCTTTGTTTTAAAGTCCATTTTGTCAGCTATAAGTACTGCTACCCCGGCTTTTTTTTCATTTCCATTTGCATGAAATATCTTTTTCCATGCTTTTACCTTCAGTCTATGGGCATCTTTTGTTTTAAGGTGTGTCTCTCGTAGACAGCATATGTATGGGTCCTGTTTCTTTATCCACGCAGCTACCCTATTTCTTTTGATTGAATCGTTTAATCCATTACATTTAAGGTTATTATTGATATGTAGTTATTGCCATTTTATTCTTTAAAGCTGTACTTTTTTTCTTTTGCTATATTCTTTCCTCCCTTTGAACTGTTCACAACAGGCCCCTTATTATCTCTTGCAGAATTGGTTTGGTTTTAATGAATTCCTTGAGGCTTTCTTTGTCTGGGAAGCTCTATTTCTCCTTCAATATTAAACGTTAGCCTTGCTGGATAGAGTAGTCTTGGTTGTAGGTTCTTGTTCTGCATTACTTTGATTATTTCTTGCCATTCCCTTCTGGCCTCAAGTGTTTGTGTTGAGAAGTCCGATGGCATCCTTATGGGGGCTCCTTTGTAGGTGATAGCCTTTTTTTCTCTAGCAGCTTTTAAAATTTTTTCTTTATCCATTAGCTTTGGTATTTTAACTATGATGTGTCTTGTTGTAGATTTTTTTTGGGTTTCTCTTTAATGGAGTTCTGTGTGCTTCTTGAACGTGCGGAATGTTTCCCAGCCTTAATTTAGGGAAATTTTCTGCTATGATTTGATTGAACAAAGTTTCCATTTCCTGTCCTCTTTCCTCCACTTCACGCACTCCTATGATGCGAATGTTGTTTCTCTTCATGTTGTCACAGAGCTCCCTTAGAGTTTCCTCACAGTTTTTGAGTCTCTTTTCCTTTTTCTTCTCTGCTTCTGTGCCTTTGTTTATTGTGTCCTCTAACTCGCTTATTCGATCCTCAGCGTCATTCATCCTGCTTTTAATTCCTTCCATTGTGGTCTTCAGTTCTGATACTGTATTTGTCATTTCTGTCCGATTCTTTCTTATTATTTCAATTTCGTTTTTTATACTTATCTCTTTATTTAGGTGTTCATAATGACTATCCATTGTTGCTCTAATTCCTTTGAACATCTTAACTATCATTATTCTAAATTCTGCTTCTGGTAGTTTGGTTATATCTGGTTCATTCAGGTCCTTCTCTGGGGATTTCTCTTGATTCATTGGGTTTGCATTCCTCTGTCTGCCCATTTTGTCTGTGTCTAAGCAAGTTGTGGCCACTGGAGTCCAGTAGATGTTGCCTTTGTGTTCTCTAGGTGTGTTCTGTCTGCAGGCCTGCCACCTCCTCTGCTGCTGCCTAGGGCGGTTGGGTATGGGCATTACCAGCGCCAGCCTACTGCGGCTGTTGCTGTGATTTCTGCCTCTCCTCCGAGGGAGGGGCTGTCACTCAAGCCACAAGCCTCAGCACCAAGGGCAGAGGTGAGCACCTTTGCTCAGCTGTGGACCCAACCTGTTTCCGGGCTTATTCCCAGTACCTGCAGTCAGAGCCTGCTCGCTACAGTTTCGCGGGTTGGGTGGGGCTTTTGACGTACTCTCAGCTGTGAGCCTTTGCCCATCCGGAGCTTTAGCCCCGCCCTTGAGGCCAGGGCCCTCCTGCGCAGGGTCGCAAACCGCGGTTCATTGAGCCGGGCATGTTTGCTGGTGTGAGCTCAGCTGCGAGCTTCAACTTGTCCTGGACTCTACCCTGCCCCCGCGTTCGGAGTCAGCTCGCGCATGTAATATGGCAATTCGCGGTTTTTCCGGTTGGGCGGGCTAGTAGCGTGAGCTCAGCCGCAAGCTTACGCTCGTCTCGGGGTCTACCCCGCCCCCGCTTCGGAGCCCTCTGCTCGCTCGCGCACGTATGATGGCAAACCGTGGTTTCTCGGGCCAGGCGGGGCTGGTAGCGTGAGCTCAGCCGCAAGCCCATCCCTGGTCCTAGCCCCGCACCCGTGGTCAGGGCCGTCTTGTGCAGGGTCGTAGAGCAGATCTCTGCCAGTTCCTTGCTTTCTGCTTTTTTCCCGCAGGTGGGATTATAGGCAGGCCCACAGCTTCCGGACCGCTTTCGCGTGTCTCTTCCGCCCCTGCTGGGCTAGACCGAGCTCACATTGGTTGTGCCTCCGCCCACGCCGACAGGACCGCGTTTCAGCGTCCTGCCGCCACCATCCCTTCAGCAACCCTCAGTAGAGATGGAAGTTCCCTTAGTCTCCATACTGTAGGCCTAGGAGCTCCCTCCCTCTAAGCAGCTCTGCTCTAATTGCCACGGGAGAGCTTGTTTGGCTAGTGTCCTGTCTCCCTTTGCTGCTATTGCTAGTTCCAGGAGAAATATTCATTTTCGATTAGGGAAATGACTTAGCCCAGAGGTTAGGGTGGCTGTCCCTCAGAGTGTTAGTCCCTGTGCCTTCAGTCCACACTCTCTTCCCATTCCTCTGGTCCTCTCCTCTGTCCCCGTTCCCCGGAGCCCCGGGTGCGTGGTTGTGAGAGAGGTTTTCTGTGCTGTCCCTTTAAAAAGAATCTTGGGTCTGAGAAAGCTGTCTCTCTCTCACAAACAGTATCCTCACTTGTTTCACAGCTCAATACTATCCAAATGCCTCTTCTAGGCTCTGGGACTGCAGGCTGGGGCTTTGTTCCTGGGACCCAGGTCCCTCCCTCTCCTCCATACTCTCTTCCTGCCACTCACGTCTCTCGGGGCTGCCACTTGCTCCAGGGGGCTCTGCAGCCCTCTTCGCGTTTCGCTATTCCTACCAGTCTCAATGTGGCTTCTGCAGTGTTCCTTGGTTGAAGAGTCCACTTAGTTCAAAGTTGGTTTATTTTGATGATGGTTCTTAAAATTGAGTTATAATCCATTTTGGTTCTGGGAGTTGGAAGTTGGTATGGCCGCCTACTCCATCTCCATCTTCCCTCCCTAAAAATATTCGGGGTCTTTTGTGGTTCCATACGAACCTGGTGGTTTTTTGTTCTGTTTATTTAAAAAATAACATTGGGATTTTGATGGGAATTGCATTATATGTGTATACTGCTTTGGGTAATATGGCCATTTCAACTATGTTAATTTTTCTGATACATGAACATGGAATATTTTTCCATTTCATTGTGTCTTTTTCAATTAATCTTAATAATATTTTGCAGTTTTCAGTATATAAGTCCTTCATATCGTTTGCTAAATTTATTCCTAGGTATTTTATTTTATTTTTGTTGCAATTGTAAAAGAAATTGTTTTTTACAATTCCTTTTATGAAGTTTCATTGTTGAGGAAAACAATAGATTTCGTATATTAATTTTGTATCCTGAAACTTTACTGTATTTATTTACTGTTTCTAACAGTTTTTTGGTGGAGTCTTTGGTGGTTTTCTATATACTGGGTCATGTCATCTGCAAAATGTGATATCTTTACTTCTTTTTTCCTAATATGGATGCCTTTTACTTCTTTCTCTTGCCTGATTACTCTGGCTAAGACTTCCAACACTATGTTGAAGAAGAGTAGAGAGAGTGGGTATCCTTACCTTAATCATGCTTTTAGTGGAAAAGCTTTCAGTTTTCACCATTTAGTATGATATTGGCTGATGGTTTGTCATATGTGGCTTTTTTGTGTGTGTTGAAGTATTTTCCTTCTGTACCCATTTTACTGAGTGTTTTATTATTTTATTTTATTTTATTTTTTAAAATTTCTTTTTATTTATTCATTTTAGAGAGGAGACATAGAGTGAGAGTGAGAGAGAGAGAGAGAGAGAAAGGGGGGAGGAGCTGGAAGCATCACTCCCATATGTGCCTTGACCAGACCAGTGCAGGGTTTTGAACTGGTGACCTCAGTGTTCCCAGGTTGATGCTTTATCCACTGCGCCACCAGAGGTCAGGCTTTACTGAGTGTTTTAAACATAGATATCTTATCAAAAGCATTTTCTGCATCTATTGATAAGATCATATGACTTGTGTCCTTTTTTTGTTGATGTGGTGTATTACATTGATTGATTTGTATATATTGAACCATCCTTGTGCTCCTGGAATGAATCCTACTTGATTGTGATGTATTATTTGTTTAAATGTATTGTTGTATTTGATTTGCTAATATTTTGTTAGGATTTTTGCATCTATATTCATTAGACATATTGGTCTGTACTTTTCTTTTTATATATTGTCCTTGTCAGATTTTGGTATCAGAGTTATGTTGGCCCCATAAAATGTATTAGCTATTCTATTTTTAGAATATTTTGAGAAGAATAGGTACCAAGTTGTTGAATGTTTGGTAGAATTCACTAGTGTAGTCATCTGGTCCTGAACTTTTATTTTGGGTGTGGTTTTTGATAGTTGTTCCCTTTCTTCTCTGATTATAGGTCTATTTAGGTTTTCTACTTCTTTGTGACTCAGTCTAGGAAGATTGTATAGTTCTAAGAACTTATCCAATTCTTGCAGATTGTTGAATTTGGTGGCATACAATCTTTCATAGTATTTTATTATGATCCTATGATTCTATGATATCTGTGGTAATTTTTCCTCTTTCATTTCAGATTTTGTTTATGAGTCCTTTCTCTTTTTGCCATACTGAGTATAAGCAGGGGGTTGTCAATTTTATTGGTCTTCCCAAATAACCAGCTTTTTGTTGTATTATTTTTTTCTTTAGTTGTTTTGTTCTCTATTTCATTTAGTTCTGTTCTAAGTTTTATTGTTTACTTTCTTCTGCTGACTTTGGGTTGCCTTTGTTCTTCTTTTTCTAGTTCTTTAAGATAAGATGTTAGGTTGTTTAATTGGGATATGTCTTATTTTTTGATATAAGCCTGTAATGATATAAATTTCCCTCTTATTACCACTTTCAGTGCATTCCAGAAGTTTTGATATGTCATGTTGTCATTTTCATTTGTTTGTACATATCTTTTTATCTCTGCTTTTATTTCTCCTTTGACACAGTCATTTTTTTAGAAGAATGTTGTTTTATTATATCATTTATTATTATTATACCCATCATTGCTAATAATTATGTAGGTCTAATTGTTAAAATTTGATACATTTATGAATCCCAAAGTGCTTTTATAAACTTTCCCTTGACACATCCTATCCAACTTATTTACTAATTACTTACCAATTACATGTGCCCCTCAGTTCTGAATGCTTTAAGACATGAACAGAGATGACCAACCACATTTATAATAATTACAGAAAGAAATGTGACAATCAGGTTTTCTCTGTGAGTTTCACAAATGGCATAAGAATTATAAGGTGCAATGGTTTAATTTTGATTTGATAAGTTCTGCAATGTCAAGTGCTTAAAGTCACAGAATCTATTAATGCCATGAAATGTGGACTTACTGTAGTAGCAATTATGAAGTCAAAGTTAAACCATACAGCCAGTTTTAACATAGATGAACTGATATAAAAGAGTTAAGTTCCTACAGCATCCCATCAATGTTAAAACAAAACCACATTGACTGAAATGAGGATATTCAAGGACCTGCTGTAAATGCATTTCTCCAAAGTCATTAGCTACAATTTGAAAGATAATGTAGGTATAGAATAGTTCACCTGGTCCATGGTCTCTGGTCTTTAGAATGGTCAGTTTATAAGTGGATTGCTAGAATTGGGGGAGCTATCTACATGGGGATTCAATTTGAGAAAATGACAAAAAGACCCCCACTTTCCCTTTATTTATAGAGATAGTGTTGGAGAATGGAGTAGCCATTTAAGTCTCATAGTACTCTTAGCTCCATTCATGCAACATCCATCAAGCATCTAGTAAGCATAGTGCCTTGAGGTGTGTTAACTCTGGCACAGAGTCTCAGGGACCTTAGAGTTATGTGGGGACGAGAGAGAAGCAAACAGGTCATTATAATATAGAGTAAGAAGTGAAACAATGAAAGCATGATACTCTGGCACAGAAGAAGGCCATTAATGCAATTTGCGTGTATGCGTGTGTGCGCACGCATGTGTTTGTTGGGGAACAGGGAAGGCTCGCTGACAGAGGGATGAGGAAGCAGGCTCACCCTTAGATTCAGCCTAATACAGTCAGAATAGAGAACCTGAAGGTGGAAAAATGGAATAAGCTCGGGCCCAATGCAGAGTCCATGATGTAAGAACTCCAGACTTATGTACTGTATGCATTGGAGGGCAGCTGGAGCATGCAAGGAGAGATGTCAAATGACTGAGCTTAGGGTTTGAAAAGGTGACTGCCAATGGGTGGGGGTGCAGGAGATGAACAAGACTAGGCTGGAACATCTACAAAAAATGAATTTCCTATATAAAAATGACCCTTAGGCTACTAGTAGTGCTGGGCTTCTCTCCATTTTTCTTTCTGAAAAGAATATGATAAACACTAGCATCTGAAGCCCAAGAAACACTGTGCCCTCCAGGAACTGTAAATTTCATGGTCTCCATCAGGAAAGAGACTCTGGAAAGGCACATGGAGCATAAACACATATTTTCAAGCCACTTACACAGCACCTGGCAAAGGCATTTGCAGAAAAGCCACATTTTCAGAACTGGGTAAGAGATACAGCTTCCTCGTCAGGAGACAGATACTGACTCATGAGAGTCTGAATGCTGTGTGTGAACTGTGGCTGCCAAGCTTGCAGCCCCATCCCAACTGGTTCCATTGGCATCTGGCTTTGGGTTTAAGCCAATTCTTTGGCTTTAGGAAAATTCTGAATTTATACAAATAATCTGAGTGCACTGGATCTTTAAGCAATTGGCTTGTTAACCTTTTACGTTTTAAATCACATTTCCGTTTCTTATTCTCTCCTTTTCTAATAAACTTTATCATCTTAGTTTTTCTTTTTCTTTTCCTTTCTTTTTTATTTTTATTTTTTGGTGTGTGTGACAGAGACGGAGTCAGAGAGAGGGACATATAGGGACAGAGAGACAGGAGGGAGAGAGATGAGAAGCATCAATTCTTTGTTACGGCACCTTAGCTCTTCATTGATTGCTTTCTCATATGTGCCTTGATCGGGGTGCTACAGCAGACTGAGTGACCCCTTGCTCAAGCCAGCAACCTTGGGTCTAAGCTGGTGAACCTTGCTCAAACCAAATGAGCCCGTGTTCAAGCTGGTGACCTCGTGGTATCTAACCTGGGTCTTCCGCTTCCCAGTCCGATGCTCTATCCACTGTGCCACTGCCTGATCAGGCTTAGCTTTTCTTTATACCTCTTTGAACTTTAATTTTTGGTACAGTGAAGATCTCCCTCAAAGTTGGTAAGTGTACTAAAAGTACAGGGCTACTCATAGCCTATACTGAGGTTTTAAAGTTTTATATTTTTATTCATTATTTCCAAATTGCAATATAGAACTTCTACCTGATGTTCAAAACTCTAAAGGATATACATGATTTTAATCTTCCAAGTCCTGCTGAATTTTTCTACCATCTAGTTCCTTAAAAACACCTCCTAAGAGAGTCCAACTATATTATGTAAAGTATCCCATAGAACTATGTCAGTGTCCATTTGCAATATTATAGTATTCTAAATTCAAATGCAGAGGCCAGAAGTTGTCAAATAAAAATAAATTCTATTAGTAAAAGAATTCTTTTTTTTTTCATGAGAGGAGAAGAAATAGTGAGACAGACTCCCACATGCACCCCGACCAGGATCCACATGACAACTCCTGTCTGGAGCCGATGCTCGAGTCAGTCAAGTCACTGGCTGCGAGAGGAGAAGAGAGAGAGAAGAGGGAATAGGAAGGGAAGAGAAGCAGATGGTCATTTCTCATGTGTGCTCTGACTGGGGATCAAACCCAGGTATGTCTGTACTCTGGGCAGACACTCTACCCACTGAGCAAACTGCCCAGGGCTGAAATTTATTTTTTCTTGATCTAGTCACTTACACAGGTATATTCGGTTTATAAAAGTCCATCAAACTTTACACTTATGATCTGTGCACAGTTGTCATTAAAGAGGATCTAATAATTAACTTTTCTATGTAGTAATCCTTTGTTTTAGAAATATACTTGAAGAAAACAAGATACCTAAGGCAGTTGCTCCCAAGCCAGAGTAAAACAGAATCTTAGAAAGAGTGACACTACTTCCTTCCTATCTACATGGACACAAGAAGCCTACGATTGATACAGACATGTTTAGAGAGAATAAGGAATAAGAGTTATGAACTTGCTACTGGAAATGAACTTTGGCAGCTGGGAGGGGGGTTCAGTGGGGAAGGGAGGGAGGGTGACGATGGCAAGTTCCTGTGCAATTCTTTTCTTCTCCCAAATTTCTTTGGAAACCATTCGTTTCTGGTTGTAGGACTAGCAGGGAAAGAGGCATGACATAGGCCAGTCCTTCCAGACTCATGTATCAACCCGAATGATTTAGCAACTCCTTGCATGGTTTATTTAACTTGTAAGCTGAATATAGCTTTTTCTGAGATCCCAGAAGGTGGTTTGGTGGAATTGTTTCACCTCTTTCTTTTGTAATTGAGGTTGATAAAATCTGGTATGTGAGGATACATGTAGATGAAAAGAACAATGTCACACGATGGTATATATAGCCCTGTGAATCAATCAAAACAAAAGACATATTCCACACCTGTTTTGTTCAGTGATGTCCCCTTTACAAGCACCCAGAGTTCAACAAATGCTGTGGCAGGAGTTTCTTTTGGTAAACTTTAGCATCGATCTCTCAACATTCTAGAAAGAGAAGGAACAGAGTCTATGACTTAGTCACTGCTCTCCTCCACCCTATGACCTGTTCGTAAAAATAAAGAAAATATCATTTTGGTGTATGCAGGTGAATCCTGAGAAGGGACGTTTAACCTAATTTCTGAAAAAAAGACATGCTTAAAAACTACACAGGATAAAGCAGGGAAATGTTTAAATACAGAATTACAAGGGGCAAGATGGCGATGGAGGAGGTGGACGTACCAACCTCCAACTCCCAGAACCAAAGTGGATTATAACTTGATTTTAAGAACCATCATCTGGATAAACCAATGTTGAACTGGACTGAAAGGACTCTTCAACCGGGGAACACTGAAGAAGCCACATTGAGACTGGTAGGAAAAGCGAAAACGCAGAAAGGGCTGCCCAGCCCCTGCAGCGAAAGGCAGCCCGAAGAGACTTGTGTGGCGGGAAGAGAGGCCAGCAGAAGGGTAGGGACCTGGGTCCCAGGAACAAAGCCCCAGCCTACAGCCCCAGAGCCTAGAAGAGGCGTATGGACAGTATTTAGCTGTGAAACAGGTTAGGATACTGTTTGTGAGAAAGAGATAGTTGTCTCAGACCTAGGATTCTTCTTAAAGGGACGGCGCAGAAAACCTCTCTCACAACCACTCACCCGGGACTCCGGGAGACAGGAAGAGAGGACAGGACCGGAGCAGAGGGAAAAGAGTGCAGTCTGGAAGGCACAAAGAGAAAATATTTGTGGGACAGCCACCTTAAACCCTGGGCTGAGTCACTACACAAATCTGAAACAATATTTTCCCTGGAACCAGCAAGGGGAAGCAGGACACCAGTCAAACAGGCTCCCCTACGGCAATTAGAGCACAGTCGCTTAGAAGAAGGGAGTTTTCAGGACTACAGTATGGAGTGTTAGGGTATGAGCTGCAGTGCCCCCACCAACACTGCTGAGGGCTTGCTGGAGGGCGGGCGGTGGCGGAACGTGGAAGCACGGTTCAGTCAGCAGGGGCAGAGGCCGAGCTGGCTGGCATGAGCTAGGTCTAGCCGAGCGGGGGCGAAGGGTACACGTGAAAGTGGTCCGGTGGCTGTGGGCCTGCCTGCAACCCCACCTGTGGGGAAAAGTGTGAGCCCGGAATGGGAAGAGATCCACTGCTGGGCAGGGGATAGTGGGCATGCAGCTTTACTCGGATCTCCGAGGCTTGAAGCCCTGCATGAACCGGCTTTGCCCACGAAGGTGGGGCGGAAGCCCTGACTCGCAGTTGAGTGCTCACCAGCAGCCCCTCCCAGCCGAGGTGCCCAGGTTGGCAGGGGCAGAGCGGAAGCCTGGCTCGCAGCTGAGCATGCACCAGAAGCCCCTCCTGGCCGGAGGAACTGGCTGACAGGGACCCGCAGCTGAGCAAAAGTGTTCACCCTTGCTCTTGGTGTCCAGGCTTGTAGCCTGAGTGTGGTGCGCAATCCCACCTGTGGGAGAGGAGTGAAGGCCGAGCCTGGCTGAGGCTTATAGAGGCTGGCACGATAACACAGCCCCTCCTGCGGAGGCGAGGCGATAACTGCAGCAATAGCCCCAGCGGCCAGCACTGGAAACACCCTTACCCAACCACCCTAGACAGCTGCAGAGGGGGTGGCGGGCCTGCAGACAGACCACACTTAGAGAACATAGAGGCAACACCCATTGGATTCCAGTAGCCAAACCTTTCTTACACACAGACAAAATGGGCAGGCAGAGAAATGCAACCCATATGAATAAAGAGAAATTCCCAGAGAAGGACCTGAATAAATTGGATAAAACCAAACTACCTGATGAAGAGTTTAAAATAATGATAGGATGTTCAAAGAGCTTAGAGTAACAACGGATAGTCATTACGAACACCTAAATAAAGAGATAGCAAGTATAAAAAAGAAAGTGGAAATAATAAAAAAGAATCAGATAGAAATGACAAATACAGTATCAGAACTGAAGACCACAATGGGAGGAATTAAAAGCAGGATGGATGAAGCTGAGGATCAAATCAGCGAGATAGAGGACAAAATAAACAAAGGCACAGAAGCAGAGCAGAAAAAAGAAAGGAGACTCAAAAAATGTGAGGAAACTCTAAGGGAGCTCTGTGACAACATGAAGAGAAATAACATCCGCATAATAGGGGTTCCTGAAGGAGAAGAGAAAGAACAAGGGATAGAAAATTTGTTCAATCAAATCATAGCAGAAAACCTCCCTAAATTAAGACTGGAAAATGTTTCACATGTTCAAGAAGCACAGAGAACTCCATTAAAGAGAAACCCAAAGGAATCTACACCAAGACACATCATAAAATACCAAAGCTAAGTGATAAGGAGAAAATTTTAAAAGCTGCTAGAGAAGAAAAGGCTATCACCTACAAGGAACCCACATAATGATGGCATCTGACTTCTCAACAGAAACACCTGAGGCCAGAAGGGAATGGCATGATATATTCAAAGTAATGCAGAAACAGAAACTACAACCAAGACTACTTTAGCCAGCAAGGCTAACATTTAAAATTGAAGGAGAAATAAAGAGCTTCCCAGACAAAAACGACCTCAAGGAATTCATTAAAACCAAACCAATTCTGCAAGAGATGCTAAGGGGCCTGTTGTGAATAGTTCAAAGGGGGAAAAGAATATAGCCAAAGAAGAATACAGCTTTAAAGAATAAAATGGCAATAAACAACTACATATCAATAATAACCTTAAATGTAAATGAATTAAATGATCCAATCAAAAGACATAGGGTAACTGCGTGGATAAAGAAACAGGACCCATACATATGCTGTATACCAGAGACACACCTTAAAACAAAAGATGCACATAGACTGAAGGTAAAAGGATGGAAAAAAAATATTTCAAGCAAATGGAAATGATAAAAAAGGCGGGGTAGCAATACTTATATCTGACAAAATGAACTTTACAACAAAGGCTGTAGTAAGATATAAAGAAGGACACTACATATGATAAAGGGAACAATTCAAAAGGAAGATACAACCATTATAAATATCTATGCACTGAACATAAGAGCCCCGACATACATAAAGCAGACTTTGATGGATATAAAGGGTGAGATTAACAGCAATACTATAATAGTAGGAGATTTCAATACCCCACTAACATCACTGGATAGATCCTCAAGAGAGGAAATTAATAAAGAAACAGCAGATTGAAAGGATACACTAGATCAACTTGCTTTAATAGATATCTTCAGAACTTTTCACCCTAAAGCAGTAGAATAAACATTCTTTTCAAGTGCTCATGGTACATTCTCTAGGACAGACCACATGTTAGAAGACAAAAGTGGTCTCAACAAATTTAAGAAGATTGAAATCATATCAAGCATTTTCTCTGATCACAATGCCATGTAACTAGAAATTAACCACAACAGCCCAAGTGTCTGTCAGAGGATGAGTGGATTAAAAAGCTTTGGTAGATATATATACACTATGGAATACTACTTAGCCATAACATTATAAAGGCCATCTATGACAAACCCACAGCAAACATTATACTAAATGGGCAAAAATTAAAAGCAATCCCCTTAAGATCAGGAACCAGGCAGGGGTGCCCCCTTTCACCACTCTTAATCAACACAGTTCTGGAAGTCTTAGCCACAGCAATAAGACAAGGAGAAAAATAAAAGCCATCCAAGTTGGAAAAGAAGAAGTAAAACTGTCATTATTTGCAGATGATATGATATTGTATATAGAAAACCCTAAAGGCTCAGTCAAAAAACTACTGGACCTGATAAATGAATTCAGCAAGGTGCCAGGATATAAAATTAATACTCAGAAATCAGAGGCATTTTTATTACCAACAATGAAATGTCAGCAAAAGAAATTAAGGAAACAATACCCTTCACTATTGCAACCAAAAAAATAAAGTACCTAGGAGTAAATTTAACCAAGGATGTTAAGGACTTGTACTCGGAAAATTATAAAACATTGATAAAAGAAATCAAGGAAGATACAAACAAGTGGAAGTATATACCATGCTCATGGTTAGGAAGAATAAACATCATTAAAATGTCTATATTACCCAAAGCAATTTATAAATTCAATGCAATACCAATTAAAATACCAATGACCACTTCAAAGATATAGAACACATATTCCAAAAATTTATATGGAACCAAAAAAGAACACGAATAGCCTCAGCAATCTTAAAAAGAAAAAATAAAGCAGGAGGTACCACTGTTCCGAATATCAAGGTATACTACAAGGCCACTGTACTCAAGACAACCTGGTACTGGCATAAGAACAGGCACATAGATCAATGAAACAGAACAGAGAACCCAGAAATAAACCCACAGCTTTATGGACAACTGATATTTGACAAAGGAGGAAAGAACATACAATGGAGTAAAGACAGCCTCTTTAACAAATGGTGTAGCGAAAATTGGTCATCTGCCTTCATGAAATAAATGAAACTAGACCATCAACTTACACCATTCACAAAAACAAACTTAAAACGGATGAAAGAGTTAAATGTAAGCCATGAAACCATAAGCATCTTAGAAGAAAACATAGGCAGTAAGCTCTCCAACATCTGTTGCAGCAATATATTTGCCCATTTATCTCCGCGGGCAAATGAAATAAGAGGCAGGATAAACAAATGGGACTATATCAAACTAAAAAGTTTTTGCACAGCTAAAGAAAATAAAAACAGAATAAAAAGACAAACCACACAATGGGAGAACATATTCGAAAACACGTCTGATAAGCAGTTAATAACCAAAATTTATAAAGAACTTATAAAACTCAACAAAAGGAAGACAAACAATCCAATCAAAAATGGGCAAAAGAAATGAATAGAAATTTCTCCAAAGAGGACATACAAATGGCCAATAGGCATATAAAAAAATGCTCAACATCACTAATCATTACAGAAATGCAAATTAAAACCACAATGAGATATCACCTCAAACCAGTCAGAATGGCGCTCATCAGCAAAACAACACAGAATAATTGCTGGCGAGGCTGTGGAGAAAAGGGAACCCTCCTGCACTGCTAGTGGGAATGCAGACTGGTACAGCCACTGTTGAAAGCAGTATGGAGATTCCTCAAAAAATTAAAAATCGAACTGCCTTTTGACCCAGCTACCCCAATTTTAGGAATATACCCTAAGAACACCATGCGCCCCCATGTTTGTGGCAACATTGTTCACAATAGCGAAGATCTGGAAACAGCCCAAGTGTCCGTCAGAGGACGAGTGGATTAAAAAGCTTTGGTACATATATACTATGGAATACTACTCAGCCTGAAGAAGTGATGACATCAGAACATTTACAACAAAATGGATGGACCTTGATCACATTATACGGAGTGAAATAAGTAAAACAGTAAAAAACTGAGAACAGCATGATTTCATACACAGGTGGGACATAAAAGTAGGACTATGAGACATGGACAAGAGTGTGGTGGTTGCAGGGTGCGGGGTGAAAGAAGAGGGTGGGAGAGGGGGGAGGGGAGGGGCATGAAGAAAACCAGATAGAAGGTGACAGAGGACAATTTGACTTTGGGTGATGGGTATGCAACATAATTGAATGATAAGATAACCTGGAAATGTTTTCTTTGAACATATGTACCCTGATTTATTAATGTCACCCTATTTAAATTAATAAAAAAAATTAAAAATTGAACTGCCTTTTGACCCAGCTATCCCACTTTTACAAATATACCCTAAGAACACCATAGCAGTATTCGAAAAGAAGAAATCCGCCCCCATGTTCATGGCAGCATTGTTCACAATAGCAAAGATCTGGAAACAGCCCAAGTGTCCGTCAGAGGATGAGTGGATTAAAAAGCTTTGGTACATATTTACTATGGAATACTACTCAGCCATAATAAATGGTCATATTGGATCATTTGTAACAACATGGATGGACCTTGATAACATTATACTGAGTGAAGTAAGTAAATTAGAAAAAACTAAGGACTATATGAGTCCATACATAGATGGAACATAAAAATGAGAGTCAGAGACATGGACAAGAGTGTACTGGCTACCTGGGGTGGGGGGTGGCGAGGGAGGGGGTAGGGAGAGTGAGGGGCACAAATAAAACCAGATGGAAGGTGACGGAGGATAATTTGACTTTGGGTGATGGGTACGCAATATAATTAAATATCAAAATAACCTGGAAATATTTTCTGTGAACATATGTGACCTGATATATCAATGTCACCTCATTATAATTTATAAAAAATAAATAAATAAAATAGAATTCATACTAAAGAAATACAGAATTACATCATCCATCTTTGATTTTTATTCACAGTATATATATATATATATATATATATATATATATATATATATATATATATATATGGCAAACAAGAACACATATGATCTCCTTTGTGTAATTCTATTCTGTGCCCACCTCTCCCCACACACACGACTTGAATTTTTACTTCTGAGAAAAGAAGATGTGGGCCAATTAATCAATCTAAGTATACATTTCAGCCCAGCAAGGAATGCATTCTAAGGAATGTCCCTCCTACCAATTTGCTAGTCTGGGTGGAGTGGGCAAATGAGAAACAGCGCCCCCTGCCGCCTGCTATAAATATCACATGGAGCGATTAAGGGGACAACTGTGCACCACCTGGACTGGAGTAATTAATCCCAGACCAAATGTTTTGGCCTTTATGCAGAATCAGTTTATATATTTCTACACGCTAAATTCTCCTCTCCTCTCCAATACGGTGTGATAAGTTTAAAATATACTGTTCTCAAAAATTAGGGGATATTTCAAAATGAATATGAAGCAATAAAACATCCCCTAATTTTTGTGAGCAGTATAGATATAATTTGGGCACCTGGGAGGCAGGGGGTCCCATGAAGGAGATGAGGGGTAAGGTAAGCTTAGTTTTGTCAGCAAAACATGCATATCATGTTTGAGTATATGCACAAAACTCCTTATAATCGAGTTATATATAGATCAATTAGGAAAACAAAGGTTCCTTGGTCTACAAATCTGCTGACTACCCCTTAAGAGGCACATAATTTAATACAATATAAAGCTTTTCTTTTACCACTTTCTGGTTTGCATATAATATTGTGCTTACTAGTCATGAAAATATTGGGGAAAAAAAACTCCACAAATCAAAAAGATTCATTCTGCTCTTCCTGTAAATGTATCACACAGTGGTATGTGGGTATTCCTGGGGTATGACTGTCATACAGTGTATCATGTTTTAATTAAGTGGTGGCAAGTGCAAGTAAAAGCAAGTACTGTATAAAAGTATAAAAATGATTGTTTTGACTTATAAAAGCAATCACATTGTTTTAAAGCCATATCTTATAGATAGTTTTCTATTCCTATTATAAAATTTCTAAAACTCTCCCAACTCAAATAATGATGTAATCTGTTTAATGACATCTTTGAATGTTATTATAAAGTACCAAGTATTGAGTCAGGCCAATTACTTAATTAGTTTAATTCTCCTAGCTACTACTTTTAACATAGGACAGAGGATATATTTGTAATTACGCTGTGACTCAAAGGGGCAAAACTACCCTTTGTAAAATAGAAGTTATCTACCTACATGTGCATTATATACATATTATATGCAAACACACACATATATAAATAAGGTAAGCCATATTGCACTTGTCAGCTTCTCATTTAGTCATAAATTACTCAAAAAATTCCTTGGGAATTAGAGGGTATAGTACTTAAAAACAATAAAACTCTGGAGCTTATTGTTTTAATTCTTTTACCTAAAGACTTAAGTGATTTGAGGACACTGTAATTTAGGACAACTTCAAATAGTAATACATTCTCCAGCAAAGATACTGAATTACCTACATATTTGGTCAACTTCAGTTTGACCTATAACACCTAGGAATTCTCAAACTCTTTCAATTCCAATGAATAGCTAATTGATACATAGGACTCAGTCATTCTGCAAACTACCAAAGGTACCTCGAAGACGCTGCTGTTATAGAGAACATTATAAATATGCACACATACACACATAAGTAAAAAAGTGTTTTTCCATTTACATCCTATTTATATTAAATTGAGAGTAGTTTAAATCTAAAACATCTTTGATATCTTCTCAAAAAAACTACACATAATGTGGAACATATGATTGTCTCAGAGAGAGTATAGAAAAAAGGGTGTTCTTCTCTTAGTAAGAGGTCAGAATCCTGGTCTCGATTTTGTTATAAAACAGCTGGGAATCTCAACAATTAATGATTAAGTATCGTAATTCAAGTTCTTACTCCTAATAGCTTATGTAAAACTATATTAGTGCCCAGTCCTCCTGTATTTGTGAGTGTATGTATGAGAGAGAGAGAGAGAGAGAGAGAGAGAACACTTTTTTAAAACAGTCTTCTTTTTCACATTGGAATTTCTCTTGAGATATAGGTTTCCTGATTTAAAAATATAATTTACATAGCGAGATCCCTCTTCTAATTGTAGAACCAAATTCATTCATTTAATCATGCACCTATAGTATCACATTGCAACTGGATTAACTGTATCATTTAGAAAACTAAGCCCATATTTGTGACTGTACATTTTTCTACCTGTTTCTGGTCAGAGGTAAAAATAGTTTTTTAGCATATAATAATATACTTACATCTTAGAAAAATGATCACTATATTTTTTAAGAAAACTAGTTTTCAAATTTATTTCTGATTAGTGAAAGCTTTTGGATTATCTATGACATTTACCCTTTCCTAAATTTAATTTAAAGCTAAGTAATTTTGGCAACCACAACAATTACTAACATGCAGGTACCTTTACTTGAAAAACGTGTATAATTTGAAGAAGGAAAACCAATTGTTCTAAATTTAACAAAACATTTTCCTCTCAGGCTCAAACACTAGGAGCAGCTTAGAGTAGAATTTAATGTGAAAATTATAAACTTCTAAAAACAAAGATTTATAATCAAGATATTCATAATTTTTCTTTAGACTATATTCCTTAATGATAGCCAATGTATTTCTAAATGTCCCAAGAGACCATCTTTGAACTTGTTCTCTTCACCAACTCAATACCTCAAAGCATAAGGATAATTTTCTCAAATGTTAGCTTAAATTTTTCCTTAGAAATTTCACTTGCTATGACACTCTTCATGGGAGCCTGAATTTCATTCTAATACTGATTGCCTGAATAGTGCAAATTTCAGGGGCCATTTGTAAGTTGCTGCTCAAGTCTCCTTCAGCTTCCAGGTTCTAGTCCATACCTGAACTTTCTATTTACATGCCCCCCTGCCATACCCTTCCATCCAGTACAATCTTCCTGATTTAGCAAGTTGGACCATGGTTTGAACAAATGAGAGCTCACAGTCACAGCTGTTCTTTGGCCCTAACATAACAAGGACAGGAAGAGTCACTCCCCTCTCTCTGTAGAGTCAGAACTCAATCTAACATCATGGACTCTGGAGACACAGCAACCCACACTCAAGTCCCCGCTCTGCTGCTTTCTCATCATGGGATTTGAGGAAGGCATTTCACCTTACTGAGGCTGTCTCCTCTACTGTAAAAAAAAAAAAAAAAGGTCCTAGGGATGATTATAATATGTCTCAGGATTGTGGCTAAGATGTACTTTGATGAACGTGCCGAGCAAATGGCAGGGTGTGGCAAATAAATTCAAATCAGTTGTTGTTCTTTCAATTACTACTCTCCCCTGTGTTATATGGTGTCTGAAGAGATATCCAGTATGTTAACTAAAGGTTAATTCTCTTTTGAGCATAGGAATAGCTTTTCAGTATGCTAGAATATATAATTATCAATTTTGTGTAATCCCCGCACCAGAAGACACCCTGGAGAGGATTTAATCTCAGTCTTCATTTTACAGTCTAAAACTGAGCTCTGCTGAGGCCCAGACTTCTCTAGCTCTGGCCCCTGCAGGGACTGCACTCCCTGGGACTCAGGTCTGAGGCATTATCATGAGCTTTCCTTGATGCTTTGGCTCCATAGGCAAAAATGCAAACCCAACCTTTAAATCCTCCTAACTTATTAGAACCAATGTCCATTGTGAATTCAGAATTATTTCCTAGATAAGACCACAGGGAACAGTAGAAACCAAGAGGGCCACAGAACAGATATGTGCAAACAAAACTCCTCAAGAGTGAGTAGCATTTCTCTGATGTCATTTTACCCACAAAGCAATTCTTTTCCGATAGCAAAGGCACTTGGTATTTGTAGGACAGCCCTGAATCTGCAGGTGGCCAAGTGACAGTAGCTGAACCACTGCTAGGACCTAGCTTTTACCAAGTCTAGGCCAGATACAAGGACCAGACCACCAGTTTCTGCAAAGTCTTCTGATTGCCCGGGGCCACACCTCACACCCTTTAAAGGTATGATTGTCATTTTGCCCACAGCCTGGGTAGGTTCCAAGCATTTTGAATTGAAACTGCTCCCTGTCAATTCTGGATTGGGTTGTGATTGGAATTTCAGATCAGGATGGGATTTAGAAAAGAGCATAAGTCCATGTTTCTCTGATGCTACTGTCTGTGCCCAGTGTACTTAATAATGTTTACAAACAAATCTCTCAAAAACAGGAAAAAGGGCTTTCAGAAAAATGGCAGATACATTAAATTGAAAGTCTGATGTTCAGTTAACAGGAGGTAGTCATCTACATTACAGAACATCCTTGTGTGTGATGTTGGTTGGCATCAAACTAAAAGCATTAAAAAATTCTGTGTAAAGGTGCACCTGTACTTTCCGGGTTCCAAAATTAGTACCTGAGTCAATGTAATTATTTCTCTTACAGTCAGCTGTGAATTTCATCTCACAGTTGTTTTTAAAGGAGATTTTAGGGCTTAAAAACTCAAAACTTATCATATACCTGGCATGAGGACACTGTCTTTTGTTTAGACATTTAAGCAAGTTGAATACTTTATTTAATTTAAGCAACTAAATTTAAGATCATATAACAGAAGATCCAAGAGGGGGGAGCAAGCATACTTTAAGAGATGATGCATACTTTAGAAAGACTGTCATCATGTATAAGATATTTGTAGTAAAAAATATCAAGAATGAGACACCAAATCTGCAAATTAATTGAAAATTTCTCAAAGGACACATATCTCCAAGTTTTGGAAAAGAATCCATCATGTGTTTATCTAAGTCAGGGGTCCCCAAACTACAGCCCACTGGCGGCCCCCTGAGGCCATTTATCCCCCCCCACCCCCCCACCCCCCCACCCCCCCACCCCCCCCACCCCCCGTCCCTCCCCTGCCGCACTTCTGGGAGGGGCACCTCTTTCATCGGTGGTCAGTGAGAGGAGCACAGGATGCACCCGCACCCATAGTTCCCATTGAAATACTGGTCAGTTTGTTGATTTAAATTTACTTGTTCTTTATTTTAAATATTGTATTTGTTTCCGTTTTGTGTTTTTACTTTAAAATAAGATATGTGCAGTGTGCATAGGGATTTGTTCATAGTTTTTTATGAACAAATAAAAACGGTCTGAGAGAGAGTGAACTGGCCCCCTGTGTAAAATGTTTGGGGACCCCTGATCTAGGTAGAAGGTGCAGAAACCTAGGTACAAGTTTGTCATTTTATTGAAACAAAAAATTTTAGACCAAGAGTATAAAATTTCAGTGACTATAAACAGTTAATCAGAGACTAAAATAATCTTCGAAAGAAGAGACTCTCAAGGAAAACAAAAACAAAAAAAATCAAAACAAAACAAGAAAGCTGCAGAAACAAATACCTGCAGGAATTCCTTAGCAACCACCTCCTCTGGCTGGCCACAAATCCTTCCCTAGACCCAATGTAAGTCTTCACCCAGAGAGAACCCTTTTTCTCTTAATTATCCTCATCAGAAGCCAAGCACAGCTGATTGCTCTTCTTCTCTGCATAATAAATTCATTTGCATAGTTTTAAAAATCAAATTACGTCAGTCTTGAATCTTCCAGTCTAAATACCCTCATTTCTTTATCATGACTTCTTGGACTGTGTACATCACACTAACTCACCAAATGGTGGTCTATGCTCTAAACTCTCTCCACCTCTCTCTGGGGCTCAGAACTCCAATAGGAGCTGCTGAGATTTATATTACAATCTCTACAAGAGACTGAGCTCAAGCCAGAAAATTCCAGGGCATCAAGCAAAAGGCAAAATGCTGCAATTTTATAAATCAATAAAAACTGAATAAAGAATTCAACATGTTTGAGTGCCTTTTTTTAAAAAAAAAACTTTGCTGTAAAATTCAAGGTAACTCACCAATTATTATTTTAGGTTTCTCTCCATTTTGACCACAATATCCTTATACCACCGTCAACAGTTTTTCTAAGGCCTTAGTAGAAAATGCAAACCTTCAAGTGTAAACATTTTGGTTGTGGCTTGCGGAAAATAATGGGGAAAAATATGTTCAAAGCCACACATTCTTTTCTTTTTTTAAAGCAGTGTTAACCCTAAGTTCACAACAGAATGACATACATTATTGTTATTAAAACGCTTCATTAGTCACAATTTTAAATTTCAAAACGCCAAAATAGCTTGACCAAAATTTCAAAACAAATTTTAAGTATTAGGTAACAAGCACGAGGCTTTTAAACCTGCAGAAAGTACTTAAAACACCAAACGTGCTTGGAGTCCACCAACACTACTGCCCTCAGGCCAGCAGAGTCCTGCGCTGAGGCTTCGTGTGCCCCTTCCCGGATAGGAAGCTAACCGCACAGAAAACAAAGGTTTGGACCCAATATGGTTTGCTTCTCGCTCCATTTTTCACCAGGACCACTAAAAATAAGCTCACAAAACCCCAGCCAGGTACAACTTTTCTCCTACAGTGCTTCTCGGATTACAAAACAGCTTTGAAGGTTCGGCCTGACCATACAAGTTAGGGTACTAGAAGAAACCTAGGAAGCGATCACAGAAGTCTTGCTTGGATTCCTGGAAAGCAGGGCTTCTGCAAGCAGAGCTGCTGGCTCTGGCAGGCAGCGCGTGCTGGTAGCCGCGACTTTAATAACTTCACTATCCCCTGGCACCTTCAAATTGGAACGCGGTGGATGCTCCATTACGTGCACAAAGAATGCCATAAACCATTCTCTCTCTACACGGTGTAAAGCAAAACAACTCAATAGCAAGAGATCTCCCTGTGCAAGTGCACAATGAACACGCGGGTATTTAGGCTCCTCAAGGTCCCTTCAGTCACTAAACACTTTCAGCTAACAAGAATCTAGAAATCAATAGAACGCACTTTAAGCTTTAAGATGTGCAGTTGCGCAAGGGAATGGGGTCGAGAAAGACAATAAAAAAACCCAGGTTCCTTTGCAGAGCCAAAATAAAATAAAAGGTCACCGTGACTGAGCCACAGGGGCACAACTTCCCCTTCCCAAAGCGCAAGCCCTCCAGTTAGCTCACCCTTTCAAGAATTCCCTGTTTCTCCTCCAAAACCACTCTCAACGCCCCCCTTCCCCCCAACACATACACAGGTCAGGCTCCCTGTCGCCGAGTCCAACTTGGTACTGAGAAGCGCACAAGCTGCGGCGACACGGAGGACGACATCGCCCCACCGCGCGACCCCGTGCCCTCCCTCACCAACCTTCTCCGGACGGACACCGCGCCTTGAAGCGCCAAGCAGCGAGGGACTAGGCACTCCCCACGCGTGCCGCGCTGCGATCGGGGACGTGCGTGTCACATTTTGTTCTCCGCGAGCTGCTCGGGCGTGCGCGCTAGCGCACCCACACTCACACAGACGCCCGCGAGAGCTGGGCCCCGGACTCAGGGACGCCCCACGCCCACCGTGGACCTTGGGGGCTGCGGACGCCAAGCAGGCTAGAACCTCCCGCTTGTGGCCGCACCTTCCCGCGCCGGGAGCAGCTTGCGCTCGCGCCCAGGCGGCCTGCAAGGTCACCTCCCCAGGGTCAGAGCAGCTCTGAGGCCGGCGGCAGCTGCAGGCGCGCGGGGCGTGGCCTCGGGGCCAGCGCGGGGCTGCGGCTCTACCGCGTACCTCATTGTTCTCGGCAGCGCGCCGGCCGCGCAGGCAGGGTTGAGGACACCGTCCTGGAGCGCCGAGGCTAGGTGGAGGCTTCGGACCCCGCGCAGACACTGCGCCGCCCCGCCACCGAGCCCCTTGTGCCCCCTCCGCCTAACGCGGGGCCCCCTGTCGCGCCGCCTTCTCCTCCATCCTCCCCGCACCGAGCAGGGCTCACCTAGCGAGCGGGAGTCGGGCATCGGGGACTCGCACTCTCCGCGCCCCCGGCCCGGTTGGCCTGCAGCTGGCCGGCACAGGCGGGGTGCAGGATCAGTCTTTCCCCCGCGGCGCGCGGAGACCTGCATCTGGCGGAGAGCGATTGCAGACGTGGGCTGCATGGGGTGCGCGGGTTGCGCGTCTGCCGAAAAAGGCATGTATCTCCCCAACCGCCGCCTCCACCCAGCCCGGGTTTCCCTATAGGTTACCAGTACCGCCTCCGCCTGTCACGGCGCCTGGCGCCTGGCGCCCAGCGGGCACGCAGGTCCCAAAAGGCGCAGGGATGCAGGAATGTGAACAGACTGTGGTTGGAGGGGAATCTAGGCGCCTGGCCCCGCGAAACTGAGTCTTTGTGTATCTCGCTCAACACAGCCTCTTGCGGCGCCCGAGGCCGGGCTACCTGTGCGCGAGGCAGCGCTCGCCAGCTGGCAGGGTGGGGCTCGGGAGCGCAGCATCTTCCCAGGCCTGCTAGTTCTCTTTGTTCTTCCAGCTCCGCGGGCTCTGCGCTGGCCCTGCTCTCGAGAGCTTTTTCTAGGCGGCGGAGAGTTGGGGTGAACTTGAGAGCGGCCACCTTTCACTTGGGAAGGGCTTTCCATCACATCCAATGAAAACATTCTATAGAGGCACCCACCAGTCCGCCCCTAGCGCTAGAGGGACGTTTCCAGAGGAAAGTTCTCGGAATAGTGCCGCCCGAGGCTGCTCTCGGGTATCGTGGAGAACCATCTGTAAGCTGGGCAGCTGGAGCTGGCTGTGAGGCCGCCAGGAGCTGCAGATCCGGTTGCTCAAGGGCGGAATGTCCATTTGTCACTGCGGCTCTCCCTTGCTTTTTAGAGGCGGCCGCAGCTGCTGGGACCAGAGACCAGGCCGCTCTTTTTTTGCTGGTATACACGTTTGAGGTTAAGCTTGGCTCCTCGCGTGCAAGAAGGTGGGGTTGGAAACTTGCTCCCTATCAGTTGGTCCTCTTAGGGTCTTAGAGAGCTATCCAGGTGTCGAGGGAGCCTCCAGATGGAGTGAAGTAGAGTTGAGCAGTGCCCATGTCAGAGAGAGAAGTTACCTGCCTTCTGTCACCACCACCCCCACTTGCATCCCAGGGGTTAACATTTTGGAAACACAAGCCTTTCACCAAATCTATGATTTTAAAATTCATATTTAAGTCCATTGAACTGTTGATGCTCTTTAGAAGAAAATATTAGCTGGATACCCAATTCATTAGGTATTTGAGTGCCTAGTATGTGCTGGGGACCCCGGGTTCAACACTAGCTATATGGAAAGGTTCAGAACAGGCCCCTCCCCAGATATGCCACTTTGGTATGTGAATTGTTTTGAGCTGAAGGCAATGGAGACCCTTTGAGCTCATGAGAAAAATTTCCCTCTCCCTTATAGAAATCATATTAAAGGCCTTGCCCATAATAAGAGTTATCACCAGAAATAACTTTTTATGGCCTAGCCACAGGACAGGGCAAACTGCTAATTACTGAACATCTGCTGTTATCACCCTGTAACAAACCTTCCTCCCCTTGGAAGCCCTAAAGTGCCTTATTATAACCTTAGCTTGAATGCGATATATGCCTCATTTTCCATTTTTTGTCTGGGGTCTCTGACTCCTATATGTGGGGTTCCCATACTATGTATGCAATTAAATGCAGTTCTTTCATTAATCTGTCTCATGTAGATTTGTTAGAGCAGTTGAAAGAATTTTGAAGGGTAGACGAAAGTTTCTTCCTCCTCCACATATGTGCAAGTGAATAAAATCTCCTTCCTACTCTCAAGAAGCTTGCAGAAATTTAAAACATAAGAAGAGTTCAACTAAAACTGACTGGTTAAATTTACGGTACTTAATTACATGTGGGCCAAAACCACTTGCTCATTAGCTCCCCAATTTGTTCATAGCTTCTGACAACTGGAATTTTGCAAGATTGCATGAAGGGACAATGTGTCATATGGATTTATAAAAACAACTGTATTCCAGAAATGTGAAATATGTTCAGTCATTCAAAGTAACTTTTAAAAAAAGTTACATGTTAGAGTTCCAGGGTTAGTGGGGGTGGGAGAAGGAAGTTGTCAATCTAAAAAACGTTCAAATTTGTAAGAATTTTTATGAGTCTGAACCAAACTGATGACAGTTGCTGGGAAGCAATATCTCAATGGATTGAGAAAATGCATTCAAGAGAATAACAGTTTTACAGCTTATTTTATACATTAGAATTAAAGGCAGAGATATAAAGGGGTTACATGAAATTCATTGGTGGTAGGTTGGGGGAGGGAGAAAGCAATGCTGGGAGATCTCTGAGATTAGATAAAGAGTAAAACAGAGACACATACTTCTCTTACATTGGTGGGTATAAGCGAGTTCACAACATTTATAGTATGTAGAGGTAGAGATGATGTGGTTTGCAGGAAAACAAGGCAACAATGAGGGGGTTTGGTGGTTTCTTGCTGTAGTGGAAGATTGTGTCCTGGGAAAAAGAGACTACTTTGACATCAAAAGGTATGTTATCCTAGCCTGACCAGGCTGTGGTACAGTGGATAGAGTGTCCAACTGGGACCCAGAGGACCCAAGTTCAAAACCTCAAGGTTGCCAGCTTGAGCACAGGCTCACCAGCTTGAGTGTGGGATCATAGACATAACCCTATGGTTCCAGGCTTGAGCCCAAAGATTACTGGCTTGAAGCCCAAGGTTGCTGGCTTGAGCAAGGGGTCACTCACTCTGCTGTAGCCCCCCTACCCCCCGGGCATGGCCATATGAGAAAGCAATCAACGAACATCTAAGATGCCGCAACAAAGAAATGATGCTTCTCATCTCTCTCCCTTCCTGTCTGATTGTCCCTATCTGTTCCTCTCTCTGTCTCTGTCACACTCACATACAAAAAAGGTATGTTATTCTAGATACAAGAAGACAATGGACAAACTCAGTTAAAGGAAAGGCTGGTTCCCTATCAAGGGAGATAAGAGCCTAGGACATGGCTACTGGCCATGATGTACTTAGGAATTTTTAGTTTCAGACCATACTGTGTGGTTACTTTAGGTCTCTGAGTTTGGAAGGCTTGCCATGAAGGTCTCCCACTGAGCTTGTCAGGTTAAGTATGTGGCCCCATTTTTGTCCACAAAGTTATGCAAAAAATTCACCTCTTATAAGCCGAGGGGCCCTAAGCAGGTCTCAAATACAATGGGCTTAGGTTTTTTCTTGTATAATGCTTATAACAGTACCTACAGTTAGGGTTTTTCTTAGGAAGTAGAGATCATGTGCCTGGAATGTGATACTTTATATATCACAGTAATTAATAAATTATAATAGCTACTTTTAAAACATTTTAACTGTGAAACAGAAAAATAATTTTTAGACACTTATGGTGTATCTGTGTTTTATACATTTTCCGTTCCTCTTGTATAAATGCTGCAGAAAGTTAATGTCTTGATTTTAGTGAAAAATTAAATGAGTGACCAAATAACAATTAACTTTATGCTTGTAAAATAATTACCACCGGAAGGCAAATATGCAAATCATTGCTGTAAAATTTTAACTGGATTGAATTTATTAATTATGGTTGGGGTAGTAAATAAAGTGGAGCTACACTGACTTAATCTCTTGCTTCCTGAAGAACTCAGGGAGCCTGTTGGTAAGCATAAAGCAATTAGCTGATGATTGTTTTTGTCAAAGTGTAATGATAAATAAAATATTTGACATTGTTTAGTTTAACTGCTTAGAGGCTCTCCAAATAGGACCATGTTATTTAATTTTTTTTATTATTCTACAGATTTATGACAATTTCTTGGGCTCTTCTGCACTTTTCTTAAACAAAACAAAACAACAAAAATAAACTTATTCCTACAAATAGAAACCATCAAAACGAGGTTGCAGCTATCTACTTGCTCATAATAATTTGACTTTCCTTTTTTATTTTTACACTTGGGGTTCCTTTCCTGTCCTTTCTCATGTCCGCTGTTCACCACTGGGCTGTGTTTTACAGAGAACAGTCTTTCAATTTTCAGAAATTTATCATTGGTAAGCAGTCAAATCAAGAAGCTCAGTGAGTCCTCTTGCTGAAAAGTATTTGGGTTAGGATAGGGAATGAAAACAAAACATTTTCTTTCTGTACCATGGTTGAATCTGGGGTATTTGTTTTCACTTAACTATGAATACATATTGTTCTGGGACTTAGTTCTGACCTTATCACCTTACTTAATTTATATACCGAATAAATCCATTTTATAGTTAACCTCCAAAAATCTGAGCTCACATCACAAGTTTGCAAACAACCACAGGGGCATATAGTTCTTCACAGTTTATGTAAAGGCTGCCCTGTTCATCATCTTACTGGATTTTCCCCAAGTCTGAATCATGAAGTGAAGACTTGAGGGGATTCATGCTTATAGAGGTGGCCCTACTGCTTCTTTTTTCTTTTATGAGGACAGCATTATCCTAATTCCTTTTTTTAAAATTTTAATTTATTGTGTTTACATAGATTCTAGTGTCCCCTGAATGCATCCCCCCCTCCCAAGTTCTCCTCAAGATCCCTCTTGATCCCTCCCCACAACGCCCTCCTCCCTTCCCTCTAGGATTTGCTTTCCTGCTCTCTATAATGCTGTGTTATGTGTATATAATTTCACCAATTTCTTTCTCTTCTCTGATCCCATCCTATCATGCCCTTTTCCTTTGTCCCCTTGGATCCTGCCTCTGTCTCTATTCCGTTCGTCAATTCATATTGTTCATTGGATTTCTCAAATGAATGAGGTCATATGATATTTTTCTTTCTCTGCCTGGCTTATTTCACTTAACATAATAGTTTCTGGGTCCATCCATGTTGTTGGAAAAGGTAAGATTTCCTTCTTTTTCATGGCCCCATAGTATTCCATTGTGTATATGTACCACTGCTTTTTAAATTTTTAATTAATTTATTTTCTTACAGGGACAGAGAGGGAGTCAGAGATAGGGACAGACAGGAATGGAGAGAGATGAGAAGGATCAATAATTAGTTGCGACAACATAGTTGTTCATTGATTGCTTTCTCACATGTGCCTTGACCGTGGGACTTCAGCAGACCTGAGCCACCTCTTACTGGAGCCACCGACCTTGGGTCCAAGCTGGCAAGCTTTTGCTCAACTCAGATGGCCCCGCACTCAAGCTGGCAACCTCGGGGTCTCGAACCTGGGTCTTCCGCATCCCAGTCCAATGCTCTATCCCCTGCACCACCGCCTGGTCAGGCCGTACCACTGCTTTTTAATCCACTTGTCCACTGACAGACACTTGGGCTGTTTCCAGATTTTGGCTATTGTAAACAATGCTGCCATAAACATGGTGGTGCATTTCTTCTTTTGAATCATTAATGTGGTGTTCTTGGGATATATTCCTAAAAGTGGGATGGCTGGGTCAAAAGGCAGTTTGATCCTTAATTTTTTGAGCAATCTCCATACTGTTTTCCACAGTGGCTGCAGCAGTCTGCATTCCCACCAGCAATGCTGGAGGGTTCCCTGTTCTCCACTCCTCGCCAGCACCTATCGAGTGTTGTTTTTGTGAATGAGCGCCATTCTGACTGGTGTGAGGTGGTATCTCATTGTGGGTTTTTTTGTTTTGTTTTGTTTTACAGGGACAGAGAGAGAGTCAGAGAGAGGGATAAACAGGGACAGACAGACAGGAATGAAGAGAGATGAGAAGCATCAATCATCAGTTTTTCGTTGCAACACCTTAGTTGTTCATTGATTGCTTTCTCATATGTGCCTTGACCACGGGCCTTCAGCAGACCGAGCAACCCCTTGCTCCAGACCGAGCAACCCCTTGCTCGAGGCAGTGACCTTGGATCCAAGCTGGTGAGCTTTTGCTCAAGCCCGCACTCAAGCTGGCGACCTCGGGGTCTCCAACCTGCATCCTCCGAGTAGCAGTCCGAGGCTCTATCCACTCTGCACCGCCACCTGGTCAGGCTCATTGTGGTTTTAATTTGCATTTCTCTAATGATTAGTGATGTTGAGCATCTTTTCATCTGCCTCTTGGCCATCTGTACATCCTCTTTGAAGAAGTGTCTATTCATTTTTTTTGTCCATTTTTTATTGGATTGTTTATCTTCCTGGTGTTGAGTTTTACTACTTCTTTATAAATTTTGGTTATTAACCCCTTATCAGACATATTGTCAAATATGTTCTCCCATTGTGTGGTTTGTCTTTTTTTTTGTTCATATTGTCCTTAGCTGTGCAAAAGCTTTTTAGTTTGATATAGTCCCATTTGTTTATCCTGTCCTTTATTTCACTTGCCCGTGGAGATAAATCAGCAAATATATTGCTGCGAGTGATGTTAGAAAGCTTATTGCCTATGTTTTCTTACAGGATGCTTATGGTTTCACGACTTACATTTAAGTCTTTTACCCATTTTGAGTTTATTTTTGTGAATGGTGTAAGTTGGTGTTCTAGTTTCAATTTTTTGCAGGAAGCTGTCCAGTTTTTCCAACACCATTTGTTAAAGAGGCTGTCTTTACTCCATTGTATGCTCTTACCTCTTTTGTCAAATATCAATTGTTCATAAAACTGTGGGTTTATTTCTGGGTCCTCTGTTCTGTTCCATTGATCTATATGCCTGTTCTTATGCCAGTACCAAGCTGTTTTGAGTACAATGACCTTGTAGTATAACTTAATATTAGAAAGTGTGACACCACACAGTTTATTGTTCATTTTCAAGATTGCTAAGGTTATTCATATTCTTTTTTGGTTCCATATGAATTTTTGGAATATTTGTTCTATATCTTTGAAGTATTGTCATTGGTATTTTAATAGGAATTGCATTGAATTTATAAATTGCTTTGGGTAATATGGACATTTTACTGATGTTTATTCTTCCTAACCATGAACATGGTATATGCTTCCACTTGTTCGTATCTTCCTTTATTTCTTTTATCAATGTTTTATAATTTTCCGAGTATAAGTCTTTAACCTCGTTGGTTAAGTTTACTTCTATGTACTTTATTTTTTTGTTGTTGTTGCAATACTGAAGTGAATTGTTGTCTTAATTTCTCTTTCAGATAGCTCATTGTTGGTATATAAAAATGCCTCTGGTTTCTTCCTTTTTTTTTTTTTTTATTTCCTGCCATAGAAGATCCCCTGGAAGACATCAGGAAGCCAGGTCTTTGAACACTAGCTTATCTGTGATTCCAGGCTGTCTGTGCACCATTAGCTCAACTAATAGACCCTATTTTCTCGGCTGCAGGATAGATTTTAAAGAAAGAAGATAGGAACTGACAATAAGATCACACAAGTTACTTGACCAGGTTCAATGGCAAAGAAGTGACAGAACCAGTAGTTACTTAAAATTGGTTCCAAGCTTACTTTTACCACTACAAAACTTTACAAGATAATATTTTTCACTTGTCTCTGTAACTGAAATGTCAGAAAGGAGAAAGGCATTTTATTGAAAAACTAATTTCTAAGACATTTTTTTATATTGGTACTAGTGATGCGGTAGACTAAATTTTGCCCCCCAACAAAAAAATATGTTTAAGCCATAATCTTCAATGTGACTGTATTTGGAGATAGACATTTTAGGAGGAAATAAAGGCTAAATGAGGTCATAAGGGTGGAGCACCAATCCATTAACATAGGTGTCCTTATAGAGTGAGGTATCCAGATCCCTCCTGCCTTTCCCCCCTCCACTTCCCCTTCCCTAATTTTATTTCTATTTTTTTCATTAATTTTAATGAGGTGACATTAATAAATCAGGGTACATATGTTCAAAGAAAACATCTCCAGGTTATCTTATCATTCAATTATGTTGCATACCCATCACGCAAAGTCAAATTGTCCTTTGTCACCTTCTATCTGGTTTTCATTGTGCCCCCCATCCCTCGCCATTCTCCCTCCCCCCACCCAGTAACCACCTCACTCTTGTCCATGTCTCATAGTCCCATTTTTCTGTCGCACCTATGTATGAAATCATGCAGTTCTCAGTTTTTCTTTTTTACTGATTTACTTATTTCACTCTGTATAATGTTATCAACGTACAACCATTTTGTTGTAAATGATCCGATGTCATCATTTCTTATGGCTGAGTAGTATTCCATAGTATATATGTACCAAAGCTTTTTAATCCACTTGTCCTCTGATGGACACTTGGGCTGTTTCCAGATCTTTGCTATTGTGAACAATGCTGCCATGAACATGGGGGCGCATTTCTTCTTTTTGAACAGTGCTATGGTGTTCGTAGGGTATATTCCTAAAAGTGGGATAGCTGGGTCAAAAGGCAGTTCGATTTTTAATATTTTGAGGAATTTCCATACTGTTTTCCACAGTGGCTGCACCAGTCTGCCTTCCCACCAGCAGTGCAAGAGAGTTCCCTTTTCTCCACATCCTCGCCAGCACTTCTTCTGTATTGTTTTGCTGATGAGTGCCATTCTGACTGGTGTGAGGTGATATATCATTGATATATCATTTCTCTAATGATTAATGATGTTGAGCATTTTTTTCATATGCCTATTGGCCATCTGTATGTCCTCTTTGGAGAAATTTCTATTCATTTCTTTTGCCCATTTTTTGATTGGATTGTTTGTCTTCCTGGTGTTGAGTTTTATAAGTTCTTTATAAATTTTAGTTATTAACCCCTTATCAGACGTGCTGTCGAATATGTTCTCCCATTGTGTGGTTTGTCTTTTTATTCTGTTCTTATTGTCTTTAGCTGTGCAAAAACATTTTAGTTTGATATAGTTCCATTTGTTTATCTTGCCTTTTATTTCATTTGCCCGTGGAGCTAAATAGGCAAATATTGCTGCAACAGATGTCAGAGAGCTTGCTGCCTATGTTTTCTTCTAAGATGCTTATGGTTTCACGGCTTACATTTAAGTCTTTTATCCATTTTGAGTTTGTTTTTGTGAATGGTGTAAGTTGATGGTCTAGTTTCATTTATTTCATGAAGGCAGATGACCAATTTTCGCTACACCATTTGTTAAAGAGGCTGTCTTTACTCCATTGTATGCTCTTTCCTCCTTTGTCAAATATCAGTTGTCCATAAAGCTGTGGGTTTATTTCTGGGTTCTCTGTCCTGTTCCATTGATCTATGTACCTGTTCTTATGCCAGTACCAGGCTGTCTTGAGTACAGTGGCCTTGTAGTAAACCTTGATATCCAGAAGAATGATGCCTCCTGCTTTATTTTTTCTTTTTAAGATTGCTGAGGCTATTCGTATTCTTTATTAGTTCCATATAAATTTTTGGGAAATGTGTTCTATATTTGTGAAGTATGTCATTGGTATATTAATTGGTATTGCGTTGAATTTATAAATTGCTTTTGGTAATATAGACATTTTAATGATGTTTATTCTTCCTAACCATGAGCACGGTGTATGCTTCCACTTGTTTGTATCTTCCTTGATTTCTTTTATCAATGTTTTATAATTTTCTGAGTACAAGTCCTTAACCTCCTTGGTTAAATTTACTCCTAGGTACTTTATTTTTTTGGCTGCAATAGAAAAGGGGATTGTTTTCTTAATTTCTTTTGCTGACAGTTCATTGTTGGTATATAGAAATGCCTCTGATTTCTGAGTATTAATTTTATATCCTGCCACTTTGCTGAATTCATTGATCAGGTCCAGTAGTTTTTTGACTGAGTCTTTAGGGTTTTATATATACAATATCATATCTGCAAAAATGACAGTTTTACTTCTTTTTTTCCAATTTGGATGCCTTTTATTTCTTCTTCTTGTCTGACTGCTGTGGCTAAGACTTTCAGAACTGTGTTGAATAAGAGGGGTCAAAAGGAGGCACCCCTGCCTGGCTCCTGATCTTAAGGGGATTGCTTTTAATTTTTGCCCATATAATATGATGTTTGCTATGGGTTTGTCATAGATGGCCTTTATCATGTTAAGGAATGTTCCCTGTATTCTCACTTTACTGAGAGTTTTGATCATGAATGGGTGCTGGATTTTATCAAATGCTTTTTCTGCATCTATTGAAATTATTATGTGATTTTTTTTCTTCCTTTTGTTTATGTGATGAATCCCATTGATGGATTTGCGAATATTGAACCAGTCTTGCCTCTCCAGAATAAATCCCACTTGATCATGGTGTATAATTTTTTTCATATATTACTAGATCCGGTTGGCTAATATTTTGTTGAGAATTTTTGTATTTAAATTCATCAGGGATATAGGCCTATAATTTTCTTTCTTTGTGTTGTCTTTGCCTGGTTTCGGAATCAGAATTATGCTCGCGTCATAAAAGGAGTTTGGAAGTCTTCCTTCCTCTTGAATTTTTGAAATAGCTTGAGGAGGATGGGAGTTAGTTCTCATTTGAATTTTTGATAAAATTCACTTGTTAAGCCACCAGGCCCAGGACTTTTCTTTGTTGGGAGTTTTTTGATAACTGTTTCCCATTTGTTGTATTTGGTCTTTCTAGGTGTTCTGATTCTTCCAGACTGATTTTTGGAAGATTATATGATTCAAGAAATTTGTCATTTCACCCAGATTCCCTAATTTTTTGGCATAGAGTTCTTCATAGTATTTTCTTACAATATTTTGTATTTCTGTTGTGTCAGTTGTTATTTCTCCACTCTCATTTCTAATTTTGTTTGAGTCCTCTCTCTTTTTTTTATTTTGTGAGTCTAGTTAGAGCTTCATCAATCTTGTTTACCTTTTCAAAGAACCAGCTCCTTGTTTCATTGATCCTATGTATTGTGTTCTTATGCTCTATGTCATTTATTTCCGCTCTGATCTTTATTATTTTCTTCCTTCTACTAGTCCTGGGCTTTATTTGCTGTTGTTTTTCTAGTTCTTTTAGATGCAGGGTCAAGTTGCTTATTTGAGCTTTATCTAGCTTCTCATGATATGCCTGTAGTGCTATGAACTTTCCTCTCATTACTGCATTTGCTGTGTCCCATAAATTTTGAGTTGCTGTATGCTCATTATCATTTGTTTCTAGAAACTTTTTTATTTCTTCTTTGATCTCATTGTTAATCCATTCATTGTTTAATAACATGCTGTTTAGTTTCCAAGTGTTTGAGTATTTTTCAGGGTTTTTTTGGTGGTTAATTTCTATTTCATGCCATTGTGATCAGAGAAAACGCTTGATATGATTTCAATCCTTTTAAATTTGTTGAGACCGCTTTTGTGTCCTAACATGTGGTTTATCCTGGAGAATGTACCATGAGCGCTTGAAAGGAATGTATATTCTACAGCTTTAGGGTGAAAAGTTTTGAAGATATCTATTAAATCAAGTTGACCAAGTGTATCCATTAAGTCTTCTGTTTCTTTGTTAATTTTCTTTCTGGAGGATCTATTCAGTGATGTTAGTGGGGTATTGAAATCCCCTACTATGATAGTATTGCTGTTAATTTTGCCCTTTATATCTATCAAAGTCTGCTTTATGTATGGTGGGGCTCCTAGTTTGGTGCGTAGATATTTATAATGATTATATCTTCCTGTTGAATTGTTCCCTTTATCATTATGTAGTGTCCTTCGTTATCTCTTACTACAGCCTTTGTTTTAAAGTCCATTTTGTCAGATATAAGTATTGCTACCCTGGCTTTATATTCATTTCCATTTGCATAAAATATTTTTTTCTATCCTTTTACCTTCAGTCTATGTGCATCCTTTGTTTTAAGGTGTGTCTCTTGTAGACAGCATATGTATGGGTCCTGTTTCTTTATCCATGCAGCTACCCTATGTCTTTTGATTGGATCATTTAATCCATTTACATTTAAGGTTATTATTGATATGTAGTTGTTTATTGCCATTTTATTCTTTAAAGCTGTGTTCTTCTTTTGCTATATTCTTTTCCCCCTTTGAACTGTTCACAACAGGCCCCTCAGCATCTTCTGCAGAATTGGCTAGGTTTTAATGAATTCTCTGAGGTTTTCTTTGTCTGGGAAGTTCTTTATTTCTCCTTCAATTTTAAACGTTAACCTTGCTGGATAGAGTAGTCTTGGTTGTAGGTTCTTGATCTGCATTACTTTGAATATATCTTGCCATTCCCTTCTGGCCTCAAGTGTTTTTGTTGAGAAGTCGGATGTCATTTTTATGGGGGTTCCTTTGTAGGTGATAACCTTTTTTTCTCTAGCAGCTTTTAAAATTTTGTCTTTATCACTACTTAGCTTTGGTATTTTAACTATGATGTGTCTTGATGTAGATTTTTTTTGGTTTCTCTTTAATAGAGTTCTCTGTGCTTCTTGAATGCGTAAAACGTTTTCCAGTCTTAATTTAGGGAAGTTTTTAGCTATGATTTGATTGAACAAAGTTTCTATCTCTTGATCTTTCTCCATTTCTTCAGGAACCCCTATGATGCAGATGTTATTTCTCTTCATGTTGTCACAGAGCTCCCTTAGAGTTTCCTCATATTTTTTGAGTCTTTTTTCTTTTTTCTGCTCTGCTGCTATGCCTTTGTTAATTTTGTCCTCTAACTAGCTGATTTGATCCTCAGCTTCATCCATCCTGCTTTTAATTCCTTCCATTGTGGTCTTCAGTTCTGATACTGTATTTGTCATTTCTGTCTGATTCTTTTTTATTATTTCCACTTTCTTTTTTATACTTGTTATCTCTTTATTTAGGTGTTCGTAATGACTATCCATTGTTTCTCTAAGCTCTTTGAACATCCTACCATCATTATTTTAAACTCTTCATCAGGTAGTTTGGTTATATCCAATTCATTCAGGTCCTTCTCTGGGGATTTCTCTTGATTCATTTGGGTTGCATTTCTCTGCCTGCCCATTTTGTCTGTGTGTAAGAAGGGTTTGGCTACTGGAGTCCAATGGGTATTGCCTCTATGTTCCCTAGGTGTGGTCTGTCTGCAGGCCTGTCACCCTCTCTGCTGCTGCCTAGGGCGGATGGGTGTGGGTGTTGCCAGCAACGGCCTTGGCTGCTGAGGTCTCCACCTCACCTCCGGAGGCGGGGCTGTGTTCTCGTGCCTGGCTCTACAATCCTCAGCTGGTCTCGGTTTTTGCCCCGCCCCCACGGGTGGGATCGTGCACCACACTTGGGCCACAAGCCTGGGTGTCAAGGGCAAGTGTGAGCACTTTTGCTTAGCTGCGGGTCCCTGTCAACCTGTTCTTTCAGCCGGGAGGGGTTTCAGGTGCGTGCTCAGCTGGTCACCCAGGCCGGAAGTCCCGCCCCTGCCAACCTCAGCTCCTTGGTGGGCCAGGCTGTTGCTATGCTCTCAGCCCTGCACTGGGCTTCTGCCTCAACTCCACAGGCAAAGCCGGTTCGGGCAGGGCTTCAAGCCCCGGAGGCCTGGTGCTGCCGCGTGCCTACTTGCCCCTGCCCAGAGGCAGATCTCCGCCCGTTTCAGCCTCCTGCTTTTCCCCCACAGGTGGGGTTGTAGGCTGGCCCGCAGCCGCCAGACAACTTTTGCATGTCCCCTTTGCCCTGGCTGGCCTAGACCTAGCTCATGCCAGCCAGCTCGGCCTCTTCCCCTGCGGCAGAACCGTGCTTTCGCTTCCCGTGGCCGCCCACCATCCAGCAAGCCCTCAGCAATGTGGGTGTGGGCACTGCAGCTCAGACCCTAACACTCCATACTGTAGTCTTGGAAGCTCCCTTCTTCTAAGCGGCTGTACTCTAATTGCCACAGGGCAGCCTGTTTGGCTGGTGTCCTGCTTCCCTTTGCTGGTTCCAGGGAAATATTGTTTCAGATTTATGTTGTGACTCACCCCAGGGTTTAGGGTGGCTGTCCCTCAAAGCTTTTCTCCCTGTGCCTTCCAGACTGCACTCTCTACTCGCTGCTCCAGTCCTGTCCTCTCTCCCTGTCTCCCGGAGTTCCGGTTGAGTGGTTGTGAGAGAGGTTTCCTTCGCCGCCCCTTTAAGAAGAATCCTGGGTCTGAGACAACTGTCTCTTTCTCACAAACAGTATCCTAACCTGTTTCACAGCTAAATACTGTCCATATGCCTCTTCTAGGCCCTGGGGATGCAGGCTGGGGATTTGTTCCTGGGACCCAGGTCCCTCCCTCTCTGCTAAACTCTCTTCCTGCCACACGGGTTTCACGGGCTGCCTTTCGCTCCGGGGAGCTGGGCAGTCTTTTCCGCGTTTTTGCTTTTCCTACCAGTCTCAATGTTGCTTCTTCAGTGTTCCCCGGTTGAAGAGTCCTCTCAGTCCAGTTCAACATTGATTTATCCAGATGATGGTTCTTAAAATTCAGTTATAATCCACTTTGGTTCTGGGAGTTGGAAGTTGGTACATCCGCTTACTCCATCGCCATCTTGCCCCCCCTCTGCCTCTGGTTTCTGAGTATTAATTTCATATCCTGGACTCTTGCTGAATTCATTTATCAGGTCCAGTAGTTTTTTGACTGCAACTTCAGGGTTTTCTATGTACAGTATCATGTCATTAGCAAATAATGACAGTTTTACTTCTTCTTTTCCAATTTGGATACCCTTTATTTCTTCTTGTTTCTGATTGCTGTAGCTAGGACTTCCAGAACTATGTTGATTAAGACTGATGAAAAGGGGCACCCCTGCCTGATTCCTGATCCTAAGGGAATTGCTTTTAACTTTTGCCCATTCACTATGATGTTGGCTGTAGGTCTGTCATAGATGGCCTTTATCATGTTGAGGTATGTTCCCTGTATTCCCACTTTTCTGAGAGCTTGATCATACATGGATGCTAAATTTTATCAAATGATTTTTCTGCATCTATTGATATCATCAAGTGGTTTTTATCCTTCCTTTTGTTTATGTGATGAATCACATTGATTGATTTGCAAATATTGTACCAGCCTTGCCTCCCCAGAATAATCCAACTTGATCATGATGTATGATTGTTTTTCATGTAATGCTGGATCCGGTTGAGAATTTTAGCATCTAAATTCATCAGAAATATTGGCCTATAGTTTTCTTTCTTTGTAGTGTCTTTGCCTGGTTTTGAAATCAGAATTATGCTCATCTCATAAAAGGAGCTTGGAAGTCTTCCCTCCTCTTGATTTTTTTGAAATAGCTTGAGAAGGATAGGAGTTAGTTCTTCTTTGAATATTTGATAGAATTCACTTGTGAAGCCATCTGGCCCAGCGCTTTTGTTTGTTGAGTGTTTTTGATAAGTGTTTTGATTTTATTTATTGTAATCTGTTTGTTTACATTTTCTTATTTTTCCAGATGATTTTTGAAAGATTGTATTTTTCAAGGAATTTATCTATTTCACCTAGCTTGTTTAATTTTTGGCATACAGTTCTTCATAGTATTTTCTTACAATCCTTTGTATTTTGCTGTGTCAGGTTTTACTTCTCCACTCTCATTTCTAATTTTATTTATTTGAGTATTCTCTTTTTTTTTCTTGGTGAGTCTAGTTAAAGGTTTATTGATCTTGTTTACCTTTTCAAAGAACCAGCTCTTGGTTTCATTGATTCTCTCTATTTGTTTTTTAGCCTCTATGTCATTTATTTCTGTTTTAATCTTTATTATTTACTTCCTTCTACTGCCTCTAGGCTTTATTTGCTGTTCTTTTCCTAGTTCTTTTTTTTTTTTTAAAAGACTTTTTTAAAATTTTATTCATTTTAGAGAGGAGACACAGAGTGAGAAAGAGAGTGAGAGAAAGAGAGAAAGGGGGGAGGAACTGGAAGCTCAACTCCCATATGTGCCTTGACCAGACCAGTGCAGGGTTTTGAACAGCGACCTCAGTGTTCCCAGGTCTACGCTTTATCCACTGCGCCACCACAGGTCAGGCTATTAATTTTATTTCTTGAGGATTTATCCAGTGATGTTAGTGGGGTATTGAAATCCCCTGTTACTATAGTATTGCTGTTGATCTACCCTTTATGTCCATCAAAGTCTGCTTTATGTATTTAGGTGCTCCTATATTAGGTGCATAGATATTTATAATGGTTATCTCTTCCTGTTGGATTGCTCTCTTTATCATTATGTAGTGACCTTCTTTATCCCTAACTATAGTCTTTGTTTTAAAGTCTATTTTGTCATATAGAAGTATTGCTATCCCAGCTTTCTTTATATTTCTATTTGCATGAAATATTTTTTTCCATTCTTTTACTTTCAGTCTATGTGTATCCTTTGTCTTGAGGTTGGTCTCCTGTAGACAGTATATGTACGGGTCCTGCTTTCTTATCTATGTAGCTACCCTATGTCTTTTGATTAGAGCATTTAATCCATTTACCTCTAAGGTTTTTATTGATATGTAGTTGTTTATTGCCATTTTTTTCTTTAAATCTACATTCCTCTTTTACTAGAGTTTTCCCCACTTTGTTCTGCCTACAGCAGGCCCCTTAACATTGCTTGCAGAATTGATTTGGTTGTGATGAATCCCTTGAGTTTTTTGTCTGGGAAGCTTTTTACTTCTCCTTCCATTTTAAATGATAGCTTTGCTGGATAAAGAAGTCTTGGTTGTAGGTTCTTGTTCTGCATTACTTTGAAGATTTCTTGCTATTCCCTTCTGGCCTCAAGTATTTCTGTTGAGAAGTCAGATGCCATTCTTATGGGAGCTCCTTTGTAGGTGATTGACTGCTTTTCTGTTGCAGCTTTTACTATTTTTTCTTTATTTTTTAGCTTTGGTATTTTTATTATGATGTATCTTGGTGGAGGTCTCTTTGGGTTCTTTTTTAAATGGAGTTTTCTGCTTTTTGAATCTGTGTGACTCTTTCCTGCATCAATTTAGGGAAATTTTCAGCTATAATTTCTTCAATCAGGTACTTTATTCCTTGTTCTTTCTTTTCTCCCTAAAGGACGTCTATTATGTGGATATTGTTTCTCTTCATGTTGTCACAGAACTGTCTTAGAGTTTCCTCAGACTTTTTATCCTCCTTTCTTTTTATGCTGTTTTGCTTTTGTGCTTTCATTTATCTTGTCTTCTAAGTTGCTGAATCAATCCTCTGCTTCATCCAGCCTACTTTTAATTTCTTCTAGTGTAGTCTTCATTTCTGATATTATGTTTGTCATTTCCATATGGTTCTTTTTTATAATTTCTGTGTCTATTATTATTATTATTATTATTATTATTTTTACAGGGACAGAGAGAGAGGGATAGATAGGGACAGACAGACAGGAATGGAGAGAGGTGAGAAGCATCAATCATTAGTTTTTTGTTGCTGTTGTGACACCATATAGTTGTTCATTGATTGCTTTCTCACATGTGCCTTGACTGCAGACCTTCAGCAGACCGAGCAACCCCTTGCTGGAGCCAGCGACCTTGGATCCAAGCTGGCGAGCTTTTGCTCAAGCCAGATGGGCCTGCGTTCAAGCTGGTGAGCTCGGAGTCTCGAACCTGGGTCTTCTGCATCCCAGTCCGACACTCTATCCACTGCGCCACCACCTGGTCAGGCTCTGTGTCCTTTTTGATGCTTACAATTTTTTTATTTAGGTGCTCATTAAGTCCATCTATTGTAACTTTGAGATCCTTAAGCATTCTTTCTTTTTTTTAAAAAAATTTTATTTTTTTTAATGAAAACATCTCCAGGTTATCTTAACATTCAATTGTGTTGCATACCTGTCACCAAAAGTCAAATTGTCCTCTGTCACCTTCTATCTGGTTTTCCCTGTGTCCCTCCCCTCCTCCATATCCCACCCTTCCCTCCTACACCCCACCCTTCCCTCCCTCCCTCCACCCCATAACCACCACTCTCTTGTCCATGTCTCATAGTCTCACTTTTATGTCCCACCTATGTATGAAATCATGCTGTTCTCAGTTTTTCTTTTTTTCTGATTTACTTATTTCACTCCGTATAATGTTATCAAGGACCATGCATTTTGTTATAAATGATCCGATGTCATCATTTCTTATGGCTGAGTAGTATTCCATAGTATATATGTACCAAAGCTTTTTAATCCACTCGTCTTCTGACGAACACTTGGGCTGGTTCCAGATCTTTGCTATTGTGAACAATGCTGCCAGGAACATGGGGGCGCATTTCTTCTTTTCGAACAGTGCTATGGTGTTCTTAGGGTATATTCCTATAAGTGGGATAGCTGGGTCAAAAGGCAGTTCGATTTTTAATTTTTTGAGGAATCTCCAAACTGTTTTCCATAGTGTCTGCACCAGTCTGCATTCCCACCAGCAGTGCAGAAGGGTTCCCTTTTCTCCACAACCCCGCCAGCACTTATTCTGTGTTGTTTTGCTGATGAGTGCCATTCTGACTGGTGTGAGGTGATATCTCATTGTGGTTTTAATTTGCATTTCTCTAATAATTAGTGATGTTGAGCATTTTTTCATATGCGTATTGGCCATCTGTATGTCCTCTTTGGAGAAATTTCTATTCATTTCTTTTGCCCATTTTTTGATTGGATTGTTGTCTTCCTGTTGTTGAGTTTTATAAGTTCTTTATAAATTTTAGTTATTAACCCCTTATCAGACGTGCTGTCGAATATGTTCTCCCATTGTGTGGTTTGTCTTCTTATTCTGTTCCTATTGTCTTTAGCTGTGCAAAAAGTTTTTAGTTTGATATAGTCCCATTTGTTTATCTTGCCTTTTATTTCATTTGCCCGTGGAGATAAATCAGCAATTATCTTGCTGCCTATGTTTTCTTCTAAGATGCTTATGGTTTCACAACTTTAAGTCTTTTATCCATTTTGAGTTTGTTTCTGTGAATGGTGTAAGTTGATGGTCTAGTTTCATTTTTTTACAGATAGATGTCCAATTTTCCCAACACCATTTGTTAAAGAGGCTGTCTTTACTCCATTGTATTTTCTTTCCTCCTTTGTTAAATATCAGTTGTCCATAAAGCTGTGGGTTTATTTCTGGGTCCTCTGTTCTGTTCCATTGATCTATGTGCCTGTTCTTATGCCAATACCAGGCTGTCTTGAGTATAATGGCCTTACAGTAAACCTTGATATCTGGAAGAGTGATACCTCCTGCTTTATTTTTTCTTTTTAGGATTGCTGAGGCTATTCGTGTTCTTTTTTGATTCCATATAAATTTTTGGAATATTCATTTTATATCTTTGAAGTATGTCATTGTTATTTTAATTGGTATTGCATTGAATTTATAAATTGCTTTGGGTAATATAGACATTTTAATGATGTTTATTCTTCCTAGCCATGAGCACGGTATATGCTTTCACTTGTTTGTATCTTCCTTGATTTCTTTTACCAATGTTTTATAATTTTCTGAGTACAAGTCCTTAACCTCCTTGGTTAAATTTACTCCTAGGTACTTTATTTTTTGGCTGCAATAGTGAAGGGAATTGTTTCCTTAACTTCTTTTGCTGACAGTTCATTGTTGGTATATAGAAATGCCTCTGATTTCTGAGTATTAATTTTATATCCTGCCACCTTGCTGAATTCATTTATGAGGTCCAGTAGTTTTTTGACTGAGACTTTAGGAGTTTCAATATACAATATCATATCATCTGCAAATAATGACAGTTTTACTTCTTCTTTTCCAATTTGTATGCCTTTTATTTCTTCTTCTTGTCTGATTGCTGTAGTTAGGACTTTCAGAACTATGTTGAATAAGAGTGGTGAAAGGGGGCATCCCTGCCTGGTTCCTGATATTAAGGGGATTGCTTTTAATTTTTGTCCATTTAGTATGATGTTTGCTATGGGTTTGTCGTAGATGGTCTTTATCATGTTAAGGAATGATCCCTGTATTCCCACTTTACTGAGAGTTTTGAGCATGAATGGGTGCTGGATTTTATCAAATGCCTTTTCTGCATCTATTGAAATTATCATGTGATTTTTGTCCTTCCTTTTGTTTATGTGATGAATCCCATTGATGGATTTGCGAATATTGAACCAGCCTTGCCTCTCCAGAATAAATCCCACTTGATCATGGTGAATGATTTTTTTCATATATTGCTGGATCTGATTGGCTAATATTTTGTTGAGAATTTTAGCATCTAAATTCATCAGGTATATAAACCTATAATTTTCTTTCTTTGTGTTGTCTTTGCCCGGTTTTGGGATCAGAATTATGCTCGCCTCATAAAAGGAGTTTGGAAGTCTTCCTTCCTCTTGAATTTTTTGAAATAACTCGAGGAGGATAGGAGTTAGTTCTTCTTTGAATTTTTGATAGAATTCACTTGTGAAGCCATCAGGCCCAGGACTTTTCTTTTTTGGGAGTTTTTTGATAACTTTTTCTATCTCATTTGTTGTAATTGTTCTGTTTAGGTGTTCTGATTCTTCCAGATTGATTTTTGGAAGGTTATATGATTCAAGAAATTTGTCCATTTCACCAAGATTGTCTAATTTTTTGGCATAGAGTTCTTCATAGTATTTTCTTATAATGCTTTGTATTTCTGTTGTGTCAGTTATTTCTCCACTGTCCTTTCTAATTTTATTTATTTGAGTCCTCTCTCTTTTTTTCTTGGTGCGTCTAGTTAAAGGTTCATCAATCTTGTTTACCTTTTCAAAGAACCAGCTCCTGGTTTCATTGATCCTTTGTATTGTTTCCTTAGCCTCTATGTCATTTATTTCTGCTCTGATCTTTATTATTTCCTTCCTTCTACTTGTCTTGGGTTTTATTTGCTGTTGTTTTTTTAGTTCTTTTAGATGCAGGTTCAGGTTGCTTATTTGAGCTTTTTCTAACTTCTTATGATATGCCTGTAGTGCAATAAACTTCCCTCTCAGAACTGCTTTTGCTGTGTCCCATAAATTTTGAGTTGATGTATGCTCATTATCATTTGTTTCTAGAAACTTTTTTATTTCTTCTTTGATCTCATTGTTAATCCACTTGTCTCAGGGTCTACCACATCCCCGCGCCCACTCGCGCACGCAGAATTGCAAACCTCGGTTTCTCTGGCTGGGCGGGGCTGGTAGCGTGAGCTCAGCCGCAAGCCCCCCACCCGTCCCTGGTCCTAGCCTGGTCCCCGTGGTCAGAGCCGGCTTGCGCTGAGTTGCAAAGCAGATTTCTGCCCGTTCCTGGTCTCCCGCTTTGTCCCCGTAAGTGGGATTAAAGGCCGGCCTGCAGCTTCCGGGCCGCTTTCGCGCGTTCCCTCCAACCTTGCTGGGCTAGACCAAGCTCCTACCAGCTTGGCCTCCACCCATGCCGACAGAACCGCGTTTCAGCGTCCTGCCGCCCACCATGCCCTTCAGCAACCCTCAGCAGAGTAGGATGGGACCTAATACTCCACACTGTAGGCCTGGGAGCTCCCTCACTTGTTTCACAGCTCAAAACTGTCCAAACGTCTCTTCTAGGCTCTGGGACTGTAGGCTGGGGCTTGGTTCCTGGGACCCAGGTCCCTCCCTCTCCGCCAAACTCTCCGCGGGTCTCTCCGGGCTGCCGTTTGCTCCGGGGAGCTGGGCAGCCCTCTTCGCATTTTCGCTATTCCTACCAGTCTCAATGTGGCTTCTTCTGTGTTCCTTGGTTGAAGAGTCCACTTAGTTTAGTTCAGAGTTGGTTTATCCAGATGATGGTTTTTAAAATTGAGTTGTAATCCACTTTGGTTCTTGGAGTTGGAAGTTGGTACGTCCGCCTACTCTTTCGCCATCTTGCTCCGCCCCGAGATCCTTAAGCATTCTAACAATCATTATTTTAAACTCTGCACCTGGTAATTTGATCACAGTGGTACCTTGAGATACGAGTTTAATTCGTTCTATAGCCAAGCTCGTAAGTCAGTCAACTTGTATATCAAATAAATTTCTCCCATTTAAAATAACTGAAATAGAATCAATCTGTTCCAGCCCTGTGAAACATCCCCAAACCATCCTACATTATGAAAAAAGACATGTTTTTAATTAAGAAACACACATGTATATTTTACCAATACATAGCAAAATATATAAAATAAAATAAAAATGTGTTATTTAGTACTGTACTGTATTTTTACCTTGGAGACAGACGAGTGTGGCTAACGAAGATGAATGGTGGTGGAAGATGGAGGGAGGAAGGGATGCAGGCACTGTATACAGCTAAATTAAAACTTCACTTTATCACTAAATGTAAACTAAAACTGCATTTTTTTAAAGCAAAACTAAAACTACACTTTCTTTACTTAAAATGAAAACACAAAAACTTAATTGTAAAATAATGCACTTTTTAAACTTTAAACTTAACCTAAGCTTAACATCACATATTTTTCATTTAATTATCACCTGTTTTTGCCTTTTTGGCTGCTCTTTCAGCACTTTCACTTGCAGGACTTTTGAATAAAAATCTATCCAAAGAGGTTTGCTTTTGCCTGCCTTTTAAAATGTTACAGAAATGTGACAAACAAGTGTCATTAGAATGTGCTGAAGCACGACCAGTTGAAACATTTTCTGGGTGTTTCTTTTCAATGAAATTTGAAAGCTTCTCCCACATTGTTAGCATGTCTTTAATTTCACATGTAGAAATCACTTCCTCTGACTCTACCTCTTCCTCATTACTAATCTATTGCAGAAGCTCCATCTGTTGCATCATCTGTAGCTCCTTCAACTACTCAGTTGAGAGTTCCTCCTCATGTTCCTTGATAAGCTTGTTTATGTCATCCTCATCTACCTCCAGACCCATCGACTTTTCTAAGGACACAATTTCCTCCAATGCTTCTACCTTTGAATCCTTTGAAGTCCCTGTCTGCAACATCATGCCATAACTTTTTCCATGCTGAGTTCATGGTTCTTGTAACCTCTTGTCATGCCAAGTCAATAATGCATAAACATATTGTGATGTTGCAGTGATCTTTCCAAAACTCTCAAAGGGTCAGATTTGTATTCTCAGTCACCTCAAAGCTGCAGCAAAACAAGTAAAGTTTTTTAAAGTTGGAAATGACCTGCTGATCCATAGGTTGCAAGATTGAAGTTGTTTTGGGTGGGAGGTAGAGGACTTTCATGAATTTGAACTCATTGAGAATGTCATCTTCAAGACTAGGTGCGTGGGCTGGAGCATTTTTAAGGATTAGTAATGCTTTTATCAGGAGTTTATTTTCTTGAAGATATTTTTTCACTGCAGGACCAAAGACGAGATTTACCCATTCAATAAAAATCTGCCACATAATCCATGCCCTAGTATTGGTGTGTCACATAACCTGCAGTTTTTCTTTAAGAATCTTGTGAGTCTTCAAGGCTCCAGTATTTTCGGAATGATACACTAGCAGTGGTTTTACTTTACAGTCACCGCTAGCATTTGCACTCAATGCAAGGATCAGATGATTCTTCTTGAGTTTATGGCCTGGCAGCTTCTTCTCCTCTGCGGTGATAAAAGTCCTCTGGGGCATTGTTTTCCAAAACAATTCTGTTTCATCAGAGTTGAACACTTGTTGGGGGATGTAACTTTCCGTTGCGATAAGCGCAGCAAAACATACGATGTACTTCTCAGCTGCCCTAACGTCAGCACTTGCAGCTTCACCATGCCTCACCACTGAGTGGATGCCAGATCTCCTCTTGAAATTTTCAAACCAGCCGAGATTTGACTTAAATGTATCTTCTGCCTCTTTTGAGTTTGATGTTTCTTTCTTCTTCAAGTCGCTGTAAATAATATGTGCCTTTTCACATATTACAGTCTCCATCACTGTTATTCCTACCATCTCTTTCTCTTTCACCCATACCAGCAGAAGCTTCTCCATTTCTTCATGGATATTTGTCCCTAATTGGGACAGAATTGTAGTTCCTTTCACTGGATTTGCACTATTTTTTTTTTTTTTTACAGAGACACAGAGTTAGAGACAGGGATAGATAGGGACAGACAAACAGGAATGAAGAGAGATGAGAAGCATCAATCATTAGTCTTTTGTTGCCGTTGCGACACCTTAGTTGTTCGTTGATTGCTTTCACACATGTGCCTTGACTGCGGGCCTTCTGCGGACCAAGCAACACCTTGCTTGAGGCAGCGACCTTGGGTCCAAGCTGGCAAGCTTTTGCTCAAGCCAGATGGGCTCGTGCTCAAGCTGGCGAGCTTGGGGTCTTGAACCTGGGTCTTCTGCATCCTAGTCCAACACTCTATCCACTGTGACACCACCTGGTCAGGCTGGATTTGCACTTTTGATGGCATCCTTTTGTTTAAGGATGGTACAAATTGTAGATATATTGTCGTACAGCCTTGCCAGTTCAATCACTTGTATACCATGCTCATGTTTTTTTTATTATTTCTTGTTTTACTTCTATCAACATCATTCTCTTCTTCTTCTCACCACTGTCCTTTACACTCACTTTCTTTGGCCCCATGATAGCACACAAAAAAGGTTTGTAAAAAATGCAAAAATGATGCAAGAACGAGTATAGTGCATGAGATTCGACTTGATTCTGCGGGTAATACATAAGAAAGAACGAGATGCTGGTGTTGTACTGCTGATACTGGACCCATGTGCCAACGTGCCATCTAACAGTAGCTTCCCGAATCACAATTCATATCTCAGAATTTTGCTTGGATCTCGAACAAAAATATGGACCGAGTCGCAGCTCGTATCTTAAAAAATTTGTATGTTGGTCTGCTTGTATCTCAAGGTATCACTGTATTTCCATTTCATCCAGATCTTTTTCAGGGGATTTTTCTTGTTGATTCATATGGCTTACATTCTTTGGTCTTCCCATTGTTTCTGTGTGTAGCTTGTGGGCATGTTCGAGTTGTGGTCTCCTTAACTAGTTGAGCTGCTTTAAAGTCTTAATTTGCCTGCTTTCAGTTTGCTTAACCCAGCAGGGACATTGTTTGCTGATCTCAGCAGGGGGCTTAGTTGAAACTGTATCCAGGAATGCAGTGTGTGTGACCTCTGAGAATCTAAAGGTGTATGTTCTGCCAGTTGCTCTCCGGGGGCAGGGTGTGTTCTTGGTATCAGAAGAGGAAGGTGTAGCTCAGGTCTCCCTGGAAACCTGAGCTACTGCCTCTCTCCCTTACATCCTCCTTTCTGCTGTGTCCTTTGCGCTGATTGGAGCTGGAGAGCTTTCTGGAGGTGGGATACCCAGAACCACTTTAGGCTTATATTGGATAGAGGGATCAACCCCTCCCCCAGCTATGGCTGCCTTCGCACTGGAGAATGAGTCAGCTTAACTCAGGTCAGCCCAGGCACTCCTCTCCTTGTCTCCATTTGTCTCACTCTCCCCTCTTTTCTCATGCAAGATGATTCAGTCCTCTCAGCCCTACTTTCCCCGGAGCCCCAGGCAGGTGGTTGTGAGTGATATTTTCTGCTCTGTCCCTTTAAGGCACCCCTGCCACTTCCCACACACAGAACTTTGCTCTTCTCCCCTCTCAATGCTTTCCATCTGTCTCCTCCAGTCTCTGGGTTTCGTGACTGGGTCTCTGGTTCTGAGACTGAGGTCCCCCATCTCTCAGGGTCTCTTTCCTTGTAATGAGAGCCCTTCTGGACCCTCAGCCTCAGCCTCCCCTCGCTCCTGGGAGCAGGGGAGCCCCCACTGCGCCCCCTGACTCCCTACCAGGATCAGTGTGGATTTTTCTATGCTCCTTCGTTTTTGAGACCTGTTCTTTTAGTCCAAAGTTGGTTTTTCACGATTATTGTTCCTAAATTAATTTGTAATCCAGTTTGGTGGTGTGAGCTGGCAGTCTGTGCATCTGCCTAGTCTGCTGCCATCTTGGAATCTGCCCCTACTGCTTCTTGACTGTGTGGTATTAATAATAATACCAAACACTAATATTTTAAGGCTTATGTTCTTAAGTATTAACTCAATCCTTACAACAAAGATTTTTTAAACTTTTTTTATTTTGAAGTAATTTTAGACTTACAGAAAAATTGGATAAACAATACCTTTCCCAACATTCCCCCAAATTGACCCTTTACTGTATTTATCATTTCTTTACCTTCCACTTATAATTTTTCCTGAATTGTTGGAGAACAATTAAGTTGCACAAGTCATGCCATTTCCCCCTAACTACTTTATTATATTTCCATAAGAACAGGGACATTCTCTTACATAACTAGAAGACAATTATCACAATTTAAAAAATAACATTGATTATACTATTGATATTATCTAACATCTCAGATTTTATTTAAACTTCACCAATTGTTCTTTTATAGCATATAATTATAAATAGTAAGGCCATAAACCCAATCCCAGATTATTTATTATATTCTGTTGTCATGTCTCTTTGGTCTCTTTAATCCAGAATGGCTCCTCAGAGTTCCTTTAGTCTTAACATTTTTGCTCAGTGTGGACTGTTTATTTTGTTAAATGTTCATAATTTGAGCTTCTCTATTGTTTCCTTACAATTAAATTTAGATTAGATTGAGTTTATACTTTTTTGTCTTTTTTTTTTTTAGCTGGGAATAGCAAAGTGTTAAGCCCTTCTCAGAGAATCATTTCAAAACAATGCATTATGTTTATTTTTTTCAATATTGCTGAACCAAATTTTTATTACCTGGTTAAGGAGTTGTCTGCCAGTTGCTTCACAGTGGAGTTACTATTCTTTTCTTTATAATTAAAAAGTAATTTGTGTGGAGATACTGTGAAGTCATGTAAAGCCTTTATTCATGATCCTCATCATGGTGGTTTTCTAGTTCCATTATTTCTTCACACTTCATGGTTGGCATCTCGCCATAAGAAAGAGCCTTTCTTTCCCCGTGTTACTGATTTCATAACAACATTTTGATGCAAGTGTTTTTGTTACTCTTTTTTTAAAGAAGAGGGAACTGTAGGGCCACAGAGAAAGGAAGCAAATTGCCCTTGATCCTACATTTCATAATTGTAAGTAACTTGAGCAAGATGATAACTCGGAATCTGTTTACCGATGCATAAGATGAAAATAATGATCCATACCATATGGCTATCAGAGGATTAAATGAGGTAGTGAATTCTAGGTGCCCACTCCAATTGAACATATCACGTAATGACTCTTTAGTCAATGATAGACAGCATGTATAAAAGATTACAACAAAGCTGAGAAATTCCTATCACCTAGTGATGTTGTCACTGTCCTCATGTTGTAGGGCAAGGAACTCCCTCAACCATGTGCCTGTGGTGATTCTGGTGTAAAAAACCTATTTCCCTGCCAGTCATATATAAGGATAACCCATCTACTTATTTATGATACAGTCCATAGTACTTGATGATGGAAATAGATGACCATGTTCCTGGTTTATGTGTTTGGTATATTTTTATCATAGTTTTTGAGTGTACTCTTTCTACTTATGAAAAAAAAATTTGCTGTGAAGCAGAATACCATGCTATGCTGGTAGCAGCCTCCTCCACCTCATGTTTACCATGTCTCTTGACCACATCATTTTCTCTTGTGCTTGATTTAATCTTGTGTTGTTTTGTGCAGTAACATGCTGTACAGGCTTGTAGCCCAGGAGCAATAGACTAGGTCATGTGGCCTAGGTGTGCATTACATGTAAGTTTGTGTATGTACACTCTGTAATATCTCCATGATGACCAATCACTGAAAGACACGTTTTTCAGATAGTTTCCCATTGTTAAGTGGTACACGACTATAGTGATTGTTCAACAAACAATACCTGTTATTAAAAGATGAGAGGATGCCCATTGCAGATAAGAAAATCTAGTTATAGAAGGTAAGACAGGTACATAAAACTATTTGTGACTGAGGAGCGTTCAGACCCTGAATTCATTTCTTCATCAAATGTTTGTTGAGTGTCAGCTATCTGTGAGATTTAGCTCTTGGATCTAAAGATATACAAATCAATGACAGAACAGGTCCTTGCTCCTGCTACCTTCTATCCTTGCCAGGTGAGACAATATACAAACCAAGAACAACAGTCAGACCACATATGACAATAAGACTCTGACCCACAACCTGCAGCAAGCAGTCCAGGAAGCCAGATCACAGTTTCTCTACAGGGCCCCCACTTCAAACTTAAGACCATACATAAAAAGCCAAATATAGTCCCTGACCAGTCCCAAAGGATCCCCCATTTCTAGTTAGTTTATGGCTGAATTATATACCCTTAAAATTCATATATTGATATCCTAACACCCTGTACTTCAGAATATGACTATTTGGAGTTAGGAGTTTTGAAGGGGTGATTAAGCTAAATTGAAGTCATAAGAGAGGGTTCTAAAACAATGTGACTGGTGTCCCTATAAGAAGAGGAGATTAGGACACAGATGCAGCAGGAATATTCTTGCAGAGAAAAGAGTATGAAGACATAGCCAGAAGATGGCCATCTGTAAGCCAATGAGAGAGGCCTCAGAAGACACTAACCCTGCCAATACCTTGATCTTAGACTTCCAGGCTCCAGACCTGTGAGACAATAAATTTCTAGCACCCAATCTGTGGTACTTTGTTATGGTAGCCCTAGCAAATAAATACACCCATCTACAGATTTCACAGGCCAGCAGACTCTAATGAAGACACGTCAGAAAGCTTCTTTTTTTTTTTGTACTGCAAAGCTTTCCCATTCCTCTTACTGCTTTTGAGCCTCTGCCAAGTGCAAGTGACGGTGGCTGACTCCCCTGCCACATCCAGCTCTAAATAAACAGCCCCTCTGGGTTCTCATTGGGGTGGTCTGCATTTCTGTTTACTCGCAGAGAGGGAAGACCAATCAGCAAGTTGCTGGAAGAACACATAATTCCATCTCCAATCCTTGGGAGGATTTGAACATGGACTGAAGACTAGTGAAGACATTTCCTTTTTAAACATATTTCTACAAGAACAAACAACCCTTTTGTGATGTCCCTTTGATTATTGCTTCAAAGACCTTTCTCAAACAAGCCAGAAATATAATTAATTAAAAGTTACCTCAGCTTCTGGGTAATTTTCCCATTGATTAGCTCTATAATTTGTTATATATATGTCACAAAGCCCTAATTATTTTAAGCTGAAGCACCCTGTATCAACACACAGATACAAGGGAGTTGAAAACACCATGCCATTGCAGCACCTAAATCCTATAGCAATTTAATTTTTTTCCAGTCAGTGGTAGAAATGGTAGAAAATAGCTCTAGTTATTTAAATGAATGGAGAATAATGGCACACATTTAAAGGACATTAGAGCCATGAGAACAAAGTGAAAACTTTGGACCAAGTTTGAAAAAAAAACCCACAACCCTATGCATTAGTATTTTAAAACAAGTACTAAATTATCTGATATTTTTCTTGTTTAGCTCAAGTTATACTCCTCAAAAAGTACAGCATACATATTTCCAGGTCTCATCTTATGCTGGTTAGAATGAAAACATGCTTCAGAAGAGCATTCTTACATGATTGGGATAGAGACTATAGTTTATATATGAAATAGTACAATTTAGATAGCCATAAATTTCTTTTTTTTTATGATTGACTTTAGAGACAGAAAGAGAAAGGGAGAGAGAGAGAGAAAAGCACTCATTTGTTGTTCCATTTGGTTATGTGTTCATTGGCTGCTTCCCTTATGTTCACTGACAAGGAATTAAGCTCCAAATCTTGGTGTTCTGGGACAACGCTCTAACCAATTGAGCTAACTGGTCAGGGCAATAGCCATCAATTTCTCAACTTAAAATTCAACAAAAACAAACAAATAATAATTCCCACACTAACCTATATTATATTACATGACAGAAACAATTTTTAATTTTTTGAGTGACTTGGCTAAGGGAGACCAATTATCTGGTGACATGTAAAAATATTAGAGAGACAATTGATAACTTTCCCCTTTTTAGTTCAACTGTGACTTATAGTTGCAGTATTGTTGCAATACAATAATTTGTTCTCCTGGAAAATTTAGCACTTAGAAATTTTTGCCTTTTTTTCCTTCTAGTGTAGATGGGTTGTGGAAGATGCACCTATCCACTGAGTCACTGAGAAATGATAAAAGGAAAAATACATACCCACCCATGATTTTACTTTTCTTGAATATAATAATATCCACTTAAGAATACTCCTGAAGAAAGAGTTCAAAAATGTCAGCATGGGCTGTCCTCAGATGAAAAAGTGAATTGTACAGACATCTTCTTGAGTGAGAGAGCAGCACACCTCTAAGTGTGGGCCCGGGCCCTGTGAGTCCTCAAAAGCCTTTCAGAAAAGAACCTGAATTAAAACATTTTTATAATAGTATCAGGTATTTTTTCCTTGTTCACTCTCACTGACAGTGTACACTGGAGTTTTACAGAGGCTAAGTGACATGTAATATTGTAACAAAGTCATTGTAGAAGCAGCTATGAGATTTCACTTGTATTTCCAAACACACATTCAAGCAGTTTGCAAAAATGTGAAGCATTGTGGTTTTTCTTCCCAGATATTTTTTGTTTTGCTTTGGAAATATAGTTATTTTTTTTCAACAAAAATATGTTGCTTATGTTAACATATAATGGCTCATCATTTTTAAATGAATTAAATATTTACAACTTTTCTGTTTTAATTTTAGTAAATTTTCAGCAGTACTCACAATAAATAAAATATGGTAAATATGTATAGCTATAACCCACATAAATGAAAGTTCATTGGGGTCTTCAATAGTTTTTGAGTGAAAAAAAGTGCTGAGATTAAAACTTTGAGAACCACCATGGTGGGGAGTTGAAGAATATGATCCTGAAAATTCTCTCAAATGTGTTGCAGTTCTCTGCCTAGTTGACAACAGCTGAGATCCATCACTCTGGCTTCTGCTTAAACGTCATCAATGATTGCCAAGAACCTTGCCATTGTGTTCCAGGACTGGTATGACCTGGCTGTCCTGCTGTGTTATACCAGCACTCCCCTCATTCCCCGGGCTCAGAGCCTTCTCACCTGGGGACCACTGTTCACTCTCTGTTTTTTGGCCTGGTGCCTACCCTCTGCCTCCTCCATCTCACCTTTTCCTCATTCTTTACATTTCAGCTTAAGTCTCATTTTCTCATAGAAAACTTACTAATACCCCGGACATGTTAAGCCCTTTTAAAATATAACTTCATGCGACATAGCGCTTTTCTTCTATTGCCTTAAAAAATTGTAATTACAGCCTGACCTGTGGTGGTGCAGTGAATACAGCATTGACCTGGAACGCTGAGGCTGCCAGTTCAAAACCCCAGGCTTGCCTGGTCAAGGCACATATGGAAATTGATGCTTTCTGCTCCTCCCCCTTCTCTCTCTCTCCTCTCTAAAATGAATATATAAAAAAAAGCCTGTAATCACATTCAACAATTTATTGAGACTTCTGTATACTGGGACCTGTTCTAGGTGCTGGAGAACATCAGGGGAAATACAATAATAGAATCTTAGGCCTCATGGGGTTTATGTTCTGGGGGTTGGGGAGATAGACAATAAGCAAGTAAATATATAAGTTCATAGCATGCTAGGTGATAATAAGAGCAATAGAGGAAAGTACAACAGGGAAGGCAGAGAATGCTGGTGGAAGGGGTGGGGGTGTTCCTATTTTTAAAAGGCTGATCAGGAAAAGCCTCACAGAGAAGGTAATGCCTGCCGCAAAACCCAATGGGAGCAAGCCTCAGGACAGTAGAAGAGGGAACAGTACCTACCAAGGATTGTAGATATTATTCACTTCTTAAACAGTATGAGGAAGTATATACTTTTAAAGTCCAGTGATATACTTTCTGTGGCATCTCTTCCCCATGCTGGAATCAATATAAGCAAGGATGCCATCTGTTGTGTTCAGTGCCCTGTAAATGTTTTTTAGGTGAATTCCTAATGAGCATGCTAACTCTGTCTCCACCTCACCTCAGATTCATTCTTCAGCCTGGCACAATGTTCCTTTTACCTAGCTACATTTGTCCTCTTCTAAAGTCGGTCCTTTCCCTCAACTCATCCTTTCATAGAGACTTTCCTTGGGGGGTGGGCTCAGAGTCTCTAGCATCTATATTCAGAGCACCAGCAGTACTGACCTCTGTCCACGCCAGCCCCTGGCATGCACCTCCCTGCCAGGCATGTAGAATGCCTCAGACCTACAGTTAAACTCATTGAACTTGCCTTAGTTAGCTCTGGCTGCCATTAACACCAATACAATAGGCTGCAAGGCTTAACAAAAAATTTATTTTTCACTGTTTTGGAGGCTGGACGTCTAAGATCAGGATGCTGGAAGATTCGGTTCCTGATAATGACTCTCTTCCTGTGCTGTACTTTACATTCCATGACTATTTTTACAACTGCCAATTTGTACTGCTTAATTCCTTCACCTGTGTTTAACCATCTCCCCAACCTCCTGCCTATCTCGTAACCATCAATTTGTTCTCTGTATCTGTGATTTGTTTCTATTTTGTTTCTTTAGATTCCATATAAAAGTGAAACCATATATTTGTCTTTTTCTCTCTGACTTATTTCACTCAGCATAATAATCTATAGGTTCATTTATTGATTGTAGATTGCTGCAGCCACTATGAAAAACAGTATGGAAGTTCCTAAAAAAATTAAAAATAGAACTACTATATGACCCAGCAATTCCAATTCTGGGTACAGGTATTGATCGACTTACGACCTATGCAACTTATGACCATTCGACTTTACGACCCCAGTCATTAGCCACGACTGCTCCGCATCTGGAGCAGTTTTTGTATGCACCTGTATTTTGTAATTTTGTATGTTTTCCATATATTAAACCAGTTGTACTGGTAATGCAGTGTTTTACTTAAACCTGATGAATGTAAAAATAAGAAACAAAATGGTGTAGAGATGATACAAATGGCATAAAATGAACAATGAAAATTATGCTATATAACAATAATGAAAGAAAATTATGATAAAATATGACAAAGATTTTTATAACATCATTTCACAGTACTGTACATATAGCCTACTCAACTTACGACCAAATCATGTTACGACCAGTCTGTCGGAACCAATCGTGTTCGTAAGTCGAGCACTAGCTGTATTTATCTGAAGAAATCCATAACACTAATTTGTTTTTTTTCAAATTTTTATTAATATTAATTTATTGTGTTAACATAAATTCAAGTGTCCCACTGAATATAACACCCTCAAACCTACCCCCGTGTCTCCCATTACATCCCACTTACTCCCTCCCTCTAACTCCCTTCCCCCTTCTAAGATTTACTGTCCTGTTATCTGTATCTATGTGTTATGTATGTATAATTTCACTAATCCCTTCATCTTCTCTGTTCCCATCCTCTCATCCCCCTTCCCTTTGACAGCTGTCCCTCTGCTCCCTGTGACCCTGCCTCTGCCTCTAATCCATTCCTCAGTTCACTTTGTTCCTGAGATTCCACATATAAGTGAGATCATATGATATTTGTCTTTCTCTGCCTGGTTTATTTCACTTAGCATATATATCTCCAGGTCCATCCATACCATCGCAAAAGTTAAGTTTTTCTTCTTTTTCATGGCTGCATAGTATTCCATTGAGTATATGTACCACAGCTTTTTAATGCACTCATCTATGGATGGACACGGGCTGTTTCCAGATTTTGGCTATTGTAAACAATGCTGCAATCAACGGGGGTGCATATCTTCTTTTTTTCTTTTCTTTTAAATTTTTAATTTTTAATTTTAATGGGTTGACATTAATAAAGCAGGGTACATATGTTCAGAAAAAACATCTTCAGGTTATTTTGACATTTAATATGTTGCATACCCATCATCCTAAGTCAAATTGTCTTTTGTCACCTTCTATCTGGTTTTCTTTGTGCTCCTCCCTCCCCCCTCCCCCCCGCACCAGTAACCACTAAACTCTTGTAAATGTCTCTCAGTTTCATTTTTATGTCCCTCCTATGTATGAAATCATACAGTTCTTGTTTTTTTCTGATTTACTTATTTTACTCCGTATAATGTTATCAAGGTCCATTCATGTTGTTGTAAATGATCCGATGTCATCATTTCTTATGGCTGAGTAGTATTCCATAGTACATATGTACCACATCTTCTTTATCCAGTCATCTATTGAAGGGCTTTTTGGTTGTTTCCATGTCTCGGCCACTGTGAATAATGCTGCAATGAACGTGGGGCTGCAAGTGTCTTTACGTACCAGTGTTTTTGAGTTTTGGGGGTATATTCCCAGTAGAGGGACTGCTGGGTCATATGGTAGCTCTATTTTTAGTTTTTTGAGGAACCACCATACTTTCTTCCATAATGGTTGTACTACTTTACATTCCCACCAACAGTGGATGATGGTTCCTTTTTTCCCATAGCCTCTCCAACACTTGTTATTACCTGTCTTGTTGATAATAGCTAGTCTAACAGGTGTGAGGTGGTATCTCATTTAGTTTTGATTTGCATTTCTCTAATAGCTAATGAATATGAGCATCTTTTCATATATCTGTTGGCCATTTGTATTTCTTCCTGGGAGAAGTGTCTGTTCATGTCCTCTTTCCATTTTTTTATTAGGTTGTTTGTTTGTTTGTACTTGAGTTTTATGAGTTCTTTGTATGTTTTGGATCTTAGGCCCTTATCTGAGCTGTTGTTTGAAAATATCATCTCTCATTTAGTTGGCTGTTTGTTTTGTTGTCAGTTTCTCTTGCTGTGCAAAAGCTTCTTAGTCTGATATAGTCCCATTCATTTATCTTTGCCTTCACTTCCCTTGCCTTTGGAGTAAAATTCATAAAGTGCTCTTTGTAACCAAGGTCCATGACTTTAGACCCTATGTTTTCTTCTATGTAATTTATTGTTTCAGGTCTTATATTTAGGTCTTTGATCCATTTTGAATTAATTTTAGTACAAGGGGACAAACTGTAGTTGAGTTTCATTCTTTTGCATGTGGCTTTCCAGTTTTCCCAGCACCATTGGTTGAAGAGGCTTTCTTTTCTCCATTGTGTGTTGTTGACCCCTTTATCAAAAATTATTTGATTATATATATGTGGTTTTATTTCTGGGTTTTCTATTCTGTTCCATTGGTCTCAGTGTCTATTTTTCTGCCAATATCATGCTGTTTTGATTGTCATGGCTCTATAATATAATTTAAAATCAGGTATTGTAATGTCCCCAGCTTCGTTCTTTTCCCTTAGGATTGCTTTGGCTATTTGGTTTTTTTAATAGTTCCATATAAATCTGATGATTTTTTTGTTCTATTTCTTTAAAATATGCCATTGGAATTTTGATCAGAATTGCATTGAATTTGTATATTGCTTTGGGTAATATGGTTATTTTGACTATATTTATTCTTCTTATCCAAGAACCAGAAAATATTTTTTCATTTCATTGTATCTTTTTTGATTTCCCTTAACAAAGCTTTGTAGTTCTCATATAGATCCTTTACATTCTTTGTTATGTTTATTCCTAGGCATTTCATTCTTTTTGTTGTAACTATGAAGGGGATTATTTTTTTGAGTTCGTTTTCTGATGTTTCATTGTTGGCGTATAGGAAGGCAATGGACTTTTGTATATGAATTTTGTATCCGGCGACCTTACTGTATTGGTTTATTGTTTCTAGTAGTCTTTTCGTGGAGTCTTTGGGGTTTTTGATGTACAGGATCATATCATCTGCAAAAAGTGAAACCTTTACTTCTTTTCCAATATGAATGCCATTTATTTCCTTTTCTTGTCTGATTGCTTTAGCTAGAACTTCCAGCACCACGTTAAATAAAAGTGGAGAGAGTGGACAACCCTGTCTTGTTCCTGATTTAAGGGGGAAAGTCCTCAGTTTTATGCTATTTAATATGATGTTAGCTGATGGTTTATCATAAATGGTCTTTATTATGTTGAGATATTTTCCTTCTATACCCACCTTGTTGAGTGTTTTAAATATAAAATTGTGTTGTATTTTATCGAATGCCTTTTCTGCATCTATTGATAAGATCATGTGGTTTTTGTTCTTTGTTTTGTTGATATGGTATATTACGTTAACTGTTTTACGTATGTTGAACCATCCTTGTGATTCTGAGATGAATCTCACTTGATCATGATGTATATATATTTAATATGTTGTTGTATTTGATTTGCTAATATTTTGTTTAGTATTTTAGCATCTGTATTCATTAGAGATACTGGTCTGTAGTTTTCATTTTTTGTGTTGTCCTTGCCAAGTTTCAGTATGAGGGTTATGTTGGCCTCATAAAATGTGTTTGAAAGTATTGCTTCTTCTTCAATTTTTTGGAAGACTTTGAGTAGAATAGGAACCAAGCCTTCTTTGAATGTTTGATAGAATTCACTAGTATAGCTGTCTGGCCCTGTATTTTTATATTTGGGGAGGTTTTTAATATATTTTTCTATTTCCTGCCTGCTTATGGGTCTGTTTAGGCTTTCTACTTCTTCATGACTCCATGTATTGTTCTAGGAATTTATCCATTTCTTCTAGATTATTGAATTTGTGGCATATAGTTTTTCATAGTATTCTACAATAATTCTTTGTATATCTGTGATATCTGTGGTGATTTCTCATCTTTCCTTTTGGATTTTGTTTATATGAGTCATTTCTCTTTTTCCCTTGGTGAGTCTTACCAAGGGTTTGTTAATTTTGTTGATCTTTTCAAAGAACCAGCTCTTTGTTTTATTAATTTTTTTTCTGGAGTTTTTCTGTTCTCTATTTCATTTATTTCTGCTCTGGTTTTTATTATTTCCTTTCTTCTGCTGGTTTTGGGTTGTCTTTGTTCTTCTTCTAGTTCCTTAAGATGTGAAGTTAAGTGATTTATTTGGGCTCTCTCTTGTTTGTTTATATAAGGCTGTAGTGATATGAACTTCCCTCTTATTACTGCTTTTACTGCATCCCAGAGATTCTGATATGTTGTATTGTTATTTTCATTTGTCTGTATGTATCTTTTGATCTCTGAGCTTATTTCTTCTTCGACCCACTCAATTTTTAGAAGTATGTTGTATAGTTTCCACATTTTTCTGTTTTTTTTTTTTTTTTTTTTTTTTACCTCTGTTTTGCAGTTGAATTCTAGTTTCAAGGTTTTATGATTAGAAAATATGCTTGGTATAATTTCAATTTTTCTGAATTTGCTGATGTTATTTTTGTGGCTCAACATATGGTCAGTTCTTGAGAATGTTTCATGTATGCTAGAAAAAAATGTATACTCTGGCACTTTGGGATGAAATGTCCTGTAGATGTCTATCATATCCAATTGTTCTAGTGTTTTATTTAAGGCCAATATTTCTTTATTGATTTTCTGTTTGGATAAACAATGTACAGCCATCAGCAGTGTATTGAGGTCTCTAAGTATGATTGTATTTTTGTCCGTTTTTGTTTTTAGGTCAGTCAGTAGCTGTCTTATATATTTTGCTGCTCCTTGGTTTGGTTCATATATATTAAAAAGTGTTATGTCTTCTTGATTTAGTGTCCCCTTAATCATTATGAAATGACTGTTTTTGTCTCTGATTACCTTTGCTGTCTTGTAGTCAGCATTGTTAGATATGAGTATTGCTACACCTGCTTTTTTATGTTATTTGCTTGGAGTATTGTTTTCCAACCTTTCACCTTAAATTTGTTTTTAATCTTGTGGTTTAGATGTGCTTCTTGTAGGCAGTATACAGTTGGATTTTCTTTCTTAATTCATTCTGTTACTCTATGTCTTTTTATTGGTGAGTTTAATCAATTTATATTTATTGTAATTATTGACACTTGAGGGTTTCCTATTGCCATTTTAAATATTGATTTCTGTTAGTTTTGTATCATGTTTGATTCTTCTCTTTCATTTTTCTATTATTTGTTTTGGTTTGGTTGTAATCCACACTTCTTTCCTCTGTTACTTGTTTTTTCAAGTCATGTGCTTCTGTAGTGTTTTTTTCAGGGGTGCTTACTATCAAGTAATGGAAAGGGTACCTACCATGTTCATTGTAGTACACTATCTCCTTGATGCTTTTGCACTCCATTCTCCTTTGCTACTGTTAGTCTTCGTCTTCTCCCATTTATTATTTTTGTTGTCACAGTTTAAATTTGATTTTATTGTGTTCTTGGTGGAGCTTTTACTTGTAGCTTTGTTCTTTGTATCTGGTCAAAAAAAACCCTTTAGTATTTCTTGAAGTGGGGTTTTTCTGATGATAAGTTACCTCATCCTTTCTGTATCTGTGAATGTTTTTATTTCCCCTTCATATTTGAAGGATAGTTTTGATGGGTATAGTATTCTTGGCTGGAAGCTCCTCTCTTTCAGAACTTTAAATATTGGGGTCCACTTTCTTCTAAATTGTAGAGTTTCTGCTGAGAAATCCGATGATAATCTAATAGGCCTTTCTTTATATGTTGTATTCTTTTCCCTGGCTGCCTTGAGAATTTTTTCTTTGTGATTGGTTTGTGCTAATATTTTTATTTTGTTTTATTTTATTTTTTATAGGGACAGAGAGAGAGAGTCAGAGAGAGGGATAGATAGGGACAGACAGACAGGAACAGAGAGAGGTGAGAAGCATCAATTATTAATTTTCCGTTGCCCTCGCAACACCTTAGTTGTTCATTGATTGCTTTCTCACATGTGCCTTGACCGTGGGCCTTCAGCAGACCTAGCACCCCCTTGATGGAACCAGCGACCTTGGGCCCAACCAAGCTGGCGAGCTTTTGCTCAAGCCTGATGGGCTCCGCACTCAAGCTGGCTACCTCGGGGTCTCGATCCTGGGCCTTTCGCATCCCAGTCCGTCGCTCTATACACTGCGCCACTGCATGGTCGGGCGGTTTGTGCTAATATTATGATAAACCATGGAGTAGGTTTGTTGGGGTTAAAATAACTCAGTATTCTGTTTGCTTCTTGAATTTGAGGCTTTAGTTCTTTCCATAGGCTTGGGAAGTTCTCATCTATTATTTTTTTGAATATGTTCTCCATTCCATTTTCTCTCTCTTCTCCTTCAGATATTCCTATTATTCTTTTCCTTCTTTTTTTAAAATTAATTTTAATGGGGTGACACCAATAAATCAGGGTACATATGTACAACAGAAACCTCTCCAGGTTATCTTATCATTCAATTATGTTGCATATCCATCACTCAAAGTCAAATTGTCCTCTGTGACCTTCTGTCTGGTTTTCCCTGTGCCCCTCCCCTTCTCCCTATCGCACCCTCTCATCCCTCCTCCTACCCAGTAACCACCACTCTCTTGTCCATGTCTCATAGTCTCACTTTTATGTCCCACCTATGTATGAAATCATGCTGTTATCAGTATTTTTCTGATTTACTTATTTCACTCCATATAATGTGAGCAAGGTCCATCCATTTTGTTGTAAATGATCCGATGTCATCATTTCTTATGACTGAGTAGTATTCCATAGTATATATGCACCAAAGCTTTTTAATCCACTCGTCTTCTGACGGCCACTTGGGCTATTTCCAGATCTTCGCTATTGTGAACAATACTGCCACAAACATGGGGGCTCATTTCTTCTTTTCAAACAGTGTTATGGTGTTCTTAGGGTATATTCCTATAAGTGGGATAGCCGGGTCAAAAGGCATTTCGACTTTTAATTTTTTGAGGAATCTCCAAACTGTTTTCCACAGTGACTGCACAAGTCTGCATTCCCATCATCAGTGCAGGAAGGTTCCCTTTTCTCCACATCCTCGCAAGCACTTCTTCTGTGTTGTTTTGCTGATGAGCGCCATTCTGACTGGTGTAAGGTGATATCTTATTGTGGTTTTAATTTGCATTTCTGTAATGATTAGTGATGTTGATCATTTTTTCATATGCCTATTGGCCATCTGTATGTCCTCTTTGGAGAAATTTGTATTCATTTCTTTTGCCCATTTTTTGATTGGATTGTTTGTCTTCCTGGTGTTGAGTTTTATAAGTTCTTTATAAATTTTGGTTATTAACCCCTTATAAGACTTGTTGTCAACTATGTTCTCCCATTGTGTGGTTTGTCTTTTTATTCTGTTCTTATTGTCTTTAGCTGTGCAAAAACTTTTTAGTTTGATATAGTCCCATTTGTTTATCTTGCCTTTTATTTCATTTGAATGGAGATAAATAGGCAAATATATTGCTGCTACAGATGTCAGAGAGCTTGCTGCCTATGTTTTTTCTAAGATGCTTATGATTTCATGGCTTACGTTTAAGTCTTTTATCCATTTTGAGTTTGTTTTTGTGAATGGTGTAAGTTGATGGTCTAGTTTCTTTTTTTTTCAGGTAGATGTCCAATTTTCGCAACACCATTTGATAAAGAAGCTGTCTTTACTCCATTGTATGTTCTTTCCTCCTTTGTCAAATATCAGTTGTCCATAAAGCTGTGGGTTTATTTCTGGGTTCTCTGTTCTGTTCCATTGATCTATGTGCCTGTTCTTATGCCAGTACCAGGCTGTCTTGAGTATAATGGCCTTGTAGTATACCTTGATATCTGGAAGAGTGATACCTTCTGCTTTATTTTTTCTTTTTAAGATTGCTGAGGCTATTCATGTTCTTTTTTGGTTTCATATAAATTTTTGGAATATGTGTTCTATATCTTTGAAGTATGTGATTGGTATTTTAATTGGTATTGCATTGAATTTATAAATTACTTTGGGTAATATAGACATTTTAATGATGTTTATTCTTCCTAGCCATGAGCATGGTATATACTTCCACTTGTTTGTATCTTCCTTGATTTCTTTTATCAATGTTTTATAATTTTCTGTGAATAAATCCTTAATCTCCTTGGTTAAATTTACTCCGAGGTACTTTATTTTTTTGGTTGCTATAGTGAAGGGGATTGTTTCCTTAATTTCTTTTGCAGAGAGTTCATTGTTGGTATATAGAAATGCCTCTGATTTCTGAGTATTAATTTTATATCCTTCCACCTTGCTGAATTCATTTATAAGGTCCAGTTGTTTTTAGACTGAGACTTTAGGGTTTTCTAAATACAATATCATATCATCTGCAAATAATGACAGTTTTACTTCTTCTTTTCCAATTTGGATGCCTTTTATTTCTTCTTCTTGTCTGATTGCTGTAGTTAGGACTTCCAGAACTATGTTGAATAAAAGTGGTGAAAGGGGGCAACCCTGCCTGATACCTGATCTTAAGGGCATTGCTTTTAAATTTTGTCCATTTAGTATGATGCTTGCTGTGGGTTTGTCGTAGATGGCCTTTATCATGTTAAGGAATGATCCCTGTATTCCCACTTTACTGAGAGTTTTGAGCATGAATGGGTGCTGGATTTTATCTAATGCCTTTTCTGCATCTATTGAAATTATCATGTGGTTTTTGTCCTTCCTTTTGTTTATGTGATGAGTCCCATTGGTGGATTTGCGAATATTGAACCAGCCTTGCCTCTCCAGAATAAATCCCACTTGATTATGGTGTATAATATTTTTCATATATTGCTGGATCCTTTTGGCTAATATTTTGTTGAGAATTTTAGCTTCTAAATTCATCAAGGATATAGGCCTATAATTTTCTTTCTTTGTGTTGTCTTTTCCAGGTTTTGGGATCAGAATTATGCTTGCCTCATAAAAGGAGTTTGGATGTATTCCTTCTCTTGAATATTTTGAAATAGCTTGAGGAGGATAGGAGTTAGTTCTTTGAATTTTTGGTAGAATTCACTTGTGAAGCCATCAGGCCCAGGACTTTTCTTTTTTGGGAGTTTTTTGATAACTGTTTTGATCTCATTTGTTGTAATTGGTCTGTTTAGGTGCTCTGATTCTTCCAGATTGATTTTTGGAAGATTATATAATTGAAGAAATTTGTCCATTTCACTTAGGTTGTCTAATTTTTTGGCATAGAGTTCTTCATAGTATTTTCTTACAATGCTTTTTATTTCTGTTCGTCAGTTGTTATTTCTCCACTGTCAATTTAAATTTTATTTATTTGGATCCTCTCTCTTTTTTTTTTTGATGAGTCTAGTTAAAGGTTCATCAATCTTTTCTACCTTTTCAAAGAACCAGCTTCTGATTTTATTGATCCTCTGTATTTTTTTTTAGGCTCTATGTCATTTATTTCTGCTCTGATCTTTATTATTTTCTTTCTTCTACTAGTACTGGGCTTTATTTGCTGTTGTTTTTCTAGTTCTTTTTGATGCAGGGTCAGGTTGCTTATTTGAGCTTTATCTAGATTCTTTTGGTATGACTGTGTTACAAAGAACTTCCTTTATGTACTCCTTTTGCTGTGTTCCATAAATTTTGAGTTGATGTATGCTCATTATCATTTATTTCTAGAAACTATTTTATTTCTTCTTTGATCTCATTGTTAATCCATTCATTATTTAATAACATGCTATTTAGTTTCCAAGTGTTTGAGTATTTTTCAGTTTTTCTTTTGTGGTTAATTTCTAGGTTCATGGCATTGTGATCAGAGAAAATGCTTGATATGATTTCAATCTTCTTAAATTTATTGAGACCATTTTTGTGTCCTAACATGTGGTCTATCCTAGAAAATGTACCATGAGCGCTTGAGAAGAATGTATATTCTACTGCTTTAGGGTGAAAAGTTCTGAATATATCTATTAAATCGCGTTGATCTAGTGTATCCTTTAAGTGTGTTGTTTATTAATTTTCTTTCTTGAGGATCTTTCCAGTGTTGTTAGTCGGGTATTGAAATCCCCTACTATGATAGTATTGCTGTTAATCTCGCCCTTGATATTCATCAAAGTCTGCTTTATGTATGTCAGAGCTCCTATATTTGGTACGTAGATATTTATAATAGTTATATCTTCCTGTTGAATTGTTCCCTTTATCATTATGTAGTGTCCTTCTTTATCTCTTACTACAGTTTTTGTTTTAATGTCCATTTTGTCAGATATAAGTATTGCTACCCCGGCTTTTCTTTCATTTCTATTTGCATGAAATATTTTTTTTCATCCTTTTACCTTCAGTCTATGTGTATCTTCTGTTTTAAGGTGTGTCTCTTGTAGACAGCATATGTATGGATCTTGTTTCCTTATTCTCGCAGTTACCCTATGTCTTTTGATTGGATCATTTAATCCATTTACATTTAAGGTTATTATTGATATGTAGTTATTTATTGCCATTTTATTCTTTAGAGCTGTATTCTTCTTTTCCTATATTCTTTCCTCCCTTTGAACTGTTCACAACAGGCCCCTTAGTATCTCTTGCAGAATTGGTTTGGTTTTATGAATTCCTTGAGGCTTTCTTTGTCTGGAAAGCTCTTTATTTCTCTTTCTATTTTAAATGTTAGCTTTGCTGGATAGAGTATTCTTGGTTGTACGTTCTTGTTCTGCATTACTTTGCATATATCTTGCCATTCCCTTCTGGCCTCAAGTGTTTCTGTTGAGAAGTCAGATGTCATCCTTATGGGGGCTCCTTTGTAGGTGATAGTCTTTTTTCTCTAGCAGCTTTTAAAATTTTCTTTTTATCTCTTAGCTTTGCTATTTTAACTATGATGTGTCATGATGTAGATTTTTTTTTGGTTTCTCTTTAATGGAGTTTTGTGTGCTTCTTGAACGTGTGGAATGTTCCCCAGACTTAATTTAGGGAAGTTTTCTGCTGATTTGATTGAACAAAGTTTCTATTTCTTGTTCTCTCTCCTCTTCTTCAGGAACCCCTATGATGTGAATGTTGTTTCTCTTCGTGTTGTCACAGAGCTCCCTTAGAGTTTCCTCACATTTTTTGAGTCTCTTTTCCTTTTTCTTCTCTGCTTCTGTGCCTTTGTTTATTGTGTTCTCTAATTCGCTGATTCGATCCTCAGTGTCATTCATCCTGCTTTTAATTCCTTCCATTGTGGTCTTCAGTTCTGATACTGTATTTGTCATTTCTGTCTGATTCTTTTTTATTATTTCAATTTGTTTTTTATACTTGTTATCTCTATTTAGGTGTTCATAATGATTATCCATTGTTGCTCTAATTTTTTTAAACGTTCTAACTATCATTATTCTAATTTCTGCTTCTGGTAATTTAGTTATTCTGGTTCATTCAGGTCCTTCTCTGGGGATTTCTCTTGATCCATTTGGTTTTCATTCCTCTGCCTGCCCATTTTGTCTGTGTATAAGCAAGTTGTGGCCACTGGAGTCCAGTAGGTGTTGCCTTTGTCTTCTCTTGGTGTGGTCTGTCTGTAGGCCTGCCACCCCCTCTGTTGCTGCCTAGGGCGGTTGGGTATGGGTGTTGCCATTGCCGGTGCACTGAGGCTGTTGCTGTGTTTTCCGCCTCTCCTCCGCAGGAGGGGCTGTCACTCAAGCCACAAGCCTCAGCACCAAGAGTAGAGGTGAGCACCTTTGCTCAGCTGCAGACCCAGCCTGTTTCCAGGCTTCTGCCCAGCGCCCCCGGTCTGAGCCTGCTCGCCACAGATTCGCGGGCTTGACGGGGCTTCTGACATGCTCTCAGCTGTGAGCCTTTGCCTGTCCGGAGCTTTAGCCCCATCCTCAAGGTCAGGGCCCTCCTCTGTAGGGTCGCAAACCATGGTTTATTGGGCCGGGCGTGGCTGCGGGCGTGCGCTCAGCTGTGAGCTTCTGCTTGTCCCGGGCTATACCTCGCCCCTGCATTCAGAGACAACTTGCGTACGTAGGATGGCAAATTGGGTTTCTCCGGCCAGTTGGGCCTGCTGGCATGTGCTCAATCGCGAGTCTCCACCTGTCCCTGGCCCTAGCCTCGTCCCCGCGGTCAGGGCCGGCTTGCGCAGTGTCGCAGAGCAGATCTCTGCCCATTCCTGGCCTCCCGCTTTTCCCCACAGGTGGGGTTACAGTTGGGCCCGCAGCTGCCAGACCAGTTTCGCGCATCCCCTCCACCCCTGCTGGGCTAGACCGAGCTCACACCGGCTGGGCCTCTGTCCCTGCCGACAGAACTGCGTTTCAGTGTCCTGTCGCCACTATCCCTCCAGCAACCCTCAGCAGAGTAGGAAGGGCCCTAACACATTCATATTATAGACCTGGGAGTTCCCTCCCTCTAAGCTTGTTTGGCTGGTGTCCTGTCTCCCTTTGCTGGTATTGCTAGTTCCAGGGGAAATATTCATTTTTGATTAGGGAAGTGACTTAGCCCAGAGGTTAGGGTGGCTGTCCCTCAGAGTGTTTGTCCCTGTGCCTTCAGTCCATACTCTGTTCCTGCTGCTCTGGTCCTCTCCTCTGTCCCCGTTCCCTGGAGCCCCTGGTGTGTGGTTGTGAGAGAGGTTTTCTGCGCTGTCCCTTTAAAAAGAATCTTGGGTCTGATAAAACTGTCTCTTTCTCGCAAACAGTATCCTCACTTGTTCCACAGCTCAATATTGTCCAAACGCCTCTTCTAGGCTCTGGGACTGCAGGCTGGGGCTTTGTTCCTGGTACCCAGGTCCCTCCCTCTCCGCCAAACTCTCCTCCCGCCACGTGGGTTTCTCCGGGCTGCCGTTCGCTCTGGGGAGCTGGGCAGCCCTCTTCACGTTTTTGCTATTCCTACCAGTCTCAATGTGGCTTCTTTTGTGTTCCTTGGTTAGAGTCCACTTAGTTTAGTTCAAAGTTGTTTTATCCAGATGATGGTTCTTAAAATTGAGTTATAATCCACTTTGTTTCTTGGAGTTGGGAGTTGGTACGTCTGCCTACTCCATCGCCATCTTCCCTATTATTCTTATGTTGTTCTTTTTGATGGATTCAGACAATTCCTGTAGGGATTTCTTATATTTTTTAAATTTGTGAGTCTCCCTTCTCTTCTCTCTGTTGTGCCTCTAGTTGCCTGTATTCTATGTCACTAATTCTCTCTTCTATCTGACTTGTTCTATCATTTAAACTTGTTATCTTGTTTTTCAGTTCATAAGTTGAGTTTTTCATCTCTGTTTGATTCATTTTCATATTTTCAATTTCCTTCATAATATATTCTTTCTGTTCATTGAGTTGTTTTCTGAGTTCCCTGTATTGCCTTTCTGTGCTTTCTTGTATATCTCTGAGTACTTTTAGGATTTTTATTTTAAATTCCCTGTCATTTAACTCCAAGGTTTTCAATGTATTAAATTTTTTTATACATTTTTCCTCAACTATCTCTGCTTCATCTGTCTTTTTTATTTATGATATTCGATTTCCTTTTTCTTAATGGCATCTGTGGTTGGTTTTGTTAATAACACTAATAAGAATTGATAAAGAACAAAAAATAAAAAAAATAAAGAAAGAAATAAAAAAATAAAAAATTATTATTTTTTTAAGAAAATACTGTGAAAAACTGAGAATTATATTGTACTAAATGGAACAAAAACTACTTAGAACAGAGGACCTGAGTTGTGGAGAAGTGACAAAATGAGATAAGGACCCACAAAATGCTGCAAGAAAAAGAAATTTAGAAGAAGACTTAAATAATCTGCTTGTAAATGATGGTCAAATGAGAGAGCTAGTGAAAAAGAAAAGAAGAAAACCAAAAAAAGTAAATGAAAAGAAAATAATTTTGTATTAAGTGTAACTAAAGCTACATATAATGGAGAGCCGGGGTTGGGAGGAATTCTAATGAGTTAAAAAGTGAAGTAAAAAGCACACAAAATGCTACAAAAATTTTTTTAATCTAAAATAAAATAATTTGTGAATGAGGATTGAATAGAGGAAAAGTGGAAGAGGAAAGAAGAAAACAAAAGAGGGAGAAAAAAGAAGAGAAAGAAAAGAGAAAAGGAGAGAAAAAAGGGGAGAGTTAAGGTTTTTGGAATGTAACCTTCTTAGAGAGAAAGAAAGAAGAAAAAAAGAATGGTAAATGTAACACCTATGGGTAATGAAGTTCAGGATGAAAAGAAAAGGATAAGACAAAAAGAGGATAAAAGAATCAAGGTGCAAGAAAAATAATAAAGATAAAAACATGAAAGCAAAAAAGGTGGAAAAAGTTATAAAGACTGTGGATTATTCTTGATTTTGAGAGGTTATCTTCTTCCTTTTTCCTTCTTCTCTCTCTTTTTGGTCAGTGGCACTGTACCCCATGCTCTGCCCCTCTGGCACACTTAGGTAGAGATTTGCAGTTGATGTGTCACTATAGTGATGACATATACTAGGCCTTAGTCTCATTGGTAGTTGGGGCTTGTTAGCATTTGCAGGCTCCAACAATGGGAGAGTCTGTTTTCCTGGAGCCTCTCTCCAAGTCTCTCCTTCCTGAACCAGCAGCCTGGTGACCCAGCTGTGAAGTTGTCCCTACCACTGCCTGGATAGTAAGAGGCCCTAAGAGCTACCAAATCCCCACTCTATCCCCACTCAATGCAGAGCTCTGGGTAAGGCTTTGTCAGCCAGGGCTGACAGCGTAATCAGGCAGGGCTAAGAACCAATTGCTCTCAAGGTTTCTATGAGCCTCTAGGCATGTCTAGTATGCCTCAGCACTCTGTGGGACCACTCTTCACAGGGTTTTTGCACTTTGTAATCTGTATTGGTTGGCAGGAAGATGCCCTAGTCACTGCCTGCAGAACAGGAGGTCTTAAAAGCTGTCAAGTCCCTCCTCCAGGTCCTTTCAGAGCACAGCCCTGGGTATGAAAGCCCTGCTAATCAGATCCACTAGCTTAAGCAGGTAGGGGGGCGAGTTTACTTCTATTCAGGCTCCTTTCTAAGGTTTCCTGGGTATGTCTAGTTAAATTTGCCTTAGTGTTTTGTGGGACTGCTCTCTGCAGGTTTCTTCCTTGTTAAGAAGCCTACAGGTTAGCCTGTCCAACTTCTGCAGTGTTTTCTGAGGTCTGTTTCATAAGAATGTGTTTTTTACCCTGTATTGGCTAGCAGGAAGTTGCCCCAGCCACTGTGTGCAGAGCAAAAGGCCCTAAAAAATAACATATCTTTCCATCAGATTCTGTTAGATGGCAGACCTGAGAAAGACAACCTTGGCAGCCAGAGCCGCTGCTGGCGTAAGCCAGCTGGGCAGTGAGCAGACTATGGGCTAAGCTAATTTCAGCAATTGGATCCATGGATCTGTTTCAGAGACTGTCTGCAAGCTGCCTGCGTGCCCCTCCCCCACTTTCATATTTTTCTTCCCTGGTAATGTTCTTTGTTAGCCTGTATGGCTGGTGGAGGTGCTCTGCCCGGAGAGGTCCGGGTATAGGGAAGATGGCTTATGTGCACTCCCCGCTCACTGTTTGTGGAGCAGGGATTACACCAAGACTCTGGCTGCAGCCCACGCAGAGGTATCGGGAGTAAACAAGGCAACTGTTCACCCACCTCTGCCAGGGTCTGCCCCTGGCGTTAGTTCTGTGCTCTGTATGAGTTGAGTCATGGGAACACTCTCTCCTCGGCTTGACATCTCTGCCCTAACCTGGCTTTTTTCCACTCCCCCAGCCCTTGCTTTCTTTCAGTTCCAAGTGAGAGCAGCCCTTGCTCAGGTCAATGACGAAGGCAGAGTGCTCCGTTCTCTATCTTATTTCCTTCAGAATGGATTATATATTTAGCTACCGTTTCACCCAATCATACTTTTGTTTGGCGTATATGTATTTCAGATGCTCTTGGTATTGTTTTTCTGTCTCTAGTCATTGAGTTTGTTAAAATTTCGGAGAGAGGTGTTGGAAGCCCTCCTCACAGCACCATTTCTCTGACGTCACCCTTTGCATATCTTCTGAATCAGTGATTTGGTATTCTCAGGATATATTAAAAGGCAGTTCCATTTCTAATTTTTTGAGAAAATGCCATACTGTTTTCCACAGTGGCTGCAAAAGTCTGCATTCACCCCAGCAGTGCAGGAGGGTTCCCTTTTATCCACATCCTCGCCAGCACTTATTCTGTGTTGATTTGTTAATGAGTGCCATTCTGACTGGTGTGAGGTGATATCTCATTGTGGTTTTAATTCGCATTTCTCTAATGATTAGTGATGTTGAACATATTTTCATATGCTTATTGGCCATCTGTATGTCCTCTTTGGAGAATTATCTATTCAGGTCGTTTGCTGATTTTTAAATTAGATTGTGTACTTTCTTGATATTGAGTTTTAGAAGTTCTTTATAATTTTTTATTAATCCCTTATCAGACATATTAGCGAATATGGTCTCCCATTGTATGGGTTGTCTTTTTATTTTGTTAATAGTATCTTTTGCTGTGCAAAAGCTTTTTAGTTTGATGTAGTCCCATTTGTTTATTTTTTTCTTAATTTCACTTGCCTGTGGAAACAAATCTGCAAAAATATTGCTATGAGAGATATCAGAGAGTTTACTGCCTATGTTTTCTTCCAAGATGTCTATGGTTTCACAACTTACACTTAAGTCCTTTATGCATTTTAAATTTATTTTTGTGAATGGTGTAAGTTGATGGTCTAGTTTCATTTTTCTGCATGTATCTAATTTGTCCAACATCACTTAATAAAGAGACTGTCTTTACTCCACTGTATGCTCTTACCTCTTTTGTCAAATATCAATTGACCATAAAGGCAGGGGTTTATTTCTGGGTTCCCTGTTCTGTTTCATTTATCTGTATGCCTGTTCTTGTGCCAGTACCAAGCTGTTTTGAGTACAATGACCTTGTAGTATATACCTTGATATCAGGAAGTGTGATACCTCCCACTTTATTCTTCTTTTTCAAGATTGCTGAGGCTATTCGTGTTCTTTTTTGGTTCCATATAAAATTTTAGAATATTTGTTCTCTATCTATGAAGTATATTATTGGTATTTTAATAGGAATAGCATCGAGTTTACAGATTGCTTTAGGTAATATTGACATTTTATTGATGTTTATTCTTTCTTTTCATAAAAATGATATATGCTTCTACTTGATTGTATCTTCCTTGATTTCTTTAATCAATGTTTTATAATTTTTCAAGTATGAGTGTTTTTTACCTCCTTGGTTAAATTTCCTATTAGAAACATTATTTTTTTTTTGTTTTTGCAATACTGAAGGGAATTGTTTCCTTAATTTCTCTTTCAGACAGTTTATTGTTGGTGTCTAAAAATGCCACTAATTTCTGAATATTTATTTCACACCCTGCTACCTTTCTAAATTTATTTATGAGGTTTAATAATTTTTTGACTGAAACTTTAGGGTTTTCTATGTACAGTATCATGTCATCAACAAATAATGAGAGTTAAACTTTTTCTTTACCAATTTGGATGCCTTTTATTTCTTCTTCTTGTCTTTTTTGCTGTGGCCAGGACTTCCAGAAGTATGTTGAATAAGAATGGTGAAAGGGGGCACCCCTGCCTTGTTCCTGATTTTAAGGGGATTACACTTAATTTTTCCCATTGAGTATAATCTTGGCTGTGGGTTTGTCATAGATTGCCTTTACTATGTTGAGATATGTTCCCTGAATTCCCACTTTGCTGAGAGTTTTGATCATAAATGGGTGCTGGATTTTATCAAATGCTTTTTCTGCATCTATTGATATTATCATGTGATTTTTATTCTTTTTTTTTATGTGATGAATCACATTTATTGATTTGTGAATATTGTACCAGCCTTGCCTCTCCAGAATAATCCCACTTGATCATGATGTATGATTTTTTAAAATGTATTGCTGGATCTGGTTTGCTAATATTTTGTTGAGAATTTTAGCATCTACATTCATCAGTAATATTGGCCTACAGTTTTCTTTCTTTATGGTGTCTTTACCTGGTTTTGAAACGAGGATCATGCTTGGCTCATAAAAGGAGCTCAGAAGTCTTCCCTCCTCTTGAATTTTTTGAAATAGCTTGAGAAGGATAGGAGTTAGTTCTTGTTTGAAGATTTGGTAAAATTTGCCTGTGAAGCCATCTGGTCCAGGATTTTTGTTTGCTGGGAGTTTTTTGATAACTGTTTCAATTTACTTTTTTTGTAATTGGTCTGTTTAGGTTTTCTGATTCTTCCAGGTTGAGTTTTGGAAGACTGTATGTTTCTAGGAATTTATGCATTTCACCTAGGTTGTCCAGTTTTTGGCATACAGATCTTCATAGTATTTTCTTACAATCCTTTGTATTTTTGCAGTATCAGTTGTTACTTCTCCACTTTCATTTCTAATTTTATTTATTTGGGTCCTTTCTATTTTTTCCTTGATGCGTCTTATTAAAGGTTTGTCAATTTTGTTTACCTCTTCAAAGAACCATGTCTTAGTTTCATTGATCTTTTGTATTGTTTCTTTAGCCTCTATGTTATTTATTTCCACTCTGATCTTTATTATTTCCTTCCCTCTCCATCCTCTGGGCTTTATTTGCTGTTCTTTTCCTAGTTTTCTTAGATGCAGGGTTAAGTTGTTTATTGGAGCTTTTTCTAGCTTTTTAAGGTATGCCTGTAATGCTATGAACATCCCTCGCAGGACTGCTTTTGCTGTGTCCCATAAATTTTGGTTTGTTGCATGTTCATTTTTATTTGTTTCAAGAAAATTCTTGATCTCATTGTTAACCCATCTATTGTTTAGTAAAATGCTATTTAGCTTTTATATGTATGAATGTCTTTCAGTTTTTGTATTGTAGTTGATTTCTAGTTTTATGCCATTGTGATCAGAGAGGATGTTTGATATGATTTTAATCTTAAATTTATTGAGACTTATTTTGTGTCCTAACATGTGGTTTATCCTAGAGTATGTACCATGAGCACTTGAAAAGAAGGCATATTCTGCTGCTTTGGGGTGAATGGTTCTGAAGATATCAATTAAATCCAGTTTATGTAGTGTGGCATTTAAAGCTGCTGTTTCTTTGTTAATTTTCTGTCTGGAAGATTTATTCATTTATGTTAGTGGGGTATTAAAATCCCCTACTAATATAGTATTTCTGTTGATTTTGGCTTTATGTCCATCAAAATCTGCTTTATATATATAGGTGCTATTATATTAGGCACATAAATACTTACAACAGTTATATCCTTTTGTTGATAGCTCCCTTTCTTATTATGTAGTGACCTTCATTATCCCTTACAATAGTCTTTGTTTTAAAGGCTATTTTGTAAGTTATAATTTTTGCTACGCCAACTTTTTTTTTTTTAATTTCCATTTGCATGAAATACTTTTTTTCATCCCTTCACTTTCAGTCTATGTGTATCTTTTGTTCTGAGGTGGGTCTCTTGTAGACAGCATATGTATGGATCTTATTTTCTTATTCATGCAGCTATCTTATGTCTTTTGATTGGAGTACTTAACCATTTATATATAAGGTTATTATTGACATGTACTTATTTATTGCCATTTTATTCTTTAATTCTACATTCCTCTTTTTTCTTGGTTTCTGCTTTTTTCTTTTGTTCTTTTTACAGCAGGCTCCTTAACATTTCTTGGTTTGGATGTAATAAAGTCCTTGAATTTTTTTTTTGTCTGGAAAACTATTTATTTCTCCTTCAATTTAAAACAATAGTCTTGCTGGATAAAGAAATCTTGGCTGTAGGTTCTTGTTTTGCATCACTTTGAATATTTCTTGCCAATCCCTTCTGACCTCAAGTGTTTCTGTTGAAAAGTCAAATGTCATCCTTATGGGAGCTCCTCTGTAGGTAATTAACTGCTTTTCTCTTGCAGCTGTTAGTATTCTTTCTTTGTCTCTTAACTTTGCACTTTAATTATGATGTGTCTTGGTGTAAGTCTTCTTGAGTTTCTTTTTAATGGGACTCTCTGTGCCTCTTGAACTTGTGTGACTTTTTTCTTCATCAATTTAGGAAGCTTTTCAGCGATGATTTCTTCAAACAGGTTCTCTAACTCTTGTTCATTTTCTTGTCCTTCAGGAACCTTTATGATGTGACTGTTATTTCTCTTCATGTTGTCACAGATGTGTCTTAAGAGTTTCCTCAGTCTTTTTGAGCCTCTTTTCATTTAGCTGCTCTTCTTTTGTGCTTATGTTAAGCTTTAAATCACTGATTTGATCCTCTGCTTCATCCAGCCAGCTCTTGATTCCTTCTAGTGCTGCCTTTATTTCAGATATTGTATTTGTCATTTCTGACTGGTTCTTTTTTATAATATCAATGCTCTTTTTGATGCTTGCTATCTCTTTATTTAGGTGCTCATTATATCCATTCACTGTTGCTCTAACATCCTTGAGCATTGTAAAAATCATTATTTTAAACTCTGCATCTGGTAGTTTGGTTACTTCCATTTTATTTAGTTCTTTTTCTGGAGATTTATTTTGTTGTTTTATTTGAGTCACATTTTCTTTTTGTCTCTCCATTTTGTCTCTGTGTAAGATAGTGCTGTCTGACTTTGAACTCTTTGTGGTGTCTTTATGAGGAAGATGGGCTTGGTGGTACTGACCTCCAGTCCACTTGTTTTCCTTGTTCTAGGAATGCTTCTTGAGCATACTATTTTCCCTCTTGTTGTATGTGAGTATTTAAGGCTGTTGTTTTTTTTTATGGGTTTAGTTATTCCTTCAGGCTGGCTGGCTGTAAGGGCCAACCTTGATCATGTGTATTACACACTGTGCAATGTCCGTCTTGTTGGGTGTATTTATGCTCCACAGTGTCTGGTGCCTGATAGACTTCTCCTTTGGGCATGCTGCTTGTGTAGTTAGCTCAGTCTAGGGTTGCTGCTGTCTTCTTCCCACTACCAGTTGTGTTGGTTATATATCTTCTTGGGTTGGGGTCAGTTGTTTGTAACCTGCTGTGGGCTAGTTGTCTGTAGCACTGATCTTTTTGCTGTTTGTGTCAGTGTTCTCTGTGCTTGGGTAGTGTGAGAGGGGCAACCTGTGTATAAGGAGCTGCTTCCTCTTGCTTAGAGATGACAGCAGTTCCATAAAATCCCCAAGCTCTGTAAGATTTGCCTTCACTTTTAGCAGCTCCACCTCTTCTTGAAGCTGCCTGGTCTTTCCGCAGTCTTCTGTAGAAAGATTGTATTGTGGGCTCAGATTGGCTTCACCACACCAACCCCTCTACAGGTTGCAAACTTGTTGAGTTTGGGCAGCTGAGGTTGGAAATAAAACTTTAGTGGGACCCTTACTTCAGAGGTCTCTTGATCAAGATCTCAGCACAGGGAATGTGATCCCTACTCCAGATTCTAATTCCTCAGGCACTGATGGATACTCAAATTTTATTTCTCCCCAACAAGGTGAACAACAGATTTAGATCGAGTGGGACAATAGTCCCCTCTGCATAAGTTCTTACAGCTGATGAGACTCTGATCTCATGGAGGAAGACTGAGAGAGTCCTCTCCTGAGGGCTGACTGTGCCCCTCCAGAAAGTGACTAAGTCTCTCAACTAGACCCAGTAGCAGGCTTGCAGGGAGCCACACTTTAAATATTTATGCTCCAAGCCTCTCTCCCTTTCCCCTGTGGAATCTAACCCAGTAGGGCAGGATATATACCATCCAGGCTGGCTGACTCTGAAACTCCACCTTATCCAATGCACATGAGCTGCTATGCTGGTGCTGATAAAAGAGAGCAGTACTTGCCTCAGCTGGGCCAGGTGTGAGGAGCCCTTCCTTAGGATACCACTCTAGCAAGCGGTGTTACATCCTGATCCATGCTCTTTGCAGCTGGCCACTGGATGTGCCTTCCCCGGGCCTTTCTGGGCACAGACCCAGCACAGACCAGTGGGAGACTGCTCATGTCTATCCCTCAGAAACCTTGGAGCTACAAGCAATCCAGATTTTGTGGCTGCCTCTGCTGGGCCCAGGTGCACATGCAAATACCAAACTGTATACCTAGGCTGGCTTTTACCCACACTGGGTCTGGCGGAAGTTTTTCTTAAAAGGCCAAGGTTCCCTGAGTCTCACCTCCTGCAGCCTCTGTCTGCAGGCTGCTTGTTGGGCTCAGCCACTGAAAAAACCTCTGGTAGAGTCTGGAGCAGGGGTAGTCAACCTTTTTATACCTACTGCCCACTTTTGTATCTCTGTTAGTAGTAAAATTTTCTAATTGCCTACCGGTTCCACAGTAATGGTGATTTATAAGTGGGGAAGTAACTTTACTTTATAAAATTTATAAAGCAGAGTTACAGCAAGTTAAAGCATATAATAATAATTACTTACCAAGTACTTTTTGTCAGATTTTCACTAAGTTTGGCAGAATAAATCTTTATAAAACAACTTACTATAGTTTAATCTATATTTTTATTTATACTTTGCATACATAGAAACTACATTAGTTAATTAAATTATTAGTGGGATCCCTGAGGCTGATGCTGGGAAACTAAATATTGAATATCCGGTTCAATTTTTGTGAGGAACAAACGAAGGTCTCTCCTTCAGAAATATTCAGGTGGTTTCTTTCTTTCATCATAACATAATTAACAGCACTAAATCCTGATTCCACAAGATATGAGGTAGGGAAAGGTATCAATAAACTGAATACCGTTTTCCACATATTTGGATATAAGACTGGCATTTTTTTATTTTGCCATAGGTTTTCATATCCACCACTGTTGAATTTATGTTTACTTTCTTCATCACATCTAATTTCTAACAGTTCTTCTTGGCAAGCTGTATCAGCCTTTTCAATATTTGTGGTAAAAGGATTTTTTATCCAATCATATACCTTCAATTTCAAAATATCTTCAAATTGTTTTTCCATGTCCAATTTAAGTTTGTTGAGGTGGCTACTGAATCTGTCAGTATCCTCTGGAGTTACAACATCTTTTATAGATGATAATTGAGGAAACTGATGATATTCTCTCTTCAATAGATTATGACGAAGTAGTTCAAGTTTGTCAATAAATAATAGCATAATACTTTGGCAACCTATAAGAATTTTATTAGCTCTTTGAAGCTGCAAATTGACATCATTAAATCTCTTGAAAGTATCTGCCAAGTAAAAGGCATCATTCTCTACTGTTTTTAACTGTTGACACAGATTGGTCTCATTATTACCTTCAAAAAATTGTATGACACTATCATATAATGCTACAAATCTAGCCAAAGATGTACCATTTGACTGCCACTGAACTTTTGTGTGCAAAAATAACTTAATAAAATCTTCATTATTGTCCTGGCAAATCTGCCGAAGCATTCTATCATTCTTTGCATTGGATTTAATCTTGTTTATAGCTCAAATTATTATAGTTAATGATGAATGAAGATTTGTACTTAGATGTTTTCCTATAAGATGTGCACCACACAATCAATACATAAAATATTTGGCACTTCCTGCTTCAAATAAGCAACAAATCCACGATAGAGACCTACCATTGATGATGCTCCATCAGTAGTGCATGCAACAATATTACTCAAAGGAATATTATTTTTTGTAAAGTATGTTTTCACAGTATTAAATATAGATAATTCTTTTGTATCTGTGATGAGATTTATTGCAAATAGCATTTCTTCTTGTAATATATTGTTTTCATCAAAATAGCATACATATGTAATCAATAAAGCATCATTATCTGGAATGGTAGATTCATCCAATTGCATGGAAAATGAAAAATTTTGAAGAATACTCATAAGTTTGTTTTCAACCTTAACTGCCATTTCATCAATTTGTCGCTTTACTGTGCTATCGCTTAGGGGCAACGCTTTTAAAATTTGAGGTATATCCTGCTGCATTACTGTTGAGATAAACTCTTTTATAGAGGGTATTATTACAATTTCTCCAATATTATAGCTTTTATCACTTTTGCAATTATTTGTGAAATGTGATAAGTGGCAATTAATCTATCTTCATTTGTTGTATGTTGTTTCTTAAATGATGCAACTATAGTTGAATGATTTTGAAATTTTTAATATATTTCCTGAAAATATTCAATGGGCTTGTCCTTGTCATTTGTGTGCTTTGTAGAAAGATGTTCTCGCAATCGCCTTGGCTTCATTGCCTCATTGGATAATGTTTTATGGCACAATAAACACATTGGATGTTGTTTATTTGCAATAGATTCTATGAAACCCATCTTCAGATACTCTGGCAAATAGCTGCAGGTTAATTTTTTTTTTTTTTTTTGAGACATGGGCTTACAATATTTCACAATATTTTGTTTGAAGCTGTAAGCACGTGCTTGCTCTCAGAAATGTAACTACGTACTGACTTTAGTTTCGATTACATAATGATTTAGCTTCACTTATCTAACGCGAACAAAACTTATGCGCTTGAAGTCTGTTGCGTGGTCGCGCCGTTACAAGTGTTGTGGTTGAGTGAGAGTTTGTTGAGAGGAGACTAAGTTAGTGAGTATCCGTGGCTGTGTGTTTTATAAAATTTTATGTAGCGAGTGTTGGCCAATGACATCACTTCTTTGCAATCAGGGTGAAGTAGCGAGACATCGGCTAGTTTTGGCAGTCCAATGGGGTGGGGTTCCTAGAATGTCACCCTATTACCCTAAAATCTGGGAATCGAGACAAAAATATGATTTAATTGGTGTCTCTATTGTCCAGCACTTTCTGTCATAGAAAGAAGTGTCGAACCATGGAGTTCTTTGTCTACGCGGTAATAAAACGACAAACTGTTAGTTCTTGGGTGACAATAGCGGTCATAAATTGCCCGCTGGATCGGGTGGCAGGTGGGGACCCGGGGTCAGGTACCTGGCCACTTGCGGATGCGGGACAGGTGGTTCCGAAAGAGGTTGGTGCGGTCCCAATATAAATGCCCTGTCACAGAGTCTGACCACTGTCCTGATCTTGACTGGTCAACAGTTAGTAGATTAGTATGTGATTGCAGCGCTGTTTGGTTGCTCCACTACTGCCCACCATGAAAGCTGGAATGCCCACTAGTGGGCGGTATGGGCTAGGTTGACTACCATTGGCCTAGAGCCTGTGGCAATTCAAGGATTAGGAAAAGTGGTGGGTGTGGTTCTGCTCTTCTGCCTCAGGTGTCATTCTTTCCAGACTTTTTTCACAGACCTCCATAGGGCGTGGCCCCAGGAACCCAATGGGTGTGGCCTCTGAGACCCAGAGATATGGTTTGCCCACACTCTGGAAAGTTTCTACTGAATCTTCCCTGAGGTGGAATTATCAGTCTTAGACTCAGGAGCATGTGTGGGGAAGCTGTAGCCTCAACACCAGAAAACGAAGTCACTGATGTGCCTCTTGCTTCCTGTCTTATAAACATGACCCAGACACCATGACTAGAGCAGGAGATACTCCTGAGGGTGGAGCAGTTGCTTCTCCCCAGGCTGATTCCACTCAGAGGGGACTGCCCCACCCAACAAAGATGTCGACTGCAGTATTGGAAAATGACTCAGCACAAGGTTTCTGGTGACTGTCCTCCACAGTGTCTCTCCCAGGCCCTCCAACTTAACACTCCCCTCATGCATCTCTAGTCTTCTCAGCTCTCCTTCCACCAGAGCCCTGGGTAAGTGGCTAAGAACAACATTTTCTGCCTGGGCCCTTTAAAACAGAGTCTGAGTTTCTGAGAGCTCCATTTCTTTCTTGCAGATAGAAATCTGTCTTTTTCACCTCCAAATGCTGTATGGGCACCTCTTTTAGGCTCTGGGGCTCTAGTCTGGGGTTCCAGACCTGGGTCTGAGGACCTACACCTTCCTGTCAATGAAAGTCCCTTCAAATCCTCAGCCATTGCTCGCTCCTGGGAGCAGGGCAACCCTTTTCGCGTCTCTGCCCTTCCTACCAGTCCTGATGTGGCTTCTTCAGTGATCCTTGATTATAGACACCTCTTTGTTCAGCCCAAACTTGACTTTTCAAGATGATTGTTCTTAAATTAGGTTGTAATCCAATTTGGTCCTTGGTGGTGGCAGTTGGAACATCTGCCTACTCTGTTGCCCTCTTGGAATCCTCCCAAAACACTAATTTGAAATGATTTATGTATCTCTATGTTCATTGCAACATTGTTTATTTTTTTAAGTTTTACTTAGAAAATGAAATTTGATGGGGTGACATTGATCAATAAGAGTACATAGGTTTCAGGTAAACATTTCTATAACATTTGAACTTTTGATTGTGTTGTGTGTCCATCACCCAAAGTCAAGTTATTTTCTGTCACTCTGTGTTTGTTCCTTTTTGTCCCCGCAACCCTCTTCCTATCACCCTTTCCCTGGTAACCACTTCACTTTTATCTATGTCCAGCAATATTGTTTATAATAGCTGAAGTATGAAAGCAACCTAATTCATTCAGGTTTAAAGTAATTACCAGTAAGAAAGGTCTTACTATTGCCATTTTGTTAGATTTTTTCAGGCTGTTTTTACTTTGGATTTTATTGTTATTTTTTGTAGTGACAAGCTTGAATTCTCTCTCTCTCTCTCTCTACACACACACATACACACACACACACATACACACACACAATTTTTTTGGTGTTACTATTGCAAGTACACAAAATATCGTAAAGGTATAATATTCAATTTTAAACTGATAATTTAATTTCCTACACTTTTACTGTTTCACCTCAATTTATATTATTGATTTTACAAATACTTTTATGTATTGTATAACAATTAACACAGGTTAAATTTTTTTTTATTGTGTCATTTAAATTCTATATAAGAATAAAAAGTAAATTTATGTACCAAAATTACAATAATACAGATTTGCCCATATATTTATCATTACCAGAGCTGTGTATGACTCCATATTTCTATCTAGTGCCCTTTGTTACACTGTAAATTACTCTCCTCAGCATTTCTTGTAGAGAAATAGGTGTAGTGGTAATGAACTCCCTCAGCTTTTGTTTTCTGGGTAAGTCTTAATTTTTCTTTCATTTTGAAGGGGTGTATTATTATTATTGTTATTATTATGTGTGTGACAGAGACAGAGAGAGGGACAGATAAAAACAGACATACAAAAAAGGAGAGAGATGAGAAGCATTAGCACCTTAGTTGTTCATTGATTGCTTTCTCACATGTGCCTTGTTCAGGGGGCCACAGCCAAGCCACTGACTCCTTACTCAATCTAGTGACCTAGGGTTCAAGCTAGTGACATTTGGGCTCAAGCCAGTGACCATAAGGTTATGTCTATGATCTCACACTCAAGCCAGAGATCTCACACTCAAGCTGGTAAGCCCACGCTCAAGCTGGATGATCCCATGTTCAAGCCAGTGACCTTAGGGTTTCGAACCTGGGTCCTCTCTTCTCTTTGGTGACACTAAAAACATTTATTTTTGTCCACTTGATATGTCCTCAGAGACCCCCATAGTCTCTTAATTTTTAAAATTTCTTTTACTTTTTTTCATCTCTAATTTTTTAAAAATTTTATTTTATTAACTTTAATGGGGTGACACCAATAAATCAGGGTACATATGTACAATGAAAACATCTCCAGATTATCTTATCATTCAATTGTGCTGCATACCCATTACCCAAAGTAAAATTGTCCTCTGTCACCTTCTATCTGGTTTTCCCTGTACCCCTCCCCTTCTCCCTATTCTACACTCCCTTCCCTCCCCCCATCCTGAGACCACCACACTCTTGTCCATGTCTCATAGTCTCACTTTAATGTCCCACCTATGTATGAAATCATGCTGTTCTCAGATGTTTTTTTTTCTGAATCACTTATTTCACTCCATATAATGTTATCAAGGTCCATCCATTTTGTTGTAAATGATCTGATGTCATTATTTCTTATGGCTGAATATTGTTCTATAGTATATATATACCAAAGCTTTTTAATCCACTCGTCTTCTGACGGACACTTGGGCTGTTTCCAGATCTTCGCTATTGTGAACAATGCTGCCACGAACATGGGGGCGCACTTCTTCTTTTCGAACAGTGTTATGGTGTTCTTAGGGTATATTCCTAAAAGTGAGATAGCTGGGTCAAAAGGCAGTTCGACTTTTAATTTTTTGAGGAATCTCCAAACTGTTTTCCACAGTGTCTGCACCAGTCTGCATTCCCACCAGCAGTGCAGAAGGGTTCCCTTTTCTCCACATCCTCGCCAGCACTTATTCTGTGTTGTTTTGCTGATGAGTGCCATTCTGACTGGTGTGAGGTGATATCTCATTGTGGTTTTAATTTGCATTTCTGTAATGATTAGTGATGTTGAGCATTTTTTCATATGTCTTTTGGCCATCTGTATGTCTTCTTTGGAGAAATTTGTATTCATTTCTTTTGCCCATTTTTTGATTGGATTGTTTGTCTTCCTGGTGTTGAGTTTTATAAGTTCTTTATAAATTTTAGTTATTAACCCCTTATTAGACGTGCTGTCGAATATGTTCTCCCATTGTGTAGTTTGTCTTTTTATTCTGTTCTTATTGTCTTTAGCTGTGCAAAAGCTTTTTAGTTTGATGTAGTCCCATTTGTTTATTTTGCCTTTTATTTCATTTGCCCGTGGAGATAAATCGGCAAATAAATTGCTGCTACAGATGTTGGAGAGCTTACTGCCTATGTTTTCTTCTAAGATGCTTATAGTTTCACGACTTATGTTTAAGTCTTTTATCCATTTTGAATTTGTTTTTGTGCATGGTGTAAGTTGATGGTCTAGTTTCATTTTTTTGCAGGTAGATGTCCAATTTTCCCAGCACCATTTGTTAAAGAGGCTGTCTTTACTCCATTGTATGTTCTTTCCTCCTTTGTCAAATATCAGTTGTCCATAAAGGTGTAGGTTTATTTCTGGGTTTTCTGTTCTGTTCCATTGATCACTGTGCCTGTTCTTATACCAGTACCAGGCAGTCTTGAGTATAATGGCCTTGTAGTAAACCTTGATATCCGGAAGAGTGATGCCTCCTGCTTTACTTTTTCTTTTTAAGATTGCTGAGGCTATTCGTGTTCTTTTTTGGTTCCATATAAATTTTTGGAATATGTTTTCTATATCTTTGAAGTATGTCATTGGTATTTTAATTGGTATAGCATTGAATTTATAAATTGCTTTGGGTAATATAGACATTTTAATGATGTTTATTCTTCCTAGCCATGAGCACGGTATATGCTTCCACTTGTTTGTATCTTCCTTGATTTCTTTTATCAATGTTTTATAATTTTCCAAGTACAAGTCCTTAACCTCCTTGGTTAAATTTACTCCTAGGTATTTTATTTTTTTGGCTGCAATAGTGAAGGGGATTGATTCCTTAATTTCTTTTGCTGACAGTTCATTGTTTGTATTTAGAAATGCCTCTAATTTCTGTGTATTAATTTTATATCCTGCCACCTTGCTGAATTCATTTATGAGGTCCAGTAGTTTTTTAACTGAGACTTTAGGGTTTTCTATATACAATATCATATCATCTGCAAATAGTGACAGTTTTACTTCTTCTTTTCCAATTTGGATGCCTTTTATTTCTTCTTTTTTTCTGATTGCTGTAGCTAGGACTTCCAGAACTATGTTGAATAAAAGTGGTGAAAGTGGGCAACCCTGCCTGGTTCCTGATATTAAGGGGATTGCTTTTAATTTTTGTCCATTTAGTATGATGTTTGCTGTGGGTTTGTCATAGATGGCCTTTATCATGTTAAGGAATGTTCCTTGTATTCCCACTTTACTGAGAGTTTTAAGCATGAATGGGTGCTGGATTTTATCAAATGCCTTTTCTGCATCTATTGAAATTATCGTGTGATATTTGTCCTTCCTTTTGTTTATGTGATGAATCACATTGATATAATTTCAATCTTTTTAAATTTGTTGAGGCCGTTTTTGTGTCCTAACATGTGGTCTATCCTAGAAAACGTACCATGAGCGCTTGAGAAGAATGTATATTCTACTGCTTTAGGGTGAAAAGTTCTGAATATATCTATTAAATCAAGTTGATCTAGTGTATCCTTTAAGTCTGCTGTTTCTTTCTTGATTTTCTTTTTTGTGGATCTATCCAGTGTTGTTAGTGGGGTATTGAAATCCCCTACTATGATAGTATTTCTGTTAATCTCGCCCTTTATATCCATCAAAGTCTGCTTTATGTATGTCGGGGCTCCTATATTTGGTGCGTAGATATTTATAATAGTTATATCTTCCTGTTGAATTGTTCCCTTTATCATTATGTAGTGTCCTTCTTTATCTCTTACTACAGTCTTTGTTTTAAAGTTCATTTTGTCAGATATAAGTACTGCTACCCTGGCTTTTTTTTCATTTTCATTTGCATGAAATATTTTTTTCCACCCTTTTACCTTCAGTTTATGTGCATCTTTTGTTTTAAGGTGTGTCTCTTGTAGACAGCATATGTATGGGTCCTGTTTCTTTATCCATGCAGCTACCCTATGTCTTTTGATTGGATCATTTAATCCATTTACATTTAAGGTTATTATTGATATGTAGTTGTTTATTGCCATTTTATTCTTTAAGGCTGTATTTTTTTTTTTTTTTTTTTTTTTGCTATATTCTTTCCTCCTTTTGAACTGTTCACACTAGGCCCTTTAGAATCTCTTGCAGGATTGGTTTGGTTTTAATGAATTCCTTGAGGTTTTCTTTGTCTGGAAAGCTCTTTATTTCTCCTTCAATTTTAAATGTTAGCCTTGCTGGATAGAGTAGTCTTGGTTGTAGGTTCTTGTTATGCATTACTTTGATTATATCTTGCCATTCCCTTCGGGCCTCAAGTGTTTCTGTTGAGAAGTCCGATGTCATCCTCATGAGGGCTCCTTTGTAGGTGAGAGTCTTTTTTTCTCTAGCAGCTTTTAAGATTTTTTCTTTATCTATTAGCTTTGGTATTTTAACTATGATGTGTCTTGGTGTAGATCTTTTTGGGTTTTTCTTTAATGGAGTTCTGTGTGCCTCTTGAACATGTGGAATGTTTCCCAGCCTTAATTTAGGGAAGTTTTCTGCTATGATTTGATTGAACAAAGTTTCCATTTCCTGTCCTCTTTCCTCTTCTTCAGGCACCCCTATGATGCGAATATTGTTTCTCTTCATGTTGTCACAGGGCTCCCTTAGTGTTTCCTCACATTTTTTGAATCTCTTTTCCTTTTTTTTCTCTGCTTCTGTAACTATGTTTATTGTGTCCTCTAACTCACTGATTCGATCCTCAGCGTGATTCATCCTGCTTTTAATTCCTTCCATTGTGGTCTTCAGTTCTGATACTGTATTTGTCATTTCTGTCTGGTTCTTTTTTATTATTTCAATTTCATTTTTTTACTTGTTATCTCTTTATTTAGGTGTTCATAGTGACTATCAATTGTTGCTCTAATTTCTTTGAACATCCTAACTATCATTATTCTAAATTCTGCTTCTGGTAGTTTGGTTATATCTGGTTCATTCAGGTCCTTCTCTGGGGATTTCTCTTGGTTCATTTGGTTTGCATTCCTCTGCCTGCCCATTTTATCTGAGTGTAAGCAAGTTTTGGCCACTGGAGTCCAGTATGTGTTGCCTTTGTGTTCTCTAGGTGTGGTCTGTCTGCAGGCTTGCCACCCCCTCTGCCACTGCCTAGGGCGGTTGGGTGTGGGCATTGCCAGCGCCGGCTCACTGCAGCTATTGCTGTGATTTCTGCTTCTCCTTTGCAGGAGGGGCTGTCACTCAAGTCACTAGCCTTAGCACCCTGGGCAGAGGTGAGCACCTTTGCTCAGCTGCAGAATCAGCCTTTTTCTGGAAGGCTTACGCCCAGCCCCCTCAGTTAGAGCTTGCTCGCCACCGTTTCGTGGGTTGGGTGGGGCTTTTGACGTGCTCTCAGCTGTGTGCCTTTGCCTGTCCAGAATTTAGCCCCGCCCTCAAGGCCAGGGTCCTCCTGCACAGGGGATTATTTGGCTGGGCGTGTTTGCTGGCATGAGTTTAGCTGCTAGCTTCCGGTTGTTCCGGATCCTACCCCGCCCCCACGCTCGGAGTGAGCTCGGGCACGTAGGGTGGTAATCTGCAGTTTCTCCAGCCGGGCAGGGTGAGCAGCGTGAGCTCAGCCGCGAACTTCCTCTGGTCTCAGTGTCTCCCTCGCCCCCGCCTTAGGAGCCCGCTCGTGCACACAGATGGCACACCGTGGTTTCTCCGTCTGGGCGGGTTTGGCAGCGTGAGCTCAGCTGCGGGCCCCTCGCCGGTCCCTGGTCTTAGCACCGTGCCTGCGGTCAGGGCCTGCTAGCGCAGGGTCGCAGAGCTGATTTCTGCCCGTATTTTTCCCCAGAAGTGGGGTCACAGGCGGCCCGCAGCTGCCGGACAGCTTTTGCGCGTCCCCTCCGCCCCTGCTAGGCTAGCCTGAGCTCACACCATTCTGCCCACACCGACAGGACCGCTTTTCAGTGTCCTGTCCCAACCATAGGCTTCAGCAACCTCAGGGGGCTAGAGGTGCCCTAAGTCTCCACACTGTAGGCCTGGGAGCTCCCTCCCTCTAAGCAGCTCTGCTCTAATTGCCGCGGGAGAGCTTGTTTGGCTAGTGTCCTGTCTCCCTTTGCTGGTATTGCTAGTTCCAGGGGAAATATTCGTTTTCGATTAGGGAAGTGACTTAGCCAATGGGTCGGGGTGGCTGTCCCTCAGAGTGTCTCCGTGCCTTCAGTCCACTCTTTGTTCCCGCTGCTCTGTTCCTCTCCTCTGTCCCAGTTCCCCGGAGACCCGGGTGCGTGGTTGTGAGAGAGGCTTTCTGAGCTGTCCCTTTAAAAACATTTTTGGGTCTGAGAAAACTCTCTCTTTTTCACAAATAGTATCCTCACTTGCTTCACAGCTTGACACTGTCCAAACGCCTCTTCTAGGCTCTGGGACTGCAGTCTGGGGCTTGGTTCCTGGGACCCAGGTCCCTCCCTCTCCGCCAAGCTCTCCTCCCACCACGCTGGTCTCTCCGGGCTGCCGTTTGCTCCGGGGAGCTGGGCAGCCCTCTTCGCGTTTTCGCTATTCCTACCAGTCTCAATGTGGCTTCTGCAGTGTTCCTTGGTTGAAGAGTCCACTTAGTTTAGCTCAAAGTTGGTTTATCCAGATGATGGTTCTTAAAATTGAGTTATAATCCACTTTGGTTCTGGGAGTTGGAAGTTGGTACATCTGCCTACTCCATCGCCATCTTCCCTCCTCTTCATCTCTAATTTTATAATTTCAAATTACCTACTTTCAAGTTTACTTGTCTGGTGACTACATGAGGGACTGGTTTCTTTCAATTGGAAGCCCCTTTACTTTTTTTGATTGCTGATATTGTAAGTTGCTTCTGTAAGGCTTTAAAGAGGGAAAAGAGCTTTGTTAGCTTAGGGAAAGACTAGCCAAGTATAACCTTAAAGGCAGGAGCTTAAAGATAGAGTTAGGTGTGAAGATCCGGCATGGACTTTAGTTCCTTGGGTGGCCACCTAATATAATGCACCGCACCTTGATTTTCATCACCTAAGTGGTTCTTAGTCTGAACCCTGATATTGTCATCACTGTATTAGTCACTGCTTCCTTCATGTCTCCTCATCATTGTCATAACAACAGTCATTTCAATATATAACCTTAAATTTTTGCAAAAAAATTCTAGCTGATGTTTTGGAAGGAGATTATTAAATCTGACTCAAAAGACTTGAATTAGAGTGCCAATTTGTTGAATTGATAGCTCTGTATTCATGAGTCAGTAGTTTAACCAGTCTCTGTTTGATTTGGCGACAGCGTGTTGTAATGAATAGAAAGTTAGACCAGAAAGTGATGGATTTAAATCTTTGCTCTGACTCTTACTAGTTATATATTCTGGAGCAACTTTAACTTCTTTGGGCATGAGGAAGTTGGACTCCATTTTTAACAAAAGCATTCTTTCAACCACCTACACATCAGCTGCAAGGCACTGGCTCAGGAGAGGGCTAGGGACTTGTGCAATGAAAATATGTCTGCAAAACCAGTATAGGAGGTAGAATTGAAATGAAGCAATTATAATAGAATAAAATAAACACTGGTATGGTTTAAATCTGCCTTACTAGACATTAAAGCTATGTAGAAATCAAGGGTACATGGTATGGAAAGGTGCAGAGAGGAAAGAAGGGACATTTCCGGCCATGATATGGTACAAGCCATGCAAAAGATTAACATGCGAAATATTGCTTGCATATTAAATAACTCTCATACCTATGACATGATTAGGAGTCTCCATACAATAAAGCACATGTTTACTCTCAATCAGATTCTTCTTTGCATCTATCCAAACATCACTCTGCTAGTTATATCTCAAGTGACAGGTCAGGTGCCATGTCCTATATGAGGTATTTTCCTGAAACAACCTCAATTTTATTAAAACAAACATTTTAAGATATTTTGAGTGTTGATCTATGTATGTCTTCTTCAGTGGACACTTAGCTCCTCTCTGGCAAAGACTCTTCCCTTTTATCTTAGCATGGCCAACATCTAACCCAGACTTTGCCATGCGTTCAAAAACGCTCATGTAGGTGATTGCCTACTGCAATATTTAATGCAGAGCTTCAATCTCACTGTGTGAATCCAATTTCCCTTATTTAGCAGCTGTTGCTTTCAGCAAGTTATATAACCTTTCTAAACTTCAGTTTTCTAAGAAAAAAGTAATAAAATATATAGCTGTAGTGCACTTAGCCTAGTGTTTTATGTAATAAGCATTCCATGAAGAGTAGCTTTTCACAACAATCATTTCCTGAGTGGACGAAAAGGGATCCCTAGACAATACTTTGTACTGAGATGGTCCCAGATTTCAGAGGCTTATCAACATGTTGCACAGTGTAGTACTTTCTAGGAACACCCCCTTCACACAGAATGTGGCCTCCCTGGTGCTGACTAGTGAAGTTGGCCTTTGTGGATTCTAAATTACCTTATCTATTAAATTGAACTAATTTAATAGACTTTTGTGAGAAATAAAGAAATAAATGTAAATATAAAATTCTTAGAATAGTTCTTGATATATAATTATCACTCAGTAAGTCAGAGCTACTATTTTAGTAACATTATTAGTATAATACAGCGCAAATTACATCCTGGGGTTGTTTTGAGGTTTAAATGAGGTAATGTATATGAAGTATTGTCCCTATACTTGGTGGAGTGAGTTCTCAGTAAATGTTAGCTATCTGTCTTTCTATGGAAGTGCACCTCATTTTATTTCATGAGAACTGTTTCTTACAGGAGCTTTCCACTTTCTATATTCTCTACTAGAGGATATGCCAACCCCTAGAACAACCTTTCCAATGTTCTCCAATTTTTCTCTAATTCCATGTCATTCTGTGACATAAGCACTATGATTTTTATGTAAGAACACAAAGCAGTTTTTATAGAATTTTAGCTATAAAGAGGGATACATTCATCAAAAGGCTATTTGATGTTTCTAAAAATCTGAGCATTTCACTTCATGGCTATTCAATGAAAGGCAATTTGCCTGATTCTCTTTTTGCAAGTCTTCATCCAGATGTTTGGTGTCATTTGACAAAAAGAGTGCCGGAGTATTGTTCTTTTGTTCATCTTGAAAGCTATTTACAAATATACTTGATATCAGATAACAAAGATATATTTCTTCTTAGCTTTTTCCCCTACTACGCAATTATATTAGTATTCTAGAATTACACAACAAACTACCCAAGTCATTCAGATAGTAACTCATGTCACATGAATCATGAGTCCAAGGCAAGTCTGATCATATCTGCATTCTAATCACATCTCCAAACATACCTGAGAGTCATTATCCAGGAATATTATTTTCTTATTTTATCTCTTTATATTTGAGCCATGATATGAGGTTATGAACAGAGAAAATAAATAGAGGAGTAAAAATTTAAATGATAAAAAATCGGACTTAGAAGTGAGATGATAGAATTGAAACATAAAATATATTTATACAAAATGGTAAAAGAAATAAACATAATATAATTTTTTCCCCTTTCATGCATAAGGTTGTCTGTCATCATTTGGGACTGCAAGACAAAATCATGGTTAAATAGTAAATGCAAATCTCATGTTTCCTGACTTCATTTAGCTTCACTGTGTTTATTAAAGCCTATATTTAACATCTTGCCTATCCAGAATATACCATATAGAACATATGGGTGAAACAGCTGTAAGAACCTTTACTTGTACAGTTTTAGATTGTGCAGGCTTCAAAATATTCTGAATGTTAAACTGCTATTGAAAAAAGATTTTGACTTTTAAAACCATTGTAAGAGGAAAGGAAAAACATCACAGGTAAGAATTTCTTAAAATCCCAGGATAGGTTCACAGGGCATGAGTTCTTGCTCTGAATAGAAAGAATTTTGAGACAGGACCCTGGAAGCAGAACAGGTATGGAGTCAGTGCAAAGACTTCTTCAACCAGAGAAGGTGAGGGCTTAGATGATTTTAAATTCTAACAAGGAACTTGCTCACACTGTGTGTGTGTGCCTGTGTATTTGATGTGTGTTTAAAACTCAGGAAACAGGAGAGGATTTCAAGATGGTGAAGGAGTAGGTGGATAGACATTCTACTTGCCTCCTCCCAGGACCAAACTGGAGTTATTACTAAATTGAAGAACTATCATTCTGAAAAACCAATTTAGGAATAAATGAAGAGTAGTCTATAACCAAGGATTCACAGAAGAAGCCACATCAAGACTGGTAGGAAGGGTGGAGACACAATAATGGCTGCCCTTGCTCCCAGGAGTGAGCAGCAGCTGGGGGTCTGAAGGGACAATTCAAGTGCGGGGAGGTTTTCCCTGAGAGCTGTGGATTCTAAGCCCCAGGCAGGGGCAGCCTAGAACAGCAGAGCCTAGAAGAGGTGCCCACATAGCATTCAACAGTGAAAAGAGATGAGGTTTATGTTTGTGAGAAAGGGACAGGAAAAATCAGAGATGCAGGCACCCTCTTAAAGAGTGAATGCAGAAAATCTCATTCATAGTCACTTACCCTGGCCTCCATTGGAGAAAGGGCTGAGAGGAGTAGAGTCATGTGAAGAAAGTGTGAAATTGACAGCCACCAGAATGCCTGTGATGAATAATTCTCCAATACTGCAGTCATCATTATTCTTGGGTAGAGCAGTCCCCTCTGTGTGGCATCAGCCTGGGGGAAAGCAACTGCCCTTGGGAATTTATCTTTCACCACTGTATTGAAATTTGGTCCTGAGAAGTAAGCAGCCTTGGCCAAAAAGGAGGGGGCTGAAAAGACTCAGGAGGTGACAGTGACTCATTTGTCTGGCTCTGAGGCCAGATCTTTAACCTCACTTTCTCGAGAATATGACTGGTGCTTCTACTGCATGGGATATTCAGTAGAAAGTGTCCAGATTGTGGGCAGATCACATCTCTGGGTCTCAGAGGACACACCCACACCCACTGGACTCTACTGGTCACACTCTACTGAGGTCTGTGAAAAAATTCAGGACAGATTGACACCTGGGGTGGGAGCCCTAACCACCACCTTTTCTAATGCCTGCATTGGCCCAGACTCGATACTTTACCAGAGGTTTTATTCAAAGACCAAGCCCAACAAGCAGCCAGTAGACAGAAATAGCAGGAGGTGGCTCTCAGGGAACCTTGCGTCATTTGCTGACTTTCCTCAGGCTCAATGCTGGTAAAAGGCAGCCTACATGCTCAGCTTCATTCTTTCATGTGCACTTAAGCCCAGCAGAGGCAGCCACAAACTCTGGGTTACTTATAGCTCCAGAATGGTTGCAGAGGGCCAGTCATGGGCTTTGTCTTATACTGGTCTGTACTAGGTTTTCTACTAAGAATCCCAGAACCAACAAATCTTGTGACCAGCTACAGACAACATTAGAGCAGTGACCAACTATCCTTACTAGCAGCATATCCAAAGGGAGAGCTCATCAGGCATGAAACCCAGCTGAGGTGAATTCTGTTTCCAGAGGCCAATACCTGCATAACAGCTCACATGCATTGGACAAGGTAGAGCCTCACAGTAAGCTGGCTCAAGTCCCTGATACCCTATTCCATTGGGCTAAGCTCCAAAGGGGAAATGGAGAGAGGCTTGGAGCACAGATTTTCTAAGTGTGGATCCCTTAGTCTATGGTTGGGACTAGTCAAAGGGCTTAGTCACCTTCTGGCGGGTCACAATCAGTCCCAGGGGAAGACTCTCACAGTCTTCCTTCTTGATAACAAGGGCTTACCAGCTAAAAAAACTTCCACAGAAGGGGATGTTGGATTCACCTAACCTGAACCTGCTACTCAACTTGCTGGGGAGAAATAGAACTGGAATATCCAGCAGTGTCTGAGAGGTTAAGCTCTGGAGTAGGGGCCACTTTCCCTGTTCTGACCTCCTGATCAAAAGATCCCTGAAGTAGAGGGTCCCATTAATGTTGTCATTCCTACCTCAAAGGCCCTAATTCATGAAGCTTGAAACCTGTAGAGGGGTTGGTTGGGTGAGGCCAGTTTGAGCCCACACTACAATCTTGTTACAGAAGATTCTGTGGGAAAACCAGGCAGCTGCAAGAGGAGGTGGAACAAATGTAAAGTGGAGGCAAATCTTATGAAGCTTGGGGCTTTTATGAAGCTGCAGTCATCTCTAAGCAGGAGCAACCATGACAGATCAAGTAATCCAGTCTCATACTATTCATCACCAGAACACTTCAGCCCTGCGTAAACAGTTTCAACTTTCTCGGGAAGCAGCATGGCAGATTGTTGAATCCTGTCCAAGGTGTCCTACACTACAATCTGTCCCTTTGTTTGGAGTTAACCCTCGAGGACTCCTACCAGGACAACTTTGGCAAGTGGATGTTACTCATATACCTTCATTTGGCAAACAGTCCTTTGTCCACGTTACAGTGGATACTTACTTATTCTGGATTTAGAGTAGCTTCTGCCAGAACAGGAGAGGCTGCTAAGCATGTTATAGCTCATTGTATGTATTCATTTTCTATTTTAGGACTTCCTAATACATTATACAGAGATATAGATAATAGGACAGCAAATCCTAGAGGGTAGGGGATATAAAGTTAGGGTGAGGGTGGCAAAGGAGGTATAAAAATGGACAGAAGGGTGGGGGGTGAGGGTGTTATATTAAGTGTGACACTTGAATTTATGTAAATACAATAAATTAAAATTAATAAAAATTAAGAAAAAACAAAAACACTAAATGCAAAGTAATTTTTTTTAATTTAAAAAGGATATTCAAAGTACATCTTGACTTTTGCCTCCCTCAGTACTATATATAATTGAACCACTACTTCTGAAGGTCCCTGGTTTCTTTATTAGAGAACAAAATCAGAGGGTTGTGTGAATTATAGTGTATTATTATTTTTTTAGAAGTTAAATTTAATGGGGTGACATTGATCAGTAACAGTACATGTTTCAGGTAAACATTTCTATAGCAATAGAACTGTTGATTGTATTGTGTGCCCATCACCCAAAGTTAAATCACTTACCATCACCATATATTTGTCCTCCATTACTTCCCTCACCCCACTTCCTTCCCCAGGTAACCACTTTACTCTTATCTATGTTCATAAATCTCAGTTTTATATCCCCTTTAGGTGTGAAATTATATAGTTTCTAGCATTTTCTGATTTACTTATTTCACTCCATATAATGTTCTCAAGGTCCATTCACGTTGTCATAAATGGCACTGTGTCATCATTTCTTATGGCTGAGTAGTATTCCATTATAGATATGTACCACATCTTCTTTATCCAGTCATCTATTGAAGGAAACAACTTTTATTGTTTCCATGTCATGGGTACTGTAAATAATGTTGTGATGAACATGGGGGTGCAATGTATCTTTACATACCAGTGTTTATGAGTTTTTTTGGGTAGATACCCTTTAGAGGGATTGCTGGATCATATGGTAGTTGTATTCTTAATATTTTGAGAAACCACCATAATGTCTTCCATAATGACTGTACCAGTTTACATTCCCATCAGCGGTGAATGGGAATTTCTTTTTTTCCATAGCCTCTCCAACACTTGTTATTATTTGTCTTGTTCATAACAACCAATCTAACAGGTGTGAGGTGGTATCCAATTGTAGTTTTGATTTGCGTTTCTCAAATAGCTAGCAAAAATGAACATTTTTTCATATATCTGTTGGCCATTTGTATGTCTTCTTGGTAGAAGGGTCTGTTCAGGTCTTCTCCCCATTTTTGTTTTTATTTTATTTTTACTAATTTTAATTTATTGTGTTATCATGAATTCAGGTGTCCCACTCAATATAACACCCTCACCTCCACCCTTACATTCCCCTGATTACACCCCCTTTTTCCCTTTCTCCCAAACACCTCCCCCCTTCCCTCTGGGATTTTCTGTCCTGTTATCTCTATTTATGTGCTATGTATATATAATTTCACTAATCCCTTCACATTCTCTGATTCCATCCCTCATGCCCCTTCCTTCTGACAGCTGTCGCTTTGCTCCCTGTGACCCCACATCTGCCTCTATTCCATTTCTCACTTCACTTTGTTCATTAGATTACACATATAATTGAGATAATATATTTGTCTTTCTCTGCCTGGTTTATTTCACTTAGCATAATAATCTCCAGGTTCAACTATGCCTTCACAAAAGGAAAGCTTTCTTTCTTTTTCTCGGCTGCATAGTATTCTATTTGCATATGTACCACTGCTTTTTATAATTTTTATTAATTTTAGTTTATTGTGTTAAAATGGATTCAAGTGTCCCATGGAATATAACTTCACCCCCGACCACTGTGTCCCATTTTATACTTCCCTTGCCCCCTTCCCCTTAACTCTTTCCCCCCTTCCCTCTAGGATTTGCTGTCCTGTTATTTATATTTCTGTGTTACATATATATCCCTTTACCTTCTCTGATCTCATCCCCATCATTCTCCTTCCCTCTGAAATCTGTCCCTCTGGTTCCTGTGACCTCACCTTTGCCTCTATTTTGTTCCTCACTTCACGTTGTTCATTAGATTCCACATATAAGTGAGATCATATGATATTTTTCTTTTTCTGCCTGGTTTATTTTACTTAGCATAATAATCTCTGGGTCCATCCATGCTGTCACAAAAGGTAAGGTTTCCTTCTTTTTTTGCTGCTGCATAGTATTCCATTGTATATATGTACCACTGCTTTTTTATCCACTTGTCCACTGAGAGACACTTGGGCTGTTTCCAGATCTTGGATATTGTAAACAATGATTTAATAAACATAGGGGTGCATATATTATTTTGAATAAGTGATTGGATATCCTTAGGATATATTCCTAAAAATGGGACAGCTGGGTCAAAGGAGTTTCATTTTAAATTTTTTGAGGACACGCACAACTGTTTTCCACAGTGGCTGCACCAGTCTGCATTCCCACCAGCAGTGCAAGAAGGTTCCTTTTTCTTCATATTCTGTTTAGCACTTACTGTGTGTTGTTTTGTTAATGAGTGCCATTCTGACTGGTGTGAGGTGGTATGTCATTGTGGTTTTAATTTGCATTTCTCTAATGATTAGTGATGTTGAACATTTTTTCATGTTTATTGGCCATCTGTATGTTCTTTTTGGAGAAGTGTCTATTCAGTTCTTTTGCTCATTTTTTTATTGGATTGTTTACTTTCTTGGTGTTGAATTTTAGAAGTTTTTTTTATAAATTTTTGTTATTGACCCCTTACAAGACATATTAGTGAATATGTTGTCTCATTGTGTGAGTTTTCTTTTAATTTTGTTAATGCTGTTTTAAAAGCTTTTTAGGTCGATAAAGTTGCATTTGTTTATTTTCTCCTTTATTTCAGTTGCTCATGGAGATATATTAGCAAAAAATATTGCTATGAGAGATATCAAAGAGTTTACTACCTATGGTTTTTTCCAAAATATCTATGGTTCTGTGACTTAAATTTAAGTCTATTATCTATTTTGAGTTTATTTTTGTGAGTGGTGTAAGTTGGTGGTCTAGTTTCATTTTTTTGCAGGTAGCTGTCCAATTTTCCCAATACCATTTATTAAAGAGACTGTCTTTTGTCAAATATCAATTGACCATAAAGGCGTAAGTTTTTTTCTGGGTTCTCTGTTCTGTTCCAATGATCTATATGCTTGTCCTTATGCCATTACCAAGCTGTTTTGATTATAATGGCCTTGTAGTAAAACTTAATATCAGAAAGTGTAATACCTCCCACTTTACTCCTCATTTTCAAGATTGCTGAGGCTATTCATGTTCATTTTTAGTTTCATATAAAATTTAGGAATATTTGTTCTTTATCTTTGAAGTATGACATTGGTATTTTAATAGAAATTGCATTGAATTTATAGATTGAGTTGGGTAATATAGACATTTTAATGATGTTTATTCACTCTATCCATGAAAATAGTATATGCTTCCACTTGTTTGTATCTTTTTTGATTTCTTTTTTCAATGCTTATACAGTAATTTTCTGAGTACAGGTCTTTAACTCTTTGGCTAAATTTATTCTTAGGTACTCTATTTTTTGTTGTTGCAATAGTGAGAGAGATTGTTTCCTTAATTTCTCTTTCAGACAGTTTATTGTTGGTGTCTAAAAATGTCAGTGATTTCTGAATATTAATTTTATACCCTGCCACCTGGCTGAATTCATTTATCAGGTCTAGTAGTTTTTTGACTGAGAATTTAGGGTTTTCTATGTACAGTATCACGTCATCAACAAATAATGATAGTTTTACTTATTCTTTACCAATTTGAATGCCTTTTATTTCTTCTTCTTGGCTGATTGCTGTAGATAGGACTTCCAGAACTATGTTGAATAAGAGTGGTGAAAGTGGGCACCTCTGCCTGGTTCCTGATCTTAAGGGGATTGCTCTTAATTTTCACCCATTGAGTATGATGTTGGCTGTGAGTTTGTCATAGATGGCCTTTATCATGTTGAGGTATGTTTCCTGTATTCCCACTTTGCTGAGAGTTTTGGTCATACTTGGGTGCTGGATTTTATCAATTGCCTTTTCTGCATCTATTAGTATAATCATGTGATTTTTATATTTCCTTTTATTTATATTATGAATCACTTTGATTCATTTGAAAATATTGTACCAGCCCTGCTTCTCCAGAATAAATACCACTTGATCATGATGTATGACTTTTTAAATTTATTGCTGGATCTGGTTTGTTAATATTTTGCTGATAATTTTAGCATTTATGTTCATCAGGAATATTGACCTATCATTATCTTTTTCTGTAGTGTCTTTACCTCGTTTTGGAATGAAGATATTGCTTTCCTCATATTGCTTGGAATTCTTTTCTCCTCATAAATTTGTTGGCAGAGCTTGAGAAATATAGGTGTTATTTCTTCTTTGAATATTTGGCAAAGTTAACCTGTGAAGCCATCTTGTCCAGCACTTTAGTTTGCTAGAAGTTTTTTAAAAACTGTATCAATTTCATTTGTTTTCATTAGTCTGTTTAAGTTTTTTGCTTCTTCCAGATTCAGTTTTGAAAGACTGCATGTTTTTAGGAATTTATCTATTTCACCTAGGTTTTTGTCCAATTTTTTGGCATATAGATCTTCACAGTGTTTTCTTAAAATTCTCTGTATTTCTGCTGTGTCAGTTGTTACTTCTCCACTATCATATCTAATTTTATTTATTTGAGTCCTCTCTCTTTTTTTCTTGATGAGTCTGGTTAATGGTTCATCAATCTTGTTTGCCTTTTTATAGAACCAGCTGTTGGTTTTATTGATTTTCTGAATTGTGTTTTTAGCCTCTATGTCATTTATTTCCACTTCGATCTTTATTATTTCCTTCCTTCTACTTCCTCTGGGCTTATTTGTTGTTCTTTTTCTATTTCTTTTAGATGGAGGGTTAAGTTGTTTATTTGAGCTTTATCTTGCTTTTCAAGGTATGCCTGTAATGCTGTGAATTTTCCTCTCAGGACTGCTTTTGCTGTGTCTCATAAATTTTGAGTTGTTGTATGTTCATTTTCATTTGTTTCAAGGAAATTTTTGATTTCTTCCTCGATCTCATTATTAATCCATTTGTTATTTAATAACATGCTATTTAGCCTCCAAGTGTTTGAATGTTTTTCAGTTTTTCTATTATAGTTAATTTTTAGTTTCACACAATTGTTATCAGAGAAGATGCTTGATATGATTTCAACCTTCTTAAATTTATTGAGACTTGTTTTTTGTCCTAACATGTAGCTTATCCTAGAGAATGTGCTATGAGCACCTGAAAAAAAATGTATATCTTGCTGCTTTGGGGTGATTTGTTGTGAAGATATCCATTAAATCCAGTTGATGTAGTGTGTCATTTAAAGTCATTATTTCTTTGTTAATTTTCTGTCTGGAGAATCTACCCATTGATGTTAGTGGGGTATTAAAATCCCCTACTATTTTAGTATTGCTGTAGATTTCACTCCTTATGTCCATCAAAATCTGATTTATATATTTCAGTGCTCCTGTGTTAGGCGCATAAATATTTACAATGGTTATATTCTCTGTTGGATTGATCCCTTTATCATTATGTAATGACATTCTTTTCCCTTAGCATAGTCTTTGTTTTAAAGTCTATTTTGTCAGATATAAGTATTGCTACTTTGGTGTTTTTTTCATTTCCGTTTGCATGAAATACTTTTTTCAATTCCTTCATTTTCAGTCGATGTGTATTTTTTGTTCTCAGGTTGATCTCTTGTACACAGCATATGTCTGGGTCCTGTTTTTTTTTTATCCATGCAGCTACTCTATGTATTTTCATTGGAGCATTTAATCCATTTACATTTAAGGTTATTATTGACATGTACTTATTTTATTCTTTACATCTACATTCCTCTTTTTCTCAATGTCTTTTTCTTTTCTTTTGCCTTTTTCATAGCAGGCCCCTTAACATTTCTTGCAGTACTGGTTTGGTTGTAATATATTTCTTGAGTTCTTTTTGCTTCAAATGCTTTTTATTTCCTTTTCAGTTTTAAACTATAGCCTTGCTGGATAAAGTAGTTTTGGTTGTAGGTTCTCGTTTTGCATCACTTTGAACATTTCTTGCCAACTCCTTTTGGTCTCAAGCATTTCTGTTGAGAAGTTCAATGTTATCATTATAGGGGCTCCTCTCTATGTAATTAACTGCTTTTGTTTTGCAGCTTTTAGTATTATTTCTTTGTCTATTAACTTTGGCATTTTAATTATTATGTGTCTTGGTGTAGGCCTCCTTAGTTTCCTCTTTAATAAGACTCTTTGTGCTTCTTGAACTTGTGTGACTTTTTCCTTCGTCAATTTAAAGAAATTTTCAGCTACGATTTTTTTCAATCAGGTTCTCTATCCCTTTTTCGTTCTCTTGTTCTTTAGGAACCTGTATGATGTGGATGTTGTTTCTCTTCATGTTGTCACAGAGCTCTCTTGAATTTTCTCAGTCTTTTTGAGCCTCTTTTCATTTTGCTGCTCTACTTCTGTGTTTATGTTTATCTTGTCTTCTAAATTGCTGATTTGATACTTCATCCAGTATGCTGTTGATTCCTTGTAGTGCAGTCTTAATTTTAGATGTTGTAGTTGTCATTTTTGACTGGTTCTTTTTTATGATTTCACTGTCCTTTGTGATGCTTGCTATGTCTTTATTTAGGTGCTAATTATGTCCATTCATTGTTGCTCTATGATTCTTAAGTATCTTAAAAATCATTGTTTTAAACTCTACATGTAGTAGTTTGGTTGCTTCCATTTCACTTAGTTCTTTTTCTGGGAATTTCTCTTGTTGATTCATTGGGGTCACATTTCTTTGTTTGGCCATTTTGTCTTTGCATTAAGTAGCGCTGTCTGACTTTGAAATTTTTGTGGGTCTTTATGAGAACGATGGGCTCAATGATATTGACCTTCAGGCCACCTGTTTTCCTTGGTATATGAATACTTCTTGAGTGTATAATTTTCCCTCCTGTTGTATGTGAGTATTGAATGCTGTTGGTCCTTTCATAGGTACAGTTATTCTTTCAGGATGGATGTCTCTCAGGGTCAACATTTGTCATGTACATTACACACTGTGCAATGCCTGTCCTGTTGACTCTATTTATTCTCCAGTATCTGGTGCCTACTAGACTTCTCATTTGGGTGTGCTGCTTGTGTAGCTAGCTGATTGTAGGGTTGGTGCTTTCACCCACCCACTACCAATTGTGTTGGTTGTAGATCTCCTTGGGTTGGTGTCAGCTGTTGTTTGTAACCTTCTGTGTGCTATTTGTCTGTAGCTACTGTTCTTTTTTGATGTTTGTGTGTTTTCTGTGCCTGGGTAATGTGGAAATGGCCAATCTTTGTATAAAGAATAACTTCCTCCTGCTGAGAGATGACAGCAGTTCTATAAAAACCCCTAGCTCCATAAGATTTGCCTTCACTTTTCAGCTGTTCCACCTCCTCTTGCAGCTGCCTTATTTTCCCATAAAGTCTTCTGTAGAAAGACTGTCATGTGGGCTCAGACTGGGCTCACCCAACCAACCCCCTGCAGGTTGCAAACTTGTTGGATTAGGGCAGCTGAGCTCTGAAATACAACTTTAGTGGGGCTCCTACTTCAGGGGGCTCTTGATCAGGAGCTCAGCACAGAGGATGTGGCCCCTACTCTAGAGCCTAATCCCTCAGCGACTGCTGGATACTCAAATTTTATTTTTCCCCAATAAGGTGAGCAGCAGGTTCTGATTTAGTGGGACTGACAGTTATCTCTGCTGAAGTTCTTACATGTGGTGAGAGCCTGATTTCAGGGAGGAAGACTGGGAGAGTCCTACTTTGGGGCTGACTTATACCCCCCAAAAAGTGGCTAAGCCTCTCAACCAGATCCAACAATAGGATCACAGGGACCCACATGTTAAATGTTTATTCTCGAAGCTTTTCTCCCTTCCCCCTGTGGAATCTAGCCCTGCAGGGCAGAATATTTAGCACCTAGGCCAGCTGACTCTGAAACTCTACCCTATCCAATGCACATGAGCCACTATGCTGGTGCTGATCAGAGAGAGCAGTACTCGCCTCAGCTGGGCTAGGTGTCAGGAGCACTTCCTTAGGATACCACTCTAGCAAGGGTTATTAGATCATGAACCAATGCTCTCTGAGGTGGCCACTGGATGTACCATCCCTGAGCCTGTCTTGAAGGAACCCGGCGCAGACCACTGGGAGACAATGCATGTGACTCTTCCTCAGCAATCTTCTTGGAGCTACAAACTACTTAGATTTTGTGGCTGCCTCTGCTGAGCCCAGGTGCTCATAGAAATACCAAGCTGCACACCTAAGCTGGCTTTTACTTACACTGGGGAAGATCCACTTAAAAGGCTATGTTTTTCTGAGTCCCACAGCCTCTATCTGCTTTCTGGTTGTTGGGCTCAGCCACTGAAAAAATCTCTAGTAGAGTCTACAGCCTAGGCAATTCAGGGGTTAGGAAGGGTGGTGGGTGTGGTTCCGCCCCTTGGTCCCAGGTGTCAGTCTGTCCAGACTTTTTTTCACAGACCTTAGCTAGATGTGGCACCAAGAGTCTATTGGGTGTGGCCTCTGAGACCCAGAGGTTTGGTCTGCCCACACTCTGGACAGTTTCCACTGAGTCTCTGGTGAGGTGGAATTATAGTCTTAGGTTCAGGAGCGTGTATGGGAAGCTCCAACCTCAACACCAGAAAACTGCATCACTTTACATACCCCTGCATTCTGGCCTCTCAGAACAACCTGTTGCAATGACTGGGGCAGGGGAGAATCTCAAGGATGGAGCAGTTGCTTCTCCCCAGGCTGATATTACTCAGATGGGACTGCCCTACCCAAGAACAATGGCGACTGCAGTATTGAAGAATGACTCAACACAGAGGTTCCAGTGGCAATCCCCCACAGTGTCTCTCTCTGGACCTCCAACTTTACATTCTTCTCATCCAACTCTAGTCCTCTAAGCCCTCCCTCCACCGGTGCTCTCGGTAAGTGGTTGTGAATAAGGTTTTCTGTGCAGGACCTTTAATATGAAGCCTGCATCTCCGACAGCTTTGTCTCTTTTTTGCAGACAGAAACCCAGCTCTTTTCACCTCCAAATGCTGTGTGGGTGCCTTTTCTAGGTTCTGAGGCTCTAGGCTGGGGTGCGGGGCCTGGGGCTGGGTCTGAGGACCCACTCCTCTCAGGGTGACCCTCCCTGCAGTGAGAGTTCCTCTAAAACCTCAGCTCCTGTGAGTAGGGAAGCCCTTTCCACATCTCTGCCCTTCCTATCAGTCTCAGTGTGGCTTCTTCTGCGATCCTTGCTTATAGACTACACTGTGGTTAGTCCAAAGTTGTTTTAGCAAGGTGATTGTTCTTAAATCAAGTTGTAATCCAATTTGGTCCCGAGAGGTGGCAGTTGGAATATCCGCCTACTCCATCGCCATCTTGGAATATCCTCTTCCCATTTTTTAATTGCATTGTTTGCTCTTTGTTGTTGAGCTTGTAAGTTCCTTATATATTTTGTATATCCACCCCTTATCAGAGCTGTTGTTTGTAAATATCATCTCTCATTTTGTTACCTAATTTTTTGTTTTGTTGGTTTCTTTTGCTGTGCAGAAGCTACTTAGTTTGATATAGTCCCATTCATTTAGTTTTGCCTTTACTTCCCTTGCCTTTAAGATCTAATTCATAAAATGTTTTTTATGGCTATAAGTTTTGTACCTATGTTTTCATCTGTGTAATTTATTGTTTCAGCCTGACCGGGGACACAGAGGATCCAGATTCAAAACCCTGAGGACGCTGGCTTGAGCTCAGGCTGACTACTTGCTTGAGCACACAGTCGCTAGCATAAGCCCAAGGTTGCTGGCTTAAGCAAGGAATCAATTGCTCTGCTGTAAACCCCCCTACCCCCCAATCAAGGCACAAATGAGAAAGCAATAGATGAATAACTAAGTTGCTGCAATGAAGAATTTATGCTTCTCACCTCTCTCCCTTCCTGTCTGTTCCTCTCTCTCTGTCTCTCTGATACACACACACACACACACACACACACACACACACACACTTCATTGTTTCAGATCTTATATTTAGGTCTTTGATCCATTTTGAATTAATTTTTTGTTCACGGAGACAATATATAGGAACATTTTATCTTTTGCATGTGGCTTTTCAAATTACTCCAGCACCATTTAATGACGAGGCACTTTTCCTCCTTCTATCATGTGTTTTTGTCTCCTTTGTCAAAAATTATTTGTCCATATATATGTGGTTTTATTTCTGGGCCCTCGATTCTGTTCCATTGGTCTGTATGTCTGTTTTTCTGCCAATACCATGCTGTTTTGATTACCATGGCTCTATAGTATAATTTGAATGCAGAAAGTGTGATACTTCCAGCTTCACTCCTTTTCTTCAGAATTGCTTTGCTATTCAGTCTTTTATAGCTCCATACAAACTTGGTGATTTTTTGTTCTATTTCTTTAAAAATGGCAATGGGTTTTTAATGGGGATTGCATTAAATTTATATGTTGCTTTGGGTAATATGGACATTTAAACTATGTTGATTCTTTTGATCCTTGAACATGGAACATTTTCCCATTTCATTATGTCTTTTTCAATTCTTTTAATAATGCTTTGTAGTTTTCAGTATATAGGCCCTTCACATCCTTTGGTAAGTTTATTCCTAGTTATTTTATTATCTTTGTTGCAATTGTAAAAGGAATATTTTTAAGTTCATTTTCTGAAGTTTTATTGTTGGAGAATAGGAAAGCAGTAGACTTTGTATATTGATTTTGTTCTGCAACTTCACTATTTTAGTTTATTGTTTCTAATAGTTTTTGGGGGGAGTTTTTGGTGTTTTCTATATGCAGAATCATGTCACCTGCAAAAAGTGATAGTTTTACTAGTTTTTTTCTTGATATGGATGCCTTTTATCTCTTTCTCTTTCCGACTTCTCTGGCTAAAACTTCTAGAACTATGCTGAATAAGAGTGGAGAGAGTGGGCAGCCTTGTCTTGTTTCAGATTTTAGAGGAAAAACCTTCACTTTTTTACCATTTAGTATGATATTAGCTCTGACATTTAAAACATTGTTAATGTTTCACATACACTCAAAATAACAAATTAAATTTATCCAAGGCATGGATGAAACCCAAATTAAATACCAGCTGTAATTATTCTATTTTACAAAAACATTGAATAATTACATATTCACAATAAAAGAAATGGGAAAGGAAAGAACTTGCTTAAATAACTGTGGAAAACAGTATTTTGACTGTGTTCATGACAAAAGAACTGTACACAAATGTTTCATACTAGTTCATAAATATATTTCTCAAAGGGTTACATGTGTATTAGTACTGAATAAATATTTAAATATATTGTAGATAGTAAAAACAAAGTATCTCATTATTGCAGAAAACAGAGTCACAACACCAAAATAATGAATTGTAAAGAAGCTACAAATACTGATGGGAGAGTACTATAATAATATTGTGGTATTGAATTAGAATTAGAGTTAGGGGTATGAATTTATAGTTTTAACATATATTCAGATATATTTCCAAACCAAAATAGATATGGATATACGTATATGTGTGTTAAAAATCCTACTCACATTTCCTAGCTTTGCCTGCTGGGAGGACCTAGAAGCAATGATACTCCTATAGCAATGAATGCATCTATCACCTGATCTTGGGTTCTAAATGTGATTTTCTAATAATAAAAAGCAGAGCTTCTTATAGAAATAACTGGGTTTGGAAGAGGGGTCAAGGAAAATACATAATGAACCTATATTGTGGTACCTAAATTAAAGAAATGCTCAACAAATGACAAGTACATATTAAAAGGGCACAGAAATAATCTGAAGAAACTTTCAATGGCCAAAGATGAAACAATTTGAGCAAAATAATAACTAGTAAGAGTACTAGATTATAACCCATAGATAAAATAAATGTTAATGACTCTATGCTGATATAAATAAATATTTGAATACATACTTGAGAAAGAAAGGGCAGCTCTTTCTCACAGTAGAATCATAATCTATACATATAAAAGGAATGAAGAAAATAAAAAATATCACTATTAGGCCAAACCTTAGTTACAATTATTGCAAAAAAAAAAAAAAATCAGCAATGAATACTAACATTAGTGGGTGGAAGTATATGAGAAAGAGTATTTGCTTAGCCTCAAAGTATTTTCTCCAAAATACTGATTACAATTATAAAGGGAAAGATGGTACCTTTACAATGGAGACACCCTGAAGATATACCATAATCAAGTGATGTAGATTAAATTCATCAGTAATAAGACATTTACATTGTGCACCCCTTGAGGTGATGCCCTGAAAAGAGAACGTCACTTCTGAAGTATCACTTGCCAGGGAATGTAAAACACATCTAATCATAAGAAAACATCAGACATAGCCGAATTGAGTGCCATTCTACAAAATAGCTGGCCAGTGCTCTTCAAAAGTGAAAGGTCATAAAAACAAAACTGAAGCACTCTCACATGACAACTGCAAGCAGCGTGTAATCTTGAATTGAAAAGGACACTAATGAACTTCAAATAAGGTTCTGTCCATTAGTTAACAGTATCGATGTTCATTCCTGGTTTGCATTCTTGGGTTATGAATTATTTAAGATAACATTTGGTAGGGCTGGGTGAGGATGATACAAAAATTCTACACCATTTTCCTATTTTCTTACATGTTTAGATTATTATTTTAAAAGAGTTAATTAAAACCGAATTGGTTGAGTGGAAATGGCCCATGATCCACCTCAGCCAGATAAAGTAACTCAGAGTAGATATTAGATAAGTCATGCAGCTTTCTCATTCAAGAGCACAAATTAAGGGAGACTTCACAAAGAATTTAGAGAAAGACATGGGCAAAAAGAAAAAAAAGCGTGTGTGTGTGTGTGTGTGTGTGTGTAATTGAGTCAGAATTCAGATGTTGTTGTTGGCTATAGAACTGACCGGAAGCAAATATATTGAATGACTTCTAAGTTATTAGAGAAATGAGCTGCTGGTGAAATTATGCTTCTAGACTAAAAAAGCTGATAATTATACTCTGCTCCAATTTTTTGCCAGTGGGAGGCCTAAGAATGTTATGTGGGACCCAAAGGAGTCATGCACCCACTTCAGATGTAGCCAAGCAGAGTGAGGGGACTCAAAGGCAGGAGCAGAGCCAGAAGCTATGTGGCACAATGTTCTTCCCAAAGAGAATTGGGAAAAACCTGTCCTATATTGTTCCGTTTCTTCTGCTAGTCACCTGAAGTTTGCTGCCACCAGTTGAATACTACTAGAAGTCCCCTATCTTGGGTGCAGTGAAGGGAGAGACTTTCTCTAAGTGAAACTGCAGATGGGAAGCAGCCCAAGTGTGACAGCTCAAGCCTGCAAAATGGAGTGTAATTATCAGTGTAACAATTGCTGACCCTCTGCAGTCTCATCAGATGAGCTCTTTTCAGCCCCAGCCACTGTCTCTCTCCACCTCAGCCTTCAAGGTTCATTATTCATGTTTCATTGGCAAATTCACATTGCAGCTTTTTGCTTGATCTTCGAAACCAGCAAGACAGGTCTAAAAAGAGTTCAGAGATCAATTAACCAGACAAATATTTACATCTGAGAAGCAAGTTTATGGAGACATTTCCTAGCATCTAATGTTTGATTTTGAACACAAGCTGCTGAAATGCACAAATCGAAATGTGCTAGGTTTCATTAATTGGAGAAGAAATGGTATAATTTAATTGTGTGCTCAATTTTATAGTTTCTATTTTTGGAAGACAAAAACAAAACAAACAAACAACCCCCCCAAAAAAACAAATCCTGAATAAATATGAGCAGAGACACAGAGTAAACATTCTGTGACAAGTTTACTCAATCATTTCATTATGGACCTTTCAGTACAACTTCCTCCGTTCCAGCCTTGAAACTCTGAATTTTATTATGGCAGCAACAAAATTTTTTTCTTTTTTAATTAAGTTTACTTTTCAATTTAGAACTGATCATGCTGGCAGATGCTTTAATTGACTCAGAAGTTAGCTTTTTCACTTTGCTTTTTTTTTTTTTTTTTTTGCTTCTGGGAACTTATACTTAAAAAAATTGTCTAGGGATGAACAGGGCACACAAAAGTGCTTGGTGAATACCAGTGAGTTCCAGTCTATCAGAATTGATGGGGAACCACCTCCCTGCAGGCACCAGCTTTCCCTCCCCCACAAGGCTAACTCATCACTGGCATACAGTACATTGGAAGTATATTTCTTCTAGTGCCATACAGTATATCAGAAGCTCTCTGTATATTATAGTAAATTTTATAACTACTCTTCCTACTCGATATTATTCTTTCCATTTTACAGACAAGGTCATGGAGGTTAACAGGGGTCCATGCTGTCTTAGACAGTGCGTAACAGATATAGAATGAAAATACACGTCTGACTCCAGAGCTGCTGTAACTACTTCACACGTCTAGTCTGTTTCAGGGGAAGTAGAAATAAATTTGTTGTGCGACCAAAACAAGGTAATCAATGAATACAGTATAGAATCTGTTTTAGTCTATGCTGAGCTTCCCCCATAGTATGTCATCACTTTTACACTAAGTGATTACAGCATCCCAGGTTAACAAGTGACATTTTTTTTATATGTCTGTGGCAGGATGGAGGTTACTTACCAGTTCAGCCACATCACACAGTGTCCAGTGCCCTTGTCTATCTAAATTTTTTACTTCCTAAGTAATGGATCTTCAGGGGCTCAAACCAATTCCTTCTCATCTTTGTAGACCTGATTCTTTGTAACAAGAAACAAAGCCTTTTGTTACAAAATAACAGACAAACAATTTGGGAAGAAAACATGCAAATTGTCCAATAGCAGATCTATTAACCAAGCTTTAATGCAGGTAGTTGGATGACGAAAACACTGCCCTCTTTCACTGAGGTAGAAAAAAAGAAAATGCAGCATCCTCATGGTTTCATCCTCCATCTGCCTAAGAAGACTTTCAGATTCTTCTTTTACATTAAGGCAAACATCTCAGAGTTCAGCACAACTTTCTCTTTCAGTGTCTTCAGATTCTGCAATGAAAGTCCATACAATGAGTTAAAAAAAAGCTTTGATGTCTGACAGATAGACAAGAAGTGTGTGTGTGTGTGTGTGTGTGTGTGTGTGTGTGTGTGTGTGTGAGCATGTGTGGGTCTGTGTCTATGTTTGCAGTCTTTTTTTAAAGATTTTTTAAAATTTATTTTATTTTATTCATTTTAGAGAGGAGACACAGAGTGAGAGAGTGAGAGAGAGAGAAAGAGAGAAAAGGGAGGAGGAGCTGGAAGCATCAGCCTTGACCAGACCAGTGCAGGGTTTTGAACTGGCGACCTCAGTGTTCCCAGGTCGACGCTTTATCCACTGCGCCAACACAGGTCAGGCTATGTTTGAAGTCTTTAATGGACCTTTGAAATGAAGAGCTATCAAATGCCTCATCTTCCACCAGTGAATGGGAAGAAGGCTGCAGACTCCAGGTGTCTCTCTCCATCAGAGAAAGGATAGAGCCAGTCAAAGGAATCTTGGCATCTGGTTCAATATTTGGCTTTGTACTTTTTATTCCTCTCTTCATCCATGTGCACAGAGGTAATATGACAGCTATCACTGTGATGCTGCACTGGTCACCAAAGATAAGGAACTTGGGTCCCCACATCTTCATTGCTAAAAGAATATAAGAAAATACAGGGACAGAGCAGGACTTCTACCTTACAAAGAAGACACGAGAAGAAACAGGTAATAATATATATCTGATCCTGTCTATGGTAGACAGGATGGGAAACATCCTCACTTCCATCCAAGTCCTGAAGATCATCCCACAATGGATCCCAGATACTTTTTTCCCCCATCAGGTAGCACCTTTACTTGCCTTTGAATCCCAGCCATTGCTCTGTCACCAACCTGCACAGGTGCAACCTGACTGCATCCCCCTTGGAGGTATTGCTTCTCTATGTTTGCCCAGGGATTCTTCTGCCTATGTATTTATTCCCTTCAAGAAACCACCCAGACATTATGTCAAAACCCAAAGTTGAAGAAGGAAAGTTTAACAACTCATGGGGTTACTTTTCACCAAAGGAAAATAGGATCTAGTACATAAATACTTCCCCCTTCTACCCCGTGTTGTTCAATGATGGAGGCATTATTCGCAGTTCTCCTAAAAAGTCCTCAGAGGAACCAAATCCAAGTTTCTGACAGAAGGTGGTGATCAGCTCTACAATATACCTTACACTGATTTTCTTTCATTTCCTATTTCACTTGTCCTAGTCCCCCATTCTTATGCGTTGGGATTGGCTCCCCAAATAAACCACCAGGATTGGACCCTTGTGTAAGTCAGGCTTTGTTTTTTCCAGGAAACTAAATAGATGTGACATCAGACACATCATGGTTTAGTTAGCTTTGTTTTGAAAGCTGAAGTTTCTTCTATAGTGAGAATCAGTAGTCAAAACTGGCTGATTCCACTCAATTTGAAAGTTGGCAGTTGAAATTATCTGAAACTTCTTGTCTCCCACCCTGACAGTAAATGTAAATGTTTAACAGCTTACTGTTGAGCTTTGCCATGTCTAATGCCTGTTAGCCCACACGAGAAGAAAACTTCACAAGGTGATTTCCTCTTCTTTGTGTACCTGCATTCGCAATCTATTGTTGTGTTGTTGCCATTTTCTCTCCATTGTAGATTTTTAAATGATGTAACCATATGCCCACCTAGGCTTCTGAACACACTGCTTCACATCAGAAGCTTAGATCTTTGGGCTGCATCTGTATTTTCTTCTCCTTATGCTAAGCCATAGAATGCCCATCTTCAAACCCATCCTCTGGATGGAACCAGAGCAATGACTTAATGTGTCTTATTTCTACCATTAGGACTTAATGTTCCCTTAAGTGATTTACTCTGTTAGTTCTAAATTAGTTACTTTTGTTTTTATACTTTCTCATTACTGATTTGGTTTTTCTTTTGCTAGTTTCCTCTAAAGGAGTATAAAATTGCCATGAATTGTTAGTAGACATCATTCAAATTATATTCTTTTGTGTATTTTTTAATTATAAAAGGGAGGAGAAAGATTCACAAAGTAGTTTTCATTGCATGGACAAAAGATTTCTGATATTTGCAGAACCAAAATCCTTTACTTGGTTAGAAAGCCTTCTAAGTGACGACTTTGACACCTTACCTGTGTATTCTCTCTGAGGTTCAGTGGACACTTCTGGACTTCTTAATTGGGTGCCATTATGGTGTGCCCAGAGAATACATTATCCCTAAAAGGAAAATGGGCACATTACCACTGGTTCTCTAGCATCTTCCCTCAAAGTGAGAAGCTTGAGTTACTGAGAAGTTCCACATATCTTCTTTGTCCTTAGAACCACCACTGCTAATGTGAGACTTTGTGCTTGCATTATTGCAGTTCAGAGAAATAAAACAAGTGGATTTTAACATAGCGCTTTTTTATATAGATATGTAGAGAGTTTTTGCCAACTTAAAAACATGTACCCCCTCTTTATTTAAAGATTGATTTACACAAGTAACCTCTGTTGTGCTTTGGAGAGTCACACCAATTCTCTGTTCTTCAAATTCTATAAGATGAAAAACTTGAGAAAACTATGTCAATCTCAAATTTGTCGTAATACGACTCAGAAATGTCACAGCTTTTTAAAAATTATCATCTGCCATTATATATTCTTTACTATACGTTGCAGGGAACGCTCGGAGTTTTCATATTCAGATGAGATATGTCAAAATATCACAGTATTTATATAAAAATTTAGTGATTGCTGTGGTGTGAAGATGGATCTTCTGGGCATTAATCTATGGGCTTTATCTCAAGGTAAGCACAACCATGGTGGTTTAGTAGATAAGTAGGGAATAAGTAGATTCCTATCCATATGTACAATTTTATTTTCAATTTAAATAAATTTTTTATTTTATTTATTTTTAATTAGGTTTATTGGGATGACATTGGTTAATAAAATTATACAGGTTTCAGGTGCACAATTATATCATACAGCATCTCTGTATATTGCATTGTGTGTTCACCACCCCAAGTCAAATTTGCCTCCATCACCACCTATCCCCCCTATACCGTCTTATTTCTCCCCTCCACTTCTTCCCCTCCTGCAATCCCCACACTGTTGTCTGTGTCTATATAAGTCTTTTATTTTATTTGCTTAAACTTAATGTTCAATATTAGTCCAGGCTAGTGTTTTCCATACAAGGTGAGAAGGAAAATAAATCCAGTTCACAGAAGAACTGGAGATGCAAAAGCCAAGTACAATGTCTAGATCCAAGCCAAGGAAGTTGAGGCAAGATGAGGGTTCCAAACCCAAAAGTAAACAAGAGATTAATAAAAAATCCAGGGAAGAAGCCAAGTAATACAGACAACATAGGGTGATTGGAAAGATGCACCTCTACACAACCATAGTAGAACTTGAGTGCAGGGTCATCCAATTAAGTTCAGAGCCTACACATGCATTGGTCCAAAATTGCTCAAACACTGCTACCCTTTGCAAGTAATGTCTGGAGACATGTATAGGGCTGAGTTCACTTGGGATAATAATATTTCCATGAGATTCAGGGAGAACTTCAGGTGTGCTTTGTTTTACATGCTAATTCCAAGATCCTGTACCTATTTATAAATGTATGATACTATATTTTTTAAATAAAAAGATCCCTACATGTAATAAGCTTTAGGCTTCAGAAAACCTTGATCTGTCTCTGTTGAGACACCATCAAAGCCATTCGGTCTACAGTCTTCAAAATTTCTCTACCAGGAGGAATTAACAACAGAAAAAAAAAGAACACCTCACAAATTTTCATCTAAAGCAATTCAGCATAAAGATTTTCTCTAAACTTCCTTAGGATTTATCAAAACTACAAAATAGGGAGGGAAATGACATTTTGTCTTACAGCTACAATAACTTAAGAAAGGTGTATTAGTTGGTGCCATAACATAAAACAGATTACATAACCAAATTGGGATAATTTGAGGTAATTTTAATAAGGCAATATTTAAAATGGTGTGAGCAGGATAGAGGTATAGCTCAAGGGACAGTGAGTGCAGTAGCTTGAAACTACTTGTAACCATGGAATTGTAACATTCTCTATTCTGGATGAGGTGAGAGGAGAGAGCAGTTGCTGGAAAGCATATAAGTATATGCAAAGTTTTTAGAGACGACCATATTGAGAGGAGCAGTGACCTTCGCAGGATTCATTAGCCCACAGCAATCCTGCAAGAGTGGACCTAAGGAAGTATGTATCTGACCTCACTCTATTTTTCCTACAATCTGCTGACTCTCCATTGGTTTAAATAAACTAGAAACTGAAAGCAATGGATCCCAGCGATGCAGTCTCTTTAGTGAATCTTCCAGAGTGAAATGCGGGGCTCGAAGTACATAGGGTGGGTCAGGGAAGGCTAAGAGAAGTGACAGAACATGTATAACATCGTGGCAGCCTTGCAAATGGACAATTTTTAAGGTTTAAGCAGGTGACAAAGATGTATGGGATTAATATCAGGATTTGGTCATTTGAAGTTCCTGTCATTCTTTGTCTGTGGTTTTGAAACTGGAAAATGACCCTCGGGTCCGGCTGCCTGTCACCATCCAAACCTCCAAACCAGTCACACGACACAGGTGCTGGTGCAAAGGACAGAGGTTATTCAAGTGCTGGCCACCTGAGAAGATGGGGGACTCCTGTCCTCAAGAACCCATCTTCCTCTTCTGGTCCAAGCAGGGGTTTTTATAAGTTTTGTTAGTTTCCATTTCTGATAAATCATTATTGGTTTGTAAAAATATAACTGATTTCTGGATATGTATTTTGTGTCTTGTTACTTTAGTGAATTTATTTTTCAGTTCCAGAACTTTTCTTAATGGAATCTTTAGGGTTCTTTTTTTGTTTCTTTTTAATCCCTCTTTATATCATTTAAACAGAATAAACTACTTTCTTTAAGAAATAAATTATTGTCCCTCACATATATTTACTCACATTTATTATACTTGTAAGCTCTGTGTATGAGTATTTTCTTTTTGAGTATCAAATTAATATACATTTGTGCATTTTTTAGACTCTATGCTCCCAGAAAATAGAACCAAAGCAACCCTCTCCTACCTAATCAGTAATAACAGAGTTCTTCTGCGCTTACTTTACTGAACTCCCCCTGTCATAGCTGCACAATAAATTTCGGAATTGTTTACCAAAACTCTCAGTATACATTTAAGATACCCTGTCAATTCTGGTTCCCAAATTCATCAGTTACTTGACCTCTGACTTCTGTCTGAGATGGGTGCAACCTGTTTATCTTTCCTCTAAATACAATTTATAGGAAATGAAAAGCTCAAAGTATATGTTCTGAATAAAAGCACACACCCAGAGGTTTACTATCCAAATTTTGTCTCATTATGATGTGTATTGTTAAAAGAATAGATGTAGGCACAACAAATAAAACATTTAGAAAAAGAAAAAGAAAAAACTTACATCAGAAAAGTGTATTTATCTTGGCCTGAGACATAGGAAGACTGGGTCTGGCATCACATTTTTCAATAATTAGCTGCCTTACCTTGGGAAAAATTATTTAACTAGCCTGAGACACAGTTTTTCTGAAGCAAATTTAGATGGATGAGTTAGTATATAAGCTTCACTGCTATTTTTAGCTCCAAATTTGTGCTTGAAATAGAAAATAAATGGCAATAAGAGAACTGCAAAAAGAAAAGGCCTGAAAATATATTAAGGAGTAGCAAAATTATTTAGTCATCATGTGTTGATAATTAGAGGGTGCCAACAGAATTTTGGAAAAATGAGTCCATAATGGTGAAAGCTAAGGAAATAACTGTCTATGGAAATGAATGAGGACCCTTCCTGATGGACACCAAAGATCAAGTAATGAGAAAGCACTGAGTGATGGGTGAGCTTGACGTTACACAGAGTGATGCTGGAGGAAGTGACTAATGCTGTAATGTCTTCAGTCTTTGTCAGCTAAATGTCATGGCATCTTTGCTAAGAAGGGAGTGCAAGCTTGTCTTAAAAGCCTGTGAAGTATGCTGGAAAACAGACCCCCTGCGCCTCTACGCACTGCATGTAGAACAGCTATGAAAAGGAAGTGAAAGAATAGAATATTCTTTCTCTTTTTCCAAGTGAGATGATGGGAGATTGAGAGACAGTCTCCCTCATATGCCCCAACTGGGATTCACCCTGCAACCCCCATCTGGGGACAATGTTCTGCCATCTGGGATCCATGCTCATAACCGAGCTAGTTTTAATGCCTGAGCCGAGAGTAGAATTTTTTTTGTGAGGGCTGTAGGAGAGAGAGTTGAATGAGGGAAGGGGGCTTTGAGAAACTTAATTTTGTTTAGAAAAAGTTTTGCTTCCATAGAGGGAGAAAGATATCATTATTTAAAATGAAACCCTTATATATTCAGAACCTGTATGATTCAACCACAGTTCAGAATTTTAGACAGGCCCTGGCCAGTTGGCTTAGTGATAGAGCACTGGCCAAGCGTGTGGAAGTCCCAGGTTCAATTACTGGTCAGAGCACACAGGAGAAGTGACCATTTGCTTCTACATGTTTCCCCCACCCCTTCTCTATTGCTCTCTCTCTCTTCTCCTCCTACAACCATGGCTTACTTGGAGGGAGTTGGCTCCAGTGCTGAGGATGGCTCCATAACCTCCACCTCAGGCGCTAAAATAGCTTCTTTGCTGAGCAACAGAACAGCGGCACAGATTGGCAGAACATCTCCCCCTAGCAGGCTTGCCAGATGAATCCCAGTTGGGGCAGTGCAGGAGTCTTTCTCTGCCTCCCTGCCTTGCACATAAAAGAAAAAAAATTTAGACAAAAAAGCTTATCCAACAGTATTTGTCTTTTTCTCTTATTTTACTTAACCTAATGCCTTCAGTTTCCATTCATATTGTAGCAAATGTCAAGATTTCTTTATTTTTTTATGGTTGTGTGTGTCTGAATCACATTTTATTTACTCATTCATCCATTGATGGAAATTTAGACTGTGCCCATGACTTGGCTATTGAAAACAAAAGGGGTAAATATATCTTTTTGAGTTAGTGGTTTTGTTTACTTCAGATAAGTATTCAAAAGTGAAATTACTGGATTATATGGTAGTTAAAAAAATTTTTTTTGAGGAAACTCCATATGGTAAAATGGGTTAGGGAAGTCTAAAAGTACATACTTCTAGTTATAAAATAAATATTATGGCAATATAATGTAGAGCATGATGATTGTAGTTAATAATACTGCATTTAGATTTGAAAGTTGCTAAGAGAATAGATCTTAAAATTTCGTATCATAAGAAAAAGTTGTAACTATGTATGGTGATGGAGGTTAATGTATGGTGACTAATTGTAGTGTGAGCACTTCATAATATATTAAAATATCAAATTATTCTGTAGTATACTTAACACTAATATTTTTATGTCAATTTTATCTCTATTAAAAATAATAGATCAACAACCAAAATAATTGAGGACCTACATATATTCTAAAAATCCATGAAGAGTATCTAGCTTCCAAGTGTACAGCAATAAAAACATTTCATTCAGTCTTGCCCACCAACTCAGTTCACGCTCTGAGATTATTTTTCTGTGCTAATTAAACCCTTAGTCAGCACTTCTCTTCTATCCTGCTCCAACTGGATAATTGCTCTCTCTCTGTTCCTCAGCTACCCACTTTGCTCAGTGTTTACTTTTCTCAGTCATGAGAGAGTATCTTCAGTTTAGGTATTTGGAGAGAAGGAACGTTGGTGTGATAATTCCAGGATTTCCTCTAGTGGGTTGGTAGATGATGGAAGGCTAAGAACACTATTCCTTTAACCATTAGATTACCAGGGTCCCACTGAGAAACATAATTGAACTCAAATTGTTCGAATGCAGTGATGCTAAGGAAATGGTAGGCAGTAAGTTTGGAAGTGTGAGTAAAAAGTTGGGATACTCAGACACAAGCAATACTTAATATCCCTTAAACAGTAGCCACAGTGGGAGAAAGTGGTATCACTGGAGCAGAGAGGGAACTGAAGCATGGAGATGTAATCAAAGGAAGACCTAGTTACTGGCGAAGACACTGAATCAATGCAGAGAGCAGCCAGGATAAAATAGCTCTGCCACATCTGCCCACTGCTTTACTGCCCATGCTTCCCAGTGGCCAATTGGCAAGAGAGCCTGAGTGGTGCCATGGGCAGGGGTTATATTTTATATTCACAGGGTACAGAGCAGGGAGAGCAGAGTCAAGAATGGATGGAGGTGGGAATAAACCAAATAACTGGCAGAAACATTTCTCTTCTCACATTAAGATTACTACTTGGCCAGAAGTCTTGGTTACTTTGTTAATGACTAATGTTATTCTCTCTAGAAGAATGCCTTTCTCCCCCTCTTCCTTCCTCTTCTTAAACTATATCTGGGCCCAGATCTCAGTCTGAGCTTGAACATGAGCGTCACAAGAATTCCTCGGGATAAAAGATAACACAGAAGAAATTTCTTATGTGCTCTGGACTGTGAACAACATATCTGATGATCACTACTTCCCTGCTTTCCTCAGCTGCCTTGTTGTCCTGTAGCCTGCCCATGGCTAGTGATGTAATTACTGCAGCCAGAGCCCCAATGAGTACCCAAGCATTAGCTATATCTGCTCCTTTACAATATTCTGCATTTTAAACTCTATATTGCTACAATGGGAGTTTTGCATGGCCCTGAATCAACTCTTTTGTCCTTGATGGGTTAGGGGTTCAGAGTTTAGAGCTCAAATAGTGTGACATTTTCATTAAGGATTAAGAAAGATTTAAGCCTTGGGCTGAAGGAAGCTCAGGACTCTCCGGGGTCCCAGCTTAATGCTAACATCAGTACTCTTTCATCTCATTATAAGTGCTCTGAGATCTGAGCATGCTAGCCTGGATATCTCATCCATCATTCATAATAATATTTCTGTGGAAAAAACAAAGAATTCCTAAGTCAAAGCAAATGATATTTTAGAATCACCACAAACTAGATGTGAACTTATCTATTGCATGTTCTAAAATAAATAGGGTAAAAATTTAATTTAGAGTAGTCAGGAAACAAATAAGAAAAAATATTTAAGCTAACTGAATCTGTCTTTATTAATTAATTTTAATGGGGTGACATTAATAAATCAGGGTACATATGTTCAAAGAAAACATCTTCAGGTTATCTTGTCATTCAATTATGTTGCATACCAATCACCCAAAGTCAAATTGTCCTCTGTCACATTCTATCTGGTTTTCTTTGTGCCCCTCACCTCCCACCTCTCCCTCCCTCTCCTTCCTTCCCCCTCCCCCACCCCCTGGGAACCATCACACTCTTGCCCATGTCTCTTAGTCTCATTTTTATGTCCCACTTATGTATGGAATCATACAGTTCTTAGTTTTTTCTGATTTACTTATTTCACTCTGTATAATGTTATCAAGATCTATCCATTTTGTTATAAATAATCCGATGTCATCATTTCTTATGGCTGAGTAGTATTCCATAGTACATATGTACCACATCTTCTTTATCCAGTCATCTATTGAAGGGCTTTTTTTTTTTTTAATATATATTTTATTATTATTAATTCTAATGGGGTGACATCAATAAATCAGGGTACATATGTACAATGAAAACATCTCCAGGTTATCTTATCACTCAATTGTGTTGCATACCCATCACAAAAAGTCAAATTGTCCTCTGTCACCTTCAATCTGGTTTTCCCTGCGTCCCTCCCCTCCTCCCTATCCCATTCTTCCCTCCCTCCCCCCATCCCATAACCACCACTCTCTTGTCCATGTCTCATACCCTCACTTTCATGTCCCACCTATGTATGTAATCGTGCTGTTCTCAGTTTTTCTTTTTTTCTGATTTACTTATTTCACTCCGTATAATGTTATCAAGGTACATCCATTTTGTTATAAATGATCCGATGTCATTGTTTCTTATGGCTGAGTAGTATTCCATAGTATATATGTACCATTGCTTTTTAATCCACTCGTCTTCTGACGGACACTTGGGCTGTTTCCAGATCTTCGCTATTGTGAACAATGCTGCCACGAACATGGGGGCGCATTTCTTCTTTTCGAACAGTGCTATGGTGTTCTTAGGGTATATTCCTAAAAGTGGGATAGCTGGGTCAAAAGGCAGTTCGATTTTTAATTTTCTGAGGAATCTCCAAACTGTTTTCCACAGTGGCTGCACCAGTCTGCATTCCCACCAGCAGTGCAGAAGGGTTCAACTTTTCTCCACATCCTCGCCAGCACTTATTCTGTGTTGTTTTGCTGATAAGTGCCATTCTGACTGGTGTGAGGTGATATCTCATTGTGGTTTTAATTTGCATTACTCTAATGATTAGTGATGTTGAGCATTTTTTCATATGCCTATTGGCCATCTGTATGTCCTCTTTGGAGAAATTTCTATTCATTTCTTTTGCCCATTTTTTGATTGGGTTGTTTGTCTTCCTGGTGTTGCTTTTTATAAGTTCTTTATAAATTTTAGTTATTAACCCCTTATCAGATGTGCTGTCAAATATGTTCTCCCATTGTGTGGTTTGTCTTTTTATTCTGTTCCTATTGTCTTTAGCTGTGCAAAAACTTTTTAGTTTGATATAGTCCCATTTGTTTATCTTGCCTTTTATTTCAGTTGCCCATGAAGATAAATCGGCAAATATACCGCTGCTACAGATGTCGGAGAGCTTGCTGCCTATGTTTTCTTCTAAGATGCTTATGGTTTCACGGCTTACATTTCAGTCTTTTATCCATTTTGAGTTTGTTTTTGTGAATGGTGTAAGTTGATGGTCTAGTTTCATTCTTTTGCAGGTAGATGTCCTATTTTCCCAACACCATTTGTTAAAGAGGCTGTCTTTACTCCATTGTATGTTCTTTCCTCCTTTGTCAAATATCAGTTGTCCATAAAGCTGTGGGTTTATTTCTGGATTCTCTGTTCTGTTCCATTGATCTATGTGCCTGTTCTTATGCCAGTACCAGGCTGTCTTGAGTATAATGGCCTTGTAGTAAACCTTGATATCAGGAAGAGTGATACCTCCTGCTTTATTTTTTCTTTTTAAGATTGCTGAGGCTATTCGTGTTCTTTTTTGGTTCCATATAAATTTTTGGAATATGTGTTCTATATCTTTGAAGTATGTCATTGGTATTTTAATTGGTATTGCATTGAATTTATAAATTGCTTTGGGTAATATAGACATTTTAATGATGTTTATTCTTCCTAGCCATGAGCACGGTATGTGCTTCCACTTGTTTGTATCTTCCTTGATTTCTTTTATCAATGTTCTATAATTTTCTGAGTACAAGTCCTTAACCTCCTTGGTTAAATTTACTCCTAGGTACTTAATTTTTTTGGCTGCAATAGTGAAGGGGATTGTTTCCTTAATTTCTTTTGCTGATATTTCATTGTTGGTGTATAGAAATGCCTCTGATTTTTGAGTATTAATTTTATATCCTGCCACCTTGCTGAATTCATTTATCAGGTCTAGTAGTTTTTTGACTGAGAATTTAGGGTTTTCAATATACAATATCATATCATCTGCAAATAATGACAGTTTTACTTCTTCTTTTCCAATTTGTATGCCTTTTATTTCTTCTTCTTGTCTGATTGCTGTAGCTAGGACTTCCAGAACTATGTTGAATAAGAGTGGTGAAAGTGGGCAACCCTGCCTGGTTCCTGATCTTAAGGGGATTGCTTTTAATCTTTGTCCATTTAGTATGATGTTTGCTGTCGGTTTATCATAGATGGCCTTTATCATGTTAAGGAATGATCCCTGTATTCCCACTTTACTGAGAGTTTTGAGCATGAATGGGTGCTGGATTTTATCAAATGCCTTTTCTGCATCTATTGAAATTATCATGTGATTTTTGTCCTTCCTTTTGTTTATGTGGTGAATCACATTGATTGATTTGCGAATATTGAACCAGCCTTGCCTCTCCAGGATAAATCCCACTTGATCGTGGTGTATGATTTTTTTCATATATTGCTGGATCCGGTTGGCTAATATTTTGTTGAGAATTTTAGCGTCTAAATTCATCAGGGATATAGGCCTATAATTTTCTTTCTTTGTGTTGTCTTTGCCCGGTTTTGGGATCAGAATTATGCTCGCCTCATAAAAGGAGTTTGGAATTCTTCCTTCCTCTTGAAGTTTTTGAAATAGCTTGAGGAGAATAGGAGTTAGTTCTTCTTTGAATTTTTGATAGAATTCACTTGTGAAGCCATCAGGCCCAGGACTTTTCTTTTTTGGGAGTTTTTTGATAACTGTTTCGATCTCATTTGCTGTAATTGGTCTGTTTAGGTGTTCTGATTCTTCCAGATTGATTTTTGGAAGGTTATATGATTCAAGAAATTTGTCCATTTCACCAAGATTGTCTAATTTTTTGGCATATAGTTCTTCATAGTATTTTCTTACAATGCTTTGTATTTCTGTTGTGTCAGTTGTTATTTCTCCACTGTCCTTTCTAATTTTATTTATTTGAGTCCTCTCTCTTTTTTTCTTGGTGAGTCTAGTTAAAGGTTCATCAATCTTGTTTACCTTTTCAAAGAACCAGCTTCTTGTTTCATTGATCCTCTGTATTGTTTCCTTAGCCTCTATGTCATTTATTTCTGCTCTGACCTTTATTATTTTCTTTCTTCTACTTGTCTTGGGTTTTATTTGTTGTTGTTTTTCTAGTTCTTTTAGATGCAGGGTCAAGTTGCTTATTTGAGCTTTTTCTAGCTTCTTATGATATGCCTGTAGTACAATAAACTTCCCTCTCAGAACTGCTTTTGCTGTGTCCCATAAATTTTGAGTTGATGTATGCTCATTATCATTTGTTTCTAGAAACTTTTTTATTTCTTCTTTGATCTCATTGTTAATCCATTCATTATTTAATAACAAGCTATTTAGTTTCCAGGTGTTTGAGTATTTTTCAGTTTTTCTGTTGTGGTTAATTTCTAGTTTCATGGCATTGTGATCAGAGAAAATGCCTGATATGATTTCAATCTTCTTAAATTTATTGAGACCATTTTTGTGTCCTAACATGTGGTCTATCCTAGAAAACGTACCATGAGCGCTTGAGAAGAATGTATATTCTACTGCTTTAGGGTGAAAAGTTCTGAAGATATCTATTAAATCAAGTTGATCTAGTGTCTCCTTTAAGTCTGCTGTTTCTTTATTAATTTTCTTTCTTGAGGATCTATCCAGTGTTGTTAGAGGGGTATTGAAATCCCCTACTATGATAGTATTGCTGTTAATCTCGCCCTTTATATCCATCAAAGTCTGCTTTATGTATGTCGGGGCTCCTATATTTGGTGCATAGATATTTACAATAGTTATATCTTCCTGTTGAATTGTTCCCTTTATCATTATGTAGTGTCCTCTTTTATCTCTTACTACAGCCTTTGTTTTAAAGTCCATTTTGTCTGATATAAGTATTGCTACCCCTGCTTTTTTTTCATTTCCATTTGCATGAAATATTTTTTTCCATCCTTTTACCTTCAGTCTATGAACATCTTTTATTTTAAGGTGTGTCTCTTGTAGACAGCATATGTATGGGTCCTGTTTCTTTATCCATGCAGCTACCCTATGTCTTTTGATTGGATCATTTAATCCATTTACATTTAAGGTTATTATTGATATGTAGTTGTTTATTGCCATTTTATTCTTTAAAGCTGTATTCTTCTTTTGCTCTATTCTTTCCTCCCTTTAAACTGTTCACAACAGGCCCCTTAGTATCTCTTGCAGAATTGGTTTGGTTTTTATGAATTCCTTGAGGCTTTCTTTTTCTGGGAAGCTCTTTATTTCTCCTTCAATTTTAAACGTTAGCCTTGCTGGATAAAGTAGTCTTGGTTGTAGGTTCTTGTTCTGCATTACTTTGATTATTTCTTGCCATTCCCTTCTGGCCTCAAGTGTTTCTGTTGAGAAGTCCGATGTCATCCTTATGGGGGCTCCTTTGTAGGTGATAGTCTTTTTTTCTCTAGCAGCTTTTAAAATTTTTTCTTTATTCATTAGCTTTGGTATTTTAACTATGATGTGTCTTGGTGTAGATTTTTTTGGGTTTCTCCTTAATGGAGTTCTGTGTGCTTCTTGAATGTGTGGAGTGTTTCCCAGCCTTAATTTAGGAAAGTTTTCTGCTATAATTTGATTGAACAAAGTTTCCATTTCCTGTCCTCTCTCCTCTTCTTCAGGCACCCCTATGATGCGAATGTTGTTTCTCTTCATGTTGTCACAAAGCTCCCTTAGAGTTTCCTCACATTTTTTAAGTCTCTTTTCCTTTTTCTTCTCTGCTTCTGTGCCTTTGTTTATTGTGTCCTCTAACTCGCTTATTCGATCCTCGGCGTCATCCATCCTGCTTTTAATTCCTTCCATTGTGGTCTTCAGTTCTGATACTGTATTTGTCATTTCTGTCTGGTTCTTTTTTATTATTTCAATTTCATTTCTTATACTTGTTATCTCTTTATTTAGGTGTTCATAATGACTATCCATTGTTGCTCTAATTTCTTTGAACATCCTAACTATCATTATTCTAAATTCTGCTTCTGGTAATTTGGTTATATCTGGTTCATTCAGGTCCTTCTCTGGGGATTTCTCTTGATTCATTTGGTTTGCATTCCTCTGCCTACCCATTTTTTCTGTGTATAAGCAAGTTGTGGCCACTGGAGTCCAGTATGTGTTGCCTTTGTGTTCTCTAGGTGTGGTCTATCTGCAGGCCCCCCACCCCCTCTGCCGGCGCCTAGGGTGGTTGGGTATGAGCGTTGCCAGCGCCGGCCCACTGTGGCTTTTGCTGTGATTTCTGCCTCTCCTCCGTGGGAGGGGCTGTCACTGAAGCCACAAGATTAGCACCAAGGGTAGAGGCGAGCACCTTTCCTCAGCTGCGGAGCCAGCCTATTTCCGGACTTCCGCCCAGAACCAGCAGTCGGAGCCTGCTCGCTACAGTTCCGCGGGTTAGGCGGGGCTTTTGACGTGCTCTCAGCTGTAAGCTTTTGCCCGTCAGGAGCTTTAGCCCCGCCCTCGAGGCCAGGGCCCTTTGTGCAGGGTCGGAAACCAAGATTTATTGGGGCGGGCGTGTTTGCTGGCTTCCGCCGAGCTGCGTACTTCCGCTCGTCCCGGACTCTACCCCGCCCCCGCGTTCGGAGCCCGCTCGTGCACGTATTAACGCTATCCGGGGTTTCTCCGGCCGGATGGGGATAGCAGCCGTGGGCTCAGCTGCGAGCCTCCGCCAGTCTCAGGGTCCACCTCGTTCCCGCTCTCGGAGCCCGCTCGCGCACGTATACTGGCCAACCGCGGTTTCTCCGGCGGACGGCGGGGGGGGGGGGGCGGACTTGTAGCGTCAGCTCAGCCACGAGCCCCTGCCCGTCCCTGGTCCTAGCCCGGTCCCCGCGGTCAGGGCCGGCTTGCGCAGGGCCTGCCTGTTCCTGGCCTCCCGCTTTGTCCCCGTAAGTGGGATTAAAGGCGGGCCCGCAGCTTCCGGACCGCTCTCTCGTTTACCCTCCGACCCTCTGGGCTAGACCGATCTCCCACCGGCTTGGCCTCTGCCCACGCCGACAGAACCGCCTTTCAGCGTCCTGCCGCCCCAAAACCTTAAGCAGCCCTCAGCAGAGTAGGAAGGGACCTAATACTCCACACTGTAGGCCTGGGAGCTCCCTCACTTGTTTCACAGCTCAATACTGTCCAAACGCCTCTTTTTGGCTCTGGGACTGCAGGCTGGGGCTTGGTTCCTGGGACCCAGGTCCCTCCCTCTCCGCCAAAATCTCCTCCCGCCCCGCGGGTCTCTCCGGGCTGCCGTTTGCTCCGGGGAGCTGGGCAGCCCTCTTCGCGTTTTCGCTATTCCTACCAGTCTCAATGTGGCTTCTTCTGTGTTCCTTGGTTGAAGAGTCCACTTAGTTTTGTTCAAAGTTGGTTTATCCAGGTGATGGTTCTTAAAATTGAGTTGTAATCCACTTTGGTTCTGGGAGTTGGAAGTTGGTACGTCCGCCTACTCCGTCGCCATCTTGCTCCTTCATCTTGAAGGGCTTTTTTGTTGTTTCCATGTCTTGGCCACTGTGAACAATGCTGCAGTGAACATGGGGCTGCATGTGTTCTTTAGTTTTGGGGGTATATTCCCAGTAGAGGGATTGCTGGGTCATATGGTAGTTCTATTTTTAGTTTTTTGAGGAACCACAATACTTTCTTCCATAATGGATGTACTACTTTACATTCCCACCAACAGTGGATGAGGGTTCCTTTTTCTCCACAACCTCTCCAACATTTGTTATTACCTGTCTTGTTGATAATAGCTAATCTAACAGGTATGAGGTGGTATCTCATTATAGTTTTGATTTGCATTTCTCTAATAGCTAGTGAAGATGAGCATCTTTTCATATATCTGTTGGCCATTTGTATTTCTTCCTGGGAGAAGTGTCTGTTCATGTCTTCTTCCCATATTTTTATTGGATTGTTTGTTGTTGAGTTTGATGAGTTCTTTGTATATTTTGAATATTAGGCCCTTATCTGAGCTGCTGTTTGAAAATATCATCTCCCATTTAGTAGGCTGTCTGTGTATTTTGTTAGTTTCTCTTGCTGTGCAAAAACTTCTTAGTCTGATGTAGTCCTATTCATTTTTCTTTACCTTCACTTCCCTTGCCTTTGGAGTCAAATTCATAAAAAGCTCTTTAAAACCAAGGTCCATGAGTTTAGTACCTATGTTTTCTTCTATGTAATTTATTGTTTAGGTCTTTGATTCATTTTGAATTAATTTTAGTACAAGGGGACAAACTGTAGTCGAGTTTCATTCTTTTGCATGTGGCTTTCCAGTTTTCCCAGCACCATTTGTTGAAGAGGTTTTCTTTTCTCCATTGTGTGTTGTTGGCCCCTTTATAAAAAATTATTTGACCATATACATGTGGTTTTATTCCTGGGCTTTCTATTCTGTTCCGTTGGTCTGAGTGTCTATTTTTCTTCCAATACCATGCTGTTTTGATTGTCGTGGCTCTATAATATAATTTGAAGTCAGGTATTGTAATGCCCCCAAGCTTCATTTTTTTTCCTTAGGATTGATTTGGCTATTCAGAGTTTTTTATGGTTTGATATAAATCTGATAATTTTTTTTGTTCCATTTCTTTAAAAAATGTCATTGGAATTTTGATGGGAATTGCATTAAACTTGTATATTGCTTTGGGTAATGTGGTCTATTGTATTTATTCTTCTTATCCAAGAACAAGGAATATTTTTCCATTTCATTGTATTTTCTTTGATTTTCCTTAACAAAGCTTTGTAGTTTTTGTTACATATGTCTTTTACATTCTTTGTTATGTTTATTCCTAGGTATTTCATTCTTTTTGTTGCAACCGTGAAGGGTATTATTTTTTTGAGTTCGTTTTCTGATGTTTCATTGTTGGCATATAGGAAGGCAATGGACTTTTGTATATGAATTTTGTATACCTGCGACCTTACTGTATTGGTTTAATTGTTTCTAGCAATCTTTTTGTGGTCTTTGGGGTTTTCGACGTACAGGATCATATCACCTGCAAAAAGTGAAACCTTTACTTACTCTTTTCCGATATGAATGCCTTTTATTCCTTTATTTTGTCTGACTGCTCTGACTAGAACTTCTAGCACCACGTTAAATAAGAGTGGAGAGAGTGGACAACCCTGTCTTGTTCCTGATTTAAGGAGAAAAGTCCTCAGTTTTGTACCATTTAATATAATGTTAGCTGATGGTTTATCATACATGGTCTTTATCATGTTGAGATATTTTCCTTCTATACCCATTTTGTTGAGTGTTTTAAACATAAAATTGTGTTGTATTTTATTGAATGCCTTTTCTGCATCTATTGATAAAATCATGTGGTTTTTGTTCTTTGCTTTGTTGATATGTTGTATTATTAACCATATGTTGAACCATCCTTGAGATTCTGGGATAAATCTTTCTTAATCATAATGTATTATTATTTTTTGATATGTTGTTGTATTTGATTTGCTAGTATTTTGGTTAGTATTTTAGCATCTGTATTCGTTAGAATATTGGTCTGTAGTTTTCTTCTTTTGTGCCGTCCCTGCCAGGTTTTGGTATGAGGATTATGTTGGCCTCATAAAATGTGTTTGAAAGTATTGCTTCTTCTTCAATTTTTTGGAAGACTTTGAGTAGAATAGGAACCAAATCTTCTTTGAATGTTTGATAGAATTCACTAGTATAACCGTCTGGGCCTGAACTTTTATATTTGGGGAGGTTTTTAATATTTTTTTCTTTTTCCTCCTTGCTGGTTGGTCTGTTTAGGCTTTCTCCTTCTTCATGACTCAGTCTAGGAAGGTTGTATTGTTCGAGGAATTTATCCATTTCTTCTAGATTGTTGAATTTGGTGGCATATAGTTTTTCATAGTATTCTACTATAATTCTTTGTATATCTATGATATCTGTGGTGATTTCTCCTCTTTTATTTTGGATTTTGTTTATATGAGTCATTTCTCTTTTTTCCTTGGTGAGTCTTGCCAAAGGTTTGTCAAGTTTGTTGATCTTTTCTACAAACCAGCTCCTTGTTTTATTATTTTTTTCTATAGTTTTTCTGTTCTCTATTTCATTTATTTCTGCTCTTATTTTTAGTATTTCCTTTCTTTGGCTAGTTTTGGGTTGTCTTTGTTCTTCTTTTTCTAGTTATTCAAGGTGTGGAGTTAAGTGGTTTACTTGGGCTCTCTCTTGTTTGTTCATATAAGCCTGAAGTGATATAAACTTCCCTCTTATTACTGTTTTTGCTACATCCCAGAGATTCTGATATGTTGTATTATCATTTTCATTTGTCTGTATCTTTTGATCTCTGTGCTTATTTCTTCTTTGACCCACTCATTTTTTAGAACTATATGTTCTAAAAACTATATGTTGTATAGTTTCCACATTTGTGTTTTTTTACCTCTTTTTTGCAGTTGAATTCTAGTTTCAAGGCTTTATGATCAGAAAATATGCTTGGTACAATTTCAATTTTTTTGAATTTGCTGATGTTATTTTTGTGGTCCAAGATATGGTCAATTCTTGAGAATGTTCCATGTACACTAGAGAAAAATGTATACTCTCTCACTTTGGGATGAAATGTCCTGTAGATGTCTATCATATCCAATTGCTCTAGTGCTTCATTTAAGGCCAATATTTCTTTATTGATTTTCTGGTTGGATGAATGATATAGAGCCATCAGCGGTGTATTGAGGTCTCCAAGTATAATTGTATTTTTGTCAGTTTTTGTTTTAAATTTATTTTATTTTTATTTTATTCACTTTACAGAGGAGACACAGAGTGAGAGAGAGAGTGAGAGAGAGAGAGAGAAAGGGGGGAGGAGCTGGAAGCATCAACTCCCATATGTGCCTTGACCAGACCAGTGCAGGGTTTTGAACTGGCAACCTCAGTGTTCCCAGGTTGACACTTTATCCACTGCGCCACCACAGGTCAGGCCTGTCAGTTTTTGTTTTTACGTCAGTTTGTAGCTGTCTTATATATTTTGGTGCTCCTTAGTTTGGTGCATATATATTAAGAAGTGTTATGTCTTCATTCAGTGTCCCTTTAATCATTATGAAATGACAATTTTTGTCTCTGTTTACTTTTTCTGTTATATAGACAGCATTGTTAGATATGAGTATTGCTACACCTTCTTTTGGATGTTATTTGGTTGGAGTATTGTTTTCTAGCCTTTCACTTTGAATTTGTTTTTATCCTTGTTGCTTAGATGTGTTTCTTGTAGGCAGCATACAGTTGGATTTTCTTTTTTAATCTATTCTGCTACTCTGTGTCTTTTTGTTGTTGAGTTCAATCTACTTATATTTAGTATAATTATTGACACTTGAGGATTTTCAATTGCCATTTTATATATTGCTTTCTGTTAGTTTTGTATCTTGTTTGATTCTTCTCTTTTGTTTTTTTATCATTTGTTTTTGTTTGGTTGTAATCCACACTTCTTTCCTCTGTTACTTGTTTTTTCAAGTCATGTGCTTTTGTGGTAGTTTTTTCAGGGGTGGTTACCATTACATAATGAAAAGGGTACCTACCATGTTCATTGTAGTACACTATCTTATGAGTGCTTCTGCACTCCATCTTCCTTTGCTACTGTTAGTCTTCATCCTCTCCCCTTTATTGTTTTTGTTGTCACAGTTTAAATTTGGTTTTCTTTTTGGAGCTTTTACTTTTGGTTTTGTTTTGTTCTTTGTATCTTGTTGGAAAACCCCCTTTAGTATATCCTAAAGTGGGGTTTTTCTGATGATAAGTTCCCTCATCTTTTCTGTATCTGTGAATGTTTTTATTTCTTCTTTATATTTGAAGGATAGCTTTGATGGGTATAGTATTCTTGGTTAGAAGTTCCTCTCTTTCAGAACTTTAAATATTGGGGTTCACTCTTTTCTAGCTTGTTGAGTTTCTGCTGAGAAATCTGATGGTAATTTAATAGACCTTTCTTTATATGTTGTATTCTTCTTTTCCCTGGCTGCCTTGAGAATTTTTTCTTTGTCATTGGTTTGTGCCAATTTCATTATTATGTGCCTTGGAGTAGGTTTGTTGGGGTTAAGATAACTTGGTGTTCTGTTTGCTTCTTGAATTTGAGGCTTTAGTTCTCTCCATAGGCTTGGGGAGTTCTCGTCTATTATTTGTTTGAATATGTTCTCCATTCCATTTTCTCTCTCTTCTCCTGATATTCCTATTATTCTTATATTACTCTTTTTGATGGAGTCAGACAATTCCTGTAGGGTTTTATCATTATTTTAAATTCTTGAATCTCTCTCTCTTTCTCTCTGTTATGCCTCAAGTTGCCTGTCTTCTATGTCACTAATCCTCTCTTCTATCTGGCCTGTTCTATTAGCTAAGCTTGTTACCTCGTTTTTTCGTTCATAAATTGAGTTTTTCATCTCTGTTTGATTTGTTTTCATAGTTTCAATTTCCTTGGTTATATATTCTTTGTGTTCATTGAGTTGTTTTCTGAGCTCCCTAAATTGCCTTTCTGTGATTTCTTGTATATTTCTGAGTATTTTTAGGATTTTTATTTTAAATTCTCTGTCATTTAACTCCAAGGTTTTCAATCTATTAAAAATTTTTTTTCTATAGATTTTTTCCTCATCTATCTGTGTTACATCTGTCATTTGTATTCATAATATTTGATTTCATTTTCCTTAATGGCATCTGAGTGTGGTTTTGTTAATAACACTAATGAAAATTAATAAAGAATAAAAAGTAAAAAATAATAGACAATAAAAAATAATTAAACAAAATTATTATTTCTTTATTTTGTTTTTCTTCTTCTTTAAGAAAATACTGTGAAAAACTGAGAATTATATTGTGCTAAGTGGAACAAGAACTACCTATAACGGAGGACCTGAGTTTGGGAGAAGTGATAAAGGGGCAAAAAAGACAGTAGGGACCCACAAAATGCAAAAAAGAAAAATATTTGGATCAATAATAAAATAATTTGCTTGTAAATGATGGTCAAATAAGAGATATAATGAAAGGGTTAAGAAGGAAACAAGAAAAAGAAAACAAAATAAAAAAATATCATTGTATTAAGTGGAACAAAAACTACATAGAATGGAGAGCTGGGGTTGGAGGGGATATTAATGAGTTAAAAAGTGAAGTAAAAAGCACACAAAATGCCACAAAGGAAAAATTTGAATCCCAAATAAAATAATTTGTTTGTGAGTGAGGATTGAATGAGAAGAAAAGTAAAAGATAAAAGAAGAAACTAAGAGAGAGGAAGAAAAAGGAAAAAGGAGAAAAAGAAAAAGAAGAGAGAGTTTATGGGTTTTGGAATGTAACCCTCATAGAAAGAAAAAAGAAAAGAAAAAAAAGGGAAATGTAACAATTTTGGGTAAAGTAGTTCAAGATGAAGAAAAAAGAATAAGATGAGCAGAGGATAAAAGGACCCCGGTGGAAGAAAAAAAATAAAGATAAGATGAAAGAAACAAAAAAAGTGGAAAAAGTTATAAAGACTGTGGATTTTTCTTGATTTTTAGAGGTTATCTTTTTCATTTTTCCTTCCTCTCCCTCTTCCTGGTCGGTGGCACTGTACCCCAGGCTCTGCCCCTGTGGCATGCTTAGGTAGAGATTTGCAGTTGATGTGTTGCTATGGTGATGTCATATACTAGGCCTCAGTCTTGTTGGTAGTCGGGTCTTGTTAGCATTTGCAGGCTCCAACAATGGGAGAGTCCGTTTTCCCTGAGCCTCTCTCCTAGTCTTTCCTTCCTGAATTAGCAGCCTGATGATCCTGCTATGAGGTTGCCGCTGCCACTTCTTGGAGAGTAAGAGGCTCAAAGAGCTGGAAAATCCCCACTCTATCCCCACTTATCGCAGGGCTCTGGGTAAGGCTTTGTCAGTCAGAGCTGCCAGCGTAATCAGGCAGGGATGGGAGCCAATTGCTCTCAAAGTGTCTTTCTATGAGCCTCTAGGTGTGTCCAGTATGCCTCAGCATTCTGTGGGACCACTCTCCCCAGGCTTTTTTGCACTTTGTAACCTGTATTGGCTGGGAAGAAGTAGCCCTAGTCACTGCCTGCAGAACAGGAGGTCTTAAAAGCTGCCAAGTCCCTCTTTTTAGCATACAACCCTGAGTATGAAAGCTCTGTTAATCAGAGCCACCACCAGCTTAAGCAGGTAGGGAGGCATGTTGAGTTCTGTTCAGGCTCCTTTCTAAGATTCCTCAGGCATATCTAGTTAAATTTGCCTTAGTGTTCCATGGGATTGCTCTCTGCAGGCTTCTTCCTTGTTAAAAAGCCTACAGCCTAGCCTGTCTATCTTCAGTATTCTCTGAGGTTTGTTCCGTAGGAATGTGTTTTTCACCCTGTATCAGCTGACAGGAAGTTGCCCCGCCCCTACATACAGAGCAAGAGGCACTATAAAATATCATGTCTCTTGTCTTAGATTGCTGAGCCGAGAGAGACCTTGTCAGCCAGAGCCACATAAGCCAGTTGGGTGGTGAGCAGACTGTGGGTTAAGCTAATTTCAGCAATTGGATCCGCAGATCTGCTCCAGAGACTGTCTGCAAGCTGCCTGCATGCCCTTCCCCCTAGCACTTCCGTATTTTTTTTCCCCAAGATGTTAGCCTGGATGACTCGAGGTGCCCTGCCGGCCTGGAGGAGTCCGGGCATAGGGAAGTTTGCTTTTGCGCACTTCCCATACGCTATTGTTGGGGGAGAAATTACACCGAGACCCTGGTCGCAGCCCCCACAGAAGTCTCTGACCCTGCCCCTCTCTCCAGAAACACAGGCGCCCACACCCAGGGTCCTAGGAGGAACCTCTCGCACAAAGTCCATGCTCACCGACCAGGATATCGGGGGTAATGGAGGCCGCCGCTCCCCCACCTTTGCCAGGGTCTGTTGCCGGCATTAGCTCTCATGGGTTGAGTCACCGCGGGCACACTCTTTCTTCTGCTTGCACGTCTGTGCCCCAGTCTGGCTCCTTCCATGCCCCCAGCTCTCACTCTCTCTCAGTTCCAAGTGAAAGCAGCCCTTGCTCAGGTTAGTGAGGAAGGCAGAGTGTTCCATTCTCCATCTTAGTTCCTGCAGGGTTGCTTATAAACTTACCTACTTTTTTGCCCAATCATACCTTTTTGTTCAGTGTGTGGGACTTACAGATGCTCCAGGGATCAATTTTTCTGTCTCTGGTTGTAGAACTTGTTGAAATTTTGGGGAGAGATATTGGGAGCGCTCCTCATGGCACCATTTCTCTGACGTCCCCCTGAATCTGTTTTACTTACCAAATCTTACTTTTAAAAAAACAACACCTAAAAGTGGGTTCAAATTGACTAAACACTGATTCCTGAAAAGCATAGATTTTCTACTCAAAAAAACTTGAAAACATTGGTACGCAAAGAAACATGCACTCCCATGTTCACTGCAGCATTATTCACAGTGGTCAAGACATGGAAACAACCAAAGTGTCCCTCAATAGAGGATTGAATAAAGAAGATGTGGTAAATATATACAATGAAATACTACTCAGCTATAAGAAATGATAACATATTACCACTTACAACAACATTGGATGGACCTTGAAAACATTATACTAAGTGAAATAAGTAAATCAGAAAAAGCTAAGAACCATTTGATTTCACACCTAGGTGGGATATAAAATTGAGACTCATGGACATAGATAAAAGTGAAGTGGTTACCATGGGGAAGGGAATGTGAGGGAGGAAGACATGGGGGCAGGGTGGGAGAAGGGTATGAAGAGGGACAAATATAAGGTGATAGAAAATGATTTGACTTTGAATGACGGGTATATAGCATAATCAACAGTTCAAAGGCTATGGAAATGTTTAACTGAAACCTGTGTATTCCTACTGACCAATGTAATCCTGTTAAATTCTTAAAAACAAAATAAAAGAATATTTAGCAGGCTATAAAGCTTAGATTGAAGGTAAAGTTTATACCAGTACACTATAATACTCAACTTAAGAAATGTAGGCCCTTATTATACATAAATAATAAACATCACCAGGAGATATAAAAGCGAATAACAAGTGTAAGGTAAAATATTAATTATATACTTGTAAAATTCTGGGGATGTGGTGAGCTTGTAATATATTGTAATAAATATTTGATAATTAATTGATATATTAGTTTATAAATTCTTAAACAGTCATCATGCCATTTTATAATGATGAAAGCAAAGGAAAAAAACAGAGCTTGGGAAGAAACCATGTGTTATGCTGTCACTGGGTTCAGTGATGCCCTGACTAAGAATGGGCACTGAGAAAAACAATGCATGGTGTCCAGGAGTGAGAAGAGCAGGAAACTATTGCAGACTCTCTGAGAAGTGCTAACGTAGGATGCAGTAGATGCAGCAGCAGCACCCTAAAGGAGGATAGAACTTGATTGTGGGGAACATACGAGATAAAGTTAAGACTGGGTTGTCAAAACAAGGAAATCTGATTCAAATTACTAACATATATGAGCTTAATGGCCAGGACACTACATTTCAGTAGTTTCCTTTGAGATATACCAAAGTATTAAGAAAGCAGAGAAGAAAGGAAGAAAGGGAAGAAGAGAGGGAGAGAATAAGGAGAGAGGGAGAAGGCGAGAGTGATAGAAATGAAAAGAGGAAGAAAGAAGAAAGGAGAGAGAGAGAGAGAGAAAGAGGGAGAGAGAAATTTGTTGGCAAACACCTGCTAAGCTTTGTACGTTCATGTGGAGTTTGAAACCCCTAGAGGAAAACAGCACGTGTTGTCCCCTACATATCACAGCGCACACTGTGCACCACTAACTGCCAGCTGCCTCACTTTCCTTACTAGCACCTCCCGGTGCCATTTCCTGAAACTAATGCATTATGCTACCGCAAACAAAACTTAGAATGTTAAATATCATTTTATATAACAATTAAGTTTGTTGATGCTTCTATGTTAACATGAGTCATATCACCGATCCTCACTCATTTTTAGAATTTTTTATATTCAAGTCTCTTTCCTGATTTGAATTCTGCATTAAAAAATATAGGGGATCTAAATGAGTCAATTAGGAAGGCAATAGAACTGAAATAAATCATTTTAGTTTGCATTTTGGTTTTTGCCATAGGAGGTTTTGCCAAAGGAGAACTTAATGCACACTAAATTAGAGTGGCTGGTGGGGTCCAGGGCAATTTAAAACTCTGTAAGATAAAAGATATACATATAAAAAAGTGAACAGTTCTTGCATATCTCAGAATATGAGATGATGATGACATGCAATTCTGTTAGGCACAATTTCCAGAAGGAAAACCTGACTATGCTCCATAAATCTGTGCTTAGCATTTTCGCAGTAATATTGTGCCTATTCTTTTAATATAAATTTTAACATTTTGGTTGTTTGTTTACATTAGATAAACCCATAAGGATGTATGCACGAGTACATACAGAATTTGATGGTGAAGAAAATGAATTTCCACGCATAAATGATGCTATAAAATTAAAGATTCTGACTTCCTCAAAAATGCCCTCTTTTATTTCTTTCAATAGGAATTTAGTTAACATATAACCTAAACAGAGCGGTCTTCTTCTGGAGTATTAAGCTGGTTGATTGACCCTAGGGAGGTTAGTGTTGAAACTGCTTTTTGACATGGTCACCAAGAGGGAGATATGAATGAAGACTCCATAAAGACCAGTGCTGTGGAAGCATGCTACATTCCTTCTCATATGACGGGCCAGTACAAAACTAGAGGTTATGGATGCATATCTAAAACTGTGATAAGTGGGAAATTCTGAGTTTTGGCACAAATATAGACATGGGCTATAAATTAACCATAAAAACACTACACCATCAAGGATGTATGGAGCTGTCTATATTTACAAGCTGTTCGCAGAGTCTCTGAGTTTAATGGGTGAATAAAGTATTCTAGCCAACTAGTAAAGTAAGTATGATGCATGATTGACAAGTACTATAACTGACTGCTCTGATTAATGGAGGGTAAGTGACTGCTAATGCTTATAATAAATGTCACAGGCTGTATTTCAGTGAGTAAGAACTCTATACAGTATCCCCAGTTTAAGGGCTGTGGGAGAAACAATGAAAAATTAATCACTGGGAAATTTCAGAATTCTGCAACAGTTTCTGGCTAAAGCAGAAGAGCCTTTTATGTGCTGCCTAGGGAGGGAGCCATTCTTCCCCTCCCACCAAACCCCACCTGGACCAGGAATGCAGTTTTCATTTACTTCTCAGCTCTGATTTCATTCTTAGGTCACATGTAACATAATCATCGATTAAGGAAAACCAAGTCTCTGAGAAAGCAACAGAACTAAGTCATAAGTAGCCCTATTCCTTAAAAGTTCAGAAGTCCTTCTTGACACCCACTGCCTGGGAAGATTGGTAGTAAAATCTGCCCTGTGAAAGACTGAGTCATTGGCCCAGAGGGCCTGGGACCTCTGAGCAGAGAGAATCACTATAAAGGAAGGAGGTGTCGCTGGATGCCACATAATCAGGATTCAGGAAACAGATTGATCCTTGGCCAGGTGGAGGTGATGAAAACCTAGTTGCTAATTCTTCCTTAGGAGTGACAGTCTGGCTTGGGAGAGGTCAGAGATGGATGGGGTCATGCAGATGGCTGGACAGGCAGAGGCCTTTTCAACAAGTTTAAAATCTGGGTCAGGATCACGGTAAGAGTGGGGTCAGTGGTCAAAGGCCCTAACCAATCCAGAGATGCATTTACTAATAAGATATTACAGAGCCTTTTAATATCTTATAGAGAATCCTGACAGCCCTAAACCAGGGTCTAAGTGTAGTTAAACTTGTCCTCAGAACTGTGATAGAAAGTGACTTAGCCCCTAGGTCAGTGATGGGCAATCTTTTGAGCTTGGTGTGTCAAAATTTGCCAAAAAACTGAGCATAACTCGGGTGATGTGTCACTTCAAGAAAAAACCCATAATTTTGCGATATTTATAGTTTAAATAAAAAAATATTTTGACCTACAGACCTCTGGCACAGAGTGTCTACACTACAGCAAATGTTTTATCCTCGGCTACTGCACCTGGCCGAGCATGAAACGTCTTTCTCGGCATGCGGCCCCATACTTCTCTGGTATGCGGCCGCATGTCATCAAAAATGGCTACGTGTGTCAGTGCTGACACGCGTGTCATACGTTCGCCATCATGGCTCTAGGTACTGGCTTGCCAAGGAGAGTCTCTCTGAGAGAGTGACCTATGAGCTGTGACCTGAAAGATGAGAGGGATAAATGAGAAATGGCAGCAGACAGGAGGATAGGGTGGGGGGTGTGGGCAAACTGAAGAGAGAGCAATGGCAAGTACCCATGGAGCAATGAGTAGTGAATTCAAGATGAAGTGAAGTATAGTTTGGAATTGGAGGAAAAATAGACTCAGAGAAGAAGCAGTCAGGACCACGAGACCTAGAGCAGAACATAAACAGGGCAGAGGAGGATACATTTACTTTCTTCTCATCCTCTACAGGACCCCAGCTGGGAAGTATGCTGAATGCAGGTAGGTGAGCAGGGCATCGAAGAAGGATAGTCATCAGTTTTTGATTCCAAGTCACAAATTCTCTGACAAAGAAAACCATACCATGTTCGATTTTAGATCAGTTTATATATAATTGGCAGTCATGTATAATGATAGTAAATAGTTAACAGGATAATGATTAACAGTAATTTGATATAATTTGAAATCATATCATGCCTCTCTGGAAGATTTACTGCCTAGGGACCTGAGGATTGAGGAACAAAATGAACTGAGTCCTCTGGATTGCTTCTCACACCCGCGTATGCTGGACCAGGTATGGCAAAACCTCCAAACTGCCAAGAGACACAGAAAAACCAGCCCCAAGAAAAGCTAGCTCCTTCACTGGAAGAGCTTGGAAAAGGGGGCCTACCAACAGAAAATCTTCTTAGCAGTGTTCACCTTATTTCAGTCAAAAACCAATGGAAAAACCATTCTCCCACCTTCAGTGTTAGTGGCCTGAGCTGGGAGTTGATAAGGCAGAGCACGTATTCCACGCCAGTGTGCAGAAAGCACCACCACCTTGCAGAAACAGGCAGTCCCTGTACTTCCCCAGCCTGGGCAGTATTGGCAGTGTGACAGCCACCTGAGTATCCACCATCCAACGAGCACAAAGAGTAAATGAGCTGTGTTAATTACCTGCTGAGCTTGCCCCTTTCTGGTGGGGGCAGGGTACAGAGATGAGTTGTGCTAGTGAGGTCGTGCTCATGATGGCGGAGTTGAAGAGGGAGCTGAAGTTCCCCACACCCACTGCAGCAAGGCTCTGGCAGTCAGTTACTTCTGAGTCCTGCTGGCCTGGTGTGGGCAAGGCGGGCCAGGAGGCTGAGCAAACTCCTCATTGTCTCTCCTACTATACTTCAACAGAGGGACTGCCTGCTAAAATAAGAATATTAAATAAGATCAGAATTTTCCTAATATAATAGCCAATATGTTCCAATCAATTATCTGATAAGATCTAGCTATAGAATATATGAAAACTCTCAAAGCTAAGCAATGTATTGAAAATTTACTCATCTTACCAAGAACCTGGCAAATAACAACATGAATGAAAAAGATGATAAGATAATGTCAACAGCTGATGCCAGCATCTAGATGAATCCGATGATAGAAGTGTTTAAAGCTGACATAACAACAACAAAAAACCCCACAAAGAAACAAAAACAACAAAAAACACTTCAGCAAGGAGCAAGATTTTATATGCTTCCAAGGTGAGTTGGTATCAATTTGAATTACATCATTAGAAATTTAGGATGTTAATTATAATCTTAAGTATAACTACTAAGAAAAAATATAAAAATATACAGAAAATGAAAGACTAAGAAATTAAAATTGTATTCTAGAAAAAAATCAAACACAAAAGAGAACAGTTATTGGAGGAATTGAGAAAGAAAAGGACACAAGGCAAATAGAAAACAAAGAGCAAAACATCAGAAGCAAGTCCTGCATTAGTCAGAGTTCTCTAGGGAAGCAGCACCAGCAGGAGCCACACACACACACACACACACACACACACACACACACACACACACAATGTGTGTGCTATATGTATGTATATGTGTGTTATATGTATGCATATGTGTGTGTGCATGTTTGTGTATGTGTGTGTAGAGAGAGAGAGATTTACTTTAAGGCTGAGAAGTCCTAAGATCTGCAGTCTGCAAACAGACCTAGGGGAACCAGTGGTGTAAGTTTCAATCTGAAAGGCAGTAGCCTCACGACCCCAGAAAAGCCTATGTTTCAGTCGAAGTCCAAGGCAGAAAAAGACTGATGTCATTTTTTGTAAGAATTATTTTTTGAAACGTATTATCTTGTTTGAGTAATTGTAAGTCATCCTGAGGGCTACATAAAATTCAAAGTTGAGGGACATGTTACTAAGATTTAAAAAATAACTAAAGTCATGCAGCATTTTTTTAAAATTTAATTTAATTTTATTCATTTTAGAGAGGAGGCACAGAGTGAGAGAGAGAGAGAGAGAGAAAGGGGGGAGGAGCTGGAAGCATCAACTCCCATATGTGCCTTGACCAGACCAGTGCAGGGTTTTGAACTGGCGACCTCAGTGTTCCCAGGTCGATGCTTTATCCACTGCGCCACCACAGGTCAGGCATTTTTAAAAATAAATATAGAAATTCTTCCCAAAACAACTTTCATTGACATCTATACAAAGGAATAATCTGATCATTTTTCTCTACCTTATCATTTACATTCTCTCATAATACACTTTTTTATTTCCTTCTGCTTAGCTAATGCAAATAAGTAATGCACTGTTGGAAAACCCACAACAAATTCCCTTCATAAAAGATTGCATTGAGTTAATAGGCACTGTCTTGGCTCCATCTCCTTCCTTCATGACTGAGTCTATTAAAAGTTGTCAGGCTGACCTCTTACAAAGGTAGTGATGGGTGGGGAAGTAAGTTCTTGGAACAGCCCTATCTTTACACATTTCTGTAGAGTGTCATTTTCTCAGTCAAGAAAAAGTTATTCAGTCATTCAACGTGAACTTCTTTTTTATTTATTTATTTATTTATTTATTTATTTATTTATTTATTTATTTATTTATTTTACAGGGACAGAGAGAGAGAGTCAGAGACAGGGATAGATAGGGACAGACAGACAGGAACCAGGAACGGAGAGAGATCATCAGCTCTTCGTTGCCATTGTGACACCATAGTTGCTCATTGATTGCTCTCTCACATGTGCCTTGACCGTGGGCCTTCAGCAGACCGAGCCACCCCTTGCTGGATCCAGTGACCTTGGGTCCAAGCTGGCGAGCTTTTGCTCAAGCCAGAGCTCGGGGTCTCGAACCTGGGTCTTCCGCATCCCAATCCGATGCTCTATCCACTGCTCCACCGCCTGGTCAGGCCAACATGAACTTCTTATCTGACAAGTGATTTCCTAGTTTTTTTTTTTTCTTTTAAATCTGTTATCTTGGCTGGTCCCTGTGCATATTTCTAAGTGCTTTAATTACAGATGAATGATAAAACACATGATTTCCTTTTCTCAGGATAATTGAAACAGTGAAGCATCGTGCAATAGTGTATGTCTGCAAGGTTACTTCAGGTTAATTTCTACACATGGCAACATTACTTGGATTTCATTTGTTTTCTAGTAACTTCTTTTAGGTAAAGACTTGAAGGTAAGCACCTGCAGACACAGGCTTGACCCACATGGTAGTAGGTCACCAATCAAGTGTGGACAAAAAAGCGTCCACATATTAAACCTGAGAAGCTCAAGGGAGGCCAGCATGGGAATTTTACAAACTCAGGGACCCAAAGTAACCACATAGGGTGGTCTGAAATGAAAAATTTCTAACTAATGGCAGGTCATGGCAGGTAGTGATGTCCTGGGCCAGTATCTTCCTTGACAAAAGTCAATCTTTCCCTTAACTGAGGCTATTGTCCTTCTGCATCTAGGATAACATACCCTTAGAATGTTAGGGTAATTTCCTTTTTTCCAGACCCTTCAAAATACAACTACCCACACCAGAGCAGAGATCACAAATCCCCTCATTGTCATTATCATGTTAATTGTTAACTATTCTATACTTGCCCACATAAAAGAAGTATGTATCCATACATTTTACTTCTTATCCAATCCCTAAGTTTTCCCACTTTGCTTTCTCCCACCTCTCTAAACTAGTACCAGTGGATTTCATGTGTCAGTCTTCCAACTGCTCCTTTGAGTCTGATGTATAAAATAAGTGATGAAACTGCCATTTTCTTGAGTGTTTTCTCAATCCTTTGAGATTTTGCTTCCCGGAAATTGTCATCAGTTTGGCTCAAATAAATTCATAAAAATTCTTACAGGTTCATTTTTTTATGTTGACACAAGCAATTGCACTCTGTGAAGTTTGGCAAGTAAACTGTATATAAAGCATAACTCCCTGAAACACTTTGAATAAAACACTATTGTGTTTATGTCTCATAAAAATGTTGTACACAGCCACAAGGTTTATTAGCAGCTGTGCCTGCCAGGTTTTTTTTTTTTTTTTTTAACTTAATAGATCACTGGTTTATTGTAAAGGGTTATAAGTCAAGAACAGCCAGATGGAGGAGATGCTTAGCTATGGGGAAAGGGTTCAAAGCTATGCCTTTTGCTGGCACACCACTATCCCCAAATCTCTAGTGTTCAACAACCCAGAAGCTCTGCTAACCTCATCTTCTTGGGGTTTTATGGAGACTTTGTTACATAGTCATCATTGATTGGCTATTTGTCATTGATTGAACCGCCAGCCCCTCTCCCCTCCCTGGAGGCTGGGGGTGGCACTGAAAGTCCCTCTAATTAGGGTTGGCATCAATGGCAGCCAGTTGCTGCCATCCATAAGTGTTTTACAATTCACTTTATTAACATAATAAAAGACACCTCCCTACTCTCAACACAGGTAATTCCAAGAGTTCTGGGAGCTGTGAATTTAGGATTGTGGAGGAAGACCAAATACAGTGGGAAACAAAATTTTTGTTGCATCCACAGAAGCACTTGTTCTTACCTAATTCAAGTGTGCTGATCTCAAATCTGACGTTAGTTTTTCTCTGTAGGTTACAGTTTTTTTTGCAATTCAAGATTCTAGGTTTTCATCTTATTGTAAAAATTTCAACATTTAGTTTATCATAATGAAGTAGAATGTCTTTTTGGGCATCATCTTTGTGAAAATATAATAATTTATATAATACAGTCAATACACTAAAATATATGATTGCATCAGAATTTGTCTATAATTTTGAAATAGAACATATTAAAACACTAACTGTAATCATAAAATTTGTGCAAAACTTTTTAAAATTCTATTCAGGCAAAAATTTGCATTTGTAGCTCTTTCGTTTATGTACTTGTTGAGTACAATCTCGTTTGATGCTCCAGCAGTAGTCTGCTCATCACTAACAGCTCCAAGATTTTTGGAAAACTTATCAAGGTGACTGTTCAGGAAGTGAATCTTAATGCTTATGTTACATCCAATGTTGCAAAAAGCCAACAGCATCCTTTGACCCAAAAGTTCATAATTTTCTCCTTTTTTGTTGCCAAGAAAGTTCTTTGTAACTGCCACAAAGCACTACGATGCTGCTTTCTCCTTCTTATTTATCTTCATGGAAAATTCTTCGTCACATATGAGGGTTCCAATTTGAGGTCCATCGAACACTTGCTCTTATCTTCTTGAAAGACAAGGCAGGAAAAGCAGAAATAATATGTTGAAAGCATTCACTTTCTCTACTCAAAGCCTGAACAAACTGCTTCATTAAGCCAAGTGTGATATGAAGTGGCAAAAAATGATTCTGTCTCCATTAACTACAGCTTCATTCAAAATATTTTGCATCCCTACTTCCAGAGCTTCACATTTAAGCCACTCCTTCTGTGTCCAGTGTTTCTCCCAAGCTCAGCTGTCCCACAAACACAGAAAGCAGAGATACTTCGTGAAACCTCTCTGTTGTTCTAGCAGGAAATTTACCATTTTAAGGTCCGCACAAATGATCCAATTATGCTCCTCATACTTCAGAAAGTCAAGGACAATTTTTATGTCATTATAATATTCTCACAGATGAGTTGAATAACCAATTGGAACCGCTGCATAAACATTACCGCTGTGTAGAACACATTTCAGACTCTGTTTAGAGCTGTCAAGAAATAGCCGCCATTCTGTTGGACTAAAAGTGGTAACACCTACCTGGCTGAGAAGACTACTGATATCATAACAGTAAACAAAGTGTTTGTCTTCAGAAAAAAAAGTCCACAAAAATTTGTTCACGCTTTCTGAAATGGGATACTTTAGCTGACCAGTGAAGTACATTCTTTTCTTGAAACCTGGAGGCTAATAACTCAGCTGCTTTTTATGATAGGCCCAGATCTGTTATTAAGTCATTTAATTTGGGTTGGCTAAACTGCTGAGGGCTTAATGACTGCTTGGCATCAGAAGAAGACCCTTCAGATTCTACAACCATTTCCTCATGCATCTAACAAAATACACTTGATCACCATGTTCATTTTCTTTGTCCTTAGAAGAAATAAAACCATTGAAAACTGGAACTGGGAGTGTCTCAGAGTATGGGGTAGGTTGTATCGCTGAAGGAGTATTAGGATATGTGATCATATGCCATTTTTTCTTGCCGATGCCCTTTGTATGGATCAGACAAAAATAAGTCACTGCTGTGGTCCTTAGGTTCACGCCAAACCATGGGAATACCAAAGGGCATTCCTTTGCATTTTCCTTTTGTCCAGTCAAGAAGCATTTTCTCACAATTATGACACACAATATGAGGAGCCCAATTCTTGTCTTGATTGCCAAGGGGAACTTGAAAATAGGCAATATATGCATGTGTTACAAATGATGAAATATTGCATCTTTGATGTTAAGGTGTGTAACAGCTACATATATAACAGAAGGTGTCAGGACTATTCTTACATTTATGCATACTCAAAGAAGTCATGATTTAATCTTAAAACAACATAAGAGGGTGTTTATATTAGATAATCATTTTTTTACATTTAAAAACAACTACAATTATGTAAAAGCAATGTTTGTAAAACATTAATTGCCTTGTGGTTATGTTTAATCCAAGAGTAGTTGCCTTTTAACTTCAATTTAAAAAACCAATGCATGCCATTAACTGTAACAAAAAGAAATTATAATGGCATAAAAACTAGAGCATGCACCAAAAAACAAATTTTAGATTTGGAATCAGCAATGCAGAAATATATAGAAAAAGTTCTAAAACTCATGCAACAGAAAATGAAAAATAAATTGTTCCAGAGTGTTATAGAATTTTCATTTTTTTCACTGTATTTTTTCAACTTTTATTTAATTTTAAATTATCTCTTATTAATGTTATTAACAATACCACTTTCAAATGCCATTAAGGAAAAAGAAATCAAAAATCATGGACAGAAAAGACAGAGATGTAGCTCAGATAGATGATGAATAATTTATAGAAAAAAAATTCAATTACTTAGAAACTTTGGAGTTAAATAACAGAGAATTCAAAATTAAAGTCCTAAAAATAGTGAAATACAAGAAATCTCTCAAAGTCAATTTAGAGAGCTTAAGAAACAATTTAATGAACAAAAGGATACTTCACCAAGGAAATTGAAACTATAAAAAGGAACCAAACAGAGATAAAGAAACTCAATACATAGGCTGAAAAATGAGGTAACATGCTTAGCTAATCGAACCAGACAGATAGAAGAGAGAATTAATGACATAGAAGGCAGGCAACTACAGACACTACAGAGAGAAGAAGAGAGAGACTCACGAATTAAAAAAAATGAGAAAACACTACAGGAATTGTCTAACTTCATCAAAAAGAGCAACATAAGAATAATGGGTATATCAGAAGGAGAAGAGAGAAAAATGAGATGGAGAACATATTTAAACAAATAATCGATGAGAATTTCCCAAGCCTGTAGAAAGAATTAGAGCCTCAAATCCAAAAAGCAAACAGAAAATGGAGTTATCTTAACCCAAACAGACATACTCCAAGGCTCAGTGTAATGAAACTATCGCAAACCAATGACAAAGAAAAAATCCTCAAGGCAGCCAGGGAAAATAATACTTATAAAGTAAGGCCCATTAGGCTATCATCAAATTTTTCAGCTCAAAGTCTATAAGACCAAAGAGAGTGGAACCCAATATTTAAAATACTGAAAGAGAGGAACTACCAGTCAAGAATACTATATCCTTTAAAGCTTTCCTGCAAATATAAAGGGGAAATAAAAACATTCACAGATACAAAGATGGGGAAATTTATCACCAAAAAACCCCCACTTCAGGAAATATTAAAGGGGGTTATCTGACCAGATACAAAGAACAAAACAAAACAAAATCACAAGTAAAACCTCTAACAAGATCACAATAAAAACAAGATTAATCTGTGACAACAAAAACAAAAAAGTTAAGAGGACAAAGATTAACAGTAGCAAAGGAGGATAGAGTGCAGAAGCACTCATGAGATAATGTACTACAATGAATATGATATATATCCTTTTTATTACCTAATGGTAACCACCCCTGAAAAAACCACTACAGAAACACATCGCTTAAAAAAAAAAAGAAGAAACAGCCTGACCTGTGGTAGCGCAGTGGATAAAGCATCGACCTGGGAACACTGAGGTCGCCAGTTCAAAACCCTGCACTGGTCTGGTCAAGGCACATATGGGAGTTGATGCTTCCAGCTCCTCCCCCCTTTCTCTCTCTATCTCTCACTCTGTGTCTCCTCTCTAAAATGAATAAAATAAAATAAAATAAATTAAAAAAAAAGACATTTGTCAAAAAAAAGAGAGAAGAAACAGAGGAAATAAGAATGGAATACAACCAAACAAAAAATATGATGAAAAAACAAAAGAGAAGAACCAAACAAGATATAAAACTATCAAAAAGCAATATATAAAATGGCAGTAGGAAACACTCAAGTGTCAATAATCACATTAAATATAAATGGATTCAACTTACCAATAAAAAGACAGAGTAGCAGAGTGGATCAAAAAAGAAAATCCAACTGTATGCTGCCTTCAAAAAACACATTCAAACCACAAGGATAAAAACAAATTAATGTGAAAAGTTGGAGAATGATTCTCTAACCAAATAACTTCCAAAGAAAAGCAGGTGTAGCCATACTCATATCTAACAATGCTGACTACAAGACAATAAAGGTAATCAGAGTCAAACATAGTTATTTCATAATAATAAAGGGGACATTGAATTAAGAAGACATAACACTTCTTAATATACATGCACCAAACCAAGGAGCACCAAAGTATATAAGACACCTACTAACTGATTTAAAAATAAAAACTGACAGAGAAATTCAATGATACTTGGAGACCTCAATACACCGCTGACAGCTCTAGATTATTCATCCAAATAGAAAATCAATAAAGAACTATTGGCCTTAAACAAAACACTGGAACAATTGGATATGATAGACATCTACAGGACATTTCATCCCAAAATACCAGAGTATACATTTTTCTCCAGTGTACATGGAACATTCTCAAGAATTGACCATATGTTGGGACACAAAACTAACATCAACCAATTCAGAAAGATTGAAATTATACAAAGCATATTCTCTGACCATAAAGCTCTGAAACTAGAATTCAACTGCAAAAAAGAACTTAACAGACCCACAAAAATGTGAAAATTAAAAAACCATAATTTTAAAAAAGGACTAGGTCAAAGAAAAAATAACAGCAGAGATAAAAAGATATACAGGATGGCAAGATGGCGATGGAGTAGGTGGACATACCAACTTCAAACTCCCAGATTCAAAGTGGATTATAACTTAATTTTAAGAACTATCATCTGGATAAATCAACGTTGAACTAAACTAAGAGGACTCTTCAAACAAGGAACACAGAAGAAGCCACATTGAAACTGGTAGAAAAAGTGAAAACACGGAAAGGGCTGCCCAGCTCCCCTGAGCGAACGGCAGCCCGGAGAGATTTTTGCGGCAGGAAAAGAGTTTAGTGGAAGGGTAGGAAATTGGGTCCCAGAAACAAAGCCCTAGCCTGCAGCCCCAGAGCATAGAAGAGGAACATGGACAGTATTTAGCTGTGAAACAAGTTAGGGTATTTTTTGTGAGAGACAGTTTTCTCAGACCCAGGATTCTTCTTAAAGGGACAGTGCAGAAAACGTCTCTCACAACCACTCACCCAGGGCTCTGGGGGATGGGAAGAGAGGAGAGGATCGAGGCAGCGGGAAGAGAGTGTGGTCTGGAAGGCACAGGGAGAAACACTTTGAGGGACAGCCACCTTAAATCATGGGCTGAGTCACTCCCCAAATCTGAAACAATATTTCCCCTGAAACCAGCAAAGGGAAGCAGAACACCAACCAAACAAACTTTCCCGTGGCACATAAAGCACAGTCGCTTAGAAGGAGGGAGCTTTCAGGACTACAGTATGGAGTGTTAGGGACTGAGCTGCAGCACCCCCACTCACACTGCTGAGGGCTTGCTGGAGGGTGTGCGGTGGCGGAACACAGAAGCGCAGTTCCATCAGCTGGGATGGAGGCTAGCCGGCTGGTGTGAGCTCGGTCTAGCCCAGCGGAGGGTGAAGGTGAAGCGTGAAAGTGGTTCAGTGGCTGCGGGCCCACCTGCAGCCTCACCTGTAGGGAAAAAGTGGGACCCCAAAATGGGCAGAGATCTGCCACTTGGCTGTGGCGCATGGGTGCACAACCTCACCTGGCCTCCAAGGCTTGCAGTCCTGCAAAAACCCAGCTTTGACTGTGGGGGAGGGGCAAAAACCTGAAAACAAGCAGAGGTCTACAGCTAAGCACGGGCCAGCAGCCCTGCCCGGCCAAGGAGCCAAGGTTTGAGTCCCTGCGCCAGCTGGCTCTGACAGCAATGGTGGGGTGAAAGCCTGAAAATGGATGGAAGCTGGCAACTGAGCGTGCACCCGCAGCCCAGCCTAGCCAGAGGAGCTGGCTAAGTAAAGCTGCTCACCCCTGCCCTTGGTGAAAAGACTTGGGGCTGGAGTGCGGTGAGCAATCCCACCCATGGGGGCAGGGCAAAGAACAAGACAGGCTGAGGCTTATAGAGCAGGGCATGAGAACACAGCCCCTCCTGCGGAGGAGAAGCAGAAACCGCAGCAACAGCTGCAGCGGGCAGGTGGACAAAGCCCATACCCAACCACCCTAGGCACTGGCAGAGGGGATGGTGGGCCTGCAGACAGACCACACCTAGGGAACAAAGAGGCAACACCCATTGTGACTCCAGTGGCCAAACCCTTCTTATACACAGACAAAATGGCTAGGCAAGAAATGCAACCCAAATGAATCAAGAGAAATCCCCAGAGAAGGACCTGAACGAATCAGATATAACCAAATTTCCGGATACAGAATTTAAAATAATAATTGTTAGGAAGTTCAAAGAGCTTAGAGCAACAATGGATGGTCATTACGAACACCTAAATAAAAAGATAGCAAGTATAATAAAGGAAATTAAAATAATAAAAAAGAATCAGACAGAAGTGACAAATACAGTATCAGAACTGAAGACCACAATGGAAGGAATTAGAGCCAGGATGGATGAAGCTGAGGATTGACACAGGGAGTTAGAGGACAAAATACACAAAGGCACAGAAGCAGAGCAGAAAAAAGAAGAGACTCAAAAAATCTGAGGAACCTCTAAGGGAGCTCTATGACAACATAAAGAGAAATAACATCTGCATCATAGGGGATCCTGAAAAGAAGAGAAAGAACAAGGGATAGAAACTTTGTTCAATCAAATCTTAGCTAAAACTTCCCTAAATTAAGGCTGGGAAACGTCTCACACATTAAAGAAGCACAGAGAACTCCATTAAAGAGAAACCCAAAGAAATCTACACCAAGACACATCATAGTTAAAATACCAAAGCTAAGGTATAAAGAGAAAATATTAAAAGCTGCTAGAGAAAAAAATGCTATCACCTACAAAGGAGTCCCCATAAGGATGACATTTGACTTCTCAACAGAAATACTTGAGGCAGGAAGAAAATGGCAAGATATTATCAAAGTAATGCAGAACAAGAACCTGTAATCAAGATTGCTTTATCCAGAAAGGCTAACATTTAAAATTGAAGGATAAATAAAGAGCTTCCCATACAAACACACACAAAAACTCAAGGAATTTATTAAAACCAAACCAATCTGCAAGACATGCTAAGGGGCCTGTTGTGAACAGATCAAAGAGGGAAAAGAATATAGCAAAAGAAGAATACAGCTTTAAAGACTAATATGGTAATAAACAACAACATATCAATAATAACCTTAAATATAAATGGATTAAATGATCCAATCAAAAGACATAAGGTAGCTGCATGGATAAGAAAACAGGACCCATACATATTCTGTCTACCAGAGACACACCTTAAAACAAAAGATGCACATAGACTGAAGGTAAAAGGATGAAAATAAATATTTCATGCAAATGCAAATAAAAGAAAGCTGAGGTAGCAATACTTATATCTGACAAAATGGACTTTAAAACAAAGGCTGTAGTTAGAGATAAAGAAGGACACTACATAATGATAAAAGGAACAATTCAACAGGAAGATATAACCATTATAAATATCTACGCACCAAACATAGAGACACCGAAATACATAAATCAGACTTTGATGGATATAAAGGGCGAGATCAACAGCAATACTATCATAGTAGGGGATTTCAATAACCCACTAACAACACTGAATAGATCCTCAAAAAAGAAAATTAATAAAGAAACAGCAGACTTAAAGGATACACTAGATCAACTCGATTTAATAGATATCTTCAGAACTTTTCACCCTAAAGCAGTAGAATATACATTCTTTTCAAGCACTCATGGTACGTTTTCTAGGATAGACCACATGTTAGGACACAAAAATGGTCTCAATAAATTTGAGAAGATTGAAATCATATCAAGCATTTTCTCTGATCACAATGCCATGAAACTAGAAATTAACCACAAAAGAAAAACTAAAAAATACTCAAACACTTGGAAACAAAATAGCATGATATTAAATAATAAATGGATTAACAAGGAGATCAAAGAAGAAATAAAAAAGTTTCTAGAAACAAATGATAATGAACATACATCAACTCAAAATTTATGGGACACAGCAAAAGCAGTACTGAGAGGGAAGTTTATAGCACTACAGGCATACCACAAGAAGCTAGAAAAAGCTCAAATAAGCAACTTGTCCATGCATCTAAAAGAACTAGAAAAACAACAGCTAATAAAGCCCAGGACTAGTAGAAGGAAGGAAATAATAAAGAGCAGAAATAAATGACATAAAGGCTAAGGAAACAATAGAGAGGATCAATGAAACCAGGACCTGGTTCTTTTAAAAGGTAGACAAGATTGATGAACCTTTAACTAGATTCACCAAAAAAAAGAGAGAGTACTCAAATAAATAAAATTAGAAAGGACAGTGGAGAAATAACAACTGACACAACAGAAATACAAAGTATTGTAAGAAAATACTATGAAGAACTCTATGCCAAAAAATTAGACAACCTAGGTGAAACAGACAAATTTCTTGAATCATATAATCTTCCAAAAATCAATCTGGAAGAATCAGAACACCTAAACAGAAAAATTACAACAAATGAGATCGAAACAGTTATCAAAAAACTTTCAACAAAGAAAAGTCTTGGGCCTGAAGCTTCACCAGTGAATTCTATCAAAAATTCAAAGAACTAACTTCTATCCTCCTCAAGCTATTTCAAAAAATTCAAGAGGAAGGAAGACTTCAAAACTTCTTTTATGAGGCGAGAATATTTCTGATCCTGAAACTAGGCAAAGACAACAGAAAGAAAGAAAATTATAGGCCAATATCCCTGATGAATTTACATGCTAAAATCCTCAACAAAATATTAGCAAACTGGATCCAGCAATATATAAAAGAAAAACAAAAAACATATACCATGATCAAATGGGCTTTATTGTGGGGAGGCAAGGCTGGTTCAATATTCGCAAATCAATGAATGGGATTCATCACATAAACAAAAGGAAGGACAAAAACCACATGATAATTTCAAATAATGCAGAAAAAGCATTTGATAAAATCCAGCACCCGTTCATGATCAAAACTCTCAGTAAAGTGGGAATACAGGGAACATACCTTAACATGATGAAGGCCATCTATGACAAACCCACAGCAAACATCATACTAAATGAACAAAAATTAAAAGCAATCCCCTTAAGATGAGGATCCAGGCAGGTGTGTCTTCTTTCACTACTCTTATTCAACATAGTTTTAGAAGTCATAGCCACAGCAATAAGACAAGAAGAAGAAATAAAAGGCATCCAAATTGGAAAAAAAGAAGTAAAACTATCACTATATACAGATATGATATTGTGTATAGAAAACCTTAAAGTCTCATCAAAACACTAATGAACCTGATAAATGAATTCATCAAGGTGGCAGGATATAAAATTAATGCTCAGAAATCAGAGGCATTTTTATATACCAACAATGAAATGTCAGCAAAAGAAATTAAGGAAACAATCGCCTTCACAATTACAACCAAAAACATAAAGTATCTAGGAGTAAATTTAACCAAGGAGATTAAAGACTTGTACTTGGAAAATTATAAAACATTGATAAAAGAAACCAAGGAAGATAGAAACAAGTGAAAGCATATACCGTGCTCATGGCTAAGAAGAATAAACATCATTACAATGTCTATATTACCCAAAGCAATTTATAAATTCAATGCAATACCAATTAAAAAAGCCAATGAAATACTCCAAAGATATAGACCACATATTCCAGACATTTATATGGAACCAAAAAAGAACACGAATAGCCTCAGCAATCTTGAAAAGGAAGAATAAATTGGGAGGTATTACTATTCTTGATATCAAGTTATACTACAAGGCCATTGTACTAAAGACAGCCTGGTACTGGCATAAGAACAGGTATATAGATCAATGGAACAGAATAGAGAACCAAGAAATAAACCCACACCTTTATGGACATCTGATATTTGACAAAGGAAGTAAGTGCATACAATAGAGTAAAGACAGTCTCTTTAACAAATGGTGTTGGAAAAATTGGACATCTACATGCAAAAAAAATGAAACTAGACCATCATCTTACACCTTCACAAGAACAAACTCAAAATGGATAAAAGACTTAAACGTAAGCCGTGAAACCATAAGCATCTTAGAAGAAAACATAGGCAGTAAGCTGTCTGAGTTCTAGCACAGCAATATATTTGCTGATTTATCTCCATGGGCAAGTGAAATAAAAGGCAGGATAAACAAATGGGACTATATCAAACTAAAAAGTTTTTGCACAGCTAAAGACAATAAGAACAGAATAAAAAGACAAACCACACTATGGGAGAACATATTCGACAACACATCTGATAAGGGGTTAATAACCAAAATTTATAAAGAACTTATAAAACTCAACACCAGGAAGACAAAAAATCCAATCAAAAAATGGTCAAAATAAATGAATAGAAATTTCTCCAAAGAGGACATACAGATGGCCAATAGGCATATGAAAAAATGATCAACATCACTAATCATTAGAGAAATGCAAATTAAAACCACAATGAGATATTACCTCACACCAGTCAGAATGGAGCTCATCAGCAAAACAACACAAAATAAGTTCTGGTGCTGATGTGGAGAAAAGGGAACCCTTCTGCACTGCTGGTGGGAATGCAGACTTGTGCAGCCACTTTGGAAAAACAGTATGGAGATTCTTTAAAAAATTAAAAATCATACTGCCTTTGACCCAGCTATCCCAGTTTTAAGAATATACCCTAAGAACACCATAGCATGCTCGAAAGAAGAAATGCACCCCCGTGTTTGTGGCAGCATTGTTCACAATAGTTAAGATCTGGAAACATCGCATGTGTCCATCAATGGATAAGTGGATTAAAATGCTTTAGTACATATATATTATGGCATACTACTCAGCCATAAGAAATGATGACCTTGGATCATTTGTAACAACATGGATGGACCTTGATAACATTATACTGAGTGAAATAAGTAAATTAGAAAAACTAAGGACTATATCATTCCATACATAGATGGGACATAAAAATGAGACTCAGAGACAGGGACAAAAGTGTGCTGACTACCCAGTGGAGGAGAAAGGTGAGGGAGGGGGTAGGTGTACGACAGGAACACAAACTAAACCAGATAGAAGGTGATGGAGGACAATTTGACTCTGAATTATGAGTATGCAATATAATCAAATGTCAAAATAACCTGGAGATGTTTTCTCTGAACATATGCACCCTGATTTATCAATGTCACCCCATTAAAATTAATAAAAGAAATATAAACAGACAAACCATAATGACAATATGATATATCAGAATGTCTGGGATGCAGCAAAAGCCGTAATAAGAGGAAAGTTCATATCACTACAGGTCTATATGAACAAACAAGAGAAAGCCCAAGTAAACAACTTAACATCACATCTTAAGTAACTAGAAAAAGATCAAGGACAACCAGAAACCAGCAGAAGAATGAAAATAGTAAAAATCAAAGCAGAAATAAATGAAGTAAAGAACAAAAAAACTATAGAAAAAATCAATAAAACAGGCAGCTGGGTTTTTGAAAAGATCAACAAAATTGAAAAACCCTTGGCAAGACTCACTAAGGAAAAAAGAGGAAGGACTGCTTTAACCAAAATCCAAAATGAAAGAGGAGAAATTACCACAGATATCATAGATATAAAAAGGATTATCATAGAATATTATAAAAAACTATATGCCACCAAATTTAACAATCTAAAAGAAATGGATAAATTCCCAGAACAATATAATCTTTCTTGACTGAGTCAGAAAATAATAGAAAGCCTAAACAGACCCATAAGCAGGGAGGAAATAGACAAAAATATTTAAAACCTCCCCAAAAATAAAATCCAGGGCCAGATGGCTATACTAGTGAATTTTATTTAACATTCAAAGAAGATTTGGTTCCTATTCTACTCAAAGTCCTCCAAAAAATTGAAGAAGAAGCAATTCTTCCAAACACATTTTATGAGGCCTACATAACTCTTATACCAAACCTGGCAAGGACAATACAAAAAAAAGAAAACTACAGACCAATATCTCTAATGAATACAGATGCTAAAATACTAAACGAAATACTAGCGAATCAAATACAACAAGACATTATAAAAATAATTCACCATGATCAAGTGGAATTCATTCCAGAATCACAAGGATGGTTCAACATACATAAAACAGTTAACGTAATACACCATATCAACAAAACAAAGAGCAAAAACCATATGATCCTATCAATAGATGCAGAAAATGCAGATAAAACACATTATTTTATGTTTAAAACACGCAACAAAATAAGTAGAGAAGAAAAATACCTCAACATATTAAAGGTCATTTATGATGAACCATCAACTAACATCATATTAAACGGCAAAGAAAGTAAACACTTTTCTTCTAAAATCAGAAACAAGAAAAGGCTGCCCACTCTCTCCACTCCTTCCTATTCAACATAGTGCTGTAAATTCAAGCCAGAGCAATCAGACAAGAGAAAGAAATAACAGGCATTCATATTGGGAAAAAAGAAGTAAAGGTTTCACTTTTTGCAGATGATAAAATCTTGAATATAGAAAACCCCAAAGACTCCACAGAAGGACCAATAGAAACAATAAGTCAATATAGTAAGGTCACAGGATACAAAATTAACATACTATTATTGCTTTCTTATATGCCAACAATGACACTTCAGAAAATGAACTCCAAAAAATTTTGTTTTTACCGTTATAACAATGACAACAACAAATATCTAGGAATAAACATAACAAAGAATGAAAAGAAGCTATATAATGAAAAGTACAAAGCATTGTTAAAGGAAATCGAAAAAGACACAATGAAATGAAAAACTATTTCTTGTTCTTTGATAGGAAGAAGAAATATAGCTAAAATGACCATATTACCCAAAGCAATATACAAATTTAATACAATTCCAATCAAAATTCCAATGTTATTTTTTAAAGAAATGGAGTAAAAAATCATCAGGTTTATACGGAACCATAAAAAACTCCAAACAGCCAAAGTAACCCTAAGGAAAAAAATAGAAGCTGGGGGCATTACAATACTTGACTTTAAGTTATACTACAGAGCCATGATAATAAAAACAGCATCGTATTGGCAGAAAAAGAGACACTCATACCAATGGAACAGAATAGAGAGCCCAGAAATAAAACCACATATATATGGTCATATCCTCTTTGATAAAGGAGTGAAACACACACAATGGAGAAAAGAAAGCCTCTTCAATAAATGGTGCTGGGAAAACTGAAAAGCCACATGCAGAAAATGAAACTAGATTAGTTTGGGTCCTTGTACAAAATTTAATTCTATATGGATCAAAGACCTAATTATAAAATCTGAAACAATAAAATACATAGAAGAAAACAGGTACTAAACTCATGGACCTTGGCCATAGAGAACATTTTATGAATTTGACTCCAAAGGCAAGGAAGTTAAGGCAAAAATAAATGAATGGGACTATGTCAGACTAAGAAGCTTTTGCACAGCAAAAGAAACTAACAACAAAATAAACGGACAGCCAACTAAATGGGAGATGATATTTTCAAACAACAGCTCATCCTAACTGGAGAAGGGCTAATATACAAAATATATAAAGAATTCACAAAATTCAACAACAAACAAGCAAACATCCCAATTTAATAAATGGGAAGAGGACATGAACAGACACTTCTCCTGAGAAGAAATAAAAATGGCCAATAAACATATGAAAAGATGCTCTACTTCACTGGCTATTAGAGAAATGGCAAATCAAAACTACAATGAGATATGACCTCACACCTGTTAGATTAGCTGTTATCAACAAGACTGGTAATAACAAGCGTTGGAGAGGCTGTGGAGAAAAAGGAACCCTCATTCACTGTTGGTGGGAATGTGAAGTAGTACAACCATTATGGAAGAAAGTATGGTGGTTCCTCAAAAAATTAAGGATAGAACTTCCATATAGACCCAGCAATCTCTCTACTGGGCATATACCCTCAAAACTCAAAAACATTTGTACATAAAGACACATGCAGCCCCATGTTCATTGCAACATTTTTCATGGTGGCCAAGACATGGAAACAACCAAAAACCCCTTCAATAGAAGATTGGATAAAGAAGATGTGGTACATATATACCATGGAATACTACTCAGCCATAAGAAATGATGACATAGGATCATTTATGACAACGTGGATGGACCTTGATAACATTATACTGAGTGAAATAAGTAAATCAGAAAACGTTAAGAACTGTATGATTCTATATATAGGTGGGACACAAAATTGAGACTCATGAACATAGATAAGAGTGTGGTGGTTACCAGGGGGAGGAGAAAGGAGGAGAGGGAGGGGAGATGCATAAAGAAAATCAAATAAAAGGTGACAGAGGACAATTTGACTTTGGGTGATGGGTCTACAATATAATCAAATGTCAAAATGATCTTGGTTTTTTTCTTCTTCTAAATCTATGTACTCTAGTTGATCAATGTCACCCCGTTAAAATTGTCTAGATAAAATTAAAAAAAAAATTAGCACCAATCGCAGACAGTGTCAACTGAAATAAATATCAAATCTGGATGCAACCTAGCTTTTCTCAGAGTCCTGTTTCAGACATAGAGAAATGTTCTTCATGGATGTTGGGAAATCAGCCGCGTTAGGCTAGCTCGCTTGCACTATGCACAATTAGTGCATGAGCATGTGGCAGAACCACGTGTGCGTAGGTAAGGCTACAGGGGCTTGTCTCAGGGTAGATTGCGGATTGCCTACCTGCCATGGCAAGGGGCCATTTTGCTGTTCCTTCGTTTGTTGCTGTGAGAAGCAGTTATACCCTGAGTGTTTGTTCATCCACCATTGCGAGAATCTATTAAATGGGAATGGCCCAACACTTTCCAGCTCTGCAGTTCTTATACTATCTGCCTGAATCCAGTGTGAATCTGACTGGCCTCGGCCACTGGCATTACAATGGACATAGCTGGAAGTCATAGAGTTTATTTATTTTCAAATGAAGAGTTCCCATTGGGCAATCTTCCCAGCTTTCTATGCCCAGTCCCTGAAGGGATGACCTAACCATACTTAGATTAAACCAGAAGAGAGCTGTTTCTTTTTGTTGTTGTTGTTGTTTATTTTTTGAAGACTTGTCTAGAGTGACAAAGAGTCCCAGGAAATATCTCTTCAGATGCTGTTAGGAAAAACTATTGGCAAACCATAGAGCACTCTACATTTTTGGTAAAGAATCATTTTAAACAACCATTCTAACAAGTTTATGGTTAAATTGAAGTCAGACAGCCTTGGTTCAAATGTCTGCCTCTAACAAGAAAGGATGTTGGGCCAGCTTTGTGGGTATGGGACCCAGGTCCAGGGACCACCCTTAGAAGGGCCCCCACACTTAACCTAATTCTCTGCTGTTGCCATGTTGAAATTCTTACACATTTTTGAACGAACGAAGAATCTAACATCTTTATTTTGCACCGAACCCCTCAAATTACATAGTTGATCTAACTGGAAAGTGTTTAATCTCTCTGAATTACAGTTTTATTATCTGCAAGCCAAGATGAGAGGCGACAGAAGAAAACAACTCTGCCAACATCATATCTCAGACTTCAAGTATCTGGAATTATGAGAAAATAAATTTCTGTTGTTTAAGCCACCCAGTCTGTGGTGCTTTTTTTGTGGCAGCCCTAGAAAACTAATACCTGTATAGTCAATGCAATACTGGTGGTCAATGCCAGGCACATTCACTCTGGATTTGGGCAGACCACAGAAGAACCACGGAGCCAAAAGGCATTGGGGCATTTCCATTTATCGGACTCTCACAGAAGCAGGTGAGTGAACAGGTAGGGAAAACCTCTTTTTGTAGTAGCAGGGGAGCAAACCAGAGAAAATCACTCATGGGGAAAGTATTTGTTGCCTTATATAAGCTATGCACACAAAAATGGTTTCCTGCCATGTGCTTGCATCACTAATTATGTAAAGCAATTGTAGCTGGAAGACAAGAGAGGAAGCGTAACTGCATACAGCCTTCCCCTACGCACGGCCATTCTACTTTCAATGAAATTCTATTGCCTTTTAGAAGATATGCTCTATTCTCCAAGGAAAACTATGTGTAGCAACAGTAGTATGGTGTTTTGTATTTTTTAAGTTCCTTTATATGTAAAGTTAGATTGTTTCTTTGAGATTTTTCTTGTTTCTTGAGGTTGTCTCTAATGCTATCTATACATTTCCCTCTTATTTTTGCTTTTGCTGTGTCCTGTAGATTTGGGGTTGCTGTGTTCTCATTTTCATTTGTTTCATCTATCTTTTGATTTGTTCCTTGATCTCATTGTTAACCCATTCAATGTTCAGTAGCATGTTATTTAGTCTCCATGTCTTTGTGTGCTTTTTGGGTTTTTCTTTCTTGTTATTTGTAAGGAATCACCCATCTAACCTTGAACCCTCTATGACTTGGATTGGGGAACTTTAGTTAAAAGCCCTGAGTGAATGTCTCTTGGATGCAAACACCAAAAAGCTGTGAATGAGTAACCTTTGTGCAGACACAAAGGAATGCTTGTGAACAGGCTTTAGAAAATTAGCCTACAGGTTCTGGATTGCCCCTTCCTTTGTGCTTGTTAATTAGCAAAAGAAAAGGTATGTACTGACCTATTTATCCCTTTCTCCATGTCAGCAAAATGGCCATTAATCATTCTTCCCCTTGTCACCTGATCCCCCTCCCTTGTAATCCTGTTACCTCTGTTCTGCTTCTGATCAATAAAAGCTAAGGGAGAAGGAAATTTAGGAGGTCTTCTTTGCCTCCCTTGGCAGGCCTCCTTCTCTTCTTGACATAAATTTGTGTTTTGAGTAGGTTTTTTCCACACAACACTGGTAGTTCCCAGCAGGCTGGAGTTCTACAGTTATTGATTTTTAGTTCCACACCATTATGGTCAGAGAAGATGCTTGATAAGATTTCAATCTTCTAAAATTTATTGAGACTTGTTTTGTATTTTAACATGTGGTCTATTTTAGAAAATATTCCATATGCATTTGAAAAAAAATATATTCTGCTGCTTTGGGCTGAAATACTTTGGAAGTGTCTGTATGGCTGTTAGCCACAGCCACCATCACAGCCATCTGGCCCATGCAGGTTCGCATTTGATTCGGGCAAATGGTAATGAAACAACAGAGCCAAGAACTGGTGGGCCTTTAGCTTTAATCCTAGCTTGCACCCAGTGGGCAAGAAATACACACAGTGAGAAAACACTTCCCTTTCCATTCAGGGCTCCCAAAGCCACTGATTTATCCAAGTTTTCCTAGAATCAAAGGTTTGTATCTCACCAGCCTTATTCATCTCTGTTCCCCATCTCCTTCTCTCTGCACAAACTCTGCACAAACTGGCTTCTCCTTCAGCACTCTGCCATCTTGGCTGCTTCTCCTCTCCTCCACTTGGCCTTTCTCTGCTCTCCCCTCTAATGCTAATCTCAGGAACTGAGAGAGCAAGCCCTGGTTTGCCCCATTTTATAGTGTAGAAATTCACACCTTTAAGCCAATCTACAAATAAGAAAGTCTCTGATACAAAGCCACTTATCTAAGGCATAAATGGGATTCCTCATAAGAGTGCACCACTCCTTTCAAGCAATAGTCAAGGGTGTGGGGAAAAGCTTAGTTTTAAAACTAAGCTTTAGGCTATAAGGATTCTGCCTGCTTACAGCCTGTCCCCCACACACAATGCAAACTATAAGCGAGCAAACGTATATATCATATTTACAAACTTATTTGACCAAAAGTGTTCATTAAATCGAGCTGATCTACTGTGTCATTTAAGGCTGTTTTCTTGTTGACTTTCTGTCTAGAAGATCTATTTGTTGATGTCAATGGGGTGTTAAAATCTCATACTGTGTTGCTGCTCCCGTCTCCCTTGATATCCATCAAAATTTACTTTACATATTTAGGTGCACTTACATTAAGTGTGTAAGTATTGACAAGGGTTGTATTCCTTTTTGGGGGCTGGTTCCTTTATTATTTAGTGTTCTTTCTTATCTTTTACTATTGCCTATCTTTAATAGTCTATATTTTGTCAGATATAAGTACTGCTTCACCATTAGATTTAACATTTGGACCCTAGTTGTTTTTAGTAAAGTGCAGAACACTGACCTAACCAAGTATTATTGAGTTTTTATGCAATATCTAGCTTAGCTTTTTTGGAAACCTCTTCCTCTACCTCCTTTTAGTGAGTCAAAGGCAATAAAACAGAAGATAAACAAGCAACTCATTCCATTAAAAGTTTAAATTGAAGACAAAAATAGAAATAGGACCAGGCTCTTCCCATCTCGGTGCTGGCAGCTGGGGAGACAGGAAACTAACATGTGAAAACAATTGATTAACAAGGTATTGTGGGCTTGGTAAGCTCTACGAGGTGAGCAAATGAAAGGGGGCAAGCTGGGGAGTCTGCTGGGTCTGTCTGGTCAAAGACGACCCTCTGAAGCACTGAGATGTGAGCTGAGACCAGAACATAAGGGAAGCACAGCCAAATAAAGAGCTGGGGTGGACTGTGACTGTCCCCAGCAGAAGGAGTGGCAAGGACAAGTGTTTTACAGCTAGTCACGTCCGACCAAGAGTAGGAAAGCTAGTGTGGCTGGAGTGCAGGGAGTGAGGGGAGGTAGGCTTCAGCAAGTTAGACTACAGCAAGGGGCCAAATGAGTAAGGGATTTGGGTTTTATTTAAGTGTGTAAAAGGGGATTAAAGGAAATTAAGCAGGGGAGGGCCAGCATCTGATTTGCTTTTGAAGACAACCACTCAGGCTGGTGCTAAGTGAAGAGTGAATGAAGAAGTGGAAAGTGAGGGAAGATTGACATCAGAGACCAAAGAAGAAGCATCTTCAGCAGCTCGAGTGAAAGATGACAGTGGATTGGAAGGGAGAGGTGGTGTGGAGATAGAGATGAGAGAGTGAATGTGGGATTCATTATGGTCACAAAAGCAAACGAAGTTTGCTGACATGTTAGATGTCGATACAGGAAGAGAATGAATATAAGTTGATTCCTATGTATCTGAGGAATAGTTTTGATGGACATTGGTGTCATTTACTCACATTGGGAATTTGATTCTTTGGAAAGAGGGTTCTAGAGAGATGAGTATGACATCAAAATTAAACAAGAAGCCTGACCTGTGTTGGCGCAGTGGATAAAGCGTCGACCTGGGAACACTGAGGTCACCAGTTCAAAACCCTGCACTGGTCTGGTCAAGGCACATATGGGAGTTGATGCTTCCAGCTCCTCCCCCCTTTCTCTCTTCCTCTCTCTCTCTCTCTCTCTCTGTCTCCTCTCTATAAAGAAAATGAATAAAATAAAAAATAAATAAAAAGAAGTTTTTAATAAAAAAAAAAATTAAACAAGAAGATGGTGGGTTGCTTCTATGTGTACCAATGTTTTAATTGCCAGAGAACATCTTTGTCCAGGAGGAGGACAAGCCAGAAATCGATGAAATCCTTCTTAAGTGGTATTTTATCCTTAGGGGATGTGGAGGGTTGGGTTAAAAGCAAGGAAGGGAACGACCTCTTTCTGTTCCCTCTGAGTCTGAGCTTGGGGTGTTCTTTATGTGTTATTAAGGATACTGGTGGCTCTAGCTGCTCCCAGCTGTCAGTGAGCAAAAATATAATAGCAATTTAAAATAGAAAGTTTCAGTGATATAAGTATGGTTTTTCATTAAACATGTATCTTAACTTTAAAATTGCAAAATGAAGAACATAGGTTTATACCATTTCAAAACCTAGAGATCTCCTAGGTACTCTAACTCACTTTTTATTTTTGAGGGAATACAGATCCAGAGAAGCTAAAGTGGACTAAAGTCACTATGCTTTTTTCTTCCTGTTGCTAAGAAAGTCTCTGACTTTATCTGATGCTTAAGGCTTTGGGCAAGTACTTCACACTTCAGGACATCTCAAGCCAATTTTGAGGAGCAGGCAAAACTTTGCTGATCTACAAAGCCAAACACAGTTAATATAAAACAAGAAAAGCCTTCTCTTCCCACTAACCCCAAATGTGCCAACCCAGGGTATCTGCTTGCTGTCATTAAAGCTAAACTATAAAAAGGCTATACAAATAAGTTGTCAGGAAGTATAATAACATAATAAAGTGGTAAATTATCCTGACACTGTGAAGTGGGATCATCGTGAACTTCGATTTAGTAAGCAGAAACAAATAAACAGTATTTTTTGATGTCAACAAGATGGTGACATATGAGACTTGACTTTTCCACCTGCCACAGATATGCCAAATATGTAGCTACACATGGAGCAATTTCCTCTGAGGGAAATCTGGAAACTAGTTGAATCACTCCTACATACCAGGTGATTGAGGAAATACCCACATTAAAATGGGTAGTAAAGGCTGAGACATAGTCTTACACCAAGTCCAGTACCTTGTAGCAGGGGGAGAAATCCTCTGATGTCTAGCAATAATTGCAAGAGCCAAGGTACATAAGCAACATAAAGTATACATTGATGGATAAAGGAATAAAGAAATTGTAGTAGATGCATACAATATTATTCAGCCTTAAAAATAAAAGGAATCCTGCCATTTGGGCCAACATAAACGAACCTGGAGAACATTGTGCTAATGAAAATAAGCCAGACTGTGAAAGATGAAGATAAATACTGACTGGTATCACTTACATTTGAGAATTCATAGAAACAGAGAGTAGAAAGGTAGTTACTAGGGCCTTGTGGTGGGGTAAGGAAATAAGAGGAAGCTGGTAAAAGGGTAAAAACTTTTAGTGATGAAATTAATGAAGTCTAAAGTTTGTTCATTAGTTATAATGTGATGACTGTGGTCAATTCTACACTATTATATAACTGAAACTTGCTAAGTGGTGCTTAACTGTTCTCACACACAAAAGCAGTGGATAAGTAGGTGAGGTGATAGATGTGTTAACTCAGTGGTGGGAATCCTTTGACAATGTAAATATATATTAAATAATCATGTTGCATACTTTACATATATTACACTTGTATTTGTTAATTATGTCTTAATAAAGCTGGAGAAAACAAACAAACCCAGCTATCAACCTCACTTCATATAATAGCTATTCTCTCAAATCCAGTCCTCTGTTTTCTGCCCTATAGACTAAAGTATAGGTCCTTATATTTCTGAGTCTTGACCATATAATGCTTTAAGAAGAAGGGGGCGAAGGGTTGAGGGCCCCCTCAAAATGTCATTTTAGACTTTAAAAATACTAATTTCAGTTCTTATGTGAGTTTACCAGCAGAGGGCCCCCTGATACCGTTTCTACTTTTCTCTCCTCCAGATTCCCCCCCCCCCCCCCCCCCCCCGCAAATAAAGCAATTCAAACAAGCGGCAAGGAAAATCAAAATCTACTTGATTATATCCTATTGATCATTTATCATCCTTACAATGAATTAGAGATGCTCTTAAAGTCGCAGAGTGAATGTGTCTACCTTCTGGAAAATGGAAACAAAGCTGAGTGTTGTGGAGAGACATAATAAGAAGTGTGTGGTAGGTAGTTTGCAGCTATTTCAACAGATGTTTAGTTTGAGTTCACACATACATTCTTGCAAATGATGTTTCAGAATTACCATTAAAATGTTTCTGTTTAAAAGCTTCTGATTTCTTCATAGGCTAAATTAACTGGAAATTTACTCTTCAGTCAAGTTGGAGAATCTGATTAGAATTTTGTTTGATTTTTAGTCAGTTAATCAGTTAAATAAATGTTACTTTCTTCCAGCCTACTTTTAATTAGTAAATTTGAACTTGATAAATGCAGTGTGCTTTATGTCATCTCTTTTGGGAGTAAACTTTCCTGAACTGAGTGTTCTTCCTCAAAACATTTAATGGCTATTAAAAACTTTATTTTGTTAAATTCATTTTTTTTTCTGGGAAAACTTTGTGGTATCTAAATTTTAATTTACATAAAATTAATTCTTTTGTTCTGCATGATACTTTGTTAATAGATACATAATGTTTATCATTTGCTAACAACCACAGAACTGTACAACAGAAAGAGTAAGCCCAAGTGTAAATTATGAATTTGAATCAATAATAGTAATGTATCGATACATTACCAATTCTAACAAATATGTCACATTAAGGTAAGAAAATAATAGAGACAAGTGAGTGATAGGAAAAGAGAATATTTTGGAACTCTGTACTATCTGCTCAATTAAAAACTTAAATCTTTAAAAATTAGAGTTCATCATCATTATTATTTTTTTTTTGGAAAGAAAGAGAAAAGCAGAGGAAATAAGATTCTAACACCTCTCTCTTTTCCCTCAGGGTAGGACCAACAATTAGCTGATATATGCCTGGGCAAAGTTTTGTAGAGTGCAGCCATGGAAATTTTTCAGTCTGTTAACTGTTTTAGTTAAAATTTCTGATTTAGGGGGGCTATTAGATTAAGGTTAGAGTTGCATTTCTAATAAGAGAAATTAGATGGCAAGCCCAATAAAGCTCTTTTGAAGCTTTGGTAGTAGCTTAAACCAGAACAGAGGTTCCAGTTGCTGAGACAAAAGGCCCCAGCAGCTACTAATACAACGGTTGGTGCACGGGCAGCACCCAAGATTATATGATGTAGACAGCTGAGGGAGAGGAGGACCCTCAAGACCTGCTGTTCCAGTTTGAGTAGGGGGAAGGCCAAGGGACCTGATCTAACAGAGACAGGCTGGACTGGAGGCCCCAAGCTGAATTGGCAATCCAGTGGTCCCCTTTTAATATACAATGGTTGTTGGCCTTGGTGGATACAGGTCCAGAATGTTCCCTCTTTTATGGGAACCCAGAATGGTTCACTGGGACCCCAGTGGCCATTGATGATTATGGGGGCCAAACTGTTCAAGTGAAGCCAATAACTATTCCACTGGGGATAGGAAGACTTCCTCCTAAGCTATATAAGGTACCATATTTTTCATCTTATATGATGTACCTGGCCATAAGACACACCTAGGGTTTTAAGGAGGAAAATAAGAAAAAAAATTCTGAACCAAATGCTGTGTTAAAATTTTCACTCCATAAGACTCATAGGCATTTTCTCCTCCACTTTTTGGGGAAAAATGTATTTGTGGAACAAACCATATGGTATGTGTATCTCCTACCCTTGAATATATTTTGGGGGAAGATGTCTTACAAGGACTGTAGCTGAAAGCAGTGAAGGCAGTGTTGTGGGGACATGCAGCACACCCCCCTTTGCAATTATCCACTCCCTGGCACGTGACTAGCACAAAGCAGTGCTGCCTGCCAAGTGGTTATGAAGAAATCACAGGGATGATCCTCAAACTAGAAAAGGTGGGGATCATCCAGCCAGCACACAGCCCTTACAAGTCCCTGGTATGGCCTGTGTGCAAACCAGACAGAACCTGGAGAATGACAGTAGATTACAGAGAACTTAATAAAGTTGTTCTTTCTTTACATACTGATGTTTCCTCAATAGCTAACATGATGGATCAGCTAAGCCATGAGTTGGGGACATACCACTTTGTGGCAGATTTGGCTAATGCCCTTTTCTCTATTCATATAGCTGCAGAGAGTCAAGACCAATTTGCCTTCACTTGGGAAGAGTGGCAGTGGACCTTTAAAGTATTACCACAGGGCTATTCGCATAGCCCCATCTTGTGCCATGGACTGGTGGCTGCTGACCTGGCTAAATGGTAACAGCCAGAGGCAGTTTGTATGTATCATTATATCAATGACATTCTGCTAACTAGTGACTCTCTTCCACAATTGGAGCAGGCAGTCCCTACCCCGGTGTCCTATTTAAAAGCATGTGACTGGGCAGTCAATGAGGGAAAATTATAAAAACCTGGGTTATCTGTTAAATTCTTGGGAGCTGTTTGGTTGGGTAAGACAAAATTTATCCCTGATGCAGTTATAGATAAGATACAGGTGTTTCCCATGCCCACTAGAGTCGAACAGTTACAGAGATTCCTAGGTCTGTTGGGATATTGGCAAGCATTTATACCCCATTTGGCTCAGTTACTGTGCCCCCCAATATAACTTTATTTGGAAGGGGGTTCACTGGGATTGGACTGAGCAGGCACAAGGGACTGCGACAGGAGGGAAGCACCAGCTTCCTTACTGGATGGACACACCACTTGTGGACAGTACTCTGGATTTTGAATGAGAGACCTTGACTGGGGTGAAGATGGTGCTGGTGGAGGCCCTCCTGCACTGGGCAGCTGTTCCCATCCATTTGCAGGTATGAACCAACGACATTTTACTCAAGCCAGGCTTTGGGTAGCAGGATAACGTGCTGCTGCCTGCCCCAACAGCCCTCCCTAAAGACCAACAGTTTCAGTGGACATGGTCCTGGACTGTACAGCCCCCCTCACCCGACCTATGATGGGTAACCTTGTTAGCACCATGGGGTAGGGAGCTAGAGACTGGCCTCCAATTAAGTCCCTGGGCAACCAGCACCTGGCCACCTAAGGTAGGAGTGTATTATCCCTTGAGTGCTTGGGGAGACAGCATGATGAAGGACACCTTTGTAATTTTTTTTATGGCCCATAATGAGTTCTCCCATTCTGCTGCACACAGAACCAGCAGGTCCTGGTGAGCAGCACAATAAGGTTTGGAATGCCTGCCCGGGGTGGCCTCTGGTACCTGCTACTGTGCTGTCTGCAGACAGAACTCTGGCCTGGATTCTGCCAGAAGGGAAAGATTTGCCTCTCCTGGTACTGCTGACCACTCTCTCTTTTCACCCATATCTTACTGGACATTGTGAACCAGGCCTTGCCTGCCTTGGTTGGGGGGACCCAGGAAGTGGAGCACCTAACCAGGGATCCCCTCTGAGGATCTCTTGCAGCAGGCTGACACACCATCAATTTTTATTGCCATTTTCAGTATAGCTTGTGCTTTTGTAATTATGTTGCTGTGATCTCTACTGTTTCTGTGATGTAATGTACCTCACTCCTCACACAGGGACCATTGCAGCAGATACAGGTGAGCAATCCTAAAGGGGTAGAGTATGGGGAAAACACCTCTGGTAAGGCTTGCTCACTGTTTTCCTGGCTGCAAGCAGTTTGCAGGATTAGTGACGAGCGTGTGGCATAAAGGCACATGTGTGTCTCTATGAAAAGCTACGGTGCTTTCTTTCCATGGCAATTTTCCCAGATTGCTCTCCCACCACCTGAGGTGCAGTTCCCTGATTCCCTCAGCTGCCACCGAATGGACGGTGTTCCTGATCCCTTGCTCTTCACTGTGAAGCGGCTTTTCTTTGCTTACTTGCTTACTCATCTCTGCGAGCTTCCAATAAATGCGAATGACCTGACGCTTTCCATCTCCAGTTTCTCTACCGTCTGCCCAAATCCAATATGAACCTGTCTGGCCTCAGCCTAGCATTACAACCATGTAACCTTATGTTATATATATTTTTTTCTTGAAAATATTTTAAGAAATTTGTGCTCCCCAATTACTCCTTGGGAAACACTAGTTTATGCTAACAAAAAGAGAAAGCATAGCTTCTGTCCTTCCTTTCCTTTGACTCGCTATGATGTTCAGACAGTCCTCACTCAACTAAATCATTGATAGGTTCTTGGAAGCTTAAACTTTAAGTGAAATGATGTATAATGAAACCAATTTTACTATTGATTTCTGTTACCAGGCCAGTTGCTATAAATAAGAATTAAGTTCCTACAGCCATATTTCTAGTCACAAAAGATCACCAAACTTCTGGATAAAGACCCAAAACACTTCTAATATTGCACATTGAAATAATTGAGATAAAATGCATTTAAGAAATGTTAATAAGAACAAGTAAGAGAGTATTTTCCAATCCACTTATTCCAGTTCAGGGTCATAGATGGCTGGAGCGACTCCTCTCAGCTCAGGATGCAAGGTAGGAACTAAATGCACTAACCTAACATGCACATTCAGGGGATGAGGGAAGAAATCTGCGTCCCCACAGAAAACCTACACAGATGTGGGGAGGTTGTGAAAACTCCACATAGACAATGACCATGCTAGGAAATTTTTTTCTCTCACCAACATTACAAAAAAAAAAAACTATGTTGAATAAAGCAACATTATTAAAGGACCTTCTGTAGTTATCGAAAATTAGAATCTCTCTCTACTATCTCCTACTCGATTTCTGTACAATATTTGACCTTGTTCTGAAATTTGCTCGCCATTTTTAGAAGGAAGAACCTGGTGAGCATCAATTAAATTCTTCCTTAAGGAATTGCCTTTGACTATTTGTAGAAGTCCTCATTTCATTGAAAAGACACCCAATGAAGACAAAGAGGCTGCTCCCCTTCATAGATTATAAGTATTGACATCTTTCCTCTAATGAATGCTCTAGTATTATATGGATTAACTATCATTTATTTATTTTTTTAAGTGAGAGGTAGGGAGGCAGAGAGACAGACTCCTGCATGTGCCCTGATCAGGATCCACCTGGCAAGCCCACTAGGGGGCAGTGCTCTGCCCATCTGGGGCCACTGCTTGGTTGCTCAGCACCTGGGCCATTTTAGTGCCTGAGTCAAGGCCAAGGGGCCATTTTCAGCGCCCAGGGGCCAACTTGCTTGAACCATTTGAGCCATGGTTGTGGTAGGGGAAGGAGAGTAAGAGAGAGAGAGAGAGAGAGAGAAATATGATACAGGGGGGAGGGGGAGGGGTGGAGAAGCAGATGGTCGCTTCTCCTGTGTGCCCTGACCAGTAATTGAACCCGGGACTTCCACATGCCAGGCCAACGTGCTACCACTGAGCCAACTGACCAGGGCTGGATTAACTATCATAAAGGTATACATGACTGGTAATAAAATATTTCTGCTGATTAAATAAGAATTGTCAGTGGCATGATGGCATTAAAATTAAGCATTTGAGTGAACTATGAAGATTTCCCAGCTTTATCTCATCATCTTTTCTGTTACAACAGATGGAAACATTTTGATACTGATAAGAAGAGAGCTTATAGAAGAAACTTGCTGAGTGTTAGGGACAATTAGTAATAGACTCCAATTAAAACTCTGGATCTTTACTTTTTATCAAAAAGGAGAAATCCAAGGAAAAAGAAAGACTTCATCCTGTGCTTTCAGAAACACTATAGGGGCACAGAGAGAGAAAATATGGACTTTGCAGTCATGGAGAATTGCATTTGAATTCTAGTTCCAACATTCATATCCAAAATAATTTACCAAAATTATTTATTTTTAAGAGGGTTTTGGCTTTCTCATCTGGAGAAGGGGAATAATGATACTCCCACATATTGCTTTGAGAACACTGAAAGAATTAATAAATATAAAGCAACTGACACACAGTAAGTTTTTTTCTTCATATTTTTTCCCTTTTTTCCCATAGTATGTACAACACGGAACATTAGTAAATTCAATACATGTGCTAGCTCATATCACATGGGCAATTAAGCCATGGTTTAGTCTAGTAACATGATCACAAAATAGAACGCATTGATATTCAAGAAGATACTGAGCTTAAATGGCTTTTGTAATATTATTCTGGAGGAAAAAAAATTATTAATGATTATTATCTTTGAGTATCTGTTCATTACTAGCCTTTCATTTAACATTTTAGTTAGGTGAGTGATTTACTTTAAGTTCGTTACCCAGAAATCTAATAATAATTGTTACTATGAAATGAAGATAATTTATAGATGAGACTGATAATAAAGAAGAGTTAGTTGCAAAGATTATTTACTTGGAGAGAACTGCAAAACCATTTTCCAGTGTGGGGAGAGGCAGTTTGGGAAAAAGTTTTCACACAATAAATTAGGCGAATTTTACAAGATTTTTAATATTTTCCTATTTCATTTTTTAAAATTTTTATTAATTTTAATGGGGTTAAATTAATAAATCAGGGTACATATGTTCAAAGAAAACATCTCCAGGTTATCTTGTCATTCAATTATGTTGTATACTCATTACCCAAAGTCAAATTGTCTTCTGTCACCTTCTATCTGGTTTTCTTTGTGCCCCTCCCCTCCCCTCTCTCCCTCCTCCTTCCCCCACCCCGTAACCACCACACTCTTGTCCATGTCTCATAGTCTCACTTTTATGTCCCACCTATGTATGAAATCATGCTGTTCTCAGTTTTTTTTTTCCGTTTTACTTATTTCACTCCGTATAATGTTATAAAAGTCCATCCATTTTGTTGTAAATGATCCGCTGTCATCATTTCTTATGGCTGAGTAGTATTCCATAGTATATATGTACCAAAGCTTTTTAATCCACTAGTCCTCTGATGGACACTTGGGCTGTTTCCAGATCTTCGCTATTGTGAACAATGCTTCCAGGAACATGGGGGGGCATTTCTTCTTTTCGAACAGTGCTATGGTGTTCTTAGGGTATATTCCTATAAGTGGGATAGCTGGGTCAAAAGGCAGTTCGATTTTTAATTTTTTGAAGAATCTCCATACTGTTTTCCACATTGGCTGCACCAGTCTGCATTCCCACCAGCAGTGCAGGAGGGTTCCCTTTTCTTCACATCCTCGCCAGCACTTGTTCTGTGTTGTTTTGCTGATGAGCGCCATTCTGACTGGTGTGAGGTGATACCTCATTGTGGTTTTAATTTGCATTTCTCTAATAATTAGTGATGTTGAGCATTTTTTCATATGCCTATTGGCCATCTGTATGTCCTCTTTGGAGAAATTTCTATTCATTTCTTTTGCCCATTTTTTGATTGGATTGTTTGTCTTCCTGATGTTGAGTTTTATAAGTTCTTTATAAATTTTGGTTATTAACCCTTTATCAGACATGTTGTCGAATATGTTCTCCCATAGTGTGGTTTGTCTTTTTATTCTGTTCTTATTGTCTTTAGCTGTGCAAAAACATTTGAGTTTGATATAGTCCCATTTGTTTATCTTGCCTTTTATTTCATTTGCCCCTGGAGATAAATCAGCAAATATATTGCTGCAACAGAAGTTGGAGAGCTTACTGCCTATGTTTTCTTCTAAGATGATTATGGTTTCACGGCTTACATTTCAGTCTTTTATCCATTTTGAGTTTGGTTTTCTGAATGGTGTAAGTTAATGGTCTAGTTTCATTTTCTTGCAGGTAGATGTCCAATTTTCCCAACACCATTTGGTAAAGAGGCTGTCTTTACTTCATTGTATGTTCTTTCCTCCTTTGTCAAATATCAGTTGTTCATAAAGGTGTGGGTTTATTTCTGGGTTCTCTGTTCTGTTCCATTGATCTATGTGCCTGTTCTTATGCCAGTACCAGGCTGTCTTGAGTACAATGGCCTTGTAGTATACCTTGATATCCAGAAGAGTGATACCTCCTGCTTTAATTTTTCTTTTTAAGGTTGCTGAGGCTATTCGTGTTCTTTTTTGGTTCCATATAAATTTTTGGAATATGTGTTCTATATCTTTGAAGTATGTCATTGGTATCTTGATTGGTATTGCATTGTGTTTATAAATTGCTTTGGGTAATATAGACATTTTAATGATGTTTATTCTGCCTAACCAAGAGCACGGTATATGCTTCCACTTGTTTGTATCTTCCTTGATTTCTTTTATCAATGTTTTATAATTTCCCGAGTACAAGTCCTTAACATCCTTGGTTAAATTTACTCCTAGGTTCTTTATTTTTTTGGCTGCAATAGTGAAAGGGATTGTTTCCTTAATTTCTTTTGCTTACAGTTCATTGTTGGTATATAAACATGCCTCTGGATTCTGAGTATTAATTTTATATCCTGCCACCTTGCTGCATTCATTTATCAGGTCCAGTAGTTTTTTGACTGAGACATTAGAGTTTTCTATATACAATATCATATCATCTGCAAATAATGACACTTTTACTTTTTCTTTTCCAATTTGGATGCCTTTTATTTTTTCTTCTTGTCTGATTACTGTAGCTAGAACTTCCAGAACTATGTTGAATAAGAGTGGTGAAAGGGGGCACCCCTGCCTGGTTTCTGATCTTAAGGGGATTGTTTTTAATTTTTGTCCAGTTAGTATGATGTTTGCTGTGGGTTTGTCATAGATGGCCTTTATCATGTTAAGGAATGTTCCCTGTATTCTCACTTTACTGAGAGTTTTGAGCATGAATGGGTGCTGGATTTTATCAAATGCTTTTTCTGCATCTATTGAAATTATCATGTGATTTTTGTCCTTCCTTTTGTTTATGTGATGAATCCCATTGATTGATTTGCGAATATTGAACCAGCTTCGCCTCTCCAGAATAAATCCCACTTAATCATGGTTTATGATTTTTTTCATATATTGCTGGATCCAGTTGGCTACTATTTTGTAGAGAATTTTAGCATCTAAATTCATCAGGGATATTGGCCTATAATTTTCTTTCATTGTGTTGTCTTTGCCCGTTTTTGGGATCAGAATTATGCTTGCCTCATAAAAGGAGTTTGGAAGTCTTCCTTTCTTTTGAATTTTTTGAAATAGCTTGAGGAGAATAGGAGTTAGTTCTTCTTTGAATTTTTGATAGAATTCACTGGTGAAGCCATCAGGCCCAGGACGTTTCTTTGTTGGAAATTTTTTGATAACTGTTTCGATCTCATTTGTTGTAATTGGTCTGTTTAGATGTTCTGATTCTTCCAGATTGATTTTTGGAACATTATATGATTCAAGAAATATGTCCATTTCACCTTGGTTGTCTAATTTTTTGGCATAGAGTTCTTCATAGTATTTTCTTACAATACTTTGTATTTCTGTTGTGTCAGTTTTTATATCTCCAGTCTCATTTCTAATTTTATTTCAGTCCTCTTTTTTTCTTGGTGAGTCTAGTTAAAGGTTCATCAATCTTGTTTACCTTTACAAAGAGCCAGATCCTGGTTCCTCTGTATTGTTTCCTTAGCTTCTATGTCATTTATTTCCCCTCTGATCTTTATTATTTCCTCCTTCTACTAGTCCTGAGCTTTATTTGCTGTTGTTTCTCTAGTTCTTTTAGATGCAGGGTCAGGTTGCTTATTTGAGCTTTTTCTAGTTTCTCATGGTATACCTTTAGTGCTATGAGCTTCCCTCTCAGTACTGCATTTGCTGTGTCCCATAAATTTTGAGTTGATGTATGCTCATTATCATTTGTTTCTAGAAACTTTTTTATTTCTTCTTTGATCTCATTGTTAATCCATTCATTATTTAATATCATGCTATTTAGTTTCCAAGTGTTTGAGTATTTTTCAGTTTTCTTTTGTGGTTAATTTCTAGTTTCATGGCATTATGATCAGAGAAAATGCTTGATATGATTTCAATCTTCTTAAATTTGTTGAAAACATTTTTGTGTCTTAATATGTGGTCTATCCTAGGGAATGTACCATGAGTGCTTGAAAAAGAATGTATATTCTACTGCTTTAGGGTGAAAAGTTCTGAAGATATCTATTAAATCGTGTTGATCTAGTGTATCCTTTAAGTCTGCTGTTTATTAATTTTTTTTTTCTTGAGGATCTATCCAGTGATGTTAGTGGGGTATTGAAATCCCCTACTATTATAGTATTGCTGTTAATCTCGCCCTTTATATCTATCAAAGTCTGCTTTATGTATGTCGGAGCTCCTCTGTTTGGTGCGTAGATATTTATAATAGTTATATCTTTCTGTTGAATTGTTCCCTTTATCATTATGTAGTGTCCTTCTTTATCTCTTACTACAGCCTTTGTTTTAAAGTCCATTTTGTCAGATATAAGTATTGCTACACTGGCTTTGTTTTCATTTCCATTTGCTTGAAATATATTTTTCCATCTTTTTACGTTCAGTCTATGTGCATCTTTTGTTTTAAGGTGTGTCTCTTGTAGACAGAATATTTATGCGTCCTGTTTTTTTATCCACGCAGCTACCCTATGTTTTTTGATTGGATCATTTAATCCATTTACATTTGAGATTATTATTGATATGTAGTTGTTTTTTGCCATTTTATTCTTTAAAGCTGTATTCTTCTTTTGCTATATTCTTTTCCCGTTTCAACTGTTCCCAACAGGCCCCTTAGCATCTCATGTAAAATTCGTTTGGTTTTAATGAATTCCTTGAGGTTTTTTTTTAATCTGGTAAGCTCTTTATTTCTCCTTCAATTTTAAACGTTAGCCTTGCTGGATAGAGTAGTCTTGGTTGTAGGTTCTTGTTCTTCATTACTTTGAATATATCTTGCCATTCCCTTCTGGCCTCAAGTGTTTCTGTGGATAATTCTGATGTCATCCTTATGGGGGCTTCTTTGTAGGTGATAGCCATTTTTCTCTAGCAGGTTTTAAAATTTTCTCCTTTTCACTTAGCTTTGGTATTTTACCTATGATGTGTCTTGGTGTAGATCTCTTTGGGTTTCTCCTTAATGGAGTTCTCTGTCCATCTTGAAATTGTGAATGTTTTCCAGCCTTAATTTAGGGAAGTTTTCAGCTATGATTTAATTGAACAAAGTTTCTATCCCTTGTTCTCTCTCTTCTTCAGGAACTCCTATGATGCAGATGTTATTTCTCTTAATGTTGTCACAGACCTCCCTTAGAGTTTCCTTAGATTTTTGAGTCTCTTCTTTTTTCTACTCTGCTTCTGTGCCTTTGTTTATTGTGTCCTTTAACTCGCTGATTCGATCCTTAGCTTCATCCATCCTGCTTTTAATTCCTTCCATTGTGTTCTTCAGTTCTGACACTGTGTTTGTCATTTCTGTTGAATTCCTTTTTATTATTTCCATTTCCTTTTTTATACTTGTTATCTCTTTATTTAGGTGTTCGTAATGACTATCTATTGTTGCTCTAATCTCTTTGAACATCCTAACTATCATTATTTTAAACTCTGCATCTGGTAATTTGGGTATATCTGGTTCATTCAGGTCCTTCTCTGGGGATTTCTTTTGATTCATTTGGGTTGCATTTCTCTGCCTGCCCATTTTGTCTGTGTATAAGAAGGATGTGGCCACTGAAGTCCAATGGGTGTTGCCTTTGTGTTCCCTATGTGTGGTCTGTCTGCAGGCCTGCCACCCCCTGTGCTGCTGCCTAGGACAGTTGGGTATGGGCATTGCCAGCGCCGGCCCACTGCTACTGTTGTTGTGATTTCTGTCTCTCCTCTGCGGGAGGGCCTGTGTTTTGGTGCCCAGCTCTACAAGCCTCAGGCTGCCTGGGCCTTCGCCTCGCCCCTACAGGTGCGGTTGCGCATTGCACTCAAGCCACAAGCCTCAGCACCAAGGGTAGGTGTGAGCACCTTTGCTCAGCTGTGGACCCAGCCTGTTCCCGGGCTTCCGCCCAGCCCCCGGGGTCAGGGGGCTTGCGCAGAATCGCAAACCACTGTTTCTTGAGCTGGGGGGAACTGCTTTTATGCGTTCAGCCATGAGCCTCCACCTGTCCCTGGTCCTAGCCCTGCCCCCGTCGCCAGGGGTGGCTTGTGTAGTGTCGCAGAGCAGATATCTGCCCATTCCTGGCCTCCCACTTTTCTCCCGTCAGTGGAGCTGCAGGTGGGTCTGCAGCTGCCGGACTGCTTTTGCATGTACCCTCCACCCCTGCTGGGCTAGACCAAGCTCACACTGGCTGGGCCTCCACCCCCGCCGATAGAACCACATTTCAGTGTCCCACTGCCACCGTCCCTCCAGCAAGCCCTCAGCAGTATGGGTAGGTGCACTGCATCAGACCCTAACACTCCATAATGTAGTCCTGGAAGCTCCCTCCTTTAAGCAGCTCTCCTCTAAGTGCCACAGGAGAGCTTGTTTGGTTGGTGTCCTGTCTCCCTTTGCTGGTATTGCTAGTTCCAGGGGAAATATTCGTTTTTGATTAGGGAAATGACTCAACCCAGGGGTTAGGGTGGCTGTCCCTCAGAGTGTTTTTCCCTGTGCCTTCCAGTCCACACTCTCTTCCCACTGCTCTGGTCCTCTCCTCTGTCCCCATTCCCCGGAGCCCTGGTGAGTGGTTGTGAGAGAGGTTTTCTGCACTGTCCCTTTACGGAGAATCCTGGGTCTGAGAAAACTGTCTCTTTCTCACAAACAGTATCCTTACTTGTTTCACAGCTCAATACTGTTCAAACGCCTCTTCTAGGCTCTGAGGCTGCAGGCTGGAGCTTTGTTCCTGGGACCCAGGTCCCTCCCTCTCCGCCAAACTCTCCTCCCGCCACGCGAGTCTCTCCTGGCTGCTGTTCTCTCTTGGGAGCTGGGCAGCCCTCTCCGCATATTCGCTATTCTTACCAGTCTCAATGTAGATTCTTCAGTGTTCCTTGGTTTAAGAGTCCACTTAGTTTAGTTTAAAGTTGGTTTATCCAGATGATGGTTGTTAAAATTGAGTTATAATCCACTTTGTTTCTGGGAGTTGGAAGTTGGTACATCCACCTACTCTATCGCCATCTTGCCATCCTTAATATTTTCCTATTTCATAGGTGAGAAATTATATTTGACTCATCTTATTTTAAAAATGATTAACATGATGTGCATACTAAAGAGAAATCGTCGTCAGAGTAAAAGCAATCAAATCACAATATTCATTTCCTTCCAGAGTCATACAGGGACATCTTTGCATTTCTCAAATTAACTTGAATCATTATAACTGTTTTACTTTAGTCATTTTTAATAGAAATAATTTTAAGAGAAAAAAGGAAAGAATATAGCTTCATTTTAAGAAAGTAAAATGTCTGATGGCTTTCTTAAGAATTTATCTAACTTCCACCATTGTTACATAACAGTGAGTTTCCAAATCAAGCCATAAGGATTTTTCCTTAAGCCTTATTCTATTTTTTTTATAATGGAGAGTGTCTAGCCTTATTTTTAATAGTGCATCAACCAATCTATAGACAACTCACAGATTACTAAACTCTCAACAGAGCAATTACTTACAGCTTTCAATTGTAAGAACATCAGCTAAAGCCATTGCCATTGTGACTTATGAATGAACTTTGCTCCTGTGGGTTTCTTTAAGCAGATAGATTAAGAAATAAGAATCCATCATTTTGTGAATCCCTAATATGTAGAATGAAACTGTTGATAGTTAATAATAGTAAAGCATGCCTAAAGTTATACATCTTTTCATTTTTTTATTTTCTCATTCAAACAATATTATAAATCCATTTGTGGATCTGACTGTTGTTCAAGTAACAACAGATGAATTGACTTATTTTTCTCTAATGGAAATTTTTCTTTTCTCTATGTATTATCCTATAATTGTTGCCGGAAATTGCTTCATCTTCAGTAAAGCAATCTCATTTTCCTTAGCAATTTAGTTACCCTGTGTTCCCCCCGACCCCATTGTATTCTATCAGTAAGTTTTAGAAAATTTGTTTTCATACTGAAATAGAGAGTATCTTAGAATATATGAGTTTTGACTTTGGCTGCCATATATATTTTAATATATGTTTGTACTAAGGCAGGATATTAAGAAGCTAAGAAAATTCCTTGGCAAGTGGAATAGAGACCCTGAGACAAGATAATGAAATAAGGCCAAACAATTTGAAAACATGATAGCCATCATGCTAATGAATCCCAAGACTTTGCCCACCCTAACTAAACAAGTGTGATCAAGAATAAATGTGCTATATTTCTGATTTACTTATAGTCTGACTAGCCATTAAATAAAACTAAATAAGAATGTACCAACAAAGTAAGCTTATAAAAAAATTTCTGTTAAATGCAAAATCTATTTTGTTGCTCTAATTACATGATTCAATTACTGGTTTAGTAATTTTAATGAAGTATTCTGTAATAAATCAAAAATGTAATAACAATCCTGCGCTTTCACCTTTGGCCAAGCTCTCATTATAGTTAAAAGGCCTGTTCTCCTCTGGCTGATGCACAACTAGGGTTAACACCAGAGCAAGTAGAATAAGCGTAAGTTCCCACCCTTCCCCTCACTCCCACTACACTGGGGGTTTAAGTTCTGATTCTCATTCACTCAAGGCCAAAGAGGACAGCTTGACTGTGGGAATCTATGAATGCTTGTTACATGAAACAAAAATCCTAATTTATAAGTTATCTGCTAGCTTCTGTTCCTGTAACAACTGTCAGATATGTCAGCTCTGGGAGATATGAGACCTCCTTCCATTTATCTGAACAAAGTGTTCTGAGTCCCTTCAGCAAATAATTCTCAGGCCCCTTCTTTTTATTCCTTTGTTCTAGGTTTGCTTATTTCACCTCTGCCTTCTCTTTCCTTATAAAAACCCCTGCCTGTACCAGCAGAGGGAGAGAAGTTTTTGGGGATAGTGTTCCCCCATCTTCTCAGGTGGTGGCCGCTTGACTAATCTCTTTCCTTCTCATCAGCACCTGTGTCAGGTAATTGGTTTTCATGTCAACAGGCAGCCGAACCTCAAGATCATTTTCCTGGTTTCACAAGAATACTTGATAGCAAAGGTTTACACCTCCCTAACCAGAGAATACATATCTTAAATCACTGTGGTCAGGAAGATAGGTAACAGAAATCCTATCATTGCCATTTGTACTGGGCAAACCCAAGGACAGACGTATTCAGGGAATAAATTAAGCAAACAAACAAAAAATAGAGCTAGACAGACCCAAGGCAAAAGTAGAGCAGTAAGGCTGACTAGAGAATGATTCCAAACTCCCTTGTATGCTTTTTTTTTTTTTTTGGATAAACCAACATATCAAAGGGTACACCTGGAAAGCTAAAAAGACCCTTGCCTGAGCCCTCTCCTAGGATTCCTGCCTGCAGAAACTGAAGAAAGATAAGAACCCTCAAGGCAAAGAACTCGATGGTGTGCCCATACCTTTCTTCTCACTCAGATGTACACCTTCACTTTAATCTCCTAAACTACTATTATGTCATAAGTAAAAAAAATAAACAGTTGGTAAGGTTTGGGAAAATTGAAACCTTTGTGCACTGCTGATGTGAATGTAAAATGGTCCAGCTCCTTGAAAAACAGTTTTGTGGCTCCTCAGAATGTTAAACATACAAGTACCATCAGAGCACATGATTCAATCCTAGGTATGTAGGGAAAGAATTAAAAACAGAGACTCAAACATGTACACGCACATGCACGCTCAAAGCAGCACTGTGTACAACACCCAAAAGGTGGAAACAACAGAAGTTGTCATCAACAGATGAACGAACAAATAAATTGTGTTATATACATACAATTGCAATAGAATATTATTTAACTGTAAAAAGGAATAAATTACTGATACTTCCTACAATGTGGGTCATATATATTATTAAGACGTGCTAAATAAAAGAAGTCAGATGCAAAAGGTCACATTTTATATGATCTCATTTACATGAAATATCCAGGCTAAATAAATCTATAGAAGCAGAAAATAGATTGGTGGTTGTCAAGGCTGGAAGGAGTGAGGAAGTAAGGAGAACTGCTTACAGGGTAAGAGTTTTACTTTGGAAATATTTTGGAACTAGTTAGAAGTGGTTGTTGCAAACTGTGAATGTACTGAATGTCACTAAATTTTTCACTTGAAAGTGGTTAATTTTATCTTATGCAAATTTTGCCTCAATAAATTACTTTTTTTAAGAAAAGAAACAAAGCCAATATTTGGATATGAAACCACCATAGAGGAAAATATTGACCGTAAAATACATTATTCATCACTATTGTACTTTTTTAAAACCATGACAGAGGTAGAGGTAGACAATTGAATTATTCTTGCATAACTTCTTATTCTAAAAGTATGAGGATTTAGTCATCATGTACCATTTATCATACGGGCAGAAGAAAATAAAACTTGACGTTTGTTGGGCAATTGTATTTGACTCTAATTCATTAGTAGTCAAGTGATTAATTCTAGTGTTATTGTCGTTGTCAGAACATGGAGGTCTATGCTAACGGTATCTGATCTTGATTCATTGTGAGTCTCAATTTTTTCTTCTGTAAAATGATAAAGCAGTTCACTTTAACTAAGTTTTTGACTAGTAGTATTCCAGGCATAGTGCTAAGTACTGAATATAAAAATGAACATAGAATAAGTGCTATGGAAAAACAGCTTCAAAGAGGGACACCTTACCCAGTCTGGGCATAGACAAGGGTCAAAAAAACTTTCTTGGATCTATCAGTCTAAACTGAGTTTAAATGAATGAAAAGGAATTAGTCTCATACAATCTGAAGATGATGTCATGGAAAAGTTCCTGGGAACTGTTGTTGAGGCTGTCAGGCAGAAGAAGTTGGAGCTCTGCCACATGTATCTCTCAGAAAGGGTGTGACTGCCACTCTCTGGAGCCCTATCTACAAAGCTATATTTTCGATTTAGTTTAAAATTGGTCAAGAATTGGAACTTAGACCTTAGTCTATGATGTGGTTCATGGAACACGTGAACTTCTGAAGCACTTCTGAGGTTAGTAGCAAAACATTTCTTTATCATCAGATAAGTAAAAAGGCAGGGACATTTACTCACCCACTAGTTGTGAAATTAACAACCACCAGAGGCTGAAACATCAGCAGGCTTCCACAATAAATCAAAACAATGATAGAAGCTGTTGTGCAATTGTTACTTATCATACATTGAGCACTTGGTGTTTTAATATATACCATATCAATTAATCTTTACATTCCTGTGAGAGCAACACTAAGCATGCACACTTCTTATTTCCACTTCAGAAAAAAGAGAATTAAAACTTAAAGAAGATAAAATAATTTGCTGAAGATCCCATAATTAGCAAATATGAAATAGAGGTGTCTGTTTGGAATTAAAAACTCTTTCCACTTTGAAACACAGCAGGGCTCCCCAAACCTAGCTGGTCATCAGAATTAACAGGGGAAGTAAAAACAAAACTAAAAAAGAACACCCTTGCATTCCTATACTCACAATGAAGAAGTGGAAACAAGTTAAAAGAACAATACCATTTACATTAGCACCCCAAAAAATGAGACAGGAATATGAGGAAAACGATATAACATTGGTAAAGGAATAAAATAACTAAATACATGAGAAAATATTCCGAGTTCATGGATAGAGTAGGAACTCAATATTGTCAAGATATCAGCTCTTCCTAACTTGGTCTATAGATTCAATGGAATTCCAATAGAATCCCAGAGAGTTATTTTGTGAATACTAACAAACTAATTCTAAAGTTTATATGGAGAAGAAGACTCAGAAGAGCCAAAGCAATTTAAAGGAGAGAAACAAAGTTGGAAGACTGATGTTACTTGACTTCAAGACCTACTATAAAGTTACAGCTTTGAAAACAGTTTTGCACTGGTGAGACAGGCAGATCGATGTAAAAGAATAGACAACCCAGAAACAGAGCCCCAGATATATGTAGTTAACTGATCTTTGACAAAGGAATCTATAATTTACAAAGTACTCTTTGATTGTGATGATCATTCTGGTTTTGAAATAACAGGCCAAAATTGCAATAGAAGCTAAATGTAATCAATTAAAGTTATGAAAGTTTTAAATAAAAATTGTATGAGGAAACTAAGAAATAATGAATGATAAGGGCTTAAGGAAATAGATCCTCAAATCTCATTTTGCCTTTTCATTCATATCTGTGTCAATACATATATACTAAGTTATGTACTTCTCAAATCACCAGTGTTATAAAAAAGAAAAGAAGGAAGGAAGGAAGGAAGGAAGGAAGGAAGGAAGGACAGAAGGAAGGAAGGAAGGGAGGAAAGGAAAGAAGGAGGGAAGGAATGAAGGAAGAAAAAGTAAGAAATGATGATACCAGTGCTGTTGCTCCATGGACCACACTTCGAGTAGCAAGGTTGTAGACTGTCAGCTCTTTGAGGACAGGGTTCTATTTGTTTCAATCACTTGTGTATATACCTAATACATATGACAGTTCCTGGAACACAGTGGGTGCTCACCATGTGTTTGTTGAATGAATAAACCTTTCCCTTGTCCAGTCTGATTAAGGTCTTTTGCTTGTGCTTTCCCTCACATTTGTGTATTGATATGGTACATCTTTCCTGGCATTTATAATGGCCTATGGAAGTAGAGCTTTTGCTTATTTTTTTCTTATTTTCTTTCACTAAAGATAAATTGCTTAAGGGAAGGGTATATATAATTTCCTACATGTTTCTCAGTACTTAAGACAGTGCTTGAAACATAAAAGGCACATAGAAATGTATCAAAAAATGATTTGGAAATGCAAAACCTATTTTTTATTCCCCAAAATGACAACTGATCTTCCATTGACTTGTATTTCTCCAAGCATGAGTGTATAGTCTCAGGAGAGTGAAGGCAGAGTTGCGTACTGAAGACAGGAGGAATGGGTGTCTGGGAGGATCTGTTCTAGATTGGAAATTCACATGCATTGTCATCCTTATATCAGACACAAAAGTTCAAAGGACTTGGCAAAAGAGGAAATGTCTCTACAAAGTAACAAAGTAGATTGAGTACATCAGCAGTTGTTATTTTCAACTGGTGCTTTTTGTCATGAAAATAGCTGGTTTGCAAGGTCAGAATTTTTTGGCCACCTTCAAGATCATTGCACTTTCTCAGATCTGGCATTGAATCTAAAGTCTGGCAAATCTAGCTTCTTAAAGTGGATTAGGTGGGTCCCAAAAGGAGATTGGTGTACTAGCTACATAAAAACTTTGGTGATATTTCTCTAAGGATAGCCACCTCTTTTGTTCCTCTTCGGCTTTGAGTCCAGCGTCCTGACCTAAGCCTTGCACACTATTCCATACACTGCCATTGTTCATGCTTGTCCTACTACAACCACTAGCTCTTTGATATCATCACCTTAACTATAGTCTGGTAAGTAAGACATAAATTAAACCTGTGGCCAAAGTCCAAAGTCAGTTACAAAGTCCAGAGTCAATTCACAACCCCTCCATGTAAAAAATGCATTGATATTGACAGATTAGCTCAGCCTTTTCCAGAAAAACAGAAAGAAATAGCTGTACATGCAAGCCCTTCTCCTCATCTGATCTCCCTGAATTCCTTCCTTATGGCACACAAGATAGGCAGACACAGTTATTCTTTTTACAAGAACAAAGAAAAGGAGTAATGATATAAATTTGAGGGTTCACTTCCATATCCAGTGTAAATAAATGGATGGTCTGAAATTTTGCCTAGAAAGAGATATATAAGAGTTAAAAGTTATTCTTGCTTGTTATATCTATTTAGATTTTTATATTTTACTGTTGAATACACTAGTAGATGGAGTATGGAAATAATACAGCTCTATGTACTATAGATATGTAGCTATGTCCATGAATATATAAATAATCTAGATAGTATGTAACTATAGATATCTTAGGTGTAGATAGAAATTATAAATGTATATAGAAAATTCTTTGTAACACTAGAATAAGATATTTTTGTAGGCAAGCAACCTAGTTGTTGCTTGGCCTAGTGGGAACTTGTTTTGGAAAACTCTGAGTCTTTTGTGTGATTCCATTTGAGTGGAAGGAAACGTTCTGAAATGTTTCCTATATAGAGCCCATCACCAGGGAAGCTGGAATCAGGCTCCCTTGAGGCCCACGGGAGGCAGGGGGAGGGTGCCCTTTGCTCTTAGTGAGAGAACCCCTCAGGAAACCATTCCAACAAAGTCTAAGAGAAAGCGAATATTGAACGACTCCTATAGTACTCCAGCTGTTCCGTCTGAAAGTAGAATTGTCAGAGACCTTCCCAGTCTCCCATTTCCAGGCTTACAACCCGAGTGGTGGGAAGTTACAATTGGAAATGACCCCAAGGAATCACGCCCTCTTTCCTGGAGGTGGGAAGTGGGAATGGCATGACTGGCCCTGCGCATCTGTCAGGGGCCGGAATGTCGCCCAGGCACTGGTCAAGTGCCCAGGCTGGGTTCCAGTTTCTCAGCCGCGTTTTCTGCTCTGCGCACCCAACCTGCTTGTGAGGACACTGTCCCCAGCACCCGCCCCAGCATCTCTTCCCCCTGACGTCCAGCCTTGAGCTCTGACGATCGCCTCTACCGGCCACCCTTATAAAGGGGACTTTTGCCAAGACTGTGATTGATCTCCTCCTCGGCCCGTGCCACTCACCCTCAGCCAGCGCCCACACCTGTCAGCTCCACGAGCGCCCAGGTTCTTGCAGATACTAGAAGAGGAGACGCTTCGGGATCCTGACCCCAGCTCTTGCTCGTGCCTCCCTTCCTCTGCGCCTCCGCCCACCACCACACCCTTGCACACACGCGCGCGCACACACATATTTTTCACTCTACACTGCACCCTTGCAGTCTTCGCCACTTGGGTCTCCGGGAGTGGCGGTCCCGGGAGCAGTCGGATCCGGTCAAGCGCTCCTTTGAGGGAGAGGCTACAACTCCAGGTCCAGGTAGGCGCGAAGCCGGCATCCTCGGAGAGCCCTGCCGCGCCAAGCAGCACTCCGGAGCGAGGTGCGCGCGGAGCAGGGCATTTTCGGTGCGAAGGGACGCGGTATTTTGGGCACTTCGTGGGGACGTGCGGCAGGTCCACTTTAGGGAGCGAGCTGCTGGAAAGTCTGGTAGAAGAGACAAAGTCTCTGGGCAGGAGATGGGCAGGGGGGTCCAGGAGGGACAGTGGGGCTCAGGGAACAACCAGGCGAGGCCTGAGAGAGAACTTCCCGGTTCGGTTTACTCACAAAGGCAGAGCCCATCAAGCCACCAAGGCTTCTTTTGCTTCCCCCTGAATCCGAGGGAGGCTAGCTCTTTAGCTATAATATCCATATATTATATATATACGTGTATGTGTGTGTGTGTGTGTGTGTGTGTGTGTGTATATATTTCCACAAGCATATATATATATTTCCACAAGCTTGGTCCCGAAGGTGAGAAATCTTTAACAATGAAAAAGTGAAGATGTTAGAACTTCGCATCTGTCTTCTAAGAGTCTTGTTCTTAATACCGTTGACCCTCTGTTATGTTTTTAAGGACTCCGGTATTTTTAAATTGTTTTCTTGTATATACCATTGAGGAGTTGGAGAGAGACACAGGGAACAAAGAACAGTGGCTTAGAAAGAAGGTTGACCAAGATATTAACCATAACATCTTTGGTTACTACAGACACTGGAACCACAGGCACTTGTTGAAAATTGTAGCTAATGTGTTTTTGGAATGGAATTTCCTAAAGGTTTTTTGTTTTGTTTTTGTAGATATTTTCACCTCACATTACTTCTGAAACATTCCTTAACATTGTTTGAAAGAAGGGATAGAAGAATGAATGAATGACTATGTTAGAATGCTCAGTCATCTTTCATGATATACTTACCTTGCTAAATAATTCTAGGTTGAATAGTAAGTTAGTTCCTGAAAGCAAATACAGACAGACTCTTTCTTGACTGAATTACTGAGGTAAGGTACAGGAAAAGGTTAATTTTATATTGAAGACATTTGTTAAATACAAAATGATGATGAGTACATTTGTTACAAAGCATTTTCATTTTTCTCTTTTTTCTTGAATGCTCAGAACAATGCTATACTGTTAAATAGAATAATATAATACACACTTGTTGATAGGTGCTATTTTAACATGCTATTTCAATGTACTTTTTTTTCAAGTGGCAGAGGATCTCTCATGAGCCAGCTGGTTTATTCCTGACTGCTTATGAATGGTTGGCTGGCTTACCATGCATTATTGAATTTATTCAGAAGTCTTAATGAAGTAGACAGCTGTGGAAGATTCCAGACCCCTAGATAAAAAATGGCTTTTCATGTAGAAGGACTGATAGCTATCATCGTGTTCTACCTTCTGATATTGCTGGTGGGAATATGGGCTGCCTGGAGAACCAAACACAGTGGCAGCGCAGAGGAGCGCAGTGAGGCCATCATAGTTGGTGGCCGAGACATCGGTCTGCTGGTGGGTGGATTTACCATGACAGGTAGGTTCAGATGCCCAGCTCCCTGCCTCCCTCCCCTCCTTGGTTTGTCAGAATGACAAAGCAAATGTTACTCTTTGTCCTTTGAGGATTCTTTGTGTTCATTACATATATACATACACAAGCATATATCTATATATATGCATGTATGTAATATATATATATAAATTTTACATTTATTTAAAACAAAAATAAAATTGTTCAACCCAGTAATATTTGAACAAAGTGATTTTGTAATTAACCACTGGACAGAACATCCAATTCAGGGGCAACACAAGTCCAAATTGATTGATGACCTGTTTTAAAACTCAATTCTCTCATTTAATAAACTAATTTCCTTACACAAAGACAATCACATTTTAGGAATTCACAGCACCAAAAGAAAAAGTTTCCAGAAACATTGATCTAAAAAGAAAAAAAAGAACCTCTGGCATGTCTTAGGAAACCCAAACCACCATCTGCAGCTGTCTCCCATTTAGACCTTTTCTGTGACAAGAGGGATGGAGATTCTACCTTTCTCTGCCGAGAGGTGGTTTTATTAAAGTGCTGACTTATTTCTCTTTTAAATCCTTTTTTTGTCATTGAAAAGATTCCTGAAAAACAATGTAAAATTACATTTTTAATATTATTTGATACATATTTACTAACAAAACACACTTCATATTAGAGACTTATTAGGTTTTTAAACATCAGCAACATAATCCATACTGACAGGAACTCTTAGTGCTCATTTGGAAAATACCTTACTGGAAATCATATCCAAGTGATGCCCAATTTCAGTCCTGAAGTCTTATTTTAAAATGAGTCATTCTCTATATGAAATACTTTACCAAACCAATCTGTTAAACTTGCATCCTTGTTTGGCTATCTGAAATATGCAATGTTCTAAAATAATTTTAAAAAGATTTTTTTTTCAGATAGTCACATTTGTTTTGTTAATTCTTGGCTGAGTGCACATGGTTTTACTTGGTCTTTATGAATATCTTTATATTTATATTTGAGAATTATGAAAGAGGTCTGGGGTTCAGTGAGTGCACAGAAGTACATGGCTACCAAGGACCAGAGTCAGTGTCAAACCCAGGTTTTTTGGGAATTACACCCAGGGACTCTCCACAATGTTACCACACTCAGCCCTTTAGCTGGTTTCTCTTAGTCTCTTTATAAAGGTACACAGTTGAAAGAAGATCCTTTTTTTTTCACATAGACATATATGGAACAAACTGTATTGTGCAAAATATTTTTTATGATACCTGATATGCAAAATTAGATAAGTACAAAAACACAAAGAATAAAAATCATTCACTGAAATATTGACACAGATTTTACAATGTTTTTTCTCATTATCCAGTTGATGAACAGTGAGCACAGATTTATATCTTCATTTTCATTCTTTATTATATCATTTCTTCTTTCCCTTAAAGATCCAGATTTGATACTGTTACTTGAAGTGAATTAAAACATTGTAATTATATTTCCTTCAGCTTTATCCTATAAAAAAATAAGGAAAAAAGTAACATAAAACAAAGGTGGTTAATTTTACTCAAAAAATATTGAAGAGGACAAATAAGCTATAGTATATCAAAGTATTTTGTTCATCGTGAATTTTTATAATGTTTTATTACTCTAGTTAACATTCTATTTATTTAGTCCATAAGTGATTTTTTTTTTCATCGAATAGGCTGTTTTTTAATAATCTCTCCCATTCTCTCTCTTTTTTTAAAAAAATTTCTATTGAATTTATTGGGTTGATTTTAGTTAATAAGATTATATAGGTTTCAAGTGTGCAATTCTATAATACATCATCTGTATATTATACTGTGTGTTCACCATCCCAAGTCAGGTCTCCTTCCGTCATCATTGCTCCCCCATTTACCCTATCTCCCCCACCGCATAGACTTATCTGTATCTGAGTGGTTTTAATCCTTTCACCTTTTTCAACCAGTCCCCTGCAACCCCTTCCCTCTGAGAGCTGTCAGTCTTTTCTCTCTGTCTCTATGAGTTTGTTTCTCTTTTGTTCACTAGATTTCACATATAAGTGAGATCATATGGTGTTTGTCATTCTCTTACTGGCTTATTGCACTTATAGGCTGTTAAATTGTATAGTAAAAATTGAATTGTAATGTTTCCTATAAAGAGTCATGCTCTAGCTCAGTTTTTAAAGATTTTTTTTCTTTATTTTCTTTTTTAATGAGAGGAAGGGAGACAGAGAGACAAATTCTCCACATGTGCTCCAACCAGGATCCACCTGGCAATTTCTGTCTAGGGCTGATGCTCAAATCAGTTGAACTATCATCAGCATCTGGGCCAATGCTTGAACCAATTGAGCCATTGGCTGAGGGGAAGACAGAGAGAAGGGGGAAAAGGAGGGGAAGAGAAACAGATGCTTGCTTCTCATGTGTGTTCTGACCAGGGATCGAACCCGGGAGATCTGCATGCCGGGCTGATGCTTTATCTACTGAGCCAATAGGCCAGGGCCTCAGATTAATATCTGATAAGTTTATTGCCAAAATGCATTTCTCATAATTTTACACAAATTCAACATAAGAATTATTTTAAATATTTTGACTATACTGTAAAAATATATAACTGCAGAAGTTTAAGTGTTCCATTAAGTTTTATTATTCAGCAAGAATCAAGTATTATATTCTCAGAGAAAATGGTTGAGTTTATACACTGTCTTTAAACCTGTTTAAACAAAATGGGAGGTTTGGAGAGCTTCCTCTACTTCACCTTCATCTATCATGCTACAGAAATTTTATTGAATAACATCTAAAATATTTATTATTCTCTATGAAATATCAAATGTCTTACTAAAAGAGCCAGATTAGAACAAAGAATTGCAAGTGGATATGCAGTCAATATTTTAAATTTTTTCAAATGCTAATCTAGGTTTTAAGTGAATGTTGGGTACTTAGGAAGAAAGCACAAACAGATCATTTAAATTCATTTTAAGACACCTTGGAGTAAGTGTCTTCTGCCTCCTTCCTTCGCCCAGTTAACAATTTCATGTAGTAAGTACAACTCAGTTGTGATTTAAAGTGACTATATTAATAGGAAATACACACACCCAAAACTACACTTGTGCATGCACAGAAACACACACACACACACACACACACACACACAGACACACACACACACCTTGAGGACAATAGTTATAATCAATGTGAATAGGTCAATATAAATAAGTAAAATAGAAGAACCTTGCAATAAATACCTGACCCATGTTATGGAGGCTGAGGGTAAAGTTGTAGTTTTACTGAGAATAGAAATACTCTTATACTATATTGCATATGATCTCAGACTTTTTTTTTATCTCAGACTTTTTAAAATATATTTTTAAATTTGTTCATTATAGAGAGGAGAGAGAGAGAGGGGTAGAGAGAAAGAGAGAGAGAGAGAGAGGGAGAGAGAAGGGGGAGGAGCAGGAAGCATCAACTGCCATATGTGCCCTGACCAGACAGGCCCAGGGTTTTGAAGTGGCGACCTCAGAATTTCCAGGTCAACGCTTTATCCACTGCGCCACCGCAGGTCAGGCGAGCTCAGACTTTATGATCTAATAAAATTATTTAAAAATGTTGATGACTAAATGGATTTAGATAATATCTGGGGCAATCTTTTCCAACAAAAATATAATGAGAGCCATAAATACAATGTTACATTTTCTACAAATCACTTTAGAAAACATAAAGAATAGTTGAATTAATGTAAATAATAGAATGTATTTAACTCAATACATTGCAAATGTTTTTATTTCACCATGTTGTCAATATAAAAAATTATTGAGACACCTTGCATTTAGTTTTCCACACTAAGTCTTTTTTTTAAAGTTTCTTTAACATGCTAAGTCTTTGAAATCTAACATGTATGTTACCCTTATAAAACATCTCATCCAGACTAGCCACATTTCAGGTATCAATAGCAAACATGAGGCCACTGTGTCAAACTGAGCAGGCCTAGGGTGTGACAGGTATGAGAGTGACTTTTTCCTCACTTTTTATTTTATTTTAGCCACCTGGGTTGGAGGAGGTTATATCAACGGAACAGCTGAAGCAGTGTATGTACCAGATTATGGTCTAGCTTGGGCTCAAGCACCAATTGGATATTCTCTTAGTCTTATTTTAGGTAAGTGAAAGTTCAAATCTCAGTGACCCATTCAGTAAATCACAAAGAACAGGAATAAAATAACAAGGGAAATAACAAGTCAAATCATGTAAATAATGATAGTGGGAAAATTACCAGATATCTTTAAGGAGCTGCTACCAGAAATTGGAAAAACATGCTCAAATTATATTGATTATGGAGTATGTAAAAAGAATCCTGTGTTATTATGACTATAAGAACAGTAAATTTTTTAACATAATGATTATTTTCAAAAACAGTATGGCTATATCATTAAAGATGAATCAACTTGAATTGTACCTGAATTTCTTTTTGTAAATCAAGCTAATAAAAGGTCAAGAATATTATATAACACAGTGTTCCTAATTCATTTTTGCACTTAAAATACTTTTATTAAATCTTGTACGTAGTCAAAATATCTGAATGCTTGCTACACTGGATGATACAAATGCATAAAGGCATTTAGTCAGTTCTGTGCTGGTCCACATTTTCTATCCACGTGTCTCAGATATACCATTTAATGGTTCTTTGAATGCATGCAATGATAAATGATTTAAGAAATTTGCCTTTGTTACTAAACATTTCTTGGTTCTATATTCACATGATATTTCAGACTGATTCCTCAACATATATAAGTGTTCCTGAAAATGCATTTCCCTTGAGAAATTATAGCATAGTGAAAGGTTGGCAGAGACTATTACATTATTAATTTGTTATTTTCTCAAAAACACTTCATTTCTTTTAGGTGGTTTGTTTTTTGCAAAACCCATGCGTTCCAAGGGATATGTTACCATGTTAGACCCATTTCAGCAGATTTATGGAAAACGCATGGGCGGTCTCCTATTTATCCCTGCACTAATGGGTGAAATGTTCTGGGCAGCAGCCATCTTCTCTGCCTTAGGTAAGAACTGATGAAATGTTGCTCTACCGGAATCTCTGGTTAACCAAACATTATATACACAACTTTACTTTCTTCAGCCATAAGTCAGGCCGTCCTCAGTCTCTTTCCCTTGGATTAATGCAATCATCTCCTTGCCTACAGCTCTGCCCCCCTCCTGTAGTATATGTACACATGTTAGACAGAATCATCCTTCTAAAATGCAGATCTAATTATGTACTTTTCCTACTTAAAAACAAACTTTCTAACCAGGCTCATAGGCTTTTCATGACTTAGCCTCTGATTCTCTTCTGTCCTTGTTCTTTCTTTCATAATTTAGTCCTTCCCTCTTGCCTCTCACACTTTGCAAACCCAGGTGCCCGCTACTTTGGATTTCTCTCTCCTCTTTCCTCTCTCACATCCGGATCTTCAAAGTGGTCATCCTGAATTTACTAAGCACCTTTCCTATGGGCTTATTTGGACACATGGAATGTTGTTTTCAACGGACTTACCACTTTGTGTGATTATGTACCTGTTTATGTTATGCCTGATTTTTAATCTCACAAAAAGAATTATAAATTTCTTGAAGTCAGGGCTTGTGTTTTGTTAACAGTTGTAATCCTGTCACAAATGAATAAATAACCCATCTATGGCTATACTTTCTTCAAAAGGAAAAAGAAAAAGGATGTACCGTTCTTTCTCACTGTAACTCCATTACATCACAAAGTAAAGGGTTGTAGACATGTTCAGAGAGCTAGAAAATGAACTTAGACTCGTTAGGGTCTATTTTACAAAGATAAATTAATGCCTTGGCCCTCAAATTCTTAGCTCACTTATAAAATTTAGAAAACAAGAGATTTCAATGTGATCATGGGAAATCTTCAGGGTCAATGCCCTACCTTTTGATCAAGGGGAAATCAAAACCATTCAACTGAGTATTGAGTTCCTGCTTGAAGATCAGTAAGTTGGAAGTTTCACGACTTTCCTCAGTGAGCTATGTCAATGTTTGACATCCTTTAATGTTATTAAATTGGAGAACTAGACCAAAAGAAAAATGTCCAAGAGTTATAATTGAAGTTTCAACGTGAAGTAAATAATTTCAGAAAAAAATTTGTTCAATACCTATACAATTTAGGCTATTATCCAAATTCACTTATAAATAATTAAACTCATCATCATCCTTCAATACTTTACCAGGTTTTTCCTTTCTTTAACTTATTTTTATTCAAGAAAAAAATTAATTTTGCTACTAAAATCAAGGTAGTAAAAAATTTGTTTGAAAAAATATTTTGTATTATCTTAAATCAAAATATCTTATATTTATCTTTGAGATAATGGATTTTCATCTTTTATAGTTGCATACACTATAAGCCTACAATTGAATAAGAAAAATAGAATATAAAATTGTAATTAATGGTACCAAAACTCAGATTTATTGCATGCATATTAGCATTGCTATCATTGCTACATTAAATAATATAAAATATAAACTTTACAGATTTTGAGAATGATGGGGAAAAGGTAAAGCAGTCAGTGAATTCAGAACATGCAGTCCAAGAATCACAGTGGTCCAGTTGTCCATACTGTAAAATCTTCATTGGAAATATAGACACAAACAAACACAATAAACAAAATCATAAAGTAAGAAAAACGTAAGTTTGATTTCTAAGGCAGGTTTAAACCTTCGCTGGTGAAAATTACTTAAAACAATGATGTTGAAATTTAGGGCTCTTCAACACATTGGTGTCCTAGGAACAAACAGGACAGGAATGTTCCTAAAATTAATTAAAAAAAGTAGATTTTTCACCAAGTTGAAAGAAAAAAGTTAATAGATATAATTTACTTATTTTATTTTTTTCTTCTACAAATTTCTCTCAAACCTTGGTATCTTATACCATCTTATACTATCTGCCATCTAATAAAAGCTAGCAGAGGGTTGTTAGGTTTATGATATAGGGTGTTTTCACATAAATGTGATATATTTAAGTTTAAGTTGGAGGTTCCAATAGCGGGTGAGTTTAATATAAGTTCTTATAGTAATAGTAAGATTAATATAATTCATGGAATTCTGAAATCATATGAATTTCAGGTGTCATCACATAAATAAGTTAGCAAAGTACTAATTTTTAAATTAAAAATATTTTTACTATATGTATTGTGTATATACATATAAGTATATGCATATTAAATGTACTAAGATTTAAATTTTTTGATATGAAAATTAACTTTAGCTGTTCCATTTCATATTACATAGGAACAATATCTGCTGTCACTGAGCTTTCAATGTGTCTTTAGATAAGAGGTTAACAAAACACAGGGTACTCCATCTGAGTACCCTAACCATAGTTTTCTCTTGTTTGCATTCTTTCAGGAGCAACCATCAGTGTGATCATTGACATTGATGTGCATGCTTCTGTCATAGTCTCTGCGCTCATTGCCATTCTGTACACTCTCGTGGGCGGACTCTACTCTGTGGCCTACACGGATGTTGTTCAGCTCTTTTGTATTTTCATAGGCCTGGTAAGTGGGACCATTCACAGGTTCTCTCTCCTTCCCTTCTTCTCTCTCTCTCACTCTCTTCTTCTTTTCTTTTCTCCCCCCATTCTTTTCTTCCTTCCTACTTTATTTTTCTTCCTTCCTTTCTTCTTTTATTTTCTTCCTTTGTAAAAGTTAATGTGGCATTTTATACTAACTCAGCAAAAAGTAATAGAAAAGTTATTTTCATCACGAGTAGTATATGTAAGTCATGTACCATGAAATATTAAATTTCTTTATGAGTTAATTCATGAAAAATTCTAGTTTTGTTAGACTTTTACAGAAAAGTGTGCTCTCAGTTTAATTCTTAGAAAGGTCTAGGTCTTTCCTTCATTCAAGTCTACATCTCATGCTAACCTATGTGTAATATTCCTTGAGTTCTGAAGACAGCACACTTTCCTCAACATTAAAATTTAAATCTTAATGTTATCCTGCATTAGTCTCTTATTCTCCACTTATATTAATGTCCGCTAATCCATAAAACTGCTCATGGGACATAGAAATTCTCTCTTTGGAAATACTGTGGGTTGTAATATGTGTGGTCTAAAAACAAACAAAAAAATTATGTAAGGCACTAAAAAGATTTATTGTGTATTGCATATACATCCCAGGTTAAATTAAGTAATATATTTATGCTTTCTAAAATATTGTATAATTATGAGACATGTATATTTTTAGTATTACATTAAAAGCACTTTTGTGTGTTATGAACATATTTTAGTCAATGTTTAGCCGTTGCAAACTGAAATCTTAAAATCTAAAGATTGTAATTATACATATAATGATATCTAACACTTAAGCTGTATCAAAGGAAGTATAAAAAAATGACCAGGTGGTGGCGCAGTGAATAGAGAGTCAGACTGGAATGAGCAGGACCCAGGTTCCAGATCCCGAGGTCCCAACTTGAGCGTGGGCTCATCTGGTTTGAGCAAAAAGCTCACCAGCGTGGACCCAAGGTTGCTGGCTCGAGCAAGGGTTTACTTGGTCTGCTGAAGGCCCGTGGTCAAGGCACATATGAGAAAGCAATTAATGAACAACTAAGATGTCGCAACGAAAAACTGATGATTGATGCTTCTCATTTCTCTCTGTTCCTGTCTCTATCTGTTCCTCTCTCTAACTCTCTCTTTGTCCCTAAAAAAAAAAAAAGAAATGGCATATACACTCTGTGTGTGCTAGAGGTGGTGTTGATGGTTTTTATATGTACATGAACATGATCTCAATTTTGTGTCCAGTAGGCTTGATGCCTTTGTGCAAAACCCATGAACTGAATGAGCTAAGATGGCCGCTCATGACTCACGTTCCCATGGATGGTTAAAGCACAATTGGTTCTCTCTCTCTCCCTCTCTTTTTTCTCTTTTCATTAAAAGCTTTTGACTCTTTGTTTTTTGTTTTTTTTTTAAATTTCTTTTTATTGTATTCATTTTAGAGAGGAGACACAAAGTGTGAGAGAGAGAGAGAAAGAAAGAAAGAGAGAAAGGGGGGAGGAGCTGGAAGCATCAACTCCCATATGTGCCTTGACCAGACCAGTGCAGGGTTTTGAACTGGCGACCTCAGTGTTCCCAGGTCGACGCTTTATCCACTGCGCCACCACAGGTCAGGCAGCTTTTGACTCTTTGAGTGCTCACACTAGACACTTAAGAAAGGAAAAATAAAGCCTGACCTGCGGTGGCGCAGTGGATAAAGCTTTGATCTGGAATGCTGAGGCTGCCGGTGTGAAACTGCAGGAAAGCCCAGTCAAGGCACATAGGAGCAGTAGCTACTACTACAAGTTGTTGCTGCTTGCTCCTTTCGTCCTCCTCCCTTCCTCTCTTTCTTTCCCCTCTATAAACTTAATAAATAAAATCTATTTAGGAAAGAAAAAATAAAGAATGAATTTCATACTCATTTTGTTTGTTTTGTTTCTTACCTTTTAGCATCCTTAATATACAGGAGGAAACTTTATAAGAACTAATTACAGTTAGAATTACAGTCCAGCCATAATTTACATATACTAGCAATGATTATAATATTTCCTCTTTTTATTCTAGACATTTTATTTGCTTTTCATGGAACTTCACTCATTTATATTTTAGATAAATCTAAAAATATTTAAATTGCTCAGGACTTGTACATTTTTATTTTTAAATATCCAAAAGCAAGTAGACTGTGCTGAAGTTCTGAATTTCCTTAACATCATTATAAACTTTACAAAAAATAAACCTCTTTTATTTTTTCAGAATGTTGGGGGTAAGGTTAATTTGGCAATGACAGTTCTCAAAAAAGCTGCACTTAGCATTCTAAGAAGCACAACCCCACAGGATGAATCTATTTATTTAGAATTTATTGTTTGTATGAAACCAGAACTTGAAGTACACAGGTGCTTAGATCAAATATACTAGAGTATAAACATGACAGGGCAAATATATGTCATGAAGCATCTTAGAATGATTTTCTGCTCCAAAATATAACTAAATTGGTAAGGAATCAAGTTTCATTTGTTACTACTTAAGGCCCTTTAAAATAGTGGAATAATAGATGGTTGTTCTTTTTTTAAAAAAATTATTATTAAGTGAGAGGTGGGGAGGCAGAGACGAACTCCCACATACATCCTGACCAGGATCCACCCAGCAAGCCCCCTACCAGGGGGTGATCTGCCTATTTAGGTCCACTGCTCCATTGCTCAGCAACTGAGCCATTCTAGCACCTGAGGCGAGGCTATGGAGCCATACTCAGCACCCTGGGCCAACTTGCTTAAACTGTTTGAGCCATGGCTGTGGGAGGCGATGAGAAGGAGAGAGAGAGAGAAGGGGAGGAGTGGAGAAGCAGATGGGCACTTCTCCTGAGTGCCCTGACCCGGAATTGAACCAAGGACATTCACACACTGGGCAACACTGTACCGCTGAGCCAACTTGCCAGGGCTAAATCAGATTGTTTTCTAACCTTCAAATCTCTCTTTCTCTCTAAACTACTGAGCTATTTGGCCTATGAGAAAAAATATAGGTAGCTAAATCTTGCATGATACTAAACAGTTAAAAATCATGACCTAACACTTTAATGTCACTGTTTGGTTACAGTGGATTAGCGTCCCTTTTGCACTGTCACACCCTGCGGTTACGAACATCGGGTTCACCGCTACGCATGCCAAATACCAGGCTCCTTGGCTGGGGACCATCGAGTCATTTGAAGTCTATACTTGGCTTGATAGTTTTCTGTTGTTGGTAAGTGATGTTTTGCCTGATTTTCCTAAAATCAAATGCATTTTCAAAAATTTAAAGCTTGCATGTAAGTTTCATTTCTTAGCTCTTGTTGATTTCAGAATCTACAACCTCCTATTGGAAGAATGAAGCAATTTACAGACCTTGATAGCCGACTTGTGTCAAAGTGGAGAGCAAGTCAGGACTTAAAAGGATAAGGTCCACAGGATGATGTGTGGTGCACACACATTGTGGTTGTGTGGTCAGTGAAGGAGCATTATGCCCCTTACCTCCAGCTACTGCTCTCAATCTGAGAACCAACCCACCTAAAAGTTTTTATTTGTATTTTGAATTAGGCATGAAAAGCCAACTTTTTCTATAGTAATTAACACATTCCTCTCTACATAGTAAGTAAACTAGTAGTGTCATCAACCTTCAGTACATGAGGTAAATTGGGAAAAGAGTCCTCAGGGAAAGAAGTCCTGGGCAATTATAGAGGCATTTTGGGAATAAGCAGAACCTTGAGGTGAAGGTGCTGGCAATGAAGAGGCAGAAACAGAAGCAATAAGAACACACCACAGTTTGAGGGAAGAGGGAAAAACAAAAGAACCTGCTAGATTTTGCGATTATGCTAACTAGAGGGATTTTGTGTACAATAAAACATTTTTATATCAAAATTAAGGGAAAATTGTTTTTCTTCCTCTTTAGAGGGTTCACAATATGTTGTCCTTGTACTTTGTGTTTGTGGCTCTTTGTTATGTTTTAATACTGAAATTAGATGTATCTGTCTCAGTAAAGAGTGTCCTGGCAAGAAGGCAGGGAAACAAGAAGGAAATGTTTCCTGTGGTGGCGGGGGGTCTTTTTCCTCAAGAATTCTTAAAAAATTTATTGGTTAAAGTTATTTTTGAGTGGTTTACAATTTTGAATTTAATGGAGAAAGGGATCAGCTATTATATGTGTATGCAATTGTACGTTCTTGACAAGTATAGCTGTGGTTATAGGGAGATGAAGAGACTCAGAAAAGTTAGGCAACTTCTTTTTTTTTTAGCACATTTTTTTTTTTAGATTTTATTTATTCATTTTTAGAGAGAAAGAGTAGAGAGAAAGAGAGAGAGAGGAGAGGGGGAGGAGCAGGAAGCATCAACTCCCGTATGTGCCTTGACCAGGTAAGCCCAGGGTTTTGAACCAGCAACCTCAGCATTCCAGGTCAATGCTTTATCCACTGCACCACCACAGGTCAGGCAGGCAACTTCTTAATAATTGCACCATTGTCTCAGCAAGATATTGATACAAAGAAGAATCAAACTCCCAAAGTCCTTTCTTCTACACCACACGTCAGTCCTCAGTACTAATCTTCAAGATAAAGCATTATATCCAATGATTGTTAAGTTTTTTTATCACAAAAAGTTATATGACTAAGTCATGTTTATGCTTTAAATTGTAAGAGTTAAAATGAAATAATAGATGTTGAATGACTGAATGAACAAACTATAGAAGTAAGACTTGAAATGTTTTACCAATGGTCTCTGATCACCCAATTGTATGAATGACTTTCATGTCCTGATCATGATACCTTCAGGGTATCTCTTAATTCCATTCCGAACCTGCCCACTGTCCCAGAATTAGCTCTAGCTTAAACTAACAGCTTTCCTCACCTGGCCTTTTGTGATAGCCCATCAGTGATCTCCCTGAAGTCAGCCATGCACCTCTCTCCCCTCCAAAAACCATTTTCCACCTCGTCATCAGAGCTTCTGTTTTTCAAGAGAGGTCAAATTTTACTCTATTTAGAACCAAAATGTCCAGAGAGATCATATATAAATTATTATATACCACTTCATATAGTCATTGATATTATTGATCAATATTCATTTACATGGAAGAGGTTAATATATTGATTTACAAGTTGCAAGACCAAAAAAAATGTTTGGGAAGAATATGGACTTGAGGCATAAGATAATAAATTTTAGAATTTCTTCTTGTAAATTTTTGATTTTGATCTTATTTTTTACTTTTAAATAGGGATGGATAAGAAGGGAATTGTCCTGGAATCAATATGTACCAAGCATTCTGATTGGCACAGATGTAACAATAATAAACAACTTCTTTTGAAATAAACAAGATAGATATTTCAGTACTTAGAGCCCATTGAGATAGACAGGCAATTAAAGAATCAACTTTAATACATGGTGATATTGGAAGTGCATTCAACAATTCACTAATTCATATGCTATATATATTTATTGAACACCAACTCTATGCCAGTCAGAGCAATGTGGCAGTGCCATTCCCACACACCCTGACTTCTAGTTTTATGAAACTCATAGTGGCTTCACAGTTGCTTCACTGTTCTTTTTCTTTCTTAAAAAAATTTATTTAGAAAATTAAATTTATTGGAGAGACATTGATCAATAAGAGTACATAAGTTTCAGGTGAATATCTCTGTAGCATTTGAATTGTTGATTGTGCTATGTGCCCATCACCCAAAGTCAAATCATATTCTGTCACTGTATATTTGTCCCTCTTTATACCCCCCCCCCCAAACCCCTTTGCCTGGTAGCCACTTCACTTTTATCTATGTTTATGAGTCTCATTTTTGTATCCCACTTATATGTGAAATTATATAGTTCTTAGTTTTTTCTGATTTATGTATTGCACACAGTATAATGTTCTCTCTAAGGTACTCCCTTCTTTCTCCATTTCAATCTAGTGACATCCTCTCAGTGCGTAAGGACTTACTCAAATGTTGTCTCTATAGGTTTTCTTAATGACTCGGTAGTTTCCTTCCTCATGCCTTTCTCCCCTCTGTTACCTTAAATAATTAATCACTTCTCACTTTTGTTCCTATATCTACCTCTTTATAGCATTATATTATATCATATTATAGTTACATTACATTACAGTAATACTACATAATATTATAGTTCAATGTCTTCACACTTTTTGACTGTCTAACCTCAATATGATTTTGAGTACACTCCCAATGTAGGTACATGTAATTATAAATTGTTTGTATATACTTTACTAATGCATTGTATAAATAATTTAATAAAAACAACCATATAATGTTTAGGTATGAGATAAAAATGAGTATGAATAGATATTCTAACATTGTTGATGCCCTACTGTGTTATCTTGAACACTCTGCAGACGTCACATTGGAAAATACTGCAATGTACCCCCTCTCCCAGTGCACAGTGAACCCAGAGCAAGAACCTTCCCTTTTTCATCTTTGTGCTCTCACAGTCATTACATTGCCTGGCATATATTAGAGTCCAGAAATACTCATTGAGTTGCAATAAGATTTTAAAACTTAGTATTTTCAGAATCTTGATTTTTTGAAGCAACTTTGTGATGGTCAGGGTCTCTAGATGAGAACAAATAGGCTTCTTTGTATTTATAATGTGGTCTTTGGTAAATTAAGGAAAAGATCATCTCATGTAACTATGAAAGAAAAGAATTTAAATTCTGCATAATTGCAAATATGACAATAACATAATGATAGCAATTGAGATGTGTAGCATGCAGGATCATTTTCTACACTTCAGAAAAGTACATATGACTATTATAAATGTGATTGTTAAGAGGTATCATGTTAAAAATAGCCAACATATGTTATTTGTCTCCAATTTATTCTGAGTGCCTGTGGTTCTCATGCAGATATTGGGTGGAATCCCATGGCAAGCCTACTTCCAGAGGGTCCTCTCCTCATCCTCAGCCACCTATGCTCAAGTGCTCTCTTTCCTGGCAGCTTTTGGATGCCTGGTAATGGCTCTACCAGCCATACTCATTGGGGCCATTGGAGCGTCAACAGGTAACTCTTGTAACTTCACTAGTCTACCCACTCAGGCTTCAGTAAAGTTACCAATTCCCACAGCTACTCTCCCTTTCCCACTTTTACCCCTGCATAGTTACATTTCACCATGTATAAAATACTCCCATGTACAAGATGCACCTTAATTTTGGGGCCCGAAATTTGAAAAAAAAAGTATTACATAAAGTTATTGAACTCGTTTTATTCATCATAAAATTCATACAACTCTTCATCACTGTCTCACCTCCCATCCATTAGCTTGTCCTCATCTGTGTCTGATGACAAATTACTGTCTTCAACAATGAGTGCAATAACAAGTGTGGAAAAGTGGGAAATGCAAGTAAAAAAACTACAACCACTGTATAAGATGCACCCAGCTTTTAGACTCAAGAATTTTTGAAAAAAGGTGTGGTTTATAATGGGGAAATACGGTAATTATTTCTCATCAGGTATAGATATAACTGTATTATAAATTGTGGTGTTTAAACATTTTTGATTGCTTGCCCCATTAATAACATATTTATAAACATTTCCTCCTCCAGTGTTATATTTATCAAGTGTGTATATGGAATCTTGTCAGCAGGGGTTCTCAAGCAAAGTGCTCATTAACATCATCTGGGGGGAGAGGGACTTTTAAAAAAATAGCTATATCTATCTTACTTCGCACAAATTATAGTTTAATAATTTAAAATAGATTCAGTGACTAGTGTTTTTTTAAAGTTCCCTTGATAAGTCAAAGCGTAGCTAGAGGTCAAGAGTCACTGTCTGAAAAGAAGTTTACCTGCTATTAACCTGACCACTTTAAATTTGAAGTTCCTGGTTTACCTTTAAAATAGTTTCTGTAGTGTTTTTTAAATATTATCCAAGATGATACTCACGTGCCTATTTTGACTTTCATTTAGTAGAGCTTTTGATTGGATTATTTAATTTTTAAAAGAACCATTATGGTTCGTGAATAGTCTTTATTCCAGTTGTTCATCCATGACATAAATAAACACTTAAAAAGATATCTGACAAAGGTAATTTGGTGTCTTATAATAAAATATAGCATTTGTGTCACAATCAGAAGACAAATATGGCCATTAGTATTTGTGTGTATGTGTGTTTTATAAAACAATAAACTAAAAGAATGTAAAGATTTTTTTTCTTGGATTAAATGTACATTTTTAGTTGTTATTTCTGGTATCATAAGATCTCGGTGAATGCTACAAAATTGACTTCATCAGGTCATGCCTTTGAGCACCTATAATGGAAAATAGGAGGAAGAGAAATGGTAGGATCTAAGGTAAAAGACTCCTATTTGGGTCTGTAATCATATTAAAGAGGTTCAACAAATAGAAAAGGAGCTAGACTGATATACATTAAAAAATCCATTGTATTATTCAGCATATGTTAGTACATTAGTCTACTCCTTATCCACTGGGGATACATTCCAAGATCTACAATGGATGCCTGAAATTGCAGCTAATATGAAACTTTATACAGCAAGTGCTCACTTAACATCACTGATAGGATTTGCGACTTTAAGTGAATTGATGTATAACGAAATTAATTTTACCATAAACGAATTGATAACAAGCAAGAGTTAGGTTCCTACAGTATCTCATCAACATTATAACAAGATGACATTGAACAAAATGACATTCTTTGAGCACCTGCTGTATATAATGTTTTTTTCCTATACACACATACACCTATGATAAAGTTTAACTTATAAATTAGGCGTAGTAAGAGATCAACAACAATAACTAATAGAATGGAACAATTATAGAATGTAATAAAAGTTATGAAAATGTGGTCTTTCTCTTAAAATATCTTATTGTATAGTACTCATCCTTCTTTTTCTTGTGATGCTGTGAGAGGATATAATGCCTACATAATGAGATGAAGTGAGAGGAATAGCATAGACATTATGACATTACATAAGGGTTACTAAAACACAAACGCTGCTGTACCACAATAGCTACTCTGTGAATAATGAGTGGGGAGAGTATAAAGCATGGATACATCCTTGGCCAGATGGAGCAGAACAGTACAAGTTTGCATCACACTACTTGAGACATGCTGCAATTTAAAACTCATAAGTTGTTTATTTCTGGAATTTTTAGTTTTATATTTTCAGACTTTGGTTGACTGCGAGTAACTAAAACCATGGAAAGCAAAACCACAGATGGGGAATTACTGTATAACTAAATAGTAAAGGAGCTAGCCATTCAAAGATAAACTTGTGTTTCAAGTTCTTTTGACTCAGAGTCCAAAAACATTCTGAAAATCTCAGCTTCACACCTATACTTTTCATTGAATAAAAAGGGACTTTACCTATCGTACTTCTTATTTCCAGTAAGAGAAATTTGATTCAAGAAGGAATTTAACTGGGAAGAAGTCATGCTGAGGAAGCTCCCAAATCATGTTTATATACAGGAAGAGGATGAGTGAAAATAGCCCCAATACTATCTTTATCAATTTATTCAGGTATTACTGAGGACTGAAGAATGAAACTTTGTTTGCTCACATATTCAAATGGTTGAAGAAATAATATATGCTTCAGTTTAATATTTTTTCCTATTATTTTGTACAATGGAATGCCACCATTGCCAATGATAGAGGTAGGTAGGTAGGTAGGTAGGTAGATAGATAGATGGATGGATGGATAGATAGATAGATAGATGATAGATAAATAGATTATAGATGATAGATAGATAGGTAGAAATATAGCTAGTTGATAAGTAGATCCATCACCACCATATTCTTTGCAATTTTTGTGAATAAGACTAAGTGTAACCAAAACTCATTAGAGGCCAGGACCAATAAGATAATTTCACTTGACTGGTAAATACTTTCCACCTAATTAGACTAATTAGGTTCCCTACCTAATTAGACTAATTCATATATTCTGAACTTATGTCCAAAACTACCAAGTAAATAGGATGACTCTAGATTGATAAAAAACACAGATTTTTAGTTTTTGTTATTTTTGTTTGTTTCTTTCTTTCTGTTCAACAGACTGGAACCAGACTGCATATGGGATTCCAGATCCCAAAAGTAATGAAGAAGCAGACATGATTTTACCGATTGTTCTGCAGTATCTCTGCCCTGTATACATTTCTTTTTTTGGTCTTGGAGCAGTTTCTGCTGCTGTTATGTCATCAGCAGATTCTTCTATCTTGTCAGCAAGTTCAATGTTTGCTCGCAACATCTACCAGCTTTCATTCAGACAAAATGTAAGAACATTTTTTTAAATGTTACATTATTGTCAGTGTTTGTGTTTATTGTGTATGCAGCATTATATACTTACTAATATTCTATGTTAAAATTTGACCCTACTTAGATTAAGCACACAAGGTTAAATAATTACTTTCACTTATGCTGTATATGAATGTTTTTAATGCATGTTATAACTTATATTAATCCTGAAGGGAACAAAGCAATATAACTATTTTCCAAGGGTAGTTATATTGGTATAATTTAAGCTCTCATCTCTCTAATAAAAGAGTAATGAAACCTAAAGTATCTTAGAAAAAATTTGAGTTTAATGAAATACAATAAGAAACTTGAGAACCCTAGTGGAAGCAGAACATAAAAGTTATTTTATGGTTATTTCTGTTAACATTTGTTCCACTCTTTACTTGACTCTCAAGTCCACCTTTGTTCAAAATATAGCCTCCAAATTTTATTTTGATTCTTGCATGGCGTGGGTGAGAACAACATGCTATTATGAACTACTGAGAGCAGTAAGGGCACAATAGCCTCTCTCCACTTTTTTCCTTGACTGAGGTTTTGTTTTTCTCTAGATGTTCTAGGTCATTGTTAACAAAATGGTCCCTCTTGTTTTTTTTAAAGGTTGTTAGCCTTAAAGATGGTAGGTCTCCTATGGAGACAGAAAGCAAGGATAAACCATGTCTCTTCACTGCCACATAAGAACTATTTTTTAATATGTAAAGTAAGCAAAATCCTCCTTTGGGTTATTATTCTTCTATGACAACATGCTAGCTCATCTCACCTCTAACCCTGCATATTTAAGGAAAGGTATAGGTGGTCTATGTTCAAAGGGTAAGATATGCAGAACTCTTCCCAAAAGCCCACCAACGAGGCCACCAAGATGGCTTGCTTCATATTCTGTGGTTTAGGTTGGTTCTGTTCATAGATTGAGCCAAGTGAACCCAGGGAGTTCTTTTGGCCAGCTTTAAAGCACAGAAGAAATAACATCTCATTATTCACCTAAATGAGTCTAGACATTGTGTGAAAAGCTTACCTTGTGGCAATTTCTTGCAGGCATCAGACAAGGAAATCATTTGGGTCATGCGAATCACCGTGTTTGTGTTTGGAGCTTTGGCAACAGCCATGGCATTGCTAACGAAGACTGTGTACGGGCTCTGGTACCTCAGCTCAGACCTCGTTTACATCATCATCTTCCCGCAGCTGCTTTGTGTGCTCTTTGTCAAGGGGACCAATACATATGGAGCTGTGGCAGGTTATATCTCTGGCCTTCTCCTGAGAATAACTGGTGGAGAGCCATATCTGTACTTGCAGCCCTTGATCTTTTACCCCGGTTATTACTCTGATAAGAATGGCATATACAATCAAAGGTTCCCATTTAAAACCCTGGCCATGGTTACCTCATTCTTATTCAACATCAGCATTTCTTATGTAGCTAAATATTTATTTGAAAGTGGAACCTTGCCACCAAAATTAGATGTATTTGATGCTGTGGTTGCAAGGCACAGTGAAGAAAACATGGATAAGACAATTCTGGTCAAAAATGAAAATATTAAGTTAGATGAACTCGCACCTGTGAAGCCCCGGCAGAGCATAACACTCAGCTCAACTTTCACCAATAAAGAGGCCTTCCTTGAGATGAATTCCAGTCCAGAAGGATCTGGGACTGAAGATAATTTATGATAACCCCATCTAAATAAAATACTGTTTTCTCAAACAGAACTCTGTAGCAGGCTAGTGCTGGAAGGATGGTTGGTGTGCAGCATATTAAAATATATTTAAAAAATAACACCCAGAACATAAATCCATATAAAAGTGCAGCTGTACAAATACAAGCCAAGCTAGAAATACCTAGCAATAGCTTTCTTTCTTATTGCTACTTCTCATCCTCATTTGATGTTACTAAGTATTCAAAAATAAGTAAAGCTCCACACAAAGAACAGACTGAAAAACAGAGTATCTTTATTATGAAAAATGGAAGTAGAAATGAAGAAGCCAAGGAAAGTGGGTCATCTTGATCCAGACCTTGTTTACTAATGCACTGGTGAGTGTAGTTTAATTATATACATCCCTAAAGCTATGAGAATAACTTAGCAGTACATCAATGAATGATACAATGAATTAACCAGCTGATTTTCTTGATGCAATGATGAACCCTTTAATTTGTGTTCTTAACTATAACACTTGTTGAATATGCAATTTGAATTTATTTTTAGTAGTGACATATATTATTCTGAGCATAAGCAAGACAAACACAAAAATATTTTATGGTGATTTTTCTAATGTGCAAAGTGATAGAAAAATACAGTGTATCCATAAAGTCATGGTGCGCTTTTGACCGGTCACACGGTCAAAAGCGCACCATAACTTTACGGACATACTGTAGAATTCAACCTTCTAGAGAATCTCTGGACTTCTTTGAGTGTGTCTACAGCTATCCTATGCATCGAGGAAAGTACTTGGTGCGTGGAAGACATGATTATAGGGCAACCCTAAAGCAATAAGTGAAAAAGATCATTAAGAAGAAGTAACAAGGAAAACAGTAGATTTTTATCTTCATCTGAAGTTCATCAAGTTCTGATTCATCATTAAGAAAGTAATGCTTTGCCTTACTATCTAAATTAGTATAGGAAATGAAATAAACCCTTATGTAAGGTGAGGTAGAGAACAGCACCAATGAAATTAATGAGAGGCTAACTTTGTGTCCTGATAGGAGTAAGACTAGAAAAGCCAAACCCATTCAATTTTAGATATTTATTTATTTATTTAAATTTTATTTTTCAATTATAGTTTACATTCAACATTATTTTTATGATTTTTAGGTGTACAGCATTGTTCAGACAAATCATTTACTCTACAAAATGACGCCCCCCTAAGTTTTAAGTACTCAGCTGGCACCATACAGTTATTACAACATTGTTGACTGTGCTCCCTATGCTGTACTTTGCATCCCATGACTGTTCTGCAACTACCAATTTGTATTTTAATCTCCACACCTTTATTAATGAGAATGATTTATTGTTAAGAGAGTGACAGCTGTGGGTAGTGAGGGAGTTGGAGGCTGGGTGAAGAAAGTGAAGGGATTAAGCCAAAGAAGAAAAATAAAACCCAAAACATCTTAGACACAGATAACCGTGTGGTTGTTACCAGAGGAGAAAGGGGATGGGGAGGTAGAAGAGGGTAAAGTGGAGATAAATAATGATGGAAAAGACTAGACTTTGGGTGGTGAACACAATACAATATACAAATGATATTTATAGAATCCTACACTTGAAACCTATGTAACTTTATTAACCAATGTCACCACAGTGAATTCAATTAAAAAGATATATAGAAAGACAGTTTCTCTGTGGCACTTTTTCATATAAGCCCATCTGAGGCACTGGACCAATCACCACTTCTAAAAGTATACAGTAAATTTTAAATACTGAAGAAAGCATAATGGAAAGAAGCCATCTATTTTAATATTTGGTGTCTACATAACTTTTATAAGATACATCATTAAATATTATTTTGCTCCTTTTCTGAAGTTAAAAAATATGTGCACACACACACATATGTATGTGTGTGTGTAATTATTTGTATACATTTTAGAATTTTAAATGCTTTCCCACTAATCATATAATAGAAATAATGAGCTGTGTGTAAAAAAGCACAGTAAACTGATGAGCTGAAAAATTATATGAGCATTTTATCTCGTAAAGAAAGGCAGCCTGAATTATCTTAACAGACACACTTTTTCTAAAAGTATTTCTTTTTTGTGATTCATAGACAAAGTGGACTTAAGTCAGTTTTTGATATTATGTATATAAACCCTTGCTGGGTAGCTCAGTTGGTTAGAGCAGCATCTCAATACACCAAGGTTGCAGGTTTCATCCCCAGTCAGGGCACATAGGAAATTTGACCAATTAATTCATAAGTAAGTGAAAAAACATAATAGCGTTTCTCTCTCTCTAAAAATCAATAAATAAGTAAATAACTTTTTAAAAGCTGTGATTGAGAAGCTACCTTTTTTTAATTGCACTTGTACAAAAGCATGAAATAATATTTCTGTTTTTATTAAACATGAATGAATATAAAATTGAATGATTTTACATGTTGTACATCCCTTATTTTTAATGCTATTCAAAGCTTAACAGTGAATATTACATTGCATTCAACATCTTTACATACCTAAATGATATCTAAATACCATTCATACCTAAATGAAAAGAGAATTCCTTTTACTCACTTATTTGCTCAGAATCCACTCTATGCCTAATGCCCTCTGGAGCACTTGGAAGGAGGACATTTTTGAAACCAGTAAGGTTGAACATTCCAAGAGACTCAGACATGGACTGACACAAGAGCCAGGGGCAGGAAACAATTAAAGAAAAACTACGGAGATGAAATCCTTTGACATGTCAAAGTGATTACTTAATGGGGGCTACAGTTTCTGGCAAACATGACATTTCATATATGCTATTCTTTCTATCACACTTCCTGAATCATATACTGCTCACAAAAATTAGGGGATATTTTATTGCTTTATATTCACTTTGAAATATCCATTAATTTTTGTGAGCAGTATATTTTTATCCATTTCATTACCATACATTTTTGTTTAACCTATTGAGGCCTGTGCACTCACAGAGAACATTATAACAGAGAACCACGTTGTAACAGAGTACAACAGGGGAGTTTACTCTCTTTACAAATATTATAGTTTAGTTTTTGTTGGGCAACAAGTGTCCAAACAACTAACCATATTAACTCTAATACAGGGGTGTTCAATATGTCGATCGCAATCTACTGGTCGATCGCAAAGGAAGTGTGGGTAGATCGCATGACATTAAAAAGACATTTGCCTTTTGATTGGCATACAGGGTAGCCAATCTGACGTCTGAACTTTTGACACCCTACGCATGCGCATTAAACCGCGCTAACTTGTTCAGTTACATTGCTGCGTAGCCTTTAATAATGTATAATTTATTGTAAGTTTGCTACTGAACAGACATATAATACATTTAATGTTTCTAAACATATATTTTTGTCTGTCAAAATATATGAATTGTGCTTGAAATAAGTAAATTTGCAACTATACATGTAAATGTTTTAAATGTAATGGTTCTGTATTAAATAGTGCTGGTGCAATTTATGGTATCCTTGTCTAGGTTTGGCTTTTGAGGGTCCTTTCTTAAAACAAATACAAATAGTGCTTCAAGACAATTGTACAATGGAATTGAAATAAGTTATCTAATTAATGGAACTTAATTATGCAAATGCCAAATATAAATGTTGAACCTGCATAAATCTTGGAGAAATATTTGATATCATATATAAAAGAGGTGAATTATTCTTCTTGAAAAGAAGTTTGACCACTATACACGTTCTTTTTTTTTGAAACAAATAAGTCAATAGACATAATATCTATTCCACTAATATTAAGAAGATATGATGTTAAAAACCAAACAGGTGTCTGATAATTGCTGATTTAGGTTAGACAATCAGTAAGTGATGAACTGGTTCTTATTATATTCTAGGTATGTACTTTGTATCTCTTACTAAGTTCTCAAAATGTCTTTAAAAGTATATTTATATATACTATCGAAGGAACTGTGGCTTCTTACACCTTAATCATAAATATTTGTGCCTTTGGATGTATGTAGAGAGTAAGGATCTAGTGTGAACTTGAAAATGAATAAAGAAACAATAAGTAGTATGGCAGAAAGTATCTCACCAACTTCCAGAGGGCATGTATTTTTTCTCTATCACAAATCTATAATACAGAGGAAATTATTAGGAGCTAGAAAAAGAATGTATATTGTGAAATATTACAGCCTGTGCATACTTTATTTTAACCATTGTGTTTAATTTGACCATCAGCATCCTTCTAAGATAGATATTTTGAGAGAGATCCAGGGAGCTACAGGATGATGTAAATGATTATATTTCATTTTTTAATGCCATCACCCCCCAAAAAAGAGATATAAAATAGTAAAAACAGCCATCTCATATTATTTAAAATTTCTAAAACCAAAGAGCTTATGGTAATTTTGTTTTGAGTTTTAGTTGTAAAACTATTTTTTTATTATTAATTTAAATGGGGAGACATTGATAAATCAGGGTACATATGTTCAGAGAATACAACTTCAAGTTATTTTGACATTTGATTATGTTGCATACCCATCACCCAAAGTCAAATTGTTTTCCGTCACCTTCTATCTGGTTTTCTTTGTGCCCCTCCCCTCCCCCCACTCCCTCCCTAAATGCCACTTTATGTATTTTGAAGCCAAAATGATGTGTTGGTTGATTAATTTCTGATCTAGAAGCAGTTAAAGACATAAACCAGATGGTACTTTAGACTTAATGATAGAGTTAGACAGTATTCATCACAGTGATAGTGGAAAACAGACCTGGACGGTGCTACAAAATGCAGCCAGCCGATGTGATCCTCGACACAAGAAGGGCTCTAGCAAGCGGACTTGTTGGCTTCTGGCCTGGAAATGAATAGAGCTGGGATAATTATTGAGACTCTCTGGATTTCTGCCTTATCTATGTATGCTTCTGATTTAGATAACCTTTAAGGTCTCTTGTATGTCTAAATTTTTATTACACCCTTAGTTGAAGACTTATTTAGAGAATTGTAGCATAACTGGGTTGACAGTAGATAAAAGTGGAGATATAGAGTAAGACATGTGTGGCTTCAAACAGCACTGCCTCAAATTGAGGGTCTCAACAATCATATCATCTTAGCCAGGGCACTTAACCTCTGGGGCTAAAGTTTTCCAAATGAGTACTGTATTTACCTGCTACCAGGCTGAAATTGTATGGTACATAAAAGGCTAGATGTTACAATACACTTACATGTAAAGCTTTATAACTGGGAAAATTAGGATAAAATAATCTAGCTATTTGGAAAAGTCATGTTGACTTTAAATCTGGTCATATTGAACTAGTTTAAAGCATGTATTCACAATCAGGGATAAAGAAAAAGGAACCATGTTTTAAGGTACATTCAGCTACAGATCACGTTGCTTTATTTGGCTTTTCAAGGACCTAATTTAACAGAATTTTAGTGCTGCCCTGAATGCACCCAGATTGTTGTGTGTATGAATATAAGCTTAACTGGAAGTGGCTACGTCTATAGAAATTTTGCCATATTATTCATATTGGTGTTTTCAGGCAGTACCACCTACCAAGAATACTTTGTGCTGAGATTAAGGAATAGAAAGTATATGGGAGGTTTGTAGGTTTGGAAATATCAGTGAAATTTTCTTTATTTGCAGCTTTATGAGCATTTCATTAAAAAAGTATCATACAATTCAAACAAAAGTTTTAAAATGCAATACAAAGTATAGGGGGTTAAAAAATCAAATTTTACATGAAAACCACCCAAAGCTGGCCTTCAAAGCCCATAATTGTATATGTTGCAGTGGAGGCAGCGAACAAGTACTGATTGATGGATATAAATAAAAATAACAATTAAAATTAAAAACATTAAGGTCAAGAAAACATTGCAAACCCTGTTATTCTATGTAGGTTAAAATGTCCCAGGCATAAATTGGCCATGGGCATAAAAATACAAGCTATTTAAGTGCAGGGAGATATCTGGGTTGAACCCATGAATAGTAATTGCAGCCTCAACTGCATTTGTTTGTGCTCAAAGAACTTGAATAGCCTCGATGGACACTGCATGTTCTATTTTTTTGAAAGTAAACATTAAGTTGAAATTCAGCCCTCAGAAAAATGTCTAACCCAAATAGGCTTTCATTTTATAACAATATCCTTTTCATTTTATTTTAGTTATTATAGTAAAATTTCTATTAAATAACATTGTTTAGCAAACATTTTCCTTATTTTATTTTCATAGAGGACTGTAAATTTCCAAAAAACCAGTTTATATAAGAAGTTTTATAGCATAATATATAATAAAGATATCTCTTTTCCATTTCATATATATTTGATTCAGTTTTCTGTTCTTTTTACCCCCTATTATCTACAAAACAGTTTGAAAATCACTTTTATTTAGAAAATTGGCTAAATTAAAAAAAACTAAATTTAGTTAAATTTAAATAAAAAGTTAGAGACTTATAAGCAATGAAATCTGAAGTAAAAGCAAGTTATCAACATTCATGTTGGTGACCCATTATTAGGGATTCAACTGTTTACCTTCATCACCTCCTGAAGGGGAAGAGTTAGATGTTACACTTTATTCCTAGTTTTGCTCCTATTTGATCTTAGTTGACACAATTGATATTTCTTAGTCACAAAGTCTTTGTCACTATACGATTATCTTTAGGGCATCTCTCTGGATTGGACACAAGTCTACATCTCCCTATCATATCAGTCCAGATAAACTTTATTATTCATTCTGGAACTATTCAAATTATTGGGTTTCCAAGGCCTCAAATTTAATGTGTGTTATAAACTGAAGCATTATGAAAACAGCAATACAACTTGTGGTCATGTGTCTTTTCTATACCTTGATTGTGGTAGTGGTTATGCAAATCTACACATCTGATACAATTGTGTAGAATGATAGGGAAAGAAACTTACCAGCATGTCTCAGTGTTCTTGTGAGAGCCCAAGTTTTCTGAAACTCTAAATATCAGGAGAATTCACTGCATACCCATTTTTTAAGTTAAGTGATCTGATCTAAAAGTATAATATAACTTCTCTTATACCAAATGACTAAGGGCCAAGAGTAGGGCTTTCGTCACCTAAAGGTATCAGGAAGACTGTAATGTTTTCTTACTATGTATTTATGTTTCAAGAGGATTAAATCCTAGACAATGTGATTCTTTGGTTACATTTTATAACACATGACCCAGAAGCTGCCTGATATCAAAGTGTAGAAGCAGCCTACTTAAAGGAGAGTTGAGACACTGCTTCAGAAAAAACACTTCACAATAATAGAGCGTCATCCTCCAGGAGGCAGTACATATTTTGAATAACAATAGATCTAGCCCCTTCTAACAACCAGGGACAATATGCCCATGAGGATGATGACTTCTCTTTTTTCCTGCTAATGCAAGAAACTTTTTCTTGCTGGCTACACAGCACCCTGTAAGTCTTTACAAAACCAGGATTTCCCTGATATCAAAAGGAGAGAAGAACAAATTATAAGCCAATGAAAATAGATATAAAAAATACTTAACAAAATATTAGCAAACCAAACACAAGAATATATTAAAAGGGTCATATACCACAATCAAGTAGAATTTATTCCAGGGGGATTCAAGGTGGTGGCAGAGTAGATGTTATATTCACCTCCTTTCAGGATTTTCTAAATAAAAAAAGAAAATATATTTGACAAAAATCGGTATTTTGTTATGATAAAATATCTCAGCAAATTGGGTATAGACAGAGGGAATATACCACAACCTAATTAAGATCAGGTTTGACAAGCCTACAAGTAACATCATAATTAACAGTGATAAACTGAAAACTTTTCCTCTAAAATCAGGAAAGACAAGGATGCCCAATCTGAAGGCGTTTATTCAATAGAACATTGAAAGTTCTAAACTGAACATGTAGTCAAGAAAAAATATAATAAGGCATCAAATCAGAAAGAAAGAATGAAAACTGTCACTCTTTTCAAATGACATATTATATGCACACAACCTTAAGGACTCCACAAAAACCACCAGCCAAAGAAATAAAAAGCAAATTAAGTAAAGCTATAGGATCAGTCTAGAAAATCAATTTAGAAAATCTGGTAGATTTTTCTTCACTAATAACAAACTAACAGAGAAATTAATAAAACAATTACATTTAAGAATTAAATATATAGAAATAAATTTAACCAAAATGGTAAAAGAACTGTACACTAAAGACTATAAGACACTGATGAAAGAAATTGAAAATGACTGTAAAAATTGGTATCATTAAAAAACATATGATCCTGGAGAAGCAAGATGGCGACGGAGTAGGCGGACGTACCAACTTCCAACTCCCAGAAGCAAAGTGGATTATAACTCAATTTAAAAAACCATCATCTGGATAAACCAACTATGAACTAAACTAAGTGAACTCTTCAACCAAGGAACACAGAAGAAGCCACATTGAGACTGGTAGGAATAGCAAAAACGCGAAGAGGGCTGCCCAGCTCCCCGGAGCAAACGGCAGCCCGGAGAAACCCCGTACGGCGGGAGGAAAGTTTGGCGGAGAGGGAGGGACCTGGGTCCCATGAACCAAGCCCCAGCCTGCAGTCCCAGAGCCTAGAAGAGGCGTTTGGACAGTTTTGAGCTGTGAAACAAGTGAGGGAGCTCCCAGGCCTACAGTGTGGAGTGTTGGGTTCCTTCCTACTCTGCTGAGGGCTGCTTGAGGGTTTGGGGCGACAGGACGCTGAGGCGCGGTTCTGTCGGCGTGGGCAGAGGCCAAGCCGGTGGGAGATCGGTCTAGCCCAAAGGGTCGGAGGGGACGCGCGAAAGCTGTCCTGGAAGCTGCGGGCCCGCCTTTAATCCCACTTACGGGGACAAAGCGGGAGGCCAGGAACGGGCAGGCCCTGCGCAAGCTGGCCCTGACTGTGGGAAACGGGCTGGGACCAGGGACGGGCAGGGGCTCGTGGCTGAGCTGACGCTACCAGCCCCCCCACCCCCCCGGGCCGGAGAAACCGCGGTTGGCCAGTATACCTGCGCGAGCAGGCTCTGAGCGAGGGAATGGGCTAGACCATAAGACAAGTGGAAGCTCGGAGCTGAGCTCACGCTACTATCCCCGCCCGGCCGGAGAAACCGTGGATTGCATTCATACGTGCACGAGCGGGCTCCGAACGTGGGGGCGGGGTGGAGTCCGGGACTAGCGGAAGTACGCAGCTGAGCGGAAGCCAGCAAAGACGCCCGCCCCAATAAACCTTGGTTTCCGACCCTGCGCAGAAGGGCACTGGCCTCAAGGGCGGGGCTAAAGCTCTGGACGGGCAAAAGCTTACAGCCGAGAGCACGTCAAAAGCCCCGCCTAACCCGCGGAACTGTAGCGAGCAGGCTCCGACTTCTGGTTCTGGGCGGAAGTCCGGAAATAGGCTGGGTCCGCAGCTGAGCAAAGGTGCTCACCTCTACCCTTGGTGCTAAGTCTTGCGGCTTCAGTGACAGCTCCTCCCACGGAGGAGAGGCAGAAATCACAGCAAAAGCCACAGTGGGCCGGCCTTGGAAAAGCTCATACCCAACCACCCTAGGCACCGGCAGAGGGGGTGGGGGGCCTGCAGACAGACCACACCTAGAGAACACAAAGGCAACACCTACTGGACTCCAGTGGCCACAACTTGCTTATACACAGAAAAAATGGGCAGGCAGAGGAATGCAAACCAAATGAATCAAGAGAAATCCCCAGAGAAGGACCTGAATGAACCAGATATAACCAAATTACCAGAAGCAAAATTTAAAATAATGACAGTTAGGATGTTCAAAGAAATTAGAGCTACAATGGATAGTCATTATGAACACCTAAATAAAGAGATAACAAGTATAAAAAACGAAATGAAAATAATAAAAAAAAATCAGACAGAAATGACAAATACAGTATCAGAACTGAAGACCACAATGGAAGAAATTAAAAGCAGGATGAATCACGCTGAGGATCGAATAAGCGAGTTAGAGAACACAATAAACAAAGGCACAGAAGCAGATAGAAAAAGGAAAAGAGACTTAAAAAATGTGAGGAAACTCTAAGACAACTTTGTGACAACATGAAGAGAAACAACATTCACATCATAGGGGTGCCTGAAGAAGAGGAGAGAGGACAGGAAATGGAAACTATGTTCAATCAAATCATAGCAGAAAACTTTCCTAAATTAAGGCTGGGAAACACTCCACACATTCAAGAAGCACACAGAACTCCAATAAAGAGAAACCCAAAAAGATCTACACCAAGACACATCATAGTTAAAATACCAAAGCTAATGGATAAAGAAAAAATTTTAAAAGCTGCTAGTGAAAAAAAGGCTATCACCTACAAAGGAGCCCCCATAAGGATGACATCGAACTTCTCAACAGAAACACTTGAGGCCAGAAGGGAATGGCAAGATATAATCAAAGTAATGCAGAACAAGAACCTACAACCAAGACTACTTTATCCAGCAAGGCTAATGTTTAAAATTGAAGGAGAAATAAAGAGCTTCCCAGAAAAGGAAAGCCTGAAGGAATTCATAAAAACCAAACCAATTCTGCAAGAGATACTAAGGGGCCTCTTGTGAACAGTTTAAAGGGAGGAATGAATAGAGCAAAAGAAGAATACAGCTTTAAAGAATAAAATGGCAATAAACAACTACATATCAATAATAACTTTAAATGTAAATGGATTAAATGATCCAATCAAAAGACATAGGTTAGCTGCATGGATAAAGAAACAGGACCCATACATATGCTGTCTACAAGAGACACACCTTAAAACAAAAGATGCTCATAGACTGAAGGTAAAAGGATGGAAAAAAATATTTCATGCAAATGAAAATGAAAATAAAGCAGGGGTAGCAATACTTATATCTGACAAAATGGACTTTAAAACAAAGGCTGTAGTAAGAGATAAAGGAGGACACTACATAATGATAAAGGGAACATTTCAACAGGAAGATATAACTATTGTAAATATCTATGCACCAAATATAGGAGCCCCGACATACATAAAGCAGACTTTGATGAATATCAAGGGAGAGATTAACAGCAATACTATCATAGTAGGGGATTTCAATACCCCTCTAACAACACTGGATAAATCCTCAAGAAAGAAAATTAATAAAGAAACAGCAGACTTAAAGGAGACACTAGATCAACTTGATTTAATAGATATCTTCAGAACTTTTCACCCTAAAGCAGTAGAATATACATTCTTCTCAAGCGCTCATGGTACATTTTCTAGGATAGACCACATGTTAGGACACAAAAATGGTCTCAATAAATTTAAGAAGATTGAAATCATATCAAGCATTTTCTCTGATCACAATGCCATAAATCTAGAAATTAACCACAAAAGAAAAACTGAAAAATACTCAAACACTTGGAAACTAAATAGCATGATATTAAATAATGAATGGATTAACAATGAGATCAAAGAAGAAATAACAAAGTTTCTAGAAACAAATAATAATGAGCATACATCAACTCAAAATTTATGGGACAGAGCAAAAGCAGTTCTGAGAGGGAAGTTTATTGCATTACAGGCATATCATAAGAAGCTAGAAAAAGCTCAAATAATCAACCTGACCCTGCATCTAAAAGAACTAGAAAAACAACAACAAATAAAACCCAAGACAAGTAGAAGGAAGGAAATAATAAAGATCAAAGCAGAAATAAATGACATAGAGGCTAAGGAAACAATACAGAGGATCAATGAAACCAGAAGCTGGTTCTTTAAAAAGGTAAACAAGATTGATGAACCTTTAACTAGACTCACCAAGAAAAAAAGAGTGAGGACTCAAACAAATAAAATTATATAGGACAGTGGAGAAATAACAACTGACACAACAGAAATACAAAGCATTGTAAGAAAATACTATGAAGAACTATATGCCAAAAAATTAGACAATCTTCGTGAAATGGACAAATTTCTTGAATCGTATAACCTTCCAGAAATCAATCTGGAAGAATCAGAACACCTAAACAGACCAATTAGAACAAATGAGATCGAAACAGTTATCAAAAAACTCCCCCCCAAAAAAAGTCCTGGGCCTGATGGCCTCACAAGTGAATTCTATCAAAAATTCAAAGAAGAACTAACTCCTATCCTTCTCAAGCTATTTCAAAAAATTCAAGAGGAAGGAAGACTTTCAAACTCCTTTTATGAGGCGAGCATAATTCTGATCCCAAAACCGGGCAAAGACAACACAAAGAAAAAAAATTATAGGCCTATATCCCTGATGAATTTAGACGCTAAAATTCTCAACAAAATATTAGCCAACCGGATCCAGCAATATATGAAAAAAATCATACACCACGATCAAGTGGGATTTATTCTGGAGAGGCAAGGCTGGTTTAATATTCGCAAATCAATCAATGTGATTCATCACATAAACAAAAGGAAGGACAAAAATCACATGATAATTTCAATAGATGCAGAAAAGGCATTTGATAAAATCCAGCACCCATTCATGCTCAAAACTCTCAGTAAAGTGGGAATACAGGGATCATTCCTTAACATAATAAAGGCCATCTACGATAAACCGACAGCAAACATCATACTAAATGGACAAAGATTAAAAGCAATCCCCTTAAGATCAGGAACCAGGCAGGGTTGCCCACTTTCACCACTCTTATTCAACATAGTTCTGGAAGTCCTAGCTACAGCAATCAGAGAAGAAGAAGAAATTAAAGGCATCCAAATTGGAAAAGAAGAAGTAAAACTGTCACTATTTGCAGATGATATGATATTGTATATTGTAAACCCTAAAGTCTCAGTCAAAAAACTACTGGACCTTATAAATGAATTCAGCAAGGTGGCAGGATATAAAATTAATACTCAGAAATCAAAGGCATTTCTATACACCAACAATGAAATATCAGCAAAAGAAATTAAGGAAACAATATCCTTCACTATTGCAGCCAAAAAAATAAAGTACCTAGGAGTAAATTTAACCAAGGAGCTTAAGGACTTGTACTCGGAAAATTATAGAACATTGATAAAAGAAATCAAGGAAGATACAAACATGTGGAAGCATATACCGTGCTCATGGCTAAGAAGAATTAACATCATTAAAATGTCTATATTACCCAAAGCAATTTATAAATTCAATGCAATACCAATTAAAATAGCAATGACATACTTCAAATATATAGAACACATATTCCAAAAATTTATATGGAACCAAAAAAGAACACGAATAGCCTCAGCAATTTTAAAAAGAAAAAAATAAGCAGGAGGTATCACTCTTCCAGATATCAAGATTTACTATAAGGCCATTATACTCAAGACAGCCTGGTACTGGCATAAGAACAGGCACATAGATCAAAGGAACAGAACAGAGGACCCAGAAATAAACCCACAGCTTTATGGACAACTGATATTTGACAAAGGAGGAAAGAACATACAATGGAGTAAAGACAGCCTCTTTAACAAATGTTGTTGGGAAAATTGGACATCTACCTGCAAAAAAATAAAACTAGACCATCAACTTACACCATTCACAAAAACAATCTCAAAATGGATAAAAGAGTTAAACGTAAGCCGTGAAACCATAAGCATCTTAGAAGAAAACATAGGCAGCAAGCTCTCCGACATCTGTAGCAGCAGTATATTTGCCGATTTATCTCCACGGGCAACTGAAATAAAAGGCAAGATAAACAAGTGGGACTATATCAAACTAAAATGTTTTTGCACAGCTAAAGACAATAGGAACAGAATAAAAAGACAAATGACACAATGGGAGAACATATTCGACAGCACATCTGATAAGGGGTTAATAACTAAAATTTATAAAGAACTTATAAAACTCAACACCAGGAAGACAAAGAACCCAATCAAAAAATGGGCAAAAGAAATGAATAGAAATTTCTCCAAAGAGGACATACAGATGGCCAATAGGCATATGAAAAAATGCTCAACATCACTAATCATTAGAGAAATGCAAATTAAAACCACAATGAGATATCACCTCACACCAGTCAGAATGGCACTTATCAGCAAAACAACACAGAATAAGTGCTGGCGAGGATGTGGAGAAAAGGGATCCCTTCTGCACTGCTGGTGGGAATGCCTTTTGACCCAGCTATCCCACTTATAGGAATATACCCTAAGAACACCATAGCACTGTTCGAAAAGAAGAAATGCGCCCCCATGTTCGTGGCAGCATTGTTCACAATAGCGAAGATCTGGAACCAGCCCAAGTGTCCGTCAGAAGACGAGTTGATTAAAAAGCTTTGGTACATATATACTATGGAATACTACTCAGCCATAAGAAACAATGACATCGGATCATTTATAACAAAATGGATGTACCTTGATAACATTATACGGAGTGAAATAAGTAAATCAGAAAAAAAGAAAAACTGCGAACAGCATGATTTCATACATAGGTGGGACATAAAAGTGAGACTATGAGACATGGACAAGAGAGTGGTGGTTATGGGATGGGGGGAGGGAGGGAAGAGTGGGATAGGGAGGAGGGGAGGGACACAGGGAATACCAGATTGAAGGTGACAGAGGACAATTTGACTTTTGGTGACGGGTATGCAACACAATTGAATGATAAGATAACCTGGAGATGTTTTCATTGTACATATGTACCCTGATTTATTGGTGTCACCCCATTAGAATTAATAATAATTAAATATATATAAAAAATAAAAAAAAATTAAAAAACCCAAAAAAAACCCAAAAGAAAACATATGATTCTAAGCAATTGCATTTTTCCAAAACAGGAAAATAAAGTCCTAATATTTGCACAGAACCACAAAAGCCCCCCGTAACCACCACTCTCTTGTCCATGTGTCCTAGTCTCACTTTTATGTTCCACCTATGTATGAAATGATGCTGTTCTCAGTTCTTCTTTTTTTTCTGATTTAATTATTTCACTCCGTATAATGTTATCAAGGACCATCCATTTTGTTATAAATGATCCGATGTCATCATTTCTTATGGCTGAGTAGTATTCCATAGTATATATGTACCATAGCTTTTTTAATCCACTCGTCTTCTGGAGGACACTTGGGCTGTTTCCAGATCTTCGCTATTGTGAACAATCCTGCCATAAACATGGGGGTGCATTTCTTCTTTTCGAACAGTGCTATGGTGTTCTTAGGGTATATTCCTATAAGTGGGATAGCTGGGTCAAAAGGCATTCCCACCAGCAGTGCAGAAGGGTTCCCTTTTCTCCACATCCTTGCCAGCACTTATTCTGTGTTGTTTTGCTGATGAGTACCATTCTGACTGGTGTGAGATGATATCTCATTGTGGTTTTAATTTGCATTTCTCTAATGATTAGTGATGTTGAGCATTTTTTCATATGCCTATTGGCCATCTGTATGTCCTCTTTGGAGAAATTTCTATTCATTTCTTTTGCCCATTTTTTGATTGGATTGTTTGTCTTCCTGGTGTTGAGTTTTATAAGTTCTTTATAAATTTTAGTCATTAAGCCTTTATCAGATGGGCTGTCGAATATGTTCTCCCATTGTGTGGTTTGTCTTTTTTTAAATTTAAAAAAAAAATTTTTTTTTATATATATTTTTTTATTATTAATTCTAATGGGGTGACACCAATAAATCAGAGTACATATGTACAATGAAAACATCTCCTGGTTATCTTATCATTCAATTGTGTTGCATACCCGTCACCAAAAGTCAAATTGTCCTCTGTCACCTTCTATCTGGTTTTCCCTGTGCCACTCCCCTCCTCCCTATCCCACTCTTCCCTCCCTCCCCCCATCCCTTAACCACCACTCTCTTGTCTATGTCTCATATTCTCACTTTTATGTCCCACCTATGTATGAAATCATGCTGTTCGCAATTTTTCTTTTTTTCTGATTTACTTATTTCACTCCGTATAATGTTATCAAGGTACATCCATTTTGTTATAAATGATCCGATGTCATCGTTTCTTATGGCTGAGTAGTATTCCATAGTATATATGTACCATAGCTTTTTAATCCACTCGTCTTCTGACAGACACTTGAGCTGGTTCCAGATCTTTGCTATTGTGAACAATGCTGCCACGAACATGGGGGCGCATTTCTTCTTTTCGAACAGTGCTATGGTGTTCTTAGGGTATATTCCTATAAGTGGAATAGCTGGGTCAAAAGGCAGTTCAATTTTTAATTTTCTGAGGAATCTCCAAACTGTTTTCCACAGTGGCTGCACCAGTCTGCATTCCCACCAGCAGTGCAGAAGGGTTCCCTTTTTTCCACATCCTTGCTATCACTTATTCTGTGTTGTTTTGCTGATGAGTGCCATTCTGACTGGTGTGAGGTGATATCTCATTGTGGTTTTAATTTGCATTTCTCTAATGATTAGTGATGTTGAGCATTTATTCATATGCCTATTGGCCATCTGTATGTCCTCTTTGGAGAAATTTCTATTTTCCATTTTTTGATTGGATTGTTTGTCTTCCTGGTGTTGAGTTTTATAAGTTCTTTATAAATTTTAGTTATTAACCCCTTATCAGATGTGCTGTCAAATATATTCTCCCATTGTGTGGTTTGTCTTTTTTATTCTGTTCCTATTGTCTTTAGCTGTGCAAAAACTTTTTAGTTTGATATAGTTCCATTTGTTTATCTTGCCTTTTATTTCATTTGACCGTGGAGATAAATCGGCAAATATGTTGCTGCTACAGATGTCGGTGAGCTTGCTTCCTATGTTTTCTTCTAAGATGCTTATGGTTTCACGGCTTACGTTTAACTCTTTTATCCATTTTGAGTTTGTTTTTGTGTATGGTGTAAGTTGATGGTCTAGTTTTATTTTTTTGCAGGTAGATGTCCAATTTTCCCAACAACATTTGTTAAAGAGGCTGTCTTTACTCCATTGTATGTTCCTTCCTCCTTTGTCAAATATCAGTTGTCCATAAAGCTGTGGGTTTATTTCTGGGTCCTCTGTTCTATTCCATTGATCTATGTGCCTTTCTTATGCCAGTACCAGGCTGTCTTGAGTATAATGGCCTTATAGTAAACCTTGATATCTGGAAGAGTGATACCTTCTGCTTTATATTTTCTTTTTAAAATTGCTGAGGCTATTCGTGTTCTTTTTTGGTTCCATATAAATTTTTGGAATATGTGTTCTATATCTTTGAAGTATGTCATTGGTATTTTAATTGGTATTGCATTGAATTTATAAATTGCTTTGGGTAATATAGACATTTTAATGATGTTTATTCTTCCTAGCCATGAGCACGGTATATGCTTCCACTTGTTTGTATCTTCCTTGATTTCTTTTATCAATGTTTTATAATTTTCTAAGTACAAGTCCTTAACCTCCTTGGTTAAATTTACTCCTAGGTTCTTTATTTTTTTGGCTGCAATAGTGAAGGGTATTGTTTCCTTAATTTCTTTTGCTGACAGTTCATGGTTGATATATAGAAATGCCTCTGATTTCTGAGTATTAATTTTATATCCTGCCACCTTGCTGAATTCATTTATAAGGTTCAGTAGTTTTTTGACTGAGACTTTAGGGTTTTCAATATACAATTTCATATCATCTGCAAATAGTGACAGTTTTACTTCTTCTTTTCCAATTTGCATGCCTTTTATTTATTCTTCTTGTCTGATTGCTGTAGCTAGGACTTCCAGAATTATGTTGAATAAGAGTGGTGAAAGGGGACACCCCTGCCTTGTTCCTGATCTAAAGGGATTGCTTTAATTTTTGTCCATTTAGTATGATGTTTACTGTGGGTTTGACGTAGATGGCCTTTATCATGTTAAGGAATGATCCCTGTATTCCCACTTTACTGAGAGTTTTGAGCATGAATGGGTGCTGGATTTTATCAAATGCCTTTTCTGCATCTATTGAAATTATCATGTGATTTTTGTCCTTCCTTTAGTTTATGTGATGAATCACATTGATTGATTTGCGAATATTGAACCAGCCTTTCCTCTCCAGAATAAATCCCACTTGATCGTGGTGTATGATTTTTTTCATATATTGCTGGATCCGGTTGGCTAATATTTTGTTGAGAATTTTAGCGTCTAAATTCATCAAGGATATAGGCCTTTAATTTTCTTTCTTTGTGTTGTCTTTGCCCGGTTTTAGGATCAGAAATATGCTCACCTCATAAAAGGTGTTTGGAAGTCTTTCTTCCTCTTGAATTTTTTGAAATAGCTTGAGGAGGATAGGAGTTAGTTCTTCTTTGAATTTTTGATAGAATTCACTTGTGAAGCCATCAGGCCCAGGACTTTTTTTTTTTGGGAGTGTTTTGATAACTGTTTCTATCTCATTTGTTCTAATTGTTCTGTTTAGGTGTTCTGATTCTTCCAGATTGATTTTTGGAAGGTTATATGATTCAAGAAATTTGTCCATTTCACGAAGATTGTCTAATTTTTTGGCATATAGTTCTTCGTAGTATGTTCTTACAATGCTTTGTATTTCTGTTGTGTCAGTTGTTACTTCTCCACTGTCCTTTCTAATTTTATTTATTTGAGTCCTCTCTCTTTTTGTCTTTGTAAGTCTAGTTAAAGGTTCATCAATCTTGTTTACCTTTTCAAAGAACCAGCTTCTGGTTTCATTGATCCTCTGTATTGTTTCCTTAGCCTCTATGTCATTTATTTCTGCTTTGATCTTTATTATTTCCTTCCTTCTACTTGTCCTGGGTTTTATTTGCTGTTGTTTTTCTAGTTCTTTTAGGTGCAGGGTCAGGTTGCTTATTTGAACTTTTTCTAGCTTCTTATTATATGCTTGTAGTGCAATGAACATCCCTTCAGAACTGCTTTTGCTGTGTCCCATAAATTTTGAATTGATGTATGCTCATTATCATTTGTTTTTTAGAAACTTTTTTATTTCTTCTTTGATCTCATTGTTAATCCATTCATTATTTAATATCATGCTATTTAGTTTCCAAGTGTTTGAGTATTTTTCAGTTTTTCTTTTGTGGTTAATTTCTAGATTTATGGCATTGTGATCAGAGAAAATGCTTGATATGATTTCAATCTTCTTAAATTTATTGTGATCATTTTTGTGTTTTAACGTGTGGTCTATCCTAGAAAACGTACCATGATCGCTTGAGAAGAATGTATATTCTACTGCTTTAGGGTGAAATGTTCTGAAGATATCTATTAAATCAAGTTGATCTAGTGTCTCCTTTAAGTCTGCTTTTTCTTTATTAATTTTCTTTCTTGAGGATCTATCCAGTGTTTTTTGAGGGGTATTGAAATCCCCTACTATTATAGTATTGCTGTTAATCTCTCCCTTTATATCCATCAAAGTCTGTTTTATGTATGTCGGGCCTTCTATATTTGGTGCATAGATATTTACAATAGTTATATCTTCCTGTTGAATTGTTCCCTTTATCATTATGTAGTGTCCTTCTTTATCTCTTACTATAGCCTTTGTTTTAAATTCCATTTTGTCAGATATAAGTACTGCTACCCTGGTTTTTTTTTCATTTCCATTTGCATGAAATAATTTTTTCCATCCTTTTACCTTCAGTCTATGAGCATCTTTTGTTTTAAGGTGTGTCTCTTGTAGACAGCATATGTATGGGTCCTGTTTCTTTATCCATGCAGCTACCCTATGTCTTTTGATTGGATCATTTAATCCATTTACATTTAAAGTTATTATTGATATGTAGTTGTTTATTGCCATTTTATTCTTTAAAGCTGTTTTCTTCTTTTCTTATATTCTTTCCTTTCTTTAAACTGTTCACAACAGGCCCCTTAGTATCTCTTGCAGTATTGGCTTGCTTTTTATGAATTCCTTCAGGCTGTCTTTTTCTGGGAAGTTCTTTATTTCTCCCTCAATTTTAAACGTTAGCCTTGCTGGATAAAGTAGTCTTGGTTGTTGTAGGTTCTTGGTTTGCATTACTTTGATTATATCTTGCCATTCCCTTCTGGCCTCAAGTGTTTCTGTTGAGAAGTTGGATTTTATCCTTATGGAGGCTCCTTTGTAGGTGATAGCCTTTTTTTCCCTGGCAGCTTTTAAGATTTTTTTCTTTATCCATTAGCTTTGGTATTTTAACTATGATGTGTCTTGGTGTAGATCTTTTTGGGTTTCTCTTTAATGGAGTTCTGTGTGCTTTTTGAACGTGTGGAGTGTTTCCCAGCCTTAATTTAGGGAAGTTTTCTGCTATGATTTGATTGAGCAATGTTTCCATTTCCTATCCTCTCTCCTCTTCTTCAGGCACCCCTATGATGTGAATGTTGTTTCTCTTCAGGTTGTCACAGAGCTCTCTTAGAGTTTCCTCACATTTTTTGATTCTATTTTCCTTTTTCTTTTCTGATTCTGTGCTTTTGTTTATTGTGTCCTCTAACTCGCTTATTCGATCCTCAGCATGATTCATCCTGCTTTTAATTTCTTCCATTGTGGTCTTCAGTTCTGATACTGTATTTGTCATTTCTGTCTGATTTTTTTTTATTATTTTCATTTCGTTTTTTATACTTGTTATCTTTTTATTTAGGTGTTCATAATGACCATCCATTGTTGTTTTAATCTCTTTGAACATCCTAACTATCATTATTCTAAATTCTGCTTCTGGTAATTTGGTTATATCTGGTTCATTCAGGTCCTTCTCTTGGGGATTTCTCTTGATTTATTTGGTTGTATTCCTCTGCCTGCCCATTTTGTCTGTGTATAGGCAAGTTGTGGCTACTGAAGTCTAGTAGGTATTGCCTTTGTGTTCTCTAGGTGTGGTCTGTCTGCAGGCCCACCACCCCCTCTGCCGCTGCCTAGGGCAGTTGGGTATGGGCATTGCCAGTGCCGGCCCTTGAGGCTTTTGCTGTGATTTCTGCCTCTCCTCCATGGAGGGGCTGTCACTCAATCCACAATCTTCAGCACCAAGGGTAGAGGTGAGCACTTTTGCTCATATATGTACCCAGCCTGTTTCTGGACTTCCGCCCAGAACCCACAGTCAGAACCTGCTTGCCACAGTTTCGTGGGTTGGGCGGGGCTTTTGATGTGCTCTCAGCCGTGAGCCTTTGCTCGTCCGGAGCTTTAGCTTTGCCCTCGAGGCCAGGGCCCTTCTGCTCAGGGTCGCAAACCCAGGTTTATTGGGCTGGGCGTGTTTGCTGGCATGAGCTCAGCTGCCAGCTTCCGCTCGTCCAGGACTCTACCCCACCCCTGCGTCCGGAGCTGGCTTGCACGTAGAATGGCAAACCGCAGCTTCTCTTGTCGGGCGGGGCTGGTAGCGTGAGCTCAGCCACGAGCCACCACCCGTCCCTGGTCCTTGTTCCGTCTCTGCGGTCTGGGCCGGCTTGCACAGGGTCGCAGAGCAGTTCTCTGCCCATTCCTGGCCTCCCGCTTTGTCCCTGTAGGTGGGATTACAGGTGGGGCCGCAGCTTCCAGACCGCTTTCGTGCATCCCCACCACCCCTTCTGGGCTAGACCGAGCTCACACCGGCTTGGCCTCCGCCCTCGCCGACAGAACCGCGTTTCAGCGTCCTGCCACTACCATACCCTTCAGCAACTCTCAGCAGAGTAGGAAGGGACCTAATACTCCACACTGTAGTCCTGGGAGCTCCCTCACTTGTTTCACAGCTCAAAACTGTCCAAACGCCTCTTCTAGGCTCTGGGACTGTAGGCTGGGGCTTGGTTCCTGGGACACAGGTCCCTCCCTCTCCGCCAAACTCTCCTCCCACCACGTGGGTCTCTCTGGGCTGCCGTTTGCTCTGGGGAGCTGGGCAGCCCTCTTCGCGTTTTCGCTATTCCTACCAGTCTCAATGTGGCTTCTGTGTTCCTTGGTTGAAGAGTCCACTTAGTTTAGTTCAGAGTTGGTTTATCCAGATGATAGTTCTTAAAATTGAGTTATAATCCACTTTGGTTCTGGGAGTTGGAAGTTGGTACATCCGCCTACTCCGTCGCCATCTTTCTCCTCGTGTTGCAGAATTTTAGTAATTAGTTTATGTGTGCCAATTTTAGTAATTAGTTTATGTGTGGTCTAAAGGAGAAAATATCAAGCATCAAACAGCTTCTTCTGCAGGTTAATTTTGACATTACATATGTTAATACTGGATATGTTTTTGACACTTGACACATTTTGAAAAATTTGAAACAATGTTTCTGCTGAAACTTATACCTTATGGGTTTTTGAGGTTCTAAAAAACAGTGTAATTACTATCTATAAGTCCTGGAAATCTACCACAATATTAAGCAGTGACACTTTGATGAGGCAGGGGATAATAAAACCAAATTAAAATCCACAAAGAATCCCTAACTCTAAATTTGAGTATGCAGGGGAAATGCCTTATACTTCTAAGCATTTACTGAACTGCATTGCTTTACTATTTCTCAAATTTGAGTTTTTTCTCCGAAGTCACCTGTCCTATCCCAAGTAAGAAGGACCTGTGTGAATTACACACTGGATCAACAAAGCTTCCATTTCTAACACTTCATTTATTAAAGAGCACCTTCACCAATCAAACATGATATGTAGGCTAATATGAAGGAAACAGTTGAATAAAACCAGAAGCTTGGCTAAATAGGGACTGCTTGACTGTTACATATTGAGTACAGAATGGCAAAGAGAGAGAAAATGTTTCTTTTGGGAACTTTGAAAGAGCAGACCCTTAATAAGCTCATCAGTTACAGAGACGGAACACCTGCCTAAAGACAGACAAGTAAATGGCAGAGCCATTGAACGAACCCATGCCTCTTCTTGTGTAACTTCCCAAGGCTGAGGCCAAAATCCCTCTGTGAGCATTGTCCAGGAGAATATGGGCAGCAGAGCAGGACTGAGTGAAACTAAGGTTGCGTTAGCTAAAAGTAACATCTTACATTAAGAGAGCCTAGAGAAAACAAGGCAAATTGCTCAGGAAGAGGCCAACCTTCTTTGTTGCTTCTCTGAAGCATGCAAAAGATATTCTCTCCGAAGTGTGATTTGTCCTGCAAGGTGAATTTTTTATAAGACAGTCTTCTCTCTCTCTCTCTCTCTCCTCTTTTGGTAGACATGAATATGTATGCAATAAAAACATGCTTCAAGTTGCTTTCAAAATTTGCAGGTGCAGAGTATCTCTTTTCAATATATACTAATTATCTCTGATATTTGCTTATCCCAAATGAGATAAACAGAATGAGAAGATATATATTTGGTTTTGTTGTTGTTTTTATTCTCTGTAGACTATAGAACCAGTTTATAAAATAGGAAGCAAATTATAATACATAAATTTTGGCAGTTAGGTTTTAGAAAATTACTTTCTCTGAGAACTACTTGTAAAAATAAGATTATTTTGTTTATAAAATATTATTTGCATCATCAAATATAATACAGAAGTTAATTATTTGAAAATATTACTTTAGTCCATTTAAGCTTACACAGTGTTTGCAACCTCCAGGTAAAATAATAGTTCTCAGACAGATGGCAGGAAATGTTGACATTAGGACAAAAAATTTGGGCATACACTGTTTCAAGGCAAAGGCCTAGGCTAAAATGCTGTGCCAAAGTTCTGGGCCATAAAGAAAATCCAGACTGTAGGTATGGGAGTGGGAGGATAAATTTGAATAAAGTTTAAGTTAAAATAAAGGCAAAACTAGAGTTTTAGAGAGAGGTAGACAGTCCTATTGCAAAAAACCTCAATCAATGAATGAGGGAAATTATAGGAAGCTTTGTTACTTACACAAACAAGAAAAGGGGATGATAAGACCAGGTCAAAGATAAAGTTCTGATAGGGAAAAAGAATGTTTCAAAGTAGCAATGGTTGGTAGATTAATGCTAAGGGGTTCTCTAGACTCTATAGCATGAGGTGTATGGGTTAATAGGGGAGTTCCAATCTAGAAAACCAAAAAAGAATGTAGAGTCTATAAAGGAGAGCCAGGGATCAGAAGTAAAATAGAAGAGGCATTTTCTGATGATGTAAAGGGTTTAATGGATTGCAGTGAAAAATATGATAACTTTAAAAGGCACAGAAGTAATAGAAGTATCTTGGTAGTGGAAGCACAAAGTTCCAGGGAATAGGACTTTTGGTATCAGAGGCCGAACGAGCTCAAACGTTACCACTGATCGAGTTCTAATGTTATCCTAGCACCAGGGAGTCTCCCTCATTGACCAAGATGGCTACAGGGAGAGGGCCTTACACCCAGCACTCCAAAAGCTAGAAAAATGAATGGACAAAGTCTGAGAGCACCAAAACTACTATGATAATTGTAGAAAAAAAGCCCTCTCCTCCCTATAAGAACCATAGGCTTGAGCAGGAAGGTCTGAGAGAATGAGAAAAAATCATTACTTTTGTCTTGTGACATTTAGTTTTGTCTTGAATTTGATCACTGAGGTATCTTTTCATGGTTATATGTTTTACAAGGATTTTTACCTGCAAGTCTCATCTGTCTGTTCTCCCATTGTTATGACCCACGGGAAGATTTGATATTACACTTTTTTTTTTCATTTTCTGTTGCATGAGGGTTGTTTTTTTTTCTTCTATTTTTATTATTAATTTAAATGGGGTGACATTGATAAATCAGGGTATATATGTTCAGAGAAAACATCTCCAAGTTATTTTGACATTTGATTATGTTGCATAGCCATCATCCAAAGTCAAATTGTTTTCTGTCTCCTTCTATCTGGTTTTCTTTGTATCCCTCCCCTCCCCAACGTTCTCCCTCTACTCCCTCCCCCCATAACCACCACACTTTTGTCCGTGTCTCTGAGTCTCATTTTTATGTCCCACCTATGCATGGAATCATATAGTTCTTAGCTTTTTCTGATTTACTTATTTCACTCAGTATAATGTTATCAAGGTCCATCCATGTTGTTGTAAATGATCCAATGTCATTATTTCTTATGGCAGAGTAGTATTCCATAGTATATGTACCACATCTTCTTTATCCAGTCATCTATTGAAGGGCTTTTTGGTTGTTTCCATGTCTTGGCCAGTGTAAACAATGCTATAATGAACATGGGGCTGCATGTGTCTTTACGTACCAATGTTTTTGAATTTTGGGGGTATATACCCAGTAGAGGGATTGCTGGGTCATATGGTAACTCTATTTTTAATTTTTTTGAGGAACCACCATACTTTCTTCCATAATGGTTGTACTACTTTACATTCCCACCACCAGTGGATGAGGGTTCCTTTTTCTCCACAGCCTCTCCAACACTTGTTATTACCTGTCTTGTTGATAATAGCTAATCTAACAGGTGTGAGGTGGTATCTCCTTGTAGTTTTACTTTGCATTTCTCTAATAGCTAATGAAGATGATCATCTTTTCATATATTTGTTGGTCATTTGTATTTCATCCTGGAAGAAGTGTCTGTTCATGTCCTCTTCCCATATTTTTATGGGATTGTTTGTTTGTTGTTGAATTTTATGAGTTCTTTGTATATTTTGGATATTAGGTCCTTATCTGAACTGTTTTTAAAAATATCATCTCCCATTTAGTTGGTTGTGTGTTTGTTTTGCTGTCAGTTTCTCTTGCTGTGCAAAAGCTTCTTAGTCTGATGTAGTCCCATTCATTTATCTTTGCCTTCACTTCCCTTGCCTTGGGAGTCAAATTCATAAAGTGCTCTTTGTAACCAAGTTCCATGAGTTTAGTACCTATGTTTTCTTCTATGTAATTTATTGTTTCAGGTCTTATATTTAGGTCTTTGAATCATTTTGAATTAATTTTAGTACAAGGGGACAAATTGTAGTCAAGTTTCATTCTTTTGCATGTGGCTTTCCAGTTTTCCCAGCACCATTTGTTGAAGAGATTTTCTTTTCTTCATTGTATGTTGTTGGCCCCTTTATCGAAAATTATTTGACTATACATATATATATATATATATATATATATATATATATATATATATATATATATATGTGTGTGTGTGTGTGTGTGTGTGTGTGTGTGTGTGTGTGTATATATATATGTGTGTGTGTGTGTGTGGTTTTATTTCTGGGCTTTCTATTCTGTTCCATTGGTCTGAGTGTCTATTTTTTTTTTGCCAGTACCCTGCTGTTTTGATTGTCGTGGCTTTATAATATAATTTGAAGTCAGGTATTGCAATGTCCCCAGCTTCAGTCTTTTCCCTTAGGATTGCTTTGGCTATTCGGTTTTTTTTATATCCATATAAATCTGATAATTTTTTGTTCCATTTCTTTAAAAAATGCCATTGGAATTTTGATGGGAATTGCATTAAATTTGTATATCACTTTGGGTAATATAGTCATTTTGACTATATTTATTCTTCCTATCCAGGAATAAGAAATATTTTTCCATTTTTTGTATCTTTTTTGATTTCTCTTAACAATGCTTTGTAGTTTTCATTACATAGGTCCTTTACATTCTTTGTTATGTTTATTCCTAGGTATTTCATTTTTATTTTTTTGTTGCAACCATGAAGGGGATTCTGTTTTTGAGTTCGTTTTCTGATGTTTCATTGTTGGCATATAGGAAAGCAATGGACTTTTGTATATTAATTTTGTATCCTGCGACCTTACTGTATTGGTTTATTATTTCTAGTAGTCTTTTTGCGGAGTCTTTGGGGTTTTCAATGTATGGGATCATATCACCTGCAAATAGTGAAACCTTTACTTCATCTTTTCCAATATGAATGCATTTTATTTCTTTTTCTTGTCTGATTGCTCTGGCTAGAATTTCTAGCACTATGTTGAATAAGAGTGGAGAGAGTGAGCAACCTTGTTTTGTTCCTGATTTTAGGGAAAAGTTTTCAGTTTTATGCCATTTAATATGATGTTAGCTGATGGTTTATCACAAATGGCCTTTATTATGCTGAGATATTTTCCTTCTATACCCATTTTGTTGAGTGTTTTATACCTAAAATTGTGTTGTATTTTATTGAATGCCTTTTCAGCATCTATTGATAGGATCACATGGTTTTTGTCCTTTGTTTTGTTGATATGGTGTATTATCTTAACCGTTTTAAGTATGTTGAACCATCCTTGAGATTCTGGGATGAATCCCACTTGATCATGATGTATTATTTTTTTTAATGTATTGTTGTATTTGATTTGCTAGTATTTTGTTTAATATTTTAGCATCTGTATTCATCAGAGATATTAGTCTGTAGTTTTATTTTTTTGTGTTGTCCTTGCCAGGTTTCGGTATGAGAGTTATGTTGACCTCATAAAATGTGTTTGGAAATATTGCTTCTTCTTCAATTTTTTGGAAGACCTTGTGTAGAATAGGAACCAAGTCTTCTTTGAATGCTTGATAGAATTCATTAGTATAGCTGTCTGGCCCTGGACTTTTATTTTTGGGGAGGTTTTTGATAGTTGTTTCTATTTCCTTCCTGCTTATGAGTCTGTTTAGGTTTTCTGCTTCATCCTTATTCAGTCTAAGAAGATTATATTGTTCTAGGAATTTATCCATTTCTTCTAGATTATTTAAGTTGTTGGCATATAGTTTTTCATAGTATTCTACAATAATTCTTTGTATATCTATGATATCTGTGGTAATTTCTCCATTTTCATTTTGAATTTTGTTTATCTGAGTCCTTTCTCTTTTTTTCTTAGTGAGTCTTACCAAGGGCTTGTCCATTTTGTTGATCTTTTCAAAGAACCAGCTCTTTGTTTTATTCATTTTTTCTATAGTTTTTCTGTTCTCTATTTCATTTATTTCTTATCTGATTTTTATTATTTTCTTTCTTCTGCTGGTTTTGGGTACCCTTTGTTCTTTTTCTAGCTCCTTAAGATGTGAAGTTAAGTAGTTTACTTGGGCTCTCTCTTGTTTGTTTATATAAGGCTGTAGTGATATGAACTTCCCTCTTATTACTGCTTTTGCTGCATCCCAAAGATTCTGATGTGTCGTATTGTTATTATTGCTTGTCTGTATAAAACTTTTTATCTCTGCTTTTATTTCTTCTTTGACCCACTCATTTTTTAAAAGTGTGTTGCTTAGTTTCCACATTTTTGTGGGTTTGTTTACCTCTTTTTTGCAGTTGAATTCTAGTTTTAAAGGTTTATGATCAGAGAATAAGCTTGGTATAATCTCAATCTTTCTGAATTTGTTGATGTTATTTTTGTGGCCCAACATACGATCAATTCTTGAGAATGTTTCATGTACACTAAAGAAAAATGTATGCTCTGGCACTTTGGGATGAAATGTTCTATAGATATCTATCATATCCAATTGCTTTAGTGTTTCACATAAGGCCAATATTTCTTTATTGATTTTCTGTTTGGATGAATGATCTAGAGTTGTCAGCGGTGTATTGAGGTCTCCAAGTATGATTTCTTTTGTCAATTTTTGTTTTTATGTCAGTCAGTAGCTGTCTTATGTATTATGGTGCTTCTTGGTTTTGTGTATATTAAGAAATGTTATGTCTTGATTCAATGTCCCTTTAATCATTATGAAATGACCGTTTTTGTCTCTGATTACCTTTGTTGTCTAATAGTCAGTATTGTTAGATATGAGTATTGTTACACCTATTTTTGGATGTTATTTGCTTTGAGTATTGTTTTCCAACTTTTCACTTTGAATTTGTTTTTTATCTTTGTAGCTTAAATGTGTTTCTTGTAAGCAGCATAGAATTAGATTTTCTTTTTTAATTCATTCTGCTACTCTGTGTCTTTATATTGGTGAGTTCAAATCATTTACATTTAGTGTAATTATTGACACTTGAGGGTTCCTTATTGCCATTTTATATATTGCTTTCTGATAATTTTGTATTTTGTTTGATTCTTCTCTTTTGTTTTTTTATCATTTGTTTTTGTTTGGCTGTAATCCATACTTTTTTCCTCTGTTGCTTCTTTTTTTCAGACCATGATCTTCTGTGGTGGTTTTCTCTTGGGTTGTTATCATTAAGTAATGGAAAGGGTACCCATCATGTTCATTGTAGTACATTATCTCATGAGTGCTTCTGCACTTCATCCTCTTTTGCTACTGTTAATCTTTGTCCTCCCTCCCCCCTTTTTTTTTGTAGTCACAGATTAAGTTTGTTCTTATTGTTTTCTTGATGGAGCTTTTACTTGTGGTTTTGTTTTATTCTTTGTATCTGGTCAGAAAACCCCCTTTAGTATTTCCTGAAGTGGGGGTTTTCTGGTGATAAATTCCCTCATCTTTTCTGTATCTGTGAATGATTTTATATCTCCTTCATATTTGAAGGATAGCTTTGATGGGTACAGTATTCTTGGCTGGAAGTTCATCTCTTTCAGAACTTTAAATATTGGGGTCTACTCTCTTCTGGATTATAGAGCTTCTACTGAGAAATCTGATGACAATCTAATGGGATTTCCTTTATATGTTATATTCTTTTCCCTGGCTGCCTTGAGAATTTTCTCTTTGTCCTTGGAGTAGGTTTGTTACGGTTAAGATAACTTGGTGTTCTGTTTGCTTCTTGAATTTGAGGCTTTAGTTCTTTCCACAGGCTTGGGAAGTTCTTGTCTACTATTTGTTTGAATATGTTCTCCAATTTATTCTCTCTCTCTTCTCCTTCTGATATACTTATTATTCTTATGTTGCTCTTTTTGATGGAGTCAGACAATTATTGTAGGGTTTTTTTCATTTTTTCAAAATTTGTGAATCTCTGTCCTCTTCTCTCTGTAGTGCCTCTAGTTGCCTGTCTTCTATGTCACTCATTCTCTCCTCTATTTTGCTGGTTCTATTTTCTAAGCTTGTTATCTTGTTTTTCAGTTCATGAATTGAGTTTTTCATCTCTGTTTGATTCCTTTTCATAGTTTCAATTTCCTTGGTGATGTATTCTTTATGTTCTTTGAATTGTTTTTTGAGCTCCCTAAATTTCCTTTCTGTGCTTTCTTGTATATCCCTTTGTATTTTTAGGATTTCAATTTTAAATTCTCTGTCATTTAACTCCAAGATTTCCAAGTCATTGAAAATTTTTTTACAGATTTTTCCTCATGTATCTGAGCTACATCTCTGTCTTTTGTGTCCATGATTTTTTATTTCTTTCCTTAATGACATAAGAGTGGTATTGTTAATATTCCTAATAAGAGTTGATGAATAATGAAAATATAAAAATTAAAGAAAAGCAAAAAGGAAAAGAAAATATATTTTTTGAGAAAATACAGTGAAAAATTGAAAATTATATTGTGCTAAATGGAACAAACATTACATAAAATGGAGGGCCTGAGTTAGAGAGAGGTTAGAAAGATGCAAACAATGGTGTAAGAACCCACAAAACGCTACAAGAAAAAAATTTCTATCAAGAATAAAATTATTTTTGTAAGTCATGGTCGAATGAAAGATATAGTAACAAAGAAAAAAAAGAAAAAGGAAAAAGAACCCAATAAATAAAATAAAACAAAAAGAACAACAACCCCCCAAAACCAAAAGAGTACAGTGAAAAATGCTAATTCTATTGTGTTAAGTGGAACATAAATTACATAGAATGGAGGGCCAAATTAGGGGGAATACTAATGAGATAAACAGCAAAATTAAAAAAAAAAACACAAAGTGTCACAAAGAAAGAATTTGAATCCAAAATAAAATAATTTGTTTGTGAGGATCAAATAAGAGGAAAAGTGAAAGGAAAAAGATGAAATCAAAAGAGAGGGAGAAAGAAAAAGAGAAAACGAAAACAAAAGAGAATGGAAAATGGAACACCTATGGATAATTAAGTTCAAAATAAAAAGAAAAGCGTAAAACAGAAAGAGGATAAAAGGACCAAAGCAGGAGAAAAAGAGATTTAAAAATGAAAAGAAAAGAAAAAAAAAAAAACGGAAAAAGTTATAAAGACTGGATTTTTTTCTGGTTTTGAGAGGTTATCTTCTTCCCCTTTCTTCTTTCTCTTTTTGGCCAGTGGCACTGTACCCCAGGTTCTGCCCCTGTGGCACTCTTAGGTAGAGATTTTCAGTTAATGTGTCACTATGGTGATGACATAAACTAGGTCTCAATCTCATTGGTAGGCAGGGTTTGTCAGTGTTTGCAGGCTTTCACAACAGGAGAGTCCGTTTTCCTGGAGCCTCTTTCCCAGTCTCTCTTTTCTGAACCAGCAGCCTGGGGGACCCTACTGTGAAGTTGCTGCTGCCACTGCCTGGAGAGCAAGAGGCTCTAAGAGCTGCCAAAACCCTACTGTATCCCCATTTAATGAGGGGTTCTGGGTAAGACCTTGCCAGCCCGAGCTGCCAATGTGGTCAGGCAGCGCTGAGAGCCTAACGCTCCCCAGGTGTCTTTCTGAGCCTCCAGGTATGTCTAGTATGCCTGAGTGCTTCACGGGACTACTCTCCCCAGGCTTTTTGCACTCAGTAACCTGTATCTGCTGGCAGGAAAATGCTCCAGTCACTGCCTGCAGAACAAGAGGTCTTCAAAGCTGCCAAGTTCCTCCTCCAGGTCCTTTTAAGGCACAACTCTGGGTATAGAGGCTTTGTCAATCAGAGCCACCAGCTTAAGCAGGCAGGGGAGCAAGCTGAAATCCGGTCAGGTTTCTTACTAGGGTTCCCTGGGTATGTCTAGTTAAATTTGCTCTTCACCGACTTCTCCCTTATTGGGAAGCCTACAGCCCAGCCCGCCAGCTCCTGCAGTGGTCTATGGGGTCTGTTCCATAGGAATGTGATTATTTACCCTGTATTGGCTGATAGAAAGTTGCCCCAGCCACTGCCTGCTGAGTGAGAGTCCCTAAGAATTATCAAATTCCTCCTTCGAGTTCTCTTTAATTTGCAGACCTTGGGGAGGTGCACCGCTCAGAGATGCCTGGGCACAGGGAAGCTGGCTTTGGTGTGTGCCATTCGTTTGGGGAGCAGGGACAACACAGAAATTCTGGTTTCAGCTGACAGTCTCAGACCCAGCCCCTCCGTCCGGGAATGCAGACGCCCAAGCCTGAGGTGCTAGAAACCACTCGTCTACAACCTGTACTCGCCAATCTGGAGACCAGGGGTAAACAATGCCCACTCCACAAGCAAGCCACTAGCCCACCTCTATCAGAGATTGCTACCAGTGTCAGCTTTGCATGGGTTGAGTTGCAGGCACACTTTCTCCTCGGCTTGAATGCCTCCACCCTAACCCTCCCTTTCAGTTCTAGGGGAAAAATAGTTTCCTCGAGTCAGTGATGGAAATGGAATACTCTGTTTTCCATCCTATTTCCTTCAAAGTGGTCTGTATATTCATGCCCAATTGTACCTTTATTTGATGTATGCGTATTACAGATGCTCCTGGAATTGTCTTTCTGTCTCTAGTTGTTGAACTTGTTGAAATTTCAGGGAGAGGTATCAAAAGCCCTCTTCATGGCGCCATTTCTCTGACATCACTTCTGCATGAGGTTTCAGAACTTTTTCTATATATTTCTGCATTGCTGATTCCAAATCTGAAATCCGTTTTTTAGTGCATGCTCTAGTTTTTATATAATTTTAATTTCTTTTTGTTACAGTTAATGGCATGCATTGGTTTTTAAATTGGAGTTAAAGGGCAACAACTCTTGGATAAAACATACCCACAAGGCAATTAATGTTTTACAAACATCACTTTTACATAATTGTAGTTGTTTTTAAATGTAAAATATTATCTGATAAAAACACCCTCTTATTTTGTTTTAAGATTGAATCATGGCTTCTTTGAGTAGGCATAAATGTAAGAATAGTCCTGACACCTTCTGTTATATATGTGGCTGTTACACATTTCAACTTCCAAGGCTCAATATTTCATCCTTTGCGACACGTGCATCTATTGCCTATTTTCAAGTTCCCCTTGGCGATCAAGACAAGAATTGGACTCCTCATATTGTGTGTCTGTCATATTAGTGAGGAAATGCTTTGTGGCTGGACAAAAGAAAGACACAAAGGAATGCTTTCTGGTATTCTCATGGTTTGGCGTGAATCTAAGGACCACAGCAGTGACTGTTATTTCTGTCTGATCCATACAAAGGGCATCGACAAGAAAAAAAAGCATATGATCACACATCCTAATATTCCTTCAGCAATACAACCTATCCCACACTCTGAGACACTCCTGGTTCCAGTTTGCAATGGTTTTATTTCTTCTAAGGATGAAGAAAGTGAACATAGTGATCAAGTGTATTTTGATAAGATGCATGAGGAAATGGTTGTCGAATCTGAAGGGTCTTCTGATGCCAAGCAGTCATTAAGCCCTCAAAATTTTTGCCAACCTGAATTGAATGACTTAGTAAGAGATTTGGACCTATCAAAGAAAGCAGCTGAGTTATTAACCTCAAGGCTTCAAGAAAAGAATGTACTTCATGGGTCTGCTAAAGTATCCCATTTCAGGACGTGTGAACAAATTTTTATGGACTTTGTTTCCGAAGACAAACACTTTGTTTACTGTCATATGATCAGTAGTCTTCTCAGCCAGCTAGGTGTTATCACTTACAGTCCAACAGAATGGAGGCTATTTCTTGACAGCTCTAAACAGAGTCTGAAATGTGTTCTCCTACACAACGGTAATGTGTATGCAGTGGTTTCAATTGGTTATTCAACTCCTCTGTGAGAAAATTATAATGACATAAAAATTGTCCTCGAGTTTTTGAAGTATGAGGAGCATAACTGGATCATTTGTGTGGATCTTAAAATGGTAAATTTCCTGCTAGAACAACAGAGATGTTTCATGAAGTATTCTTACTTTATCTGTTTGTGGGACAGCCGAGCTAGGGAGAAACACTGGACACAGAAGGAGTGGCTGAAATGTGATGCTCTGAAACTAGTGATGCAAAATATTGTGAATGAACCTATAGTTAATTGAAACAGGATCATTTCTCCCCCACTTCACATCAAACTTGGCTTAATGAAGCAGTTTGTTCAGTCTTTGAATAGAGAAAGTGAATGCTTTCAACATAGTATTTCTACTTTTCTTGCCTTGTCTTTTGAGAAAATAAAAGCAGGTGTATTTGATGGATCTCAGATTCGAACCCTCATATGTGATGAAGAATTTGCCACAGATGAATAAGGAGGAGAAAGCAGCATGGCAGTCTTTTGTGGCAGTTACAAAGAACTTCCTTGGCAACAAAAAAGCAGAAAACTATGAACTTCTGGTTCAAATGTTGCTTATTGGCTTTCCACAACATTGGATGTAACATGAGCATTAAGATTCACTTCCTGAACAGTCACCTTGATAAGTTTCCCAAAAATTTTGGAGCTGTTAGTGATGAGCAGACTATTGCTCAAGCATCAAATGAAATTGTTCTCAACAAGTAGTCAAACACAAGAGCTACAAACAAAAATTTTTGCCTGAATAGAATTTAAATAAGTTTTGTGCAAATTTTATGATTAAAATAAGTGTTTTAATATGTTCTATTTTGAAATTGCAGACAAATTCTGATGCAATAAAATCTTTTAGTGTATTAGTGTATTTACTGCATTATTTAAGTTATTATATTTTTACAAAGATGATGCCCAAGAAGACATTCTACTTCATTATGTTAAACTAAATGTTAAAAATTTTACAATAAGATGTAAACCTAACATCTTGAATTGCAAAATAAACTGTAGCTTGCAGAGAAAAACTAATGTCAGATTTGAGATTAGCACACTCGAATTAGGTAAGAACAAGTGTTTTTGTGAATGCAACAAAAATTTTGTTCCCCATTGTTATCAGTTACCAATTTTGTAAAGCTTAGTTATGGTTGAAAACCTCTAAATGTCTAACTTTCAACATGTAAACATCAGCCAGTAAAAAATAACGTGTTTCTTATTACTTGTGTCAGGTTCTCTTGCTTTATTGTCAAGAGTAAAGCTGACATCTAAATCACAAAGAGCTAAGATTCTACTGGCATTCCATTATACGAGGACTACAAACATAATAATAAAACAGAACTAACTGTAGCAGTGGATTACAGAGTTCAGAATGTGTAAAGTTGTCATGAGGAAAAGGATTACTGTTCTGTTATTGCTGCATGGTTGTATTTTGCTGTTTTATTTGTATGAAAACTATTTATATGATAGAAAACATTTCTGATATAGCAACTTTTCTTTCATTGTTCCTATAAGAGAAAAAATAAAATTCAAATTCACAAATTAGATCATTACCTTCCTGATGTCGCTTCATCACTAAAGAAATTAATATAAAGCATTTTAACAATTTTTAAAAGTGCAAAAAAAAAAAAAACCCAACCTTAGTGCTTTGGATTACAATAAAGTTGTGATTAACTTTCAAGACATGGAACTAACAGATTGTGCTAAAGAAATTGGCTCCACAACAGGTGACTGTGGGAGAAGGGTCTATTACAATATCATCTGTTACCAGGTCACCTCTAAGTGGTCACCATAATGGAATCCTTTTTCTGGAAGGGTGACAGCCAAAGAGTCTGGCCTCAGACACTGGGACAAAGGACAGCATTCTGGGCCCAACATCAATGGTGCAACATCAATGTGGTGTGGGTGCCCAGAAGAGGCTGTAGTGGGTCACTGGGGCAAGAGTCCTGTAGTAGAATTTGGATGGTGCTCCTGGTTGGATAGCCACCCAGACTAATCTTTTGTCTCTCTTGAACATTTTAATATATTTTGAAATAAACCATTTTTAGCTAAAAAGGGGGGGGGGCTCCAGACAGACATGCTATTTCTCACACAGCAGGGTATTTTCCATTAGATATATTCATTATTTTTGCACCCATTAAATTTACTAATTGAGTCTAATCTAATGCTCTCAGAAGGTTTAAAAGCAAATATGGAGAAACACAGATATTAACAAGATTTTATAACTGATTAGAAATGTGTTTCTATAAACAGGTGGAACAGCAGTTGGCCTACTTGGTGAGATACTATTAGACCTTGATGAAAAATGTTAATTTTCATTTATGTTAATGACATCAGTGCTTCACACACTGCTTCCTGGCCTTCTCAGTGGGTAAGGATGCCAACCTCCCTCAGGACATCTTGCCATTTGCATTAAGTATTCATCACAGAGATAAATAGTCATAGTCTGGCACAACACAAGTTATGGATTTGAAGTAACCTGAGCAAGTCCTCTGGGGTGAAAAGGAAACACTTATGCTTTCAGGAGGTTCAGTGGAGTCTTTGCAAAGTTGTGAGGTATCACCACTTTCAGATGATACAAATGCAGAAAGATCACATCTGTTTATATAAATTGTAAAACATACCATGTCTACCTACGTCAATATTTAGTATCTAGTCATTTATTTAACAAATATTCTTTCAATGGCCATACATTGTCAATAAACTGCTCTCATGTAGCTTCTCATTCTACTGGTAAAAATCAGATAATAAACAAATAACTATGTAGGCATAATTTCAGGGAGAAAATTCCTTTCCCTTCATAGGAAGAGGATCTCTTAGACAGGTTCATAAAGCTGCGAGTCCCCTTGTATGGCTGAGTTCTGCATAGGTGTTTATGGAGATGGAGAGCAAAAGTTGGAGAATTCTAGAACATACATAAATGTAAAAGAAAAGAAAACTAGGATATAAAAAATAAATAAAGAAAAACAAATGAAAGGAAGATGGAGAACATGAAAATGAATAAGAAATATAAAAAAGAAATGAAAGAAAATAAAAGAGAAAGCAATCTCTTGTAAATCAAAGAGTAACAAAGTACTTGTGTCTGGTAACAGAGATGACTGCATTCACCCTAGACCGCTGCTAGGTAGATGTCACGAATCATTTTTGTTTCTTAAAAAAAAAGATAAATATAAATGTTTATTTGTGCCATATAATGAAAATGTTTTTTTATATGTGCTTTCAGGCATTATTGTACAAACACACCTTGTATAAAAAATGTAAGTGTGACATGGGTTTTGACATATGCTAGCTTCCTGAGGAAGGGTAGCAACAGATGTGTCTATATATAAAAGAGAGAGTTTTTCACATTGGCTTTGTTCAGAATCTCCCTGAAGATAATAATTTTTTTCTTTGATATTTTTATTTAGACAATTAAATTTAACAGGGTGATACTGGTCAATCAGAGTACATAGATTTAGAGAAAACATCTCCACATCATTTGGACAGTTGATTATGCTGTATACCCATCACCCAAAGTCAAATCATCTTCTGTTACCCTATATTTTGTTTCTCTTTAAGCCCCTCCACTTCCCCCTATTCCCTTCCTTCTCGACCCTTCCTTTCCCCTTTGTAACCACTACACTTTTATCTATGTCCATGAGTCTCAATTTTGTGTCCCACCTATGTATGGAATCATACAGTTCTTAGTTTTTTCTGATTTACTTATTTCACTCAGTATAATGTTCTCAAGTTCCATCCATGTTGTTGTAAATGATCCAATGTCATCATTTCTTATGGCTGAGTAGTATTCCATTGTATATATGTATCACATCTTCTTTATTAAATCCTCTGTTGAAGGGAATATCCGCTGTTTCCATGTCTTGGCCACAGTGAACAATACTGCTATGAACATGGGGTTACATGTGTCTTTATATACCCATGTTTTCGTGTTTTGGGGATATATACCCAGTAAAGGAATTGCTGGGTAATATGGTAGTTCTATTCTTAATTTTTTGAGGAACCATCATACTTTCTTCCATAATGGTTGTACTAATTTATATTCCACCAACAGTGAATGAGGGTTCCTTTTTCTCCACAACCTCTCCAGCACTTGTTTTTACACATCCTGTTGATAATAGCTAATCTAACAGGTGTGAGGTGGTGGAGATAACAATCTTAAACTGTGTTGTTTTATTGAATCTAATACAAATGAATAACCTGACTCATGCTGGTAATGGAAAGAGTCAAGTTAGGGTGAACAGAAGGCATTTAGTCAAAATTCAAGTAAACCTGTCTTCAGAGGTTCCTGTCAACCTTCAGTAAAAATAGATCGCTCACTAAAAAGTGCAACAAAAATTCATTATGGGCCTCCTATAGGTCAGAATTTGAATTTCGTTCTGGGGATAGAACAGTTGAACAGGAATGGCAAGTTTTATGCTCTGATGTAACTCCACCTGCCCACTTGTCACCTTTCCCTAACTCCTTTCAAGAATCTGCCCACAGGGCAGAAGAAAAGTGACCTGTAAGGGTCAGCTTCTTTTCCCTTTTTTAAAAGTTGATTTAGAGAGAGGAGAGAAGTGGATTTAGGAAAGGATAGAAACAGGAAGCATCAACTCATAGTAGTTAATTTTTGCTTGTGCCTTGACTGAACAAGTCCAGGGTTTCAAACTGGCGACCTCAGTATTTTAGGTCAACACTTTACCCACTGCACCACCACAGATCAGGCAAGTGTCAGTTTTTAATAAGTATTCTGGGATCTAGACTTGATAATATGCAATTGGTGAAGCCTTTTCTACTTCTCTTGCTACTTCTTGTACATTTTATTCCATCAGGATGGGTAGGAAGGTTGAAGATCTTCCCTTGGGGCCACTCCAAACACTGGTGAAAATCAAGGTCTATCCAGCTATCTGTGTATCCCAGATCTTTTTCTCCTGATACTAGAGAGTTTTTCAGACTATCCTTCCTTCCTCATCCATCATAAGTTTTAAATTTGAGATTGTAGTGAGGATGTTAAGATGAGAAGACCAAGGAATTCCTGATTTTACTGTGATCTAATTGCTCCCTCCTTCCATGAGTTCTCTGATAGCTATTATTCATCAAGGAAACAACCATAGCAAATATAAATTTTTGATTTTGGCCCCTGTAAAGCCAGTAGTCAAGGCCACCATCACAGCAGCCTGACCCGTGCAGGTTTGCATTAGATTCAAACAGTCGGTAATGAAACACAGGAGCCAAAAACTGGTGAGCCATCAGCTTTAATTCTAGCTTGCACCCGGCGGGCAAGCAAAAACACACACTGGGCTCCAAAACCCACACATTCAGTGCTCACAAAGCTACTAACTTATCCGAGTTTCCTAGAATCAAAGGTTTCTAGCTCACCAGACTTATTCACCTCTGTTTCCCATCTCCTCCTGCTCAAACTCTTAACAAACTGGCTTCTTCCTCAGCACTCTGCTATCTTGGCTACTTCTCCTACACATGGCCTCCACGTGGCCTTAATCTGCTCTCCTCTCTTCTAATACTAACCTCAGGAACTCAGGAACCCAGAGAGAGATCAAGCTACTGGTCTCTCTCACTTTATACCGTAGGATCAAAACCTTTAATCCAATTATACAAACAAGGAAGTCTCTGTATAATGGGATTCCTCAGGAGAGTGCACCACCCTATATCATCCAATCAGTCAAGGGTGTGGGGAAGAGCTTACTCTTAAAACTAAGCCTTAGGCTATAATGACCCAGCCTGCCAACAGCCTGTCCCAGAACACACATTAATATCAACGAACTTCCATGTGGGCAGCGCCATCTTTAACAAAGTGAGCATAATATATTTTATCTGCCCAACAGCCCCAAAATTTATTTCCCAGCTCCTGTAACTTATAATGGGACACAAGGTTGGTTTTATTTTTCTAAACTAAAGAGACAAAAGTACGTAGACCAAACCTGGTCATTTTCCAATGAGTTGGTTGGAGATCTGAAGACTTCCTCCTCTTGAAGGCATCCATACCAACCTCACTGCCCCAAATCCTTTTTAGTTAATTGTCATAATGTGGAGTGATGTTAATGCATTGTGATCATACTCAGATGCAGGTTGAGCAGTACTTAGCTATACCTACCCACGCCATCCCCCTTTTTCTATCAGTACCACTCCAAAGCTTAGTTCTGATCTTCCTCCCAGACCCGATGCTGAAGTACTGACTAATGTGTCCCCATATTAGTCGCTGAGGGTTTTTTCTGCATGTCTCACCTGCAACCACTGGGATACATGATACCCCCTGGCTCTCATTTCTGTGATTTGAAAGTCTTGTGTGTATTCCCTTCCTGGTGTTCAGATATCGGTCCTTACAAGGTGCTTGGTGGTAAGAACTTTTGATCTCACAAGACAGACTTCTTAGAACTTGAATTGAAGCCCACAGGATTCCACAGTTCCACATACTTCATGTTTCTACTTTTGTGTTAACTGTGAGGACTGCCTGAGAGTCACACATGACTATTTGGCATTTGGGTGTCTCCTGACTATCTTTATCTCGGCTCACCATCTCTCCCTGTGATGATATGCTGGGTGATGTCAGACTACATCACCACTTCACTTCCCTGTGATGATATGCTGGGTGATGTCAGACACTTCCACTTCACGTTGACACAGAGCAGTTACGCCTCATATCCAGCTGTCCTGATGGAACACTGAGAACCTACAACTGTCCTCTCCTCCACGGGACTCCCTCACCTTCCAGATTCCCTGTCCCTCATGCCTTTTCAACTTGATCATGACCACGATGTTTCTTCAGGAGGAGAAAACAAGAGATGTATTACTTCTGAATGGCGTTAAGCCAGTCTGATTTTATTTCAAACCAGGATTCCTCATAGTGTAGAGCAAGCTTTCCATATTATGGGAATGTAGAGTATAGAAAATGGGGTATGTGGAAGATGTTTGAGAACATAAGGACCTTTACATACCTCAAAACTCACAATTCAGCAATACAGAAACAGGGTCACAGTATTTTGTATCCCTGAAGACTCCCACCAGCTTTTTGTCCTCAACCGTCTTCTCTGTTGTGGAGAGGCACACAGATCCTCCTTGGAGCTTCCGGAAGCTTCCTGCTTTGCACATCTTCGTTTCTACTCCTACATAGAAATGAATCCATATGTAATGTTAGCAGTGATACTTCATCTGTTGATAAAGAAAAAAAATAAGGTAAAAAATATGAGATGTCTTCAATAATTCTTTTTAAAATGCTGATTTTATTAAGCATAATAACGCACACACATTTAGAAATACTGTTACCTATGAGAAAAAAAGGTTGTGTGTTCAAGATATATGTTATACATTGTGCACATTTGAGGTCTAGATGCCTGGCTTGAATTCCACCATCCTGAAGGTTTCTGCCTCACAGGTAGGTCTCTACTTCACTGGATCTATATTACTGGACTCTGGACTAAATTCCCATTGGTCATAGGAGACTTCTTAGTTTATACCAAGATGTCTTATTGGTAATAGAAGACTTTTTAGTTTATACCAAGATGTTTTACAATATATCATAAAGACAGCCTCAGTCCTTAGTCTTCTGTTTATAAACAGGACGTTGGGAGAATGGCAGGAAGCTCATGGCTGGCAGGTGTGGACTGTGCCTGATGAGAACAGTGGGGTGGGGCTGAAAGCCACCTCAGGAGGAGAGGAGAAAAGCCATTTCTCTCCTCAGAGCAAAGTCAAAGCACAATGTACTCTGTGCTTTGCACATGGGCACTTCTTAAAAATTGATTTTGTCTGAATTGTTAAGGAATTAACTGATGTGCACCCATAGGGAGAAAAAAATTTGAACACTTTTCAAACAAAAAGTGCTTTTGTTTCCTTTGACCAACCAAACTACTAAATGGGGATCAACACCTTTATCTCTCTCCATGAAGACGTGTAAAGTCTCCATAAAATAGAAACCATATTTTCACATTTTTCCCTTTATACTTAAGGGGAAAATAAAAGAAGTCTTTCTTAAAATTTTATCTGTTTCCTTGGTGAGGCAGTTACTGGTATTTCCTTATCCCTTGCAGGTTTTGGAGAAATTGTTGCAAACATAAATTTATACTTTTAGTAAGTCTTCTGTGAGTCATCAGGATCATGACATGTCAGAGACAAGTCTCCTAAAATGTTATATTTTAAAGGTAGGAAAGCTTCAAAAATTTTATATATCCACCTCTCAGGAAGAGATACAAATTAAACCTTCAAATTTTCTTCTGAAGCTTGTAAATATAAACTACACTTGATAAGTAAGTTCTGTAAATAAGGCTTGCCCCCGACCTAAATATACTATTGTTTGTTAATTTCTTTTCCTTGTCAATGATGTAGTTATTTCAAGGGAGCAATTTTTTTCAAAGTCAATTTAATGCCAGGAGTGATCCTATCTCAAGTTCAGATAATGATGGAGTTGAACAACATGCACCTAAATTCTCTCCTTACTTGAAAAATATACCTCCTTTTTCTATTTATTGTACATCCACTGTGCATCAGGTTTTGTTAGCAATGTAAAGAAGAATGTGAATAAGACATAATCTCTGTAGGTGTGGGAGCAGCATAGTGTGCAAAAGAAGCAAACATGATACTTGGCCAGTGTCATCTTGGGAAGATTGAGGGTAAGGGATACCTATCTAAATTAAGATCCCAAAGATGACTGTCTCTGTTATAGCCATTATGGAAGAAAGTATGGTGGTTCCTCAAAAACTTAGAAATAGAACTACCATATGACCCAGCAATCCCTCTACTGGGTATCTACCTTAAAAACTCAAAAACACTGGTATGTAAAGACACATGCAGCCCCATGTTCACCACAGCATTATTCACAGTGACCAAGAAATGGAAACAACCAAAGTGTCCCTCGATAGAGGATTGGATAAAGAAGATGTGATACAATGGAACACTACTCAGCCATGAGAAATGATGACATATTGCCATTTACGACAACATGAATGGACCTTGAGAACATTATACTGAGTGAAATAAGTAAATCAGAAAAAGCTAAGGGCTATGTGATTTTACATATAGATGGGATATAAAAATGAGACTCATAAATATAGATAAAAATGAAGAAGAGATTACTAGGGGGAGGGGAAAACACTTCCTTTCATTCAGGGCTCCCAAAACCCTGACGCATTCTCTGGTTCCACAACCAGGAGAATCTTCTCCAGTTCCTCCTAGAATCAAAGGCCCCACCAGTCTCAGCTGAGCTTGCAAAACCCATCAGCTCTGGTTCCCCATCTGCACACCTTCTCTCTCTACAAAAACTGGTTTCTTCTTCAGCATTCTGTATTCTCGCTGCTCTCCCTGCAAAACTGGCTGGGGGCCACAAAGACCCCTCCTCCAGCAGACATTAGCAAAACATTGACCCCTCCCAAGCAGAACTGCAATTCGCAATTTGTAATCAACTGCCCTGCTCTGAGGGCAAGCACACACATGGTTGCCCAGCGCATTTTTTAACAATAAAAGTTAACAAACTCAAAAAATGCAAATTTTATAAACTCATTTGCCCAGCACTGTCCTTCCTCCCGAAGTGCCAAGTCCAATCCACCACCAAACGTATTTTCTCTCCTCCCTCCAGCCACATAGGCAAGCCTTTCTGTTTGTGCATGCTTCCTATGCAGCTTTCTCTATGCTAAACCCTTTTCTGTATTATTTACTCTCTACAACCATCTAATAAGTCAGATATTATTATTATACTTGTTTTGTAAGTGAGAGAAATTTGATGTGTCAAGGTTAAGCAGTTTGGCTGGGGTCAGATTTAGAAGTGGAACCCAGAAACCTCTAATTGGGCTCATTCTTTTTGCCTAGAGTAGAAGTGATGGTGCCCCAACCTTGTAGTAATATCTCTACATTTAGGACATCCCATTTTCTCCTTAAGAAGTTGCTACAAAGTTCCCAATTCTTTACACCCCACTGTAGCTACCCACAGAACTGTTTCTCTTTCAGTTTTATTTGCTCAATGCTACTTCAACAACATCTACAGCCCTAGAGTTGTTTCCTTCCTTACCCATGAATAAAGCCTTTGTTACCCAAACTTACAGGGTTTATTCTCCTGCACACATCAAAGCCCAGTCAAATTCAAACAGGAGTTTGAAGCCAAAAAAAAAAAAAATATTTTTAAGGAAATGGCAGCAAACCCGGAGTTCCAGGTGGTTGTTGTTCTGAGACCCAACTCCTTGATGGCTCTGAGGGATGAGTTACATAGGGGTCAGGAAAAGTTAGCATCGTGGTTAGGGTTGTGTCTTCTAGTGCTTGGTTGGTGCTGAGGCAGGGGTCATTGATCCTTGCTTCACGCCCTGATGTCAGCCACGGCTTCAGTGTCTACTTTCACAAACTTGTGGTTACCAGGATCCTTCTACTTTTCTGGGCTTACAGCTGAAACACAACCTAGGCTTGGATGCTATCTTTAATTTTACTGAGAATCTCTCTCTAGTCCAGACTCAAGACTTTTTTCCTAAGGTGACTTGATGCTGACCAGAACCAGATTGTCCTAAGCAGTTAATGATTCAGGGAGTTGAGGTGCAAAGGAAGGTAGGTGGGTGAGTCAGGGTGCAGAATGAAGCCAGTTTGAACCAAAAGGAGAAAATAAAGGAGAAAGGGTTATATTAAAGAAATGAAGTTTCTGCGCAATCACTCATTAGACCTGTTTATCCCCAAGATCTGTGTGATAGATGGACAGGTTTGTGCTGTAAAAGGCACACATGTCATTTGGATTTCCGGTCCCTTTCGCTTAGCCACCTGCCCAAGAACACTTGCTGGTATACCTCACAGTCAGTAGATTTTTTAAAAACCTTCATGGCGATTCTTTTTCTTTTCTGCTCATTTCAAACCAAATCAAGGGTGATGATGACAATACACTCCACTGTGATGATTGATGCTCCCTGAAAGGTGGCTTTCTCTGCAGCATTGTGCTGAAGTTCATCACACAGCTGGTTTTTTTGTATTTGATCCAACCTCCCATCATTGTACTCTGGGTTGCAAGGAGCTTACCAGATGACAGAGTAAACAGGCAGCCATATACTCTGATTGCAGGACTTCCTAAAATGCAAACATCTCTTATAAGTTCCAGGAAGCTTTGTTTTGTTTCTTTGAAGTGTATTCTAGTCATTAGAAAAGTAATTTCCCCATGAGTTTGCCTGGGTTATAAAAAGATTTGAGTCTAGTGTATGATGTGAGGACAGTATGGACAGCTTCTCTGAAGAAGACAGGGAATAGAATTATATTTCCGAGAAATTCAAAGAATGTTTCAACAGAGAAAGTAATCAGGGGTTATATTAAGACAACATGAGCTATTTTATAAATCTAATTTTAAACTAAGATTTCCCTTCGGTTAGGCATACTATGGTATCAGCATATTTAGCCTGGGTTCCATAGTTTTAACTTCAAGTCTTTATTCTCTAGATTAAACCACCAGTGTGGGGAGGAGGACTCAGGAGAATAGTTAACACTGGGGAGAGAAAATCATTTTGACCTACTGCTGACTCAGAGGGAACCACCAATTTTACTTTTACTTTTACCTTGTTTTTCCACACCCTTTGATGCCATAGCTCACACATACAGTTGAGTCAGTTTATGGTGTCTTTGCTGCTTTTTAAAATATTTCATTACAAAGCTATTTCAATCCTTTGTCCAAAATGTCATATATATCCAATGTCACCTCACTGTCTTTGGAATTTTTATGCTTAAGAAAATTCCTATGTGTATGAATTCCCCCAGTGCCCATCAATAGACAAGTGGATAAAAATAAGTTGTGGTACATACATACAATGGAAAATTACTCAGTTATAAAAAAAAATAAATCAAATTTTAGTCTTTTGCCATAGTATAAATAGACCTAAAGGGCATTATGCTGAGTAAAACAAGTCAGTCAGAGAAAAACAAATACAATATGGTTTTACTTATCGGTTGACCCTAAAGAATAACAAACAAACAAAAGGGAAACAGAGGAACAGATACAGAGAACAGACTGATTGTTTGCCTGAGGGGAGGGGACGGGGCTTGGGGGACTGAGTGAAAAAAGGTGAAAGGATTAAGAAGTAAAAATTGGTAGTTATTAAATAGTCTTGTGGATACAAAGTACTACATAGGAAATATAATCAATAGTATTGTAATAATTATGTACAGTGTTAGGATGGTACCAGAAATATCAGGAGTAACACTTTGTAAAGTACATGATAGTCTAACCACTATGTTGTACACTTGAAACTAATGCAAAATAATATTAAATGTAAACTGTAATTGAAAAATAAATTTCCCTGGCCAGTTGGCTCAGTGGTAGAGCGTCGGCTTGGCATGTGGACATCCTAAGTTTGATTCCCGATCAGGGCACACAGGAAAAATGCCCATTTGCTTCTCCACCCCCTTCCCTCTAATTTCTCTCTCTCTCTCTCCGCTAATCTCCCCTGCTCCTGCCACCATGGCTCAGTTGGAGAGAGTTGGCCTTGGACTTTGAGGATTGCTCCATGGTCTCACCTCAGGAGCTAAGAAGAATTCAGTTGCTGAGCAACGGAGCAATGCCCCAGATGAGCAGAGCATTGCTCCCTAGTGGGCTTGCCAGGTGGATCCTAGTTGGGGTGCATACTGGAGTCTGTTTCTCTGCCTTTCCTCTTCTCACTGAAAAAAGAAAAAAAATTAAAACAATAAAATAAAGAATAAGGTAAACAATTTTATTTTACTTTTTTAACCTTGGTTAATTTGGTTATTAGCCTAGTAGAAGAACTTAGAGGAACAAAGGAAGTATTATTGTTTTTTCAGCTCCATAATATATATCATTCTGTATCCACTCACCCACTGATGAACACTTAAGTTATTTTCTTATCTTGGTTATTGTAAATAATGTTGCAATGAACATGGGAGTATACATATCTTTACAAATAAATCTTTTCAAATTGTTCAGATAGATACTCAGAAGAGGGATTACTGGGTCATATAGTAGTTTTATTTTTAATTTTTTGAGGAACCTTTATACTTTTTTTCATAGTGACTGCATCAATTTACATTTCCACCAAAATTGTGCGAGGGTTCCCTTTTCTCCACATTCTCACTGATACTTGTTATTTCTTGTCTTTTTGAGAATAGCTATACTCAGATGAGGTGATATTTTATTGTTGTCTTGATTTGCATTTCCTTAATGATTAATGATGTAGAGCATTTTATCATGTACCTTTTGGCCACCTGTATGTCTTCTTGGGAAAATACCTGTCCAGATAGATCCTCTGCTCATTTTTATAATCAGATTTTTTTCCTTCTTGCTGATGAATATCATGAGTTTATTATATATTTTAGATATTAGCTCCCTATCAGATATATAATTTGCAAATATTTTATTTTTACTTTGTTTACTGTTTCCTATACTGAGCAAACACTTTACATTTTGATAAAGTTCATTCATTTATTTTTGCTTTTAAAGTGAGATTCAAAAAAAGAAAGATCATTGCCAAACCTATGTTAGGAAATAGCTGCTTATGTTTTCTTTTAGAAATTTTATAGTTTTAGGTCTTACATTTACATCTTTAATTCAGTTTTATTTATTTTTTTGTATGGTGTAAGATTGTGATCAATTTTTATTCTTTTGTATGTGGCTGTTCAATTTTCTCAGTACCAGAGCCTAGCAATTGGTCATTTGTTTTAAAAAGCTACTAAGGTATTTCTAATGTGTGACCAGTTTTGGGAACCACTGTGCAATAGAAAGCTCTTCAGCTTTGGATTAAAAAACAGTTAGGTTTGAGATTTTTGTCTACTACTTTACTTCTCTGGGCTATAATTTGACCGAATTTACTAATTTCTCTGAATCTCAATTTTTGATCCATACATATTAGAGAAAGGGTTCTTGTATCACAGAGTTAATGAAAGAATTACATGAAATAGCACATGTAAAGCAGCCCATCACAATAATGGACAGATAACAAGTTTTCAATAGATAATAAATTCCCTCACCTGTTCTCACATTTGCAAACCACATTTCACTGATGTGAAACATGACAACTTACATCAAATAATTAAAGTTACAAATATCTGCCTATTTTTTTCAAATAAAGCTATAGGGTTTTCTAGAAAACTAGGTGGGGACCTTTACATATATTAATTACATGCACATAGACTACTAGAAATCTCCCCCAAACAACCAACTTAGAGTATAATTTACCCAATGGACAACAGCTTATTTAGTGCTTAGGCACTAATATTTAAGAGTTTTTGATGTTGCATTTATCAATATTGTAAAGTCTATGTTAAGTAACATTTTGAAACAGTGCCGACAAGTGTAGTAAATCTTCATCCTATGAGAACATGCCGCAGAGCATGTACAACCTAGTAACTGGCCAAAGCCAAGTGGACCTTATGAGACAGAGCCAAATTTTAAATCTGCCCAGACCAACTACTAAAGGGTTCTTATGTCTTTAACTTGAGAGAAAACAACAGTGTTTTGTCACCCACTATCTCTTTTATTTTGTTACTTGGCATTTATAGTCTATAGCATGAGGGCAAGTTAAAAGTCCTGGAAGAGAGCATAAACTCAGAAATTGGAAATATAGAAAATAAAATAATAAAATATATACTTAGTCTGACTCCATGATTTGGAAGTAGGTGATAATTGTATCCAAAAACGAGCAGAGACACTAAACAAAGCAATAATGTAATTAAGTGGAAAACATTTCACCTATTTAACAGATGATTTCAAAGCCATGGTATGCACATTGATGTGCTTCAATCCAACTGATGTGCTTATTGGATTGATGCAGCACTGGTTACTGCATTTTATATTGTATCCCTTAAGGGTTCTATAACTCAGACTTTACACTACTTCAGGCTCACCCTTTGCCCCACCCAATCAAAATGCATTATTTTTTTTATTCATTTTAGAGAGGAGACACACACACACACACACAGAGAGAGAGAGAGAGAGAGAGAGAGAGAGAGAGAGAGAGAAAGAGAGAGAGAGAGAGAGAGGAGGAGCTGGAAGCATCAACTCCCATATGTGCCTTGACCAGACCAGTGCAGGGTTTTGAAATGGCAACCTCAGTGTTCCCAGGTCGATGCTTTATCCACTGTGCCACCACAGGTCAGGCAAAATGCATTATTTTTTGACACTGTTGATAATGCAGATGGTGCTATGGCTTGAATGTTAGTGTCCACCCCAGTGTCCTTATGCTAAAGCCTTAGCCTCTAATGTGGTAATATATGGAACTGGGGCTTTAGGGAGATGATTAAGTCAACATGGTGAGATTGTCATGATGTTTCTTGCCTTTACCAGAGAGTTTGCTCACTCTTTCCCTCTGCTAGACAAGATGGTGACGGCCTACAAGCCAAGAAAAAAAGGACTCAGAGTGAAACTTACATGCTGGCACCTTGATCTTGGACGTCCAGCCTCCATAACTATGGGAAATAAACTTCTGTTGTTTAAGATGTCCAGCTTATGGTATTTTGTTATAGCCTAGGCAGAGCAGACTGATACAGGCTGGTGACACAGGGAAGTAGATGGTGACACGGGGAGGCAAAGGGGCTGGAGCAAATTTAGAGAGCCATTTGCAGCTCTTTCCTTACCTGCACCAACACTTCTGAGTAAAATAAGTAGAGATCGTTACTTCTGGCTGGATACACTGCTGCCCAGCCTAAATTACAACCATGTCTTTAATTAATGTTGGTCATATATTACTTGTGACTGCTTCTATCTAGAAGAGATTGTCATAGATGCAGGTTAGTGAAGACGGGGGATGGTTTTTGTTAATAGCACTGAATGTTTTGGACCGAGTTAGCAATTAATCATCTAAGCCTGTAGTTCAGTAAAGGGTAAGTCATTACTTCAGTGGGATAACAATTACTTACTTCAGTAATAATGACAATAATAAAATATATAAGAGAGGAAGCCCTAGAAGTGTCCATGCCAGATTTAAGTCACTGTCTTTCCAATCTGAAGTCTCTATTTTCTCATATGCTGAATTTATTTTCTAAGGCAGTGGTTCTCAAAGTGTGACCCCCTGATCAACAGTATTAGCATCAGTTGGGAACTTACTAGATATGGTCCTCTCCAAAAACTGAACCGGAAAATCTTGTGGTAGGGCCAGAAAATTAAGTTTTAATTTCTATAGGAAATTGTATGCATACTAAATGTGAACACCACTGCCTGAGAGCAAGGTAATACTTAAAAGCATGCATTAACTACATCAGACACCATAAAATAACCCCAGAAAGCCATATTTATAGACATCATTAGGTATGACCTACTCCTTTCAACATTATCTGATGTCCCACTCAGAAAGGGGATGGGCTGATCTATCTTTCAAAAAGATTACTGGGCAATCTGAAATTTCCATGTTACTAATTCCTTTGTTTAGAGTTACTGAAACTTTAACTGTTAACCTAAAAATGTTTTCAAAAAATACAATCCATTGAACCATTTTTGTTTTTGTTTTGTTTTATTTTGAGACTACATATAGACACCATACTTTATTTGAAATACCATTCCCACCCCTGGCCGGTGGCTCAGTAAATAAAGTATCTGATTGGCATACGGATATCCTGGGTTTGATTCCCAGTCAGGGCACACAGGAGAGGCAACTCTCTGCTTATCCTCTCTCCCTCTCCCCTTCCTCTCTTCTTTTCTCTCCTGTAGCCAGTGGCTCGATTGGTTTGAGTGTGGCCTTGGGAACTGAGGATAGCTCTGTTGGAGCGCATCAGCCTCAGGTGCTAAAAAATAGCTTGGTACTCAAGCACCAGCCCCAGATGAGGTTGCAGGGTGGATCGCCACCAGGGTGCATGTGGGAGTCTGCCTCACTATCTCCCCTCTTCTCACCTAAAAAAAAAATTTCTGTCATTTTTGTCATTCCTGAACCTACAAACATTTCTAGAAGAAACTATTGAAATTCTCCAGATAAGATAACAGTATTAGAAATTGAATTTTTAAAAATTGTATTTTGCTTTCTAATAATATAGTTATTAAATTAAATAAATGTTCCTCTCATCACTTACATATACACATTATCTATTTTTTTTCTGTACGCAACATAGTTATGTCACAATCTCTGTGAGTTCACTGAGCACTAGTATTTTCTCTAGAAGCAGTTTCTCTGCCTGCAAGCAGTCCCAGAGCTAGCATTTGAAAATCTTTGATGACATTAAGTCTAAATGGGGGTTAGGGAGAATCTTCAGATGAGAGGTTTTCCTAGTCCACTAAGAGATTGAAAGTTTCCTAAAGTCATATGTTTTATTTTAAGAGCAATGTAGAAACATGTAGAACTTGATGTCCTGATCTGTAAAACTGTAAAGATGTATATGTTAATATCTATTTTGCAAGGTTTATATCCAAATTAAAAGAAAGAAAATATAAGAAAAATTTGAACAGTGCCTGGAACTATAAACGGAAAAACAAAACAAAACCCAAAACTGTTTTCTTTTTTCAACCAATACCTCTACTGTCTATTATTTTTTTCATCTTCTGCAGCATGTATCTGCAGGTAAAAAATCATCACCATGAAACTAACTCGTGGATCATTTTAAGAATCACAGAGCCTCCCATTGAACGGGATCTGAGGAGTCATCTGGCACAAATTCATATACTCAGGTGAGATTTTCTTCCCCACGGTCTCTGTCTCTGGCTAACACTGTTAAAAAAAGACCATATTGGGAGTGTCAAAGGTTTTTTTTTGCTGAAATAGATGCTTTAGCACAGTTAACTTCAAAATAAAGCAAGTGAAGAAAAAACATACATTACAAGTTTCTGAGATTGATTTGATCTACATACATAACATATCCCTCCAAGTCGTCATTTTATGACTTGGCTGTAGAAGCCATTTTGAACCAAAGTCTTTAATAACGTGGGCATTTATTCCTAGACTATTTGATACACCCAGTTAATATATTCTGCAGATGATCTGTCACTCTGTGAGGCTGCTAAATGAATCAAACTCATTAAATGCTCTTTTAAAAAAAAAATTAATAACAGGTTGCATTTTAGCAATGTAGAAACTCTATTAGTAAAGTAGATCTCTATCTCTTCTTGGAACATACCTTATAAATGAGTAAGCACAGTAAAAGATATGAATCAAAATAACTGGAGCCTGTCATGTAAACCAGAAACAAATAGCCCCAAAATTTATATAAGGAATAGCTGATGTTCCACATCAAGAGGCTTCTGACAAAAAGGGGTCACAGGGCTTTTCCTGCTCAGCTAGAACCTGTCCATGAGTAATCTGAGTTTTAAACCATTTCTCAGTCTGAAGCACCTTTATAAAAACCAAACAAAATAAAATCATTTTAAGAAAAGGAAGCAGAGAATTATATATTATTAGATTTGGAAGGAGTCCAAGGAGCATTTAGCCTAGTGGTTCTTAACCTTACCATAAATAAGAATCATCTGGACTTTTAAAAAATATTAATGTCCATTAAAACATATGCCAGTGAATCTCAAAGGATTAAAATGTTACAGAGTCTATATGGTGACCACAACTAAGTTAAATTTTTAAAAAATATCAGAAAAGTTTCGCCTGACCAGGCGATGGCGCAGTGGATAGAGCATCGGACTGGGATGCGGAGGACCCAGGTTCGAGACCCTGAGGTCACCAGCTTGAGCGCAGGCTCATCTGGCGTGAGCAAAAAAGCTCGCCAGCTTGGACCCAAGGTTGCTGGCTCGAGCAAGGGGTCACTCAGTCTGCTGAAGACCCATGGTCAAGGCACATATGAGAAAGCAATCAATGAACAACTAAGGTGTCGCAATGAAAAACTGATGATTGATGCTTCTTATCTCTCTCCATTCCTGTCTGTCCTTATCTATCCCTCTCTCTGAGTCTCTCTCTGTCCCTGTATATATATATATATATATATATCAGAAAAGTTTCAAATGTTTAGAAATTAAGCAATAGGTTTTTAAGTAATCCATGGGTCAAAGAATAAATTGTAAGTAAATTAGAAAATATATTGAGTTGAATGATAATGGAAACATAACACATTAACATTTGTAAGATACAGCAGAAAGCAGTGTCTAAATATAAATTTATGGCTTAAAATAGATAAACGAGACTAAAAGTATAATTTTATTTATATTGATTTTAATTTATTGTGTTTACATAAAGTGTCCCAATGAATATATCTCCCCCCCAACTCCTGTGTTCCCCTCAACATCCCCCTTGACCCCCTCTCCCCACTGTTCTCCCCCCTTCCCTCCAGGATTTGCTTTCCTGCTCTCTATAATGCTGTGTTATATAATTTCACCAATCTCTTTCCCTTCTCTGATCTCATCCTCTCATCCCCTTTCCCTCTGTCTACTTTCCCTTTGGATCCTTTGATCCCACTTCTGACTCTATTCTGTTACTCAGTTCACATTGTTCATTGGATTCCTCAAATGAGTGAGGTCATATGATATTATTCTTTCTTTGCCTGGCTTATTTCACTCAACATAATAGTCTCCAGGTCCTTCCATATTGCTGCAAAAGGTAAAATTTCCTTATTTTTTGTGGCTGTATAGTATTCCATTGTGTATATGTACCACTGCTTTTTAATCCACTCATCCACTGACAGACACTTGGGCTGTTTCCAGATCTTGGCTCTTATAAACAATGCTGCCATAAACATGAAGGTGCATTTCTTCTTTTGAATCATTGATGTGGTGTTCTTGGGATATATTCCTAAAAGTGGGATGGCTAGGTCAAAAGGCTGTTCCATTTATATTTTTTGAGGAATCTCCATACTATTTTCCACAGTGGCTTCACCAGTCTGCATTCCCACCAGCAGTGAAAAGGGTTCCCTTTTCTCTACATCCTTAGAATTTTAAATCAATTACCTGTGATTTTACTTTAATAAATTAGAAAAAGAAGAGAAATTAAGCCCCAAACAAATGAAAGATAAGGTAGACTAAAAACAAGTGGAAATCAATAAAGTACAATATAGACAAATAAAGAAAATTAAAAAACCCAAAAGTTTGTTGTTTGAAGTCTTCAAAAAAGATCAATAAAGCTAAAAGAAAACACCTGTAGAAATACTGACCAAGAAAAGGAGAAAAAGAGAAGGAAAGATGACTCTCAGAATAAAATCGTAATAATATCGTAACTCTAGCTACGTAGCTCAGTTGGTTAAGCATTGTCTCCATACACCAAGGTTTTAGGTTTGATCCCCAGCCAGGACACATACGAGAATAAAAATAATGACTGCATAAATAAGTGGGACAACAAATTGACTTCTCTCTCTTTTTCGGAAGTCAATAAATAAAATATTAAAAATGTAAGTAAATATCACAAAGATCCTATAGATATTAAACAGCAAATAACGGAATATTATAAAAACTTTATGCAAATACATTTAAAAACTATGGTGAGATTTATAAATTCCTTGAAAGACACAACTAACCAAAACTGACATAAAAAGGAATAGAAAATCTTAGTGGCACTATTTGTTGCAAGAAATCTAATGGATAATGAACAATATTCCCATGAAAAAAATTCAGGCCAAAATGGTTTCACTGATCAATTTTATTAAACATAAAAGGGAAAAAACTACCATCTGACATGTTTTTTCAGCATAGAAGAGAAGTTTATTTAATACACTCTGAAGCCTCAACTTGATATGAAAATTATACAGGTTATTATAAGAGATCAATATTCCTCATAAACAAACAATATAAAAATATTCAACAAAATATTATAAAATCAAATCCATCAAAAAAATAATCATGATAATGTACCATGACCAAGTTCACCATGTAAACAGATTAGAGGAGAAAAATCACACAGTATCAGACCTTATAGAAACAGGAAAAGCATCTGAAAACATTTTATACACTTTCACAATAAAAATTCTTAGCAAACTAAGAATAAAACAAAATTTTCTCAATCTGACAAAGGACAGCTTCGAAAAAAATTATAAATAACCTCATACTTCATGGTGAAAATTAAATGTTAACTTGCTAAATTTGGAAATCTACACAATTTAATTAGGCAAGTCAGAAATGACTTCTCTTAGGAAGCCTGTAGCCAAAATGATAATTCAGAGCATTTAGAGGTGGTACCCAGTCAGACACAGAGCTTATGAAATGGAACCATCATCAACAGAGGGAGATTTTCAACACTGTTCACTTGGGGTAAAGCATCAAACTGCCAGACTGCCTCCTGATACCTAACGTATGTTGGGAAAAGTCAGTCCAAGTCAGCAGACCTGAGCTGGTGTAAGCCTATGAAGGAACTAGATGAGAGCAGTTAAGAAAGAGAGGGGGTTCCATAAGGAAAACTCTGCATATAAAAGTGAAAGTCAGGTCCTTAGTTCAACCAGAGGGTACAAAGGGTTGGGCAGATAACACCATAGGCAATGCCAGAATTCTCTATCCAGACAGCTCAGAGCTGAGAGCAAAGTCTATAATGTCATTCTAAATATGAGGGTTGAGTCCTGCCTACAAACCTCCACTTACATGCAATCTGCAGGAGGTTGATATTAAATCCTAGTGGGACTGAGTCCAACTCTCAGCCTCTTTTTCACCTTTGACTGCCCTGAAATTGTTCAGAAGAGACTTCCCAGGAAGTCCACCTGGGGGGTATGGGCCAGTCAGGAGAGGATGACTACCTCTCTCTGAGTGTCTTCCTTCTCCTCAGGACACAGCAGGTGGCAGATACTTCAGAAAGCAGCTGCTTAGTGGTCCCTGGGATGTCATAGAAGCCTTCAGAGGGTGGAAGAACTAAGGCATCACCTGGGCCCCTCCTCTGGACGAAATGCCAAGGGTAAGCATTATAAGGAAGGGAAAACTGGATTTGTGCTGGACAGAATTCCCAATAGCATTGCCACCAAAATAACCTTTTCTGGAGTACCACATCAGGAAATACCCAGCATATCTTTACCAATCATTTTTAAGGGGACCCTGAGCAGATCTATGATACAGATAAATCTATAGCTAGTCTGAAATTCCTTTTATTAGTGATTATTTTAATGATTTTAGAGAAAGAGAAAGGGAGAGAGAGAGAGAGAGAGACAGGACCATCAATCTGTTCCTGTATGTACCCTGACCTGGGATCAAATGAGCAACCTCTGTGCTTTGGGACGATGCTATAACCGACTGAGCTATCTGGCTGGGCTCTGAGGATCCTGATACCTAGAAACACCAGCAGACTTTCTGATACTCAACCAAACTTCTTAAACCCAGATGTCTTAAATCCTCATGACAACTTGCATGGCCTTCAACAAGGTTTACAAAATGGCATCGAAAAAGAAGAATCCCTTTGGCTTAAGCAGAGGCCCAGGAAATGTTAGAAGCTGACTAATGAGATCTGTGAACCTGATGGCTGTGAGAAAGAGGTGGGCAGCATTCCAAAGAGAGCATCTGCATGGGTGGTCCTCACAGCAAAATGTTCAAGAAATAGGGCTGGGAGTGGATGCAAGAGGGCTGTAGATTCAATTGACTCACACAGAAGCTGGCTCCAGATACTATATCCCCCTGATGAATACGTATGGTGCTCACAGACATAAGCAGTCATATTTGCCATGCCAATTAAGTTGGCCTCAAAATTTAGAGTATGTGATTATAATGGGGAAAAGCAATTTCAGAGCTAGATAAAATGTTCATCCAGGAATTTGGCAGTCTTTCTTTCTTCAGCAAGGTTGGCCTAAAACTGCACCATCTCAGTTTTGAAAGTGGGGAGGATCCTCGCCTGCCCAGACTTGCCCAGTTGCCCTCTCCATAGCTTGACAATCCCAAATGACACAAGGATCTTGTTTCCAGGACTCATCTGTTTTCCAACAGGATTCTCTGCAAAACATCTTTGGAAATTTTTTTGATTGATTTGGTTTCTCTCTCTCTCTCTCTTTTTTTTTTTTGCAATCTAATATTTTTTGAGGAAAATTAAATTAAGAGGATAGTTTATATATGGGGACTGTCAGAGCCCAGAAAGAGGTAAAATTATGACTTTAACAAATGAAGTTCTGGTTGTTTCCCTGTGCCTTTCTAAGGCAGGCTGCCTGAGTCCATTAGAAGAGGTCCCCCACGGTGTATGCCTGCAGCTTTATAGGTTAGGCTGGAGACCTCTTTCAGGAACAATATGGCTTAGAGTGAAATGCCACCTTAAAGTGCTGGAGGTCTGAGGTTCCTCAGCATACTACTTGTATGGGTGTGGCCTTTCTTTACAACATGCCTTGTGAATTCGGCTAACAGATAATTTTTGGATTTGGCTGCATAATGTCAATGGAAATTACTATCAATCTATATTCATTTGCAGTTTGTTTCATATTATACCTGATCAGAGAGTTTTAGTAAAAATCCCACTTGTAATTGTTTTATATTTAGATTTTCACAAAAAAGATAATATTGTTAAATTCTTAGGCACTAAACTGGCATCTATTTTATATTGTGTTTGCACCTAATTTCTTTTTTACTTTTGTTCTCTTCCATGTATTTTTATAATAATAAAGTACAGTTTGTTTTGACTGTATAAAAGTATACATATAATGCTGTATGACTTAGAACTGAAAATAAAATAAATTCTTGTTTCCATTAGAACAGAGAGCAGTCTTGTGATGTGTAGCTTAAACCAGGAGCCAAAATGAAAGCTAGCTTGTGTGTGCTTATTTTTTTTATAACTTTATTTAGGAAATTAAATTTAATGGGGTGACATTGATCAATAAGAGTACATAAGTTTCAGGTGAACATCTCTGTAGCATTTGAAATGTTGATTGTGTTGTGTGTCCATCACCCAAAGTCAAATCATTTTCCGTCACTGTATATTTGTCTCTCTCTACTCCCCATCCCCCCAATCCCCTCCCTGGGATTATCATTTCACTTTTATCTATGTCCATGAATCTCATTTTTATAACCCACCTATGTGTGAAATCATATAGTTCTTAGCTCTTTTTGATTTACATATTTCACTTACTATAATATTCTCAAGGTCTATCCACGTTGTCAAACAACTTTTGTTTTGCAAGGACAATCCTTTTCTGTCTTCTGACAATAGCACTGTCAATAGTGCAATGAGCAAAACACCTTGACTAAGAGTAATTAATGCCTCATCTCTAAGAAGTAACACCTGGATGAGGTGGTACGGAATAGTCCTTCCATGCTTACTACAAAAAAAGAAGTAACAAATGTGCAACTATGTCAGGTGTACCGAGAGAGTAACATAGCTTTAAATTACAGTTTAAAAGAATATTGAAAATAAAACCTACCCTCTTTTGCTGCTTTCTTTAACATGTAAATCTAGTGGTAGCCATACTGTTGACACACCCTTATCATCAATAAGAAGTTTAGAGTACACACTCAAATTTATGTGTTTGTGAAGTGTACACCTATACTACCATCATTAACCAAAATCTCAAGACATAATATACACTTGAGGTGTGGTCCCTTTGTCAAAACATCATTAGATATAAATGCGCATATCTAGCAGTCCTTCTGATTATTTAGAAATAATCTGCTTCTTACCAGACCTAACTAGTTTGTTGTGGTTTTTACTTATAATGGAGTTCCCCATGGACTGAGGGCCTTTTGGGACACTGCACAGCTGTATTCTTATTTGCATCTATACTGACCACTGACCAACCACAGTGGCTCCCATAATGACCAATCAGAATGTGAGAAGTCAACCGATCAAGATACTGCTATTTGAAAGGCGCAGACTGTACAAATTTAGATTCCTCATTTGAATAAAAAGTGAACCTATTGGGAACTAAGCAAGAAATTTTCTCTGTAAAAACCAGCCTCCCCTCTTTAGTGTGCACTTTGGGTTTCCACAGGAGGTTGTGCTTCCCCACTTTGAAAACTGTTCACTTGAATTAAGTTTCTCCCCTTTCTTCACCTCAAGTTGCAAACTCCTGTTGATGTTAGGCTGGTGACAGCAAAGTTTTGTGGACAGCAGTACATAGGATATGTGATAGTATAACTCTCTCAATGATAGAACTTCCACTTTTTCCTTGAAATATAATGTATAGCATGCAACTGTTGTAGATATAAACCTAATTAGAATGCCAGTGTAAAAACCTCATTTTTAATATGTTACAGAACTTATTACCATTAGTGTTGGGGGTCGAATAAATAAACAGGGTATTTTTGCAATCTGGACAGAGGTGCTTGGCCCAAACCCCACCTCATTGGCCTAGTTAACAAAGAGCTACACCTGATTCTCATTTGTCTCACACATGTTCTCCAGAGGAGGCTGGAAGCTAGTTTCTTATTAGTGTAAAGTAGATTTGGATGGTATGGTGGGGTTGTCTTTGAGTTGCCTTGGAAACTTAATTGAATTGCTGATGGACCACATTCTTTCTATGAATAAAAGTGGATGTGCTTCTGGGAGCAAAGAGGTTATGGCTAAGGAACAGTAGAGACTGTTTGCTGTGGCATCCTCTCGAACCCATCTACACACACACACACACACACACACACACACACACACACACACACACACACAGATATAGTGGTTGGGCTACTCATTAGCTTTATTTCCTACATATAAATTACTATGTTGCACAATTCTCTAAAACTCTTCACTTTGGAAACCACTACTTTCACCTACATATTTATATATTAACTTCTCTCATTTTCACATTGCAAGGTCGTTGAGGACACAGCTTATTAATTTTGCATCCAGTATGTGTAGTGCAGAGCTTGCCACACATATGCACTTAGTATGTTTTTTAGGATAAGTGAATGGGAAACATTGGCACTTTGTTTTACTGAAAATATCTAGTTCAAATTGCCCGTTTTTAATTAAACAAGAAATTACTGAAAACAATATTTTTCAGGAGTAACTTCTGGGTGAGATGTTGCTTTTTCCAAATTTTTATTCATCATTTCAGTGCCCAGAACATGATTGGAGCTCTCTTCATTCTCTGAGCCACTTTATGTCAGGTTGTGTGAAGATGTCTTTACTGATTCCCACTCTAGAATACTGTCTCTCTCATTTTTTTCTTTTTTACAATCTATTTACTGAGTAATTTGAGAAAATATATTTTCACAATTCTATATTTCTTTTTGGTTATGTAAGGATAAATATATATATATATATATATATTTTTTTTTCGAAATAGAACATGTTAAAACACTTATTTTAATCATAAAATTTGCGCAAAACTTCTTTAAATTCTATTCAGGCAAAAATTTGCATTTGTAGCTCTTGCATTTGTATACATGTTGAGGACAATCTCGTTTGATTCTCCAGCAGTAGTCTGTCATCATATTTCTGTCCCATCACCCCTGATAACGCTCTTCCATCATATTCAGATCTTTTTTTTTTTTTTTTTAATTTTAATATATATTTTATTATTATTAATTCTAATGAGGTGACACCAATAAATCAGGGTACATATGTACAATGAAAACATCTCCAGGTTATCTTATCATTCAATTGTGTTGCATACCCATCACCAAAAGTCAAATTGTCCTCTGTCACCTTCAATCTGGTTTTCTCTGTGTCCCTCCCCTCCTCCCTATCCCACTTTTCCCTCCCTCCCCCCATCCCATAACCAACACTCTCTTGTCCATGTCTCATACCCTCACTTTCATGTCCCACCTATGTATGTAATCGTGCTGTTCTCAGTTTTTCTTTTTTTCTGATTTACTTATTTCACTCCGTATAATGTTATCAAGGTACATCCATTTTGTTATAAATGATCCGATGTCATCGTTTCTTATGGCTGAGTAGTATTCCATAGTATATATGTACCATAGCTTTTTAATCCACTCGTCTTCTGACGGACACTTGGGCTGTTTCCAGATCTTCGCTATTGTGAACAATGCTGCCACGAACATGGGGGCGCATTTCTTCTTTTCGAACAGTGCTATGGTGTTCTTAGGGTATATTCCTAAAAGTGGGATAGCTGGGTCAAAAGGCAGTTCAATTTTTAATTTTCTGAGGAATCTCCAAACTGTTTTCCACAGTGGCTGCACCAGTCTGCATTCCCACCAGCAGTGCAGAAGGGTTCCCTTTTCTCCACATCCTCGCCAGCACTTATTCTGTGTTGTTTTGCTGATAAGTGCCATTCTGACTGGTGTGAGGTGATATCTCATTGTGGTTTTAATTTGCATTTCTCTAATGATTAGTGATGTTGAGCATTTTTTCATATGCCTATTGGCCATCTGTATGTCCTCTTTGGAGAAATTTCTATTCATTTCTTTTGCCCATTTTTTGATTGGGTTGTTTGTCTTCCTGGTGTTGCGTTTTATAAGTTCTTTATAAATTTTAGTTATTAACCCCTTATCAGATGTGCTGTCGAATATGTTCTCCCATTGTGTGGTTTGTCTTCTTATTCTGTTCCTATTGTCTTTAGCTGTGCAAAAACTTTTTAGTTTGATATAGTCCCATTTGTTTATCTTGCCTTTTATTTCAGTTGCCCATGAAGATAAATCGGCAAATATACCGCTGCTACAGATGTCGGAGAGCTTGCTGCCTATGTTTTCTTCTAAGATGCTTATGGTTTCACGGCTTACATTTAAGTCTTTTATCCATTTTGAGTTTGTTTTTGTGAATGGTGTAAGTTGATGGTCTAGTTTCATTTTTTTGCAGGTAGATGTCCAATTTTCCCAACACCATTTGTTAAAGAGGCTGTCTTTACTCCATTGTATGTTCTTTCCTCCTTTGTCAAATATCAGTTGTCCATAAAGCTGTGGGTTTATTTCTGGGTTCTCTGTTCTGTTCCATTGATCTATGTGCCTGTTCTTATGCCAGTACCAGACTGTCTTGAGTATAATGGCCTTATAGTAAACCTTGATATCAGGAAGCGTGATACCTCCTGCTTTATTTTTTCTTTTTAAGATTGCTGAGGCTATCCGTGTTCTTTTTTGGTTCCATATAAATTTTTGGAATATGTGTTCTATATCTTTGAAGTATGTCATTGGTATTTTAATTGGTATTGCATTGAATTTATAAATTGCTTTAGGTAATATAGACATTTTAATGATGTTTATTCTTCCTAGCCATGAGCACGGTATATGCTTCCACTTGTTTGTATCTTCCTTGATTTCTTTTATCAATGTTCTATAATTTTCCGAGTACAAGTCCTTAACCTCCTTGGTTAAATTTACTCCTAGGTACTTTATTTTTTTGGCTGCAATAGTGAAGGGGATTGTTTCCTTAATTTCTTTTGCTGATATTTCATTGTTGGTGTATAGAAATGCCTCTGATTTCTGAGTATTAATTTTATATCCTGCCACCTTGCTGAATTCATTTATAAGGTCCAGTAGTCTTTTGACTGAGACTTTAGGGTTTTCAATATACAATATCATATCATCTGTAAATAATGACAGTATTACTTCTTCTTTTCCAATTTGTATGCCTTTTATTTCTTCTTCTTGTCTGATTGCTGTAGCTAGGACTTCCAGAACTATGTTGAATAAGAGTGGTGAAAGTGGGCAACCCTGCCTGGTTCCTGATCTTAAGGGGATTGCTTTTAATCTTTGTCCATTTAGTATGATGTTTGCTGTCGGTTTATCGTAGATGGCCTTTATCATGTTAAGGAATGATCCCTGTATTCCCACTTTACTGAGAGTTTTGAGCATGAATGGGTGCTGGATTTTATCAAATGCCTTTTCTGCATCTATTGAAATTATCATGTGATTTTTGTCCTTCCTTTTGTTTATATGGTGAATCACATTGATTGATTTGCGAATATTGAACCAGCCTTGCCTCTCCAGAATAAATCCCACTTGATCGTGGTGTATGATTTTTTTCATATATTGCTGGATCCGGTTGGCTAATATTTTGTTGAGAATTTTAGCGTCTAAATTCATCAGGGATATAGGCCTATAATTTTCTTTCTTTGTGTTGTCTTTGCCCGGTTTTGGGATCAGAATTATGCTGGCCTCATAAAAGGAGTTTGGAAGTCTTCCTTCCTCTTGAATTTTTTGAAATAGCTTGAGGAGAATAGGAATTAGTTCTTCTTTGAATTTTTGATAGAATTCACTTGTGAAGCCATCAGGCCCAGGACTTTTCTTTTTTGGGAGTTTTTTGATAACTGTTTCTATCTCATTTGTTGTAATTGGTCTGTTTAGGTGTTCTGATTCTTCCAGATTGATTTTTGGAAGGTTATATGATTCAAGAAATTTGTCCATTTCACCTTGGTTGTCTAATTTTTTGGCATAGAGTTCTTCATAGTATTTTCTTACAATGCTTTGTATTTCTGTTGTGTCAGTTGTTATTTCTCCACTGTCCTTTCTAATTTTATTTATTTGAGTCCTCTCTCTTTTTTTCTTGGTGAGTCTAGTTAAAGGTTCATCAATCTTGTTTACCTTTTCAAAGAACCAGCTTCTTGTTTCATTGATCCTCTGTATTGTTTCCTTAGCCTCTATGTCATTTATTTCTGCTCTGACCTTTATTATTTCCTTCCTTCTACTTGTCTTGGGTTTTATTTGTTGTTGTTTTTCTAGTTCTTTTAGATGCAGGGTTAGGTTGCTTATTTGAGCTTTTTCTAGCTTCTTATGATATGCCTGTAGTGCAATAAACTTCCCTCTCAGAACTGCTTTTGCTGTGTCCCATAAATTTTGAGTTGATGTATGCTCATTATCATTTGTTTCTAGAAACTTTTTTATTTCTTCTTTGATCTCATTGTTAATCCATTCATTATTTAATAACATGCTATTTAGTTTCCAAGTGTTTGAGTATTTTTCAGTTTTTCTTTTGTGGTTAATTTCTAGTTTCATGGCATTGTGATCAGAGAAAATGCTTGATATGATTTCAATCTTCTTAAATTTATTGAGACCATTTTTGTGTCCTAACATGTGGTCTATCTTAGAAAACGTACCATGAGCGCTTGAGAAGAATGTATATTCTACTGCTTTAGGGTGAAAAGTTCTGAAGATATCTATTAAATCAAGTTGATCTAGTGTATCCTTTAAGTCTGCTGTTTCTTTATTAATTTTCTTTCTTGAGGATCTATCCAGTGTTGTTAGAGGGGTATTGAAATCCCCTACTATGATAGTATTGCTGTTAATCTCGCCCTTTATATCCATCAAAGTTTGTTTTATGTATGTCGGGGCTCCTATATTTGGTGCATAGATATTTACAATAGTTATATCTTCCTGTTGAATTGTTCCCTTTATCATTATGTAGTGTCCTCCTTTATCTCTTACTACAGCCTTTGTTTTAAAGTCCATTTTGTCTGATATAAGTATTGCTACCCCTGCTTTTTTTTCATTTCCATTTGCATGAAATATTTTTTTCCATCCTTTTACCTTCAGTCTATGAGCTTCTTTTGTTTTAAGGTGTGTCTCTTGTAGACAGCATATGTATGGGTCCTGTTTCTTTATCCATGCAGCTACCCTATGTCTTTTGATTGGATCATTTAATCCATTTACATTTAAGGTTATTATTGATATGTAGTTGTTTATTGCCATTTTATTCTTTAAAGCTGTATTCTTCTTTTGCTCTATTCATTCCTCCCTTTAAACTGTTCACAAGAGGGCCCTTAGTATCTCTTGCAGAATTGGTTTGGTTTTTATGAATTCCTTGAGGCTTTCTTTTTCTGGGAAGCTCTTTATTTGTCCTTCAATTTTAAACGTTAGCCTTGCTGGATAAAGTAGTCTTGGTTGTAGGTTCTTGTTCTGCATTACTTTGATTATTTCTTGCCATTCCCTTCTGGCCTCAAGTGTTTCTGTTGAGAAGTCTGATGTCATCCTTATGGGGGCTCCTTTGTAGGTGATAGCCTTTTTTTCTCTAGCAGCTTTTAAAATTTTTTCTTTATCCATTAGCTTTGGTATTTTAACTATGATGTGTCTTGGTGTAGATCTTTTTGGGTTTCTCTTTAATGGAGTTCTGTGTGCTTCTTGAATGTGTGGAGTGTTTCCCAGCCTTAATTTAGGAAAGTTTTCTGCTATGATTTGATTGAACAAAGTTTCCATTTCCTGTCCTCTCTCCTCTTCTTCAGGCACCCCTATGATGCGAATGTTGTTTCTCTTCATGTTGTCACAAAGCTCCCTTAGAGTTTCCTCACATTTTTTAAGTCTCTTTTCCTTTTTCTTCTCTGCTTCTGTGCCTTTGTTTATTGTGTCCTCTAACTCGCTTATTCGATCCTCAGCGTCATCCATCCTGCTTTTAATTCCTTCCATTGTGGTCTTCAGTTCTGATACTGTATTTGTCATTTCTGTCTGATTCTTTTTTATTATTTCAATTTCATTTTTTATACTTGTTATCTCTTTATTTAGGTGTTCATAATGACTATCAATTGTTGCTCTAATTTCTTTGAACATCCTAACTATCATTATTCTAAATTCTGCTTCCGGTAATTTGGTTATATCTGGTTCATTCAGGTCCTTCTCTGGGGATTTCTCTTGATTCATTTGGTTTGCATTCCTCTGCCTGCCCATTTTTTCTGTGTATAAGCAAGTTGTGGCCACTGGAGTCCAGTAGGTGTTGCCTTTGTGTTCTCTAGGTGTGGTCTATCTGCAGGCCCCCCACCCCCTCTGCCGGTGCCTAGGGTGTTTGGGTATGAGCGTTGCCAGCGCGGGCCCACTGTGGCTTTTGCTGTGATTTCTGCCTCTCCTCCGTGGGAGGGGCTGTCACTGAAGCCAGAAGATCAGCACCAAGGGTAGAGGTGAGCACCTTTCCTCAGCTGCGGACCCAGCCTATTTCCGGACTTCCGCCCAGAACCAGCAGTCGGAGCCTGCTCGCTACAGTTCTGCGGTTAGGCGGGGCTTTTGACGTGCTCTCAGCTGTAAGCTTTTGCCCGTCCGGAGCTTTAGCCCCGCCCTCGAGGCCAGGGCCCTTTGCGCAGGGTCGGAAACCAAGGTTTATTGGGGCGGGCGTGTTTGCTGGCTTCCGCCGAGCTGCGTACTTCCGCTCGTCCCGGACTCTACCCCGCCCCCGTGTTCGGAGCCCGCTCGTGCACGTATGAATGCTATTCGCGTTTTCTCCGGCCGGATGGGGATAATAGCGTGGGCTCAGCTGCGAGCCTCCACCCGTCTCGGGGTCCACCCCGTTCTCATGCTCGGAGCCCGCTCGCGCACGTATACTGGCCAACCGCGGTTTCTCCGGCCGGGGGCGAGGGGACTGGTAGTGTCAGCTCAGCCGCGAGCCCCTGCCCGTCCCAGGTCCTAGCCCGGTCCCCACGGTCAGGGTCGGTTTGCGCAGGGCCTGCCTGTTCCTGGCCTCCCGCTTTGTCCCCGTAAGTGGGATTAAAGGCGGGCCCGCAGCTTCCGGACCGCTCTCGCGCTTCCCCTCCTACCCTCTGGGCTAGACCGATCTCCCACCGGCTTGGCCTCCGCCCACACCGACAGAACCGCGTTTCAGCGTCCTGCCGCCCCAAAACCTTAAGCAGCCCTCAGCAGAGTAGGAAGGGACCTAATACTCCACACTGTAGGCCTGGGAGCTCCCTCACTTGTTTCACATCTCAAATCTGTCCAAACGCCTCTTCTAGGCTCTGGGACTGCAGGCTGGGGCTTGGTTCCTGGGACCCAGGTCCCTCCCTCTCTGCCAAACTTTCCTCCCGCCACACGGGTCTCTCCGGGCTGCCGTTTGCTCCGGGGAGCTGGGCAGCCTTTTTCGCGTTTTCGCTATTCCTACCAGTCTCAATGTGGCTTCTTCTGTGTTCCTTGGTTGAAGAGTCCACTTAGTTTTGTTCAAAGTTGGTTTATCCAGGTGATGGTTCTTAAAATTGCGTTGTAATCCACTTTGGTTCTGGGAGTTGGAAGTTGGTACGTCCGCCTACTCCGTCGCCATCTTGCTCCTCCGGATAAATATATTTTTATTTTAAATAAGATTAAGAATTCCTAATACTTTGTAAAGCTATCTCAGTATATATAAAGAAAAAATTATAAAAATATAAAGAAAATATTTAGCAACACTATCTGGTTTTCAGCTACTTTGTAAACTTACTGGATGCCTGGTTAGCCATAGGTCAGCCTTTAGGATCCTGCAGTCACAGAAAGTGTTGGCAATAATAATAACAGATAATATTCAATGACCATTTTCTATGATCATGCTAAGTGCTTTATATTTCATGACATAGGTCCTGTTATTATTTATATTTCCATCCAAAGAAACCAAATCCTGGGAAAGTTAAGTAACTTGCCAAATGCCACATGATCACAGTCAGGATGTCTGATTCTAGAGTCTATGTTGTCAACTATTATGCTTTTTTGTTTCATCTTAAAAATGTTCTTAGAGTACCACCAATGAACTACCATGAGTACCTGATGTACTAATCAAGATCCTGTTAACAGTTCTACTGTGGAGAAGCTTTTGTTATGCTGGGTATAGTCATATGACAGTCTGAAGATGTCATGACATAAAAATCCTAGTAAAGTTAACCCACTGCCTAGGGTGCTTATTAGCAAGACCAGGAGTTATAAAAATGACTACATTTGACAGAAGAAATGTAACAGTATTTCAAATAACAAGTTCACTATAAATTATTTTGTACGTTTACTGGAATAAAGCCAAATTTTGATTAGTGACATTTTATTCTTTATCTTACTTTTTACTCTCCCACTGGATATTCAATGCCTCCAAATAGAGACACAGTTCTGTTTTGTTGTTGTTGTTGTTTTTGTTTTTTGTATCATTTTTGTATCGCCAGTACAACACACAGTAAAATACTGGGCCCATTCTCAAATGTTTAAGAACAAATTGTACACTTGTCCTTTGTCTTCTGTAATTTCCTTTGCAGTCACATTAAGGAGAGCTAGTACACTTACTCATAGAATGTGTCTGACAATGAATGGAGTGAATGGTGGACAGATGACTTCTCCTAAATAAATTTTGAAACCCAGTTACCTGAAGCTTTTTGAACCAAGTTGAAGCTTTATTATTTAAAGTCACACTCCAAAACTTCTAAAGTACGAGTGGCTGTTAGAAAATCAACCATGTCTTAATCCATATAAAATAAGTAGATTTGTAGGGCAGTGCCTTCAGATCCCAGCTAACAATGCTGCAGGGAAAACTGGCTTTACTAGAGGATGTGAGAGAATTGCACGCCAGGGTCAGGAGGGCAGCTGCCTGCACAGTTTTACATTTCTCCAGCCACTGGGAATTAGATATATTTATGGGCTTTTGGAGCAGAGTAGTCTGTAATGCAATCTTAGTTCATCTAATTGAGAAAGAAAAATGGGAAATGTTTACCTGACATGCCTGCTTAAGTTTTCCCTGAAGCCGTAGCATTTGTATCAATAAAGGAAGTCATGGAGATAAATTAAATTTATAAACTTGTGAAAAATAAATCAATTTTCCATGGAAAACCCTGGTACCAGAGCTTATACCAGTGGTTCTTAACCTTTTTTGAGGTACCGAACCCACTAGTTTTATATGCGCATTCACCGAACCCTTCTTTAGTGATAAATAAAATATGATTGTTTTTTCCAAATTCAAGACATAGGTATATGTTTTTTTACTGGTGCACAAAATGAGCCGTGCATGAACATCACCTTGCTCAAAGAATAAAACCAACAAAGTGCATGAACTCACAACAAATTATGGTATTACTTTATTCTGGCCTCCGCATCAGAGGCTTCTTCGAACCCCTGAGACTGACTCGTTGAACCCCTAGGGTTCGATAGAACCCAGGTTAAGAACCACTGGCTTATACTAAGCTTCCTTCTTAGGTATTTATCTGTGCTTGCTTAGAGCATTGAACAAAACAAAGAATTATGACACATTTAAATGAGTCATTTTGGGAATGAAACCATTTGAGAAATTTTGCTCTAATAAAGGAGCTTTCCTATTTCCACATTAGCCTTGATTACACAGCAAGCTATGGAAGTTCAATAACACTTTGTTTTATAATCACTCTTAAGATATTAAAACAGAAGGAAACAAAGAAGAACATTTTAATCATTTATCTTTTTTAAATTTATTTATTTTTTTTACAGGGACAGAGAGAGAGATGGATAGATAGGGACAGACAGACAGGAACGGAGAGAGGTGAGAAGCATCAATCATTAGTTTTTCTTTGCCGTCGCAACACCTTAGTTGTTCATTGATTGCTTTCTCATATGTGCCTTGACCGCGGGCCTTCAGCAGACCGAGCAACCCCTTGCTGGAGCCAGCGACCTTGGGTCTAAACTGATGAATTTTTGCTCAAGCCAGATGGGCCCATGCTCAAGCTGGCGAGCTCGGGGTCTCGAACCTGCGTCTTCAGCATCCCAGTTCGATGCTCTATCCACTGCACCACCACCTCGTCAGGCCATTTATCTTTTTAACATAAGTTCAATTTCTTTTTCAGATTCTCTTTTTTTTTTAGATAAAAAGATACACATTTTTAAATGTTGAGAAACTGTTGTTTTAGAGAAGCAGATATCATCCAAATGACTAAAATGAGCAACATTCATATCTTAAGTAAATTAGACTTTTCTTCTGTGTTATACCAGATAAGGCTGCAGCAGGGAACAGAAGGTTCACACAAATGAGTAACTGAAAAAAATGTTAATGACAGAACTACTCATAAGTGTGGGCTCAGTTAAGTCTAAGAAGAAGGATGGTGAAACTTACCACAAAGAGTGAAGGAAAGGAGCTGTTATGGAACAAGCTATTGCTATAAAATAGGGCTGTGTAGAGAAATGTGGGCCATGGCTTGGCCAGGTCAGGAGGGGAAACAAATGCCCTGTCCTTTCTGCTTGTTCACTTTCCAGTCTCTTGCTGATGCCTCTCATCGACAAGCAAGAGGTAAGGGTTAACTTGACCCAAATTGATCCCAGCCAGCTTATCTTAAGGAAAAAATGCTGATCTCCTTGAAAGTTCCATGGTAACTGGCTACAGCCCTACTTCCTAAGATCATAAATCCTAGGTGATCTCAAGGCTTAGGCCCCCAATGCTGGCAGTCTTTCTACACATTCAGCTGAAAGGAAAAAAGGCTAGAGCTAAAGTGTTTTCCACATTATACTGCAAGGCGGTAGCCCCTAATCACAGTTGAAGAGATCTATTATTCCCTAATCTGTAGCTTAAAATGCTGCAACCCAAGGATGCATAAAAACATCCATTCCCATCAGACTTCTGTGTATTGTTGCAGAATCAATGGGGACTGAGGGACCCACACTGGTCCTACTGGTCCCACCTCCCTGAGTATTTTCTGGTGAGTGCTTGAGATATTTGTTGTCTGCTCATTCACTTTTGTTTGCACTGAGCAAGGAAGCCAGGTTTGTGCATTTGAAGAGGTTGGTCTTCACACTGAAGAAGGTAGAAAGTGTGTAGATTTGATCTGGGAGCATAGCCTGTGCCGGTCTCATTCTCTCTTTCTCCCTCTCCTTAATATGTATATTTCAGTCTTATCCTCATCTTTTTATGCATTAGAAATGCATAAAAATTAAGTTGCACATACAGAAAATGAGTGTTCCAAGATTCATTGCTCCTTCCACTGTGACCTGCTTTGTCCAAGTTATCAGCAGTTGACAGGCCACAGCCAAAGAATCTACAGCCAAGCTGACATTTACTCTACCTGTGATTGAGTCCACTGTTTGTGGCCGCATTTACAGGGGCTGAGGGAGAAGGAGCTAATTTCTATCCATCTCTGTTAAAAAGCATGCATTTTGTACTTTCCATCATCTTTATGTTTAATGCACTTGAGACATATGTTTCTTCCTCTGCTGAACATGAACCAGGAATAGCAATAAAGGCAATTGCATGAATAGTTATCACTGTCCACATTTGTAATTTCTCTATATGTTTACACCACTTTTCACACTTCTCATTTAATTATCTCAACAATCATGCAAATCAAAACTACAATGAGATACCACCTCAAACCTGTTAGATTAGCTATCATCAACAAGACAGGTAATAACAAGTGTTGGAGAGGCTGTGGAGAAAAAGGAAACCTCATCCACTGTTGGTGGGAATGTAAAGTAGTACAACCATTATGGAAGAAAGTATGGTGGTTCCTCAAAAAATTAAAAATAGACTTACCATATGACCCAGCAATCTCTCTACTGGGTATATACCCCCAAAACTCAAAAACATTGGTACATAAAGACACATGCAGCCCCATGTTCATAGCAGCATTGCTCACAGTGGCCAAGACATGGAAACAAACAAAAAGCTCTTCAATAGATGACTGGATAAAGAAGATGTGGTACATATATACTATGGAATACTACTCTGCCATAAGAAATGATAACATTGGATCATTTACAACGATGTGTATGAACCTTGATAACATTATACAGAGCGAAATAAGTAAACCAGAAAAAACTAGGAACAATATGATTTCATATATAGGTGGGACATAAAAATGAGACTCAGGGACATGCACAAGAGTGTGGTGGTTATGGAGGAGGGAGGAAAGAGATAGAGGGCGGGTGGGGGGTGGAGAGGGGCACAAAGAAAACCAGATAGAAAATGATAGAAGACAATTTGACTTTGGGTGATGGATATGCAACATAATCAAATGTCAAAATAACCTGGAGATGTTTTCTCTGAACTTATGTACCCTGATTGATCTATGTCACCCCATTAAAATTAATAATAATAATAAAAATATTATCTCAACAATATTATCTAGCATTTTAATTATAAAAAAAACAAAAGATTAGGATAAATAACTTGCCTCTACTTATACAGCTAGTAAGTTGCAGAGTTTACTTCAAGCTGATATTCAATTTCAATTATTGAATTACACTCTAGAACACTAATTATAGGAATTTGCAATGACATAGTCCTTCACAACTAAAGACTTGTTCTTATTCCTGGAGACCAGCAGGTGACCCCCTGATGTCTGAGGCCATGAACCAAAAGAAAAGGTTATTAGAGGTCATAAAAATTTTAAGATAAAGACATTTTTAAAGGTGTAGAGTCCAATTGTTTGTTTGGAAAATCAGTCTTAGTTTCCTGATGTCATAATGAAGAAACTAGAACCCTGACTCCAAGGCTTCTAAGCTGAGCTAGGAGAAACACTTCAAATTTTATAGGCTAGAATAGCCAGAAGCAGTTTTTGCACAGCAAGGAAAGACATCAACAAAATGAAAAGGCAACCCACAGAATGGGAGAACATATCCACTAATACATTTGATAAAGAGTTAATATCTAAAATGTATAAAGAACTTATAAAACTCAAAAACAAAAAAAGAAACAATCAAATAAAAAATAAGCAAATGACTTGAATAGACACTTCTCTGAAGAGGACATACAAATGGCCAATAGACATATGAACAGATACTCAACATCAGTTAACATCAGAAAAATGCAAATTAACCACAATGAGATACCAACTTACATCTGTCGGAATGGCTATCATCAATAAACCAACAAACAACAAATGGTGGTGAGGATGTGGAGAAAAGGGAACTTTCCTGCACTGTTGGTAGAAATGCAGATTGGTGCAGCCACTGTGGAAAGCAGTACAGAGTTACCTCAAAAAATTAAAAATCAATTGGCCTTATGATTCGGTGATTCCACTTCTGGGAATTTTTTGAAGAATCCAGGAACACTAATTCAAAAGAAGATATGCACCTCTGTGTTCACTGCAGTGTTATTTACAATAGCCAAGATTTGGAAGCAACTGAAGTGTATATCACTAGATGAGTGGGTAAAAGAGCTGTGGTAAATTTACACAATAGAAAACTAGTCAGCCATAAAAATAAGAAAATGTTATCCATCGCAACAGCATGAATGAGCCTGGAGAGCATTATGTTAAGTGAAATAAGCCAGTCAAAGAAAGACAAGTACCATATGATTTCACTCATTATGTGGAATCTAATAAACAAAGTGAACTGACAAGTGACACAGGAACAGACTCATACATAAGAGATCAAGCTGATAGCTGTCGAAGGGGGTGTTTGGGGGCTGTGTTGGGGATGAAGTGATTGAGCATAAAAGAAAAAAGAGAGAAAAACTCATGGCCACAGAAAACATGGGGTGATTGCTGGGGAAAAGGGAATGGGAGAAGGTGGAGGAGGGAATAGGAGAAATAAATGGTGATGGAAGGAGACTTTGCTTGGGGTGGTGAACACACAATACAGTGTACAGGTAATGGGTTATGGAATTGTGCACCTGAAACCTGAAAACAGAGTCACCTTAATAAACTCAATGAAAAGGAAAAAAATAATTAAAAATAAAGAATAACCCAGAGGCACATTGGCACATGGTCACTGGTGGTACCACTATTTGCAGACTCTCTTGTCTTTTTTCTTCTCAGAGAAAAGAGAACACAAATAAGTATAAACTGTTTTATTCAGTTTCTGGCAATATCTAAATGATTTACTGGCTAATCTCCCACTCAATTAATACCAAGAAAGACACCTTCCACTTCCCTTTTGAATGGTGTCATGTCCTAATAGTAATTCAGAAAGATCAGTATCAATGTGTACAAGTCTTAAACTTAGGCATAAACACTGAATCTCTCTGCATTCACATTTTCATTTATACATGGTGATGATACCTATTTAGTTTCACCTCAGGGTTATAAAGATTGAGTGAGAGAACCTACATATATAAACTCTAAAGCACATTAAGTTGTAGGTCTCTAATTCACTAGTCCATATATATCATGGACCTTTCTTGCGCCCCCCAAAATGTTAAATCAAGTAACAGTAAGAATCAAAGCTGTTAAAGGCCCTTGAGATCTTTAAAGAAAGAAAAGATGTTTGTTGCTTTATAAAAATGTACACTTTCATGCTAAGTTAATTTGAATTATTGCTCTGGTCCTAATATGCTCTTAAAATCACTGCCCCAGCACAGAGCAGCTGTGTTAAAAGATCAAACAAAAGTCTGCGATGTAAACTTTTACGGGATCAATATGCTCTCTAACACATTCAAAGGGATGTCAACATATTTCAAACTTGACTTTAACAGGCTGAATTATGATCACATGTAAGGATATCAACAATTGCCTAGAGAAATATCTAGGACTATAAGGATCATTGAAAAAGACTGCATTTTGTAACTGTGAAACCCAATGAATGAGCTTTAATACTGTGCTAGTCCTCAAGAGAGAAATTTCCCATCTAACTCCACTGATTAAATCTTCCTATTTATTTAAGATGGGCATAAAAGTCTTTGGGAAAGAAATAAATGTTTATTTTTTTAAAATCAGCTCTTCACTTAAAATTTCATTTTGCTCTAATTTTTATTTTAAACATGGAAGGAACACCATTTATGTGTTGCTTTTCCAGATTATAAATCCATATATGTTAGAGGAAATTTCTAATTGAGTAACATTTGAGATTGGATCTCAATTCACTAGAGACTTGCGGAACTGTTCATTCTCATTATCTGAAAATAAACAAGGGACTATCAACAAGTTACATAAAAACCTCTACCCCATGAGTTTCATCATTTGAAAAGTGAAAGGAAGGAGCACGGTTATTTTCCAATTTCCTTACACTCTGACATTGTCAGGCTCTAGGGTTCTTCCAAGAGTGGTTAATTTAGACAGTCACAGAAAATAACAAAGATAACCATGGGATGAGCATTTGTGGTGGTGTGATGTCAGTCGACCACTGGCAGTGTGTTTCCCTGTGCATGGAGCTTTCATGAAAGACGCTGTAATTGAGTTATGCTCTGTCCATATTTTTTCAATGCTTCTCATCTGCAGGGGCTCTTCTCCCTCTCTTTGCCCCATTAGCTAAACTGGGCCCTCAGATATACAGCCAGTTCTCTCCAGCTGAGGCTTCTGAAACACAACTGCAAATAGAGCAGATAACAAACAGCCTATACTCATCCCGTGGAACCACTTCTTTTCATCTGCCCCATTGACAGGGCTAGGAGGTTCAGTTGAACAACACATGGCAAAGCACTTTGTGGTCTGAGAGGAAAAGCATTCACAGAAGATAAATTGCTAGTCGCATCTTTTTTTAAAATTTATTTTTTAATTTATTGGGTTAACATGGTTTAAAAAATCACATACACACCACATCATGCCTCACCACCTTATTAACCAAAACTCTACCACAATTTCTCTTGTATTTTCTTTTTAATTCTGATAAAAATAATAATGCAAATTCTCCACCTATGTTTTCTTCATAGAAGACACCTTTTGTTCTTTTTAGTTATATAGCCATTGCCTTAAATCTCCTTGTGGGCTGATGTACTATTGATGAAAAAGGTTAAGTTCCCCAAAAGGAGTGATGTGGAAAGAAAATGAAATGAGATCTTTTGAAGGTGTGCTCAAGGAACAGGAGCCAATTTGCTAGTCTTGTTTGGTTTCTGCTCTGTTGTGAGATATATACTCATTATAGGAGAGAATTGAACTGTCATGGAACACAAAAGGACATTATAAAGGCCACAGTAAAGGGTGGGAGGTGTGTGGAAATGGCATCAAGAGAGGGAAACACAGAAAGTAGAACAAAGCCATCTCTTGGAATAATTTACTGAGTTCCTGCTATGTGGTCGGCAGTATGACTCCTCTTCCTCATGTCTCCATGGTATCTTTAGTTAAATGTCCATTTGTTAATATATGACAGTCTTGAATCTACTTATTAGGCCTCTTGAAATGCACAATTTTCCTTCAAAATGCACACAGGATAAAAATAAAGTCTGACTAAGGTACATCAGCTCATATGGATGACATTTTGTATCCATGATAGATGGAGACACAGGTTCACTTGTACAACAAATACTCACTGCACACTTACCCCGTGGCAGACAGTGTGCCCAGTGTTAGAAAACATGTCGAAAAACCACACATTGGCCCTGATTTCATAGATTTTACATCCTAGCAAAAGATATAGACACAATTATGGTTCTGAGAAGTGCTGCAAATAAGTGTAAACTAATAAGAAAGACCATTATAGGTATACATGCTCTGGTCTGGGAGATCAGGGAAATTTCTCTGAGAAAATGATATTTATCTAATACCTGGTGTTTGGGAAGAGATAATCAGGTTAAGGGAGGGGAAACCAACAGGAAGAACACAAATAAAGGCTCTGAAGTAGAAAGAAGAAAGACATGTTTGTAGAGCAGAAAGAATATCAACATTGCTGGAGCTCGCTCTGAAAATGAAGGGAAAAGAAGCAAGGTATTCAGAGACTTGAACCAATTTGTCTTTAAACTAGGGTAAACTTGCTCCAGTTTGCTTAGATTTTTCCGCTTTCAGTATAGAGAATACTGTATCCCAGGAAACCTTTCTTCCAAGAAAATGGGGACAATTTCCCCAAGACTGTCCTGATTTTATAACCAAATGATACACATGCTGAGAACCCCCTCTATCTTGGCTATACTAGGACAGTTGACCATACCTCAGGGTAATGAAACGTCATCAATGAAAATGAAGATTTATTTTACATTATTTTGAAAACTGCTTAGTTGCTGGTCAAAGAAAAGATTGAATAACCTTATGATTTGAGCCTGGGACAAGAGATAATCATGGTGTATAGGCTTGGATTAGAAGAAAGTGAGACTGCTAACATTTAATAGGAAGAGAAGCCATTGGCTATGAATCTTCATCAGCCAAGGAAGTAATTCCCAAGTTGACAGTTTGCACAATTGGGTGACTAAATGGACCTTTCACTGAGGCACAAACCAGGAAGAATAAGCAGGTTTTAGAAGTAAAAAATCAGATGTTAGGTGTAGACATAGAAGACAAAGGACCTCTGTATCTTCCTGGTGGTGGCATTTGCTAAGTAGTTGGAGCTTTGGGGAAACTTTATGTAATCTGGATCAGAGAGGGAAAAATCTAGAGAGGAGCTATGCGTCTAGGTGTCATCAAATAATACTTGAAGTCTTGGGAGCGACTGAAACTAAGGCAGATGGAAAGTTAGAAAGGGTTCTAATGACAGAAGCTGAGGGGCTCCAGCATTTGAAGTTTTGGTAAAAGCAAACAATTCAAGAAATAAGGCTGAGAATGAATGCCAAAGAGTTAGGAGGAATGCAAGAAGATGAGTTGTCATGGAACCCAAAGAACAAGTGGTTTCCAAGAAAGATAAAGAGATCAATGTTGTGTTAAGGAGCCCTCAAAAACCATCAGTGCACCTTGCGATACATATGTCCTTCTGGAAACTATTTTTACTTGTATAGGTACAATTATTAATTATGCTTTCAAGCATTACTTAATAATATTGTCTTGGTATATATGGATTCTCAAAAACACTGGGTTGCATCTAAAAAGGGACAAAAAGTTTTTATCTGTTCGGTATCAAACTGCTTGTTTCCCTGAAATTCAAAGTGAGGTAATTGAGCAGGTTTGTTCCATGTTGTCCAGATCTTGATTGGAGCTAACACCCAAATGTGACCTGAGGAAATATGGTGTCTACTTAACATATGTTGATTGTAGAGAGCCTTAAGTGTAAACACTTCAAAGAATAGTGGTGACTTTTCCTTAAATATACAGAAAGTGCTTCTTCTGAAAAGGTGTATTAGCACTAGAGATTGAAAAACTATTTCAATAAAGAGCTAGAAGTAAATAGTTTAAACTTTGAAAGCTAACACACAAAATCAAGTCTATGTGTGGACATTATAATGTAACAAAAGAGAAAACAAATTTCCATATATATATACAAATAGAATTGAGTAGTGTTTTTGTAAAACAAGTCTACTAATGGAAAGAATAATTTTAAGAGGTAAAGGGGAGGAAAGATACGTAATTTAATTGGTGTTCAAAATTAATGTTTTCTTTTATAATATTGACTGCACATATACTTCTCTAAAATCTATATGGATATCCATATGGATATACTGAATGGAAGCATGCACACAAGTTAAAATATTTCAACAGCAGTCCAGGCTGATGCCCACCTGTTTAAACTGGATTTGTGGTGCTGGCAACAATGAGAAGAAAACGAACTACAGAAATAGTAAAAAAAAATTGACAGAAATTGATGTTTAGTCACCCTCTGCTCTCAAAATGCTACACACTTGGGATAAGCATAGTCAGTCTTTTTTTCTGACTCAAAAAGAGTATAATTTTCTGGGAATGAGCAACATTTTCATGTGGCAAATATATCAGCTGGGTGGTCTCTGAGCTGTGAGCATGCCTTCAGACTCTGGGAGCAGTAAGAACCCTAAAACAGAAGTAGAAAGAAGGGAATAGTTCATGGAAAAACAAATTGGGCCCACTTGATAATGAATTATAATCATTCACAAGATAACACTGGGGAACAAAATTTTTGTTGCATCCACCAAAAAGCTTGTTTTTACTTAATTTGAGTATGCTGATCACAAATCTGACATTAGTTTTTCTCTGTAAGCTACAGGTTTTTTTGCAATTCAAGATTCAACATTTAGTTTAACATAATGAAGTAGAATGTTTTCTTGGGCAACATCTTTCTGAAAATATAATAATTTATATAATGCAGTAAATACACTAATACACTAAAAGATATTATTGCATCAGAATTTGTATACAATTTCAAAATAGAACATACTAAGACACTTATTTTATTCATAAAATTTGCGCAAAACTTATTTAAATTCTATTCAGGCAAAAATTTGCGTTTGTAGCTCTTGTGTTTGTGTATTTGTTGAGGACAATCTTGTTTGATGCTCCAGCAGTAGTCTGCTCATCACTAACAGCTCCAAGACTTTCTGGAAACTTATTAAGGTGACTGTCCAGGAAGTGAATCTTAACGCTCATGTTACATCCAATGTCGTGGAAAGCAAACAGCATCCTTTGACCCAGAAGTTCATAGTTTTCTGATTTTGTGTTGCCAAGGAACTTCTTTGTAACTGCCACAAAAGACTGCCTTGCTGGTTTCTCCTTCTTATTCATCTTCCTGGAAAATTCTTCATCACATATGAGGGTTCGAATTTGAGGTCCATCGAATACACCTACTTTTATCTTCTAGAAAGACAAGGCAAGAAAAGCAGAAATACTATGTTGAAAGCATTCACTTTCTATTCAAAGCCTGAACAAACTGCTTCATTAAACCAAGTTTGATGTGAAGTGTGGAATAAATGATCCTGTTTCGATTAACTACAGGTTCATTCACAATATTTTGCATTCCTACTTCCAGAACTTCACGTTTCGGCCACTCCTTCTGTGTCCAGTGTTTCTCCCGAGCTCGGCTGTCCCACAAACACAGAAAGCAAAGATACTTCGTGAAACTTCTCTGTTGTCCCAGTAAAATATTTACCATTTTAAGATCCACACAAATAATCCAATTATGCTCCTCATACTTCATAAAGTTGAGGACAATTTTTATGTCATTATAATCTTCTCACAGATGAGTTGAATAACCAATTGGAACCACTGAATAAACATTACCGTTGTGTAGGAGAACACATTTCAGACTCTGTTTAGAGCTGTCAAGAAATAGCCTCCATTCTGTTGGACTGTAAGTGGTAACACCTACCTGGCTGACAAGACTACTGATATCATGACAGTAAACAAAGTGTTTGTCTTTGGAAAAAAAGTCCACAAAAATTTGTTCACACTTCCTGAAATGGGATACTTACCTGACCAGTGAAATACATTCTTTTCTTGAAGCCTGGAGGCTAATAACTCAGCTGCTTTCTTTCATAGGCTCAAATCTCTTGCTAAGTCATTCAATTCAGATTGGTTTAACTGCTGAGGGCTTAATGACTGATTGGCATCAGAAGAAGACCCTTCAGATTTTACAACCATTTCCTCATGCATCTTATGAAAATACACCTGATCACCATGTTCACTTTCTTCATCCTTAGAAGAAATAAAACCATTGAAAACTAGAACTGGGAGTGTATCAGAGTGTGGGATAGGTCGTTGTTGCTGAAGGAATATGCGATCCTATACCGTTTTTTCTTGCCGATGCCCTTTGTATGGACCAGACAGAAATAACAGTCATTACTGTGGTCCTTAGGTTCACACCAAACCTTTGGAATATCAAAAGGCATTCTTTTGCGTTTTCCTTTTGTCCAGTCCAATTGTGAGGAAGCATTTCTTCACAATTATGACAGACACACAATATGAGGAGCACAATTCTTGTCTTGATTGCCAAGGGGAACTTGAAAATAGGCAATATATGCACGTGTCACCAATGATGAAATATTGTGTCTTTGACGTTGAAGTGTGTAACAGCCACATATATAACAGAAGGTGTCAGGACTATTCTTACATTTATGTCTACTTGAAAAAGCCATGATTCAATCTTAAAACAAAATAAGAGGGTGTTTTTTTATCAGATATTAATTTTTTACATTTAAAAACAACTACAATTATGTAAAAGTCATATTTGTAAAACATTAATTGCCTTGTGGTTATGTTCAATCCAAGAGTCGTTGTCCTTTAACTTTAATTTAAAAACCAATGCATGCCATTAAATGTAACAAAAAGGAATTAAAATTGCATAAGAACTAGAGCATGTGCCTGACCAGGCGGTGGCGCAGTCGATAGAGCATCGGACTAGGATGCGGAGACCCAGGTTCGAGACCCCGAGGTCGCCAGCTTGAGTGCGGGTCCATCTGGCTTTAGCAAAAGCACAACAGCTTGGACCCAAGTTCGCTGCCTCCTGCAAGAGGTGGCTTAGTCTGCTGAAGGCTCGCAGTCAAGGCACATGTGACAAAGCAATCAATGAACAACTATGGTGTCACAATGGCAACGAAAAACTAATGATTGATGCTTCTTATTTCTCTTCGTTCCTGTCTGTCTGTCTCTATCTATTCCTCTCTCAGACTCTCTCTCTGTCCCTGTAAAAAAATTAAAAAAGTAAAATAAAACTAGAGCATGAACCTAAAATTGGATTTCATATTTGGAATCAATGATGCAGAAATACATAGAAATAGTTCGAAAACCTCATCCAACAGAACATGAAAAATAATCTGTTCCCCAGTGTAATCTATTATACCTGTCCCTTGAATGTGATGGGGTTTACGAGCACCAATTTTCAGCACATTGAAAACGCACAAGTAATTTCTGACTCTATAGTCATCCCTTCTCATTCATGGATTCAACTAGCCTGAGGTCAAAAACAGTACAGTGTTGCGGACCTGGGTTTGTTAAATTTGTGGATGTGAAACCGTGCAGATTCCAAGGGCTGACAGTGTTTATTGAAAAACTCCACATATAAGTGTACCAAGACAGTTCCAACTTGCATTGTTCCAAGGATCAACGGCATTCTCAAATTTTTACTCTAAAAAATGTATTGAATGTGAATTATCTAGTACAAATTAGCAATGCATTAGCTTCTGCTTTTTAGGAGAGAAAACCAAAGCTTCTTTTCCCAGAATAATTTGTCCCTTAGAATTAGTGAACAAGAGGCACACACATAACATTTGGAAAGGAGAAAAGGAGAAACCATTACTTTCCACAGGGGAGACAGCACAATCATTGGCAATAGTTTCTCTTGAAAATAACTTACGTTGGTGATACGAACAAGGGGATAATGGTTGGTGTTTTTCCCATAACTTTCTTTTTTAAAAGGACATTTTCTCCCCTAGTCATTTTAGCAGTTGTATAAACCTCTAATGCTCTCTGCTAACCACTCAGTGAACTGGATCTCACTGTTCATTTCCTCATTGAAATTATAATCACCTGTGTATGTATTTTTGTTTCTTAGTAAGCCTTTTAAAGCATTAAAAAAATAAAATTTATCTAATAATTCTCTAGTGTACAGCAATTTTAAAATGTCAGAATAGTATTTATGAATAAAATATGTATATTAAAATCAAATAATATTCTGTGATATTATCAATGGTTGCTAAGAAAATTATTTTAATATCATGATGAACTGAGATGAATAGAATAGTGATAGTTGGTAATTGAATTGTTTGCTAAATAATTTATTTAGCAAAAATCTACTGAATATTTACTGTCCAAACATGTATAAGACTATATAGTGGATGATTGTGATCAGTTGAATAAAAAATGGTCTTTGCTCCCAAAGAATTTATAATCTAGGGAGGTAATGAAGGAACATATTATTAACTATATTCCAAAATACTACTACTACTACTAATAAGAACTAGCACATACTAAATATACATTATATCAATACAGATGTCAAGAGCTAGAATAAATATTATATATATATATATATATATATATAATTTTATTTAATCTTCACAACTACCCTATAAAATAGGTAGCATTACTATTTCCATTTTACAGGTGAGAAAAAAAAGGCTTAGAAGGGTTTTGTAACAGAATGAACAATTTATAAAAGACAGAGGAGGCAGAATTCATTTCTTTTGTGAGAAACTAATGAATGCCACACAGGAAGTGACTTCTTATCCATACTTGAAATTTTCCACATGCTTAAGAATGTGCAGAAATTCAAGACAGAGAAATTAAAATAACACATAGAAATAAAAATAAATATGTTGTCATATATCCCTAGAAAACAGAATCCAGAAGGCTACTGACAGATGATGAGGCTTCAAAAGAAATAAAAGAACTTCCTGAATTTAAATTAAGGTTCTTAAATGTCAAAGAGCCAAGAATAACATGCCTTTTATCTAGCCAAAATCTTATTAATTTTAATGAACAAGAACAGTTTTAAAGTGTACATAAAGTTATAAATTGGTCATAAGGGAATATATCATTAGATTGTTTGCATTCTTCAGTTAAATATTATTAGAATTTAAAAGTTTGAATTTATTGTCATAAAGGCATGTTTTTCTGCTGTGTTGGATGTGGTGAACAACATTTCTTTTAAGTTTAATAACATGCAAAAGAAGCAGACTATAGCAGAATTTGAAGGTCACCACAAGACCTGTGTGCCAAGAGTTCTTTAGCCCATCAACTGAGAAAGAAATTCTCATGTTCAGAGTTTATGACAAACTTCTTTTAAATGAGATGTCAGACAGAGAAAAAACAATGCAGTATGATTTCACTTATACATGGAATTAAAAAAAAAAGCCAAATTCAAAGAAACAAAAAGTAGCACAGGCAGGAAGGTGAGAGAAATGGGGATACAAAGAGTACAAACAAGTAAATCAGACAAAGCTAAGAACAATATGATTTCACACATAAGTGAGATATAAAACTGAGGGTCACGGATATAGATAAAGGTGAAGTGGTCACCAGGGGAGGAGGAAAGAGGGGGAAGGGAATAAAGAGGGACAAATATAAGGTGATGAAAAATGATTATATTTTGGGTGATGGGCACACAACACAATTAACAGTTCAAATGCTACAGAGATGTTCACCTACAACCTACCTACACCATGTTAAATTTTGAGTTTCTAAATAAAAAAAAAAAAAGAGTACAAACTTCCAGTTATAAGATGAATAAATTCTGAAAAATCTAACATACAGAATGGTAACTATAGTTAACAGCACTGTATTATGTATTGAAAAGTTGCTAAGAGAGTAGATCTTAAATGTTTTCACCACACACAAAATATTTATTTATGTGAGGTGACAAATTTGTTAAGTAACCTTACCATGGTAATCATTTTGCAATATATGTGTATTAAATTGTGACATTTCACATCTTAAATTTACAAAATGTTGTATGTTAATTATATCTCAATAAAGCTAGGACAAAATAAAATCTGATAAGATTAAGTAAAATAAATCTCACTATAAGCACAACTAATGGCAGAGAAGAATGTAACCACTATCAGCACAAATTTCTATTTGGTTTCATTACTAAACTTAAAATTTAATATTAATTGAAGGTGATAGATAGTCTATAACATAGCCATACATATACAATAAGTCTATAAAATATGTATATGTCATTTAAAAGATTACTCATCACAAAGTAAACTTAACACATCATAAATGTGGAATATATTTATTCTATGACTTCAAATAGCCTGCATTAAGTGGCCATCTTCCAGTTTGAGAAGTAGTGTCCTAACATGCTGTCTTCAAATCCTAGTTTTAGGTCATAATTTTGCCTTTTTGTAGACTAATGGGGTATTAGCTTGGAAATTAAAATACAGGATCAAGAAGGAGTAGTATGCCGAGGTTATAAATTTCAGTGGCATTGGAACTAAACAATGAGTAAGGTCCTAAGGACAGAGTATTGTCAGGAAAGGCAGGAAGTACCAAAAAGGTGCTTAAAAGAATTTGGGGAAGAAAGGTGGAGAAGAGGTGGGGGAAAAGAAGAAAATGATACTACTAGTAAATATTAAGATTGATTTTATTATAGAACCCATAGTTATAAATGCAAAAGAAGAGAAAATGATTGGACTTTGGGTGAGGGTCACACAATACAATAGTTCAATTAAATTTATTAAAGGAAAAAATTTTAAAAGGAGAACAATAGTTTCAATACAGGTCTTAACATAAGGTAAGCATTAAAATGAAAATAAAAACTTTCTCAAATAAAAATATTATTACAACAAATTAAATAACTGTAACCTATAGATCTTATTTTAGATCTTAAAATGAACTTGAAATATTTATGAGATATTTGGGGAACTTTTAATGCCAAGTAATGGAAATTTAATGGTAATAAGGAATTATTGTTTGTCTTTCGTGGTATGACAACAGTATTGTAGTTTTTAGAGTTCTTTAAAGAATCAAACTGAAATTTTGATGAATAAAACAATAGGATGTCTTTGATGAGCTCTAAATAAGCTTGTGTGAGCAGGAAGTAAATGGGGTTATAAATTAAACAACACTGGCCATGAATAAGAACTGTTGATGTTGAGAGAAGCATATATGGGGTTCATTATGCTATTCTCTCAATTTTTGTTCAAGTAGGACATTTTCCATTAAAAATGTGAAATAAATAGTAACTGTTGATAGGCAAGAATAACATTCAGAAGCTAGAAAGAGTGCTCAGGGAAAGAACTAAATGGGAGAAGTCAGAAAGAGAGAACCTAATGGCAGTGTCAGAATGGGGGGAATTGGAAGGGAAGACATGTTAAAGGGGGGGGCTAAGACTATTAAGCAATCTATGATAGTTACACCTCTCTCATTTCAACTACAAAATTTTCAAATTTTTTTATTGTTTCATATCTCTCAATATTTTGCACTTAGTGTTTCATTTTAGAGAATGCAAGTCATTCTGAATCTCTGCAGCAAGGTGGTTGGCAGGCAGCTGTGGACAAAGAGGTGGAGGCTCCAGGCAAAGACACAAAGCCACACAGGACACGAGGAGCTACTGCTGAGGGAAAACTAAGAATACAGTTGGAAACCTGACCTCATGGGAGAGCATATGCCCATCTTACCGATTTTTCTGCAAATGGCAGCTTACCTCTACACAAAACACAGAAAAGCAACCAACCACCTAATAAATCTGGGCACTGGTTTGTAAAACAGGTGGATTTTGAAGGGGGGGTTAAATTTGAAGTAAGCAATTGTCATGTCCCATATCCCATAGTTTTGTAACTTTGCCCTTAGGGTAATAGTCACTATGGTGGCAGCAATGTGTCTAACATTCCAATACAAACCCACTGTCTTTCTGGCTAGAGCAATCAGGGCAAGTCATCAGGGAGACTTTGTCCACCTGAGAGTGATGTGGAAACTTCAGAACAAAGGGAGCCAGAGGGAAAATAAGTTCCAAGTATGTTTTAAACTCAGCCCAAATCTTTAAGACTCTTAAACCACTCATGTGTAGGGAAAACGAAAAATGATTTGCAGCTAAGGCACAAAGAGCTGAACAGAGAACTGAGCTGTAGCTCCACAGCTGCGAAGCAATGCAGTATGAATCTAAGCTAATTCCCTTTCAAAACAAAACATTAGTAGTCCCAGAGCAATGAGGCAATCCAGAATTTTCCACATTAAGAATGCAATCTGCAACTATTTGATATATGAGTATAATTTTTATAATAAAAAACTATAAAACAATTTTATAAGAAAGCCAATTAATTAATACCAACTCTAGATCCATCCGATGTTATAATAAACAAATATTGTAAAGCAGCTATTGTAACTACGATCAGTGAGGCAAAACTGTATATAGCTATATAAACATACATACACTATAGCACATACAGGTATATTTTATACGGCACATATATTGTATCTATATATGTAATATGTATATAGAAAAATAAAAATAAATTTTTAAAGAGCCATTGGAAGTTTTATAACTAAAGATTACAAAAGCTGAAAAAGATAATTGAATGTGCTTAACAAAACAAAGGAGATGAGAGGAAAAAAATCAATGAGCTTGAAGATAGATCAATGAAACATACACAATCTAAATAAGAAAAAAGAAAAAACACAGAGCCTCAGGTACTTCTAGAAAAAAGTGAACAATAAAAGGGCTAAGATTAAGTATAAATAAAATTGTACAGTGGAGAAGATTAACAAAGTCAAAGTCTGATTCTTTGAAGAGTCATGAAATTGACACCACCTCATTAGATTAATGAAAACAAATAAGACAAATTGCCAATATTAGAAATGAGAGAAAGTCAATTCAGTTCCCAAGACATTTAAAAAATAAAAAAAGTGAAATTTTATGCAAAAATGTTTACAATTTAAATTAAATAAATAAAACTAGAGACTAATACCTCTCATGAACATATCTTAAAAAACACAAACATAAGTAAAATAAATCCAGAAATACATAAACAGAATAAAATATCATGACCATGTTGGGTTCACACTTGAGATGTAAGATTGTTTGGATATTAGAGGGTTAATAAATAAACTCAGCCTTTTAATGAGGATAAAGGAGAAAACATGATAATGTTATAGATACAAAGCACTGGCTAACTGTAATTATGCATTCACATGTAAATGTGAATTTTCCTCCTCTCAAGACACTAGAACTAGAGGGCAACTTAATCTGCTAAAGTGCATCTACAAAAATTTCTTTAGTCCCGTCATGTATAATGCTGAAATAGTGAGTACTTGCTTCCTATGACTGGGAGCCCATTAGAAATGGCCACTGTCTTCACTTTTAGTTAGCATTGTACTGAACTCCACAGAAGTACAATAAAATTAAAAAAATATAAAGATTAGAAAATAAGATAGATATTGTATTTATTTGTAAATTATGTTTGTTTACACTGGAAATCTATAGAAATCAATCAAACATGTAAAGAAACTAGCAGTAAATTTAGCAGGACACAGAATACAGGATTAATAAACAGAAATTAATTGTAATATATTACATTAGCAGCCAACAATAAAAAATAGAATTTAAAAATTCTATCTTAACAATGTCTGGAAAAATGCCTAATGAAAGACTTTAAAATATCTACCCTGGAAACTACAAACCATTGTTCAGAGTTTCATCATTCAGTTAATTAACACTAGTTTGCTTCTCCTGTCAGGTTTATAAATATCTGCCTGGTAATTCAATGTGTCTAATTCAATACTACTTATCAAATGATTTTTGTAGTCTCTATTTACAGAGTACACAATCTGAAAGATGGCAAATAAAATGAGTTTTATATATTCTCCCCCATCATTTTGCTCCACTGTATAATTATAGCAACTTTTTAGGGAAAAAAGTAATTCAAATATATATAGAGAAATAGAGTATAAGTCATGTACCAGGAGGATTCAGAAAGCAGTGAGATTAGCTGCAGCCATTTTGTTGTGATTAGAAGGACACTAAAAATGGTACTTTATAGCATAGGAGAAAAGGGATTTGCCTTAGTGTGAAAATGTATGTGCATGCAGTGGATCATACTCTCAAACATAACAAATCTTATGAAGCATAGGAGGGGTGAGAATCAGAGGTTCAATGAAGGTGGAGTTTTATGACACAGCAGCTTTTCAAAAACCAGGCAACGATAGCCACTCATTATGCCAGGTTGTTCCTGTGAAGGGCTGAAGAGCCTTTCAGTCAGGTAGAGACTTTCTGAATGAGACATGGTGGTGCTGGGTATGGTCAAGATGTTCAGAGACAGATTACAGAGTAATGTCCAGCACTGATCCAGAATTAAAGAATGGCCAAATGAGTTGTCCTCATTACAATGTCAAGGGAAATAACCGATACACACATTTTTGATAAATGTTTCCTGCACATACAGTATTCTCTCGAGCACATTCTACATAGAAGACATAGGGATGGATTCTGGAAGAAGTACAGATATAATGTAGATAAAGCTTCTGTCTGGAAGTAACTTATGTGTTATTAGGGTTAAATGATTTTCTACAAAGATGACAAGGAAATTCACTGTGAAAAAACTTTTCAGCAATTTTTTTTGGTGTGTGAAAACTAAGGAAATCATTGCGGGCAAAAAGAACATTAGCCATTAACTCATAGAAAACAGAAAAATTAACACAACATGGTCATTAGACTAACTGGAAAATTTTATAAGGCACAAAAGAAATATGATTCATACAAGAATAACTACAAATCAAGGCATTACAAAAACTCACAAAAGCAATACAAGGTTTGGTAAATGATTCAAAAGAGTATGAATTACTTTCATGAAAAGAAACTATAAGCCTTTATAAGGAAGAAATCTTTCCAGTTACTTTTATGTTGGCCTTTAAAGTAGTGGGAGAGTTATAGTTTCTCTTTGTAAAACATGGACAGGTAGGGGAGAGTTTACAGACCAAATACTAAATATTAGGATGAGACTGAAATAGGAGATGTGGCCCAGGACAGGTTATATGGGTAGAAGAACTACAGTGTCCTTCTGTTGGAAACCCAATGACTTTCACAACAATTTCAGAGAAAGTGAGCACCGGGCTTTCAGTGAGAGTATAGAAGACAAAGTTCAGGTATTTGAGCAGATAATTTCACACATAGTCAAGTAGAAGAATATCATTTGGAAAATTCACCCAGAGGTGTCAGAGGCATGAGACTGGACTTTGACAAAAGGAAGAAAATTGGCAGTAGTAACACAGGGCATCAGAGCCTTCAGCCAGGGGTGCTTCATAGGTGTTAAGAACTTAGTGATTGTGTTCCCCCTAAATTCATGTGTTGAAATCTAGTTGCCAATGTGATGGTATTTGGAGGTTGGGCCTTTAGAGGTAATTAAGTCATGAGGGTAGAGCCCTGGCAAGTGGATTTAGTGCCTTTATAAGAAGAGGTCAGGAACCTGGCTTGTTCTCTTTCTTCCATGTGAAGGTACAGAAAGTCAGCAGTCTATAGTCCAGAAGAGGGTTCTTACCAGAACTCTATCACAGTGGAGCCCAGATCTTGGACTTTCAGAATTGTGATAAATAAATTTCTGTTGTTGATAAGCCAGTCACTCAGTCTATGATACTTTGTTATGGCAAACCAGAACAGAGACAGAAGGATTCAGCCTTTGAGAATTCTGTAGTGTTTACCAGGGCAAGTGGTCAGAGCTAAAGAAAGACAGGAACCTAGTTTTACAGCCTGAGATGAGCCTGGTGAGGCAGGAGGTTGTGGAAATTGAATCAAAGGTACGAGAGCTTGGCAACACAGAAACTCAAAGTATAAAATAGAATTCATCAATTGTGGCTGGATCAACACCAGTTCCTATCAACATATAGCATAGGGAGCATTGGATATGCCAGTCAAAAGCTGGGTCAGGAAGAGACAAATGGTGACTGGCTAAGGTTCAGTTCTCTTAGAAACACACCTTGAAACAAGGATTGAGAGCAAGTCATATTTTGAGAGATTATCCCAAAAAGCACTAATAGAGTAATGGGAAAGCAAACGGGGAAAAAACACTAGAATCATTATTGAGTAGGTTACCACTAGCAGCACCTGAAGCAAAGTTCCATGGAAAACTTCTGGAGTACAGTATAGAACATGCCAAGAGAAAGCCTTCTCAAGAGCCAAGACCCCAGGGCAAATATACACCTGCTCCTTTTTATCTTTAGTTGAAGGATACACCAGAGACTATTAACTCTCTATAATTATGGCCTGCCTTGTATATAGGAAATTTTGTGCTTTAGGAAAAAAACCTTTAATCAAAATGAAAATGCTGAAAAGTGCCAATAATATTCACAACAATACACCTCTTGTACTGCTCAGATCCATCAGTTTCCAGGTTAACATAATTTTGTCCTGTTACAGATTCATCAATTATGCTGGGCAGTTATAATTTCTAATAACAAAAGAGTTTCACATAATTTACAAAAATGAGTTATATTGTCATAAGTTCTAGTCTCTGCTACTACAATTGTTCTCTAAATAATAATTTATATTTAATATTTTCCTCTTTTACTATCCTTCTTATCATGTCCTTAGAGAAGACAGGAATGTTCATCAGGACAACTGGTCAGAGCTGAAGAAATATAGTAAGCTAGTTCTATAGCCTGAGATGACAAAATTGTATATTTGTAGGTTTTACTGGGAACGGAAGCACCAAGAATTGCCTCCCACCGAATTACCTATGTTCCTTTATATTCATACGCAACCACACTAAGTAACAGTAACCTTACTTGATCATAATGATAGAGGCATGTGTCAACTACGTTGGGACAGCCAAAGGTGATGTGTTCATCCTTTGGACAAGTCATCTGTCTACTTGGTTGTTTAGACCTCCGAGGAGGAGGATGTTCTAGCAGGCATCGACACAAGACACAAACAGTAGCACACTGTGTACCCATTCCCATCAATTCTCTTACATACCTCTTTCCTGGTCTCCTTATCTCCAACCCTTCATTCTTGTTCCTTTTAGTCCCCTGTTCAACAACTCAAGTCATTATCCATATCTAGGAATACTTATAGGTTCTTACCTCAGGCTGTATCTCCCTCTATATCAAGTTTATGACCAGGTTTATTGATCCAAGTTCTTCCCATTGAGAGAATGTACCTTGTCCATGCTCTCTCAGAGCTGCTCTGGTAGGGATGTAATATATCAGCAACCTATTTTCTGCTTACGTCAGTTTATAAGACTAATTTATTCATGAAATAAGCATAAATGTTTTAGTTCTCTATCCAATGGTCACAGGGGACTTTCCATGGGACCACAAGTGTGAGCTTAGGGAGAAATGTTAGTGGAATAAAAGATGTGATGTAAAAGTCTAAGCTCCTATTGCATTCAGGTGTTTTCTGGACCTGCTTAGACATGATACATAATATACCATTTCCAATATGCTATGGATTGCTGCTGAGCTCACCCAACCTTAAGACCTGGTAGATAGCAGCACCCAATTTATGATGGACAGTTCCAATGACCCAGTTGCTTAATGTATAATGTCAGGCACTTGATCTCTACTTATGTCTGGTTGCAAACCTGGGGCCACTTTTTATACAGTTAGTCCTAAGAACATATGAGCAGGAAATTGGAAGACTCAGCTAAAGTGACATTGTCAAGAGTATGTCAGAGACAGAACCTACAGACAACACTGTATGCAGTACAGGCAAATGTCCATCACTACAGCTCCTTCATGGTGACCTTCCTTTTGAGTTTTTTTTCCACATTCCCTGGGAGCACAAGCAGCCTCAAATGTGTAGTTACTTCTCCTAATACTAACATTAAAAAAAAGAAAGCAAACACCACAGTCAAGAAATCAGAAAAACAGTACAGCAAAGAGCCATTGTCAGCCATCAAACTTGCCATTCTTCTTCTTCTTCTTTTTTTTTTTTGCATTTTACTGAATTGAAACGGTAATTAATGTTGTGAAGATGTTATTGTTTCAGGGGAGCTCTAAAGTAGAAAATACAAATTGCTTTAATTGCCTTGAGGTGATTGACTTTGGAAGTAATGGGCTCTTAATCAATCTAACCTCCTTTTTTAGAAAACACTAACCACATTGCAAGAATATCGACCTGCGTGAACTGAGTGTGTATTTTAAAATAATTATTGGCAGGTTATATATCAAATTTTCCAGGTTCTTAGTAAAGTGCCCCTAAGCTTTTCTATTTCATCCCACAGTATTATGTCTACATTTCTAGTTCTGCCCTACTAGCTTAGAAACTTCTCACCTGGGTGCACTCATAATAGCAAAACTATAAAGATAGACTCTCTGGGGTAGAAATTCTTATGGTGTCTCTAATGTGAAAATAAAGTAGACTTATGGGGTCAGTATTAAGCTGACTGACTCTAATGAGTTGAAAAATCCCATCTGTGCCATTTCCTAAAGTGGAGGAAGCCAGGGAGAACAGAATCACTGAGATATGATGGCCTCTCCATCAACACTCAAGTGACAGGTGGATAAAGTGAGGGTAGGCTCAAAGGAGGTCCCTAAGGCAGGCTTAGTCTAATTACTGAAAATGCACAAAGAAAATTAAACAATGAATGACCAATTTAGTGTTAAGAAACAAACTACTTTGAACCTACAAACATTAACCAAACAAAAAAATTCTACCTCCCCAGTGCGTTTCCTTAGAAAACAAGACAAACCATGTATTCTTCCCGGCATAAGTGGCACAAGTATTTGGTGATCTATCACTGTCTCTCAAACGCTAGGAGTTTTGGCTTCTGATTCAGTGCTTTGAGAGTGTGGTGTAATGCAAGGCTAAGATGGATTCAAGCAAAATGGACCCAAATTTAAAGTTCAATGCAAAGTGAATGATCACCATGAAATGTTAATGTTTTCAGGTAAATTATATTTACAACATCTATGCTGGAGTTATATTCACACACTTGTAAGATGTTACCTGTGAATAGTTTTAAGTGAAAATGTTTCTGTACTTTACATGGGCTTTAATACTTTAAAGCAAATGCTTCATTTTGCTAGCTAATAGTCAAGATTTATTTGTTCCATTTCAATTTATGGACTTGAGTCTCAGAGCTATAAAGAAAAACAAATCTTGAATTTTCTGTACTGTGTCCTTTTGAAATTTAACTAGACACATCTGACTTCAATCTTCATTCCTATTTACTGAAATATTCCAGTGTAAATGAACACCTGCTGAAAATTGATTAGCTTCTTCAAAGTGGCATGCCCTGCACAATAATTAATTGAAAGGAAATGTTCATTGTCAGAGCAAAAACAAAAGATTCTATTCAAACCTGTCAGTTTCAATAGCAATTGTTCTTGGGATGGTATAAATGCACAGACCAATATAAGAGGAGAGAAGAAGAATTTAATAAGAACTCCTTATTTATAGGACACATCATGCTTACAGAGAAAAGCACACTCTTCAGCACCCCTGAGATTGATATTTAAATTTAATATTGTTTTGTGATTTAAATATTTTTTATGTTTATTACATTTAAAAACATATAAGGTAAACTGAGGAACAAAATAGAGGCAAAGGTGGGGTCACAGGGAGCAGAGAGACAACAGTCAAAGGGAAGGGAGATGAGGAGATGGGATCAGAAAGGGAAGGGAGATGAGGAGATGGGATCAGAGAAGGTGAAGCGATTAGTGAAATTACTTATACATAACACATAATACTAATCATAGGATAGAAAATCTCAGAGGGAAGGGGGGAGGGTATTGGGGGAGGGGACAAAGGAGACATAATAGGGAGCACATGGTTGGGGGGTGAGGGTCTTATATTGAGTGGGACACTTGAATCTATGTTAACACAATAAATTAAAATTAATAAAAAAGAAAAAATATACAAAAGTGAACTTTTATAATGAAGTATTGTACAAGCACATTCATGCTTATTTCAATAAGCCAGAAATCACAAGCTAAGAAGATAGTTTTGAGGCATCTGTTATCCAATATATGATATACTTTCTCCTTCAGAGCGTAATTATCAAATGGCTTTGTGACACTCTTGCTTGATAAATTGGAAGTATCTGCTTCTACTCAAAGTTGCAGCAAGACAAAAAACCCCAGAAAACAAACAAACTTGTGGAAGATTGCCAAAATGAAATTGTCCCAATGTCAAAATAAATTGTTTAGAGTTTTCTGCTTTTTAGGTCAATCAAGTAAAGCTTAAAAGAACAACAACAGAAAAACAGTGTAAAACAGTTAACAGAAATGGCAAAGAGACTGAACTCAATGTCAGTCAAATGTCTTAGCCTCATAAATATTCATTATGTTGCCTCCAAATGTAAGTTTTTAAAAAGCATCTGTGCTGATGTATTTGGCAAATATCCTTCTGAGAGAATAAATATGGTGACCTGAGACTAAAAAGATAATGGCACCCATTTTAAAGAAAGAATCTCACCATTATACGTCTGGTCTCTTCTTTGTAACATTTTATAACGTTGAAGGGAAATATTTATTAAATAAATACTACTTTCCTTTATACCTCATCTGCTTGTCAGAGCAACAGAATTATGGTCATCAAGTGTTCACATATACTTTTAAAATATTTAAATATATAAGGTGATATTCAAATATTTTAAATTGTTCAGTAAAAATCTGTTATTAACTATAGGAGAAAATGTGGACGGTAAAAGAAAAAATAGGCCAAAGTGCTTGGAATAAGGTGTATCCACCTCTAAATCATGGACTCTCACAAGGTTATAATTCAGAGGTCTCCTCTGAGCCAACATCTATATGGGTTCCATATGACAAAATATGGGCTAAAAAGCCCATATAGATGTTGGCTCAGTTCTTCAAAACTGTTAGATTGAGGTCCTTGATTCCTTGCTGAATTTTGACAGAGGTGACCCTCAGTATTTTGATACTTAGCATTTGTTGACATGGCAGCTTGCCTTATCAAAGCATGTAAGCCAAAAAAACAATGGGGAGAGTTGACTAGCAAAGCAAAAGTCACAATATTTTGTAACTTAATAACAGAAGTAGCACTCCATTTTCTTTACTATGTTTTGTTGGTAAGAAGCAAGTCATAAGCTTAAGGGACAACATTACACAAAGGTATAAAAACAGCTGGGGGGAATCATTGGGGGTCATCTTAGCGTTTCCCTGTCACATGCTTTCTTTCCTCGTGGGTTTACTATGAATATTATGTGTCATGTATCTTACAATAAGCACTTGGTAAATATTAGTTCTTACCTACTGTCAGGATACTTTCTCTCCATAATTGTCATTTTATTCAATTACTTTGTGGGGAGCTCTGTAGCTAGCTACATGGTCTCACCCATATTGGTTTCTATGAATTATGCTTCAGACGTAGTTTAGTCAATTACTGAGGCTCCTTCCTTAGAGATGATATTTGCTCTGGTGCTTTACTATATTTGCTTTATCAGTTCCTTCCATATCATGCTTGTGAGACAACTTACCTCTGAGAACAAGAAAGTAAAAAATCTGCCATGGAAGCTAGCAGTTAGGAGCTATGTTATAGTCTTCCATAAAAAACATAAGCAGTCCTAACAATAAGCATGAGACCATAATGGAAAAAGATAAATACAAGACCACTCCATATTTTGTCAGAATATAAAACAAAGACAAGGATGCTACACTACCACAAAGCAACCAAACACTCCTTTCTCCCTGCTCACATGAGTGACTGTTGCTTCTTCACCAATAACAGCTCTAGTCCCACTTTATTCATCCTGGCTCCTAAATAAAAATTAAGATACCCAATCTTTATAATAACATTATCTGTACAACCTTAAGCTGGAAATAACTCCACATTCTATTAAAAGACAAATGATACACAGAATGTGGCTTATCTACACAATGACATATTATTCAGTCATAGAAAGAGAAATAAAATAGTGATACATGCTACTACATGGATGAACCTTGAATATATTATGCTAAGTGAAATAAACCAGACACAAAAGACCACATGTGACATGATTATATTTCTGTGAAGAGCAGATTAGGGATATCTATAGATACAGAAAATAGATTTATAGTTTCTTAAGTCTTAGGGGAAGATACAGGCATGGGGGTGATAACTAAGTGTCAAGGGTTTCTTTTGAGGATTATGAAAATGTTCTAAAATTGCTTGTAGTGATGGATGCATATATCAGTTGCACAAGTAAATGAAGACCAGCTGGATAACTACAGACATGGGCTATTTTTTCAGAGCGGACATAGGAAAGGAGTCAGTCATAGTCATTTACATTTGGCAAAGACTCAAATGTTGTCAGAGAAATAGAATAGCTTTGTAGTGGGGAAAAAGAAGTCTTCAGATGTCCCTTGAATATATATTCTGTTCACCTGGGGAAGCCATAGGTAGACTAATTAGAAGTGGGACATCTTGCCTTGGCCAGGTACACAGTTGATTAGTGACATCCTAATATGCCAAGAATGCTGGTTTATCTCTGGTCAAGGCACACACAATAATTAACTAATGAATGCATAAATAAGTGGAACAACAAATTGGTATCTCTCTCTTTTCCCTTCCTCTCTCTCAAGTTAATTTTTTTAAAAAGTGGGACATACCATGTGATTGGGTAGGGTACATGTTTCGCTCTCTCTGGTTAGTTTTGAGTTGGCAGAAGGGACAAAAATTAGGGAAGCTGTCAGTTATTAATTGATTTCCAGTCACTTGGGGTTGATTTTTATAAGTGTTATTATTTGGCTTTCTCCACTGACTGATAGAGATAGTGGTCTGACAGAGAGAGTAGGCTAGCTTACTGGGCTAGTTGTCACAGACTGTGTTTAGGGTTCTATTTTTATATGTGGTCTGGCCATTGTTCATGAAATACTAAAAGTCATTTACTTGTATACCCTCTTGCACTGTGAATATACTAAAAAGAATTTAATGTATACTTTACATGAGTGAGTTGTATGTAATATGAATTATAGCTCAATAAACTTTTTGAAATTTTAAGAAGTTAGAGAAAGATACACTTATCAAAATATGTCTGTTTCAGTGCCACAGACTCAACTCTCACTTCTTTAAACCCTCAAATTCCCCAGCTCAAGCCCAACCCTGCAATATACCCAACTTCCCTTCCTCTATTTGAGATGTCCATGTTTGCGTGCTTTTTTTAGTGTAGCAAGTTAATAAACTGAACTTTTACTACAGGTGTATTCCTGGTGGCCTTTGAGTACTGAGCTTTAACCCTACTTCAGTTTTTATCATCTTGTAACATCAAGTCTATCCACACCCATCTTTAATTATGTTACTAAAAATTTCTGATGTGTGGTCAGATCAGTACAAAAATGAGCAAAATTCTTATCTTGCCTATTATTATCATTCAATATAGTCTGTTTTTTTTTTTACTGAAAAAATGCAGAAACATATATCCTCATAGAAAACAAGCATCTCAAGATATGAAGAGGCAGATTATTGTTTTCTTATAAGCAGATCCTTCTCTGAGGAGTCTATAAAAGACTAAATAATATATGTGTATATTTATATATATTTCTAACATACATATACACATAACATGTATAAATATACATATAAAAATACATGAATAAATATATACATAATGTGTAAGTGTGTTTGTGTGTATGTGTGTGTATGTAAAACTATATATCAGAATTGGCTCTATGTCCATATTAATTCTCTTGAAAAAAGTATTCATAGGAAGTGGTCAAACAGAAGAAAATTGAGAATCAATACTGAATAATTTAAGTCAGTTATTAACTTTATTACATTAGCAGCAGCACATTCATTTCAATTATTGATCTAGCCTACATAATCAGAGTAAGCAAAGCTTGCATTGTCAATCAGTCAAATGGGAAACGGAGAGACAAAGAAAGGAAGATGTTCTTTATATCAGCCTGGTCCTTTGTAGCTTTGGACTGAAGAATTTTATTTCTTGTAAACATCAAGGTCTTGAAACAACATGAATTTATTATTTCATGGTTCTATAGATCAGAAGTCTGAACTCAGTCATACAGGGTTAAAGTCAAGATATCACTATGGCTGTTTCCTTTTGAAGGTACTGAAGGGAGAACTTTTTCAGCTTCCAGTGGCCATCTGTATTCTTTGGCTGGTGGACCTTTTATCCACCTTCAAAGGACATCATTCCAGTCTTTGTTATCATCATCATATTTCTTAACTTCAGCTATGACTTCTGTGTCCCTTTTATAGAGGCCATTGTAATCACATAGGGCCCACCCAGATAATCCAAGATAACCTAAAGATCTTTAATTTAATCACACCATCAAACTCCTTTTTTCCACTTAATGTAGCAGTTAAAGTTTATAAAGATTAGGACCTGAATATATTTACTAACCATTATTCAACCTCACACAATATTTCATAATTTGCAAATGCAGCTGGAGCAATACTGAGAGATAACTTTCTAGCTTTAAATACTTATATTAGAAAAGAAAGTGCATCTAAAAATAACTACATCAATCTCTACTTTAAGAAATTATAATAAAAAGAGGAAAGTAAAACCAAATTAACAGGACAAAGTAGAAAATGAAGATATCAGAAACTGATGTAATTGAAAATAGGCAATTGATAAAACAAAAAAATACAATTCAAATGCTGATTAGTTGAAAACATCAACAAAATTAAGATTGTTCAAAAAGGAAAAAGAGAAAGAGCTAAAATACAAATTATCACTATCAGGAATAAAAAAGGAGTTACAGATAAAGATAAGAGATCATTATCAACAAATTAATTTTAATAAATTTAAAAACCTAAATTAAAATAGATGAATAGTTTGAAAGATGCAAACTACTAACCTTTTTTTCTTTTCTCTTCAGTGAGAAGAGTGGAGGCAGAGACAGACTCCCACATGCACCCTGACTGGGGTCCACCTTGCAAGTCCACTAGGGGGTGATGCTTTGCCCATCAGGGGTGTTGCTCCATTGGTAAGCAACTGAGTTCTTCTTAGCAACCGAGATTTAGGCCATGGAGCCATCCTAAGGACCTAAGGCCAGTTTGCTCCAATTGAGCCATGGCTTCAGGAGGAGAAGAGAGAGAGAGAGAGAGAGAGAAGCAAGAGGGAGAGGGGTGGAGAAGCAGATGGGTGCTTCTCCTGTGTGTTCTGACCAGGAATTGAACCTGGGACTTTCACATGCCAGGCCGATGCTCTACCACTGAGCCAACTGGCCAGGGCCAAAACTTAATAAAAACAAACAGAATTGCTTTATATCTATTAAAGACACTTTTCACAAAACTTTTCTGTGCCAGTAACCCTACAGTACACCTTCAACACAAGGCCACTTTATCAAGTCTGGGACACATGGCAGTTCTATCTAATACATAGAAACAAACCCAGGGAAGCAGCCAGAATGTGGAGACAAACAAAAAGGTCCCAAATAAAAGAACTGAAGAAATCTCCAGAAAATTAACTAAATGAAATGGAGGCAAACAAACTACCGGACACAGTGTTCAAAGTTATGTGGTCCAGCTGTGTTCATATAAAAATGAAACCTGCCTAAAAGTTTATTGTGTGGTTTGGTGGTGATTGCAGGTGAATTGCACAGCATAGCACTTGTTACATTGCAGGCTCACACTGGGCATGCAAATCTCACCTATTATAAGTATTAACTTACAGCTTTCTCCATTATTTCTCTTTTTTATCCATCTGTTCCTTGCTGTATTAACGTTCTCTTATCACACTTATATAAACTATATCACTGGGTGAGTTGAAGCTATTTCTGAGTCTGAACAGATAGGCTCTTCTCACCTTTTCATGCACCAACTTAGAAAACAGAACTCTGGAATTGGTCATATAAAGTTGACTGATTAACTGTCATGACAAAGTAAATAGGTTGTTTCAACTTCCTTCTTATGTAGAAATGAATATCATAACAAAAATCAATGCTCAACGTTCTTATCACACCTTTTGCCTCTACCACTTTCAGAACAAAACAAAATGGAATCAAACAGTGGCTCTCATAAACGAGAAGTACTATAAAGACTTTAGAAGCATCTTAAAACCACTCATGAATTGTAATAGTATCACCTAAAGATACTGCTACATGCACAAGAAAATTTAGACTATGAACAAAATGTACGTAAATAAAATATCCACAAATATGAACTGATTGCTCACAAATCCTTCTTTACACAGAGCTTTCTCTGAAGAAAGACCCAGGTTATACAATACCCTCTCCACGACTCTTTATGGAGCATGCACTGTGGAGAGTCTGGCCTTACAATAATAACTCGTTTCACTTCTGAATGTTTTTTTCCCATGTGCTACTGAGGTAATGTTATGAACTAAGGTTTAATTGAGAAATGGTAGTTTTAATTAAATAATATGTAACACAGAGAAGGATCAAGTATAAAGTAAAAAAGAAAATTCTTTAGTCTTGCTTTTGTCTGGACCCTGTTTTGACCTTGCTCAAGGAAACCAAAAAGAAACAAGCTGTGATTGATCATTTCTTTGGGAACTAAGGAAGGAAGTCTTTACACAATGATATATCAAGGGAAGAGTCATTTCCAGTAATGTGATTAGTAATCCCAGAGTCAGAGGCTGAGTGCCAAGAAGGGAACCTGATGACGTAAGCTCATAACCTTCATGGGGCCTGATCACATCTGCTACTAAAATAACTCAAATGGCGTCATTTTTATTATACTAGCAACCAATCTGCTGGGCCAAAAAGGGGAAAACAACAATCCAGGGGCAAGCAATTCAGCCACGAGTAAATTATTTGGCTTTGTAGCAACTGAATAACAGTATCTCTGGTGAGCGGCTAATGAAATCCTCTTCTCTTAACATCTAATCAAAATTCACAGCCAGAAGCCACATGGGATGAGTGCCCCAGCTAAGGCATTAATTATCATGGTGCTAAAACTGTCTCAATGGTGGGCTTCAAGCAGGCACAGTGTTTTTGTGACCTGTAGTGCTTAAAGCTTCATGTTCACTCTTTTATGTTTGAACATTTCAAGTTAGGTAGAAGGGAGGGCAAATATGCCATGCATTACTCAGCAGGTCTTAATGGGTAGCGTGAGAATCAGCAGAGAAAAACACGTGAATTTATAGTTTGTAGCCTTCAAATTCCTGAGAAAAATGAAATTTACTATCTGAAAGTCATAAACATAGGAGCTACACCAAATTAAAGAGATCAACAGCTTGCGCTCAATTTAGTTGAAAATAAAAAGAATGTAGCTGTTCTATTGCTGCAAAGTTTATCTGACAGAATATCAATATTTATTAAAATTAAGACAACCTTGGACCTACTCATCCATTGTAATGTTTCCTCTAAATGTAGAAGTGACATTGGCAAAGACATGAGCATAAAGCATCACAGATGCCAACATCATCAGAAAGAAAACAGTGTTTTTTAAATTAATTTTAATGGGGTGACATTGATAAATCAGGGCACATATGTTCAGAGAAAATATTTCCAGGTTATTTTGACATTATGATTATATTGCGTACCCATCACCCAAAGTCAAATTCTCCTCTGTCACCTTCTATCTGGTTTTATTTGTGCCCCTCCCCTCTCACTACTCCCTCCCTCCCTCCCTCACTTCCCCCCAACCCCGGGTAGCCAGTACACTCTTGTTCATGTCTCTGAGTCTCATTTTTATGTCCCATCTATGTATGGACTCATATAATCCTTAGTTTTTTCTGATTTACTTACTTCACTCAGTATAATGTTATCATGGTCCATCCATGTTGTTACAAATGATCCTATGTCATCATTTCTTATGGCTGAATAGTATTCCATAGTATATATGTACCAAAGTTTTTTAATCCATTCCTCTTCTGATGGACACTTGGGCTGCTTCCAGATCTTCGCTATTGTGAACAATGCTGCCACAAACATGGGGGAGCATTTCTTCTTTTTGAACAGTACTATGGTGTTCTTAGGGTATATTCCTAAAAGTGGGATAGCTGGGTTAAAAGGCAGTTCGATTTTTAATTTTTTGAGGAATGTCCATACTGTTTTCCACAGTGTCTGCACCAGTCTGCATTCCCACCAGCAGTGCAGGAGGGTTCCCTTTTCTCCACATCCTCGCCAGCACTTATTCTGTGTTATTTTGCTGATGAGCGCTATTCTGACTGGTGTGAGGTGATATCTCATTGTGGCTTTAATTTGCATTTCTCTAATGATTAGTGATGTTGAGCATTTTTCATATGCCTATTGGCCATCTGTATGTCCTCTTTGGAGAAATGTCTATTCATTTCTTTTGCCCATTTTTTGATTGGATTGTTTGTCTTCCTGGTGTTTAGTTTTATAATTTCTTTATTAATTTTGGTTATTAACCCCTTATCAGATGTGCTGTCAAATATGTTCTCCCATTGTGTGGTTTGTCTTTTTATTCTGTTCTTATTGTCTTTAGCTGTGCAAAAACTTTTTAGTTTGATACAGTTCCATTTGTTTATCCTGCTTTTTATTTCATTTGCCCGTGGAGATAAATCGGAAAATATATTGCTGCGACAGATGTCGGAGAGCTTACTGCCTATGTTTTCTTCTAAGATGCTTATGCTTTCACGGCTTACATTTAAGTCTTTTATTCATTTTGAGTTTGTTTTTGTGAATGGTGTAAGTTGATGGTCTAGTTTCATTTTTTTGCAGGTAGATGTCCAATTTTCCCATCACCATTTCTTAAAGAGGCTGTTTTTACTCCATTGTATGCTCTTTCCTCCTTTGTCAAATATCAGTTGTTCATAAGGATGTGGGTTTATTTCTGGGTTGTCTGTTCTGCTCCATTGATCTATGTGCCTGTTCTTATGCCAGTACCAGGCTGTCTTGAGTACAATGGCCTTGTAGTAGACCTTGATATCTGGAAGAGTGATACCTCCTGTTTAATTTTTTCATTTTAAAAATGCTGGGGCTATTTGTGTTCTTTTTTGGTTCCATATAAATTTTTGGAATATGTGTTCTATATCTTTGAAGTATGTCATTGGTATTTTAATTGGTATTGCATTGAATTCAATAATTGCTTTGGGTAATATAGACATTTTAATGATGTTTATTCTGCCTAACCATGAGCACGGTATATGCTTCCACTTGTTTGTATCTTCCTTAATTTATTTTATCAATGTTTTATAATTTTTCGAGTACATGTCCTTAATCTCCTCGGTTAAATTTACTCCTAGGTACTTTTACTTTTTAGGTTGCAATAGTGAAGGGGATTGTTTCCTTAATTTCTTTTGCTGACAGTTTATTGTTGGTATATAAAAATGCCTCTGGTTTCTGAGTATTAATTTTATATCCTGGCACCTTGCTGAATTCATTTATCAGGTCCAGTAGTTTTTTTTTTTCAGGTCCAGTAGTTTTTTGACTGAGACTTTAGGGTTTTCAATACACAATATCATATCATCTGCAAATAATGACAGTTTTACTTCTTCTTTTCCAATTTGGATGCCTTTTATTTCTTTTTCTTGTCTGATTACTCTGGCTAAGACTTCCAGAACTATGTTGAATAAGAGTGATGAAAAAGGACACCCCTGCCTGGTTCCTGATCTTAAGGGGATTGCATTTAATTTTTGCCCATTTAGTATGATGTTTGCTGTGGGTTTGTCATAGAAGGCCTTTATTATGTTAAGGTATGTTTCCTGTATTTCCACTTTACTGAGAGTTTTGATCATGAATGGGTGCTGGATTTTATCAAATGCTTTTTCTGCATCTATTAAAATTATCATGTGATTTTTGTCCTTCCTTTTGTTTATGTGATGAATCACATTGATTGATTTGCGTATATTGAACCAGCCTTGCCTCTCCAGAATAAATCCCACTTGATCATGGTGTATGATTTTTTTCATATATTGCTGGATCCGGTTGGCTAATTTTTGTTGAGAATTTTAGCGTCTAAATTCATCAGGGATATTGGCCTATAATTTTCTTTTTTGTGTTGTCTCTGCCTGGTTTCGGAATCAGAATTATGCTCACCTCATAAAAGGAGTTTGGAAGTCTTCTTTCCTCTTGAATTTTTTGAAATAGCTTGAGGAGGATGGGAGTTAGTTTTTCTTTGAATTTTTTAGTAGAATTCACTTGTGAAGCCATCAGGCCCAGGACTTTTCTGTTTGGGGAGTTTTTTGATAACTGTTTCGATCTCATTTGTTGTAATTGGTCTGTTTAGATGTTCTGATTCTTCCAGATTGATTTTTGAAAGATTATATGATTCAAGAAATTTTTCCATTTCACCTAGGTTGTCTAATTTTTTGGCATAGAGTTCTTCATAGTATTTTCTTACAATCCTTTGTATTTCAGTTGTGTCTGCTGTTATTTCTCCACTCTCATTTCTAATTTTATTTATTTAAGTCCTCTCTCTTTTTTTCTAGTCTTGGTGAGACTAGTTAGAGGTTCTTCGATCTTGTTTACCTTTTCAAAGAAGCAACTTCTGGTTTCATTGATCCTCCGTATTGTTTCCTTAGCTTCTATGTCATTTATTTCTGCTCTGATCTTTATTATTTCCTTCCTTCTACTAGTCCTGGTCTTTATTTGCTGCTGTTTTTCTAGTTCTTTTAGATGCAGGGTCAGGTGCTTATTTGAGCTTTTTCTAGATTCTTCTGGTGTGCTTGTAGTGCAATGAACTTCCCTCTCAGTACTGCTTTTGCTGTGTCCCATAAATTTGAATTGATGTATGCTCATTATCATTCATTTCTAGAAACTTTTTTTATTTCTTCTTTGATCTCATTGTTAATCCATTCATTATTTAATAACATGCTATTTAGTTTCCAAGTGTTTGAGTATTTTTCAATTTTTCCTTTGTGGTTAATTTCTAGTTTCATGGCATTTTGATCAGAGAAAATGCTTGATATTATTTCAATCTTCTTAAATTTGTTGAGACTGCTTTTGTGTGCTAACATGTGGTCTATCTGAGAGAATGTACCACAAGCACTTGAAAAGAATGTATATTCTGCTGCTTTAGGGTGAAAAGTTCTGAAGATATCTATTAAATCGAGTTGATCTAGTGTATCCTTTAAGTCTGCTGTTTCTTTATTAATTTTCTTTCTTGAGGATCTATCCAGTGATGTTAGTGGGGTATTTAAATTTCCTACTATTATCTAATTGCTGTTAATCTCGCCCTTTATATTCATCAAAGTCTGCTTTATGTATGTTGGGGCTCCTATGTTCAGTGCGTAGATATTTTTAATGGTTATATCTTCCTGTTGAATTGTTCCCTTTATCATTACGTAGTGCTCTTCTTTATCTCTTACAACAGCCTTTGTTTTAAAGTTCATTTTGTCAGATATAAGTATTGTTACTCCTGCTATTTTTTTCATTTCTATTCAGATGAAATATTTTTTTTCATCCTTTTATGTTCAGTCTATGTGCATCTTTTGTTTTAAGGTGTGTCTCTTGTAGACATCATATGTATGGGTCCTTTTTCTTTATCCACGCAGCTACCCTATGTCCTTTGATTGGATCATTTACTTCATTTACATTTAAGGTTATTATTGATATGTAGTTGTTTATTGCCATTTTATTCTTTAAAGCTGTATTCTTCTTTTGCTATATTCTTTTCCCCCTTTGAATTGTTCACAACAGGCCCCTTAGCATCTCTTGCAGAATTGGTTTGGTTTTAATGAATTCCTTGAGGTATTTTTTGTCTTTGAAGCTCTATATTTCTCCTTCAATTTTAAACGTTAGCCTTGCTGGATAGAGTAGTCTTGGTTGTAGGTTCTTGTTCTGCATTACTTTGAATATATCTTGCCATTCCCTTCTGGCCTCAAGTGTTTCTGATGAGAAATTGGATGTCATCCTTATGGAGGCTCCTTTGTAGATGATAGCCTTTTTTTCTCTAGCAGCTTTAAAAAATTTCTCCTAATCACTTAGCTTTGGTATTTTAACTAAGATGTGTCTTGGTGTAGATTTCTTTGGGTTTCTCTTTAAATGAGTTCTTTGTGCTTCTTAAATGTGTTAAACGTTTTCCAGTCTTAATTTAGGTAAGTTTTCAGCTATGATTTGATTGAACAAAGTTTCTCTCCCTTGTTCTTTCTCTTCTTCAGGAACCCCTATGATGTGGATGTTATTTCTCTTCATGTTTTCACAGAGCTCCTTAGTGTTTCCTTATATTTTTTGAGTCTCTTTTCTTTTTTCTACTCTGCTTCTGTGCCTTTGTTTATTTTGTCCTCTAACTCGTTGATTCGATCCTCAGCTTCATCCATTCAGCTTTTTTTTTTTTAATTTTTTTTTTTTAATATTATTCATTTTAGAGAGGAGACACAGAGTGAGAGAGAGAGAGAGAGAAAGGGGGAGTAGCTGGAAGCATCAACTCCCATATGTGCCTTGACCGGACCAGTACAGGGTTTTGAACTGGCGACCTCAGTGTTCCCAGGTCGACGCTTTATCCACTGCGCCACCACAGGTCAGGCTCCATTCAGCTTTTAATTCCTTCCATTGTGTTCTTAAGTTCTGAAATTGTATTTGTCATTTCTGTTTGATTCTTTTTTATTATTTCATTTTTCTTTTTTATACTTGCTATCCCTTTATTTAGGTGTTCATAATGACTATTCATTGTTGTTCTGAGCTCTTTGTACATCTTAACTATCATTATTTTAAACTCTGCATCAGGTAGTTTGGTTATATCTGATTTATTCAGGTCCTTCTTTGGGAATTTCTCTTGATGTATTTAGGTTGCATTTCTCTGCCTTCCCGTTTTGTCTGTGTGTAAGAAGGGTTTGGCCACTGGAGTCCAATGGGTGTTGCCTTTGTGTTCTCTAGGTGTGGTCTGTCTGCAGGCCCACCACCCCATTTGCCACTGCCTGGAGCAGTTGGTTATGGGTGTTGCCGGTGCTGGTCCCTGGGATGTTGCTGCGGTTTCCGCCTTGCATATGTGGGATGGGCTGTGTTCTCATGCCAGGCTCTTTAAGCCTCAGCTGGTCTCACTCTTTGCCCCTCTTCCATGGGTGGGATTGTGCACCACACTCAGGCCACAAGTCTGGGCACCAAGGACAAGGGTGAGCACTTTTGCTCAGCTGCGGGTCCCTGTCAGGTAGTTCTTCTGGCCCAGAGGGGTTTCTGGTGAATGCTTAGCTATGAGCTGGGCTTCCGCCCTGCCCCCACCCACCTCGGCCCCTAAGCCGGGCTGCTGGTGCGCACTCAACTGAGAGCCCAGGCTTCTGCCCCACCTCCACGGACAAAGCCAGTTCATGCAGTGCTTCAAGCCTCGGAGGCCGGGTGAGGCTGCATGCCCACTCACTCCTGTGCAGTGGTGGATCTCTGCTCATTCTGGGCTCTGGCAAAAGGGGTCGCAGGCAGGCCTGCAGCCACTGGACCACTTTTGTGTGTCCCCTTTTCCCCCGCTGGGCTAGAGGGAGCTCACACCAGCCGGCTCAACCTATGCCCCCACCGATGGAACCGAGCTTCTGTGTCCCGCTGTCTGGCCTCCAGCAAGCCCTCAGCAGTGTGGGTGGGGGCGCTGCAGCTAAGACTCTAACACTCCATACTGTAGTCCTGAAAGCTCCTTTCTTCTAAGTGACTGTGCTCTAATTGCTGCAGGGGAGCCTTTTTGGCTGGTGTCCTGCTTCCCCTTGCTGGTTCCAGGGGAAATATTGTTTCAGATTTGTGGAGTGACTCAGCCCAGGGTTTAGAGTGGCTGTCCCTCAAAGCTTTTCTCCCTGTGCCTTCCAGACTGCACTCTCTTCCTGCTGCCCCGGTCCTCTCCTCTCTGTCTCCTGGAGTCCCGGGTGAGTGGTTGTGAGAGAGGTTTTCTGCGCCATCCCTTTAAGAAGAATCCTGGGTCTGAGACAACTGTTTCTTTCTCACAAACAGTATCCTAACCTGTTTCACAGCTAATACTGTCCATATGCCTTTTCTAGGCTCTGGGGCTGTAGGATGGGACTTTGTTCCTGGGACCCAGGTCCCTACCCTTCCACTGGCCTCTCTTCCCTCCACAGGAGTCTCTCTGGGCTGCCTTTCACTCCAGAGAGCTGGGCAGTCCTTTCTGCATTTTTGCTTTTCCTACCAGTCTCAAAGTGGCTTCTTCAGTGTTCCCCGGTTGAAGAGTCCTCTCAGTCCAGTTCAAAGTTGGTTTATTCAGAAGATGGTTCTTAAAATCAAGTTATATTCCAGTTTGGTTCTGGGAGTTGGAAGTTGGTACATCTGCCTACTCCATCGCCATCTGGCCCTCCAGAAAGAAAACAGTTTTACACACTTGCTACTTGCAAAACTCTGTGCATGCTGATCTGGAGAAAAATCCAGTACAATATAGCAAACATACGGCTTATTGTCAGTTTGTTTTCTTATGGAAAATATACATGATATTCAACTGTCATTTTATGAGCCAACATATGTAGCATTTAAAGCTAGTATGTAATCTTAATATCAGCTGGGTAAAGTTTAGTTTAATGTCAATGACAATAACAATATTAAAGAAAATAATTAGTGAGCATTTACTATGTGCCAGATACTTTTGTAAAGACTTTACATGGATTATATAATTTAATCCTATTAACTCTGTGATATATCATTGTGCATTTTATTTTTATCAATAAAATAATTTGAGGCTTACAAAATTTGTAACTTTTCCTAGGTCACACAACTAGTAAATTGAGGGGCAGGGTTAATAATTCACGGCCATATGAGTTCAGACTACTTAAAATCTACCACCTGGGCAAAGAAATAACAGCACAAACAGTTCTAACAGATGTTGAGCATAAATGTACAGGTACTTATACAAGTGTTTTAAGTCACATAATTCAAACAGCCCTATGAGATAAGTATTACATCATCATCATCATCATCATCATTATGCTATTGTTTTTATTTCTATTTTATGGAGGAGAGGAAACAGACACAGAGAGAATGTTAGGTGACCAAGTACACTAGCTATCTAGTGGTGTTACTGGAACTTAAAATCTTTACTGGGCTCTGGAATTCACACTATTAATTTCTCAATACATGACTCTCAGGACCACATTTGTTACTTCCCCTAGCAGCTTCTTGGCTTTCTAGGCAATCAATACATGCAACTACTTTTTACTATGCCAATAATTAGATTTTGTAAAAAAATATTTAAACATTTTAAAAGTCCTGAAAATCAGAAAATAAAGCCCCTGATTCTGATTTAGATTTAAAAAATAGTAGTTGTAATTAGTTTATATAACCTTAAAATATATTTTTAAGATATCATAAGCTTTATTTCCCTGATTTAAAAATGTAAGACTATATCAGCTAACTTATAAGGTCCTACAAAAAAATGGAAACAAAAACAAAACAAAACACATTTTTATCAATCTTTGCCATTATTCTAAGTGTGTGAATGTATGAGGTCTCAACTGTGTATGGATCCTCTACTATTGTGTCCAAAGGCAAGGCATGATTTTCCCACGTTATTCCTGAGCTGTCTTTACCTGTATTTGGAATATAATGTCACGGTATGCTTCTATATAGATGAAGCTTTAACTCCTCCAGGAAAAGTTCTAGAAGAAAACCATAAATCACCTTTCTTGGGAATTAATTTTAGCATTTTTATAAAACAAGGGACATCATCATTCCATTTCCCCCAGAAATTTTGGAAGAAATCATTAACACTAATTAACTATGGAAAATGGACTTTCCAATATGAATTTTCAAAGATATCTTAGTCTAGAAAGTGTTCCTTCCCAAGCATGTTCCCATTAAGTAGAGGTCTTCTTTTCTTCTTCTGGCTTTGGCCGGTTGGCTCAGGGAACTGAGCATCAGCCCAGCATGCAGGCATCCAGATTTGATTCCTGGTCAGGGCACACATGAGAAGCAACAATCTGTTTTTCTCTTCCACTTCCCCCCTTTCTCTCTCTCTTTCCATCTCAGTCAGTGGCTCAACTGGTTCTAATATTGGCCTCAGGCACTGAGGATAGGTCAGTTGATTCAAGCATTGGCCACAGGCAGAGGTTGCTAGGTGGATCCTAGTTGAGGTGCATGTGTAAGTTTGTCTATTTCCCCTCTTCTCACTTAAAAAAATTCTTCTTCAAAAAGCTAATTCACACCAGGAGGCTCAGGAGATATCCTTCAAGAATGGATACAAAAAGAAAGGCATACTTTTATGTTTCTTGGTCTAAGGTAAAAAATATAAATGTATCTCAGAAAGGGAAGAACATAAATTTATTAGGAACAATAAGGTCATCAAAGGTGTACATCACACTGAGAAAGAAATCTGCTACAAAGAAGAGCTGTAATCCAAACGGAGTTAAAAACACTTGAAGTAAAGAAGTGTGATCATTTTTTGTTTGCTTGTTTGTATTTTTCTAAAGTTAGAAGTGGGGTAGCAGAGAGACAGACTCCCGCATGTGCCCGACCGAGATTCACTAGGGATGCCTACCAGGGGGTGATGCTCTGCCCATCTTGGGTGTTGCTCCATTGCCGTCAGAGCCATTCTAGTGCCTGAGGCAGAGGCAATGGAACTGTCCTCAGCGCCCGGGCCAAATTTGCCCCAATGGAGTGTTGGCTGCGAGAGGGGAAGAGAGAGAGAGAGAAAGGAGAGGAGGCAGGGTGGAGAAGCAGATGGGCGCTTCTCCTGTGTGCCCTGGCCAGAATTGAACCTGGGACTTTCACATTCTGGGTCAATGTTCTACCACTGAGCCAACCGGCCAAGGCAAGTGCCTTCATTTTTTAACAAAAAGTGATACAAAAGTAATCCATCACGACTATTCTTAATAGTTGTTTCCATTCTATTTCCCTTTACCCAACTATACTGTAATAAAACCTTTTAAATAAAGTATGTTTCTATTCTAAAGTCATTTCAATAATGAAATAAATATTTGTATTCTCAAAAGCAGTCTAAGAAGATGACCAAAATATTTTAAAATAGGATTGGTTGAGTAAATGTGCCACTTACAGACAATGGAATGTTTCAATCATTAAAAACAATATCTTGAAAACATTTATTTAACAGCAAGATGTCAATTATGTATATTTAAAATGTATGTTCCAGGAAAAAATAATGTAGTTGTTCTTTATTTGAGATGTGTGTGAATACCTTTGTATATACACCAATATAATAGCTGATTACTTCTGAATAAAAGAGCATTTTAGTCTCATGAGTGTATGTGTATTTTCTGATTTTTTAATAATAAACATGTATTAATTATATAATGAAACAAATATATATTTTAAAGTAGCCTAAGAAGACAAAGTTGTGGACAATCAACAAGACACACTACATCTTAAATGGCAGGATTGCTTAGACTGGGGATTTGCTGGTGTATATTAGGCCTCTGGAGAGGAAGCTGTTCTGAGCTCCAAACTGCTGCTCTAGGCTGTCAATAAATAACCTAGGCTTTTTAGGTTTAATATAATCCACCTATAGACATTCATGGCTACTTGAGCTGGGACTAGATGTTTAAGCAGAGAATCTCACTCTGGCTATAGCTGACCCTAAATTAATGTGTTGCATCTCTGGGAGTGAAGGACTTTAAAACCATGGGCTTTTCAACGTGGCAACAATAAAATAACAACTTGAACCCACCAAGGAAATTTAACCCTGTCACTAGCAAGATCAAATTTATAGCTGGGGCCAAAGAGTCTGCTGCTTTTCTTCTTGGTTCACTCTCTAGAATGAGAAAACACATTAAGAGATCAAGATGGGTAATTCGGGGAAATATATCTAGTAAACAGACCATTCTGTTAGTATCAGAAAGGACAGAAACCAGAAAAATAAAAGAAGCCAAGGCAGAAGCCTCCAAACTGAAACATGTTTTTCATCCTTTAGGATATGCTCCCTATCCTTTAGGACAAGGAGGGAGAAATAAAATGTTAGCCTGAAAAACTCTTCACATGTATCCTTCTAAAATTTATTTTTCCAAACTACCTTCAAATTTTGTATATAGAGTCAATAAGATTCATTTGTTACTAAAACTAAATCCAAATTCACTGTTCGCGTGAGGTGAAGTTTATAATTCAATAATGGTCAAATTAGATGTGAGCACAAAAAAATTGGGCTTTTAACAGTAATTTAAACAAATGGTAATCACTGGAATAGGGCCACATGTCAGGGCTGAGTGACCTCCTGAATTCATCCACTCATTACAAAGCAATTTTCCCCACTGTAGAGATCACATTTGATCTTTGAATGTACCTATTGAAGCACATGGAGCAGGTATGACTGTTAGTATTTCCATTATCCAGGTAAGAATGTTCAAGCTCATCAATTATCACAATCAGAAACATTTAGTACTTAATAATGAGACTTCTTACCCCAAAATGACAATGTCAAACTCTCAAAACACTCAGAAATACCAGTTAAGTAAATCATTGCTCTATTATCCACTCTGTAGAATGAAAACATTCTTAACATGAAAAAAAGTTAGGTTCTAAATTGTCTTTTTTATCCATATATCTATTGACAGCTTTCAAGAAGGCAGGCTTTTTATTTTGTTTTCTTTCTTTTTTAAGTTAAGTAAAATTTACCTAACAAAAAATTATACATCTTTAAAGTGAGGATTTTAGTATATTCATAGTATAGCTATACCACCACCTCTATCTAGTTTCAAAATATTTTTATCACCCCAATATAAAACCCTGTGCTCATTAAACATCAACTCCCTTTTCCTCACTTCCTTCAGTCCCTGGTGACCACCAGTCTGTGTTGGCTCTATAGATTTATTTACTTTGGATATTTCATATAAATGGAACTATACAGTTTATGACATTTTGTGTATGCCTTCTTTCAAGTAGCATAATGTTTCTGATGCTCACCATGTGGTTTCTATCACTACTATACTCTTTTCTTCATGGTAGAATAATAGTCAAATATATGAATATAGATAGGTGGATAGATATAGATACAGCAGACAAATATCAGAATTTTTAAAATCTGCGCACTTGTTCATAAACATTTGAGGTGTATTCGCTTTTTGTGAATAGCTATTGTGGCTAGTGCTATGAATATTTATGTGTGTCTATTTTGTGTAATGTTAATATAATCACTCAAGCTTTTTGTAGTGACTGATTACTTGATATAACTTTTTCATTTTTTAATTTTCTACCATTTTATAGTTTTTAATTTAAAGGGTTCCTTTTATAGACAGAATAGAGTTGAGTCTTATAGTTTTTAATATATTCTGCCAGTATCTCTTTAGATTGGGTTGTTTATTGCATTCAAATTTAATATTATTATGGTATGGTTAGACTTAGTCTGCCATTTTACTTTTTTAAAATTAATTTTAATGGGGTGACATTGATCAATCAGGATACATAGGTTCAGAGAAAACATCTCCAAGTTATTTTGACTTTCACTTATGTTGCATATTCATCACCCAAAGTCAAATTGTCCTCCGTCACCTTCTATCTGGTTTTCTTTGCGCCCCTCCCCTTCTCTGACTCCCTCCTTTTTCTCCCTCCCCCCTAACCACCACACTCTTGTCCATGCCTCTGAGTCTCATTTTTATGTCCCACCTATGTATGGAATCATATAGTTCTTAGTTTTTTCTGATTTACTTATTTCACTCAGTATAATGCTATCAAGGTCTATCCATGTTGTTGTAAATGATCCAATGTTATCATTTCTTATGTCTGAGTAGTATTCCTTAGTATATATGTCCCACATCTTCTTTATCCAATCATCTATTTAAGGTTTTTTGTTGTTGTTGTTTCCATGTTTTGGCCACTGTGAACAATGCTGCAATGAACATGGGGTTGCAGAAATAAAACCACATATATATGGTCAAATAATTTTTGATAAAGGAGCCAACAACACACAATGAAGAAAAGAAAACCTCTTCAACAAATGGTGCTGGGAAAACTGGAAAGCCACATGCAAAAGAATGAAACTTGACTACAATTTGTCCCCTTGTACTAAAATTAATTCAAAATGGATCAAAGACCTAAATATCAGACATGAAACAATAAATTACATAGAAGAAAACATAGGTACTAAACTCATGGACCTTGGTTATAAAGAGCACTTTATGAGTTTGATGCCAAAGGCAAGGAAAGTGAAGACAAAGATAAGTGCCATTTTACTTTTTATTCTCTATGTGCTTCAATGCTTTCTGTTCTTCTATTGCTCTTTTAGTGTTTTCTTTTGCATTAAGTAAATATTTTCTAATGTAATATTTTAATTCCTTTAATGGTTTTTCACTTTATTTCTGAGATATTTTCTTAGCATTTGTTTTTGTGTTTATAATTTTATTTAACTTATTAGAATCAACATCAGGGTTACACTAATTCAATATCAATGAGATCTAGAATTGTTACTATTATACAGTATTTCTTCTTTCCTCTTTTATGTTATTATTTTTACCAGATTTATTGATATATAATTAACATGCATGAACATATAAGATAAGATGTACAGCATAATTGTTTGGCTTATGTATATTGTGAAATGATTATGGAAATAAATTTAATTAATGTCCATCATCTCATATTAATGCTTTCACAAAATTTGGTAAGTTTTCGCCATTATTTTTGCAAATGTTTTCTGCTATTTTCTTTCCACTGCTTCTGGTACTCACACTGTGCATTATATATACTGTATATAATATATTTGTGGACATCAGAGAAATGGCAGTATGAGAGATACTTCCAATCTCTCCCATTGAAATTTCAACAAACTCAACAACTAAACACAGAAAAAAAAGCTTAGGAGCTCTCAAAATTTATACACACCAGACAAAGGTATGATTGGGTAAAAAAGTGGCTGAATATATAAGACAGGATGGGGCATTCCACTTTCTGCATGGATCTGAGGTAGGGGCACTTTTGTTTGAAGCCGGGTAAAGAGGAGGGACTGAACAAGTGGGGAAGGAACTGAATTAGGGTAGGCATCCAAACAAAAGAAAGACCAGATCAGCTCTATTTGAGGTTGCAAATGCTGGGCGCGCACATGTAATAAAATTACCAGCACAAGGTGCCTGCATGGGCCCATGCCAGCATCTTTGTGCTTTTCCAGCTCAACAATCACCAGCACAGCGCTAGCAGCTCCACCTAGCATCACCAGCAAGAGAGAGAAAAGGCAAGCATGGGGGCTACGGTGCTTAGCCCGAGATGAACAACCTTACGCACTTGTGTGCACACCAGCATCCTTGGACATTCCCAGTTCCACTATACCCAACACTGGGTGCACATACAGGCAAAGACCATTGGCCAGAGAATTCCGGTGGTGGGTGCCTGAATTGCAGCTGTAACCGTCTGTGAGCATCGCTGTAGTCAAGGGAGCTGGACACTAATGTGGCCTGTCCCGGGCTACCAAGCAGCACAAGCGGGAAAAGCCCATGGAGATGAAAACTGGTGCATGCTGAATCATGCTAGTTATGCCCACCAGCCCATAGAATTTTGCCTGAGTATAACAGAAAGGCACTTGGCCTTAGGTCTGTGCCCTACCATGCCTGCTCACGTTGGCAGCTCTGGTTCCCACTGCCTTCCCCAGAACTGTGCTTTGAGTGGCACAGGAGGGGGGACTGGCTATACATAGATTCCCTTGCTGTGAGGACAGTAGCTGAGGCAGACCCCACAACTAAGTCTCCAGGCTGCTAGGTCCTGGAGGGACGTGACGTGTGAAGAGGTACCTGGAAAACTGAGACTGACATTACTAGAGCCATATAATTACAAAGCCCTAACAAGCCCCACCTGCCAATGGGACAGGCCCAGCCTACATTGCCACAGCAACACACCAGCAGTCCTCTGCCCAAGAGCACTACTACAGAGGCAAAACTCGCAGTACAGTGCCACCTGTCAAAGAAATGGAAGAAGCTATTTCTCAAAACCAGAAAATAATTACATTAAAAAAATTATTTTTGTCATTTTTATTTCTTTTCTTTCTTTTCTCTTTTATTATTTTCATTTTGAACTACATTATCCATAGTTGTTATATTTTTCATTCTGGTTTTTTGTGAGAATTTTATTTCAGAAACCTTGACTTCAGTTTTTTAATTTTTTTCTTCTATTTCTCTTTATACTCCCTTCTATTTTTTCTCCATTAATTTTCCTTCTCCTTCTTCTGTTTTTGCTCTCATCTGACTGCCTTTTATAATCAAATTATTATATTTAGCACTCATATTTTTTGTGGCATTTTGCTTGTTTTTCTCTTCATTTTCTCTCTATTCTGTCATCTCTCTTCAGTTTTTGTTTCATTTTCTCTGTAGTTTTTGTTCCACTTATCATGATAGAATTCTCATTTAGCACTGTATGATTGCAACTTTTATATTATTTTCTTAATTACATCTTATTAGTGTTATTAACAATACCACTCTCATATGGCATTAAGGAAAAATAAATCAAATATCATAGATACAAAAGACAGAGATGTAGCTCAGATAGATGATAAAAAATCTCAAAAATATTTCAGTTATGTGGAAACTTTGGAGTTAAATGACAAGGAATTCAAAATTAAAGTCCTAAAAATACTCAGTAAAACACAAGAAAGCTCTAAAAGACAATTTAGTGAGCTAAAAGAAACCAATTTAATGAACAAAAAGAATACTTCATTAAGGACAGTGAAACTATAAAATTGAACCAAACAGACATGAAAAACTCAATACATAAATTGAAAAATGAGATAACAAGTTTACCTAATAGAACAGGCAAGATAGAAGGGAGAATAAGTGACAGAGAAGACAGGCAACTGGAGATACTACAGAGAGAAGAGAAGAGAAGATAGACTCACAAATTTAAAAAAAAAATGAAAAAGTCCTACAAGAACTGACTGACTCTATCAAAAAGAGCAATGTAAGAATAATGGGTATATCAGGAGAAGAGAGAAAAAGGAATAGAGAACATATTCACACAAATAATTGATGAGAATTTTCCAAGCCTGTGGAAAGAATTAGAGTCTCAAATACAAGAACCAAACAGAACACCAAGTTACCTTAGCTCAAACAGACCTACTCCAAGGCACATTGTAATGAAATTATCAAAAATCAATGACAAAGAAAAAATCCTCAAGGCAGACAGGGAAAAGAAGAGTACAAGATATAAAGGAAGGCCCATTATGTTATCATCAGATTTCTCACCAGAAACTACAAGCCAGAAGAGAGTGTATCCCAATATTTAAAGTTCTGAAGAGGAACTTCTAGCCAAGAATACTATAACCATCAAAGTTTTCCTTCAAATATGAAGGGAAATTAAAAACATTCACAGATACAGAGAAGATGAAGAAATTTATCACCAAAATAATCCCACTTCAGAAAATATTAAAGGAGATTATCCAACCAGATACAAAGAACAAAACAAAACAAAATAACAAATAAAAACTCCAACAAGATTATAATAAATACAAGATTAATCTGTGACAACAGAAACAAAAAAGGGGAGGAAACAAAAATTAGCAGTAACAAAGGAGTATGGAGTGCAGAAGCACTCAAGAGATAATGGACTGCAATGAATATGATATATATTCTTTTAATTACCTAGTGGTAACCACCTCTGAAAATACTGTTACCAAAACACATGGCTTAAAAAAAGAAGAGAGGAAAAAAGTATGGAATACAACCAAATAAAAGCAAATGACAGAAAAACAAAAGAGAAGAACCAAACAAGAAACACATCTATTAGAAAGCATTATATAAAATGGAAATAGGGAACCCTCAAGTGTAGAAAATTACATTAAACATAAATGGATCAAACTAACCAATAAAAAGACACATAGTAGCAGAGTGGATCAAAAAAAAAACTGTATACTGCCTTCAAGAAATACATCAAAGCTACAAGGATAAAAACAAACTCAAAGTGTAAGGCTAAACAACCATTCTTCAAGCAAATAATATCCTAAGAAAAGCAGGTGTAGCCGTACTCATATCTAACAATGCTGACTACAAGACAACAAAGATTATCAGACACAAAGGTGGTAATTTCATAATGAGAAAGGGGACATTGAATCAAGAAGACATAACACTTCTTAATATATATGCACCAAACCAAAGAGCACCAAAGTATATAAGACATCTACTAACATCTAAAAATAAAAACTGACAAAAATACAATCATACTTGGAGACCTCAATACACCAGTGACAGCTCTAGATCATTCATCCAAAAAGAAAATAAATATTGGCCTTAAATGAAACACTAGAACAATTGGATATGATAGAGATCTATAGAACATTTCAACCCCAAATGTCAAAGTATACATTTTTCTCCAGTGTCCATGTTATATTCTCAAGAATTGACCATATGTTGGGCCACAAAACTAACATCAACAAATTCAGAAAGACTGAAATAATACCAAGTATATTCTCTGACCCTAACCATAAAGCTTTGAAATTAGAACTCAACAGCAGAAAAAAAGTAAACAAACCCACAAAAATGTGAAAATTAAATAACATAATTCTAAAAAATGACTGGGTCAAAGAAAAAATAAAAGCAGAGATCAAAAGATATATACAGACAAACAAAAATGACATTATGACATACGAAAATCTCTGGGATGCAGCAAAAGCAATAATAAGAGGAAAGTTCATATCACTACAGGCCAATGAGAACAAACAAGAGAGAGCTCAATTAAACAACTTAAGATCACATCTTGAGGAACTAGAAAAAGAACAAAGGCAACCCAAAACCAGCAGAGAAAAGGAAATAATAAAAATCAGAGCAGAAATAAATGAAATAGAGAACAGAAAAACTATAGAAAAAATCAATAAAACAAGGAGCTGGTTTTTCTAAAAGATCAACAAAATTGACAAACCCTTGGCAAGACTCATTAAGAAAAAAAGAGGAAGGACTCATATAAACAAAATCCAAAATGAAAGAGGAGAAATTACCACAGATATCATATATATACAAAGGATTATCATAGAATACTATGAAAAACTATATGCCACCAAATTTAACAATCTAGAAGAAATGGATACATTTCTAGAACAGTATAATCTTTTTTAACTGAGTCAGGAGGAAATAGAAAGCCTAAACAGATCCATAAGCAGGGAAAAAAATAGAAACAACTGTCAAAAACTTCCCCAAAAATAAAAGTCCAGGGCCAGACGACTACACTAGTGAATTCTATCAAACAGTCAAAGAAGACTTGGTGCCTATTCTACTCAAAGTCTTCCAAAAGATTAAGGAAGAAGCAATACTTCCAAACACATTTTATGAAACCAACATAACCCTCATACCAAAATTTGGCAAGGACAACACACAAAAAGAAAATTATGGATCAATATCTCTAATAAATACAGATGCTAAAATCCTAAACAAAATATTAGCAAACTGAATACAACAAAACATTATAAAAGTAATTCAGTATAATCAAGTGGGATTCATCCCAGAATTACAAGGATGGTTCAACATATGTAAAACAGTTAACATAATACAACATATCAACAAAACAAAAACCAAAAACTATATGATGCTATTAATAGATGCAGAAAAGGCATTTGATAAAATACAACATCACTTTGTTTAAAACACTCAACAAAATGGGTATAGAAGGAAAATACCTTTACATTATAAAAGCCTTTTATGACAAACCATGACCTAACATCATATTAAATGGCAAAAACACTAAAAACGTTTTCTTTAAAATCAGGAACAAGAAAAGGTTGCCCACTCTCTCCACTCCTATTTAACATAGTGCTGGAAGTTTTAGCCATAGCAATCAGACAAGAGAAAAAAATAACAGGCATTCATATTGGGAAAGAAGAAGTAAAGGTTTCACTTTTTGCAGATGATATGATGCTGTATATAGAAAACCCCAAAGACTCCACAGAAAGACTTTTAGAAACAATAAACTAATATAGTAAGGTCGCAGAATACAAAATTAACATACAGAAGTTTATTGCTTTCTTATATGCCAACAGTGAAACTTCAGAAAATGAACTCCAAAAAAATAATCCCTTTTATGGTGTCAACAAATAAAAATAAAATATCTAGGAATAAACATAACAAAGAATGTAAAGGACCTATATAATAAAAACTACAAAGCATTGTTAAAGAAAATCAAAGAAAACACAATGGAATGGATAAATATTTTAGGTTATTAAATAAAAAGAATAAATATAGTTAAAATGACCATATTACCCAAAGCGATATACAAATTTAATGGAATTCCTATCAAAATTCTAATGTCATTTTTTAAAGAAATGGAACAAAAAGTCATTAGGCTTATATGGAACCATAAAAAAAACAAAATAGCCAAAGTAATTCTAAGGAAAAAAATAAAGCTGAGGACATTACAATACCTGACTTTGAATTATACTACAGAGCCACAATAATCAAAACAGCATGGTACAGGCAGAATAAGAGACATCCGGACGAATGGAACAGAATAGAGAGCTCAGAAATAAAACCACATATATATGGTCAATTCTTTGATAAAGGAGTGAAACACACATGATGGAGAAAAGAAAGCCTCTTCAATAAATGGTGCTGGGAAAACTGAAAAGCCACATGCAGAAAATGAAACTAGATTAGTTTGTGTCCTTGTACAAAATTTAATTCTATATGGATCAAAGACCTAAATATAAAATCTGAAACAATAAAATACATAGAAGAAAACAGGTACTAAACTCATGGACCTTGGCCATAGAGAACATTTTATGAATTTGACTCCAAAGGCAAGGGAAGTAATGGCATAGATAAATGAATGAGACTACATCAGAGTAAGAAGCTTTTGCACAGTAAAAGGAACTGACAACAAAAACAGACAGCCAACTAAATGTGAGATAATATTTTTGAACAACAGCTCAGATAAGGGATTAATTTATAAAATATATAAAGAACTTACCAAATTCAACAACAAACAAGCAAACATTCTAATAAAAATAATGGGAAGAGGACATGAACAGACACTTCTCCCAAAATGAAATACAAAGAGTGAATAGATATTTGAAAAAATGCTCATCTTCACTAGCTATTAGTAAAGTGCAAATCAAAACTACAATGAGATACCACCTCATACCTGTTAGATTAGCTTGTATCAACAAGACAGGTAATAACAAGTGTTGGAGAGGCTGTGGAGAAAAAGGAACCCTTATTCACTGTTGGTGGGAATGTAAAGTAGTACAACCATTATGGAAGAAAGTATGGTGGTTCCTCAAAAAATTAAGAATAGAACTCCCACATGACCCAGCAATCCCTCTACTGGGTTATATATCCCCAAATCTCAAAAACACTGGTACATAAAGACACTTGCAGCACCATGTTTATTGCAGCAATGTTCACAGTGGCCAAGACATAGAAACAACCAAGAAACCCTTCAATAGAAGATTAGATAAAGAAGATGTGATACATATATACTATGGAATACTACTCAGCCATAAGAAATGATGACATAGAATCATTTATGACAATGTGGATGGACCTTAATAACATTATATGGAGTGAAATTAGTAAATCAGAAAAAAACTAAGAACTGTATGATTCCATACATAAGTGGACACAAAATTGAGACTCATGGATGTAAATAAGAGTGCAGTGGTTACCGGAGGAGGGAAAGAGAGGAGAGAGAGGGAGTGGTGAGGGGGGAGGGGGGAGGGGCATAAAGAAAACCAAATAAAGGATGATTGAGGATTATTTGACTTTTGGTGATTGGTATACAACATAATCGAATGTCAAAATGATCTGGAGATGTTTTTTCTAACTCTATTTGGTGTAGTTGACCAATGTCACCTTGTTAACATTAATTTTCTAAATAAAGCTATAAAAAAAAACCCAAAACAGAATCATCTTGAAAAACTAACTTTAGACTAAAGGAAAAGAACTGTATAACTAAGCAACACAGAAGAAGCCACACCAAAACTTATAGGTAGGATGGAGACATGGAAAGGGCTGCCTCGCTCCCAGAAGTGAGTGGTTGCTGAGGGTCTGAAGGGACTTTCCCTGTGGGGAGGATCACCCTGAGAGGTATGGGTGCTCAAACCAAGGCCCGGAGCCCCAGCCTAGAGCCCCAGAATGTAGAAGAGGTGCACAGACAGAATTTCACAGTGAAAAGAGCAGGGTTTCTGTCTGCGAGAAATAGACTGAGCTCTCTGAGATGCAGAATCTGTCTTAAAGGGCTTACACCGAAAATCTTTTCACAACCATTTACTTGGGACTCCGGTGGAGGGAAAGATGAGAGGAATGGAGTTGCATGAGGAAAGTGTGAAGTTGGAGGTCCAGGTAGAGACACTGTGGGGGACAACCACCAGAACCCTTGTGCTGAGTCATTCTCCAATATTGCAGTCACCATCTTTCTTGGGCAAAGCGTCCCTTCTGTGCTGCATCAGCCTGGGGAAAAGCAACTGCTCCATCCTCAGGAGTCCCTCCTACCCCAGGCACGGCGACGGGTTGTTCTGAGAGGCCAGGAAGCAGGTGGCATGTTAGTGGCTCAGTTTTCTGGTGTTCAAACCAGAGCATTCTCTCACACGCTCACGACTCTTGAATTGGTGCTTCCACCTCACGGGAGACTCAGTAGTAGAAACTATACAAACTTCAGAAAGACTACATCTCTGAACCTCAGAAGCCACATTCACCAGGCTCCTGGGGCCACGCCCTACTGAGGTCTGTGAAAAAAGTCTAAACAGACTGACATCTGGGGCTGAGGGGCAGAGCCACACCCACCATTCTTCCTAATCCCTGAATTTCTGGAGTTGCTAGATTTCAACTAGAGGTTTTTTCAGTGACTGAGTCCAACAAGCAACTAGCAGACAAAGGCTATAGGAGATGGGACTCTGGAAAACTTGGCCTTTTAAGTGGACCTTGCCCCAGGCCCCATGTGGGTTAAAGCTAGCCTAGGAATGCAGTTTTGTATTTTCATGTACACCTGGGCCCAGCAGAGGCAGCCATAAACTCTGGATTACTTGTAGCTCCAAGAAGGTTGCTGAGGGCCTGTCACAGGCAGTGTCTTCCATTGGTCTGATCCAGGTTTCTGCCAGGGAGGTTAAGGGCTAGCACATCAAGGGGCCAGCTGCAGAAAGCATCAGGTCAGGACCTAACAACCCATGCTAGAGTGGTATACTTAGAAAAGGCTCCTCAAACCTGGCCCAGCTAAGGCAAGTTCCACTCTCTGTGATCAACAGTGATTAATATGTATTGGATAGGGTGGAGCTTCACATTCAGCTGGCGTGGCAACTGAATATTCTGCCCTGCGGGGCTAGATTTAACAGAGGGAAGGGAGAGAGTCTTGGGGCATAAATATTTAACATGTAGGTCCCTGTCAGTCTATTGCTGGATCTGGTAGAGGGGTTTAGCCACCTTTGGGTGACACTGTTAGCCTCAGGAGAGGACTCTGTCAGTCTTCCTCTCTGAGACCAGTGTCTCATCAGCTTAAAGAACTTTTGCAGAGGGGACTGTCGGCTACACTTAGTCTGAACCTGCTGCTCACCCTGTTGGGTAGAAATGAAATTTGAGTATCCAGCAATGGCTGAAGGATTAAGCCCTAGAGTATGGGCCACATTCTTTATACTGAGCTCCTGACCAAGAGTCACTGATGTAGAAGGTCCCTCTACATTGTATTCACAACCTCAGCTGGCCTAACTCACCAAATGTGCAACATGTAGAGGGGTTGGTTGGGTGAGGCCAGTCTAAGACCACACTACAGTCTTACTACAGAAGACTCTGTGGGAAGACCAGGCAGCTACAAGAGGAGGAGAAGCTAAAAAGTGAAGGCAAATCTTATGAAGCTTTAGGCTTTTACAGAGCTTCTGTCATCTCTAAGCAGGAAGAATCTGATTCTTATACAAAGGTTGGCCACTCCGAAACTACCAAGGCACAGAAAATGCAGACACAAATGGTGAAAAGTGCAGTAGTTGAAGACAGGTAGCCCACAGCAGGTTGCAAACAACAGCTGACGCCCACCCAAGAAGATCTAGAGTCAACACAACTGGTAGTGGGTGTCAGATAGCACCAACCTACACAAGCAGCACACCCAAAGGTGGAGTCTAGCAGGCACAATACACTATAAAGATTAAATATGCCCAACAGGAAAGACATTGCACAGTATGTAATACACATGATCAAGGTTGACCCATTGAGCCAACCTACCTGAAAGGATAACTGTACCCATGAAAGGACCAACTACATTTAGTAAATATAATAAGAGGGAAAATAATACCCTCAAGAAGCATTCCTAGAACAAGGAAAACAGGTGAACTGGAGTTCTGTACCATCAAGCAAATTTTCTTCATAAAGACATCACAAAAATTTCAAAGTCAACAGTGCTATCTAATACATAGATTAAATGGGTAGACGGAGTAATGCAACCCAAATGAATTAACACGAGAAATCCCCAGAAAAATAACTGAATAAGATGGACGTAATCTAAATATCAGATGCAGAGTTTAAAATAATGATTTTTAGGATGCTCAAAAATCTTAGAGCAACAATGAATGGACATAATGAGCACCTAAATAAAGAGATAGTAAGCATCAAAAAGGACATTGAAATAATAATAAAAAAAACAGTCAGTAATGACAAATACAATATTAGAAATAAAGACTGCAGCCTGACCAGGCAGTGGCGCAGTGGATAGAATGTCAGACTGGGATGCAGAAGGACCCATGTTCGAGACCCCAAGACCTCCAGCTTGAGTGTGGGCTCATCTGGTTTGAACAAAAGCTCACCAGCTTGGACTCAAGGTCTCTGGCTCAAGCAAGGGGTTACTCGGTCTGCTGAAGGCCCATGGTCAAGGCACATATGAGAAAGCAATCAATGAACAACTAAGGTGTCGCAACGAAAAACTGATGATTGATGCTTCTTATCTCTCTTCATTCCTGTCTATCTGTCCCTATCTATTTCTCTCTCTGAGTCTCTCTCTGTCTCTGAAAAAAAAAAAAAAGAAAGAAAGACTACAGTAGAAGGAATCAACAGCAGCCTGGATGAAGCAGAGGATCGAATCAGTGATTTAGAGAACAAGATAAATGAAAGCAGAGCAGCAAAAAGAAAAAAGGCTCAAAAAGATTTAAAAAACTCTAAGAGAGCTTGGTGACAACATGAAGAGAAACGACATCTGCATCATAGCAGTTCCTGTAGGAGAAGAGAATGAAGAAGAGATAGAGAACATATTTTAAAAAATCATACCTGAAAACTTCCCTAAATTAATGAACGAAAAAGTCACATAAGTTTAAGAAGCACAGAGAGTCTCATTAAAGAGGAATTTAAGGAGGCCTACACTAAGACACATCATAATTAATGTGCCAAAGTTAAGAGACAAAGAAAGAATACTAAAAGCTGCAAGAGAAAAGCAGTTAACTTCTTTTAGAGGAGCCCCTATAAGGATAACATCTAACTTCTCAACAGAAATATTTGAGGTTCAAAGGGATTGGCAAGAGATATTCAAAGTGATGCAAAACTAGAATCTACAACCAAGACTGCTTTATCCAGTAAGGCTATCATTTAAAATTGAAGGAGAAATAAAAAACTTTCCAGACAAAAAAAAAAAAAAAACCTCAAGGAATTCACTACAAAGAGCAAAGGAAAAAACACTGAGAGAAAGAGGATTATAGATTTAAAGAATAAAATGGTAATAAATCAGTACATACAAATAATAATAACCTTAAATGTAAATGGATTAAGTGCTCCAATCAGAAGACATTGGGTAGCTGCGTGGATAGGAAAATAGGACCCATACATATGCTGTCTACAAGAGACCCACCTCAGAACAAGGATACACATAGACTGAAAGGGAAGAGATGAAAAAACATATTCCATGCAAATGGAAATGAAAAAAAGCTGGGATAGCAATACTTATATCCAATAAACAAAAGCTTTTAAGACAAAAGCTATAGTAAGAGATAAAGAAGGTCACTATGTAATGATAAAGGGGGAAATCCAACAATAGGATATAACCATTGTAAATATTTATGCACCCAAATAAAAAGGTATCTAAATATATAACTCAGATTTTGATGGACATAAAGGGTGAGATTGACAGCAATACAATAATGGCATGAGGATTTTAATACCCCACTAACATCAATGGATAGATCCTACAGACAGAAAATTAACAAAGAAACAGCTGCCTTAAATGACACACTAGATAAACTGGATTTAATAGATATCTTCTCAACCTTTTACCCCAAAGCAGCAGAATATACATTCTTTTTAAGTGCTCAAGCTACATTATGTAGGATACATCACATGTTAGGACACAAAACAAGTCTCAATAAATTTAGGAAGATTAAAATTATATCAAGCATCTTCTCTGATCACAAAGGCATGAAACTAGAAATCAACTACAATAGAAAAACTGAAAAACATTCAAACACTTGGCAGCTAAATAGCGTTATTAAATAACAAATGGGTTAACAACAAGATCAAAGAAGAAATAAAAATTTTCTTGAAACAAATGAAAATAAACATACAACAACTCAGAATTTATGGGACACAGCAAAAGCAGTCCTGAGAGGAAAGTTCATAGCGTTACAGTCATACCTTAAGAAGCAAGAAAAGTTCAACTAAACAATTTAATCCTGCATATAAAAGAACTAGAAAAAGAACAACAAATAAAGTCCAGAGGAAGTAGAAGGTAGGAAATAATAAAGATCAGAGAGGAAATAAGTGACATAGAGGCTAAAAAAAAAAAAAATACAAAAGATCAGTAAAACCAAGAGCTGGTTCTTTGAAAAGGTAAACAAAATTGACAAATCTTTAACCAGACTCATAAAGAAAAAAAGAGAGAAGACTCAAATAAATAAATTTAGAAATGAAAAAGGGGAAGTGATAACTGACACCACAGAAATACAAAGGATTATACGAAAATACTATGAAGGTCTATATGCAAAACATTGGGCAACCTAGGTGAAATGGATAAATTCCTAGAAACATATTATCTTCCAGGACTCAATCTGAAAGAATCAGAAAACCTAAACAGACAGATTACACCAAATGAAATTTAAACAGTTATCAAAAACCTCCCAGCAAACGAATGTCCTGGACTGGATGGCTTTGCACGTGAATTTTACCAAATATTCAAAGAAGAAATAACATCTATCCTTTTCAAGCTATTTCAAAAAATTCAAAGAAAGGAATACTTTCAAGCTTCTTTTATGAGGTAAGCATTATACTCATTCCAAAACCAGATAAAGACACTAAAAAGAAAGAAAACTATAGACCAATATCCCTGATGAACATAGGTGCTAAAAATGTCAACAAAATATTAGCAAACCAGATCCAGCAATACATTAAAAAAGTCATACATCATAATCAAGGTGGATTTATTCCAGGGAGGCAAGGTTGGTACAATATTCGCAAATCAATCCATGTGATTGATTCGTCACATAAACTAAAGGAAAGATAAAAATCACATGATTATATCAATAGATGCTGAAAAAGATTTTATAAAATTCAGCATCCATGTATGATCAAAACTCTCAGCAAAATGGGAATACAGGGACCATACATCAACATAATAAACACCATCTATGATAAAGTGACAGCCAACATCATACTCAATGGAAAAAAAATTAAAAACAATCTCCTTGAGATCTGGACCAAGGTTTGGGCACCCTCTTTCACCACTCCTATTCAATATAGTGCTGTAACTCCTAACCACAGAAATCAGACAAAAAGAAGAAATAAAAGACATAAAAATTGGAGCAGAAAAAGTAAAACTGGCATTATTTTCTAATGACATGATAACACAGACTGGTGCAGTCACTGTGGAAAACAGTACGGTGTTTCCTCAAAAAATTAAAAATGAAACTGCCTTTTGACCCAGATATCCCACTTTTAGGAATATATCCTAAGGATACAAAAATCACTGATTTAAAAGAAGATATGCACCCCCATGTTTATTGCAGCATTGTTTATAATAGCCAAGATCTGGAAACAGCCCCAGTGTCCATCAGTGGACAAGTGGATTAAAAAGCATTGGTACATATACACAATGGAATAATATGCAACCATGAAAAAGAAGGTAATGTTACTGTTTGCGATGGCACGGATGGGCCTGGAGATTATTATGCTAAGTAAAGTAAGCCAGGCAGAGAAAGACAAATATTATATGATCTCACTTATATGTGGAATCTAATGAACAAAGTGAAATGAGGAACAAAATAGAGGCAGAGGCGGGGTCACAGGGAGCAGAGGGACAGCTGTCAGATGAAAGGAAGATGAGGGAATGGGATCAGAGAGGGTGAAGGGATTAGTGAAATTACATATACACTATACATAGATACAGATAACAGGACAGCAAATCCCAAAGGGAAGGGGGGAAGGAGGGACAATGGGAAACAAGGGGGTTCAGGTGAGGGAGTTATATTGAGTAAAACACTTGAATTCAAGTTAACACAATAAAATAAAATTAATTAAAAATTAAAAAATTTTTTTGGATTGTTTGGTTTCTGGCTCCTCGTCAAAAGAGCAAAAATGTAAAAAAAAAAAAAAAAAATCTACTTTCCTTTTCTGTACCACATAAAACTGATGACTTAATCAGAAGAAATGTTTTTGAGCTGTCTATCTTTTGTTTCTTTATCCCAGTCCTGACTGAGCTCTTGGCTGATCTTTCATTAGCCTTGATGAGCCCAGGCTGGAGAGGTACTTCTCTGAGAGAATCTCATCTCACTCATCTCGTACTTTTAATCACTGTTAATAGCTATTTTGGCAAACATTCAGAGTAGGCACAGTTAGGGGAAGAAGAAATATTTTAGATTAACTGGATTATTTTAAGTTTCTAGCTCTGCAATGTTACTTCAAGACAAAAATGGACGATGCCAGGAAAAACAGCTTTGCTATACAGCCTGCAGGGACCCAGTTCCCGTAATACTAAATCATACTGAATCTACTTAGCTGACCACTGACAATTGCTCTCTGGAGGTTTTTGATGCAGGCAGTAGAAATGGACGCTGTGATTGGGCTGTGTTCATTGTGCGGCTAACACGTGCTCTACTGATGACTGATGGCAGAGGCTGATGAAAAAGAAAGAAAAAAACTGTTAAAGTGAATTTTGATGAGTATTTTCAGATGTAATCTTTTAAATACTTTTTTGGGGGGTCCTTGTAGGTTTCCCTGAGGTAACATTCAGAAAAGTCTGCATTATTTGTAAATATTGGAAAGACTGAGTATACACATAGGTTGTGTTTGAAGATTCACCCATAGCCTGATTTAAGGAGTGTATGTCATCCTGGTGCCCAGCACACAACTGAAGTGGGCATATCTGAGAGTGAGAGGTCTGGCATTGGGCTTGTTCTGACTGATTTGAAGATACAGAGCACAAAGACATTCTGAAATAAGCCCAAAGATAGATCCTTTGCCTGGATTCAGTGAAGCATAATGGTTGAAGGAATAGACTTGGAGATCATGATTAAATCCTTGAATCTAGTAGTTATGTATATTTTGACAAACTGAGTCTCAACATTTCTAAGAATCCATTTTATCAATCAGTAGAAAGCAGAAAGTCATACTAATCTGATGAGGTGATACTGACAGTGGGATGAGATAGTGTGAGTGTGCATATGTACATGCATGTGCTTTCATGCATGCATATATGTGGAACATGAAAGTGCATGCATGTGTATGGGTGTGTGTAAAGCACAGGGCCTGGCTTCGATCCCTCAATAAATGACAGATAACATTATCTGTCAGATCGAGACATCCAAAAGATTTCAGCTTCTAAAATATTTTAGTTTTCTCTAGGGATGCTTCACTTTCATAATAGACTCATTTTTCTTATTGAAAAAAAATATATCCTTGATGAAAACTGTCTTAGTCAGCTTAGTCTGCCACAATAAAATACCATAGGCTAGGCAGCTTAAACAACATAAATTTATTTTCTCATTTTTCTGGAGGCTGGAAAGTCTGAGGTCAGGGTTCTGACAGAGTTCAGGTCTTCGTGAGGGCTCTCTTCCTAGCTTGTCAAAGCCACCTTCTCATTGTGTTCTTACATGGCAGCTTTCTCTCTCTCTCTCTCTCTCTCTCCTTTTCTTATAAGGCTGCTATTTTACTAGATTAGAGCGTCACCCTTATGACCTCATTTAACCTTAATTAACTGCTAAATATTCTAAGTCACAGTCATATTGGGGGGTTAGGATTTCAACATTTGCAGAGGACACAATTCAGTCCACAGCCAAAGCCACACTCAGCTGGGAAAGGCATCCTTGAAGATGACAGTGGGTCTTCCCAAATTCCCAGAGATCTTTGGTTCTTATTTCTGGTGTGTCCCTCCCTGTTTATTATTGGACTCACTGCCTTCTGTGTCCCACCAATGAAGGAGAGAAAAGTTAGTATTAAGACCTAAGGATCTTAATATAAAATTATGTTTATATGCATTAATAACACATGACTTAATTTCTTTAATCAAATTCCTTCTGTGAGACTTGGGGAAATGGAACATGAGAAAATAAATTTTGAATGGGTTTGAGAAGGTGAGATTTCTTAGTCACTTCATAGTTTGGGGTTTGGAGATTAGATATTCAGAGATGATTTTTTTTCTTTACTATTGGGTTGATGCCTGGAAAATCTAGCCAGGTGCTACCTCCATGTTAGACTCTGTATGCCTGATGGAGAAAGCAGTTTTAAGCACAGATGATTATTCCCTTTTCCTGACTTATTAAGTCAAAATGTCTCATTCATATATCAGAAAATATTTGGCTAATACATTTGAATATCTAAGACCAGATTTTATCCAAGAAAAGCACTTTGACACTTTTATTTCCTTTTGTCCTCATCTTCCTGCCTTTCTAATCTTCATCTTGCTATCCACGCTCCATTCAGATCCTCACATTCTAATTCCTGCTAAGGTTCCTCCTGTGGGTGATTTTGTGTGCTCTCCCTAGGTCTGTGATGGTGAACCTATGACACGCGTGTCAGCACTGACACGCGTAGCCATTTTTGATGACATGCGGCCACATACCAGAGAAGTGTGGGGCCGCATGCAGAGAAGGATGTTTCATCCTCGGCTCCTGCACGGCCAGGTGCAGTAGCCGAGGATAAAACATTTGCTGTACTGTAGACACTCTGTGCCGGAGGTCTGGAGGCCAAAACAGCAGAACTCTGGCACAGAGTGTCTAGTTCTGGGACTTCTGGTTAGGCTGTTTTTCTCGAAGTGACACACCACCTGAGTTATGCTCGGTTTTTTGGCGAATTTTGACACACCGAGCTCAAAAGATTGCCCAATCACTGCCCTAGGTGCTGAGCTTTCTCCCATAGGCTTAAGTTTTGTTTATCCATTGAGCTAAAGGTTGCTCTTGATTTGGTCAGGAATGATCCACCTAAAGCTATTATAACCAGAGAATAAAACATGAAAACAGCACATATCTAGTCAAGTGGTCACTACTAAAAATCAACATGTTACCTTTGTGTGAAAATAATAAATACTGTATAGCCTTTTGTCTGTATGATTTGAATAAAATGTAGTGGTTTAAGAATTAAAGAAATGTAAATACTTAAAAAGATGGTTCCTTTATTAGTGAACTCAACTGTTACCAATAGATGATGCATCAAGTATTATGTCTGGGCATTGACTTGCCTTTTTGTTTTTACAAAAGCTTTCATATTCTCCTATTCAGTGTGGATGCAGCTCTCACCATCAGTTCCAGAACTTTCTCCGTCTGTGACTTTGCACAGATCGCTATGTCTTAGTTCTTCAGCCATGATATCTTGCTTTATTTCTCCTGAGTCAACCTGATTGCAGGGAGGGTTGGTCTACCTTTCTACCTCGTTGTAGTTTGGGGATATACTTTTAATTCAGCCCATGTGGCTGCACATCTAAGTCACATTTTTTATTCCACTTTGACAGTAATAAAACCTACTATTTTGACTTCCTCTGTCTACCATTCATGTATATCCCTCAGTTAATCTAAACCCAGTGGAGAATATTGTTGATCTGCTTTGAACACCATCACATGAAAATGCTGAAAATGGCTTATAGACCATCTTGAGAGAATGATAGATGATCTCTGCAAGATGGTTTGAGAATCATTAAACAGTTTCAGAAAATGTTTAGTTTATGGTGAATTTGTTCATGGCTTAAAATTTCATCATCAAAATTTTTATTCCCTTAGAATCCTCCCTTATAGTTCCTTTTTAAAAAATTCAAGTATCATGAAAAGGGATTAAAAACCTTCAATCACACAGTTTCTTAAGCATTATTAATGCCTTTCCTTTCCACTTGGAATAGTGGAAGAAGCCTGGGTGCTAGGAGAGGTTATACTTCTGGAAGGCAAAGGGACAGAAAAAAGAGGAGTGAGAAACCCTAAAACTAAGTGCTTCAGTGCATAATATTGCCTGAGGTCAGTTCAATGGAATGTGATCTTGCTTATGTATGACCCAATGCTGTCCATAGTTAATGACCTCATGGGCTTTATTTTGTGAATGAAAACATATTTAATACACTTGTATAGTTTCAGATGTTGTCCTGATACTAGACAGGACTCGTGGCCAGTAAGACAAAATTGCTTGCATCTTTCAAATCACTGAAGCAAAACTCTTAACAAAAATATCTGTCATCCCATCAATTTTTGTTTTGACAGTGACAAGCAATTAAATTGTTCTATTTTGATCTCAAAAATGAATTCTTATATTTGTTATTCATGAAAAATGAGATGTATAGAAGGGCAGTATTTCAATTAAAATTCCCGAAGTGTGCAGTATAGCTGAGAATTAATTGAGATCTGTGTGATGAGTCAGTCTAAAAAATACTTTTTTTTGAGAGGGCAAGAGATGAAATGCTAAATGCCAATTTTCTCTTTTATAATAAAATTGAAATGTATTTCATAATTTGGAAACTACATATTTTGGTTGATGCTGATTACCACTCTGAGAAAACATTATTATTTTAAGTAAATATACAAGACCTGCCATACTTAGCAGTAAGTAAATATTTTTAAATCTCTAAATAGACTTGCTGGCAACTAAATGTTCTTTTAATTTAGCTTAGCTCATACACTGGTTTAATTAAGGTCAATTCATCTCAAAAATATTCTTCTCCAAGACTCAGAGCTTTGGAGGAAATTAAAAAAGAAAAGCAATGATGCAAAAATTGGTGGAACACTGTCTTCCTGACCAGCCAGCAACATTTCCAGAATTCCAGATTGTGATGAAGGAGACAAGCACGGAGACTGCCAGGGCTTCCTTCAGCATATAGCACATTCAGTTACAGCCACTACTCAATGCCCACATATATCCTAGAGCAGTGGTTCTCAAAGTGTGTGCCAGGGTGCACTGGTGCGCCCTAGAAGATTTCCAGGTGCACCCTACAGTATTCTAGAGAAATATGTGCCTGTTGGGGACCAAAAAACCAACAGGGTTTTTGGAGTTTAGATTTTTGGGGGACAGAAGTGTGGGGAATTGGCTGCAAGCTGACAGTCTGCCCAATCCCCCACCTCACTTGCCCGATTAGGTTGAAAAAGGCTGTTAAGTTGTGGTGCTGGATTGTTTACACTACCGGCCATGTTCCTCAGAAAGACTGGAGGCAAGTTTCTTCTATCCCTTGTTTGGTGTAAAGTTAAGATGATATGTATGGTGAGGGTTTTGGATTGATGATTAAACATAATGAATTGTCTCTCGAAGCCTTTTGGATTTCTATAAAAGAAGAATATGTGGCAATACCTAAAAATGGTTTTGAACATTTTACTACAATTTTCAACATCCTATTTATGTGAATTAGAATTTTCTACCCTCAACACAATTAAAAGTAAAAAGAGAAATTCTTCAATGTATTGATGAAGAAATGAGAGTTTGCCTTTCAAATATATGCCCAACATTGAGAAATCACTAGGACGCATCAGGCTCATGTTTCTCATAAACACAACAATTAAAAAACTTAACATATTTGTGCCAGGACCTGCCAAATTTACTAAGTCTTACTAAGAATGTATCTATATATATATGTAAAAAGATAAATTTTTGTCTTTTTTTATTTTTAACCCCTCTTTTGTATGAATTCTAAAAAGCATAACTCAAAAAATGTAACATAAAAATGTTTTTAATGTCAGAATAAATTTAATTTTGTCATGGTTATTTTGTTTGATTACCATAAAACCATACTTGAACTTTATATTTTTTCTTTATTATTTGACTTAATTATTATAACATATTTCTCAGAAATTTGTATATAGTGCACCTACAATTATTTGTAAGATTTTAAATGTGCCCTGACTTCAGAAATTTTGAGAACCACACTGTCCTAGTGGGACGAATTTTATTCAGCTCTGCAGATGTTAGCTGAAATTGGTGTGTTTTTTACTTAAAAAAAAAAAATATATATATATATATATATATAACTGGACACATATTAAATTCTTTATCTGCATGTGACAGTCAAAAACAGTCAGAAGCAGTAGTTACATAATTGTAACATCATCTATTCACTAGGCATTTAGAAAACCACTATCAAATTTGTGAGCGATGGCTTTCTCTAAAAATAAATTGAAGAGAAAGGGGATTAGGGACATAGACGAAGGTAAAAGGTGGATAAGTGGTGATGGAAGAAGACTTGACTTAGGATGTTGAACACATAATGTAATATACAGATGATGTATTATAGAATTGTACACCTAAAATCTATATAATTTTATAAACCAATGGTACAACAATAGATGCAATTTTTAAAAAAATAAATTGTATTATTCATGCATTGAATTACCAGAAATCATTTGACAGATAAAAGAATCATTTTCATTAACTTATATTTTAATTTACTTCAACTTTTATTGTAATTCTACACCAAAAATGTCATACATATTTTTATTATTAAATTTATTATAAAATGTTGACATATACTTGCACACAAGGAGCTTCTTTTGTAAATTTGATTTTCTTGAGAAATTGGTGTGTTTTTCACATTTAAAAAAAAGAAATATATAACTGACTGTTTCCATTTGGGTTCAGGCTAAAAGGAAGCACAGCCTCAAAGGAAAAAAGTTGTTGACATTCTCATATCCTCAAATTTTTCTTTTCTTTGAACTTGAATTTCTTGCAATTTTTATATTTTAATACAATTTCATAATATAATATTTATTCACATTAAGTCTTTAAAATTTTTTTAATTAATTTTAATTTATTGTGTTAACATGAATTCAAGTGTCCCACTGAATATAACTCCCTCACCTTCACCCCCACCTCACCCTCTTGTTCCCTATTAGCCCCCTTTCGCTTCCCTCCCCCTAACTCCATCTCCCTTCCCTTTGGGATTTGCTGTCCTCTTATCTGTTTCTATGTGTTATGTATATATAATTTTACTAACCCCTTCACCTTTTCTGATGTCATCCCCTCATCCTCCTTTTCTTTGACAGCTGTCCGTCTGCTCCCTGTGACCCCACATGTGCCTCTCTATTCCATTCCTCACTTCACTTTGTTCATTAAATTCCACATATAAGTGAGTTTATATGATATTTGTTTTTCTCTTACTGCCTTATTTCACTTAGCATAATAATCTCCAAGTCCATTCATAGCATTGGAAAAGGTAAGATTTTCTTATTTCATGACCACGTAATATTTCATTGTGTATATGTACAAAAGCTTTGTAATCCACTCGTACACTGATGGACACTTGGGCTCTTTCCAGATCTTGGCTATTGTAAACAATGCTGCCATAAACATGGAAATGCATATCTTCTTTTAAATCAGTGGTTTGGTATTCTTAGAATATCTTTCTAAAAGTGGGATATCTGGGTCAAAAGGTAGTCCCATTTTGCATTTTTTGAGGAAACTTCATACTGTTTTCCACAGTGGTTGCACAAGTTTGCATTCCCATCAGCAGTGCCGAAGGGTTCCCTTTTCTCTGCACCCTCGCCAGCACTTGTTATGTGTTGATTTGTTAAAGAGTCCATTCTGACAGGTGTGAGTTGATATGTCATTGTGGTTTTAATTTGCATTTCTCTGATGATTAATGATATTGAACATTTTTTCAAATACCTATTGGTTATCTGATTGTCCTCTTTGAAGAAATGTCTACTAAGTTATTTTGCCTATATTTTAATTGGATTGTTTGTCTTCCTGGTGTTGAATTTTAGAAGTTCTTTATAAATTGTGGTTATTAACCCCTTATCAGATGTGTTGTTGAATATGTTCTCCCATTGTGTGGGTTTTCTTTTTATTTTGTTAATGGTGTCTTTTCTGTGCAAAAGCTTTTTAGTTTGATATAGTCCCATTTGTTTATCTTGTCCTATATTTCATTTGTCGGTGGAGATAAATAGATAAATCAGCAAAAATGTTGCTACAAGAGATATTGAAGAGTTTATTGCCTATGTTTTCTTCCAAGATGTTTATGGTTTCATGACTTACATTTAAGTCTTTTACCCATTTTGAGTTTATTTTTGTGAATGGTATAAGTTGGTAGTCTAGTTTCATTTATTTTGCATATACCTCTCCAATATTCCCAACACAATTTATTAAAGAGACTCTTTACTCCATTGTATGCTCTTATCTCCTTTGTCAAATATCAATTGACCATAAAGTCGTGGGTTTATTTCTGGGTTATCTGTTCTGTTCCATTGATCTGTATGCCTGTTCTTATCTCAGTACCAAGCTGTTTTGATTATATGGCCTCATAGTATTACTTGATATCAGGCACTATGATGTCTCCCACTTCATTCTTCATTTTCAAGATTGCTGAAACTATTCATGTTCTTTTTTGGTTTCATATAAATTTTTGGAATATTTGTTCTAAATCTTTGAAGTATGCCATTGGTATTTTAATAGGAATTGCATTGTATCTATAGACTGCTTTGGGTAATATAGGCATTTTAATGATGTTTATTCTTCCTATCCATGAGCACAGTATATGTTTCCACTTCTATGTGTCTTCCTTGACTTCTTTTTTCAATGTCTTATAATTTTCTGAGTACAAATATTTTACCACCTTGGTTAAATTTAGTTCTAGGTACTTTATTTTTTGTTGTTGTTGCAGTAGTGAAGAGGATTATTTTCTTAATTTCTCTACTAGACAGTCTATTGTTGGTGTATAAAAATGCCACTATTTTCTGAATATTAATTTTATATGCTGCCACCTTGCAGAATTTACTTATCAGGTCTAGTAGTTTTTTGACTTAGACTTTAGGATTTCCTATGTACAATATAATGTCATCAGCAAATGACAGTTTTACTTCTTTTTTTCCAATTTGGATGCTTTTTATTTCTTCTTCTTGTCTGATTGCTGTGGCTAAAATTTCCAGAACTATATAGAATAAGAGTAGTAAAATGGAACATCCCTGCCTTGTTCCTTATCTTAAGGGGATTGCTTTTAATTTTTACTCATTGAGTATGATGTTGGCTGTCGGTTTGTCATAGATGGCCTTTATGGTGTTGAGGTATGTTCCCTGTATTTACACTTTGTTGAGAGTTTTGATCATAAATGGGTGCTGAACTTTATCAAATGCTTTTTCTGCATCTATTGATATAATCATGTGGTTTTTATCCTTTCTTTTATTTATATGATGAATTACATGAATTGATTTTTGAATATTGTATCAGCCTTGCCTCACCAGAATAAATCCACCTTAATTATGATATATGACTTTTTAAATGTATTACTGGATCTGTTTTGCTAATATTTTGCTGAAAATTTTAGCATCTATGTTCATCAGAAATATTGGTCTATAGTTTTCTTTCCTTTTAGTGTCTTTATCTGGTTTTGGAATGAGGATAATGCTTGCTTTATAAAAGGAGCTTTGAAGTCTTCCTTTCTCTTGAATTTTTTGAAATAACTTGAAAAGGATAGGTGTTAGTTCTTCTTTGAATATTTGGTAAAATTCATGTGTAAAGCCATCTAGTCCAGGACTTTTGTTTGCTGAGAGGTTTTTGATAACTGTTTAAATTTCATCTGTTGTAATTGGTCTGTTTAGGTTTTCTGATTCTTCCAGGTTGAGCTTTGGAAGATTATATATTTCTAGGAATTTATCCATTTCACCTATGTTGTCTTATATTTTGGCAGATAGATCTTCATAGTATTTTCTTACAATCCTTTGTATTTCTGCAGTGTCAGTTGTTCCTTCATTTTTATTTCTAATTTTATTTATTTGAGCCCTGTCTCTTTTTTTCTGATGAGTCTGGTTAAAAATTCGTCAATCTTGCCTGACCAGGTGGTGGCACAGTGGATAAAGCATCGGACTGGAATGCGGAGGACCCAGGTTCAAGACCCTGAGGTTGCCAGCTTGAGTGCGGGCTCATCTGGCTTGAGCAAAGCTCAGCAGCTTGGATCCAAGGTCACTGGCTTGAGCAAGGGATTACTCAGTCTGCTGTAGCCCCATGGTCAAGGTACATATGAGAAAGCAAGCAATGAACAACTAAGGTGTTGCAACAAAAAACTAATGATTGATGCTTTTTATCTCTCTGTTCCTGTCTGTCTGTCCCTATCTATCCCTCTCTCTGTCTCTGAAAAAAAAAAATTGTCAATCTTGTTAACCTTTTCAAAGAACCAGCTCTTGTCTTCATCAATTTTTTTTAACCTTTATGTCATTTATTTCCACTCTGATCTTTATTATTTCTTTCCTTCTACTTTCTCTGGACTTTATTTGTTGATCTTTTAGATACCAAATTAAGTTACTTATTTGAGCTTTTTCTAGCTTCTTAAGGTATACCTGTAATGCTATGAACTTCCCTCTCAGGACTGCTTTTGCTGTGTCCCATTAATTTTGAGTTGTTGTATGCTCATTTTCATTTGTTTCAAGGAAATTTATGTTTTCTTCCTTGATCTCATTGTTAACCCATTTGTTATTTAATAACATGATATTTAGCCTCCAAGTGTTTGAATGTTTTTCAGTATTTTATTGTAGTTGATTTCTAGTTTTATGCCATTGTGATCAGAAAAGATGCATGATATGATTCTAATCTTAAATTTATTAAGACTTGTTTTATGTCCCAACATGTGGTGTATCCTAGAGAATGTACTATGAACACTTGAAAAGAGTATATATTCTGCTGCTTGGGGGTGAAATGTTCTGAAGACATCTATTAAATCCAGTTGATATAAAATGTCATTTAAGGCTACTGTTTTCTTTGTTAATTTTCTGTCTGGAGGAACTATCTACTGATGTTAGCAGGGTATTAAAATTCCCTGCTATTATAGTATTGCTGTTGACCTCACCTTTTTTGTCCATTAAAATCTGCTTTATATATTTAGGTGCTCCTATATTAGGTGTATAAATATTTTCAATGGTTATGTTTTCCTGGTGGATTGCTCCCTTTATCATTATGTAGTGACTGTCGTTATCCCTTACTATAGTCTTTGTTTTAAAGTCTATTTTTTCAGAAATAAGTATTGCTACCCCAGCTTTTTTTATTTCAATTCCATTTGCATGAAATAATTTTTTTCATTACCTCACTTTCAGTGTATGTGTATCTTTTGTCTTGATGTGGGTCTCTTATAGACAGCATATATACAAGTCTGTTTTCTTATCCATGCATCTACCCCTATATCTTTTGATTGAAGCATTTAATTCATTTACATTTAAGGTTATTATTGATATGTAATCATTTATTGCCATTTTAGTCTTTAAATTTACAATCCTCTTTTTCTAGATTTTCTTTTCTTTCCTCTTTTTTACAGCAGGCCCCTTAACATTTCTTGTAGTACTAGTTTGGTTATAATAAATTCCTTGAGTGTTTTTTTGCCTGGGAAGCTTTTTATTTCACCTTCAATTTTTAAAAAGAGCCTTGCTGAATAAAGAAATCTTGGTTGTAAGTTCTTCTTTTGCATCACTTTGGATATTTCTTGCCAATTTCTTCTGGCCTCAAGTCTTTCTGTTGAGAAGTCAGATGTCATCCTTATGGGGGCTCTTCTGTAGGTAATTAACTGCTTTTCTCTTGAAACTTTTAGTATTATTTCTTTGTATCCTCACTTTGGCACTTTAAATATGACATGTCTTCATCTAGTTCTCCTTGGGTTCCTCTTTAATGAGACTCTCTGTGCTTCTTGAATTTATGTGACTTTTTCCTTCTTCAATTTTGGGAAGTTTACAGCTATCTGATAGTTTGGTTACTTCCATTTCATTTAGTTCTTTTTCTGGGAATTTTTTTAAATTGATTCATTTGGGTCACATTTATCTGTCCATTTTGTCTGTGTATTAGGTAGCACAGTCTGACTTTGAATTTTTTGTGATGTTTTTATAAGTGGTACTGACCTTCAGACTACCTGTTTTTCTTGTTATAAGAATGCTTATTGAGGGTACTATTTTTCCTCCTGTCAAATGTATTGAATTCAGTGGGCCCTTTCATGGGTATGGTTATTCCTTTAGGTGGGTTGGCTCTGAGGATCAACCTTGATCATGTGTATTACACACTGTGCAATGTCTGTCCTGTTGGGCGTATTTATTCTCCACAGTGTCTCATGCCTGCTACACTCCTTCTTTGTGTGTACTACCTGTGTAGGTATCTGAGTCTAGGGTTGGTGCTGTCTGCCACCTGCTACCAGTTGTGTTGGGTCTAGATCTTCTTGGGTTGGTGTCAGCTGCTATTTGCAACCTGTTGTGGGCTACTTGTTTGTAGCTATTGCTCTTTTTGCTGTTTGTGTCTAAGTTTTCTGTGCCTGGAGAGTGTAGGAGGGACCAACATGTGTATTAGGATCAGGTTCCTCCTTCTTAGAGATTATAACAGCACCTTAAAATCCCCAAGCTTTGTAAGATTTGTCTCCAATTTCAGTAGGGTGTGGCCTCAGGAGTCTGGTGGGTTTGGCCACTGGGACCCAGAGGTGTGGTGTGCCCACTCTCTGGACAGTTTCTACTGAGTCTCCTATGATGCCAAAGCATCAATCATAGACTCAGAAAAGTGTGGAAGAAAACTCAGGTCTCAGCACCAGAAAACTGAGTCACTGACACCTCCTTGCCCTCACTTCCTGGTCTCTCAAAAACAACCTGTATCCATGACTAGTGTAAGAGAGACTGCCAAGAGTGGAGCAGTTCATTTTCCCCAGGCTGATGCAGAAAGAGGGTATGCTTCACCCAAGAAAGATGGCAACTGTAGTACTGGAGAATTACTCAGCTCAGGGGTTCTTGTGGTTCTTCCCCACAGTATCTCAGCCTGGGCTTTCAACTTTACACTCTCCTCACTCAGCTCCAGTACTCTCAGCTATTCCTCCACCGAAGCCTTGGGTAAAAAGTCATGAACGAGATTTTCTGTGTAGGCCCTTTAAGATGGAGCCTCGATCTCCAAGAACTCTTTCTCTTTCTCATGGATAAAAACCTGCTCTTTTCACTGCCAAATGCTATGTCTGGATGCTTCTTTTAGGCTCTGGAGCTCTAAGTTAGGGCTCTAGGCCTGAAACTGAGCACCCACATCTCTCAGGGCAACCCACCCTGCTGTGAGAGTCCCTCCGTACCCTTAATCACCACTAGCTCCTGGGAGCGAGGCATCCCTTTCCGTGTCTCTGCCCTTCTTACCAGTCTCAATGTGGCTTCTTCTGTGCACCTTGGATATAGACTCCTCTTCATTTAGTCCAAAGCTGGTTTTTCAAGATGATTGTTCTTAAATTAAGTTGCAATCCAATATGGTCCTGGGAGGTGGAAGTTGGAACGTCCACCTATGCCATTGTTATTTGGAGTCTCCTTTATATTAAGTCTTTTTGTCAAACATACTATACAGTTTTTGATTATGTTAATTTTGATTATATTGTGTATGCCTGTACTTTTTATTGCAAATTATTTCTGAAACTTTTTAGAAATATGTGAGACACAAAAATAAATACACAAAATAAAACAAAACAAAATCTAATGTAGGAAATGACCAGTACCAGGTGGGCTCAGTCCACTTACAAGGCATAGGATAAGTGCACAAGTAGAAGCTTTTATACCATTTACGTAACATTTAGAAGTTATAAGCAAGCACATAAATAGACTGTATTTCCCCATGTATAAGACGCACCCATTTTTGAAAACCTGGGGCTATAAAAACTGGGTGTGTCTTATACAGTGGTTTTGGCATTTCAACTGCCATAGATGGAACTGAGGATGAAGTAATATATGAAGACAGTGATTTGTTATCAGATACAGATGAGGACAAGCTAATGGATGGGAGTTTTGACAGTGATGAGCAGTTGTATAAATTTTATGATGAACAAAACTTGAGTTCAATAACCTTATGTAATACATTTTTTTCAAATTTAGGGCCCCAAATATAAGGTGTGTCTTGCACATGGGAGCATCTTATACATAGGGAAATACGGTATATGTGTATATATATGCATATGTAGGCATAGAAGTACACTCCTCTCCCTTTATAAATAATATTTTCATAACAGAGGATGTATATATAATTAAGTCTGAAACTATCAAGGAAAACTGAATTTAACTTTTGTTTATTATTCTGTTCATGGGCCAGCAATGTTCATATAAGTAATAAAATAATTTTTTTTAGCAAGAATGCATGTTATAATTAAGATTTTATTTAAATTATTGAATTTAATACATTAAAGAATAAAATATAATTGGGGTGGAAGTATACAAAACTTAAATATGTTTTCATGCCTGACCTGTGGTGGTGCAGTGGATAAAGCGTCGACCTGGGAACACTGAGGTCGCCAGTTCAAAACCCTGCACTGGTCTAGTCAAGGCACATATGGGAGTTGATGCTTCCAGCTCCTCCCCCCCTTTCTCTCTCTCTCTCTCTCCCACTCTGTGTTTCCTCTCTAAAAATGAATAAATAAATAAATAAATTAAAAAAAAATGTTTTCATAAAAATATATATTAAATGTATAAAGTAACATTTTAATGTATACTTCCAAAACAATATTTTAAGTAATCAAAATTAGTTATAATATTTAAATGTATAATGTAAATTATACTTAACAGCTACTAAAATTTTAAATAAAATTATTTTAGAAATTTTATATGTAATTTTTTAAAATTTTAATTAAATATCATTAATTTATAAGCTTTTTAGAGTAATATATAGAGATATACATTCATAAAAGTAAACTAAGTAGAGTTAGTGTTCAATGTTTATCTAGTTGCCAATAAAAAGAATAGGTCGTATTCTTTGTATACTATATCTAGAGCTGTATATATACATATATATGTAATATAATTTTTAAGAGTTATATTACTTATTTGATATTATAAAAATTCTTAAGCTGCCATGTGTAACTGCTGTGAATATTTTGATTATTGAGTGTTTTTCAATTGAGAAGTGTTTCTGGAAGCACAAAGAGAAGCAAGACAATGTGTACTCAGTGTTTCTGGGAAATGACAGTGTTAAGGACTCTGACTTCACCTTATGGGAGACGAAAGGTGTGGCAAGTTAAAGTCCTTTTTCTTGTCTTCTCTTGTTCAAACCATTCTTCATTGTGGGGTTATATTTGTTCTGATGGTGGCGGTAGCACATCTCAAGCTTTCTCTGCTTCCAGGCTTAGTGACCTTTTTAAGCCACAGGACCAGCAAAGAGGAGCAGTATTAGTCACTTGAATAGGTTGTTAGAGTTATAAATAGTAATACTAGCACAGCACACTGGACCCCAAATGACCAATATGCCCAGGAGTACTTGAACTCATTTATTTTTTATTGGCTTTGTCCTAGAGAAGGGCTTCTAAAGCATGGGGCCTGGTGCAGGGATCTCTCACCTGGACAGAAGTCCTGTGTTCTACAATGTTGGCAGGGACCCCACTGTTGTTGTGGAGATGTTCTGTTGAACTACCAAGCACATGTGTTACCCACTCCTCCAACATAACTCATGAAAATGGTTTCATGGGGAATGGTATTTAATCTTATATATAAATTGTAGCAAAATATTGAAAATGATAAGAATTATATTTGTGGAATCTTTGTTATGGGGAGATATAAAAAATGACAGATGAAAAAAAAGGATGAGGTAAATCTATGTTTTACTAACCTGGATGAGCTTCCAAGACATATTGTTTTGAGTTTTAAAGCAAGTTCTAAAATGGTATGTATAATCTTATTTGAAAAAAGCAAAACTAAGGGGTATATCTAAATATATGCATGTAAATATACAGCAAAAATGATGTTGGAACAGTATCAAACCACTGCTAAACTAAAAGAATGTAACTTCCTCTGGGAAGCTGCATTCTCACCCCAGGGCACAAACTAGGTTTGTGCTCCATTCTCCAACCTCCAAGGACCTTGCAGAACCTGGAGAATTGCTGACCTGGTCACAGTGGGAGGCTTCTAGAATTTGAGGGAGGACACTGAAGGAGTCCTTTTGCTTTAACTCTATTATTTGAACATTTTAGAAACTATTTGTATAGTTTATATATATTGAAATCAAACTATTGTGATTTTTTTCCTAAGGCTTGTGACTGAATAGGCTTACAAGAGGTTTAGAGTTCCTGAGCACTGTTTTTTTTTTTGTATTTTTTAACCCTCATTGTTTTTATTTCACCATTAATTCTTCTTTCTGCTCTTCTCCTTTCTCTAGTTGTCTCAGAGACTTGGCTTTCCTCTCGTATGTAGTTGGTCTCCCAGTCTCAGGAAAAATACTCTCTACAGTCTCCTTCTTTTGTTTGTTACTCAGAAGGTGTGAGGTGGCAGGGCCATTTCCTCGTGACTATCATCTCAACAGGTTTCAGCATCCTGGCTTTGGCTTCACAGATCTGAACCAAGAACAAGGTAGTCTTTTTGATTTATAAGGATGCAAATTCATTAGATGGTACTAATTTATATTTTCTCCTGTCTCTGAGATGCTCCTAGAATCCTCTAGGGGTTGTCCTCTTTACTTAACAATACTAAGCTAAATAAATTCTTTGCCACCTGGAAAAAGACAAAACACTCTCAAAGTATTTGACTATTGATGATCCAAGCATGCTCTGGGTACATGGAGGATAAAGCACAATATTTCTGTACAACCTACACAGCAACTAGAAATATAGGTCTTGGATTGATATAATCTGATTCTTTTATTTCAGCAAAGACACATGTCCCACCAAAGCAGAGATATAAAATAAGAAGTGGAAAATTTTTCTTGTGGGTAAAGCTTCATATTTTCAGACAAAGTTCACTGAACAAAACTCCTTTGTTTGATCCCTTTAAGAACACAGAATCAAATGGATTTTGATTAATGTGGGTAGTGCATGTGGGTAAAGCATGAACAAAATATCCCTTTATCAAGCAAATATCCAGAGCAGACTGCCCTCCAGACTTACCATCCATACACAGGGAAATGACCATTTCCTAAAAACACTCCTTTCAGAATAAAATCTGTACCCAATATTCCATTTAAGCACCTGACAGCTGCTGCTTCCTTACATGGTGGTTTTCTACTGCAGCTTGGGTCAGATGAGGTCAAATTACATATGTTCTAATTACTCTGGTCATGTTAGCTAGTATTCCAATTGTTAAAGATATATTTCCTAGGTAAAAGCTACAACCCTGGTGCCATAAGACTGAATGCTTTTCCTTTAAGGACAAACCTACATTCCAAAATGACTCTGCAGACAGGAGCCTGAGATGCATAATTTGGACCCACCTCCATTAAACACTTCTCCACTTTGTCCCATAATGTAATTGACATTGCAGGTCTCATGGCTCTTTTTAAGAGAATTAGAAGCTATGAGTCATTTGAGCATCTTTGGAACAAGCTCTCCTAATGCAAAATGACTCAATTGCAGAGATTGTTATCTGGAAGAATTCCAAGATATCAAGACCTGAAAGCCAGCACTTAATCTGATTTAGGGTCTCTTAAAATAGTCTTCAAACTTGACTAAACATTATTCTAAAAGGAAAAAATTGAGAATTATTTTAGAAACCAGCCGTGGTTTGAACTGCCTTAGCTGTGTTATAGATTCCTTTTAAATAATTGCATTTAATTTGGAAACCTATGGACAAAAAACCTAATGAAGATATATGACTATACTGAGTAAAATAAGACTAAATATGTCAAAGATAATATAAAAAAGAAATCTTTAACTATATATGATGTTGTTCTATTCTAGTGTTCTTCATGTTGGAACTTTGTCTATTAATTTATATAAGTACTTTCATAGTGATTTTAATAACATCAAAAATAAAATCTTTTCGTAATGTTTTTGGTAAAAATTTTATTTTTATTTATTGACTTTAGAGAGAGGAGAGAGACAGAGAAAGAGAGCAGTGGGGGAGAAGTGGAAAGCATTCAACATAGTAGTTGCTTCTTGTATGTGCCTTGACCAGGCAAGCTCAGGGTTTTGAACCCACAACCTCAGCATTCCAGGTCAATGCTCTATCCCAGAGGTTCCCAAACCGTGGCCCCTTGAGGCCATTTATCTGGCCCACTTCACTTCCAGAAGGGGCACCTCTTTCATTGGTGGTCAGTGAGAGGAGCACAGGATGCATTCGCACCCATAGTTCCCATTGAAATACTGGTCAGTTTGTTGATTTAAATTTACTTGTTCTTTATTTTAAATACTGTATTTGTTCCCGTTTTGTTTTATTACTTTAAAATAAGATATGTGCAGTGTGTATAGGGATTTGTTCATAGTTTTTTTTATAGTCTGGCCCTCCAACGGTCTAAGGGACAGTGAACTGGCCTCCTTTGTAAAAAGTTTGGGGACCCCTACTCTATCCATTGCACAGCTACAAGTCAGGAAAAAATAAAATTTTAACAGGTGTCATAACAATATTCTGAAAGCTTATAGAGTTAGCCCATCAAAGTGATAGGCTTTCAGAATAGACAAGTTGTTATAGATGTAAGGTATTACTTTAAGAATTAAAATACTTCCAGTGTGGTGCTGTATCATGTTTGAATTTATTCCCAAACTGAAGAAACATAATGTGGCAACAGGATAGCTTATGATTAGTCTTGGTAGAATAGGTCAAAGGTTCATGCATGTTTCATGCAACACTCAAACAGGAACGGAAATGAACAAAACAAACCGAAACTCTAAGTTGTGTTAGAAAATAGTAAGGAAACTACAGATTTCTCAATGGCATTAATAGTGTCTTTCAATGTCCAGTAAGAATTCTAGTAAAACCTGTAAACTATTAACTTTGCACATAAAATTATGTTTCAATTTGAACAGGATTCATTAGTTCCACAGCCATTTATCAGGGACCTCCTATATGCAAGTCTCCTGTCCAATTTCCCCAGGTAGTCTCTCCCCTGCATCCCATAAAATCAAGTTTGACTTACCATGTTTCTCAGTGGGAGGATCGTTGTCATTTGCATATAAAAGTTAGAGAAAGAGCTGGTGCTAAAAAGTGATATATGACATAGAAAAACTCTTTCTCTATAAATTCATAAAGAAGTTGTGTCATGAAATCTGTCCTCAAATGTCTTATCTGTTGCTATATTTAATATTTTTGAGAAAATAAGAACAGAATCAAAATTCCAAACTACTGAGCTCATTTTTAATTTTGGGGGGCAATAGATTCAAACACCTGAGCTGATATTAACAGAGAAATTTTTGGAGAAAGTGAAAGGGAGAAGGAAAAGTTACAATGTCAGAAGAAAGCAAAACAATTCATTCCACATAAAGATTATAAAATGAGTATTTTTGGGAACTGTGATTGACACTTTTGTTTTGGTAAGTTTTATATCTCTAATTGTGTCTGGTTTGCCCAATTATTTTTGCAGATTTAATCCTTGGATTGAACATGAAAGTTTCTTCTTACTCTTTCTGTTTATAAAAGTTATTAACTGAGAGTAGCTTTTATCCTGCAAGAAGTAGAACTATCTGGATTAAAAATTACTATGATAATAATTCACATTAAAAACGGAACATTGAACTAGCTACAGGACACTGAAATATTGCAGAACTTTAGTGGATTGTAAAATTATTTAAAAACATGACTGTGATTAATTTTAAAATGATTTATTTGGCTACCATAAAATAGACACACAGAAAACCAATTTTCAGCTGGAAGGAAATGTAGAAATTTAATCTAAAACACCCCACTTCAAGAGATTGATGCCCAAGAAATTAAGTGACTTGCCTATTTAGCACCAGTTCCAAGATTAAAACCCAAGACTTCTTTGCCAGATCCACTGTTCTTTGTTTGACATTCACATTCTTTTACCTTAACAGGTAACATAACAATAGCCATGTTTGAGATTAAAATCAAATAGAAGCCATTAACAAATAACTGGGTAAATAGGTACTTTTCAGAAACTGTTGTGGTACTTCTGAAAACATGTTTGGCCTCTAGGAGTTAATCTCAAAGTTCTAGTTTAAGTTGGTACAGGATGATAGTTTATAACCTCTATTTTTTAAATAGTTAATGTGAAGCTAATGTCAGAATCTGTGGACCAGAGCATGTAAAGTACCTAGTGCTTCATTAGTGTTCTAGCAATCAAAAAAATTGAACATATGTATGCAGAATATATGTACAAATTTATTTGTATAGCACAAGTTATATGACTAATGAGGACATGATAATTCAATTATACTGCAAAAAATAATACTGCATTCAGGAAGTGTTGACTCAAAAGATAATATTTTTATTGATTTTTCATTATACAAATAGTATATATATATATATACACACACACACACACACACATACACACAAGGGTGTGCAAAAGTAGGTTTACAGTTGTGAGTATAGAAAACAAAAAAATTTTAATTTTATTTAGAAAATTAAATTTAATGGGGTGACATTGATAATAACAGTACAAAATTATATAGATTTCATGTACAGAATTCTACAACACATCATCTGTGCACTGTATTGTATGTTCACCACCCCAAGTCAAGTCTCTATCACCATTTATTTATACCACCTACACTCTCCTCCATCTTCATTCATGCAGCCTCCACCTGGAAATCACCACATTGCTTTTTGTTTTGTCTCTCCTTTTTTCTTTTTTGCTCAATCCTTTTATCCCCCTCACCTAGCCTTCCTCCCAAAAGCTGTCATCCTGCTCTCTATCTGTGAGTCTGTATCTATTTTGGGTACTGGTTCATTTTGTTCATTAGATTTCATGTATGAATGAAATCATATGGTACTCGTCTTTCTGTAACTGTCTTATTTCACTTAGCATAATGCTATTCAGGTTCATCCTTGTTGTCACAAAAGATAATATTTCCTTTTTTCTCTTAAAACATTTTTTTCTATTAAAAAAGAAAATTTTATTATCTTTGCAATAATAGATTAATTCACTATACAGACCTTCATAATATTTAAAATTAATAACATGGAATTACAGTTCATAGACTGATCACCATAATTACAATTCATTTTATCTTGATTGCTTTTGTAGGGACTTCTGCTTAAATCTGTCTTCTCTTGGAATTCCTAAAGCTTGCTTCTTGCAAAGCTAAAAATTTCTTGAGATAATTATTTAATATTTTCCTTTTAGCCCTTTTACTCTTCCCATACCATATTAGGATGGTTGTTTTAATCATGGGAGTGTGTGTATACAAACATATGTATATATAATCACATATATTTTTAAACTTAGAGTGAAACGGTCTTTCATGGTTTGCAAAGATTTTCACTTTTAAAGACCCCAAACAAAAATCAGCATTATTTCTATCCACAGATAAAGAGACTGAAGACCATCAAGGTGAAGTAAACTGTCCTAGGGCACACAGAGCCTTTCTGTGTTATTTTTCTTCTTCAAGTTATTTCCTCCTTTTTGAGAACTGATTAGTATTGCACTGTGTAAATACATCACAACTTTTTTATTCACTCATCCACTGGTGGGTCCTTGGGCTGCTTCCAAATTTTGGCCCTTGTAAATAATGCTTCAATGAACATAAGGGTGCATATATTCTTTCTAGTAAGTGTTTTGGGTTTCTTTGGCTATAGTCCAAGAAGTTGCATTGCTGGGTCATAAAGCAGTACTATTTTAAATGTTTTGAGGTAACTCCACACTGCTTTCCACAGTGGCTACACCAATTTGCATTTTTACAGAACATGAAGGTTCCCTTTTCTCCACACCCTCACCAAAACTTGTTCTTTTTTTATTTATTGATGAGAGCTATTTTAACAGGTGTGAGTGATATCTCATTGTGGGAGGTATTCAACTTTCTTGTGCTACTGATGTGTTGCCTGAACATATGATCATTAAAAGGATCCTGAGTGCAATAAGGGGTAAATAATTTTTAAGAAGAATTTTAAGGGAACTAGTAGGTATCAGATTTTTTAAGTTGTTTGTTTGTATTATTTTTAATTGTATTTTTTAAGGAGACACTAGTTAACATAATCATACAGGTTTCAGGTTCCCACTGCACAAGATATCTCCATCATACACCGCATTGTGGTCACCCCCTCATGCCAAGTCTTTGTCCACCTTCATTTAATCCCTCCATACCTTTCTGTACCTCCCTACTTCTGGGTGAGGGGATGACCACAATGTGTTGCTGTAATAAATTTTTCCCACAGTTACTGGATTACTACTCCTGGGAGAGAGCTGTTCGTGGTGCTGAAAACAGTGCATTATAGACCTACTGTTTTCTTTCATGCCTCCTCCTTCACCCCCTTTTTGTTCAGAGTAACACCCTGGAGCAGTAGAAGCAAACACTGAAGTGGAATAAATAATAACATTAATTTCTGGCCCCAAATCAGCAGCCACTTGGTTTTAATCCAGGAAATTCTTGGGAGCAAGAAGGGTTTGCTGTTCTGGTTGTACTGAATAAAGGCGGGTAAGACATGTAAGTCTGTCTTCATGAGGCGTTTATTTCTTTTTCAGTAGGGAAAGAATCTGAGAGGCCCTGTGGGCAAGGGAGAGGGATCCTGGTCATCGTGAGAAACACCTACAATGTGACTGAGAACTCTAAATTCCCTTGCAGAATCTTTGAAGAACATTTGGAGGTTTATGATGGGAGCAATGACATTCCTAAATAGCTCACAGTTCTGCAAAGAGAGCAACAGATCATGTCATTTCTCTTCCTTCCCATTATTTTCCTTTCTTCCTCCTCTATCATCTTCCCATGTCCTCCCTGTAGGGTCAGTGGCTAAGGGAGACAGTCACTTGGGGAACCCAGACCCTGGGACTTTTGGTTAGGGCTGCCCACACAACCAAGCGCAACAAAAGAAACTTCCCAGAGGTCCTTGGGAAAAGATTGACTGTCCATCAACCAGTGAGATTTCACCACATCATAATTGCTCACCCACCCTAAAGAACCCCTAGAACCCCTTTAAATGCCTCTCACACAGTCTAATTCATGCGACTTCCGTAGCCTCTGTCACCGGGGTTAGGGAACATCATTGGGCAGGATGTGTGTTATTTAATAAAGCCTTTTATTATTCCACACTTTGTGGCTTCCAGCCCCTCTTCCTTATTTATCGGTGGGGAAAAATACCTTACATTTTGGTGCCAAAATCCAGGACCCAGGAGAAGTCAGAAGCCCACTGGGGTCACTCCTCTTCCCATCCCCTCCGAGAAAGAAGCAGGATCTCAGGATCTCTGACCATCTACCAACATTGGCACATGGTGCGGTAAGTCCCCTGCCTCCAAACTTCCCTTAAGTTCTTTCTGCCGAGACTCCCTGTCTGAAACCATAGCTATGTCAGGGAAGCCTTTTCCGCCCGAGTGCATGTGTGCCCATTGGAAACGTCCTGAGCACATCAACTTTCCCTATCTGTCCATGGCCAAAGCTTGAGTTGCGAGATGTCAATTCTCAACTCTGACCACTCCAAGGACTGAGGGAAGCCATGGGAGCACAGGAACCCCAAAACACTCTGGGAGTTGCCTTATCTGAAATCTCTCCCTCCCTAAAGAAGAGGAAACTGTTCTCCGTTGTGGCCAGGCCACAGAACCCACTGGATAATCGGACCAGGAAGCCTCCTGAAGGAACTTTTGGTTTTAACATCCTCACCAATTTAACTATTGCTGAGGTGGCTGGGAGCTTGGAGATCCCTTTACATTCAGGGACTCTAATTATTCACGCACCTGTCCTTAATCTCTGTGCTGTCTGTTCCACTGTGCAGGCCTTTTTTTGGCCAGAAAATACCCTCTGCTCATAATCTTTCCTTCTCTGCAGACTCTCAACTTTCTCTCCCTCTTGCCTGACCCCCAGGGGCACCCCTCTCTTGGGACCGCTTTCACTTCGGTTTCTTCCCTCCAGAGAGCCCACTCCCCTCCCTTCGCAGAATCTTCTCATTCACTTGTAAATACCAATCTCTCTTTCTCTTCCTCTGCTGGCCAGGGGTCCCTCCCTTCTCCACTGTGTTCTTAAGTCCCTCCTCTGTCAGGCCATTCTCAGCCTGTCATTGGCTCTTACACCAGTTTGCAGGATGTCCAAATTCCTATCTGGGACCTGTGAACATGGCATTTAAAGTTTTCAATGGCCGCGGCTAGTAGAAAATGGCCAAGCCTGTTTGCCAGGCCCGCATGCAGCAGAGGGTAATGCTCCAAACCCAGGCTCTTGTGGCATCCCTGCAACAGGGACAAGGCACAGGAAGTGCCCTGCCCAAGTCTGGACTGCCACCAGGAGCTTGCTTTAAGTGTGGCAAGCAGGACCACAGTGCCTGACTGGGCCCTGCCTGTGGCTGCCCACTGAGCCCTACTCTAACTGCAAGCAGCTAAGTCCCTAACAGAGCGATTGCCCCTTTGGGCAGCAGGCTCATCCTCAATGCCTCTACGTGTAGGACGAGGCAGCCACGGGGGTGCATTGCTCAAACTCCTAGGACACAGCCTGGACTCGGAGAACCCAGGGTAATGCTGCAGAAACAGGTAAGTTCATATCATTTCTTGTGGACGTGGGAGCTGCCTTTTTTGTTTTGCACCACACTCTGGACCTCTAATTCCCTCACATGTCTCAGTTATGGGAATGGATAGGACCCCTTCCTTTCCTCTTTGCATACCTCCCCTGACATGCAGTTTAAACGGAATCCCCTTTTTTGCACCTGTTCTTAGTTATGCCATCTTGCCCTTTACCCCTTCTGGGTCAAGACATTCTACACAGTCTCAGAACCACTATCCAGCTAACAGCATCTTCCCACTTATTCCTACCATTCCTAACTACCAAGGGCTCCCCCATAATCAATGTTACCCTCATTTCTAACCATGTCTCTCACCTCAAGCTTGCTCCCATGCAAGACCATTGGCAGTCAGATCCACTGGGCCCTACTCATCTGTGACTCAACAAGAGATTGGGCCCTGCAGACCCTCCTGCTGCATCCTGTCCCTCCACCAGACACCTGCTGCCAGAGTGAGCTGAAGCAGGGAGCAATGCTGTTCAGTAGGACTGACCTGATGAAGGAAGCTTCAATCTCCTCAACTATCTGCTAGAAAATTAAGCAAAAATCTCTCCTCCTACAACCAGCTTAACTCCTGATGGCAGCCACCCATTCTTACCTGGGCTGCCCCTATCCTAAATCTTCTAATTGTCAGCATATAACTCACATTTGCTCCTCTTTTTCTAAATTTTTACAGAACCGCATCCGCGAAGTTTCTCAACTCACAGTCAAACAGATGTTCTTCCTGACACCCCTCAAAGCCACCACCAGCTGACCTCCCCTCCCCACGATGCCCCTAACCAGCAGGAAGTAGCCAGACAAATAAATGGTGCCCCTATTCTATTTAACAAAAAAGTCTGGAATGTAGGGTTGGTGGCTAATGGGGATGGTCAGGTGGGGAACCCAGACCCAGGACTTTTGGCTGGGGTTGCCCACACAACCAAGCACACCAAAAAGAAACTTCCCAGAGGTCCTTGGGAAAAGAGCAACTGTCCATCAGCCAGTGAGATTTCACCACGTCATAATTGCTCATCCACCCTAGAGGACCCCTAGGACCCCTTTAAATACCTCTCACGCAGTCTAATTCATGCGTCTTCCATAGCCTCTGTCCCCGGGGCTAGGGAACATTGTTGGGCGGGATGTGCGGTACTTAATAAAGCCTTTTATTATTCCACACTTTGTGGCTCCCGTCCCCCCTTCCTTATTTCTTGGCAGGAATACATACCTTACACTCCCCACCTTCTCACTATCATTATTCAGTATTCTTAAATTGAGTATGATTTAAAGAACTTTCCATTGTTCTTTTTCCTTTGGCAGTTAGAATTTTCTTTCAAATCATTTGCATTTCTAATTCAGGGCCAGTGCATGACATTGTGGTCTCTACCCTACATCAGAGCCAGACAGATGTAGAAGATAGGGTCGTCAAATGTCACCTTGAAGTGTGCTCTATGGAACCACAAGTCAGGAAAGTACAATATAACGGTAGGCATAAGCTCAGTTTAGGACTAGTGGGAGCATACCCAGCTTTGGGCAGTTATTGTAACAGTCCAAAACCTCAAAAAGGATTTCAAATAGAACGTGATTTTCCACCTGGTAGAAATAAACAAAATTTGATTGTCCACCTGTTTCCCCTAGGCTCTGTAACTATTAGGAGGCTGCCTCAGCTTCTGGTAACAGATGCTTTTCTGAACAATTTGAAGCAGCCTACTAACTGCTTTTTTTTTCTGCAAAAAATAATTACCAGTGGGTTTTCAGAATGTGCAATGGCTATAAGATTATACCCAAAGGAGAGATTTTGTCTCCAAGATTGGCATGAAAGAGCAATTGTAATAAGTGGTGTCTTGAGTTGTGAATTTATTTTCCAGCAGATATCTTTAATCCAGAAGAGTTTGAGACAGAAAACAAAGTATAGTTGGTGTAACAAGGATATTTTCTTTTTGCAGATAAAATGCTTTCCCAAATCTTTATTTAGCAATTAGTAAATTTTTTTTAACATATCATCGTTTGGACAGAAGCTGTTGGTCTGTGAGGGCAAAGAAACATAAAAATGATGATATCAGAAACTATTTTTACTGCAGTGTTTCAGAATTTAGTTCAAAAATAGGATGGAAACATAGATGGGACCAAGTGTGTCTGCCTTCCTTAGGCAGAAGGCAGGGAGCAGTCATGACAGTTGTTTGGATCATTGGCATAGGTTTTGGGAATAATTGGTGGTAGTCAAGCAACACATTCGCTCAGTTTGCTGTATCTCAGGTCTGCCTCATAGTCTATTCATTCTGGCATGTGTTTACCATCTTGTTTCCAGCACAGACAGAGGCACCTTCATCAGATGAAGGGGATTTTTCTGTCTTTCCTTTCAGATAAAAGAGCTTTATAAAATAGACACAAACTAACTATAGGATAATCCTGAAGCACCAAATAGATACATGTGGGAGAGTGAATGGGTTGAATGTAGTATATGAACCAAATTCATAGGAAGGGAATGTTATTTGGAGGGAGGGGTACAGGTATTTAGGTAAAACTGCCTAGAAAAATGAGTATACTCTTATTGTAGTGTTGTAAGGCTCCAAAAGCTACAGAATTAATATTAATATTTTAGGAAGTTTAAAGAACATTTTATTGGTTTGGGCTAGGCGTGCAAAGAGAGATTTTGTGGATGACCTCTCTGTACTTGTGTGATTAGCATAAAACAAGATGGCCGATGGCATTGTGTTGGAAATGCAGAAGAGGAAGGAGACTTGGATTTTCTGACCTTATCCCATACCTATGGGGAAATGGGTGAATAGCTAGCTAAGTCTAGGGAGAAAAGATTAAATTAAATTTTTTCTTATACTAATGAAACATTTACAGGCATTTATCCCTATGGAAACTACCCCTCCCCTCCTGAAAGCATGTAGTTAATCTATGTATCTCTAGACAAAGGAATAGCAAATAAACACTGGAAAATTATAGAAATATCTTTTGGAATGTAAAGTGACATTTTTGCCATTGTGTTGCCTTGTAAGTTTTAATATAGAAGCGTTTTTTATAGACAGATGTTATAAACTTGCTAATGAATTGTGTCCCATTCCCCCTTCCTTTCATTCTTTTCCCAAACCTCTATAGGAGAAAACAAAAGGTATAGGCTTACTCCGTGATGTCAGGTTATTTTCCCAACCATGTATAATTAATGGTATATAAACAACCCCTAGAATATTAATGAGACCCACGATTTGGGACTTTGGAACTGCCCCGTATAAGATATGTGCGGCCAGTGTAAAGCCAGTAGTCATCAAGGCCACCATCACAGCCGTCTGGCCCATGCAGATTCGCATTGGATTCAGACAGTCGGTAATGAAACAATGTACCCAAGAACTGGTGACCCATCAGCTTTAATTCTAGCTTGCACCTGGCAGGCAAGCAAAAACACACACTGGGCTCCCAAACCCACTCATTCAGTGCTCACAAAGCTACTGACTTATCCGAGTTTCCTAGAATCAAAAGGTTTCTAGCTCACCAGACTTATTCACCTCTGTTTCCCATCTCCTTCTTTCTACACAAACTCTGCACAAACTGGCTTCTTCCTCAGCATTCCACCATCTTGGCTGCTTCCTCTCCTGCACGTGGCCTTAATCTGCTCTCCTTTCTAATACTAACCTCAGGAACAGAGAGAGAGCAAGCTCCCGGTTTGCTCCACTTTATAGTGTAGAATCCAAACCTTTAATCCAATCTACAAACAAGAAAGTCTCTGATACAAAGTCACTTATCTGAGGCATAATGGGAGGATTCCTCAATAGAGTGCATCACCCCACATCATCCAATCAGTCAAGGGTGTGGGGAAAAGCTTACTCTTAAAACTTGCACGTGGGCAGTGCCATCTTTAACAAAGTGAGCATAATATATTTTATCTGCTCAACATTCCTCCTTTAATAAAACTTTTTCAAAAACTTATTTGGACTACAGGCCACTATGGAAACCCACGAAAATGTGGACTGGGTACCTTATAACAGCAGGAATGTTTAATATATTAATGATCCCAATAAAATTTGGTTTTAATTACAATGGTATAAATAGGAATTTATGACTGCTGGAATCTGTCATGTAAGTTGAAGGATGGTGTGGGTATAACAAATAATGACTTAAATATCTGATATCTTGTATTTCAATTTTGGCATAGGCACTGATTATTACAGTTTCACCATCTTCCTCCTTTTACTCCTTTTCCTCCCATTTAACATTCACCAAGTGTTTATTAGATTAAAGTGAGTTTATGTATATGGAGTCCTTCATGTGTAAAGGGATAAAATAAAATCACTGTAGATAAGAAAGCATTAGCCTTTTCTGTTACTTATTATTGGAAACCAAGCTAAAATTGTTATAAGATGTTTTTCTTTTATTTCAGAATTGTACATCTAGCCAAGAAGTAGTAATTACTCACTTTCAGTAAAACCTAATGGTGTGTTTAAGCATGGTAAAGTAGTGAAAAAAATTTAATCTGTACATCAGAGACCATGAAAGTAGAACACAAAGCATATGCAAATTCTCTCTTGCTCATTTAAAAAGTGAAATTTGCAACAATATTTACTGATAACTTATGTAGGGCCAGTGGCCACAGCCACAATCACAGACACCTATCCAGTGCAGGTTCACATTAGATTCCGACAGTCAGTAATGAAACAATGGAGGCAAGAACTGGTGAGCCATCAGCTTTAATTCTGGCTTGCACTCAGCAGGCAAGCAAAATCACACACAGGGCTCCCAAACCCACTCATTCAGTGCTCACAAAGCTACTGACTTATCTGAGTTTCCTAGAATCAAAGGCTTCTAGCTCACCAGCCTTATTCACCTCTGTTCCCCATCTCCTTCTCCAGCACAAACTCTGCACAAACTGGCTTCTTCCTCAGAACTCCATCATCTTGGCTACTTCTCCTCTCCTCCACGTGGCCTTACTCTGCTGTCCTCTCTAATGCTAATCTCAGGAACCAAGAGCACAAGCTCCCGGTCTGCCCCACTTTATAGTGTAGAAATCCAAACCTTTAATCCAATCTACAAACAAGAAAGTCTCTGATACAGTGTTGGGCAGATAAAATATAATATGCTCACTTTGTTAAAGATGGCGCTTCCTACATGGAAACTTGTCACCCAGGTGATATTATTTGCCCTTATGCTTGGGATGGGTGTGGGGAAAAGGCTGTAATGTAAGCAGGCCAGGTTGTTATGACCTAAGGCTTGGCTTTAAGAGTAAGCTTTTCCCCACACCCTTGACTGATTGGATAATGTAGGGTGGTGCACTCTCCTGAGGAATCCCATTATACAGAGATTTCCTTGTTTGTATAATTGGATTAAAGGTTTTGATTCTATGGTATAAAGGGGGAGAAACCAGTAGCTTGAGTTCTCTTGGTTCCTGCTATCGCCATTGCAGGGGCCTCCCTGATCCCTTGACCTCCATGGGAAAAGCTGGTTTTCTGCTTCTCCCTTGTCTTCTCTTGTGGCTTGCCGGTATTGGTGAGACACCAATAAACAGAATGGCCTACCATCCTCCGACTCTGCCATTTCTTCACCGTCAGCCCGAATCCAATGTGAACCTGCATGTGAATGGCCACGATGGAGGCTCCTGGCCTTACATACAGTCACTTATCTGAGGCATAATGGGAAGATTCCTCATGAGAGTGCACCACCCCACATCATCCAATCAGTCAAGGGTGTGGGGAAAAGTTTGCTTTTAAAACTTGCACGTGGGTAGAGCCATCTTTAACAAAGTGAGCATAATATATTTTATCTGTAAAACAACCTACTAGACTGTTTCAGAAAAATACTGACATTATTTACTTTTTGGATTGTTTGCCATATGCCAAGCACTAATATTGGACTCCTCTACTGAGAATTGTCAGAGACATAGTTGAAGTATAAGAATTCAGCCTTCTTTAAAAAAACTGTAGTAAAGTGATGAACATTTTCGACAACTCAGACTCCTATAAGTGAGGCTATGTTGTTGCCACCAACACATATTTAAAAATGCAAAGAGTCGGGGGAGTGAAGATGGCGATGGAGCAGGCGGACGTACCAACTTCCAACTCCCAGAACCAAAGTGGATTATAACTCAATTTTAAGAACTATCATCTGGATAAACCAACTTGAACTAAACTAAGTGGACTCTTCAACCAAGGAACACAGAAGAAGCCACATTGAGACTGGTAGGAATAGCGAAAATGCAAAGAGTGCTGCCCAGCTCCCCGGAGCAAATGGCAGTCCTGAGAGACCCATGTGGCGGGAGGAGAGTTTGGCGGAGAGGGAGGGACCTGGGCCCCAGGAACCAAGCCCCAGCCTACAGTCCCAGAGCCTAGAAGAGGCATTTGGACAGTATTGAGCTGTGAAACAAGTGAGGATACTGTTGGTGAGAGACAGCTTTCTCAGACCCAAGATTCTTTTTAAAGGGACAGCGCAGAAAACCTCTCTCACAACCACGCACCCAGGGCTCCGGAAAACAGGGACAGAGGAGAGGACCAGAGCAGCAGAAAGAGAGTGTGGACTGAAGGCACAGGGACAAACACTCTGAGGCACAGCCACCCTAACCCCTGGGCTAAGTCACTTCCCTAATCGAAAATGAATATTTTCCCTGAAACTAGCAATACCAGCAAAGGGAGACAGGACATTAGCCAAATAAGCTCTCCCGCGGCAATTGGAGCAGAGCTTCTTAGAGAGAGGGAGCTCCCAGGCCTAGAGTAAGGAGACTTAGGGCCCTTCCTACTCTGCTGAGGGTTGCTGAAGGGATGGTGGCGGCAGGACACTGAAACGCGGTTCTGTCAGCATTGGCGGAGGGCCAACCGATGTGAGTTCGGTCTAGCCCAGCAGAGGCGGAGGGGACGCGCGAAAGCGGTCCGGCAGCTGCGGGCCCGCCTGAAATACCACCTGCAGGGAAAAAGCGGGAGGCCAGGAATGGGCAGAGAACTGCTCTGCAACCCTGCGCAAGCCGGCCCTGACCATGGGGACGGGGCGATGACCAAGGATGGGCGGGGGCTCGCGGCTGATCTCACGCTACCAGCCCTGCTCAGCCGGAAAAAACTGCGGTTTGCCATCCTGCGTGCGTGAGCTGGCTCCGAACGCTGGGGCGGGGTAGAGTCCGGGAGGAGCGGAAGCTCACAGCTGAGCGAAAGCCAGCAAACACTCCCGGCCCAATAAACCTTGGTTTGCGACCCTGCGAAGGAGGGCCCTGGCCTCGAAGGCGGAGCTAAAGCTCTGGACGGGCAGAGGATCACAGCTGAGAGCACATCAAAAGCCCAGCCCAACCCGCGAAACTGTGGCGAGCAGGCACTAACTGCAGGTGCTGGGAGGAAGCCCGAAAACAGGTTGGGTTCACAGCTGAGCAAAGGTGCTCACCTCTACCCTTGGTGTTGAAGCTTGTGGCTTGAGTGACAGCCCCTCCCGCAGAGGAGAGGTAGAAATCACAGAAACAGCCGCAGTGGGCCAGCGCTGGACACGCCCATACCCAACCGCCCTAGGCAGTGGCAGAGGAAGTGGCAGGCCTGCAAACAGACCACACCTAGAGAACACAAAGGCAACACCTACTGGACTCCAGTGGCCACAACTTGCTTATACACAGACAAAATGGGCAGGCAGAGGAATGCAAACCAAATGAATCAAGAGAAATCCCCAGAGAAGGACCTGAATGAACCAGATATAACCAAATTTCCAGAAGCAGAATTTAGAATAATGATAGTTAAAATGTTCAAAGAAATTAGAGCAACAATGGATAGTCATTATGAACACCTAAATAAAATGATAAGTATAAAAAATGAAATTGAAATAATAAAAAAGAATCAGACAGAAATGACAAATACAGTATCAGAATTGAAGAACAAAATGGAAAAACTTAAAAGCAGGATGAATCACGCTGAGGATCAAATTAGTGAGTTAGAGGACACAATAAACAAAGGCACAGAAGCAGAGAAGAAAATGGAAAAGAGACTCAAAAAATGTGAGGAAACTCTAAGGAAGCTCTGTGACAACATGAAGAGAAACAACATTCACATCATAGGGGTGTCTGAAGAAGAGGAGAGAGGACAGAAAATGGAAACTTTGTTCAATCAAATCATAGCTGAAAACTTTCCTAAATTAAGGCTGGGAAACATTCCACACGTTCAAGAAGCACACAGAACTCCATTAAAGAGAAACCCAAAAAAATCTACACCAAGACACATTATAGTTAAAATACCAAAGCTAATGATAAAGAAAAAATCTTAAAAGCTGTTAAAGAAAAAAAGGCTATCACCTACAAAGGAGCCCCCATTAGGATGACATTGGACTTCTCAACAGAAACACTTGAGGCCAGAAGGGAATGGCAAGATATAATCAAAGTAATGCAGAACAAGAACCGACAACCAAAACTATTCTATCCAGCAAGGCTAATGTTTAAAATTGAAGTAGAAATAAAGAGCTTCCCATACAAAGAAAGCTTCAAGGAATTCATTAAAACTAAACCAATTCTGCAAGAGATACTAAGGGGCCAGTTGTGAACAGTTTAAAGGGAGGAAAGAATAGAGCAAATTAAGAAAACAGCTTTAAAGAATAAAATGGCAATAAACAACTACATATCAATAATAACCTTAAATGTAAATGGATTAAATGATCCAATCAAAAGAAATAGAATAGCTGCATGGGTAAAGAAACAGGACCCATACATATGTTGTCTACAAGAGACACACCTTAAAACAGAAGATGCACATAAACTGAAGGTAAAAGGATAAAAAATATATTTCATGCAAATGGAAATGAATAAAAAAGCCAGGGTAGCAGTACTTATATCTGACAAAATGGACTTTAAAACAAAGGCTGTAGTAAGAGATAAAGAAGTACACTATATAATGATAAAGGGAAAAATTCAACAGGAAGATATAACTATTATAAATATCTATGCACCAAATATAGGAGCCCCGACATACATAAAGCAGACTTTGATGGATATAAAGGGCAAGATTAACAGCAATACTATCATAGTAGGGGATTTCAAAACCCCACTAACAACACTGGATAGATCCTGAAGAAGGAAAATTAATAAAGAAACAGCAGACTTAAAGGAGACACTAGATCAACTTGATTTAATAGATATCTTCAGAACTTTTCACCCTAAAGCAGTAGAATATACATTCTTCTCAAGCACTCATGGTATGTTTTCTAGGATAGACCACATGTAAGGACACCAAAATGGTCTCAATAAATTTAAGAAGATTGAAATCATATCAAGCATTTTCTCTGATCAAAATGCAATGAAACTAGAAATTAATCACAAAAGAAAAACTGAAAAATACTCAAACACCTGGAAACTAAATAGCATGTTATTAAATAATGAATGGATTAACAATGAGATCAAAGAAGAAATTTAAAAATTTCTAGAAACAAAGGATAATAGGCATACATCAACTCAAAATTTATGGGACACAGCAAAAGCAGTATTAAGAGGGAAGTTCATTGCATTACACACATATCATAAGAAGCTAGAAAAAGCTCAAATAATCTACCTGACCGTGCATGTAAAACAACTAGAAAAACAACAGCAAATAAAACCCAGGACAAGTAGAGGGAAGGAAATAATAAAGATCAGAGCAGAAATAAATGACATAGAGGCTAAGGAAACAATACAGAGGATCAATGAAATCAGAAGCTGGTTCTTTGAAAAGGTAAACAAGATTGATGAACCTTTAACTAGACTCATCAAGAAAAAGAGAGGACTCAAATAAATAAAATTAGAAAGGACAGTGGAGAATAACAACTGACACAGCAGAAATACAAAGCACTGTAAGAAAATACTATGAAGAACTCTATGCCAAAAAATAGACAATCTAGATGAAATGGACAAATTTCTTGAATCATATAAACTTCCAAAAATCAATCTGGAAGAATCAGAACACCTAAACAGACCAATTACAACAAATGAGATAGAAACAGTTATCAAAAAACTCCCAGCAAAGAAAAGTCCCGGGCCTGATGGCTTCACCAGTGAATTCTATCAAAAATTCAAAGGATATAAAATTAATACTCAGAAATCAGAGGCATTTCTATATACAAACAATGAACAGTCAGCAAAAGAAATTAAGGAAACAATCCCCTTCACTATTGCAGCCAGAAAATAAAGTACCTAGGAGTAAATTTAACCAAGGAGGTTAAGGACTTGTACTCGGAAAATTATAAAATATTGATAAAAGAAATCAAGGAAGATACAAACAAGTGGAAGCATATATCGTGCTCATGGCTAGGAAGAATAAACATCATTAAAATGTCTATATTACCCAAAGCAATTTATAAATTCAATGCAATACCAATTAAAATACCAATGACATACTTCAAAGATATAGAACACATATTCCAAAAATTTATATGGAACCAAAAAAGAACACGAATAGCCTCAGCAATCTTAAAAAGAAAAAATAAAGCAGGAGGTATCACTCTTCCAGATATCAAGGTTTCCTATAAGGCCATTATACTCAAGACAGCCTGGTACTGGCATAAGAACAAGCACATAGATCAATGGAACAGGACAGAGAACCCAGAAATAAACCCATACCTTTGTGGACAACTGATATTTGACAAAGAAGGAAAGAACATACAATGGAGTAAAGACAGCCTCTTTAACAAATGTTGTTGGGAAAATTGGACATCTACCTGCAAAAAAATAAAACTAGACCATCAACTTACACCATTCACAAAGACAAACTCAAAATGGATAAAAGACTTAAATGTAAGCCGTGAAACTATAAGCATCTTAGAAGAAAGCGTAGGCAGCAAGCTCTCTGACATCTCTTGCAGCAATATATTTGCCGATTTATCTCCACGGACAAATGAAATAAAAGGCAAGATAAACAAATGGGACTATATCAAACTAAAAAGTTTTTGCACAGTTAAAGACAATAAGAACAGAATAAAAAGACAAACCACACAATGGGAGAACATATTCGACAGCACGTCTTATAAGGGGTTAATAACCAAAATTTATAAAGAACTTATAAAACTCAACACCAGGAAGACAAACAACCCAATCAAAAAATGAATAGAAATTTTTCCAAAGAAAACATATAGATAGCCAATAGGCATATGAAAAAATGCTCAACATCACTAATCATTAGAGAAATATAAATTAAAACCACAATGAGATATCTCCTCATACCAGTCAGAATGGCACTCATCAGCAAAACAACACAGAATAAGTCCTGGCGAGGATGTGGAGAAAAGGGAACCCTTCTGCACTGCTGGTGGGAATGCTGACTGGTGCAGCCACTGTGGAATACAGTTTGGAGATTCCTCAAAAAATTAAAAGTCGATCTACCTTGTGACCCGGCTATCCCACTTATAGAAATATACCCTAAGAACACCATAGCACTTTTGAAAAGAAGAAATGCGCCCCCATGTTCTTGGCAGCATTGTTCACAATTGTGAAGATCTGGAACCAGCCCACGTGTCCGTCAGAAGACGAGTGGATTAAAAAACTTTGGTACATATATACTATGGAATACTACTCAGGCATAAGAAATGATGACATCAGATCATTTACAACAAAATGGATGGACCTTGATAACATTATACGGAGTGAAATAAGTAAATCAGAAAACAAAAATGAGAACAGCATGACTTCATCATAGGTGGGACATAAAAGTGAGACTATGAGACATGGACAAGAGAGTGTTGGTTAGGGGGTGGGGGGAGGGAGGGGAGGGTGGGATAGGGAGAAGGGGAGGGGCACAGGGAAAACCAGGTAGAAGGTGACAGAGGACAATTTGACTTTGGGTGACAGGTATGCAGCACAATTGAATGATAAAATAATCTGGAGATGTTTTCATTGTATATATGTATCCTGATTTATTGGTGTCACCCCATTAAAATTAATAATAATAATTAAAAAAATAAAATAAAATAAAAGATAATAAGATAAACATTCTCAGGTTATGACTGATCTAGTTACAGAAACAAAGTACTGTGCAGAATCCTTTCTCCAATTCCATTAAAGAACAGTTTTCTCCAACAAAGACATGGGAAATAGGAGAGTATACCTTTCTGGGATTTATTCCCACATATAAACTAAAAAGTTACTATTCAAATCTATTCATCATTAAAATGTATCTTCCATTTTAATAGAAGAATCAGCTCAACAGCATTTTAAGTTAGAGAATAATAAAATGCAATTGACTTACTCTTTAAAAAAAAAAGTAGAAAGTTGGACCCACGTATATGTCCAATAATAATTGGCTAATAAAATAAAATATATTTATGTTCTTAAAAAAATGCAAACAGTCATTTGTCTCAATAGCTCTTAGTCCCTCATGGAAAGAAATTCCTTACTAGCTTCTTGGAAATGTTATTTCATTCATAGTGCTATTTATATTTGATATATAATTATTTGATATTATATATTGATATATATTTGATATTATATATTGATATATATACATTTGATATAATTATTTGTTTGCTCATTGTGTGTTTCTACCCATAGGATTGTAAAGTCCATGAAGTAAGAGACCTGGTCAATCTTTTGCACTTCGGTATCTTTGAAATATCACTTGGCTATTACCAATATTGCGATTAACACTGTGTAACAAATCACTTCCAATTCAAGGGTTTAAGCCTTAGCTATTTATTCTCACAGACCTTTGGATCACCTGGTATGTTTTTCCTCAGGTTGTGGTGTTTGAAATGACTCTCTTCACAGAGCCATTCTGCATGGTCCCTATCTTCCTCTTCATTTTTCTCATGCTCCTTTTGGTACTTGTTTTTCCCACAGCAATGCAAGGTATAAGAACACACAGGCTTCTTAAGGTTTATGTTCAGAACTGGCACATTTTGAATTTCCATCCATATGCTTTAGCTGAATCAAGTTAACTGGTCAAATGTAAAGTCAACAAGTAGTAAAGTACAATGTGCCCATCTGAGGACATGCAAGGGTGTGAGAAGATTGTACAAATACCTTCCATTCTATACCCCTCCCCGTATCAGAACTTCTGCAGTGTGATTTTGAATATTTCCTTACCAAGAGGTGGAGTATGTTTCTCTACTTCTTGAATCTTTTTTTGATTTGTGACTTACTTTTGAAAAAGTTGAGTCGGATGCAGTATGCCAGTTTCAAGCCCCAACTTCCATGATCTTTGAATGTTTTACTCTCTCTTTGGAACCCTGCTACTGCCATATCGATGATCCTGAGATAATATGCTGGATGATGAAAGACATGTGGTTCTGTTGCCACCATTGACCTAGGCAGGCAACTACCAGACATAAGATTAAGACTGCCCTAAACCTTCCCATTCTCAGACTAAATGCCAGCTGTCCACAAATGCATGAGAAAGCTTTTTATGATCAACCACACCTGGTACAAATTAGTACTGCCCAGTTGACCCATAGATTAGTGGACAAAATTTAATTTTTTCTATTTTAAGCCAATAGGTTTAGGAATATTTTTCTTTTACACTAAAATAATTAATAAATATGGCCCCATCCAAAATCTAGCACTGTTCAGAGCAGGTAATGACTGTTGAATAAATAATAGAATTCTCTAAGTTTCATATTATAGAAGCCATGAACTCTCTCCTTGGACAGATGGATATGTATACAAAGAATGTTTCATAGGATATCAGGGAAGTCATGGACCACCTGAATGTGTCTATGAAATCCAGGGACTTATCATGGCCTACCAAGCCATCAGAATTCCTGGATAGCTTTTGTACGATTTGACCTCACAACTTTCAAACAATGAATTTCAGATGTTCCTGGATTTTTTCCATAACTAAATAGTGTCAAAAACTTCATTCCATTTACTTCTTTCTTGCTTATTGTGTCAAGCCTTGTCTCATATCAATGAGTGTCTCTGTCCCAAAGTTTCCCTTTGATAGTACAGATGATTACAAACTCTTCTACATCCTATAGCTTTCTTGAGACACAAGAAATCTCTGGCATAAACAAACAGGCAGACAGACAGACAGACAAAACACATAGACCCAAAACCACAGAGAAAAGGTCCAGATAGCTTTAGGTTTTTTTTTCCTTTTTTTTTTTTTCTTTTTAAGTGAGAGGATGGGAGATAGACAGACTCCCACATACATTCCTACCAGGATGCACCTTGCAATTCCTGTCTGGCACCAATGCTCTAATCAACCAAGTTATTCTCAGTGCCCATGGCCAATGCTTGGACCAACCGAGCCACTGACTGTCGGAGGGGAAGAGAGAGAGAAGGGGAAAAGGGAAGAGAAGAGAAACTGATAATGGCTTCCATGTATGTCCTGACCCAAGATTGAACATGAGACATCCACAACCAGGTCAGACTCTATTTGCTGAGTGAACCAGCCAGGGCCACAGGTAGCTTTCTGAAGTTATTGGCTTGTTGCTCACATTTGTTCTGCATCAAAATATATAAAAGAATATTTATAACCTCAAACATTAGGAGATGAGTGAGCAGAGATTTCCATCTGCAGGATCTTATTTTTTTTCTCTTTATTTCTCCTTGCTGCATGCATAAAAAAATTAGTCTCTAACATTTGGAGGCTGTAGTCTTATTGTTACAACAACATTTATTGTAACACAGGGAATTTCTTACTTTTCAAGTGAAATCTCAATAAAATATTTTAATGTGATAATGTGATTGGAAGGAAGAGCAGATATGTTTTAGTTACATTAAACTACACAATGACAGGTCAGACGTGCAGTACACAAATCTAATACATGAAGGATACAAAAATTTTAACTTCATCATAGTTCTACAAAGCTGGTAGAGAAGAAATATCAAGGCTCACTGGATAGTTTAGCCAGACACTTTTCCAAAGAGCTCATACAGATGTTGACGGGAATATGGGGGAGGGGTGATGCATTCGGGGTGACACTAGAATCTACGTAAACACAATAAATTAAAATCAACAAAAAGGTAATGATTCAGTGATGCATTGTGCTTTGACCAACAGGACATTGTGATATTGTAGGAAACTATACTAAAAAGGAGTATTATACTATTAAGCCAGGATTAATGGTCTGATATTAATTTCTTAAGTTATCCTATAAGAAAACAACTTTGTAAGATAGTTGTTCTTCATTCAATTTAAGCATTCCTCAAGTGATATTTTTCTGTACTTACAAAAAATAAAATATATTATTTTTATATACCTATGCATATAACATGCTATATATGAAAATTACATGTATGGTTGGTATAAATATGATAAAGATATCTCTGAAGTACCATTGCACATTTTCTTATAAAATGTTGAGGCAGTTTTATTTTAGTTATGCCTTACTCATTGCAACTAACAGCAAATGGAGAAACAGCAGGGTTCCAAATAGAAGCTAATTAGGAACCACTTAGGGAAGTTGAGAGTAGAAAGTCACATAAACATCTAAGGACAGGAGAGGTAAATTTATTTCTTGATAAATTTAACATTTTTCTAAGGAAGAACCTGCAATTTTCCCTATATAAGGACCTTCACTTGACCCTCCAATGGGACATGATGTAGTTGGGTGACCAGGTTGCTTCTTATTGATTCTAAGTTTCCCTTTAAAGAAAAATATGTAAAATGCTAAGTAAGAAGGTTGATTTACTTTATTAGCTGACACTTAAAACCCTTTCCAATTCTAAACCATTTATGATATTTTTTCTCATCCAGACCTGATAAGGAATCAGGTTTATTTCTAGCATTTAAAAAGAGAACTAAATAAAATAATAAAGAAGTAAAGTATGATGGCAAGGTCACATCAAATAGTGAATATTAATTAAAGGAGAGAAATAATTTAAAAAAAGGAAAAGAGAATACAATGGAAACTTTGGAGTTGAAAAGTAAAATAATAGTAATGAAATATCTACTACGCTTCAATGGTAGTTTTGAAGTGGTAGAAGAAAGAATTAATGAATTTAAAGACACATTGATAGAGATTATGTAAGCTGAAAAAAGAAAAAAAGAATTTAAAAAGTGAACAAAGCCTCAAAGAAATGTGGAACAACACTAATATAAATATAAATATATATATTACTTATAATTCATTTACTACCATTTCTTGAATGCAGCCATATTAATATCAATATAACTGCAATTAAACATAATTATATCAATATTCAAATAAAGCTTTGTCATTCTCAGTATCAGTACTTTGGTGAAGAAGAGATACATCTGACCACAAAGTAGCACATATGTATCTTGTGTAATACACAATTAATTTCTTCATACCCTTTATTCTCCAGATTAAAAAAAAAAACACTTATAAATCTGCCCTGCCAAAGAAACCAACTCTATACTTCCAGTTTCTTCTCTTTACTGACCCATTTTTCTTATGTATTAAGAAATTTATGGTTTTTTATTTACTTATTTTTTATTAATTTTAATGTGGTGACATTGATTAATTAGGGTAAATAGATTCAGAGAAAACATCTCCAGGTTATTTTGACATTTGATTAAATTGTATACCCATCATCCAAAGTCAAATTGTCTTCCGTCACCTTCTATTTCATTTTCCTTGTACTTCTCACCCTCCCCACAACCCCTCTCTCTCCTCCCTTTTCCTCCCCCTGATAACCAACACACTCTTGTCAATGTCTATGAGTCTCATTTTTGTGACCCACCTATGTAAGGAATCATATAGCTCTTAGTTTTTTCTGATTTACTTATTTCACTCAATATAACGTTATCAAGTTCCATCCATGTTGTTATAAATGCTTCTATGCCATCATTTCTTATGGCTGAGTAGTATTCCATAGTATATATGTACCACATCTTCTTTATCCAGTCATCTATTGAAGGGCTTTTTGGTAGTTTCCATGTCTTGGCCACTGTGAACAATGCTGCAATGAACATGTGGCTGCATGTGTCTTTACGTACAAGTATGTTGAATATTGGGGTATATACCCAGTAGAGAGATTGCTGGGTCATATGGTAGCTCTATTTTTTAATATTTTCAGGAAGCACCACATTTTCTTTTATAATGGTTGTACTAATTTACATTCCCACCAACAGTGAATGAGGGTTCCTTTTTCTCCACAGCCTCTCCAACATTGTTATTACCTGTCTTGTTGATACAAGCTAATTTAACAAGTGTGAGGTCATATCTCATTGTAGTTTTGATTTTCATTTTTCTAATAGCTAGTGAAGATGAGCATCTTTTCAAATATCTATTGGCCATTTGTATTTCTTCTTGGGAGAAGTGTCAGCTCATGTCCTCATCCCATTATTTTTATTAGGATGTTTGCTTGTTTGTTGTTGAGTTTTGTCAGTTCTTTATATATTTTGGATATTAGCTCCTTATCTGAGCTGTTGTTCGAAAATATCATCTCCCATTTAGTTGGCTGTTTGTTTTGTTGTCAGTTTTTTTTGCTGCGCAAAAGATTCTTAGTCTGATATAGTCCCAATCATTTATTTTTGCCTTTACTTTCCTTGTTTTTGGAGTCAAATTCATAAAATGTTCTCTATGGCCAATGTCCACGAGTTTAGTACCTGTTTTTTTCTATGTATTTTATTGTTTCAGATTTTATATTTAGGTCTATGATTCATTTAGAATTAATTTTTGTACAAGGAGACAAACCATAGTCAAGTTTCATTCTTTTGCAAGTGGCTTTCCAGTTTTCCCAGCACCATTTATTGAAGAGACTTTCTTTTCTCCATTGTGTGTGTTTGGTTCCTATATCAAAGAGGATTTGACCATATATATGTGGTTTTATTTCTGGGCTCTCTATTCTGTTCCATTGGTCTGAGTGTCTCTTTCTCTGCCAATACCATGCTGTTTTGACTATTGTGGTTCTGTAGTATAATTTGAAGTCAGGTATTGTAATGCCCCAGCTTCAATTTTTTTCCTTAGGATTACTTTGCCTATTTGGGTTTTTTTATGTTTTTATATAAACCTGATGATTTTTTGTTTCATTTCTTTAAAAGATGACATTAAAATTTTGATAGGAATTTCATTAAATTGTATATTGCTTTGGGTAATATGGTCATTTTAACAACATTTATTCTTTCTATTCAAGAATAAGAAATATTTTTCTATTTTATTGTGTCTTTTTTGATTTCCTTTAACAATGCTTTGTAGTTTTTATTATATAGGTTTTATACATTTTTTTAATGTTTATTCCTAGGTATTTTGTTGTTGTTGTTGCAACTGTAAAAGGGATTATTTTTTGAAATTCATTTTCTAAAGTTTCATTGTTGGCATTTAACAAAGCAATAGACTTCTGTATGTTAATTTTGTATTCTGCGACCTTACTATATTCATTTATTGCTTCTAATAGTTTTTCTGTGGAGTCTATATATAGGATCATATCATCTGCAAAAAGTGAAACCTTTGCTACTTCTTTCCCATTATGAATACCTGTAATTTTTTTCTCTTGTCTAATTGCTCTGGCTAGAACTGCAAGCACTATGTTGAATAAGAGTGAAGAGAGTGGGCAACCTTTTCTTATTTCTGATTTTAGAGGAAAAGTTTTCAGTGTTTTTGCCATTTAATATGATGTTAGCAGATGGTTTGTCATATATGGCCTTTATTATGTTAGGTATGTTCCTTCTATACCATTTTGTTTTAAACATAAAATGATGTATTTTATCAAATGCCTTTCTGCATCTATTGATAAGATCATATGGGTTTTGTTCTTTGTTTCGTTGATGTGATGTATTACGTTAACTGTTTTACATATGTTGAACCATCCTTATGATTCTGGGATGAATACCACTTGATCATGGTGAGTTTTTTTTTAATGTGTTGTATTTTGTTTAGGATTTTTGCATCTGTATTCACCAGAGATATTGGTCTGTAGTTTTCTTTTTTGTGTTGTCCTTGCCAGGTTTTGGTATAAGGGTTATGTCGGTCTCATAAAATGTTTTGAAAAATTGCTTTTTCTTCTAATTTTTGAAAGACTTTAAGTAGGATAGGAACCAAATCTTTGAATATTTGATAGAATTCACTAGTATAGTCATCTGGCCCTGGGCTTTAATATTTTGGGGAAGGTTTTTAATAGTTGTTTCTATTTTCTCCCTGCTTATGGATCCATTTAGGCTTTCTACTTCTTCATGACTAGAAAGATATTGTTCTAGAAATTTATCCATTTTTTCTAGATTGTTAAATTTGGTAGCATATAGTTTTTCATAGTATTCTACAATAATCTTTTGTATACCTATGATATCTCTAGTAATTTCTCCTCTTTCATTTTCAATTTTGTTTATTTGAATCCTTTCTCTTTTTTTCTTAGTGAGTCTTGCCAAGGATTTGTCAATTTTGTTGATCTTTTCAGGAAACCAGCTCCTTGTTTTCTTGATTCTTTCTATAGTTTTTCTGTTCTCTATTTCATTTATTTTTGCTCTAATTTTTATTATTTCTGATTTTTGCTGGTTTTGGTTTGCATTTGTTCTTTATTTTCTAGTTCCTAAGATATGATGTTAAGTTGTTTACTTGGACTCTCTCTTGTTTGTTCATATAAGCCTATAATGATATAAACTTCCCTCTAAGTACTGCTTCGATGAATCCCAGAGATTCTGATATGTCTTGTCATTTTCATTTGTCTGTATATATCTTTTGATCTCTGCTTTTATTTTTTCTTTGACCCAGTCATTTTTTAGAATTATGTTGTTTACTTTCCACATTTTTGTGGGTTTATTTACTTTTTTTCTGCTGTTGAATTTTAGTTTCAAAGCTTTATGGTCAGAGAATATGCTTGTTAAAATTTTAATCTTTCTGAATTTGTTGATGTTAGTTTTGTGGCCGAACATATGATCAATTCTTGAGAATGTACCATGGACACTGGAGAAAAATGTATACTCTGATGTTTTGGGGTGAAATGTTCTGTAGATGTCTATTATATCCAATTGTTCTAGTGTTTCATTTAAGGCCAATATTTCTTTATTAGTTTTCTTTTTGGATGAATGATCTAGAGCCATCAGTGGTGTATTTAGGTCTCCAAGTATGATTGCATTTTTGTCAGTTTTTATTTTTAGATGTTAGTAGATGTCTTATATATTTTGGTGCTCCTTGGTTTGGTGCATATATATTAAGAAGTGTTATGTCTTCTTGATTCAATGTCCCCTTTATCATTATAAAATGATCATCTTTGTGTCTGATTAACTTGGTTGTCTTGTTGTCAGCATTGTTAGATATGAGTATGGCTACACCTGCTTTTCTTAGGATATTATTTGCTTGAAGAATGGTTGTTTAGCCTTACACTTTGAGTTTGTTTTTATCTTTGTAGCTTAGATGTATTTCTTGAAGGCAGTATAAGTTGGATTTTCTTTTTTTGATCCACTCTGCTTCTCTGTTGTTTTTTTTTTATTGGTGAGTTCATTCCATTTACATTTAATGTAATTTTCTACACTTGAGGGTCTTCTATTTGCCATTTTATAGAATGCTTTCTAATAGCTTTGTTTCTTGTTTGGTTCTTTTGTTTTGTTTTTCTGTCATTTGCTTGTATTTCATACTTCTTTCCTCTCTTTCTTCTTTTCTTAAGCCATGTGTTTCAGTGGTGGTACTTTCAGGGGTTGTTATTATTAAAAATATATATATTATATTTATTGTAGTACATTATCTCATGAGTGCTTCTGCACTCCATTTGTTTTGTTTTGTTTTTTTTGTCACAGATTAATCTTGTTTTTATTATAATCTTCTTGGAGTTTTTACTTGTGATTTTGTTTTGTTTTGTAATTTGTATCTGGTTGGAAAATCTTCTTTCATATTTCCTGAAGTAGAAGTTTTCTGATGATAAATTTCCTCATCTTTTCTTTATCTGTGAATGTTTTTATTGTCCCTTCATATTTGAAGGAAAGCTTTGATGGATTTAGTATTCTTGGCTGGAAGATTTTTTTCTTTCAGTAATTTAAATATTGGGGTCCACTCTCTTCTGACTTGTAGAGTTTGTGCTGAGAAATCTGATGATTACGTAATGGGGCTTCCTTTGTATGTTGTAGTCTTCTTTTCCCTGGCTGCCTTGAGAATTTTTTCTTTGTCATTGATTTTTAATAATTTCATTACGATGTGCCTTGGAGTAGGTCTGTTTGAGTTAAGGTAACTCAGTGTCCTGTTTGGTTCTTGGAATTGAGGCTCTAATTCTTTCCACAGGCTTGGGAAATTCTCATCAATTTTTTGTTTGAATATGTTCTCCATTTCTTTTTCTCTCTCTTCTCCCTCTGATATGCCCATTATTTTTATATTGCTCTTTCTTATTAAGTCAGACAATTCTTGTAGGGCTTTCAAAATTTTTTAAATTTGTGAGTCTCTCTCCTCTTTGCATTATCTTTAGTTGCCTGTCTTCTCTGTCACTAATTCTCTCTTCTATCTGGTCTGTTCTATTAGCTAAGTTTGATACTTCATTTTTCAGTTTATGAATTGAGTTTTTCATCTCTGTTTGGTTGCTTTTTATAGATTCACTGTCCTTGATGAAGTATTCTTTTTTGTTCATTAAACAAAAAATGTTTTTGAGCTCACTAAATTGCCGTTTAGAGCTTTCTTGTATTTTACTGAGCATTTTTAGGACTTTAATTTTGAATTCTTTGTCATTTAACTCCAAGGTTTTCAAATAATTAAAATATTTTTAGAGACTTTTCATCATGTATCTGAGCTTCGTCCCTGTCTTTTGTATCCATGATATTTAATTTATTTTTCCTTAATGGTATTTGAGAATGATATTGTTAATAACACTAATAAATGTTAATTAAGAAAATAAAATACATGTTGAAAAAATACAGTAAAATAATGAAAATTCTATAATGATAAATGGATTAAAAACTACAGAGAAAAAGGAGGTGGAACTGAGTAGAGATGACAAAAGAGAGAAAAATGAATTAAAAAACAAGCTAAATGTCACAAAGAAAAATATGAGTCCAAAATATAATAATTTGGGCCTGACCAGGTGGTCGCACAATGGATAGACCGTCGGACTGGGATGCAAAAGGTCCAGGTTTGAGACCCCAAGGTCGCCAGCTTGAGCATGGGCCCATCTAGCTTGAGCAAAAGCTCACCATCTTGGGCCCAAGGTCACTGGCTCCAGCAAGGGGTTGCTTGGTTTCCTCAAGGCCCGCAGTCAAGTCACATGTGAAAAAGCAATCAATAAACAACTAAGGTGTCACAATGGCAACGAAAAACTAATAATTGATGCTTCTCACCTCTCTCCGTTCCTGTCTGTCTGTCTCTATCTATCCCTCTCTCTGACTCTCTCTGTCTCTGAAAAAAATAAAATAAAATAAGATAAAAAATAACAAAATATAATAATTTGGTAATAAATGATAATCGAATGAGAGAGAAAAAAAGGTAAAAAGAAAGAGGAAGAAGAAAAAGATAAAAAAGAAATGAGAATGAAAAATAAAGAGATAGAAAGGACAAAAAATATAAAACAAAGAGAAAGACAAAGGAAAAAAAGAAGTAAAGGTTGCTGAAGTAAAACCCTCACAGAAAACAAGAATGAAAAATATAACAACTGTGGATAATGTAGTTCAAATGGAATATAATAAGAAAAAGAGAAAAGAAGAAAGAGAAAGAAGTAAAAATGACAAAAACTTTTAAAAATGTAATTTTTTTCTGGTTTTTAGAGGTAAATTCTTCCTCTTCTTTTGGCAGGTGGCGCTGTACTATGAGTTTTGCCTCTGTGGGGCTCTTGGACAGCAGTCTGGCAATGACATAGGCTGGGCCTCAGTCCCATTGGCAGGTGGGGCTTGTTAGAGCTTTGCAATTTTATGGCTCTAGTAATGGCAGTCTCAGTTTTCCAGGCACCTGTCTGCACGTCACATCCCACCCACTGGAGCTAGCAGCATGGAGACTTAGCTGTGGGGTCTGCCTCAGCTACTGTCCTCACAGCAAGAGACTCTATACACAGCCAGGTACCCCTTCCTGTCTGCTTAAAGCATTTCTGGGCAGGGCATTAACAACCAGAGTTGACAGCAAGAGCAGGCAGGGCAGGGCACAGACCAAGAACCAAATGCCTTTCTGTTACACTTTGGCAAAATTCTATGGGCCAGTGAGCATATCTAGCATGATTCAGCATGCTGCGGTTTTAATCTCCATGGGTTTTTCCTGCTTGTGCTGCTTGGTAGCCTGTGACAGGCCATGTTTGTGTCCAGCTCCCATGACTCTAGTAATGCACATGGACTGTTGCAGCTGCTATTCAGGCGTCCAGTGCGGGCATTTTCAGGCCAAGGGTCTTGGCACGTGCATGTACTCAGCGCTGGAGATCATAGAGCTGGAAATGCCCAATGACGTTGGTGCCCACACAGGTGCCTAACATTGATAACCTTGAGATAATCACTTGGCCTACGTGCACGCCCGCTCGCTCCCAGTGTTGGTGATGCTAGGTGGAGCTGCTAGCGCAGCACCAATGATTGTGGAGCTGGGAATGTACAAAGGTGCTGGCGCCGGCCCATGCGGGCACCCTGTGCTAGTAATTTTAGGTGTATCCTACTACCTGTGTGTGCACCTATTGTCAGCAATCTCAGGCAGAGCCGGTGTGTTCTTTCTTTTATTTGGATGCCTACCCTAATTCAGCTCTTTCCCCACTAGCTAAGTCTCTCCTCTTAGCCGGGCTGCAAACAAAAGTGTCACTACCTCAGATCAGTGCAGAAAGTGAAATGCCCCATTCTTCATCTTATATATTCAGCCACTTTTTTACCTAATCATACCTTTTACTGGTGTGTGTAAATTTTGGGTTCTCCTAAGATTTCTTTTCTGTGTTTAGTTGTTGTTTTTGTTGAAATTTCAAGTGGAGATGTTGGGAGTATACCTCACACTGCCATTTGTCTGATGTCACTGAAAGATGATTGTTCCTAAACACATTTAAGGTGTAATCCAATTTGGTCCTGGGGGGTGGCAGTTGCAACATCTGCCTACTCCATCGCCATCTTGGACTCTTCCAAACAATGCAAAATTTAATGGCATCTATTGGAGGTAGATTTCATCTTATTCTGATGCAAATTGAGTTCAAGCTATGGTCACTTGCAGTGACCCATACTAGATTCATCCAATTTGGGGTAGCAGTACCTGCTTAGAACCATAGAACTCCAGGAAAAATTGTCTTATAATGGTGCTGCCTTGGTTCTTTCTGGGAGCATCCATAGTCATAGAAATATAATCAGAAGACAGATAAGACAAGGTACAATCCATATTCCCACCCACTTTTATTTTGAGACTAGTCACCTTTAAATTGATATCAGGGCTAGTATTCCTGAAATAACAAACTAATTCTGGAATAAGGGTAACTATCAGGCCTGGATTGATTTTTCTTTTCAAGGTAATACTTGAAAATGAAGTTAAGAAACATATGGAATGTTTTATCTTTCTTGTTTGTTGTGAATGTCTTTCCCCCTGTCAAATAGCACCTGAACTTTGGGATTGTGAATTGCCCAGTGGGCGTTGTGTCTATGTTACAAAATAGTGAAAAAAAAAACTGGTGGGGAATCCAGTCACAGTGTTCTGTCAAGGTGTTCCACACACTTGAGGTCTCATTTATAGCAAGTACACATGTCATGTATTTGGTGAGGACACTAAAGATTCAGGGTACTTGGCAGCACTGTGCTACCCAATAAGACTGGGATACTGTGTAGACTATGATTACTGTTGTATCCTTCTATAAGGCTAAATATGTACCATATTAGAGTAAAAGCTATTGCATCTTGTTGAGTTTGACTGACAGGTTGGATCCTTACTCACTGTAATGCTATTAACCAGCTTTCCTTTGACCATGGCAACCCCTAAAGGACTTAATTGAACCACAATAAATCCAATTGGTCATTTAAGTTTGTTATCCTAAGAGTTGACTTAGAAATCCTAAATAAACTTGAATTCCTATAAACTTTATATTACTCTATTTTCTCAGAAATCAACCAGCCCAAAGATCTCAAGATTATCCAAATTCAGTTAGACTTTTAGCCAAATATTCAGAATTGAATGATGATACAGAAAAGACCCACACAAGACTTACCTTTCCCCTCACTTTTTATTAATAGCAAATTTTGTATCTATTATCTTGAACATTTTTACACAGTAATCCTGAGACTAATTAGTTATCTCTGAAATCAAAAGTAGTATATTATGTTTATAGAAATTGTATGCACCTCTACCTAAAAGAAGAAGCTGTTCCCAAACTTAGGATTGTGAGTGGCTTCTCTGAAGAGAGAGCTTATGATTCTCAGCAAAGATAATACATTTAATATTATCTGACATCCTCCTACAATAGTCTCATACCATGAATTTCATGAAAGCAGAGAGAATTAACCCTCAAAATAAGGCTAAGTGTATCATTCAGTGCTAATTCAATAAAATGGAAACCAATATGGGTATTTTAGCTATTTGGAGTATCAAAGAAGGTGATCCACAGGAACTTACCTGAAAGTCACTGCAAACTTTACATTCTCATTTTTCTGTGGGTTTATCAGCCAAAGGAGAATAATGGTTTTCTTTTTTTTTTCCACCCTCCAAATATCTATCATTTAGATGACTCTTATTGGTGAATTGTAGACCATAAATGCCAAAGGAATATGAAAAATACAAATTAGAGCTTAAATTATTTGAGATGGTGTTATGTGTCAATGCACAACATCTAGCATACTCAGAAACAGAAACCACTACAAAAGAGACAAGAAGAGTGCCAAGAAGCATTCACCTATATTATATCATTGAAAAGTAGAGAAAGCTGTCAATTATAATATGAATAAAATAATTACATATAGCATGGCAGTTAGGTGAATAAATAAAACAAAAATAATAGAGATAAGAAGAAGGAAAGAAAGAAGGGAAAAGATAATGAATTAAAAGTGAGAAACTAGGAACTCTTTTCAGAAGAAACCGTTACGCAGGGATAGAATAAAACCTACAATGCTTTCATCTATAGGTGAATTTAAGAATGAAAACTTGCTATTTGTAGAATTTTTGATCGTTGCCATTCTAATAAATGTGAGGTAACATCTTATTGTGATTGTGATTTGTATTTTCTTGATGATTAGTGATGGTGAGCATCTTTTCATATGTCTATTGGCCATCTGTAGGTCTTCTTCAGAGAAGTGTCTGTTCAGGTTCTCTGCCCTTTTGTAATTAGAGTGTTTGTTTGATGTTGAGATTTACGAGTTCTTTATATATTTTAGCTTATAAACTCATATAAAATATATTATTTATAAATATCCTTTTCCTTTAATGGGTTTTCTTTTTAGTTTATTTATGGTTTCCTTCAGTGTGAAAAAAATTTAGTTTGATGTCGTCCCATTTGTTCATTTTTGCTTTTCTTATCTTTGTTGAAGGAGACATCAAAAAACATTACTAAGGGCAATGTCAAAGAGTTTACTGCTTATGTTTTCCTATATAGGTTTTATGATTTCAGATATACTTTAAGTCTTTAATCCAGTTTGAGTTTATTCTTATATATGGTGTAAGGTAATGATCTTGTTTCATTATTTTGCATGTTCAGCTTTCCCATCACCATTAATTGAAGAGATTATCTTTTTCCCATTGTTTATTCTTGACTACTTTGTGATAAAGATATTGACCATATAAGTATGTATTTATTTGTGGACTTCCTTTTCTGTTCCATTGATCTATGTGTCTGTTTTTATGCCAGTACCATGCTGTTTACATTACTATAGCCTTGTAGTATAGTTTGATAGCAGGTAGCATAATACCTCTGACTTTGTTCTTCTACATCAGGAGGGCTTTGTGGGTCTTTTGTAGTTACATATAAATTTTTGTATTATTTGTTTTAGTTCTGTGAAAAATGCCTTTGGTATTTTGGTAGAGATTTAATTTGTAGATTACTTTGGGTAGTATAGACATTTTAAAATTTAAAGAATAAAGTGTTGACATAAAATTTAACATTTTAATGTTAATTTTTCTATCCATGAGAATAGAAAAATTATTCTATTTATTTGTATATTCTTTAACTTTTTTTCTTGAATGATTTATGTTTGCTAAGTCTTTGCATCTGTTTCCACCAGAACCTCCCTCCAATGGCTGGAGATTCATGGCTGCCTACCTTCATGCAGCTTGTGAGCTCTGGCCACCAACCCAGAGCTTCTTGGTTTCTGAACTCCTGGAGGGAAGGGAAAGAGTGCTAGACATCTTGTAAATTATGAGACATTGGTCTGTTTTTCTGAATTCAGGAGGAAGCACTTTGATTTCACCGGAGGTAGCCACCACTTGTGACTCTGGCCAGTCTCTCCCTACTAAGAACTGTTCTAGAACAGGAGAAATGGGATCTTTGGAGATCCTGGAATCTTAAGGACAATCATTCAGGAGGCCTACACTGAGAACTTTTACCATTATCATAGCGTATTGATGGTATGAAGGTCTTCAGAAAGCCTTCACTCCCATTGGGCAAGCTCTGGGATGCTGAAGCTATCAGGGCTGTCACATATTATCCCAAGCAGTGATGCAAGAATAGGGAAGGTTGGGGACACCAATGTCCTTTATGGGAACTTTCCATCTCTTTCTCCTTGCCCTGCCACCTCCACTTTCTTCTTTTCTTTTTCTCTCATCAAACCCCAATCTCTTTTCAACAGGGCAAATAAGGTATTTCTTGGATGCAGGTCCAAGACATGGCTCATTGTCAACATTGCATTCACCTTACCAAATTCTATTAAAGCACTTTCAGAGGTAGCATGCTTGAGCAGAGAGAAGAGCAGTGCCAAAGTGTTGGAAGAACTTCTTTTTATTTCATCATTGTTTTTTTGTCCACTGAGTGACTTTAGCCAGTGAATACTGAAGAGATTTAACAGGAACATCTCAAAAACATATTTTAGTTTTAGCATCTCAAGATTCAATGTTTCTAATACCAAGAAGACTTTAAAACACAGAAGCATAAAGTTAATGGTGGAGATACAAGGGACAAATAAAGTCTGAGACTTCATTATTAAAGACAGGAAGGAAAGTTAGAAATGGAGACAAAAGAGTGAAAGGTATCTATACACAGCTGTTAAAACCACATCAAATGAAAGAGATGGGGTGAAAAGAGATGGTGAGCAGGAAGTGAAAAACACACAGAGAAAGCAAGCAATTAGAGGCAGTTTGACTTCCAGTTTTAGGAAATTCAGAAGGTACAGTTATGGTTCATAACAAGTTTATAAATAAGGATAGGAGATATAAGAAGTATAAGAGGCTGCCTATGTGGGGAAAGGCAAGGAGAACCAGCCGGGAGGAAATACTTGTAGTGCAGAGGGGGAACTGATGTAAGATGTTTCCAATTTAAATCAAGTCATGACATGAAGTTTTAAATGTACTGAATTTGTTTATCATTAAGCAGGTGATTAAATGCATTTGGTACCCACTCTGCTTGGCATTATACAATGGTTCAGGGATGTGGTGATGAGTAGAGGCACATGCACTTACCCTGAGAAGGTTCCCTAATGATGTCTCCTCATTCCTGTAAGAAAGAATCTAGACAAATGCTAATGATTTCATAGCACATGGGGTCTTTACTGACTGAAACCTATGCAAACACATGGACATTGTTACCAGTGAAAAGGAACAATGAATAGAAAGGTATTTTCTTCCCTGCTCTGAGCTTTGTAGTTGGTGATACTTTTTGGGGAAGAAAGGTAAAAGTTATTTTTGCAGTGTAGTTAGTTTTAAATAGGCTGAATTCATCTGTGAGTAAGCCCAGCAGGCTTTCACACACACATGTGCGCACGCGCGTGCGCACACACACACACACACACACACACACACACACACACACAACAAAACAAAACAAAAAAAATAAGCCTCTCTGATTTGTAAGCTTAGCTTTCTAGCATTAGAATTTTCCAGTGGCACAGCTGCACTTAAAATACAATCACAGACACTCGTGATTCTCTTATTATTTTCAGAATTACGTAGAAGCCACTTGAGTAAAAGTTAAAGAGAAGAAAAATTATTGGAAGCTCCTTGGCATCTATAAATTAAGTGTAGGAAATCATAAAAACTTATGCTGTTTACTTGCAGAATTGTCAGGTTGAGCAGCTACCTCAAATTCAGAAACTTTAATTGCCTCTCCAAAATAAAATATCCCCCCACCTCTGTTCTACTGCAGTGAAAAAACTTTCAACTTTCTAACCCCATTCATTACCCAACATCTACTCTAGCTGTTGAAAAGATGCAAATGTTCAATTATTTTTGTCAAGTTGTACCACCTCTTGAGATACTCAAGCACATAATTCTCTTAAATCAATTTCTTTTATATTGCTGAAAGTGCATATTTTGAAATTGTACGAATGTGATGTAGGTCTCCTAGAATCTTCTCACTAATCCCTTTAGCCATCTTTATTATAATAAATCTACCAGAGCCAATAGGTAAAATATAACCTCTACTAAATCTCTACTTAACATATGTGCACAATGGGTTATGATATTTGAAAACGTGCTTATTCTTCACACAAATAATGCAGCTGTATCCTTTTGTAATAAATATTCAGAAATACAGAGTAAATTTTGTTTCAATCAATATTGCCTTAAAATTTTACAAAGGAGATTGATAACATGTAACTTTGGACTTTAAATTATTAAAGGTTGCCATGTGCTAAAATAAGATGTGGAATCAGGATAAAAGCCCAAAGTAAAGTTGAGTTTACAGGAAGTGTTACAAAATTAAGAAAAAGAAATAAGCATCAATAATTTAACAACCTGTTAGATTAGATGTGTAGCCCATACAAGCAACGGAAATCATATCCAGTTTGTGGTATTAAGGATTTAGGAAAACAAGTCTTTTAATATGAAGGGCAGCAGGGGTATGTCTCTCAACATTTTTTATTCTGCTCTAGAATTAAGATAACAAGAAGGAGGAACGAGTGGATTTAAGAGAGACACCAAGAAGGTCATCTTATCTCTCAAGAGGGTACCAGCTTTGTTAAAAGTCAGAAAGATAAAAATGTATTCTGACTCTTTATTTAAAAATATATTCATTTAATTAGAAATGATTATCTTTATATATTTAAAGGGGAATAAGCTCCAAAAGGAGAATATAAGAAGTGGCAGTTAGCAAGGACCTTAATACCTTCTTAGACCTCCAAGGCTAATAAATACTTATGTTCTTGCCCCTCTTTGGTTACACTGGGGTTGGAACCTGACATTACACAGTAATGAAGTCAGAAGTGGGACAGCTTTGGTTTCCTGCTAAATGGGTCGCTTCCCTACTGCTTCTTTCTGTGGACAGGACCATAAACAGCAAGTGGGTTAGGGACTCAACAAAAACAGCTTTTTCTACTCTTCAGCCAGTGAAGGATGTGTAAATATCTGTACACTACTTTTGGATCACTATGCAGCATAGTTTGGCTCTGGACCCTTTTAAACTAACAAACCCAGTAATTTTTTTTGCTTTGATCAGCTCTATTCATGCTACAGGGTCAGCCTCATGGCCCCTGTAATTAGCAACCCTTTTTCAGCTTCTTCTTGTTTTGTATTTGCCTCAGACATACTCTATAATACCTCCAAAATTGTAAACTTATGTCAGCTGAGGGTCATTGGCACCAATTCAATGCCAACAGGAACCCCCAATTTGAGGGGCAGTATAGAAGGATACTTTATTCAGTGCAAACAAATTGTGGTATAGCACAGCTGTGAGAACAACATGACTATGGAAGAGCTCAACAGTTCAGTTATGAAGCAACATGGCTGTGGAAAACCATGACTGAGACAGCTCTGGGGTAAGGGGACCCTCGTCAAGATTTCTCTCTGCCTAGACAGCCCTGCTTTGCTCTGCTCCAGTTTGCTCCACTCTTCCCTATTCCATTCCACCTGTCTCCACTCTGCTTGGCATGCTCTGCCTGCTGTGTTCTGCTCTGCTCCACTCTGCCCTTGACTACCAAGACATCTTTGGTTGGTGTTTCACCTCTAGCCAGGGAAACTCAGTCTTATGTAGAAAAGGAAAGTTTACTCTCAGAGCTGGAGGGGAGGTATGTTAAATAGAGAAGGTTCATTTTCATGCAGATTTCAAATCCTCACTGCTTGATTGGTCCAAAAGGCCCTGTCCTGATTTGTCCAAATGGAGCCACTCTAATTGATTGGTGAAAATACTGACAGGGATATAGCTGTGCAAATCTGATTGGATGGGGAAAGCCTTAGTCACATTGGTTGAAATAGGATTCCAGGAACTCCTTTATAAGGGCTCTTCAGATGGCAGAAACACAGAGCAGGCAAGCAGTTCATTATAGGTTTCTTCTTAAAGCACAGTTTGCGTAAGAAATCCCTGTATAGATATGGCTTCTAGGGTTCTTTAAATTTGAGCCCAATTAGCCATCAGGAGCCTTTCTTAGTAGATATCTTCTTTCTCAGGATCCACACATTAAGCGAATACATATCCAAGCTACTGAGATTATATTTTCATTAAAATATAGCTAAAAAAATGACTATATTCCTTTCAGCAATCTTACATCAATGTGTGAAATACATATTTAGCTGCCATGTGAGGAACAAATATAAGAGAGGATACTGGTGCCAGCTACCCTCTCTGGACTTAAATTTTCTTATCTGTAACATGAAGGAGGTTGAAATGAACACTTTGATGGTCTCAGCATTGTTCAGCCCTACACATCAGAAGACTTCAATTGCTTGTAATTCCCCGACCACACCACACTCTCTCATGCCTCTGAGCAAATGCTCATGCTGCTCCCCTGCCTTATGCATCCTTACCCACTGAGGATGCCATCTTCCAACTCTTAGCCCTGCCTACACATCCTTTTATTACTCAGATAAGATAGCAAACTCTTCAAGAAACTTTTCTCACGTCCTGCTGCTCAGATAAGATAGCAAACTCTTTAAGAAACTTTTCTCACTTCCTGCCCTCCACCACACGTATCCCCACCACACGTATCCCCTGCCTAGACCTAGGTTCCTCTTCTTCCCTTTCCTAACAGCCTAAGCATGTTGCTATTATAATATTTCCACCACTCTTTGTAACTCTCTACTTTCTTGTTCACTCCCCCACTGGACTGTGATCACCTGTGCAGTAACTTTATTCATCATGCACTTTCAGCACTTGGCAAATTTCCTGGAGGAAATTAAGAATTCTGTAAATGTTAATTGGGTGAAATGAATGGAGAGTAATAGATAGGGAAAAGGTGCAAGTCCCACTTTGTCTGTTTAAATGTTTTATTAATTCAGGTCTTGTTTAGAGATAAAAGAATTACTTTTATATGTTAGAGCAGTGCCTTGTACTTAATAGGAAGTCAATAAATATTTGTTTAGAGAATGGTAAAATACTTTCTAATAGGTACTTTGGATGCTGACGCTGCAGTCTTCTAAGGAGGAGAAAAAGTGTGTGTGTGTGTGTGCGTGTGTGTGTGTGTGTGTGTGTGTGTGTGTTGGTATGGAGAAAGACTTAACTTTGGTAAGCACCAAATTGAATACTACAATTATTCCAAACAAAGAGAAAATTTCTGTTCCAACCAACTGTTCTGGAAAATAACCCATCTTTCTGGAAGAAAGGAAGAAAATGGGATGGGAGGAATTACCCTCACTGCATAGTGTACAAGTGGCTATTAGTTACTTAATGGTTATTGAGAAATTGAAATATTGCTCATCTGGATACAAAAACATCTCACTAATAATTTTTATATTTAACACATGTTGAATATTCAATTTAAATAAAATGTTTTATTAAAATTAATGCTATTTTTATTTTATTTTCAATGTTGCAACTAGAGACTTTAAAAGCACATGTGTGGTTCATTTTATGTTTCTATAGGATAGTGCTGATCTAAACCTTTTAAAATTATTTTGCTACTAGGAGACTTTTTATCTTTGGTAACAAAGCTTTGGTATTTATGACAAGAAAATCCTCTTTATTCAAAGAAACCTTTCTCTATTCACCTTTTTCCAAGCCAACTCAACCCAAACCTTTTCATTCAAAATAGTGCCATCTACTGAAATAAAATAATAATAGGTCTGGAAGCAACTTTACTGTTTGAGTCCTGGCATAGGAGTTTCTCTTCCGCTCATATTTACATTTAAGTAAATATGCAGTGACTGCAGAGTAAGATCATCGTAAGAGCAGCTGCCTTTTTAATCTCCGATGGCTCCATATATATTAGTGGCTGCTTTCCCTCTCTCTTTATGTATATAGCTCAGGATAGCACATATTGGCAGGCTGAGTGCCCTGCTGAGTGTGAGGAGGCAAACTGTAATGCAAGAATGCTTCCTATAAGAGACAATCTTGATATGGAACATCCCTGTCCTCACAGATCCTCCTTTGGGTCATTGCAGATTCTCTTTATGCCTAAAGACATTTTAAATGCTTCCAAGTGCAGTCTCTCTCTCTCTCTCTCTCTCTCTCTCTCTCTCTCTCTCTATATATATATATATATATATATATATATATATATTCTTAAACACATTGTAAATATTCTCAACTACTTAACCCCAAGTTTTCCAATAACTTCATTGGAGCTTCCTACTCCATAGCTAGAGTAGCAGAACCTGCCCACTGGGAGTGGTGAGCAGAGGAGCAGGGAGTCAAAGACGACACAAACCAATCCCTTTGATGGAGAAATTTTGAGAACCTATTCACTTCCACCCTCAAAACAATACTTCAACATGGAAACAATATTCTATGGAAATATATTTTCAGAAATTGTTTCAGCTACTTTTGTAAATGACATTAGTACTTCCCATTGGCTGTTGTCTCAAAAAAATATTCCTTAAGAATAACCTGAGGCCCTGGCCAGTTGGTTCAGCGGTAGAGCGTCGGCCGGCATGTGGAAGTCCCAGGTTCAATTTCTAGCCAGGGCACACAGGAGAAGCGCCCATCTGCTTCTCCACCCTTCCCTCTCTCCTTCCTCTCTGTCTCTCTCTTTCCCTCATGCAGCCAAGGCTCCATTGGAGCAAAGTTGTCCCAGGAGCTGAGGATGGCTCCGTGGCCTTCACCTCAGGCACTAGAATGGCTCTGGTTGCAGCGGAGCTACACCCCAGATGGGCAGAGTATCGCCCCCTGGTGGGCACACCTGGTGTATCCTGGTTGGGCGCATGCGGGAGTTTGCCTCCCCACTTGTAACTTCGGAAAAATACCAAAAAAAAAACCCCAAAAAGAATAACCTGCTTAATCATTTACAGGACATGAAAAGTTAATGCTGGCCATTTTGATTAATTATATATTGCATACATATGTGTGTGTACTTGTGTGTGTGCATGCATAGTCATTTTCCCTTCAAATATTAGGCATTATTTTTTGTGTGTGAAATAGGATTCTAGGTAATTTTGATAATCTCGATTTTATTATTTTTTTACCATTTCTAAATTGTCTATAGGATAAGAAAAGAAGTAGAGACAAAAAAATGTGAAATGGAGGGAGAGAGGAAAACAGAAAGGGAGAGAAGCCACTATCTTAAAGCTACTCCTTTTTAAAAAGGAAGCCCGTCATGACTAAAGCCCTTCTCTCAGGTAGCTTAAAGGAAACATGTAAGAAAACTGAATAATGCATTTACATGATCAAACATTTCTCTCTTCTATCCCTAACGAAAGACAATTTTCCCAGAGGTAACATTGCATGCAGTAAAGGTCATTCTTTCCCTTTACACTCATTTGGGACAAAAGCTTTCTAAGGTTCTTCTAGTATTGCTTAACCTAAGGTCCAGCTGAAGACTCTATGTTTTGGGGGGGCATTGATTTTAATGCTGATTCTCCAGGTCAACCTACAGATGCTCAAAGGTAGTAATCTTAAAAAGAACAACAATAGCAAAATTAATAATTTTTCTCTGCATTTATTTCCCACTACTAGCAGGCACACAAAGATTATTCTATGGCCATTGAAAATCAGTTTTTTCAAGAATGATATTGACCTGCTAACTAGTGCACAGCATTGCTAGCGGGAAACAGAGTGCTCTGAGAATTCACTTTACATACATATATTTTAGGTTTAGAAAAATGCACCCAATGTCAGATTTTCCATGATGCCTCATGACCTAGTGCCTTTGGACTAACCCCTCAATATTAAAGACTGATTTACATTCTGTTGATCTCCCCAACCCATGAGCTGAGCACCAGTTTATGTTGATTGATGGTCTCTTGTTACTCTGCCTTATAGTCTGTGACCATTTGAAACTTCAAAATGGTTGAAGTCAAACATAACAGGCACTTTTGTTCAATGAAGCAAAGAGACAAGACTGGAAAACCAACTGTTCTGTCAAAAAAAAAAAAATATTCTGTCCAGACTAATCCGTCAGGTTTTCAGACCTCTGACACACTGCATTCTCAGCACACACAAAAGTGTCTGTGCTGAATGCAGACAAAACAACTGATGATATTTCTTTTATATCTAAATGTATAGCTTTTAAAAAATTAATAACCCATGTAATTATTTTCATTTAGTAATTACATTCTAAAGTATTTATTCTAAACACATAGAAGTGTATTTTAAAATTAAGGGCTTGTTACATTGTTGTTTATTATAAGTTTTTAAAAATAGAGAATTGATTAGTAAATTATAACTGGTTAAAGAAGTAGAAGGACATAAAGTCATTAAAAATTACATTTCAGATTATTTAAAGTATAGAAAGACAATATATTACATAAAAAATATTTTCAAATTCTTTGATATCAATTTATACCAAATGTATGTATCAACATAGATAAGATATATAGATTAAATAATGTTATTATATAGATAGAAATGTAGATATAGGTACATAAAAATACTAACATTATATACAAAAATGTTAATTATACATATTTTATAGTGAAATTATAAGCAATGTTTTTAGTTCCCTATGTGTTCCTATATTTTGCCAAAGTTCTAATTTAACATACAGTGTTTTTATCCGTGATGGTGAACCTATGACAAGTGCGTCAGCACTGACACGCGTAGCCATTTTCAATGACACGTGGCCGCATGAGGCCGCATATCAGAGAAGTATGGGGTCACATGCTGAGAAGGATGTTTCATCCTCGGCTCCTGCACGGCCAGGTGCAGTGACCGAAGATAAAACATTTGCTGTAGTGTAGACCCTCTGTGCCAGAGGTCTGGAGGCCAAAACAGCAGAACTCCGGCACAGTGTCTAGTCCTGGGACTTCTGGTTAGGCCATTTTTCTCAAAGTGACACACCACCCGAGTTATGCTCAGTGTTTTGGCGAATTTTGACACATCAAGCTCAAAAGATTGTCCATCACTGGTTTATATAAAAATATTCATAATTACAGTCTACATATATTTTTATCTTAATATCTAGCTACAATTATTGAGTATCAGCATCCTGTACTATGGTTTAAAAAATACTTACTGTAGTGTTAGGGTTAAGGTTAGGATTAGAAAATAAAAAATAAATAAATAAATAAAAATACTTACTGTACTTTAACACATATCTTATTATAACAATGCGTTTTTCAGGTCTGGTATGGTCTAAGCTCCAAAGGCCATGCAATCAAGCCCTTGTATGGATGACACCTTTACAGATCAATGTGTAATTTCAAAGCAGATAAGGTAAGGCAGGATGCCTGCAATGCTTTAAACTATATCACTTAGAAGTTCTGTGAGCTAACAGTGTTTATGAACATTATAGTGATCAAATAAATATAAACTGTCAATTACCATTAACAAGAAAATACCTCTTAATCACAGATTAAGAATGAAAATTGGACACTTCCAGGAATACAATTTTCAGCAAACATCAGTTGAAAGAGGTAGAAAAATAAAGAAAGCATGAAGAGAGAAATTCCCTTGATACATCTATTCTTGTTTTCTCAACTCAGTGAGCATATCAGAAATGAAAATGGAGGAAATAATTTCCCAATATACTGAACGGTAAATGGGAAAGTTCACAACTGTAAGAATACCTTGTCCTACTTTTAGTTATGGCCATGAAGCAATGACGATTTTCCTCGGTCAGAGAGCAACTTGGCAAGTCTGACAAATTCCAAAAAATGTTTCATGTTTGACTAATGAGAATTACATGTATGAGCCTCTAAAATTTAAGCACAGAATTATATTTATATTGATTTTTAGATATTTTAAAAAAAGAATTTCTAGTTATTCACTATTTATCCTTTTTATAAAACATTCTTTGATTTTTTTTTCTATATTACTCTGTTCCCTGAAAGGCTGACCATCACAGAGGACATCACTAGGGCTCCCTTGCTGGCTTGCTTTTAGATGGTTTTAGTCAGTGAATGACATCACCCAAAGGTCAAAACATAGAGGATGGACCAGGGTTTTCATCTTCTGCTTCCTCCTGTACTCAGGAAGCAGCCATAGCCTCTCACAGCCATAGTTGCCTCTAAGGGCTCGTTTTTTGGTGATGTTATCTTTTCCAACAATTACCCTGTCCTTTCATTTTATGGTTGTTAATAGTTTTATTTTAGTGCTAGTCTCTGGGTGTCTAATCACTCCCCCAGAGTTTATAACAGTAGATATAATTTGTAATTATATATATATATATATATATATATATATATATATATATATATATATATATATTCTTATATATGTGCTAATACTTATATACTATATTATATTATAAAATATTATCTTATCTTTTATTAATATCTCATAAATTACATATAATATATACTCATGTTAATATCAAAATTATTATGGAATATATTCTAAAGCTATTATATCAAGCAGTACACTATTTGAGATTCAGTGTATTAACTCACATAGCAGGAACTGGTTCTAACAGTTTGTTTAATAAATTGAAGCCCAGATTCAGTGGTACCCTACCTGTGAGTGATGAACCGAGATAAGGAATCTGCTCTGTCATATTGTAATTGAAGGAAACTAGAGGTTTAAGTAGACATAAATGTGGGATTGAACCTCTTATGGGCAGAATTCATAACTACTTTCTAACCATTGGAAAACAGAAGGAAACACATAGTAAGGGGCCCAGCATGCTGAAGAGCCCTGTGTGACTGTTTAAAATAGCTTTGAGATGGTGATAAGAGATTTTGCCTTTGGCTTAGATGCTCTTATTTAAGTAGGAATAAAATATTTCAAGGTGGCAGGGACCTAGTTGTAAGGCTCCACTCAGAAACAGAGATAGCCTAATGGCATAATACACCACAGGGATGCAGTAGCAATCAAAGTTTATTGACACTTAGAAATCTATAGAGGTTTAATACTGGCTTCTGATTCATGAAATAGATGAGTAACCCACTAAGGTATTACTTGGTTAATATAACCCTGAAATCACTGTTATATGACAAAAAACAAACAAACTGATGAACAAACAAGCAAACAAGGTGCTAGCATGAATCCACACCCAGACCTAAGTCAGTTCACATATTCTGAACCCTTTGAGTGAGGATATAGTCAGAGAACCATTAGAGATGAACTCTAAAACTGGTCTCAAAAAAATACTGTAAATCTTCCCCAACTTTTACCCAGAGAAAACCTTAGCCATTTTAAAGGTGACTATGTGAAGAATAGATGCCCAGATATATAAATATATAAAACTAATATATAATATTAATACACCAGTCCCAGGGGAAATAAATGCCACTGTGGTTCAATAGCTAAAAGTGGGGCTTACAAAAAGGCACTTGATAAACAGACACTTGGTCTAAATTTGTCTCACAGTGGGTCCTTTGGGCTTATTTCCCTAGTTTCTGCATGAATAATTGTAGTAAATATATTTAGAACTGGCATAATTCCCACACGGCTTCCCTGAGCTATGAAATAAGGACTAGATAGAAAGGGACAAATGAAGTCCCTGAAACTGCCTGTTCCACCTCTGGACAAAATGGAAAACCAAAAGTAATACTACATTTTTGAGAGAAAGAGCAGAGTTTAGAAGATATTAAAGATGCAAGAATGGTGAAGCTAAATGCTACTTCTGTAATGACTATGAATTATTATAAATTTGATTAAGCCATGATTAGCAATGAAATGTATTCATTGAGAAAAACCAAGAAAACTCTTGGATCTCAGTATGTGGACATTGATTTGGCATACACATTTTTTTAATCCCAGTCAAGAAAATTAAAAATAGTTTCCTTTTACCAGGTAGAGATATTAGTGTACCCTTATTGGCTAAGCAGAACCATTAACTATCACACTTTCTTCGTTTGCCATAATGTAATTGACAGAGACCTTGATCATCTGATCGAGCGTGTTATTAAGTCATACGAAAAGCAACAGGAAATACCACGTAGCTTAGTTGCCTTGGAGTAAGAATAAGAATGATAAACTCATTAAATTTAGGAGCATGAATCTTTAGCGAAGTTACTAGGAATGGGGTGGCCTTGGTGTATAGGTTATCACTTCTAAAGTGACAGATAGTTGCTGTACTTTGCAGTAGCTATAAGAACAACAACAAAAAAGATACAATATAATTTAAAATATATATTCAAGTATATATATTTAAATATGTATATATATGCATATTTGTGAATATATAAATATATATGTACAAACACACTTTGAAGAAATAAAAGGATGTCAGCTAATTTTAGAAGAAAAATAGCAGATGCAACTACCCTGAGGGAGGAAACAACTTGGCTCACATTAGGAACAGAGAAGAAAGTAAGGTGGCCATAGAGTAAGGAGTATATGGTAAGGTTAAAGGGGTTGTCTAAAGCCCAGTTATAGGGCATCAAAGGTCACCGTGAAGATTGTGGATTGCATCCTAACTACAACTGAAGAGGTTTAAACTGGGGGGAGGATGAGGACTGATGTGATTTGATTCGTTTAAAAATAATGCATCTGGTTATAATGCGAAGAATTTGGGAAACAAATTTGGTAAAATTAGAGGCCTTAATTTGTCAGAGAGAAAAAAAGGGAAATAATGGCTGACTTATTTGTTTTTTTATTTACTTATTTTTAAGCTTTTTTCTTTTTTTAAAAATTTTTATTAATTTTAATTTATTGTCTTAACATGGATTCAAGTGTACCACTCAATATAACTCCCTTACCCCCACCCCATGTCCTTCATAATACCCCCTTTGTCCCCCTCCTCCTAACCCCCTAACAAACCCCTTCCCCTTTCCCTATGGAATTTGCTGTCCTGTTATCTGTATCTATGTGTTTTGAATATATAATTTCACTAATTCCTTCACCTTTTCTGATCTTATCCCCTCATCCTCCTTCCCACTGACAGGTGTCCCTCTGCTCCCTGTGACCCCTCCTCTGCCTCTATTCCTCAGTTCACTTTATTCATTAGATTCCACATATAAGTGAGATAATATGATATTTGTCTTTCTCTGCCTCGCTTATTTCACTTAGCATAATAATCTCCAGGTCCATCCATGCCTTTGCAAAAAGTAAGATTTCCTTCTTTTTCATGGCCATGTAGTATTCCATTGTGTATATGTATGATCGCTTTTTAATCCACTCATCCACTGATAGACACTTGGGTTGTTTTCAGATCTTGGCTATTGTAAACAATGCTGCAATAAACATGGGGGTGCATTTCTTCTTTTGAATCAGTGACTTGGTATTGTTAGGATATCTTCCTAAAAGTGGTATAGTTGGGTCAAAAGGCAGTTCCATTTCTAATTTTTAGAGGAAATGCCATACTATTTTCCACAGTGTCTGCACAAGTCTACATTCCCACCAGTAGTGCAAGAGGGTTCCTTTTTATCCACACCGTTGCCAGCACTTATCGTGTGTTGATTTGTTAATGAGCATCATTCTGAGAGGTGTGAGGTGATATCTCAATGTGGTTTTAATTTGCATTTCTCTGATGATTAGTGAAGTTGAACATGTTTTCATATGCCTATTGGCCATCTGTACATCCTTTTTGGAGAAATTTATATTCAATTCTTTGGCCCACTTCTTAATTAGATTGTTTATCATCCTGGTGTTGAGTTCTTTATAAATTCTAGTTATTAACTCCTTATCAGATGCATGGGTGAATATGTTCTCCCATTATGTGGGCTGTCTTTTTATTTTGTTAGTGGTGTATTTTGTTGTGTAAAGCTTTTTAGTTTGATATAGTCCCATTTGTTTTTCTTGTACTTTATTTAACTTGCACAAGAAGATAAATCACTAAAAATATTGCAGGAGAGATACTGAAGAGTTTACTGCCTATGTTTTCTTCCAAGATGTTTATGGTTTCATGACTTACGTTTAAGTCTTTTATCCACTTTGAGTTTATTTTTGTGAGTGGTGTAAGTTGGTGATCTAGTTTTATTTCTTTTGCATGTACCTGTCCAATTTTCCCATCACCATTTGTTAAAGAGACTGTCTTTACTCCATTGTATGCTCTTACCTCCTTTGTCAAATATCAGTTGACCATAAAGACATGGGTTATTTCTGGGTTCCCTGTTCTGTTCCATGTATGCTTGTTCTTATGCCAGTACCAAGCTATTTTGATTATAATGGCCTTGTAATAAAACTCCATATCAGAACATGCAATATCTCCCACTTTATTCTTCATTTTCAAGATTGCTGAGGCTATTCATGTGCTTTTTTGGTTCTATATAAATTTTGGAATATTTGTTTCATATCTTTGAAGTATGCCGTGAATATTTTAATAGGAATTGAATTGAATGTATAGATTGCTTTGGGTAATATAGACATTATAATGATGTTTATTCTTCCTATCTATGAACACAGTATATGCTTCCACTTGTTTGTATCTTCCTTGATTTCTTTTTCCAATGTTTTATAGTTTCCCGAGTATAAGTCCTTTACCTCTTTGGTTAAATTTACTCCTAGGTACTTTATTTAATTTTTGGTGTTGTTGCAATAGTGAAGGGGATTGTTTCTTTAATTTCTCAGATAATTTATTATTTGTGTATAAAAATGTCGCTGATTTCTGAATATTACTTTTATACCCTGCTACCTTGCTGAATTCATTTATCAGGTCTAGTAGTTTTGTTTTGTTTTTTACTGAAACTTTAGGGTTTTCTATGTACAGTATCATATCATCAGCAAATAACGACAATTTTACTTCTTCTTTTCCAATATGGACGCCTTTTATTTCTTCTCATCTGATTGCTGTGGCTAGGACTTCCAGAACTTTGTTGAATAAGAATTGTGAAATGGGCACCCCTGCCTTGTTCCTTATCTTAAGGGGATTGCTTTTAATTTTTCTCATTGAGTATGATGTTGACTGTCGGTTTGTCATAGATGGCCTTCATTATGTTGAGGTATGTTCTCTGTATTCCCATTTTGCTGAGAGTTTTAATCATAAATGGGTGCTGAATTTTATCAAATGCTTTTTCTGCATCTATTGATATACATCATGTGATTTTTATCCTTCCTTTTGTTTATGTGACGAATCACATTGATTGATTTGTGAATATTATACCAACCTTGCCTCCCAGGAATAAATCTCACTTGATCATGAGGTATGACTTTTAAATATATTGCTGGATGTGGTTTGCTAATATTTTGTTGAGAATTTTAACATTTATGTTCACCAGGGATATTGGTCTATAGTTTTCTTTCTTTTTAGTGTGTTTAACTGATTTTGGAATGAGAGTAATGCTTGCCTCATAAAAGGAGCTTGGAAGTCTTCTCTCAATTTTTTTGTAATGCCTTGAGAAGAATAGATATTAGTGCTTTTTGAATGTTTGGTAAAGTTAACCTGTGAAGCCATCTGGTCCAGGACTTTTGTTTGCTGGAAATTTTTTGATTACTGTTTCAATTTGATTTTGTTGTAATCAGTTTATTTAGGTTTTCTGATTCTTCCAGATTGAATTTTGGAAGATTCTATGTTTCTTGGAATTTATCCATTTCATCACGTTGTCCAATTTTCCGGCATATAAATCTTCATAGTATTTTCTTACAATCCTTTCTGTTTTTGTGGTGTCAGTTGATACTTCTTCACTTTCATTTTTAATTTTATTTATTTGAGTCCTCCCTCTATTTTTCTTGATAAATCTGGTTAAAGGTTTGTCAATCTTGTTTACCTTTTCAAAGAACCAGCTCTTGGTTTCATTGATTTTCTGTATTTTCTTTAGCCTCTATATCATTTATTTCCACTCTGATCTTTTTATTTCCTTCCTTCTATGTCCTCTGGGTTTTATTCATTGTATGTTTTCTAGTTCTTTTAGATGCAGGGTTAAGTTGTTTGTTTGAGCTTTTTCTTGCTTCTTAAGGTATGCCTGTAATGCTATGAATTTTCCTCTCCGTACTGCTTTTGCTGTGTCCCATAAATTTTGAGTTGTTATATGTTATTTTCATTTGTTTTAAGAATATTTTTTATTTCTTCCTTGATCTTGTTGTTAACCCATGTGGTTATTAATAACATGCTATTTAGCCTCCAAGTGTTTGAATATTTTTCAGTTTTTCTATTGCAGTTGATTTGTAGTTTCATGCCATTGTGATCAGAGAAGATGCTTGATATGATTTTAATCTTCTTAAATTTATTGAGACTTGTTTTGTGTTAATGTGATTTATCTTAGAGAATGTACCATGAGCACTTGAAAAGAATGTATATTCTGCTGTTTTGGGGTGAAAAGTTTTGAAGAAATCAATTAAATCTAGTTGATCTAGTGTGTCATTTAAGGCAGCTGCTTCTTTGTTAATTTTCTGTCTGGAGGATCTATCTATTGATGTTAGTGGAGTATTGAAATTCCCTACTATTATAGTATTGCTGTTGATCTCACGCTTTATGTCCATCACAATCTGCTTTATATATTTAGGTGTGCCTATATTAGGCACATAGTTATTTACAATGATTATATTCTCCTGTAGCATTGTTCTTCTTATCATTGTGTAGTGACCTTCTTTATCCTTTACTATATAGCCTTTGTTTTAAAGTCTATTTTGTCAGATATAAGTATTGCTACCCCAGCTTTTTTAAAATTTCATTTTGCATGAAGTGCTTTTCTCCATCTCTTCACTTTCAGCCTATGTGTATCTTTTGTTCTGAGGTGGGTGTCTTGTAGACACATATTTACAGGTCCCACTTTCTTATTCACGCAGCTACCCTGTGTCTTTTGATTGGAGCATTTAATCTATTTACATTTAAAGTTATTATTGATATATACTTATTTATTGCCATTTTATTCTTTAAATCTACAATCTTTTTCTAGATTTTCTTTTCTTTGCTCTTTTTTACTACAGGCCCCTTTACATTTCCTGTAGTATTGGTTTGATTATAATGAATTTTTTATTTATTTATTTTTTTGTCTGGGAAGTTTTTTATTTCTCCTTCAATTTTAAATGATAGCCTTGCTGGATAAAGCAGTCTTCACTGTAGGTTCTTGTTTTCCATTACTTTGAATATTTCTTGCCAATCAAGAATATTTCTGGCCTCAAATGTTTTTGTTGAGAAGTCAGATGTCATCCTTATGGGGGTTCCTTTGTGGGTAATTAATTTCTTTTTCTTGCAGCTTTTAGTATTCTTTCTTTTTCTCTTAACTTTGGCATTTTAATTTTCACGTGTCTTGGTGTAGGACTTCTTGGGTTCCTCTTTAATGGAACTCTCTGTGCTTCTTGAACTTGGGTGACTTTTTTCTTCATCAATTTAGGGAAATTTTTAGCTATGTCTTTTTCAAACAGGTTCTCTATCCATTGTTTGTTCTATTCTCCTTCAAGAACTCCTATGATGCAGATGTTGATTCTTTTCATGTCACTGAGCTCTCTTAGATTTTCCTTTGTCTTTTTGAGCCACTTTTCTTTTTGTTGCTCTGCTTCTATACTTTTATTTATCTTGTCCTCTGAATCACTGATTTGATTCTCTGCTTCATCCAGCCTCCTGTTGATTCCTTCTAGTGCAGTCTTCATTTCAGATATTGTATTTGTCATTTCTGACTGGTTCTTGTTTATGATTTTAATGTCCATTGTGATCCTTCATATCTCTTTATTTAGGTGCTCATTATGTCCATCCATTGTTGCTCTAAGATCGTTGAGCATCCTAAAAATTATTATTTTAAACTCTGTTTCTTGTTGTGTGGTTGCTTTCAATTTATGCAGTTATTTTTGTGGAGATTTCTCTTGATTCATTTGGGTCACTTTTCTCTGTCTGCCCCTTTTGTCTGTGCATTAGGTAGCATTGTCTAAGCTTGAAATTTTTTTCATGTCTTTATGAGGAAGATGGGCTTGTTGGTATTGACCTCCAGGCCACCTGTTTTCCTTGTTCTAAGAATGCTTCTTGAGGGTACTATTTTCTCTCTTGGTGTATGTGAGTATTGAATGCAGTCAGTCCTTTTGTGAGTACAGTTATTACTTTAAGCTGACTGGCTTTAAGGGTTAACCTTGATCATGTGTATTATACATTGTGAAATTTCTGTCTTTTGGGGCGTATATATTCTCCACAGTGTCTGGTGCCTGCTAGACTCTTTCTTTGGGCATGCTGCTTGTGTAGCTAGCTGTGTCTAGGGTTGGTGCTGTCTGCCACCCATTACCAGTTTCATTGGCTCTATATTTTATTAGGTCAGCATCAGCTGTTGTTTGTAACCCACTGTGGGCTACCTGTCTGCAGCTACAGCACTTTTTGCTGTGTGTCTGAGTTTTCTGTGCCTGGGTATTGTGGGAAGCACCAACTCTTTATAAGGATCAGCTTTTTCCTGCTTAGAGCTGACAGAAACTCCATAAAAGCCCCAATCTTTGTATGATAAGTAAACTGGGGTTGTAAATACAACGTTAGTGGAACCCCCTACTCCAGGGGTTTCTTGATCTAGAGCTCAGTACAGGAAATGTGGCCCCTACTCAAGAGTCTAATCCCTCAGCCACTTCTGGATACTCAGATTTTAAAAAGTGAGCAGCAGGTTCAGATCAAGTGTGGCCGACAGTCCCCTTTGTAGAAGTTCTTATAGCTGATGAGACTGAGAGAGTCCTCTCCTGGGGCTGACTGTAACCCCCTTGAAGATGGATGACCAGATCCAACAATAGGTTCACAGGAACCCACCAGTTTGGTTGAATGTTTATGCTCCAGGAGTCTCTCCCTTTCCCTTGAGGAATCTATCCCTGCAGGGCAGGATATACAGCATGCAGACAGTCTGACTATGAAGGTCTACCCTATCCAGTGTTTATGAGCTAATGTGCCTGTGCTAATCACAGAGATTAGAACTCTCCTCAGCTGGGCCAGGATTGAAGAGCACTTCTTTAGGATACCACTCTAACAAGGGTTGTTAGGTCCTGAATCAATGCTTTCTGCAGCTGGCCACTAGATATGCCAGTCATGGACCTCCCTGGCAGGAACTCAATGCAGACCAGTGGTAGACAGTTCCCTTAACTGGCCCTCTGCAACCTTGGAGCTACAAGTAATCCAGAGTTTTTGGCTGCCTCTGCTGAATTCAGGTGCACATGAAAATATAAGCTGCACACCTAGGCTGACTTTGACTCACTCTTGATCTGGGGGAAGGTCCTCTTAAAAGCCCAGGTTCCCTGAGTTCCACCTTTTGAAGCCTTTCTTTGCTGGCTGCTTCTTAGACTCAGCCACTCAAATAACCTCTGGCAGAGTCTAGAACCTGTGGCTATTCAGCAATTAGTAATGATGATGAGTGTGGCTTTGCTTTTCAGCCCCAGGTGTCAATCTGTCCAGACTTTTTTCACAGACCTCAGTAGGGTGTGGCCCCAGAAATCTGGTGGGTGTGGCCTCTGAGATCCAGAGGTGTGGTCTTCCCTCAGTTCAGACAGTTTCTACTGAGTCTCCTGTGAGGCAGAAGCATCAGTTTTAGACTCAGGAGCATGTGGGGGGAAAGCTCTGGTCTCAATACCAGAAAACTGAGTCACTGATATGAATTTGCTTCCTGGTCTCTCAGAATGACCCATCGCCATGACTTGGGTAGGAGACACTCCAGAGGGTAGAGCAGTTGCTTTTACCCAGGCTCATGCTGCTCAGAGGGTACTGCTCTACCCAAGAAAGATAGCAACTGTAGTATTGGTGAATGACTCAGCATAGAGGTTCCAGTTGCCATCCTCCACCATGTCTCTCCCTGGACCTCCAACTTTATGCTCTCCTCATGCAACTCTAGTCCTCTCATCTCTCTCTCTACTGGAGTCCCAGGTAAGTGAGTGTGAATGGGATTTTCTGTGTGGGCCCTTTAAGACAGAGCCTGTATCTCAGAGAGCTCCGTCTTTTTCACACAGACAAAAATCCTGCTTTTTTCAGTGCCAAATGTTGTCAGGGCACCTCTTCTAGGATCTGGGGCTCCGAGCCTTGGGCTGAGGACCCACTCCTCTCAGGGTGACCCGCACTGAGACTCCCTCCAGACCCTGAGCCACCACTAGCTCCTGCTAGCAGGGTAGCCCTTTCCAAGTCTCCACCCTTCCTACCAGTCTTGGTGTGGCTTCTTCTGTGGTCCTTGGTTATAGACTCCTCTTCCTTTAGTCCAAAGTTGGTTTTTCAAGATGATTGCTCTTTAATTAAGTTGTAATCCAATTTGGTCCTGGGATGTGGCTGTTGGAACATCCACCTAGTCTGTCGCCATCTTGGAAATTTCCTGACTTATTTATTGAGAAATTACATATTTGTCTTGTTATCATTAGCTCAGGTCTCAAGATTCATTTGATTTATTTCAAGCAAATTGCCAAAAACAAATGTAATAACAGCAGATAGTCTGTGAGACAGAGCACCAGTATTAAAGATTAGCAACAGAAATTTTTGCTTAAATAAAAATAAATAATATATGATGGATCAATCCATGGACCATTTTACATTATCCTGGAATTTAAGTGCATACCTCACTTTGGAGAAATCTGGTTTAGAGGGATAGTCAGCAGTAGAGAGTTAATGAAAGTGTAGAAAAATTGTACAGAAGTGGGTTCAGTTTGCAAACTTCCTGGAAAACTGAGTAATAAACTTCTTTCTCCAAGCATCCTGACTGTCCTGCAGATCCTCAGAGCTGAGAATACAAAATTTTAAAAAGAGCTTTGCTTTCCATCTCTGTCTTTTTCTATCTTTTTCTCTGTATCTTCCATAATCTATGCTAAACCAATCAACCATGTAGTAAAATGCTCTGCTAACAATCTTGTGGAAGTCAGAGCAATCATTGAGGAACAAAGGCAAACAGTCTCACTTTGTCAGAGTTAGCCAGGTAATGGGGAGAATGCTGGATTATTATCCAGGCTGAAGAAGTTGTAAAGTAAGAATTTTACATGAACAGTCTCTACTCATCACTCTATCTATGCAAGTTATGACCATCTCACTCCCTGCAGACTAGGAAATCCTGGCTCAAAGAATTGAATACTCGAAAGTTGCTATATCATTCAATACATATTATTAAATGTCTATTAATTGATAATACTTCATGCTTTTATTTATTACTTTAAAAAAAACTATTGGAGTCTCCCCCTACCCTCCATCTTTGGTTTTGTTTTCTGTAGTTTTAGTTTCTCTGATCAACCGCAGTCTGAAATATTAAATAGAAAATTACAGAAGTAAACCATTTATGCTTTAAATTGCCTGCTATTCTGAGTATCCTGAGGATATCTTGTGTCATCACTCTCCCTCTTACCCAGAATATGAAGCATCCCTTTTGTCCAGTACATCTACACTACATACCCTCCTTGCTTGTTAGTCACTTAGTAGTGTCTGAGTTATCCTATCAACCATTCCAGGGTCTCAGTGCTTGGGTTCAAGTCATCCTTATCTTACTTATAATGGCCCCACACTCATCTACATAACTTTTATTACAGTACATTGTTATAATCATTGTATTATATTTTTAGTTATTGTTAATCTCTTACTGTGTCTAACTTATAAACTAAACTTTAACGGTGGTATGTATTATAGGGGAAAAATACCCCATAGTATATATAGGATTTGGCTTTCCTACAGATAAGGGGAAACTACTATAAATTGTATCTGATAGCAGACAATAAAAATCTATGCAGATGTTAGTATTATGACCAGACTGTGATCATACAGAAATAAATAGCAGGGATGCAATTTGGAATTGAGCCTTCCATTTCCTTTGTGGAATTGTTCCCACGTTTTACAAAATAATTTTTTGAGGAAGTCATAATCTTTGCACTATTTCCCTCACCAGACTATATGGGTTTACCCATATTCTGTCCTTTTATTATTAAAGAAAAAACAACTATCAGAAGCCTATTTGCTTCCTGGACAAATGTGGATAGCATCACACACTCGTAGCAAAAACAAAATGCAAATAACACAAGACACCCAAAAGTGTGTATGAGACACTGTGGAAGACAGTGTGGAAAGCTCAAATGGCACACACAGACCATCTGGCCACTCGTTGACCATGCAACCTTAACAAGTTTTTGCTTCTTTTAAGCCTTGTTACCTTTATTTGTGTGGAGGAAATGATGAACCACATAATTTAACACTAATGTCAGAATTCAATGAAATGGAAAGGTAGTATCACATAGTAGTTAAGACGGTGGTTCCCTGAATCTTTTGCTAGCTGTGTAATCCTGGGCAGATTACTTAACCTCTCACTTAAATTTTTTTCATCTGTAAACTGGATAATGGAAGTACTTACCTTTAAGGTTCTAGTGAGGCTTACATTAGTTGACACATAAAAACTATTATTACAGTGCCTGGCACATGACTAATGTTCAATAAATGTTACCTATGATGATAACAATCATAATGATCATGAACAAGAACCAAGTGTAAGTACTATAAAAATGTCCAGGATATAAACAAGACTCTATACTTGTACAATCTACCCCATAATTCAATGTACCACATTAATATTTGCCTGTGAGATTTAGACTAAAGTTGAAGATAAAATAGCAGTTGTTATACACAAAATTATAAAGGCATTCATATAGAAGCTACAGCCCCTCTAGGCTGGCTTTGTCAGGATCTAAGAAGATATTGGGACTCACACATTTCTCCAGGGCCCATTAATGACAAACCAGTTCACCTCAAACTTTTAAAAAATAATCCAATTATTTGCTGTCGTTGTTCTTGAAAGACTACTAGAAGTCCACTCTATTCTTTTATTTAAAAGTGCTGTCCTAAATATCAAAGCACTCCAGGAGCTAAAACATCACAAGACACTTTCAGGATTTGATGACGAGTGAGGAAGATTGGTCCAGAGGGATCCATTAAAAATCATTATTATCTTAAATGTGACTCTTTCATACACCACTCACAGATAGCAGGGGGTAAAGAATTGACAGCTTCATGTAATGTGACTTAAGGATTCAATATGATTTAAGGATTATTGTTGGCTTTAAGAAATTTGTTGCAAAGCAGAAATTTCTTGGCACTTTGATGTTAGTTTTCTATGTTCTCCTATTTTCAGAGAAATATAACAAAATAGACAAAATAGTTAAACCAAAAAATAACCACACACACACACACACACACACACACACACACACACACACACACTCCTCCTGCCTTCTCTGATGTATGTGTGTTGACATGCTTGGAAGAGCTAAGCGTCAATTACTGCATCCAACCAAAAACACTGTACTTGTATCTTTGTAATAAATCATAAGACAAGAGCAACTCTTTTAGTAATGAGAGTCTCAGAACCAGGGCTCTGTCTCAGCTACATTGTGTAACCCAAGACATAGTATTCATCTGTGTCACAGATAAAATAAGAAGTTTGCACTAGATGAATGTCAAGGTCTCTTCCAACACCAAAGATCATTGAATGCTATGCTATCTCTGTGGCCTCTTCCTAAGAAAAGCTCCATGCTAGGCTGGTTGCTATCCCTCCAGCATGCTCAGGGATTTCTCTCCTGATTCAGTCTCTAGCAGTGGTTTGCAGAAGCTGTCAGAAGTAGCAGAAACAATTGAATAGGTCTTTCTGTTTCTTATTTCTACAAAATGAAACATTTCACAAATCTTTATTTCCTCTTCCTGTGCTTGATAGAAAAAAGAGATATACTATAGGCTTGGACCGAAAGTGGCTATCCTTCATAAGAACTGTACTAATAGAAACATTAACAAAATAGTAACAGCGATAACGATTAACATTTATTGAACACTTATTATATGCCAGACACTACCATAAAGCCTTTACATGCATTACCATTGAATCTTCACAATAACCTCATAAGTCATATTGTCATGCTATTTTAGTCAAGAGAAAGCATACTCAGAATAACCTTTTAAATCACCTGTAATCCAACATTAAAACTAACAGCTAGGATGCAAAATCAATTTTGTTTGATTCCAGATCTTAGGTTCTTGACTGTGATGATAGTTAAAACTGTAACACCAGGTCTATCCAAGAGTGAGGGTAGATATGAGGTGTTAATAAAGGATTAAGTTAAGAAATGATGAGGGAATGGGAAAACAGCATAAATCCACCGGGCACAGGAAATGATTTAAACCAGGAGGATAAGGATCTAACACCAGCATCAAGTCAAGAATGAAAGAAAGGCCCAAGGCATGTAGCCAGTGCTAATTATTCAAAAGACAGACTGATAACACTAAGGCCAGGAAAGCAGGTAAAAATCAAACTCAAGGAAGCTAAGGAGAAACTGGGAAGATATAAGAACCAGAAATTAGGTGGGTGCTAGCCCAGTGTGGCTCTTTGTTTGGAATTTGAGACTTGTTAGTACTTATATAAAGACCATATTTTTCTTGAGAGAGTCAGAGAGAGGGATAGATAGGAACAGACAGACAGGAACGGAGAGAGATGAGAAGCATCAATCATCAGTTTTTTGTTGTGACACCTTAGTTGTTCATTGATTACTTTCTCATATGTGCCTTGACCGAGGGCCTTCAGCAGACCGAGTAACCCCTTCTTTGAGTCAGCGACTTTGGGTCCAAGCTGGTGAGCTTTTTTTTTGCTCAAGCCAGATGAGCTCGCACTCAAACTGACAACCTCGGGGTCTTGAACCTGGGTCCTCTGCATCCCAGTCTGACACTGTATTCACTATGCCACCACCAGGTCAGGCCACATTTTTCTAAAGATGCTATTATCTCCCCAGAGCCTGAACCGTTTGTTACTTCTCCTATTCCCATACATGCAGCAAAGTAAGCACTAAGAGGAGAGCCCATACGTATGTTAATTCTTTATGAATCATTTCTATGTAAAGTGCTAAAAAATGCCTTAATTCTTAAATTACTTAATGTCATAATCATTTTAATTGCACAAACAAATAGAATAAAACAGGATGTTTTAACTTCGGAGTATTTGAAATGACTTATTACATATCCTCCTATTGCCACAGCCCCCTAACACATTATTGACAGTACTCAACAACCTCCACCATGGTGTTAGATAATGGTGATATGAGAAGTACTCCTAATCTCTCACCTTGAAATTTCAACAAATTGAACAACTATAACACATGAAAGCAACCCCAGCTGGGCTTGCAGGTACACCTGAAAGATCTGAGCACCAAATGGACTAAAAGTGGCTGGGATGAGATGAAAATGAGGGCAGAAGATAAAACACACTTGCAGTTGCTTCCTGAAATAAGCCTGGAGTGGCTGGGTTTTTTTTTTTCTCAATATATTACCTATATAGATCCAGTGAAAACAGTTATATTGAAGCACTGGATAACCAAGAACGACAAGCCTAGAGCTAAATCTTAAGTCAGATTTATTTCTAAGTCCAGAAAACTAAGCACCTTCTCCATATACTTTTCCTTCTGTACATTAAATGAGCCCAATATTCTTACATCAAGGAAGTAAAGGTAGTTTTTAAAAATTGTATTACAGTTGACATGCAGTTATATTAGTTTCAGCACAGTGATTACACATTTATATAGTTTATGATGTGATTTTCCCTGGTAAATATTTATCTGACACCATACACAGTTATTACAATATTTTTTTACTATATTCCCTATGCTGTACTTTATATCCCTGTGACTACTTTGTAACTGCAAATTTGTACTTCTAAAACCCTTTACCCTACAACACCCCCCAATTGGCAACTATTATTTTGTTATCTGTATTTATGAGTCTGTTTATGTTTTGTTTGATCATTTATTTTGTTCTTTAGATTTCTTTCTTTTTTTTTTTTTGTTCTTTAGATTTCATATGCAAGTAAAATAATATGGTATTTGTCTTTTTCAGTCTGACTTATTTCACTCAGCATAATATCTTCTAGGTCCATCCATACTCTTATAAATAGTAAGATTTATTCTTTTTTGGTACTACATAATATTCCATTGTATATATGTACTACAGCTTTAAATCCACTGGTTTTTAAATGGGCACTGGGTTGCTTTCATAAGTTGACTGATGTAAAGAATACTATAGTGAACATAGGGGTTCATATTTCTTTAAATATATACCCAGAAGTTAAATAGCTGGGTCATAAGGTAGTTTAATTTTTAATTTTTTTGAGAAATCTTCACACTGTTTTCCATAGTGGTTGCACAAATTTGCATTCCCACCAACAGTGCATGAGAGTTCCTTTTTCTCCACATGCTGGCCATTTGTTTTTTGTTGATTCATTGATGATAGCCATTCTAACAGGTATGGGATAATATATTGTTATGGTTTTAATTTGTATTGTTCTGATGATTAGTGAGCATCTTTTCATATGTCTATTGACCATCTATCTGTATGTCCTCTTTGGATAAGCATCTAAAAAATGTGTCCATTTTTTAATTGAATTGTTTGAGGGGTTTTGGTGTTGAGTTGTCTGAGTCTTTTACAAATTTTGGATACTAACCCAAAGGTTTTTTTATTTTTTATTTTATTTGTATTTATTGATTTTTAGCCAGAGAGGAAAGGAGATGGAGAGAGAGAGGAAGAAAGAGAGACGGACACAGGAACAACAACTCATCCCTGTATGTGCCCTAACCGTGGATTGAACCTGCAACCTCTGTGGTTCAGGTCAATGCTCTATCCAAGTGAGCTATCCCACCAGAGCTATTAGAAGTTTTATTGGTGAATATATTCTTTCATTCAGTAGGCAGTCTTCTTATTTTGTTGACGATTTTCTTTGCTGTTCAAACTTTTTAGTTTTATGTAGTCGTATTTGGTCATTTTTCCTTTTATTTAAGAAGTAAAAGTACTTTTTAGATGAGAATGTAAAATGTTTTAATTTTTTGTTTCTGAAAAGAAAATAGCAAACAAATATTGGTTTTGAATCTTTTTTATAGACATATTTTATTCTCTCTACAGATTTCAATTATATTTATTATTTAAATTATTATTAAAAACAATGATTTATCATAACAGCATTAGTAATAATAATTTTTTTCTTAATCATCAAAATGAAGTAAAATGCCCAAATGTAAACATTCATTAAAACACCTTGATGATTGTTGTTTTCTTACATTTGTAAATATATTATTAGATATATGTTGGTATTGGTTATGTATATAACAATTTTTTTTTTTTTTTTGGTGAGAGAGACAGAGAGAGTCAGAGAGAGGGACAAATAGGGACAGACAGACAGGAAGGGAGAGAGATGAGAAACATCAATTCTTCATTGCGGTCCTCAACATCCCAGGCCAATGCTCTATCCACTGCGCCACCATCTGGTCAGGCTGTATATGACAATTTTAAAGTTGTGTACCATTAAGTCTGACATTAGCTCTCTACAAAAGCTGTGGCATAAATCACAAATTAAATATTTTTTGAAAGGGGAAGGAAGGACTAAATTTAGAATAAATATGACTTCTGTCCAATTTTAAGATTCTGTTCATTGGACTAAACACTTCAGATTTGAAAGCTTGTCCAATGAAAATTCTTTGCCCTCACCCAAGGCCTACTTTGATGTCATACTCAGTAATTGACCACATCCTTAAAAACAAACATATAAAGAAGAAAAAATTAGTTTATTAATTTTCACAGTGCATCAGTACTGAAGGGACTTTCATGGAAGGTTTGGTTGAGAGATAAGATGAAGGCTCTGGTCAGTTGGCTCAGTGGTAGAGCATCAGCTGGCAAGAGAATGTCCTGGGTTTGATTCCCAGTCAGGGCATACGGAAGAAGCAACCATCTGCTTCTTCACTGTTCCCCCTCCCCCTTCTTCCTCTCCCTCTCTCTTTCTCTCCCACAGCCATGGCTTGAGGTTCGAGTGAGTTGGTCCCATCAGCTGAGGATGGCTCCATGACCTTGCCTCAGGAGCTAAAATGGCTGGTTGCTGAGCAACCAAGCAGCAGCCCCATATGGGCAGAATATCTTCCCCTAGTGGGCTTGCTGGGTGGATCCTGGTCAGGGCACATGCGGGAGTCTATCTGCTTCCCTGACTCTCACTTAATAACAATAACAAAAAGATGTTGTAAATTTTATGTCATGCAACAATCTGTTCATTAGTAACCACATTAGCTATTTCTGTTCACCGTCAACCTGTTTCTCTATTGCTTTTCTTCTCATTACTTGATGCTTTTTAATCTCTAAAATTTGCCCACCATTAACCCAAGTAAGTCACTTCTGGCTTCATTCAGCAAAATAAAAGCTCCTTTGATAGCAATTTTGAAGCTATTTAAACAACCCTGCCCCACCTGGAACTTTGTCCTTATGACCCGGCAGAACACCACACACTTCACACACCTGACCTGACTTTAGCCAGCCTGCCAAAAACATCTGGCACACAGAATACATAGCACTTCTGCACAAGACCATTTCTTACAAGATTTGGGGAGATAGCTATTTCATTTAAGTCATAGGAACATGTAGGAGACGACTCTGCACCAGTATAAATGGCAGAGCAAGGGTTAATAGGAGACAGGAGATCTTGTAGTGTGTTGGCCATAGAGAGACACTGGCCTGGGTTACTCGAGTGCATGTGTGCAGGATTCTTGGAGGAATGCCTGCAAGAACCAGATGTACTTTGTGATTGATAAACTCTGAGACTCTGACTTCTCTTGTGTCTTTGTTCATGAAAAGAAACAGTAGATGTGCAGGGTTGGGGATGAAACGGATGGGAAAAATGGCTTGTGTAACTTTCTAGTTTTAACTGCTGAGCTATGACTTTTGGAACTCAATAAATAGGCAGAGGTGCTGTTTCTAGAGGCTGGATCCACCTAAGAGTTCCAGTTCTCTGCACATTGTACATATAATCCAGTGTGTCTTTTGCCTCACGACTCCCAACCATGAAGAAATTTGCAACAGAAACAAACAGAAAATAGAACAAAAAGCATCAAAAAGACAAGAAACTATGTTTAACCACTTTGATCCTTGCACCACCCACACTCTGGGACAGCAAATTGTTCATCAGCAATGACAGGTGTGTGCAGAAATGTGTTTCCAGAAGGAATTAAGCACTGTTTAAGAATGACGACAGTTTTAGTAGGTCTGCTCCATGGATATTCAGCACAGTTCTCCCCACGTCTTCAGAGGGTCAACCCAGGAGAAGGGACAGGTCAGAGACAATGCTGAATCTAGTCAGAGATGGGATTATATACTTAACACAGCCTACTAGTGACGTTATTCAAGGCAGTATTTGGTGGCACAGAGGCTAGCTTGATACCAACTCATTGCATAGTCTACAGATGGAAAAAAATTTTAATTTACAGAGACTGTACTTTCAACTGGGAACTTGGCAAAGTCTCCAAACATTTTATCCCAGTGAAAAGTTTGGCTCCTCCAAAAAATGACTTGTAAAATTTACCTTTCAACTTATCTTCTGGAATTCTGATGTTTTAACCAAAGAAATTAATTTTGTCATCAACTAAATCAATAAAACATTACAAAAGGGAAAACAAGAACCAAAAAAGATTGTAAACTGATATTGCTACTATGGAAAAGAGTATAAAACTTTCCCAAGAGATTAAAAATAAAACTACGATTGATCCAATAATCTCACTTTTTGGGTATTTATTTGAAGGAAAAAATAACATCAAAGACCTATCAACACCCCATGTTCATAGCAGCATTGTTTACAATAGCTAAGACATGGGACCAAACTAAGTGCCCACTGAAAATGAATGGATAAAGAAAATGTGCTATATGTATTCAATAAAATCTTACTTAGCCATAAAGAGAAGAATATCCTGCCATTTTTGACCACATGGATGGAACCTGAAGAGAAATAAGTCAGAGAAAGACAAATACCGTATGATCTCATTTCTATGTAAAATATAAAATTAAAAAGAATCTTATAAGAAGACATCAGATTTGTGATTACCAGAGGCTGGGGGTGAGGGAATTAGAGAATGGTGGTAAAAAAAGCACAAACTTCCTGTTATAACATAAGTAGTAGGAATGTAATATGCAATATGATGACTATAGTTAATGTTGCTGTATGGTGTATATAATAATTGTAAAGAGAGTAAATTCTAAGAGTTCTCATCATAAGAAAGAAAAAATATATTTCTTTTTTGTATCTGATGATGATGGATGTTAACTAAACTTGCTGTGGTAGTCATTTCATGATATATGTAAGTAAAATTATTACTGTACACCTTATACAGTGCTATAAGTCAATTACATCTCAAAAAAAACTAGTATTAAAAAGACAACATTAATCTGTAAGTTTAGAAATTATAACAGTGGCTCTCCTTGATGGCAGGGACAGAAGGGAGACGAAGGTAAAGTGGGGGGAGGGGCGGGAAGCATCAACTCATAGTTGCTTCTTTTTCTTTTAATTTTTATTAATTTTAATGGGGTGACATTAATAAATCAGGGTGCATATGTTCAAAGAAAACATCTCCAGGTTATCTTATCATTCAATTATGTTGCATACCCATCACCCAAAGTCAAATTGTCCTCTGTCACCTTCTATCTGGTTTTCTCTGTGCCCCTCCCCTCACACCTCTCCTTCCCTCTCCTCTCTTACCCCCACCCCGTAACCACCACACTCTTGTCCATGTCTCATAGGCTCGGTTTTATAACCCATGATGTATGAAATCATGCTGTTCTCAGTTTTTTTTCTGTTTTACTTATTTCACTCCGTATAATGTTATCAAGGTCCATCCATTTTGTTGTAAATGATCCGATGTCATTTCTTATGACTGAGTAGTATTCCATAGTATATATGTACCAAAGTTTTTTAATCCACCTGTCCTCTGACGGACACTTGGGCTGTTTCCAGATCTTCACTATTGTGAACAATGCTGCCACAAACATGGGGGCACATTTCTTCTTTTCGAACAGTGCTATGGTGTTCTTAGCGTATATTCCTAAAAGTGGGATAGCTGGGTCAAAAGGCAGTTCGATTTTTAATATTTTGAGGAATCTCCATACTGTTTTCCACAGTGGCTGCACCAGTATGCATTCCCACCAACAGTGCAGAAGGGTTCCCTTTTCACCACATCCTCGCCAGCACTTATTCTGTGTTGTTTTGCTGATGAGCGCCATTCTGACTGGTGTGAGGTGGTATCTCATTGTGGTTTTAATTTGTATTTCTCTAATGATTACTGATGTTGAGCATTTTTTCATATGCCTTTTGGCCATCTGTATGTCCTCTTTGGAGAAATTTCTATTCATTTCTTTTGCCCATTTTTTGATTGGATTGTTTGTCTTCCTGGTGTTGAGTTTTATAAGTTCTTTATAAATTTTGTTTATTAACCCCTTATCAGACGTGCTGTCGAATATGTTCTCCCATTGTGTGGTTTGTCTTTTTATTCTGTTCTTATTGTCTTTAGCTGTGCAAAAACTTTTTAGTTTGATATAGTCCCATTTGTTTATCTTGCCTTTTATTTTATTTGCCCTTGGAGAAAAATCGGCAAATATATTGCTGCAACAGATGTCGGAAAGCTTGCTGCCTATGTTTTCTTTTAAGATGCTTATGGTTTCACGGCTTACATTTAAGTCTTTTATCAATTTTGAGTTTGTTTTTGTAGGTTCTTGTTATACTTTGAATATATCTTGCCATTCCCTTCTGGCCTCAAGTATTTCTGTTGAGAAGTCCGATGTCATCCTTATGGGGGCTCCTTTGTAGGTGATAACCTTTTTTTCTCTAGTAGTTTTTAAATTTTTCTCTTTATCCCTTAGCTTTGATATTTTAACTATGATCTGTCTTGGTGTAGATTTCTTTGGGTTTCTCTTTAATGGAGTTCTCTGTGCTTCTTGAACGTGTGAAATGTTTTCCAGTCTTAATTTAAGGAATTTTTCAGCTATGATTTGATTGAACAAAGTTTCTATTTCTTGTTCTCTCTTCTCTTCTTCAGGAACCCCTATGATGCGGATGTTATTTCTCTTCATGTTGTCACAGAGCTCCCTTAGTTTCCTCAGATATTTTGAGTCTCTTTTCTTTTTTCTGCTCTGCTTCTGTGCCTTTGTTTATTGTGTCCTCTAACTTGCTGATTCGATCCTCAGTGTCATCCATCCTTCTTTTAATTCCTTCCATTGTGGTCTTCAGTTCTGATACTGTATTTGTCATTTCTGTCTGATTCTTTTTTATTATTTCAATTTCGTTTTTTATACTTGTTATCTCTTTATTTAGGTGTTCGTAATGACTATTCATTGTTGCTCTAATCTCTTTGAACATCCTAACTATTATTATTTTAAACTCTGCATCTGGTAATTTGGTTATATCTGATTCATTCAGGTCCTTCTCTGGGTATTTTTCTTTATTCATTTGGGTTGCATTTCTGTGCCTGCTCATTTTGTCTGTGTATAAGAAGGGTGTGGCCACTGGAGTCCAATGGGTGTTTCCTTTGTGTTCCCTAAGTGTGGTCTGTCTGCAGGCCCACCATCCCCTCTGCCACTGCCTAGGGTGGTTGGATATGGGCATTGCCAGCGCTGGCCCACTGCGGCTGTTGTGATTTCCACCTCTCTTCCATGGGAGGGGCTGTCTTCTGGTGCCTGGCTCTACAAGCCTCAGACTGTCTGGGCCTTTGCCTAGCCCCCACAGGTGGGGTTGTTCACCACACTCAAGCCACAAGCCTCAGCAGTAAGGGTAGGTGTGAGCACCTTTGCTCAGCTGCAGACCCAGTCTGTTCCCAGGCTTCTGCCCAGCCCCCACAGTCAGAGCCTGCTTGTGCAGTTTCTTGAGTCAGATGGGGCTGCTGGCATGAACTCAGCTGTGAGCCTCCGCTTGTCCCAGGTTTTAGCCCCGCCCCCGCTGTCAGGACTGGCTTGCGCAGGATCGCAAACCACGGTTTCTTGGACCGGGCAGGGCTGCTTGTGTGCTCTCAGCTGTGAGCTTCTGCCTGTCCCTGGCTTTAGCCCCGCCCCTGCCATCAGGGCCGGCTCGTGCAGGGTCGCAGAGCAGATCTCTGCCCATTCCTGGCCTCCCACTTTTCCTTCATAGGTGGGGCTGCAGGCCAGCCCGCAGCTGCCGGACTACTTTCACACGTCCCCTTCGCCCCTTCTGGCCTAAACTGAGCTCATACCGGCTGGGCCTCCGCCCCCACCGACAGAATCACGTTTCAGCGTTCTGCCGCCACTGTCCCTCCAGCAAGCCCTCAGCAGTGTGGGTAGGGGCACTGCAGTTCAGACCCTAACACTCCATACTGTCGTCCTGGAAGCTCCCTTCATCTAAGCAGCTCTGCTCTAAGTGCCGCGGGAGAGCTTGTTTGACTGGTGTTCTGTCTCCCTTTGCTGGTATTGCTAGTTCCAGGGGAAATTTTCATTTTCAATTTGGGAAGTAACTCAGCCCAGGGGTTAGGGTGACTGTCCCTCAGAGTGTTTCTCCCTGTGCCTTCCAGTCCACACTCTCTTCCTGCTGCTCTGCTCCTCCCCTCTGTCCCCGTCCCTCGGAGCCCCAGGTGAGTGGTTGTGAGGGAGATTTTCTGCACTGTCCCTTTAAGAAGAATTCTGGGTCTGAGAAAACTGTCTCTTTCTCACAAACAGTATCCTCACTTGTTTCACAGCTCAATTCTGTCCAAAAGCCTCTTCTAGGCTCTGGGGCTGCAGGCTGGGGCTTTGTTCCTGGGACCCAGGTCCCTCCCTCTCCGCTAAACTCTCCTCCTGCCACACGAGTCTCTCCAGGCTGCCGTTCACTCCGGGGAGCTGGGCAGCCCTCTCCGCGTTTTCGCTTTTCCTTCCAGTCTCAATATGGCTTCTTCAGTGCTCCTTGGTTGAAGAGTCCACTTAGTTTAGTTCAAAGTTGGTTTATCCAGATGATGGTTCTTAAAATTAAGTTATAATTTACTTTGGTTCTGGAAGGTGGAAGTTGGTAGGTCCACCTACTCCATCGCCATCTTGCCATCTCATAGTTGCTTCTTATATGTGCTTTGACAGGGCAAGCTCAGGGTTTCAAACTGGCGACCTTAGCATTCTAGGTCAACGCTTTATTCACTGTGCCACCACAGGTCAAGGAATATTTTTTTTCTTAATCAGAGTCATAGTTACCATTGTGTTTATTTTATAAAATGAAATCAAGTTGTATATTCATAATTGGCATACTTTTCTGTTTGTATGCTTTCCTTCAATAAAAAGTGTTTTTATTTAAATTAGTAACAAATGTAAAAATTACCAAGGAAGTATTTTACAATAAAAAACTAATAAAAAGGTAGCAGAAATTTATGGTGTCCATCCTAGAAATAAATATGTCAGTTGTTCATGCATTTATAAAAATAAGCTCCAATATAATAAAAATAAACATTGACCTTTATTGAGACAAAAATTATGTTTGCATCCCATCTGTGTCACACTCTAGGACAAATCGAGCTGCAGCCTCTTAATCCCAAATCCACATTCCTGGCCAAAGACTCGGGTAGCTTCACCTTTTTTAAGGTGCTTTGTCTGCAGAACAAAATCATGTTTTATAATCACTGCAGCTCCTTCTGGAAGTAGGTGAAACATATGCAAGTCAATTGTTAGAAAAAATAAAATCAGGACAGGAATTATTGGCTGGATAGTAAGTTTATTTGGGTTACACTGATTGTAACTAGATTTCTTTATTTATGTACCCTAGTGATGATGTTGAATGCTCAATACATTGGAAACAAGTTCCTTTTTACCAAATATATGAAAGAATTAGGATATAGTTTAAGTGTTCTAATGCCAAAATCCAAGGATTCAGACTCATTACAGAGCAATGAAGCTGATTCCTTTATTATTTCTTAGACTGGATTTTTCAAAAAGCTGAGCTTAAAGTAGAGAATTTATGAATTATTATTTTATTAAAAGTAGAATCCCATGATACAGAAATGAAGAACAAAGTAAATGAAGCAGGGATGACAGGAGAACCAATTCAAGGATGCATTACCCAGCTAACCCTTGTTAAATGACACTGACTGCTCAATCCATGCAGATACACAAAAGCAGAGCCAGAGAAACAGCGTTTCAGGACTGTCTCTCACAGGAGGCAAAGAGGAATCACTTACCCACTGATTCCCACTCGCACCGGCCAGTTCACTTATAAAGTATTAACTCCCTATATTTCTGAGCTACACAATGAGAAGCTTTCAGGAAAATCAGAGAAAATTTTGTCATTACCATCTACTACAGCTTGTCCTAGAAAATGTAACATCAAATCAATCTGGATTTATCTCAAATTTAGAGCAAATGTTCATTTGAGCACTCTTTGTCAGTGCTCAAAAAATAAATAACTAAATAAAAATAAATAAATAAATAAATAAATTTTAATTAAAGTTTCCCTCTAGTGTACAGCATGTTGTTTTCAACTCTGTTGTATATAATATTTTAGAAAAAAAATGTTAAGTTGTGTGATAAATTGTTTAACATAAGACAATGGTCGGCAAACATTTTCTGTTATGGGCAGATGGTAAATATTTTAGGTATTAAAGAGGACATATAATGTGTTACATATTTTCTGTTCTGTTTTGTATTGTTTTAGCAACCCTTTAAAATATATATAAATTATGTTACTTAATTGACCACACAAACTGACCAGACCCAGATTATAGTCTGTTGAACCCCAGGAGGGATACCCATCTATTATTAAAAGATACATAAATTTTATTTATGATTTTATATATTTATAATTTATATTATTTAATTTATTATATATACATATCCTGATACATATGTCTATAACATTAATAAAGTTTTCTTTAAAGGTAAATACTTATGCCAAGTCTATAAAAATATTACTTTATAATGTTTATGTTTACATTAGCATTCTAAAGAATTGTGGCATTTGGTAGGTTTCTAAAATTTAGAAGAATCAAACTCTGACTCTCTAACATTAGTGCCATTATCTCCCACAAGTCCACCTTCTTCTGCATCATCCATGATTAAGGTTGTATTTGAAAATGTTTAAGTATTTATATTTACAGAAAGATAAAAATAAATACTATATTAAGATAAACATCTGTCACCTGATTAGGCAGTGGCACAGTGGATAGAGTGTTGGACTGGGATATGGAGACCCCAGGTTCGAAACCCCAAGGTAACTGGCTTGAGCGCAGGCTCATCTGTTTTGAGCGCAAAATCACCAGCTTGAGCATGGGGTCACTGGCTTGAACCCAAATTTGCTGACTTGAGCAAGGGGTCACTCACTCTGTTGTAGCCCCCCCAGTCAAGGAACATATGAGAAAGCAATCAATAAACAACTAAGGTGCTGCAACAAAGAATTGATGCTTCTCATCTCTCTCCCTTCATGTCTGTCTGTTCCTTTTGGCCCCTGTCTCTGGCTCTCTCTCTCTCTCTCTCTCTCTGTCAAAAAATAAATTAAAAAAGATAAACATCTGTCTAAGTTACATTTAATAGGTAAATGTACCTGTTCCAACTTAAATACAAATTCAATTTAAGAACACATCTATAGAACCTACCTCATTCGTAACCTGGGGACTGCCTGTATTGGTACCCCACCTTTTTAAAAACATTTATTTGCATGAAATATCTTTTTCCATCCTTTATTGTTAGTCTCTGTGTATCTTTTGTTCTGAGGGTTGTTTCTTGTAGACAACATATATATGGGCCCTGTTTTCTTATCAGTTCAGTTGCCCCATGTAGTTAGATTGTAGCATTGATAGTATTTATTACCATTTTATTCCTTTAACTATATTCCTTTATTTTTTTCTTCTCCTCTTCCTCCTTTTTTATTTCCTGCTTAAAACAAGCCCTTTACCATTACTTGCAACAATACTTTGGTGGTAACAAACTCCTTTAGCTTTTTCTTGTCTGGGACTTTCATTTCTCCTTCATTATAAAACCACAGCCTTGCAGCATAAAGTAGTCTTGGATGAAGTCCTACTTTTTATGCCACTTTTTCTGTCATGAAATGTTCCACTGACAGAAAAAGAAATTAAGGAAACAATCTCCTTCACTATTGCAAAAAAAAATAATAAAGTACCTAGGAGTAAATTTAACCAAAGGGGTTAAAGACTTGTACTCAGAAAATTATAAAACATTGATAAAAGAAATCAAGGAAGACACAAACAAGTGGAAGCATATACCATGTTCATGTTTAGGAAGAATAAACATCATTAAAATGTCTATATTACCCAAAGAAATTTATAAATTCAATGCAATACCAATTAAAATACCAATGACATACTTCAAAGATATAGAACAAATATTCCAAAAATTAATATGGAACCAAAAAAGAACACGAATAGCCTCAGCAATCTTAAAAAGAAAAAATAAAGCAGGAGGCATCACTCTTCCAGATATCAAGGTATACCACAAGGCCATTTTACTCAAGACAGCCTGGTACTGGCATAAGAACAGGCACATAGATCAATGAAACAGAACAGACAACCCAGAAATAAATCCACACCTTTATGGACAACTGATATTTGACAAAGAAGGAAAGAACATACCATGAAATAAAGACAGTCTCTTTAACAAATGGTGTTGGGAAAATTGGACATCGACCTGCAAAAAAAATGAAACTAGACCATCAACTTACACCATTCACAAAAACAAACTCAAAATGGATAAAAGACTTAAATGTAAGTCGTGAAACCATAAGCATCTTAAAAGAAAACATAGGCAGCAAGCTCTCCGACATCTGTAGCAGCAATATATTTGCCAATTTATCTCCATGGGCAAATGAAATAAAAGGCGGGATAAACAGATGGGACTATATCAAACTAAAAAGGTTTTGCACAGCTAAAGACAATAAGAACAGAATAAAAAGACAAACCACACAATGGGAGAACATATTTGACAACACATCTGATAAGGGGTTAATAACCAAAATTTATAAAGAACTTGTAAAACTTAACACCAGGAAGACAAACAACCCAATCAAAAAATGGGCAAAAGAAATGAATAGAAATTTCTCCAAAGAGGACATACAGATGGCCAATAGGCATATGAAAAAATGCTCAACATCACTAATCATTAGAGAAATACAAATTAAAACCACAATGAGATACCACCTCACACCAGTCAGAATGGCACTTATCAGCAAAACAACACAGAATAAGTGCTGGCGAGGATGTGGAGAAAAGGGAACCCTTCTGCACTGCTGGTGGGAATGCAGACTGGTGTAGCCACTGTGGAAAACAGTTTGGAGATTCCTCAAAAAATTAGAAATGGAACTGCCCTTTGACCCAGCTATCCCACTTATAGGAATATATCCCAAAGACACCATATCACCAACTGAAAAAAAGAAATGCACCCCCATGTTTATGGCAGCATTGCTCACAATAACAAAGAGCTGGAAACAGCCCAAGTGTCCATCAGTGGACGAGTGGATTAAAAAGCAGTGGTATATATATACAATGGAATATTATGGGGCCATGAAAAAGAAGGAAATATTACTGTTTGCAACACTATGGAGGAACCTGGAAACTATTATGTTGAGTAAAATAAGCCAGGCAGAAAAAGAAAAATATTATATGATCTCACTCATTTGAGGAATCCAAGGAACATTGAGAACTGAGGAAAGGAATTGAGATAGAGGAGGGATCAGAGAAACCAGAGGAAAAGAGGACAGGGAAAGGAGATGATAGGATGGGATAAACCTGAAGGGAAGGGGGGAGGGCACTGTAAGAAAGGGGGTAAGAGAGATGTAAAGGGGAACATGGGGGATGCATTCAGGGTTACCCTAGAAGATATGTAAACACAATTAATTAAATAAAAATAAAAAAGAAATCCACTGACAGTCTTTTGAGAGCTCTCTTGTAGTTGACTGCCTTTTTCTTGCTACTTTTAAGATTCTCTCTTTGTCTTTAACCTTTGCTATTTTAATTATGGTGTGTCTCGGGGTGGTCCTCTTCAGGTCCATTTTGTTTGGGACTCTCTGAGCTTCCTTGACTTATGTGTCTTTTTCCATCACCAGATTAGGTAAGTTCTCTATCTGGTACCCTTATGATGCAGATGTTGTTATGCTTCATGGTGTCCCAAAGGTCCCTTAAACTGCCTACTCATTTTATTTTTATTATTTTTTTCTTTTAGGTCTCTGATTGGGCATTTTTTACTTTGTCTTCCAAATCACTGAAAAAATCCTCTGATTCATCCAACCTCCTGTTTATTCCTTCCACTATATTTTTCACTTCTGACTGGTCGTTTTTTTTTGTTTTGTTTTGTTTTTTGATGGTGGCTATGCCCTTTTATATGCTGTTAAGCATCCTTATAACATTACTTTAAACTCTATACCTAATAAATTGCTTGCCTCTATTTCATTTAGCTCCTTTTCTGGAGATGTTTTCTGTCCTTTTGTGAGGCCTGTTTCTTTGTTCCCCCATTTTGGCTGCCTCATTGTGTTTGTTTCTATATATTGGATAGATCTTCTATGATTTCCAGTCTGTGGAGTGACCATTATGTAGTAGATGTCCTTTGGAGTCCAGTGGTGCAGTCTCCTTGATCACCTAAACTGGGTACTCCAGGAATGTCCCTTGTGTGGATTATGTGGGCTGTCCTGGTATAATTGAGTTTTATTTGCTATTGGTTAATTTATTTGTGGGATTGACCTTCAGCCTTGCTGACTGTAAACCTCAACCCCAACCACAGGGTACAATTTGCTGTGGAAGATGTTGACCACATGAAGCAGAATTTCCTCAGCAGAGTTTGGTTCCTGCTGAGGGCTCCCACTGGATATGCCACTTGTGACACTTATTGGATATTGCTCTGATATTGTCTGAAGCTCCTCACTGGTTGTGTTGGTTCTGAATTTCTTGGGAGGGACTCTGATGCAGACCAATAGAAGAAAGAGGCTGCTTGTTACACCTTGAGAAACCTGTTTGGAGCTATAATTGATCCACAGTTTTTGGCTCTCTCTTCTAGGCCTGGGTGCATGGAGGAAGGACCAACCTGTGCACCAAGGTAAGTTTTTACCAGCACTGAGACCAGGGGCAAGTCATCAAAACTCTCAAGACACCCCAAGCTCTGCCTTTGCTTGCTTCCAACTGCCAGCTGCCTATTATGTTCAGTCACTAAAAGAACCTCTGGCTATACTTGAGTTGCGTGAAGTAGGTTCTCAGTAAGTCACCAGATAGGGCTGATTGTTCTTCACCAGACTGACACAGTTTCAAACTCAATGCCAATGCTATGTCTGAGGCCACTCACAAAATGTCCCTGGTATACCAAGTCTAGCTGCAACCTACTAGGTATATGCATACCTTTGTGTTAGGGCGGAGGCTCAGAAAGTCATCAGGGTGAAGACAGCATAGTTTATCAGACCCTGACAGATCAAGATTTTTACTGTGTAAAGGGAGACCTGTACACCAGTCATGTATGAGGAATAAATAGCCCTTGTTCTAGAGCCACACAGCTAAGCCTGCCCAGATTTGGGTGAAAGGAGGTGGAGCTCAGCAGGGGAGAGCTTCCAGAAGCTGGGAAGATGGAGCTAGTGAATCTCTCATGAGGGGGAAGTATTGGTCAGGCTTTAGGAAACATGCATGGTGGAGTCCCTGCCCAGAACCACACCATTCTGTCTTGTCCCAGATTTTGCCTTGTCCTCAGCAGGGCAGAACCACTAGGGGTTAGGTTCCTGGGGCCTCCAGAACTAGAGCTGGAGCTCAGAGGGTAGGTCTGCTGGAAGCTTGGAGGGTGGTTCTAGTGGATTTTTATGATTAGAAGCACCTGTCAGGTTTATGGGAAAATGAGGAAATTACAGTGTAAGCTCAGAGAGTCCTTACACTGAAGCCATGCAACTCAGTCACTGATACCCCTGAGTCTGCCCAGACCTCTACACCTTGGCCACAGCATCTGACTGCTCATCAAGGCATTAGTTCCACAGGGTGAGGAGAGAAGGAGTCCAAAGAGTGGTGCTACTGCTTTTCCCAGGCTGATGCCACATGGAGGGGAGTGTTCCACCCAATAAAGGTGGTGCTTGTGGTGTGAGAAAATGACTTAGCACAGGAATCCTAGTGGATGATCCTTCAGCTGTCTTCCCAGAGCCATAAACCACAGAATTCCTTTACATGACTCTGGTCCACTCACCCTCCCTTACTGGAGCCCAGAGTGAGTGGCTGCAAATAAAATTTTGTGCATTGGCCCTTGAAAGGAGTACCTATGTTTCTAGTAGATTCTTGTCTTTTTCTGAAGAGCAAAAATACCACTGCTTTTCACGGCTAGTAGTTATATGGATGCCTCTTCCAAGCTCTGGTGCTCTCAGCCAGGGAGCCTGGTTTGGGGCTTAGACCCTACATGTCAGGAGCAACCCCCTATAGCTGAGATATTTCTTTGGAATTTCAGCCACTCCCTGTAGAAGTGGGGCCAATCCTTTTTTGCATCTCTGCCCTTCCTACTAGGCTTGAAGTGTCTCTTCTTTTGTAAATCTTTGATTTTAAGACTTATCTTCAGCTAGTCTTCTGTTGATTATTCAGGATGATTTTTCTATAATCTAGTTGAAATTTTGGTTTGGTTCTGGAAGCAGGTGATTTAAGATTCCATCTACTCTGCCATCATCTTGAATTGTTCTACAGTCTTATTTTGAATTTAATTGGTTTGCTTCTTGAATTTGTGGATTAGTATTTTATGATATTCTCTTTAGACAGGCAACTTTGCCTCCCTTCTCTCCTTCTGGTACTTCCATGAATTATAAGTTAAACCTTTCTATTCTTTCTTTATTTTTTGTACATGCTATTGTTATGTTTCTCTGTTTCATATTTTTGAATAATTTCTCTGATTTCTCTTCCAGTTTGCTAATTTTGACAACTTTTTATAATACGCTAATAAACTCATCCATTGAGATTTCAATGTTTTATATATCTATTTTTAGAAATTTTATTCTTTGTTCAAATCTTTTAGTTTACTTTTAAAAAGTTATTCTTTGTCAATATTTTAGACATTATTTTGTTTCTTTAAAATTATAACTATCATAGTTTCTTAATTTATTTGATAATTATAATACCTGAAGTCTTTGTGGGTCTGTTCTAGTGTCTAGTATTTCTGCTGGTTCTTGCTCATAGTGTCTTATTTCCTTAGGTTCTTGGTTATTTTTTACTTGACAATGCTCATTGTTTTAGAAACATCATAGTGGGAATTCTTTGAGGCATAGAATGAAGGTGCTATCCTATAGGCAGCACTTGGAATTAGTGGTATTAGGTACATAAGAATACTGTCAGTTGGGGCTCACTGAGTTCATGTGTTGAGGTTCTCTGGACTGCTTAGCTAATGAAAAAATAAGTAATGTGCATCCCAACACTAATTAGCTGTTCCTCCCTTGCATATATTATTACTGTCCTCTGCTTAGTACAAGGGCAGCCTTCTCTACTATCCCTGTGGATGGTTTTGGGGACATGGCCACATGGATTTCTGGTTTATTTTTTACTTTGCAAGTATTATCCTTTTGGGAATAGGTAGTGTTCCCATTAATGTCATGAGAGTCTGTTATTTGACATTCTACCTTGACAGATTCAAATTTACATGTATTTTCTGTGCCCAATAAAACCACCAAACATGAACTCTAGATTTGTCAGGGTTGGTAAATGTCTTCAGGGAATAAAGGGGTATAATGCTGCCATGTTCCACTTCCCTTTCTGGGTTCCTACATTCTCATAGATTTTGATCTGAGTCATTTATGGTGCTTTAAGAATATGCTTATTTTGGACATAATTTTCTGTCATTTATACTTTTTGTAGTTGGAGGATTAGTGCAAATAAACTAGCTTTCCACTAGTAGAAATAAAATGAAAGTAACATTCTTCTCTGGCTGCATAGAACTCATTTGGTTAGAGCATTGTCCTAAACCACAGAGGTTTCCGGTTTGATCTCAAGTCAGATCGATGTCCCTGTCTCTTTCTCACTCTCTCCCTTCTTCTCTCTCTAAAAAAAAAATCAACAAAATTTTTAAAATGAAAATTACATTTAAAAATTGGGATATGTTTAATAAAGTGCTTTTCATTAATTAGACTTAGTGAATTCCTATAAATTAATATGTATTTATAAATTATGGAGGGGCAAGTTACTTTTATTTTTTTAATTTTTAGAGATACAGATAGGACAGATAGAGAAAGGTGGAGGAGGTGGAGTAGGAAGCATCAACTTGTAGATGGTTCTCACATGTGCCTTGACAGGGCGACCCCAAGGTTTCAAACCAGAGACTTCAGCATTCCAGGTCAAGGTTTTATTCACTGTGCCACCACAGACCAGGCTCAAAATATTCTTAATCTCTCACACTTCTGTAACAAGATTTCAGAGAAAGAAACAATTCTCTGCTTCTAGATCATTTCTATTTTTTTTCTTTGTTTCTTTTCATAATACACTAGATCATCAAAGCATATTTCTTAAAAGTAATACAATTAAAAAGTTATGAGAGTAGTCCTGGACATCATACCCTCAAACTATAGTATTAGACTGGAAGGATTTATTTACTGTTGGTTCTGACAGCTGATATTCATATTCAATATAATAGAACTGTGGGTCTGCTCCGTGAGAAACACTGTTTCACACAACTGCTCTGAGAATTCAGTAAGACATGGGACAATTTATTACCCACAAGTCTACCTCTTCAGCAGAGTAATTGCATTATGTCTCTGGGACCAAGTCATAGACAGTGGTACTAGGTGGCCAACCCTAGTGGTTGATTCGTATTTGCAGCACCACCTAGTGGATGCCAACCAGATGGTCACCAATCTTGTCCCTGTTAAGTTATTTTGTAGTCTCATTTGAAGTGGAAATAGTACTTACTGAGAGTTCACTGTGACGACTAACACTGAAATTAGACAAAGCTCTTTGCAGAATTCAAACTACACTGTTTATCACCATTCTTGTTTTTATTCCACTTCTTTTATGTAAATGTTTTTGAAAATGGGACCATTTTCTGTAAGTTCTTTCTGTTCATTCTAAACATGCCAGTGAGTCCTACTAAGGCATTATCAGTACCATGTTCTCTTTTGCTGTGGCACAAGAAATATTTTGTTGGTTGCTATGGTAGTCTCTTCCTGATAGCTTTTTAATGTGTAGGGATACATCTTAATCACTTTTTCTTCAATGTTTATATGTTGTTTTTAATCTGAATATATCGATTAGTGTATTTGGAGTGGTTTATGTCTTAGAAGAAAAAATAAAATGTCATCTTACAGTTTTTCTTTTAGTGGTGTACTTTTTCTCCTAACAAAATAATTAGATATGTTGTTTAAAAAATTATGCTGTTTTAATAAGGGAGGTTAGCAAAAACATTAGAACAAAACCCCAACAACAAACAGTAATTGTGATAACTATGGTTTAGAGAAAACATCCGTAAGATGATTATTAATACCCAGTGTGAAAAAAAATGGCAGACCATTTAGTTTTATTTTATTTAACAAATATTAATGTGATTAGGCACTGGTACTGCCGTGGTGAAAAACAACTGGACTTGGTTCTCAATATCATGGAGTCGCTTCTTGATAACTGGAGTGACAAAACTGCTTGTGTAAACAAGGCTACCAAAATGTCAGTATGGAAGACTCAGCCTGGCCTGCTCATTTTACATTTTAATTGGTAAAACAATATCAGGATGGGGGCAGAAGGAAACAATATGTGTCATTTAGAAGTGGAATGGTAAGAGTTGAGAATGGTCAGAGACTTAAAGCAGATGACATGGACTGGTCTGTAAGGTTGGTATACCCAGGAGTGTATCTCAATTTTCTAATGGTGGACCTCTAATCTGAAGGCACTTAATTAGTTTATGAAGTGATTGTATTTAGTTGACTTGGAAGTGGCTATTCCTCACTAGGTGTCTTGTTGGCATTCTCATGAAGAGGAAGTCTAACTTAAAACTGCTGCTACATGATTTCTTCTACTTCTCCATGTATTTTTAGGCTTGCATAACCAATGACCTATCTCAAGGCTTTGGGTGATGGAAAAACCTCCTAAAAGAATAGCTATAGAACTGTTCTACTTATAACAGCACAATTTATGAGAAGAACATTGAATAACTGAAATTGAATTAGTCTTTTTTGATTATTCCATAGCTGAAAATTTTAAAGTATCTAATTTTTCTTGTCCTCTTTTTTGAGGGGAGTCTTAATTTTAAATACTGTTTTTATTTTATTGGAATAGTATGTATAAATTATAAATTTTAAAGGTGTGTTCTAAATATTTATGGAATAGTCTTTACTCAGTTTTGATTAGCATCAAGGTCATCGTTTTTTGTTGTTGTTGTTTTTGTCTTCAGCAGTAATAATAGAAATTGTGACACTTTTTGATTCTTACCTTTCCACTCTTAGTTTAGTGTATCAAAAGACCCTTTTTATATGCCTGACTTTGTGTTTAGGTCAGTGACTGTTGAAGAAATTATAAATGAGCTACTATTATCTTTCCATCTCCTGGTAGAGTCAACCTGACACTTAGTTCCCACAGTCCATTCATGCAGAACACATTTTATACAGTACTACTATCAAAGTAAGAATTTTTGAGAGCTGGTCTTTTGATAATATTTTTCTTGAAAACCTACTTAGTCATCTGCATATTACATTTCTTTCCTTTAAAATATATACTTATAAGGGAAACATTTTTCTTCTTTTTTATTGATTTGATTAACATACTTCTTTTACAAAATGGCCTTTTATAATGTTAACCTTTCCCAATCTTTCTCAAAACATTATCTTCATAAAAATTTGACTCAAAGTGACAGTGAACCTATCTCTATCCAAGTACAAAGAGTCATGTAGTTAAAATAATTGAAAGCAAGTAATAGTATAGATTGAGAAATAATGAGGGAAAACAAACAATTAAAATGACTATGTAGGTAGCCTGACAAATGGAATTCTAAGGGTCTTTTTAAAATCTCTATGTTTCTGTGATCCATTTTCACTTGATTTTATTTTGGAATTTTAAGTTTCTGAAACTTTGTTCTTGACATGCAATTACCATAGTGCTGTTCTAGCAAACCTGATCAACTCACAGTCATTGCTCCATTTTTCTTTTTATTCTGATAATAGTAAAAATTTTAGTTGACTCAGTTTTGGGGTCTCTCTTTTTGCTATTTTTTAAAATTTTTACTGAATTTATTGGGGTGACATTAGTTAACAAAAATGTGTTTCAGGTGTACAATTCTATGATAGATGCAAATCAATCCATTGATGATGTATTGTGGTCTACTTCTTTTAAACTTGATGTAAGATGAGGTTTTTCTTTTCTTTACAATCATGTTAAATAATTTCCTGTTTACTTTAAAAATAATAAGGTAATTTGTGTTTTTATATAATGATATATTTTTGAAAAATTCCAGCCAAATACAATTTTTTTTCCTGGCTCTTTTCAATTTATCATGATAGATACATATGAATGCTGAATTTGCTTTACTAGTTAGTGGACATTTCACTTAGCATTTACATTCTAAGCAATCATTTGTATTTATAAAGGATATATTTATGTTTATAAGAAGGCAGTTGAAAGAGCTGAAGGATACAAAAAGCCCACAACCCATTAGGTATTTTTATTTACTTGAAGTAAGCAAGATAAAATATCTTGAGTTGGCATTTTAAACTGTTTTTTGTGCTTGTATATTTTTATTAATGAAAATGTTTACCTTTAATTTTTTTCACCTCTTATTTTTAGAAAAGTGTTGGGTCAATTTATATAACATGGGCTTTGAGTTGGAAAGTAGAAGTGAAAATTTTCCACAATTATATAGAGCATTATTTTTAGTTAAAATAAGCTAGTTTTATTATGGATATGACTTCTTAAGTATAAATAATTTTTAACTTACAGATTAATCTGCATAAACTGTTTCTTATGATATATATTGGAAGGCTAAGAATTATAATTTAAAAAACTCATTAACATTATTTATATATATGTTTTAAAAATGAAAACAATCAAATTTGTAATGTAAAGAAAAATACAAGAGTGGCATAAAGGCAGTCTGTAACCAATGTAAAAAATTTTTTTTTGGATTGTATTATTTTTATCCTTCATTTAAATTACATATAACTGACTTCTTAATTTATGGAAATAGTTATTTGTGTATTCCTTAACTTCAGCAAAATAATTAGATTTTTCTGATTTCATGATAAGACTAAAGTTGCACTTGATTTAATTATTTTGTCTTTTTGTTTTGGTTTTTATTGATTTTAATTTGTTCTGTTTACATAGTTACAAGTGTACCCTGAATATATCTCCCTCCCTCCTCCCCTTGTTCTCCTTGATACCCCTTTTGCCCCCTTCCCCCACCATCTCCCCCCCTTCCCTCCATGATTTACTATCCTGCCCGCTATCTCTCTGTGTTATGTTTATATACTTTCACTAATGTCTTTTCCTTCTTTGATCCCCTCCTCTTTTCCCCTTTCCCTCTGGTCCCTTTGACCCCTTCTCTGCCTTTCTTCCATTCCTCAGTTCTCATTGTTCATTGAATTCCTCATATGAATGAAGTCATATGATATTTTTCTTTTTCTACCTGGCTAATTTCACTTAGAATAATAGACTCCAGGTCCATCCATGTTGCCGCAAAGGGTAAGATTTCCTTTTTTTCATGGTCACGTAGTATTACATTGTATATATGTACCACTGCTTTTTTCCCCCTAAATTACGTTAAGTTTGTTTAAATACCATAAAATAGAAAATAGTTAAATTTGAAATTTCAAACATAATTATAATTGGTGGAGATGATGTTCATTTTTCTGAAAGTTAGGTAAGCTTTGCAGCTCAGTCACCCTGAAGCTGACTTCATGTTCGGTTAGCAAAGGAATTGGGTAGTTTTAACTCAAAGGCTTCCAAGGCATTACATCATTGTTCTTCAACAGTTATTCATTCACTAGATTTGTTAGTCCTTAATAAATTTATGGAAGTTCTATAAAGACCTACATATATTTTAAATGTACAGTAGCATGTTTTCAGAAGAAATTACAAGATTAATTAGTTAACAAATTGGCCTAAAGTATATTTTTTAAAATCTGGGCTTGTTTCTTAAAAATATTTTGAATTACTACCCTTCAGCTGAAAGTTCTAAAACTTCATTTCTTTCAAACAAGGAGTTAGTAATTTCCACTCTTAGATTGCAACCATGAACTTTAAAACCTCTAAAAGATTTTTAATTGAATATTTTAAATGTATAACAGCTAAACCTACTAAAAGTGGAGTCCAGAGCTTTTCACAAGAAACATCGTCGCATAGATACAAAAGAAATAACTTATGTTGAGGTAGTGACTAAGATCATGTGTCCCCTTAACCTTTAAGTTGGTGCTGGGTTTTTCAATTACAGAATTTCAAAGCATATGTTCCCTGTGTTCTTAAAAAAAAAGACTTTTGTAAAGTTAGGGATTTTTTTCCTCCTTAATGTAGAACACATCTAATATTTTTTTAATTTATAATTTTAATTTGTGTTTACATAGATTCAAGTGTCCTACCAAATATATCTCCCCCACCCCCTTATTTCTCTTGCCTCCCCATACCCCCATACCCCATAACCCCAAAACCTTCCCCCCTTTTCCTCCAAGATTTGCTGTCCTGTTCTCTATAATTCTGTGTTATGTATATATAATTTCATTAATCTCTCTGATTTTCTGAGCCAATCTTCTCTTTTACTTTCCCTCTGACAGCTTTCTCTCTGGTCCCTTTGATCCCACCTCTGCCTCTGTTCCGTTGCTCAGTTCACATTGTTCATTGGATTCTTCAAATAAGTGAGGTCATGTGATATTTATCTTTCTCTGCCTGGCTTATTTTGCTTAGCATGATAGTTTCCAGGTCTATTCATGTTGTTGCAAAAGCTAAGATTTCCTTCTTCCTCACAACCATATAATATTCCATTGTGTATATGAACCACAGTTTATTAATCCACTCGTCCACTGATGAACACTTAGGCTGTTTCCAGCTCTTGGTTATTGTTAACAATGCTGTAATAAACATGAGGGTGCATTTCTTCTTTTGAATTTATGATTTGTTATTCTTAAGATATATTCCTAGAAGTGTGATATCTGGGTCAAAAGGCAGTTCTATTTTTAATTTTTTGAGGAGTCTCCATGTTGTTTTTCACAGTGGCTGCACCAGTCTGCATTCCTACCAGCAGTGCACCTAGTTCATAGAAATATGTATAAGGCAAACAGCAATGTTGATCAAGGCACTAACTTGGGGCTTTGATTCCTCATAACTCAGGTCTTACCTACTTCTTTCTTGTGTCCACACTCCTGCTTCTAAATTCCTACGTGGTACAGGTATATAAGACTGGAGATCCTATTGGTGAAGGAGGAAATGTTCCTCCATTCATCAACCATCATGTTTCCTTCTGAAACTAAACTTCTCCTTCCAGGGGAGGCTTCCTGAAGTCTACCTCCTCTTCACTTTAGTTAAAATCATCTATTAAAGAGGATCAGGGAATGGGGGGATCCACACTTCAACGGTGAAGGATGTAGGGTGTTCTTCGGTTGGTTTTTATTTCTCCCCAGTTGGCCCACAACTGGAGGGCGGCTTGAACAAACTGTTGCTGGACAGTTTGCAACAAGTTACTGCTGGGCCCTTGAGCCTCCTAATTTGAAAGTGCAGATCAATGAAGAAAAAGGTGTGTTTCCAAGAACTGCCAGCTAGGAGGAACTGGCCAAAGGTAGCTAGGAAAGATCAGCTACAATAGAGTTGCTTCACATCCCTTCGGCTGCTTTTCCCCCCAAGGTGGTTCTCCAGAGGCAGTAGCTGCTAACACTGAGTTTACTCCATAAAGCAAGGTGAATTAGGGAAAGCACCGTTTCAGGGAAGTCCCTCCAAATTCACCCACACACCTTCTGCCACCTACTTATAAGTATAAACCTCTTCTAGTGTCTATTTTTTGTTTGTTTTTAGGGCTGGTCTTGGACCGACCCTGGCTGCATTTCAGTCAACTATTATTATTATCTCTGTTGATGAATGAGAAACATTTATTTCTATGTCCCTATCTAGTTCTAGCCAGCTATGAACTTAGAGTATGGTGTGTGCCTTTTGCACAACTTACTGTTTCCTTAAGAATTTTGTGCCAGATTTTTTCGCTTTGCTTCTCCAGACCTGCTTTCCACCCTACCTGATGCCTCGGAGAAGCTGCCCAGAGAACAATGCCCTTGCCTTCTGGATGCCAGGGGGGTCAGCCAGGGGATTCCCATTCCCAGGAGACCCAAGTGTCTTGGTGTTGGGTGGTCCTGCCATCGGTCTTTCTCTCTAGGTAGACCTTTCTAGTCACCTTTCCTTCTGGATTCTGAAACCCCCATATATTTAGGAATAAGAGGTTCCCTGTCACACAGGCAAGAGTGAACTTCGCTTTTCTCTGTGGCTTTTCTATTTCTCAGATACATTGTTATAAATAGGCCACTTCATTAAACCTGACTTAAATATCCTAACTTCAAAATATCCTGATCATCTGTTTTCTGGAAGCTTGAAACAAATATTCATCTTACATAATACAGACATAACTACTTAAGGATATTATGTTTGCTCGTCATTAGTCTAGGATGGTCGGCAAACTTATTAGTCAACAGAGCCAAATATTAACAGTACAACGATTGAAATTTCTTTTGAGAACTAAATTTTTTAAACTTAAACTATATAGATAGATACATTCCTTATTGAGATAGCTCCCACACGTGGTATTTTGTGGGAGAGCCACACTCCAGGGGCCAAAAAGCTGTATGTGGCTCATGAGCCACGGTTTGCTGACCAGGGGAGGGCTGTGCATGAAAGTTTTGTTCTTTTCATATAGTAATTAGTCATGGTTGCAGATAACTTTCTTTTCCTCTTCTTGTCTTCCCCAGTGCCCTCCTCTTTTTCCTCTTTCTTCTTTTCTTTCTAACCTGGACAAATATAGGTTGATTAATTCACTAGTTATCTCAACCCTGATCAGGACAGATATAAGAGCAGTTTGATGCTCCTGTCTCTCTCCCTGCTTCTCTCTCACAAAAAATAATAAATAAATAAAATAACTATTGTTAAAAATTAAAGATAGTGCCAGCACAACATTAACCAAGTAAGGGGTCCTTCTGAGCATAATACCTTGTGTGACCACCCACATGTCATGCCTGAAGAGCCATCCCCAACACATGGAAGAACACAGTGTTCAGTCCAAACCACTCAGTTTGGCCCCTGGTCACACCCAAGCTATCCTGCCTCAGAGCCTGTGCTCCTGCTGTCACTCCTACCTGGGACTCCTTTCCTCCCTGCCATACCCCATCTTCCTCTTGAGTGCTACAGTGTGGGCTTAGAATAACATATTAAAGATACATTTTTAATGTCTTTCTCAATATGTGCTCTATGTAACAATGAAAAGGTTCTTTAAAGAAAAGCAATCACTTTAACTTTAGAGTTTGACTTTTGTTTGAAACAACTGACTTTCAGTGCAGCTCAGTGCGGCTCATGCTGCGGTAAGAAGTGAACACTTTGAGTTCCAGAATCAGAAGCCAAGAGCTTGTGTCAGCTAGAAGTAACAGGGAAAGCTGTTCAGCAGACCTGGTCTGTGGCAAGGCCTTGAGGAAGGCAGAACTTAGAGAGGAAGAAGCAAGCCTTCTAGGAAGAGGAAAAGACAAAACCCAATAACTCAAGGTGGAAATAAATTTGTCTGTTCTTGAGATGGGGTGGCTATCTAGAATAAGAGGCTACTGAGGGACCTGTGGAAAACAATAATGATCGATCACATTTATGTCAATGTTACCTGTAAAGCCAAAGAAAGTTGCCATGTGTGGGTGTGTGTGTATGTGCACGCATGCAGGCACGTGTGCACATGTTTGTACAGAATCTGATCATCTCATGATGGAGAAAGGCTGAAAACTAGGTGAGACAGTGATAGTACCATTAGTGTGCTTTGGCTTTAGAGCCAGGCTGCTTAACTTCAAAGTTCAGCACTGCTACTTTCCAGCTGGTTGACTTTGGCAAGCTGTAAGGGCTCAGTTTCTCCATCTGTGAAATGGTATCAAAAAAAGTCCTGTTATCTGAGACATGGAAAGGAGAGAAACTTTATTCAAGCAGTTTTCAAATAAAGGAAACACAGCCTCAGGTAGAAAATGAAAGTGCAATCCCCCATCACCTACCCCAGACAAAGAGAAAGCTGCCTTTTACAGACAAAAATTCCCACCTTGGTTCTTAATTGGTCCACTTCAGGCAAATTAGGAATCCGAATCACACAATTTTGATCGCTCCAAATAACACAGTCCAGATGGGTCAGAATTGTGCATTCTGATTGGTTGTTATGGAGCTACCCCAATTGGTCAGTATAGATGCAAATAAGAAGATAGCTGCCCAGTTCTAAATGAATGGAGAAGGTCTCAAGCCAATGATTGAAATGCCATCTCAGGAACTCCTTTATAAGATGGAAGGAACACAGTGCAGAAGGTTAAGTGCTCCCTTTGTGGTTTTTCCCTGAAATACAAAGTGAGTAAGAAGGCTCTGTTGGCAATAGCTGCCAGACTCCATTTATAAATTTGTGCCCTGCTAACTCTGAGGAGTCCTTTATGGTTGATATATGCTTTCTTGAAGTTTAAAATAGGAATAATAACATTATCCACATTTTATGATCAGTTGTGTGAGGATTAAATGAATCAATATGTGTATTGTGCTTAAATGCCTAGAATGTAGTAAATACTCCACAAATATCACTTGCAATGTTTGGAGCTAAATCATAATTACTGCATGACATGATTCCTGAGTCAAAGTATTGTCAGATATAGCTCTGGGGATAGAAGAATTACCCAATATTTGTTTGTACTTTCTACCTTATGAAATTTTAAGAAGTGGAGCATGTTGGGGCATTCCCACATATGAACAACTCCTACACACAGGTGGAGCACAATTTCCCTAGAACATTGTGACTAGTCTTCCAGATCAGCTGCCCCTCAGTGGAACACATTGCACGTTTCAAAAAAGTAACTTCCTTTCTGAACATCTGTTCAGTTTTCCTTCCTCTCTCTCTTCTTTGCTCCTTTTTTCTCATCTTACTTTAAGCCTCTAGAACATATTAGCAAGACAGAAAATTTTCTCACCCAGTCTCTTTTTTAACTGCAACATGAGTCAGCATACTTCTGATCATTCTTTTATTAAGAATATAACCTCAGCAATCTTAAAAAGAAAAAATAAAGCAGGAGGTATCACTCTTCCAGATATCAAGGTTTACTATAAGGCCATTATACTCAAGACAGCCTGGTACTGGCATAAGAACAGGCACATAGATCAATGGAACAGAACAGAGGACCCAGAAATAAACCCACAGCTTTATGGACAACTGATATTTGACAAAGGAGGAAAGAACACACAATGGAGTAAAGACAGCCTCTTTAACAAATGGTGTTGGGAAAATTGGACATCTTTCTGCAAAAAAATGAAACTAGACCATCAACTTACACCATTCACAAAAACAAACTCAAAATGGATAAAAGACTTAAATGTAAGTCGTGAAACCATAAGCATCTTAGAAGAAAACATAGGAGGCAAGCTCTCCGACATCTGTAGCAGCGATATATTTGCCGATTTATCTCCACGGGCAAATGAAATAAAAGGCAAGATAAACAAATGGGACTATATCAAACTAAAAAGTTTTTGCACAGCTAAAGACAATAATAACAGAATAAAAAGACAAACCACACAATGGGAGAACATATTCGACAGCACATCTGATAAGGGGTTAATAACTAAAATTTATAAAGAACTTATAAAACTCAACACCAGGAAGACAAACAATCCAATCAAAAAATGGGCAAAAGAAATGAATAGAAATTTCTCCAAAGAGGACATACAGATGGCCAATAGGCATATGAAAAAATGCTCAACATCACTAATCATTAGAGAAATGCAAATTAAAACCACAATGAGATACCACCTCACACCAGTCAGAATGGCACTCATCAGCAAAACAACACAGAATAAGTGCTGGCGAGGATGTGGAGAAAAGGGAACCCTTCTGCACTGCTGGTGGGAATGCAGACTTGTGCAGCCACTATGGAAAACAGTTTGGAGATTCCTCAAAAAATTAAAAATCGAACTGCCTTTTGACCCAGCTATCCCACTTATAGGAATATACCCTAAGAACACCTTAGCACTGTTCGAAAAGAAGAAATGCCCCCCCATGTTCCTGGCAGCATTGTTCACAATAGCAAAGATCTGGAACCAGCCCAAGTGTCCGTCAGAAGACGAGTGGATTAAAAAGCTATGGTACATATATACTATGGAATACTACTCAACCATAAGAAACGATGACATCGGATAATTTATAACAAAATGGATGTACCTGATTACATACATAGGTGGGACATAAAAGTGAGAATATGAGACATGGACAAGAGAGTGGTGGTTAATGGGTGGGGGGAGGGAGGGGAAGGTGGGATAGGGAGGAGGGGAGGGACACAGGGAAAACCAGATTGAAGGTGACAGAGGACAATTTGACTTTTGGTGATGGGTATGCAACACAATTGAATGATAAGATAACCTGGAGATGTTTTCATTGTACATATGTACCCTGATTTATTGGTGTCACCCCATTAGAATTAATAATAATAAAATATATATATATTTAAAAAAAGAATATATGGGTTTTCTTGATCTCTTTAAGGACCTAGTTCTATGTGCTTGTCCTATGTGACTGAGTGTGACACAGGAAATAGACTATGATTAATTACAGTGTTGTTTTTTATTTTTTAGAGCTACAGTCACATTCAGGAACATTTATAATTTACCTCACATCCTCAGGGTACATTTTGTGATTCATTAATTTGAAGCCAGGATTAAGGGGAAATATTATTCTCATAAGTTTAGCTGGATGCTGAGAAAATGTGATCAGGACCATAAATCAATTCAGAGATAAAAATTGGAATTTGATTTTAAAATTTTTTAAATAAATTGATTTTTATGCAATAACAAAATATCAGTAAATACAAGATGACACAGTTATTTCTTTGTGGTGGAATTAAAACTCTCATATTATCAAAAAATGCATTTTCCTGGACTCTTATTTTGGGGGAGTTTCTTTTCCTAGCTTATGGGTCTATTTAGGGTCTCTATTCATGACTCAGTCTAGAAATATTGTATAGGGATAGGAATTTATTCATTTCTTCTAGATTGTTTATTTGGTGGCATATAATCTATCATAGTATTCTAGTATGATTCTTTTTATATCTATGATGTGTGTGGTAATTTCTCTTTCATTTTGAATATTTTTGCAAGAGTCATTTCTTCTTTTTCTTTAGTGAGTCTAGCCAGAGACTCAATTATTTTTTTTAGGTTTGTCAATTTTATTGATATTTTCAAAGTAGCAGCTCTTTGTTGTATTTTTATAGTTTTTATGGTTCTCTATTTTATTTATATGTAAAAGCAGTAATAAGAGAGAAGTTTATATCATTACAAGTTTATATCAAGAAACAAAAGAGATCTCAAGTAAACAACCTAATATTTCATCTGAAAGAACTAGAAAAAGAAAATCAAAGGCAACCTAAATTCAGAAAAAGAAAAGAAATAGTAAAAATTAGAGCAGAACTAAATGAAATAGAGAACAAAGAAAACTATAGAAAAAATTAATACAGTAAAGAGCTGGTTCTTTGAAAATATCAATAAAATTTACAAACCCCTGACTAGATTCACTAAAGAAAAAAGAGAAAGAACTTATATAAACAAAACCCAAAATAAAAGAGGAGAAATTACGACAGACATCATAGGTATACAAAAGATCATACTAGAATACTGTGAAAGATCATTTGTCATCAATTCAACAATCTAGAAGAAATGGATAAATTCCTAGAACTATACAATCTTTCTAAACTGAGTCATGAAGAAGTAGAAAACCTAAATAGACCTATAAGCAGGGGGGAAATAGAAAGAACTGTCAAAAACCTTCCCCAAAATAACAGTCCAGGATCAGATGGCTATCCTAGTGAATTCTACCCAAAATTCAAAGATCTGGTACTTATCCTTCTCAAAGTCTTCCAAAAAGTTGAAACAACACATTTTATGAGGCCAACATAACCCTAATGCCAAAACCTGGCAAGGACAACACACACACACACAAAAACTACAGACCAATATTTCTAATAAATATAAATGCAAAAATCCTAAACAGAATACTAGCAAACTAAATACAACAACACATTAAAAAACAATACATCACAATCAAGTGGGATTCATTCCAGGAGCACAAGGATAGTTCATTATGAGTAAATCAATCAACATAATATACCACATCAACAAAACAAAGAACAAAAATTATATGATCTTATCAATAGATGCAGAAAAGGCATTTGATAACATACAACATACCTTTATCTTCAAAACACTTAATAAAATGGGTATAAAAGGAAAGTACTTCAACATAATAAAGACCAAATATGACAAATCATCAGCTAATATCATACTAAATGTTGAAAAAAATGAAGGCGTTTCCTCTAAAATGATGAATAAACAAGGGTTCTGACTCTCTCCACTCTTATTCAACATAGTTCTGGAAGTGTTAGCCAGAGCAATCAAGCAAAAGAAATAAATAAAAGACATCCACATTTCTTCAGGGAAAGAAGTAAAGGTATCACTTTTTTCAGATGCATGATTCTGTATATAAAAAACCCCAGGCTCCACAGAAAAACTATTAGAAACAATAAACCAGTACATTAAGTCACAGGATATCAAATCAATATACAAAAGTCTATTGTTTTCCTATACCCCAATGATTAAAAACTTCAGAAAGTGAACCAAAAAAAAACTATTCTTTTTACAATAGCAACAACAACAAAAATAAAATGCTTAGCGATAAACTTAACATGGATATAAAAGACATATACTTAAAACTACAGAGCATTTTTGAAAGAAATTGAAAAATACACAATAAAATGGAAAAATATTCCATGTTCATGAGTTAAAAGAATCAACATAGTTAAAATGGTCATATTACCCAAAGCAATATACAAATTTAATGCAATACCCATCAAAATTCCTATGTCATCTTTTAAAGAAATAAAGCAAAATATTACCAGATTTGTATGTAATTATAAAAACACCCAATAGCCAAAGCAATCCTGAGAAAAAAGAATAAAGCCAGAGGTATCACTCTACCTGACTTCAAATTATACTACAAAACCACTATAATCAAAACATGCAGTATTGGCAGAAAAATAGACACACAGAATTGAGAACCCAGAAATCAAACCACATGTATGTGGACAAATAATCTTTGACAAAGAAGCCAAAAATACACAATGAAGAAAAGAATGCTTCTTCAATAAATGGTGCTGGGAAAATTGGAAAACCATATGTTAAAAAAAAGAAAAGACTACAGTTTGTCCCCCTGCACAAAAATTAATTCAAAATGGAAGACCTAAATATAAGATCTGAAACAATTAATTATATAGAGAAAACATAAGTACTAAACTCATGGACCTTGGTTGTAGAGAAGACTATGAATTTGACCCCAAAGGCAAGGGAAGTAAACGCAAAAATAAATGAACGGGACTATATCAGACTAAAATGTTTCTGCACAACAAAAGAAACCAACAACACAACAAAAGGCAGCCAAACAAATGGGAGATGATATTTATAAACAACAGCTTTGATAAGGGGTTAATACCCAAAATATGCAAAGAACTCACAAAGGTCAGCAGCAAACAAGCAAGCAATCCAATTAAAAAATGGAAAGAGGACATGAACAGACACTTCTCCCAAGAAGACATAAATATGGCCAACAGATACATAAAATATTGCTTATCTTTGCTAGCGGTTTGAGAAATGCAAATCAAAACTACAATGAAATACCACCTTATACCTGTTAGACTGGCTGTTATCGACAAGACAGGTAATAACAGCAGTTGGAGGCTGTGGAGAAAAAGGAAACTTCATTCACTGCTGATGGGAATGTAAACTGGTATAGCCATTATGGAAGATGGTATGGTAGTACCTCAAAAAATTAAGAATAGAACTATCATGTGACCCAGCAATTTCTCTACTGTAGAGGCCAGGAACCTATGGCTCGTGAGCCAGATGTGGTGCTTTTGATAGCTGCATCTGGCTCGCAGACAAATCTTTAATAAAAAAAAATAATGTTAAAAATATAAAACATTCTCATGTACTAAAATCCATTCATTTCCTACCATTCCTGTTCATGGTTGTGGGTGGCTGGAGTCAATCACAGCTGTCCTCTGGGACAACACCAAATTTTTATTGGATAATGCGTAACATACATGGGTCATTGTATGGCTCTCACGGAATTACATTTTAAAATATGTGGTGTTCATGGCTCTCTCAGCCAAAAAGGTACTCGACCCCTGCTCTACTGGATATCTACCTTCAAAACTAAAAAACATTGGTATGTAAAGATACATACACACCATGTTCATCATAGTATTATTTACAGTGGCCAAGACATGCAAACAACATAAAGTGTCCCTCAATAGAGAATTAGATAAAAAAATGTGGTGTGTATATACATACATACACACACACACACACACACACATACATACAATGGAATACTACTCAAGCATAAGAAATGATGACATATTGCCATTTATGATAACATGGATGAACATTGAGAACATTATATTGAGTGAAATAAGTAAATCAGATAAAGCTAAGAACTACAGTGGTACCTTGAGATACGAATTTAATTCATTCTGCAACTGAGCTCGTAAGTCAGTCAACTCATATATCAAACTGCCAATACTGGACCTGTGCGCCAATGCGCCAACTAGCAGCATCTTCCCGAATTATGACTCGTATCTCAGAATTTTGCTTGGATCTCAAACAAAAATACAGACCAAGTCGCAGCTCGAATCTTAAAAAAAAATTTTATGTTTGTATCTCAAGGTACCACCGTATATAATTCCACACATAGTGGAATATAAAATCAAGACTTATGGACATAGATAAAAGTGAAATGATCACCAGAGGAGGGGCATGTTGCTGAGGGGTGAGGGATAGGGAGTAAAGAGGGATAATTATATGATGACAGAAAATGATTTGACTTTGGGTGATGAATACATATAACACAATCAACAGTTCAAATACTATGGAAATGTTTACCTAAAACCTTTGTACTTTTATTGATTTAGATCACCCTCTTAAATGTAATTTTCTTAATAAAATTTAATAATGATAATAATAATTTAAGACAATAAAATTTATAGAAAAAGATGTTTTAATTTTAAGAGGTTTTTCTATTTTCTTTCAGTAGGTGGTGCTGTATTACAAGTTTTAGCTCTGAGAAATTTCTGGACTGACCTCCAGTGAGATGTTGCTGTTGCAGTGATGTAAGTGAGGCTGCAGTTACAATGATGACTGTAGCGTTTTGAGAGATTTACGTCTTTAGTAATGTTATCTCAAGCCTCTGGGTGCTCCTTCTCTCAGCAGACCCAGGGACCAGACACAGAGCATCTCTGTTCTTCAGGGAATAATGACTTTAGAGGCTAGGTGTGGGGTGGCCACTCTCTGTACCCCATGAGGTGAAGAAGGTGGAATCTGGGTGGTTGAGGGGTGCTGCACTTTGTTTTTCTCTGTCTCTGTGCTGAGTGCAGGCTGCCATCAGACCACGGGAACACTGGCTGTGATCCCTCATTCTGTTGCTGCTTTGGTTTAGTATTCTTCCAAATTCTCCCCAACCTCTACACTCCTTCCAGCAGTAGAAGACCCAGTTACTCTGGGTTTCTTGCCTCTCCATAACCCCAGCATATAAAAACCCAGATAGTCTAGGCTTCTCTCTTCTCCAGAGCTGGGTGCAGTACGTCTTCTCTTCCTCCCCTCTTCTCAATCCTTCCCACCTTTAGTCGATTCCACTCATGGATCTTTTCAGGTGCTCCTGTGAACCCAGCCAGGATACTTTTCACTGTGTTATAGTTGTTCAATTTATTGAATTTTCAAGGGGGGAGATCAAGGGTGTCTCTCATGACATAATTACTCTGAGGTTCTAGGAGAATCAACTATTGACACAGCAAACATCTGGGATGAATCTCAGTGGCAATCTTCTGAGTGAAAGAAGCTTTTCTCAAAAGTTTACATATGGCATAATACAGACTTGTAGGAAAAAAACAACATTGACAGAGAAAAGGCTGGTGTTCACCAGGGATCTGCATTGGGACTAGGATGTGACTGTAACTCAACAGTAAGAGGGGATGCTTCTGTAGTGATAATGGTAATTACACAAATCTACTACCTCTGTTGAAATTTACAGAACTGCGCACTTCACATTGCAAAAGTCAAAGTTACTGTGTTAAAATTGAAATAACAAACAAAAAACATATGGATCCCACTGTAGAACTAACAAACAAAATCTCTGGGTAGTTGGAGTTGAGTCAATGGCTTTATAACAAACTTCCGGTGATTCTCATGGACGTTAAGTGTTAAGAATCACTGGTTTTCATAATAATTCATATACGTGTAACTTTGTACCACACTCTGGAATAAGATTAGGAATATCTATTGAAGTGTAGCATGTGCATATACTTTTACTCAGCGATCCTCTTTTAGGAGTTTGTTATATGGGTGTACTCATAAGAGTTTGCAGAAACATGAACAAGCATGGGTACTGTGGCACTTCCATATTGAAAATCAGGAACAACTTAGATTTCCATCAATAACAAACAGTAGAATCAGTTATGCTACAGACAGAGTGGGCATTAGTAAACCAGAGCCTGTGGGAGGCCTGCACAAGAGTTCACCTCTGGTATCAACTTTCTTTCTCCCTTTAATTTGTATGTTGTTCCTTTTACTCAGTATGTGCTTCTTGTCTGGGGAAAATTGTGCCTTTGAGGGATATGTAGAAATATCTGCAGAGATTTTTTGCTGTCACAACTGGGCAATGGGTGCTGTTGACATCTAGTAGGTGGAGGCCAGGGGTGCAGCTTCACATTCTACAATACATGAAGCAGCCCTCGGATCAAAGAGATTTTTGGCCCCAAAAGTCTGATGTTGAGAAGCCCTGGTCTTGAGAGGTCCTGCCTCTCTACCAATAGTCAATACCAAAGTTCTTGTTCTAGTCTTACTTACTCACTGAAGCTTTCCCAGACCCCCTATAGTATACCAGGATCTTCAGTTTCTTTTCATCCTATCCAGCTTAGCATCCTCCACCCCACAAATTGGCACTTGACACCTAGATAGTTGTCACCGAAACTTGCATTGGTTTTACCCCATGTCCTCATGTAGGTTATAAGATCATTGAGGACAGCAATATTTTTTTCCTTTCTTTTCTTTTCTTTTGTATTTTTTTCTAAAGTTAGAAGCAAGAGGCAGTCAGACAGACTCCTGCATGGACCCAACTGGGATCTACCCAGCATGCCCACCAGGGGGTGATGCTCTGCCCATCTGGGGTGTTGCTCCTTTGCAATTGGAGCCATTTTAGTGCCTGAGGCAGAGGCCATGGAGTCATCCTCAGCACCTGGGCCAACTTTGCTCCAGTGGAGTCTTGGCTGTGGGAGGGGAAGAGAGAGATAGAGAAAAAATAGAGGGAGAAGGGTGGAGAAGCAGATGAGCACTTCTCCTGTGTGCCCTGGCTGGGAATCCAACCTGGGACTTCCACACGCCAGGCCGATGCTCTACTGCTGAGCCAACCGGCCAGGGTGACATTTATTTTCTTATAGGTATGAGCATAATGTAAATGTGTAATAAACACACGTTGACACAAGTAGGGACCTGAAGAACAAAATAAAAACTAAACCTGCGTATATTTCTGGCTGCGCTCAAGGATCTTAGAATATGAAAACAAGGAATTGTCTTTTATTATTTTGAAATTAAATTTAATGGGGTGACATTGATCAAGAAGAGTACAGAGGTTTTGAAAGAACATCTCTATAGCATTTGAACTATTGATTGTGTTGTGTGCCCATTATCTAAAGTCAGATATCAATAAGACAGGTAATAACAACTGTTGGAGAGGCTGTGGATTAAAAGAAACCCTCGTTCACTGCTGGTGGGAATGTAAACTGGTATAGTCATTATGAAAGATGGTGTGGTGGTACCTCAAATAAAATACCAATGGCATATCTCATGGATTGAGAACAAATTTTTCAAAAATATAAATGGAACCACAGAAAGCCCTGAACAGGCTTGGTGATCTTCAGAAAGAACAAAATTGGAGTTATCACACTACCTGATATCAAACTATACTACAATGCCATAGTAATCAAAACAGCACAGTGCTGGCATAAGAAAGGGCATGCAGATCAATAGAACAGAATAGCCCAGAAATAAGCCCACACCTTTATGGTCAATTAATATTTAACAAAGGAGGCAAGGACATACAGTGGAGCAAAGACAGCCTCTTTAATAAATGGTATTGGGAAAATTGAACAGGTAGATTTTAAAAGATGAAACTAGACCACAATCTTATAATAGACACAAGTATAAACCCAAAATGGATTAAAGACTTAAATATGAGTTGCAAAACCATAAAAATCCTAGAAAACAAATTAGTAAATTCTTCAACATTTTTCATACCAATATTTTTGCTGATGTATCTTCTTAAGCAAGGGCAACAAAGGAAAAAATAAACAAATGAACTACGTCAAACTAAAAAGTTTTTGCATGGCAAAAGAAAGCATCAACAAAATTAAAAGGCAACTCACTGAATAGAACTTATCTACCAATGATACATCTGAAAAGTGGTTAGTATCCAAAATATATTAAGAATGTATATAGCTCAACACCAAAAAAACAAACAATTCAATTAAAAAAATAGGCAAAGGATCTGAATAGACACTTCTCTAAAGAGGTTATACAGATGGCCAATAGACATATGAAAAGATGCTCAACATCACTAATCATCAGACAAATACAAATTAAAACTACAATGAGATATCACCTCATACCTGTCAGAATGACTTTCATCAGTAAATCAACAAACAACAAGTGCTAGCTAAGATGTGGACAAAATGGAACCCTTGTGCACTGTAGGTGAAAATGCAGATTGGTGCAGCCACTATGGAAAGCCATATGGAGTTACCTCAAAAAAATTAATAATGACACCATCTTTTGACCTAGCAATTCCCTTCTGGGAATATAGCCAAGAACCCTGAAAACACTAATTTGAAAGAATATATGCACCCTTATGTTCATTGCAGCATTATTTACTATAGCCAAGCTCTGGAAATATTCCAAGTGCCCATTAGTAAATGAGTGGATAAAAAAGCTGTAATCATGCCTGACCATGCAGTGGCGCAGTGGATAGAGCGTCGGACTGGGATGCGGAAGACCCAGGTTCGAGACCCCTAGGTCGCCAGCTTGAGCACAAGCCCATCTGGCTTGAGCAAAAGCTCGCCATCTTGGACCCAAGGTTGCTGGCTCCAGCAAGGGGTTGCTCGGTCTGCTGAAGGCCCGCGGTCAAGGCACATGTGAGAAAGTGATCAATGAACAACCAAGGTGTCGCAACGGCAATGAAAAACTAATGATTGATGCTTCTCACCTCTCTTCGTTCCTATCTGTCTGTCCCTATCTATCCCTCTCTCTGACTCTCTCTCTGTCCCTGTGTAAAAAAAAAAAAAAAAAATCTGTGGTCCATTTACACAATGGAATGTGTAAATTGCCATAAAGAAAGAAAATCATACCTTTTGTGACAGAATGGTCAGACCTGGAGATTATTATATAAGTGAAATAAGCCAGTCACAGAAAGACAAATACAATATGATTTCATTTATATGTGTAATCTAATGAACAATATAATTTAACAAATAAAATAACAACAGAAGCATACATACATAGAACAGACTGACAGCTGTCAGAGGAGAGGAGGGTTGAGAAGCTGGCTGAAAAACAGGTCAAGGGATTAAACAAATATATATATAATTATATTTGCATATATACACATATATTTATATTTACATATTTATGAATACACACACAGAGAAAGAGACTTTTGGGAGGCAATGGGCACAGAATGCAGTGTACAGATAATGTTTTATTGAGTTGTACACTTAAAACCTTTATAGTTTTGTTAACCAATGTCACCTCAATAAACTCAATAAAAATTATAAAAAAAAACTAAAGTCACAGAATTATCATGGAATTTCCAGGAAAAAATAACAAAGCTTTGTTAAAAAAGTAAATAAGGAAATAAAATAAAATTATAATGAGCTCTTTATTTTACTTCCTTGATATAGCCTAGTGTTTTCCAATATAAAACAATGTTTAAAATGATTTATTACAGAGTAAAAATTATTCTCTAGGAAAATATACCTTGGTCATCCAGTGACTACACACCTGCTCAGAAAAAGACACCTCCCCTTGCGGATCAAAAATCTTTCTATTTTTATAGAACTCAGGATAATTTCTACTGACATTTTCTTGATAGTTCAGTAGACAAGATATCTAGACATTTATTGCCTGAAGTGGTCAGTAGAAATCACTGAATGTGAGCACATTTTCAGAAAAGAAAAAAGCTGAAGTCAAATTTCCCATTTGGACCTCTGACAGGCCCTGAGGTCTAAACTCTGTAGCTTTAATCCTTGACAGATTAAATTGCATATTTTCAGCTCCCAGACTCTTTTGACCTGATGAATTCTTACAGGTACTCTGTGAGATAAGAGAGCTTGGTCCTTTTATTTTTTTCAGATCTAAAAATACAATCAACCCTGGCCAGTTGGCTCAACAGTAGAGCATCAGCCCAGCGTGTGGAAGTCCCCCATTTGATCCCAGCCAGGGCACACAGGAGAAGCACCCATCTGCTTCTCCACCCTCCCCCCCTCCTATCTTTCTATTTCTCTCTTCCCCTCCCGCAGCCAAGGCTCCACTGGAGCAAAGTTGGCCCAGGTGCTGAGGATGGCTCCATGGCCTCCGCTTCAGGCTCTAGAATGTCTCCGACTGCAATGGAGCAACGCCCAAGATGGGCAGAGCATCGCCCCCTAGGCATGCTGGGTCGATACCGGTCAGGCACATGCGGGAATCTGTCTCTCTGCCTCCCCTCTCCTAACTTCAAAAAAATACTAAATAAATAAATTAATAAATAATAAATAAAATACAATAAAAGAGGAAGGGTAACTTGCTCAAGGTCACACAAATAGGATACTCAAGTAATACTCCCTCATAGCAAAGTGTGTTTCTTTTCTGTACTAAATTCATTTCCTCTCTGTGACCTCAAATCCCTATAAATTATCTAAAATATAGTCATGCCAAAAGAGTCACAAAGTGGCTTTGTGTTTTATTTGTTGTCAGGTATTAGTGGAATTAAGCAAGATAGCTAATGGAAACCAAAAGGTCAAATGGGAACCATCTCACCCGCTGAGCACATCTCCCCTTGGCTAGTTTAATTGTCTCTACATGAAGCGCAAGAGTCTAGTGATGTCCACTGATGGGTCCACAAGAATCACTGAGTGCCACCTGCACTGTAGGTCCTGTCGTTCCTGTTTCTCCTCATCCCCTGTATTCACCTGCAGTCGCAGGCTCCCATCTGGCTCATTTTACTTAGCCTGACAATTCTCCTGAGCACTTTCCAAAGTAGCCATGGTGTGTGAATGCTGCTGGGAGTGTATGAAGAAGAAAGGTTCTCATTTCATCATGGGTTGAGTTCTAAAGATACCCCAAGTACTCTTCATAAGGTGAGGACTTTTCTCTGCTTAAAAGGCTATATCATGGCTGCTGGGTTTGGAATGAGGTTTCACCCCACCATCTCTATCTAGGGAGCATTGATAAGTAAGATGCTCACAGATTTCTGCCATCTCTGCCAAGCATTGGTTTTCCTGCCCCTTCCTACTAGGCAGAAACAGCCTCAGTTTTCTAATCTATAGAATGGAAATAGTAATAACCTACATCAACGGTGCTTTCCTCTAGAGAATTGAGCTGTGACTATCTTTAGATCTATTCTCATCTACTCCTGTGTCCTCATTTGAAAATTGCAGCGACAGTTCTCAGAATAGTAATTCAGGTTCGGGTGTGTATGGTAGGGGAATGGAGGCAGGGACTGGTCAATCTTTTAGAACTTTGAAAAGTTTGGAGCTGTTACATCAGTTGTCAGCAAAGGTGTGAGAAGCCGAACCACAGAGCTGTTCTGGGAGAACAGGACTGGTGGAGGGTGAGGTTATGCCCATGACTCTGCTCACCAGAGAGCTGATTAGAAGAAGTACTTGGACCATGAGGGAAAGACTTCAGGAGCACAGGAAAAGAAGCAGAGGTTGGGGGATTTTCTTTTGACCCATAAGTCTCTGTGGAAGAAGAAGTCACAAAACTGACCACTGTGTAAACAATTTTATCATATACCAATTTTCAAATATCGGTGAGATCAGTAAAAAGAGAAAGGGAAGGAGACCACATAGAATCTGAAACTAAGCCATAAATAATGAAAGTACCAGTTACTCCCAGGGAGTATCTGTTTCTAACTGACTTTTTGTTAGAGCGGGCAGATATAAGAAAGCACAGCAAGACCAAAGCAGCAGTTACTTTGTATGAATACTAATTGAACATCACAAGATATTTCTTTATTGATATGTATTAAAGGCCAAGTGCCAACTGAGATCTCTATCTTTGAGATTTGTTTCACAGCTGCATCCCTTTATGCTACATTCTGTGGAAATTCCAGTGGTGCCTCAGAATTCTTTGGTCACTCAGGACACAGGAACTCTCCTGGCAACTGTTGGCGCCCACACCAGCACCCCTTGTGTCTCATCCCTCTACACAGATCCAAATGTGGAATTCATCTCTTGTATGTGAAGCCCACACTCCAAAACCATTGTCCAAGACACTAGGTGTGTTGCAACCTTTTGCAGGGTCAGTGTGAGAGGGACTGAGAGTCAGTGTGCTGATGCAAACCTTTCTACTCCCTTCATCTTCTCTTCCAGCCAATTTCCAGGAACCCTCGCATCAAGGCTACCCTCCTTCACAGATGTAATTTCTCTTCCTTACCTCATCACTCTCAGCTCCATTCACTCACCTCTTTACTTGGCTTCCCATTTGGCTCCTTACCCACCCTCCCACTCCTTATTCAACTCAGGCTTTTCTTTTGCTCACTACAAACTCAATAACATTCCTGCTAAAATGATTGACTCTCACCTATACCAATCTCTAGAAGTGCAAAGAAAAAGTACATATTTCTCATCAATGATATCAACTGTGCCCCCTTTCCTTAGAATGCAGAACATAGCGAACAAGCATTAGTTTGAATAAGCAAAATATTTGTTTCTTCAGTCAGATAGAATGAATACTATTTAATAATGTAGCAACAGCTTGAGCAGGTGGTGGTGCAGTGGATAGAGTGTTGGCTTGGGATGCTGAGGACCCAGGTTTGAAACCCTGAGGTCATTGGCTTGAGTGTGGGACCATAGACACCCTCATGGTGGCTGGCTTGAACCCAAAGGCCACTGGTTTGAGCAAGGGGTCACTGGATGGGTGGAGTCCCTTAGTCAAGGCACATATGGGAAAGCAATCAATGAACAACTAAGGTGCTGCAACTATGAGTTGATGCTTCTCATCTTTCTCCCTTCCTGTCTGTCCTTTCTGTCTCTCACGCTAAAAAATTAAAAATAATGCAGCAACATATTATGTGTTCCAAAAGGAACACTTGCTGGGCCATATTCACCTTAATATGATGTAAAGACCTTGACTCGTTCTGTCTCCTCAACCTGGCCACTTCCTTTCCATTGCACTTCAGTCAGGACCCTTTTTCTCCCTCTTCTTTATTCATCAGAACACCAGCTTACCTGAGCATAAGTTTATTAATTATGCTTTCATCTAGGTCATTTATTGTCTCAGGTCTTACATTTAGGTATTTGATCCATTTTGAGTTGGTTTTTGTATATGGTAACAAGTTAAAGTTTATTTTATTTTATTTATTTTTTGCATGTGACTTTCCACATTGAAAAAGGATTTCTTTTCTTCACTTTATTATTTTGGCTTCTTTGTTGAAAATTATTTACCCATATACAGTGGATTTATTTTTGGATTCTCAATTCTTTTCCTCTAGTCTGTGTATCTACTTATGTGCCTTAGTCTAAGAAAGAATTTTATAAATTTTATCTCAAAGGTAAGGGAAATAAAAGCAAAAATAAATTAATAAGATTATATCAAACTAAAAAGTTTCTGCACAGCAAAAGAAAGTGCCAACAAAACAAATAGGCAATCAACTGAATGGGAGAAGATATTTATAAACAGCACATCTGGTAATAAGTTAATTTCCAAAATATATAAGGAACTCATACAACTCAACAATAACAACAACAACAAAAAAATAATAAAAAATGAGCAGAGAAACTACACAGATACATCTGTCAGAAGACATACAAATAGCCAACAAATATATGAAAAGATGTTTGACTTCACTATTAGAGAAATGCAAATCAAAACTACTAGGAGATACCATCTAACACCTGTTAGAATGGCTAATATCCACAAGAGAAGTAATTACATGTGTTGGAGATATTATAGAGAAAAAGAAACCCTCATTCACTGCTGGTGGAAATGTAAACTGGTACAGCCACTAATAAAAACAGTATGGAGGGTCCTCAAAAAATTAAGAATAAAGTTACCATATGACCCAGCAACTCCTCTTCTGGGTACCTACATAAAACACTTGAAGACATTTAATTTGAAAAGACATGTGTACCCCTATATTCATTACAGCATTATTCATGGTGGCCAAGACATAGAAACAACCAAAGTGTCCTCTGATAGAGGATTGGATATAGAAGATGTGGTACATATATACCATGGAATACTACTCAGCCATAAGAAATGATGGAATACTGTCATTTATGGCAACATGGATAGATCTTGAGCATATAATGCTATGCAAAATAAGTCACAGAAAAAATCAAGAAGCATAGGATTTCACCCATGTGTGGTGTATAAAACTGAAAGCAACAAATCAACAAACAAAACAAGTCGAACAAAGAAAAACTCAGAGTCATAGACACCAAACAGTATGCTAGCTACCAGAGAGAAAAAGTGTAGGGATGTTTTAAAGGGTAAAGGGGGTCAAATATATGGTAATAGAAGGAGATTAGACTTTGGGTGGTAAGCATGCAATGAAATATAAAGAATGATGGATTACAAATTGTATACTGGAAACATATATAATATTTTTTGAGAGAACATTTTTTTAAATAAGAATAAAAAAATACAGTGGAGGAAAAAAGGTATTTACTCTAGACTTTTACATTTTATTTTGGAGCTTAATATTTCTAACAAGTTTGTTTGTACCTGTTTGTATTTTTAAATAATGTCTATTGGGTGGCATTAGTTAATATGATCATATAAGTTTCAAATGTACATTTCTATTAAAAAAAACCTATAAAATTTTATTAACCAATGTTACCCCAATAAATTTAATTTTAAAAAGTACAATTCTGCCAACTCCCCAGTTATGTCTCCCCCATGACAACTACCTAGTCTTCCATACTGGTCATCCTGTTTATTTTGTGTAGTCTTTGATTATTCTACATATCTTTGTCTTCTCTACTTAATTTTAAATGGACTGCCTAATCTTACAAGAGTATTAACCTTTTAGGTCACCTACAAATATATACACAAGCAGTGATGTGCCTTTGGGTAAATGACCCTATAGTTCACATGTCAGCTTCCTCATCTACAAAATGGAAATGAAAATAGTACCCTTCTCATAAGTGATGCTATGAGGATTAAATGAGTTTATATTTCAAAGAGCTGGGCATATGGAAAAGTCTTTAAAAAAAAGGCAGCTTTATAGTGCTGTGGGTGATGATCAAGATGGAAGGCATGGGCTGGGCCAATGAAAAAAAAGAATAATTGATCAAATCAGTAAAATAATTGATTGGTAAAGCAAAGGAACAATCAACTCAGGCAGTTATCAGAATTATTATAGATCAGAAATAAACTTGGTTGTTAACTTGACTTTTAAAATTGTTAGCCTGAGATGGCTTCTTCTGCAGACCACATGGTTTCTTAGAAGATTTTTCTAGTCAAGAGAATGAGCACAGTGTATCCCCTCTAAAAGATCACACTTGGTCAACAGTGAGAATAGGAAGTGATGACAATGCTTAATCCACTAGCTCATTGGTATGAAAGAGGAATTCTCTCACATATTATTATAATTCTCTAAATTGGAAATTTGAACTGGTAGCCAGAAGGTTCAAAAGAGGCTTCTTCTTCTTAACCTATGGCAGTTTAATGGAGTTGCATGTAGGATATAACTATGAACTTCTGCTGTGACACAGGTTGGCATGATGTTTCATTCCTGACTCAAGAAACCACTCATGACCTTCTGACTCACCAACACCTCTTCCTGCAGCTTCTCGATCTGAGTCCGCTCCCCTAAGGGCTAACCAATAATAAAACTTACAACCAACAGTTATTAAACATGTACTAGGTGTCAACTGCTGTGTTATTATATCATAACAACAGCCCTATGAGGTGCTTGTATCTATTATCCCTTTATATATATAGAGAGAGAGAGAGAGTAGGAGACCAGACAGCAATACTTGGGTAAATTGCCCAAGATTACCCTTTGCAAGTAGCAAAGTGCAAACCCAAGCTCCATGGCTTCAGAGTCTGCATTCTGCATTCTTAACTATTGGATAATGAGGATAGCAGATCTCTAATCTTAATTTAGGGTTATGATCAGTGTTATAGTTAACAGATTACATTACCTATGTGGTATGATTTGTAAGGTAGAAATGACTCTTAAAATAAGCCAACAAAACTTAAATGTCATCCCTATTTTCTGAAATACTTATATTGATCATTTCTTTAGATCAGCATCTTAAGACCCTATGCAAACATTATCTACTCAGAAAGGAAATGATAGCTATTAAGTACGTGCTATTAAATATGTACTATGTGTCAGGTAATTATGCCAGGTCTCCCGGGTGATTCTTGAGCACATTAACGTCTGAGAACCTCTGCCCTCTCTGATGTCTCCAGACTTTCTCCTACAACTGTGACCCTTGTAGATGACTCAAACTCTTTTTATTCTCATTCCTTAACTCAACACTCTTTCTGCAATCTTATAATATCTTTATAACCAGCCAGACTCAAAATTAAACTTTAAAAAAATAATCTAGATCAGATTATCTCTGGCTGCTTTCCTTCTGGTCATCATTAGTGCTATCTTGCCATCACCCAGACTGGAAAACTCAGTCACCCTGGATTCTCCCTCCAACTTGAGAAAACCAATGAAGTCCTCTAGTTTCTGCCTTTGGAATCCTCCTTAAAACAGCCTCTTTTTGCATTTCACTTTTGTGGTTCTATCCTTGTTCAAGAGCTCATTCCAACACTTCTGTTCCCCACCGTGCTTGCCATCACCACCATTAGGACAGGTTCCTGTCTGGTTTCCCAGCTTCTGCCTATCTTTGCTCCTCCCCAAAACACTGCAGGTCTGATCATATCATTGCTATGAACGTGTGAAAGCTTCCCACCCCTTGAATGCTCTATTACTGCATTCTGTCCATAGTGTGGTTCTAACTTACTGCCTATATACTAGGCATGGCCAACATACAGCCCGCGGGCTGAGTAATGAGTTTATGCAGCCTGCGATTAAATTTTTAATATTTTCCACTACTTTAAAATCTCAGCTACTCAGAAGTGGAAGCGTCTTTGTTTATTGGAAATTGAGATATTTTAGAAGATAGTGATACGCAGAAAAGAATTCCGCATGTGACTAATCTAGGGTTAACTTTTAATAATTGGTCAAATGGATTCATGATACCTTTTTATTTTTTAAAAAAATTCCATTATAAAGATTTACAACCTTTGTACTCGTCTGTACTCGATATGAACTGTTTGACGTTTAGCAGCGATGTGAAACCCACATTCTTTTAGGCGGAGTTTGCCAGTGCGCACCGAAGGTCAAACAATTCGTTATTTTTGTGATCAAGTGTGCTGAATCAAGTGGCATTGTAGCATAGACAATAGCTGCAGTTGATAACTGAAAACGTGTCCAGGCTGTTTGTAAAATGACATAATTGTTTTATTTGTGATATGACCCCTTCAAGCTCATTCTATTAATTAAATATTGTTTCAATTGATTGCAATACAGTTTGGATATTTATACGGTATGTAATTATATTTTTATTAAAATATATTTTAATTAAAATAACATTATATATTAAAATTTTTTCACTCATTTACATTTATTCATAAATTACATAATAAAATTTTGTTTACTTAAAGGAATCATTTTCGTATTTAACATTTTTTAATTTTAATATTTCATCCAGTCCATGAAAAATGTTTTTTTTTCTAATCTGGCCTGGGGGCAAAAACTATTGGCCATGCCTGGCCTATACCATTTTCTCCAACTCCTAGATAAACCCCACCTTGTCCTGCTTCAACCACAGCCCATGTAGCTCTCTCCTTTGCAATGACCTTTCCATTCTCTCCACATAAACAAACCTAAATTTTTCTAAGACCTTCAAAAAGGCAGACTTTCACCAGGGCTTTTGCTGGTCACTCTCAAGCAGCTCTGTGCCAGGAAGGAAAGCAAGCTTAGGGATGGGGCATCTGAACATGAATCCAGTCCCTTCACTTAGCAGCTTGTAGAATCAAAGAAATCAACTCTACACCAGTGGGGTTAAAATAGGTAATGATATGGATTAATAGGAATCAGGCTGAGTTGGAGGCCAGAAAGATCTGTCTGAATGTCAGCTCTGCCCTTTAGTAGCTACATGGCCATTATCAGAATCTCTCAACTGTAGTTTGTTGTTCTCATCTGCAAAAATGGGAACAATAGTATTTCCTTCGGAGGACTTTTGTGAGGAGTAGAATTAACAAATATATAGTGCTTAGTACAAAACCCCTCAATAATGGTATTAATTCTGTGTATTTAGTCCCCTTCCCATCGTACACAGCATCATGCACATTCTCTGTGATTGTCCCCTGCTGTCTTTTGTACCTCCCTTAAAAACTTTATCTTTCTTTGCTATGCTTTCTATTTATTTCTAGATTGTCTTTTCTCTTGACTAAACTTCAAGCTTCCTGGCTTAGGAACTGTTTTTTACTTGCCTTTGTATTAATTGTGGAAGCTAGCACAGTTCCCAGCACACTCAGGCAATGCCAGATTTAGTTAAATTTAAGGAAAAAACAAGAGCCCCAGGCAGGTGGGGGGGGGGGCGCCGGAAAGATTGTTCTTTGAGACACTGTTGGGGGGATCTCCAGGACGTCTAGGGGGCAGCCTAACAGCAGTGAACACCTGAGGGTTCCCCAGAGGATGAGTGAACAAAAACATTCTGGTACGTATATGTAATGGAATCTTACTTAGCCATAAAAAATAATGAGAATTAAAGGTTACCTTCACAGTCTGGCTAGAGGTGGTTAGAGGTTTTGTTCTCTGCAGTATAGTATGATGTCCGTGAAGGAATGGAACCTTCAGTCACCTAAGGTTAAGGTCAAATTTGGTTTTTTTTTCAAACTTTTACAATAGGTGGCTTCCTGTGGTCAGTTCACTCACCCATAAAACTTATAAGAATAATGTTACTAACTCCAGAGGATTGGGGGGATTAATTTTATGTGAAGTTCCTTGTATAACAATTTGCATCTTTGAGTGTAATTTGAAAAAAATGTCAAAAGGGCAAAATTAGCCTAATTTCTCATTTCATAAAACCCCACCATATTACACCATCTCTCTGGTTATAACCACTATTAGACTGCTCAGCTCACTTTGGGCTCTAAGTATTGTGGATTGAGGTCCATGCCCCCTGCATTCTCCTACCACCAGTCTAGCTCTTCACAGAGAACAAATTTGTGACTCTTGCCTTATGGGAATATGAATGCATATTCATATTCTCGTGTTCAGGAAACCCCCCTGACTGTCCCTGCCCTCCATGGGCTACTAACACAGATGCCAAATACTGGAAGTGATGGTCTAAATCAGAGGTAGTCAACTTTTTATACCTACTGCCCACTTTTGTATCTCTGTTAGTAGTAAAATTTTCTAACAGCCCACCAGTTCCACAGTAATGGTGATTTATAAAGTAGAGGAGTAACTTTACTTTATAAAAACAGAGGCTCAGAGAGGTAAAGGAACATGCCTAAGATCGCACAGCCACCTAATGACAAGAAGCATATTCTTTAAGCAGCAATTCAACACTTTTCCACTTTATCAAACTCCAGAATGAATATTTTCTAACACTGAAGGGAAATGAGGAGGCTCATGTATCTTTGGGAAGTGAGGATACCAAAGCAGCCACACAAAATTTGCTCCTATTAGAGAGCCACAACACTCCCTAACCCTCCTCCCAAAATTCTGAGTCTATTCCTTCCAAGCCTGATGTAGTGAAATTCATGTGTCAGCATTCTTGAGAAGAACCAGGTGTTCCCTTTCTTATGGATTCCCAGAACACCTGTCACCCTCATTTCCTACCTGTTAAACACCACACTTGGCAGGGATTGGAGACTAGGTGTTGGGGATATGAGCCACTATGCTAAGGCCCAGTATGAAAAATTAGTATCAATTGAACAAATATAAAATAAAAGAATGAATGAATGGATCACATACATTTTCTTTTACAATTTAAATTAATATCTTCCCAAATATATAAAAATAAGTGAATTTTTTAAATATAAAGGCAAGAAAAAAACATTTCACTTCTATAATGATATATAACTTTTTCATATATTGAGATTATATTTTATATCCTTAAATATTATTTTGTACCTTTTTATATAGTTCCTATTTTTGTTGTATTTATTCCTATGTATTTTTACAGATTTTTAAAAATGTCAAACTTACAGAAAAGATAAGAGGAGCAACTTATTTACCTTTTATTTTAGATTCATCATTTGCCAACATATTGCCATATTTCTTCTCTCTCACACACAAACCATTGGAAAGCTACTTACACAAATCACATCACTTTACCTCTAATAACGTCTGCATGTACTTATCTAAGAACAAGAATATTCTCTTACATAACCACAATAACATTATCACACTTAAGAGATTTAACATAGTGACATAAAAGTTTTTAAATGTGATTTAACTCAGGGCTCAATGTGCTGAGAGAAAACTGAATGTTTAGAGCCTAGTTTCAAGTACTATTTAACCTCACATTTCCTCAACCTGGTTTACTTCAATCTCAAAGTCTTGATTTTGCATTAATGCACATGTAGAGTTCTGTCACTTTCCCTTCCACCCTGTAGACATTGAACTTGTCACATCTCTTGCACAGGGACTCCAAAGAAATAGGCTCAGGTATGGCTCCTTTTTCATTCAAATTCTGGCTTCTAGGCCCTCAGCCAAAATCATGGAATATTGATGTTAGATTAGCTTTGAAGAGGTCTGGGAACTGGAGGTAAGTGAGACAATTCTTGTTGACTTGAAAAAAAGTATGTAGCTTCTTTCCATTTTGTGGAAGTTTCTTGTTTTGAATTCACAGAGCAGAGTTCATACATACGTATTTTCCACACTCATATGCATTTATTTGCTCTGCCTTCCAAGGGAGCATCTGTAATAAAGGATGCTAGTATCACTCCCAGTTTCTTGTAAATCCCCCGTCAGGCTCCATGTAGCTGGTTGTGAGAAACTATAGCTGAGTGATAAGGAGACTCACAGTGATAACCAAAAAAGAAAGAGAGAGAAATAACAAGTCTATGGACAAGCACACATGAGAAACATAAAACAAGGGTAGGTCATTTATTAAGATAAAGAGACTAGCAAGGTTTTCTTTTTCTAATAATTTTTAAATTTTATTTAGAAAATTGACTTTAACAGGGTGATATTGATCAGTAAGAGTCCATAGGTAACAGATAGCATTTGAACTGTTGATTATGTTGTATATCCATCATTCAAAGTCAAATCATTTTCCCACACCTTATATTTGTCCCTCTTTACATGCTTACTCCCACCCCCACCTCACCTGCCTCCCCATTCACTCACGTCCCCTTCTCCCGCTTCCACATTCCCTTCCCCCTGGGAACCACTTCACTTTTATCTATGTACATAAGTCTCAGTTTTATATCCCACCTATCTGTGAAATCGTACAGTTCTTAGCTTTTTCTGATTTACTTATTTCACTCAGTATAATGTTCTCAAGGTCCCTCCACGTTGTTGTAAATGTTACTATGTCATCATTTCGTTTCTTATGGCTGAGTAGTATTCTATTATATATATGTACCACATCTTCTTTTCCCAATCCTCTATTGACACTTTCATTGTTTCCATGCCTTGGCCACAGTAAATAACGCTGCAATGAACATGGGGGTGCATGTATCTTTATGTACCAATGTCTTCAAGTTTTGGAGGTATATACCCAGTAGAGGGATTGTTGTGTCATTTTGTAATTCTATTCTTAATTTTTTGAGGAACCAACATACTTTTCTCCATAATGGTTGTACTACTTTACATTCCTACTAGCAGTGAACGAGGGTTCTTTTTTCTCCACAGCCTAACACTTGTTATTTTCTGTCTTTCTGATAATAGCCTATCTAACATATGTGAAGTGGTGTCTCACTGTAGTTTTAATTTGCATTTCTCAAATAGCTAGTGAAGATGAGCACCTTTTCACATACCTATTGGTCATCTGTATGTCTTCTTGGGAGAAGTGTCTGATCAGGTTCTCTTCCCATTTTTTAATTGAATTGTTTGTTTGTTGCTGAGCTTTGTGAGTTCTTTATATATTTTGGATATTAACCTCTTATTGGAGATGTTGTTTGCCAATATAATCTCCCATTTACTTGGCTGTCTATTTGTTTTGTTGTCAGTTTCTTTTGCTGTCCAGAAGCTTTTTAGTTTGATATAGTTCCATTCATTTATTTTTGCCTTTACTTCCCTTGCTTTTGGGGTCAAATTTATAAATTGTTCTCTATGACAAAGGTCCATGAGCTTAGTAACTACATTTTCTTCTATGTAATTTATTGTTTCAGGTCTTATATTTAGGTCTTTGATCCATTTTGAATTAATTTTTGTGCAGGCAGACAAATTATAGTCAAGTTTCATTCTTTTGCATGTGGCTTTCCAGTTTTCCCAGCACCATTTATTGAAGAGGCTTTTTTTTTTCCATTGTGTGTTGTTGGCTCCTTTGTCAAAGATGATTTACCCATATATATGTGGTTTTATTTCTGGGCTATCAATTCTGTTCCATTGGTCTGTATGTCTGTTTTTCTGCTAGTGCCATGCTGTTTTGATTGTTGTGGCTCTATAGTACAATTTGAAATCAGGTAGTGTGAGACCTCTGGCTTCATTCCTTTTCCTCAGAATTTACTTTGGCTATTTGAGGTTTTTCATGGTTCCATACAAACATGGTAAATTTTGTTCTATTTTTTTAAAGAATGACATTGGGATGTTGACGCGAATTACATTAAATTTGTATATTTCTTTGGGTAATATGGCCATTTTAACTATTTGATTTTTCTCATCCATGAACATGAAATATTCTTCCATTTCATTGTGTCTTTTTCAATTTCTTTCAATAATGTTTTGTAGTTTTCAGTATATAGTTCCTTCGCAACCTTTATTAAGTTTATTTTTAAGTACTTTAATTTTGTTGCAATTGTAAAAAAAATTGCTTTTTTAAGTTCATTTTCTAAAGTTTTATTGTTAGCATATAGAAAAGCAGTAGACTTTTGTATATTAATTTTGTATCCTGAGACTTTACAGTATTGGTTCATTGTTTCTAATAGTCTTTTGGTGGAGTCTTTGAATTTTTCTATGTATAGGATCATGTCATCTGCAAAAAGTGATATCTTACTTTTTCTTTCCCGATATGAATGCATTTTATTTCTTTCTGTTGCCTGATCGCTCTGGCTAAAATGTTCAGAACTGTTTCATAACAATGGTGAGAGTGGGCAGCCTTGTCTTGTTCCAATTTTAGAGAAAAAAACCTTTATTTTTTCACCATTTAATATAATATTAGCTAATGGTTTGTTATGTGTGGCCTTTATTATGTTGAGGTACTTTGTTCTGTTCCAACTTATTGAGTGTTTTAAACATAAAGGGATGTTGTATCTTATCGAATGCCTTTTCTACATCTATTGATTGCATCATATGGTTTTTATTCTTTGTTTTGTTGATGTGATGTATTAGGTTGATAAATTTCTTTATGCTGAACCATCCTTGTGCTCCTGGAATGAATCCCACTAAATGTGATATATTATTTTTATAATGTATTGCTGTATTTTATTTAGGATTTTTGCATCTGTATTTAATAGATATAAATTCTGTAGTTTCCTTTATTGGTGTTGTCCTTGCCAAGTTTTGGTATGAGGGTTATGTTTGGTTCATAAAATGTGTTAGGAAGTCTTGCTTCTTCTTTTATTGTTTGGAAGGCTTTGAGAAGGATAGGTACCAAATCTTCTTTGAATGTTTAGTAGAATTCATTAGTGGAACCATCTAGTCCTGGACTTTTGTTTGGGTGGAGGGTGTTGATAGTTGTTTCTGTTTCTTCCCTGCTTATATATCTGTTTAGGTTTTCCACTTCTTTGTGGCTCAATCTAGGAAGACTGTAGAGTTATAAGAATTTATCCATTTCCTCTAGGTTGTTATATTTGGTGGCATATAATCTTTCATAATATTCTACTATGACCTTTTGTATATTTATGATGTCTGTGGTAATTTCTCCTCTTTCATTTTAGATTTTGATTATATGAGTCCTTCCTTTTTATCCTTAATGAGTCTAGCCAGTGGTTTTTTGACTTTATGGATTTTTTCAGAGAACTAGCTCTTTGTTATATTAATTTTTTCTATAGTTTTTTTGTTCTCTATTTTATTTATTTCTGCTCTAATTTTTACTCTTTCCTTTATTCTGCTGACTTTGGGTTGCCTTTGTTCAATGATGATATAAATTTTCCTCTTTTTACTGCTTTCACTGCATCTCAGAAATTTTGATATGTCTTGTCATCATTTTCATTTGTCTGTATATATCTTTTGATCTTTGCTTTTATTTCTTCTTTGATCCAGTCACTTTTTAGAAGTATGTTGTTTAATTTCCACATTTCTGTGGGGTTCTTCACTTCATTTTTACAGTTGAATTCTAATTTCAATGCCTTGTGATCAGAAAATATGCTTGGTATAATTTCAATCTTCCTGAATTTGGTAATGTTAGTTTTGTGGCCCAACATATGGTCTATACTTGAGAATGTTCCATGCACACTGGAGAAGAATGTATAATCTGATGTTTTGGAATGAAATGTTCTATAAATGTCTATTATGACCCTGGCTGGTTGGCTCAGCAGTAGAACATCAGCCTGGCATGTGGAAGTCCCAGGTTTGATTCCCAGCCAGGTCACACATGAGAAGCACCCATCTGCTTCTCCACCCTTTCCCCTCTCTTTTCTCTTTATCTCTCTCTTCCTCACCTGCAGCCAAGGCTCTATTGGAGCAAAGTTGGCCCTGGCTGTGAGTATGGCTCCATGGCCTCCACCTCAGGCACTAGAATGGCTCCAATTGCAACAGAGCAACATCCCAGATGGGTAGAGCATCAACCCTTAGTGGGCAAGCCAGGTGGATCCTGGTCGGGTGCATACAGGAATCTGTTTCTCTACCTCACCGCCTCTCACTTCAGAAAAATGCAAATAATAATAATAATAATAATAATAATAATAATAATAAATAGGGAAAAGAACTGAATAGGTATTTCTCCAGAGAAGACAAACAAATGGTCAATAGGCATATGAAAAAATGCTCAACATTACTAATCATTAGAGAAATGCTAATTAAAACCACTATGAGATACCACCTCACACCAGTCAGAATGTTGCTCATTAACAAATCAACACACAATAAGTGCTGGCGAGGATGTAGAGAAAAGGGAACCCCCCTGCACTGCTGGTGGGAATGCAGACTGGTGCAGCCACTGTGTAAAACAGTATGGTGTTTCCTCAAAAAATTAAAAATGGAACTGCCTTTTAACCTAGTTTTTCCACTTTTAGGAATATGTCCTAAGAATACCAAGTCACTGATTCAAAGGAAGATATGCACCCCCATGTTTATTTCAGCATGTTTACAATAGCCAAGATCTGAAAACAGCCCAAGTGTCTGTCAGTGGACAAGTGGATTAAAAAACATGGTACATGTGCACAATGGAATGTACTACAGGGCTGTGAAAAAGTAGGTAATGTTACCTTTTGCAATGACATGAATGGACCTATTACGCTAAGTGAAATAAGCCAGGCAGAGAAAGACAAATATCATATGATCTCACTTATATGTGGAATCTAATGAACAAAGTGAACTGAGGAATGGAATAGAGGCAGAGGCAGGGTCACAGGGAGCAGAGACAGCCATCAGAGGGAAGGGGGATAATGGGATGGTATCAGAGATGAAGAAGGAATTAACAAAATTATATATACATAACACAGAGATATAGATAACAAATCCCAAAGGAAAGGGAGGAGAGAGTTAAGGAGAGGGGGGTAAAGGGGGTATATTGGGGGACACGGGGATTGGGAGTGAGTGTGTTATATTGAGTGGGACACTTGAATCCATGTTAACACAATAAATTAAAATTAATAAACATTAAAAAAGAGAAAAAACATTATGAGAAGAAGACAAACCACAGGAAAAAAGATCAAAAGCAAAGAAAAATATCAAAAACAAACACCTAAAAAATGAATAAAAATTCAAAAACTAAAATATTTTCAAAAATGAAAAAGAGAAAGAAGAATAAGAACACAAAATGGAAAAAAGGGGGGAAAAAGGAAAAATAAATTTCAGTTTTGAGAAATTTCTTCCGGTAGGTGTTGCTGTATTACAACTTTTAGCTTTGTGACATTCCTAAGTTGTCTGCTGAGATGTTGCTGTCACAATGATGTAGATGGGATCACAATTGCATTGGTGGGTGGGGCATGTTGTGAGGGCTTTATGGCTCCAGCAGTGGTGATCTCAAGCTACTGAGTGCTCCCTTTCATGTCTCAACAGACCTTGTAACCAGACTGTGGAGCACATCTGTTCTTCAGGGGAGAAAGGAGCTCTGTAGATCCAGCTTTTGATTTGTCTCTGCCACTTCTTGTACCGTAAGGTGAGGGTTGCAGGGTCCATGAGGCTGGGGGCCATACTTTGGCTTTCTCTGTCTCTTCTCAGTGCAGATTGCAGGCAGACTGGCAGACGCAGAAACATTGGCTGTGACCCTTTACTCTGGCTGCTTCAGTTTATCCCCCTCTTTGCCTCTCTATCTCACTGCTCTTCCTGGCAAAAGAATACCTAGACACTGAGTTTTCCTCTTTGTAGCCCTCAGACAAAATCCAGAAAGTCTGAGCTTTCCTCCTCCCTGTAGTCCAGCAGAGAAAAAAATACCCAGTCACTCCAGGTTTGTTTCCTCTCCTCTCCAAAACCCACCACAATTGCATTTTATTTTCTACCTCATTTTTACCCCATTCCATTTTTAGTTCATTCCATGCATGGATCTTTCAGGTACACCTGTGAGCCTAGCTGAGGTTCCTTTGATGCATTATAGGTGTTCAATTTGTTGAAATTTCAAGGGGAGAGATCAGGAAGATCTCTCATGCTGCCATTATTCTGACATCATCAAAATTTTTCAAACATTAGCAAAGTTGCCAGAACAAACAAGTAATTTGTGTCAGAACACTTCTATTTTTGAGTATCCCTAAAAAAGACAGCTTTAATGAATTTAGAATAAATAATACACTGCCTTCTAAGGGCTACCATGTTTAATCAAGGGATTAAAGAACACTTGAGAGTAGACTGATTGGTCAGCAGATAAGTTTGCCATCTGCTCCATCAAAATCCTCAAATTTAGTTATTAAAATGTAAAGACTGGCATCTGGGGAGTGAATACACTCTCTGATAAGAAAGAAAACTTCTTTTTCAAAACTGGTAAAAATAGTAAAGCATATGTAATTCCCAGAGTTGAAAGTGCCAGAATACCAAAGCGAGTGAAGACTGTTTTGTAAGATGACTAATGATAACAAGAAACAAATGAATGAATTTCACATGTACATTGGCAAATACGAAACTTCAAATGCAAAACTTCTACTTTGGCTCCTTTCTTAATAATTGCTTTTATTTTATCTTAATAAATTTTTCTTCAAAACATTTAAGTGGGTTATAAAGATAAATAGTTGACATCTGTTAAGGTAAAATCTATTGAAAAGAGTACTTTGAGGCTGCATAATTTGGGGCTGTTGCCCTGTGTCAGCCATATGCAGCCAGCATATTTAATAAATTTCCTCCTTTAATGAAACTTTCCAAAAACTTATTTGGACTATGTGCCTCTACGAACACCCACCGATTTGTGGATTGGGTACTTCATAACGTCTGGTGCCCACGGGGGTCTACGGTGTTTTGCATCACCAAGTAGAGGCACCCCTAATTGGACGGACTCTTGGGGGGACTGCCTGGTGCATGCTTGAAGATCGAGGAGAGGCACAACACCTGAGACTTCCAGGGCTCCCGGTCTTCCTGTGGGGTCCAAACTGTTCCCCGGTAGACACCTCTGGTTCCAAAATTCGACAATTTGAAATATTCAGCAGAGAAATCAAGGAGGAAACATCTATGTGACCCTAAAGGAAGGAACATCTGGAAAGTCAACAGTGACATATGAGCCTGCATTCTTCTATAAGAGTACAAATCATATTGAGAGAGAAGCAAGATGGCGACAAAGTAGGTGGACATACCAACTTCCAACTCCCAGAACCAAAGTGGATTATAACTCAATTTAAAGAACCATCACCTGGATAAACCAACTATGAACTGAACTAAGTGAACTCTTCAACCAAGGAACACAGAAGAAGCCACATTGAGACTGGTAGGAATAGCAAAAACGCGAAGAGGGCTGCCCAGCTCCCCGGAGCAAACGGCAGCCTGGAGAGACCCGCGTGGCAGGAGGAAAGTTTGGAGAGGGAGGGACCTGGGTCCCAGGAACCAAGCCCCAGCCTGCAGTCCCAGAGCTTAGAAGAGGTGTTTGGACAGTTTTGAGCTGTGAAACAAGTGAGGGAGCCCCCAGGCCTACAGTGTGGAGTATTAGGTCCCTTCCTACTCTGCTGATGGTTGCTGAAGGGTTTGGGGCGGCAGGACGCTGAAAAGCGGTTCTGTCGGCGTGGGCAGAGGCCAAGCCGGTGTGAGCTCAGTCTAGCCCAGCAGGGTCGGAGGGGACACGCGAAAGCGGTCCGGAAGCTGCAGGCCCGCCTTTAATCTCACTTAAGGGGACAAATCGGGAGGCCAGGAACGGGAATAAATCTGTTCTGCAACACTGCGCAAGCCGACCCTGACCGCGGGGACCGGGCTAAGACCAGGGATGGGCAGGGGCTCACAGCTGAGCTCAGGCTACCAGCCCCACCCTGCCGGAGAAACCGCGGTCGGTTTGCCATTATACGGGCACGAGCGGACTCCGAACGCAGGGCGGGGTAGAGTGCGGGACGAGCAGGAGTACACAGCTGAGCGGAAGCCAGTAAACACGCCCGGCCCAATAAACCTGGGTTTACGAACCTGTGCAGAAGTGCCCTGGCCTCGAGGGCGGGGCTAAATCTTCGGACGGGCAAAGGCTCACAGCTGAGAGCACGTCAAAAACCCCGCCCAACCCGCGAAACTATGGCGAGCAGGCTCTGACTGAGGGTTCTGGGCAGAAGTCCGGAAATAGGCTGGGTCCGCAGCTGAGCAAAGGTGCTCACCTCTACCCTTGGTGCTAAGGCTTGTGGCTTGAGTGACAGCCCCTCCCACAAAGAAGAGGCAGAAATCACAGCAAAAGCCAAAGTGGGCCGGCGGTGGCAATGCTCATACCCAAACGCCCTAGGCAGCGGCTGAGGGGGTGGGGGGCCTGCAGACAGACCACACCTAGAGAACACAAAGGCAACACCTACTGGACTTCAGTGGCCACAATTTGCTTATACACAGACAAAATGGGTAGGCAGAGGAATGCAAACCAAATGAATCAAGAGAAATCCCCAGAGAAGAACCTGAATGAACCAGATATAACCAAATTACCAGAAGCAGAATTTAGAATAATGATAGTTAGGATGTTCAAAGAAATTAGAGCAACAATGGATAGTCATTATGAACACCTAAATAAAGAGATAACAAGTATAAAAAACGAAATTGAAATAATAAAAAAGAATCAGACAGAAATGACAAATACGGTATCAGAACTGAAGATCACAATGGAAGGAATTAAAAGCAGGATGAATCACGCTGAGGATCGAATAAGCGAGTTAGAGGACACAATAAACAAAGGCACAGAAGTAGAGCAGAAAAAGGAAAAGAGACTCAAAAATTGTGAGGAAACTCTAAGGGAGCTCTGTGACAACATGAAGAGAAACAACATTCGCATCCTAGGGGTGCCTGAAGAAGAAGAGAGAGGACAGGAAATGGAAATTTTGTTCAATCAAATCATAGCAGAAAACTTTCCTAAATTAAGGCTGGGAAACACTCCACACATTCAAGAAGCACACAGAACTCCATTAAAGAGAAACCCAAAAAGATCTATACCAAGACACATCATAGTTAAAATACCAAAGCTAATGGATAAAAAAAAAAAATCTTAAAAGCTGATAGGGAAAAAAAGTCTATCACCTACAAAGGAGCCCCCATAAGGATGACATCGGACTTCTCAACAGAAACACTTGAGGCCAGAAGGAAATGGCAAGATATAATCAAAGTAATGCAGAACAAGAACCTACAACCAAGACTACTTTATCCAGCAAGGCTAACGTTTAAAATTGAAGGACAAATAAAAAGCTTCCCAGAAAAAGAAAGCCTGAAGGAATTCATAAAAACCAAACCAATTCTGCAAGGGATACTAGGGGCCTGTTGTGAACAGTTTAAAGGGAGGAAAGAATATAGCAAAAGAAGAATACAGCTTTAAAGAATAAAATGGCAATAAACAACTACATATCAATAATAACCTTAAATGTAAATGGATTAAGTGATCCAATCAAAAGACATAGGGTAGCTGCATGGATAAAGAAACAGGACCCATACATATGCTGTCTACAAGAGACACACCTTAAAACAAAAGATGCTCATAGACTGAAGGTAAAAGGATGGAAAAAAATATTTCATGCAAATGGAAATGAAAATAAAGCAGGGGTAGCAATACTTATATCAGACAAATTGGACTTTAAAACAAAGGCTGTAGTTAGAGATAAAGAAGGACACTACATAATGATAAAGGGAACAATTCAACAGGAAGATATAACTATTATAAACATCTATGCACCAAATATAGGAGCCCCAACATACATAAAGCAGACATTGATGGATATAAAGGGCGAGATTAACAGCAATACTATCATAGTAGGGGATTTCAATAACCCTCTAACATCACTGGATAGATCCTCAAGAAAGAAAATTAATAAAGAAACAGCAGACTTAAAGGAGACACTAGATCAACTTGATTTAATAGATATCTTCAGAACTTTTCACCATAATGCAGTAGAATATACTTTCTTCTCAAGCACTCATGGTACGTTTTATAGGATAGACCACATGTTAGACCAAAAAATGGTCTCAATAAATTTGAGAAGATTGAAATCATATCAAGCATTTTCTCTGATCACAATGCCATGAAACTAGAAATTAACCACAAAAGAAAAACTGAAAAATACTCAAACACTTGGAAACTAAATAGCATGTTATTAAATAATGAATGGATTAACAATGAGATCAAAGAAGAAATAAAAAAGTTTCTAGAAACAAATGATAATGAGCATACATCAACTCAAAATCTATGGGACTCAGCAAAAGCAGTTCTGAGAGGAAAGTTTACTGCACTACAGGCATATCATAAGAAACTAGAAAAAGCTCAAATAAGCAACCTGACCCTGCATCTAAAACAACTAGAAAAACAACAACAAATAAAACCCGAGACAAGTAGAAGGAAGGAAATAATAAAGATCAGAGCAGAAATAAATGACATAGAGTTGAAGGAAACAATACAGAGGATCAATGAAACCAGAAGCTGGTTCTTTGAAAAGATAAACAAGATTGATGAACCTTTAACTAGACTCACCAAGAAAAAAAGAGAGAGGACTCAAATAAATAAAATTAGAAAGGACAGTGGAGAAATAACAACTGACACAACAGAAATACAAAGCATTGTAAGAAAATACTATGAAGAACAATATGCCAAAAAATTAGACAATCTTAGTGAAATGGACAAATTTCTTAAATCATATAACCTTCCAAAAATCAATCTGGAAGAACCAGAACACCTAAACAGACCAATTACAACAAATGAGATAGAAACAGTTATCAAAAAACTCCCAAAAAAGAAAAGTCCTGGGCCTGATGGCTTCACAAGTGAATTCTATCAAAAATTCAAAGAAGAACTAACTCCTATCCTCCTCAAACTATTTCAAAAAATTCAAGAGGAAGGAAGACTTCCAAACTCCTTTTATGAGGCGAGCATAGTTCTGATCCCAAAACCAGGCAAAGACAACACAATGAAAGAAAATTATAGGCCTATATCCCTGATGAATTTAGACGCTAATATTCTCAACAAAATATTAGCCAACCGGATCCAGCAATATATGAAAAAAATCATACACCATGATCAAGTGGGATTTATTCTGGAGAGGCAAGGCTGGTTCAATATTTGCAAATCAATCAATGTGATTCATCACATAAACAAAAGGAAGGACAAAAATCACATGATAATTTCAATGGATGCAGAAAAGGCATTTGATAAAATCCAGCACCCATTCATGCTCAAAACTCTCAGTAAAGTGGGAATACAGGAATCATTCCTTAACATGATAAAGGCCATCTACGATAAACCGACAGCAAACATCATACTAAATGGACAAAAATTAAAAGCAATCCCCTTAAGATCAGGAACCAGGCATGGATGCCCCCTTTCACCACTCTTATTCAACATAGTTCTGGAAGTCCTAGCTACAGCAATCAGACAAGAAGAAATTAAAGGCATCCAAATTGGAAAAGAAGAAGTAAAACTGTCACTATTTGCAGATGATATGATATTGTATATTGAAAACCCTAAAGTCTCAGTCAAAAAACTACTGGACCTTATAAATGAATTCAGCAAGGTGGAAGGATATAAAATTAATACTCAGAAATCAGAGGCATTTCTATATACCAACAATGAAATATCAGCAAACGAAATTAAGGAAACAATCCCCTTCACTATTGCAGCTAAAAATATAAAGTACCTAGGAGTAAATTTAACCAAGGAGGTTAAGGACTTGTACTCGGAAAATTATAAAACATTGATAAAAGAAATCAAGGAAGATACAAACAAATGGAATCATATACCGTGTTCATGGCTAGGAAGAATAAACATCATTAAAATGTCTATATTACCCAAAGCAATTTATAAATTCTATGGAATACCAATTAAAATACCAATGACAGACTTCAAAGATATAGAACAAATATTCCAAAAATTTATATGGAACCAAAAAAGAACACGAATAGCATCAGCAATCTTAAAAAGAAAAAATAAAGCAGGTGGTATCACTCTTCCAGACATCAAGGTTTACTATAAGGCCATTATACTCAAGACAGCCTGGTACTGGCATAAGAACAGGCACATAGATCAATGGAACAGAACAGAGAACCCAGAAATAAACCCACTGCTTTATGGACAACTGATATTTGACAAAGAAGGAAAGAACATACAATGGAGTAAAGACAGCCTTTTTAAAAGATGGTGTTGGGAAAATTGGACATCTACCTGCAAAAAAATGAAACTAGACCATCAACTTATACCATTCACAAAAACAAACTCAAAATGGATAAAAGACTTAAATGTAAGCCGTGAAACCATAAGCATCTTAGAAGAAAACATAGGCAGCAAGCTCTCCGACATCTGTAGCAGCAGTATATTTGCCGTTTTATCTCCACGGGCAAATGAAATAAAAGACAAGATAAACAAATGGGACTATATCAAACTAAAACGTTTTTGCACTGCTAAAGACAATAAGAACAGAATAAAAAGACAAACCACACAATGGGAGAACATATTCGACAGCACATCTGATAAGGGGTTAATAACTAAAATTTATAAAGAACTTATAAAACTCAACACCAGGAAGACTAACAACCCAATCAAAAAATGGGCAAAAGAAATGAATAGAAATTTCTCCAAAGAGGACATACAGATGGCCTATAGGTATATGAAAAAATGCTCAACATCTCTAATTATTAGAGAAATGCAAATTAAAACCACAATGAGATATCAGCTCACACCAGTCAGAATGGCACTCATCAGCAAAACAACACAGAATAAGTGCTGGAGAGGATGTGGAAAAAAGGGAACCCTTCTGCACTGCTGGTGGGAATGCAGACTGGTGCAGCCCCTGTGGAAAACAGTATGGAGATTCCTCAGAAAATTAAAAATCGAACTGCCTTTTGACCCAGCTATCTCACTTTTAGGAATATACCCTAAGAACACCATAGCACTGTTCGAAAAGAAGAAATGCGCCCCCATGTTCGTGGCAGCATTGTTCACAATAGCGAAGATCTGGAACCAGCCCAAGTGTCCGTCAGAAGACGAGTGGATTAAAAAGCAATGGTACATATATACTATGGAATACTACTCAGCCATAAGAAACAATGACATCGGATCATTTATAACAAAATGGATGTACCTTGATATCATTATATGAAGTGAAATAAGTAAATCAGAAAAAAAGAAAAACTGAGAACAGCATGATTTCATACATAGGTGGGACATAAAAGTGAGAATATGAGACATGGACAAGAGTGTGGTGGTTATGGGATGGGGAGAGGGAGGGAAGAGTGGGATAGGGAGGAGGGGAGGAACACAGGGAAAACCAGATTGAAGGTGACAGAGGACAATTTGACTTTTGGTGATGGGTATGCAACACAATTGAATGATAAGATAACCTGGAGATGTTTTCATTGTACATATGTACCCTGATTTATTGGTGTCACCCCATTAGAATTAATAAAGATATATATATATAAATGTTCACAAAAAAGAAAAAAGAAAAAAAAGAGTACTTTGAAAATGTCAAACAATGCATGCAAGCTAAAAACTTTGAATCAGTGCCCATACTTCAGACACACTTTTTAAGTAGGTAAGTAAAGTTCTAAGAACTTTTAAACCTAATGGATTTGTTGAGGATGGAAATATATGTAGCTGTATCTGTTTCAATAGTTAAATGTACATTGAACACAGGATGTGAACATATGTTTCTGAAATTCTCCATGTATATGAAGGATCAATGTTTTATTTCTTTTATATGATGATAGAAATTATTATAATGGTACATTCAATTATATAGTTTTCCATGTCCTTTCTTGTACTTGAGATCTCACACCTGGCTTTTCATATCCCTGTGTGGTCCAGGGAGTGGATATTGTGGGAGGTCTTCTATGGGAAGTCTCCTTGCCTCCCTCTCCTCAGACCTAGAGGCAAATTAGTTAGATATCTATAGTTTGACAAGTTTATTGCTAAAAAAAAAAGACACTTTTTATCCTTTGCATTTTATTATACATGTAAGTGCATCATTTATTATTGATGAAAGGCTGTACAAAACCAGCTTTGTAGAAAGCACATTACAATAGTGCTGCTTCTGCTATTCATCCTGTTTCTTAATTTCTACCTTACAGTTATCAAGGCTGAGGCAACTGGGTTTTGCAACAGCAGCAATAGCAAAAGTCTCCTCCACTTCTCTGTCATTTTTCTGATGAATTATTTTTTCTTTATTTTTATTAACTGATTTTAGTGAGAGAGGAAGGGTGGAAGTAAGAGACAGACAAAAATATTAATCTATTTCTGTATGTGCCCTGACTGGGGAATCAAACCGGCAACCTCTATACTTCTGGATACTCTAACCAACCATGCTATCTGACCCAGGTAAACAATGAATTCCAATAAGAGAGATTTGGCTTTGACCAGTCCTTCAGTTCTCTGCTTTGTGAGGTTTCTACACAGCAGGAACATAATATCCAAGTACCAGACAAATGTGTATTCCTACCTCAAACACAGACTCTCTTTGTTATGTTTATTTTATCAAGTGATGATTCTCTTAAAAGTAATTTTGAAGAAAGTCTTCCAGCCCATGCGATCCTAATTAGGCTTACCTAGTACTTAACTTGTGTTAGCTTACATTATTTTGTAACTATGTCCTATATCCACAACTATTGTTTAAGTTCTACAGAGGGGGTGAGGGGTGTGGATGAAGGACCAGAGCTTCCTCAGTTCCCCACATGGCCACCTGTATGTAGTATGTAGCAACATGTATTCATGTAATCTTTACTTTGATGATAATTACGGTCACTCTGAATCATTGCTGCCATATGTATTCCTTAGAATATTTTGACATGCCATGTAGGAAATTGCTAATAGGAGAAAAAAGCTCTCAGTCTCTTTAGAGCCTCTCTTCTTTCTTTCAAAATTTCCTGGATAAGTTGAATAAACACATTTTTCTTAGAAGCACAAACTGTGACCCTATTTACAATTATCGAAGAACAGAAGACCTTTGGAGCTGAATCTGATGCAATTATGACTACAGGACCCCCTCAGACTATTCAGGGGTCAAACAGACATCTCTACATTAACTCAGATTCAGACCCTGACTGCTTGCTCCCAGCTCACCTGGACACTAGTATGCTAGTATGTGTGGTCATCCAGACCAGGTAGGGAACCTGAGGCATATGCCTTTCTTTTCTTGGCCCAGTGGTGCCCACACCTCATTCTTGGAAATGGCTAGGAATGGTTTTGCTCTAAACACCTGCACTGGCATAAAGAAAAGGAAAGGTTCATTCTAGGAAGGAAGGAGGTTTGTCTTCAGAAGGGCAGGTGCCCCACTGTGGAGTTCACTGTGTTTTTGTCATGGAATCTACTCATCTCCTGTGGGATGAGAACACAGCTAATATTTTGCACAACTCACCAAGAAACATTGCTTAATTAGGGTATGATTTGCTTTCTCTCCTGTGTGTGTGTTTTAGTCATGGCTGTGCCTCACCAACACCCATTTCACCATCAATTTCTTTCTGGCCATTGGCTACACCTGTGAGGGTGTATCAAGTTCTGGTTCTTAGGTTCTATTACACACCATTTGAATCTAAATCTTTGGTGACGGAGCCCAGCCTCTCTCTTTTTTAAAAATTCCATGTGTAATTCCAACGTATAATCAAAGGTAGGAACCGCTGTGATAAATCAGCCATGGTTACCGCAATCCTCTTTCTAGCGATTGGTCATGCATATGACTCTATCTTAGCCATTGAGATATGAGGAGAGGTCCACCTCAAGCTCTGGGAAATGGTCTATCTCTCTTGAGGAAACACTGCTTCCTCTGCCTTGCCTGATATGATACCTGGCAGAACTACTAAATAAAAGATACTAGAGTCTCAAGAATCACAGCATGTGCATCCAGACCCTGGTATATGGTGTCCAGACTTTGACTAACTCTGGGTTAGGTATTATAGGTTGCTATATTATTTATGTCTTTTTGAGGCATGATTTGAGATTATTTTGAAAGAAAAATATTCTAACCAACCCCTGGGAATATTTTCTCTGCTATAGAGGAAAACTCTGGTGAATAAGTTTTTAGTTCAGGCATACACTTCCTGTCAAACCCTCAGTCCCTCCACCCACCATGTGGGGGAATGATGGCCCAATCACAATCTAAGTTTTAGAAGGTTTGTAAAGCCCTCCTGATGCAGTCTAGATGAAAGGAGAGCTTGATGGGGAAAGGGGGCTGGAAGTGAGACTCTGAAGGTTACACTTCTTTGGGTAACTAATGTACTTTCTTCTAAACAACCAGCCAGTTGAGTGCCTGTGGCAGGGAGCTGACCATGTGTCAAACCCTGAATTAGGTAGACACTGTGGACACATGTGCTTCTTTAATCTTTACAATAACCCTATGAGGCAGGGTTGGAACACTGTTTTGGCATGGTGGGCAGATAAGTACTGGTACCCTCATAGTACTCACTAGGACAGGGGATAAAAAGCCACTGCCTACCTTCAGCATCAGGCAAACTAAAGGTCTCATTCCTGATTTGGAAAGGTACTCCTAGAAGCCTCAGCAAACATACTTCACCTTTGAGGGCTTTTTCAGATGTAAAATGGAGGTCAGAAAGATCTACACCTTATTTACCATTAGGAAGCCATGAATAGAGGGCTTCCCCTGCTATTAATGCTCAGCAAGTGTTAGCTGTGTTCTGCTCATCCCTCCATATTCCTGCCCTAAATGCACAAGCTCTTCATATACAATTTACAGGGATTATGGTGGGGAAGTTGCTGAAATAACAGTGTGCTAATGTGGCAGGCACATGGTGAGGAAAGACAGATGCATCACCCATAGGGGAATGAGAAGGGATGCAGCACATTGGGGTAGTGTCTGGAGTCTAAGCAGATAAAAGTGTTTAGATTAACCCTTCCTTAACCACTCTGCCAAGGATGAAGAGACAGCATGACCCATTTCAGGGGAAAAGGGTTTCTCTGTGCTACAGTTGTAGCTTATGAGGAACTGATGTGAGGAAAGCCTGATGGACTGATCACTTTAGCATCTGTGAATCAGTTTTTTCGAACATTGCTGACCTTCCAAAGGGACAGCGGTGCATAACAGAGACATATCCGGGAATCGTTCATACCCTCTGTCTTGAGTCTGAATATCTTGACAAGGCCTTTCACAAAACTAGAAGGCTCAGGGAGACAGGGCTGACTCATGTCACTGGCCCGCTGCTTGCTGCACATCTGCTAGCTGGAGCTGCCACCAGCTGCCCTCTCAGTAAGAGATGGTGTTGTAGTGAAAAAGAATTTGTTTTCTAAGGAAAGAAAAAAACATTAAAATTTTCCAACTGCTGATTTCTATCTCTTAGCTTCATTTATTGCATGGAAATTAAAAGGACTACTGAATGGTGGTTATTCATAGGGACAGGGTGACAGGAAAGCTGGGGTCCTAAGTCAGAAGAGCAGGAGTCCTGGAGTGGAAAGCATGTTGTTTTGAAGAATCCAACTGTGGGGCCCTTTGGAAGCATCTAAAGACTTAACAGGCTGGCATACAAACCATTCCTCCGAGAACTATTTGCACACATTTTTTCAACTATACGCACTGGGCAGTATTAAACATAAAAAATAAGTATTCCTATATGAGTTGCAGTTTTCTGATTGTTTTAAAGTTCTAAGCTTGTCTTATTGCTACTTTCCTACCAACTCTAAAATGTATGTATGACTGTATCCATTAGAAATATTAAAAACTAAGCAGAAGTAGAAATAGAAATTGGCAGAAGCAAGCTTCCAATGCAGGACTAAACACATGTCAACCTTATCCTGCCCACTTACCTTTGGCTTCCCCCTCCATCTGCTGCGTACCTGCTTCCTTTCTCTGGCTTGGGCAGAAAAGCACACCCCTTAGTTACAGCTTTGTATTTTCATACCAATTATCTGAACATTTATTGCCTTATCAGGAGTTACTACTACCTCTGTTGAAAGAGTAACCATATCCTTCCTTATCTGGCTAGAGTGACCAGTCTCTGTGACCATATTCCTGTATTTCAAATTATACCACAAGTTAAAAAGATCATTCCCTTCTCTCCTCCACAGTTTCAACTGACCCTCAGCACTGAGTCCCATGATTTTATTAGCACACTGGTCATGAGAGGGCGGTGGGAAGCAGAGATCACATTGAACCCCAAACAATCTCTATTGACCCTACCCCCATAAACTTATTTCCAGTATACAATGATGATGTAAACTATTGAAATTTATACCCAGATGAAACCATTATAAATAAAAATACTTATATCAGGTCCTCAGATAATGTTGTTTCAATGTAATGTTGATGAGATGCTATGGGAACTTAACCCTTGTTTCTATCAATTAGCCTAGAGTAGAATTGGTTTCATTATTTGTTTTTCTTAAAGTCACAGAACTTAACAATGTCATTAAGGAATATCTTACTGCATATAAAAACCTGTAACATTTCTATACACAGATATATGTCCCGTGTGTGTATATGGTTCAGAATCTTGCTTTTCCACTTAATGATACGAATGACAGAACTTTCATATCAGCATATTTAGCTCTATTTTGTATTTTTTAATAACTGCAAAATATATCATGGTATGTATATTTCTTAATTTATCAAATCACTTATTTACGAATACAGAAGTTTTATTCTCCTCCCTCATTTTTACTGCGTGCGTGTGTGTGTGTGTGTGTGTGTGTGTGTGTGTGTGTGTGTGTGTGGTAAATTGCCTGGAAAGGATGTATGCATCGGCACTGCAGGCTTACTGGGAAAGCCTCACCCATAATGGACTTTATCAAGCTTCCTTTACTGACGTTGTTATATAGATGGCCATTTATACTGTATTTTTATGTTGATTTTCATTTCTTTAATTAAGAGTGTAACTGAGAACATATTTGATGGTTATTTGCGTTTTTATTGTCATGAAGTTTGGTTGTTTACAGTCTATTTTAGTAGAATTATTCACCTTTTTCTTATTGATATGATAGAGCTCTCTGTACAGTGAGGAAAAAGCCCACGGTTTCTCATGTTGCTAATTTTTCCCAGTATCCTGCTTATCTTTTGACTTTGTGTATTTTTTAAGTAAAAGTTAAAAAATTCTTTGCAATATTATTTACAGTTTTCTTGATTACTTCTGTCCTTCCTTTATCAAAATTACTTTTGAAATCAACCATTTTTTTCCTAGAACTTACCTTTTCAACTGCTTTTTAAACATGACAATGCTTTTAAAAGATGGTGGCTGTTAATGTATAACCTCAGCGATTCCTGCCTGATGTTACTATGAAACATTTGGCAGTTGCAGGTGAATTTTGTCCTCAGCCTCCTTTATTCAAGGGTGACAAAGTTAAGTGATATTAGCTGCTTGTCCTTCCCATTAGATCAGTATGTGAAAGACTATTTGAGAAAGCTAAAAGCCAACTAAGTAATTACATAAACATTCATGGTGACAACTGTCAAGTTTCCTAATTTTCTTATTATGAAAGATTACAGTCCTAATTAAATCTACAATTTACCTCTTTTTTACTGTAATGTCATTTCCTTTTTATTTAATTAGGGTAATATTCCTTTTGTAGAAATACTTTTTAAAAAGTGTTGTAAAAGCTATAGACAAAGTTGCTGCAAAAGAAATTTTGAACATATTTTCTGGGGAAAACGTTATTAAATAATGAAAAAAAATAGTCATACTTTTTTTCAATAGAAGAGATTTTAAAATACCTTTCCTGAGTTCTAAAAATCTCACTGCATGTTGTAAAGAACTAAAAGCTAACAGGAATGCTGTTAGCTGAAAGAAACAGAGAACATGAGTAACTTAATCAGGTACCTATAGCAGTTCACTAGGGCTGCTATAGCAAAGTACCACTGACCGGGTGCATTAAACACAGAAATGTATATCCTCATAATTCCAGAAACTGGAAGTCCAAGATCTAGTTTCCAAAAGGGTTGGTTTTCTTTGAGTCCTCTCTTTTGAACTTGAAGATAGCCGTTCACTTGTTGCCTCTTCATGTGGTCTTTTCTCCATGCTCAAGCATCCCTGGTGCCTCTTAGTGTGTCCAAATTTTATCTTCTTGTGAGAACACCCTTCACATTGGATTAGAACCTACTTTTGTGGCTTCCTTTTAACTAAATCAGCTCTTTAAAGTTCTTATCTCAAAAATGAGGTACTGGAGCTTACAATTTCAACATATGAATTGTGTTGGGCACAACTCAACACATAACAAAATTTAATTATTATACAGCATGAAGTTCTAAGGTAGGCATGCCAACCAATGGTTAATGTAGGAGCTCAACAATGTCAGACCAGCATCTCTGTGTTACTCATTGCCTTTCCCTCATGCTTTCAAGATGGCTGCTGCAGCCCCAGACATTGCATTTGCAATCAAAGGAAGAAGAAACAAGAAACAGTGATGCTCAACACTTTTGTCTATAGTAGAGTTAGAAAAAGAGAAAGGAACGTAGGAATTGAGTTATCCAACAATGTCTGTCACATGGATTCTTCTGTCACATGGATGCCCTGGGTTCATGCTTTCCTTTCTTTGTGTATATGTGTATAATTTTGTGATTCTGGTGCCTTTGAGAATGGTTCAAGTCGTGCTAAAGGTTACTGTGGCGGGAACATTTATCATATATCAAATGGGAAATTTTTCTTCAGTCATTCACACCAAATCTAAATTATTTTCATTTACCTTTCTGTAATTTCAATTTTCATATAATAAACATGTATTAATTTTACATTTTTAGGGAAAAATAGTTCTGGAAAAATCAATTAACAATAACATAGAAAATTACCTCTTGTTAGTGAACAGAAAATATTCTTGAGTTTATTTGTTTTGACACCAATGTGAGAGCATGAGAATATGAGAAATATACTGTGCAGAATAAATGAACTGACAGGGACCCCAGAGGTCATCTGATCTAACACCTTTTTTCTATATGCAAGAAAACAAAAGCCATTCAGTAAACTAGTAGAAAACTCCTATTAAAAGCCCCAATCCCTTCATTCCTAATGTAGAATTCCCTATCCTACCATATTCTTTATTTTCTATAAACTAATACATTATTTAAAATATTTTTAGAGCCTGCAGTCATTAGCATAACAGATGGTCCAGCTTTCTTTAAGGAAGTATTTCCCAGTAAGGTGAAGGTTGGAACAATTTTCTAAAGGGACTTGTGGGCCTGCAGCAATGTCTCTAAGTCCCAGCTACAGAGGGCCTATCTTATACTTGGTATACTACATATCCCAAAGCAGGTGTCCCACAACAATCACAAAAGCTGCCATTCATGGAGCGCCTATTCTATGTGCTAGACATGGAGTTTTTAATATTTTTAATCCTTGTAGAAACTCTGCCAAGGAGAGTCATTTGCCCCATTTTATGATGAGGATATCCTAAAGGCTTGCATTGTCTTTCCCAAAAAGACCTGTTGAAATTTCTCCCACCCCTACTATCCCAGAATGTGAACTTATTTGGAAATAAGGCCATTACTGGTATGGTTAGTAAAGATGGGGTCATACTGGAGTGCAGGGGGCCCCAAATTCAGTTCAGCTGTTGTCCTTATGAGAAGAAGAAACAGACACACAGGGAAAAGATGGCAATGTGGTGACAGATAAACCAAGGAATGCCAACAACTCCCAGCAAGTACCAGAAACTGGGAGAGAGAGAGAGCATGACCTTGCCAACATCTTGATTTTAGACTCTGGCTTCCAGAGCTGTGAATTTTTGTTCAATTAATTTCTGTTGCTTTTATCTATACTACGTGGTGTTGACTGTAAGCAAAAAGTAGACCAGATAATCCATTAGTAAAAATTATTTATTCAAGAAAATAAAAGGGTTGCAATCCAATAAATGCAACCATGGTGAGCCACATGCAGGTAAGTCCCTCTTTTTTACGGAGAAGAGGAAGTTAAGAGTAGGGGCTGTTATAACCATAGAGCTCAGCTGTAACCATAAAGTTCTTTCTGTAGGGCTTTGATGAGTAACATAAAATGTGAGAACTCTTCCTACAGGTGCACCCAATTTTGTCTTAGTTATAGTCACTGTCATAGATTTTGATATTTCCTCCTTTCGACAAAGATCTTTCTCTGAAAGCACCACTGATCAACAATCAGGTCTTCTGACTTCAGTGGCCTTTAGTCCGTCAATGCCAAGAAGGCTTTCTTCTTGGTATTGTGTCTCATGCGGCAGAAAAGATGCATCGTCCAGAAATGGCTCCTGTCCCAATTCAACTTTGTTCAGAGCTTAACAAACAAGAAAAATACAAACACAGCAAAACTAAACACAACAAAACAAACTTAGTTTACACCATGATTTTAAACCAAGAGTTTTTTTTATTTAATTAATTGTGTTTACATAGATTGTAGGGTAACCCTGACTGCATCCCCCTCCCCCATATTCCCCTCCACATTTCCCTTCACCACTTCCTTACAGCGCCCCCCCTTCCCTTCAGGTTTATCCCATCCTATCATCCCCTTTCCCTCTGTCCTCTTTTTCTCCGGTCCCTTTGATCCCTCCTCTGTCTCAATTCCTTTCCTCAGTTCTCACGACAATTCAAAAGCCCTTATTAGCACGATCAACTCCACCTTCTGGTTTGAAATGCCATTGAATGCCTGGGCTTCAATGATTTCTTTGAGTGTCGTGACCTCCTATAACCAGTTTTCTGGTTCCCTCTGTTTATGTAACTGCTCCTGTCAGCAGACAAGATCCAGTCATCTGCTAAAAGTTGGTCTTGCAAGTCAGTCCTGCTGGAGTAAAACCTCATCAGTTGTCTCAGCACAGTCTTGCTGTAGGCATTCTGAATCTGCACCTGTCAAGAGCAAGGTGGGTTTAGTCTACTGGTAACCTTAAGAGTGACATCAGAGCTGTCTAATAATATCACTTGACATTTTCCTATTCGTTCAGTAGTGAGCTATACATTTTCTTCTTTGCTTTAATAAATTTAAAACTTGATGGGGTACAGCCTGACCTGTGGTGGCGCAGTGGATAAAGCGTTGACCTGGGAACACTTGAGGTCGCCAGTTCAAAACCCTGCACTGGCCTGGTCAAGGCACATATGGGAGTTGATGCTTCCAGCTCCTCCCCCCTTTCTCTCTCTCTCTCTCTCTCTCTCTCTCTCTCTCTCTCTCTCTCTCTCTCTGTGTGTGTGTGTGTGTGTGTGTGTCTCCTCTCTAAAATGAATAAAAAAAAAACTTGATGGGGTACAAAAAATAGTAATTGATGATCTGAGAGAAAATGTCTCCACTTCCTGTAACAAATCCCAGGCGCTGCCACTGCCCTCAATTAGACAGGCCAGCCTCGGGCAGTGTGACCTAGTTCTTTGGACAAGGAAGCTACTGGTTGCATCAAGTCTCCTATTGGGACCAATGCTCCACTTGCCCTTCTTTTTCATAAACAAATACCAGAAAGGCTTAAGCAAATTGGGGAGACAAAGGGCCAATGGTCATAACAAACAGGATTTCAAAGTTTTAAAGTACTGTTTACATTTCATTGTCCAGTCGAGTAGCAGCTTTCAGGTCCTTTTCTATTTTTATTTATTTTTTATTTTTTTTATTTATGCTTTTAATTTATGTTTACATAGATTCAAGTCTCCCACTGAATACATCTCCCCCACCCCCTTATTCACCCTCAGCCCCCCATGCCTCATCCCCCCAATGCCTTCCCAACTTTCCTCCAGGATTTGCTGTTGTATTCTCTATAATCCTGTGTTATGTATATATAATTTTATTAATCTCTTTCCATTTTTTGATCCCATCTTCTCTTCTACTTTCTCTCTGACTGCTTTCATTCTGGTCCCTCTGATCCCGCATCCACCTCTGTTCCATTGCTCAGTTCACATTGTTCATTGGATTCCTCAAATGAGTGAGGTCATATGATGTTTTTCTTTCTCTGCCTGGCTTATTTCACTTTGCATAATAGTTTCCGGGTCCCTCCATGTTGTTGCAAAAGGTACGATTTCCTTCTTCTTCATGGCCATGTAGTATTCCATTGTGTATATGTACCACAGCTTTTTAATCCACTTGTCCACTGACAGACACTTGGGCTGTTTCCAGATCTTGGCTATTGTAAACAATGCTGCAGTAAACATGGGAGTTTATTTCTTCTTTTGAATCATGATTTGTTATTCATAGGCTATATAGTCCTAAAAGTGGGGTAGCTGGGTCAAAGGGAAGTTCCATTTTTAATTTTTTGAGAACTCTCCATACTGCTTTCCAGAGTGGCTGCAACAGTCTGCATTCCCACCAGCAGTGCAGAAGGGTTCTCCTTTTCTCCACATCCTCTCCAGCACTTGTTCTGTGTTATTTTGTTAATGAGCACCATTCTGTGAGGTGGTATCTCAATGTGGTTTTAATTTGCATTTCTCTAATGATTAGTGATGTTGAACATTTTTTCATCTTCTTATTGGCCATCTGTATGTCCTCTTTGGAGAAGTGTCTATTCATTTCCTTTGCCCATTTTTTGATTGGACTGTTTATCTTCCTGGTATTGAGTTTTACAAGTTCTTTATAAATTTTTGGTTATTAACCTCTTATCAGATGTGTTATCGATCGAGTATATTCTCCCATTTTGTGGGTTGTCTTTTTATTTTGTTAATGGTGTCTTTTGTTGTGCAAAAAGCTTTTTAGTTTCATGTAGTCTCATTTGTTCATCCTGTCCTTTATTTCATTTGCCTGTGGAGATAAATCGCAAAAATATTGCTACAAGAGATATCAGAGAGTTTACTGCCTATGTTTTCTTCCAAGATGTTTAGGGTTTTATGACTTACATTTAACTCTTTTATCCATTTTAAGTTTACTTTTGTGAATGGTGTAAATTGCTGACCCAGTTTCATTTTTTTGCAAGTACCTGTCCAATTTTCCCAACACCATTTGTTAAAGAGACTTTCTTTACTTCATTGTATGCTCTTACCTCCCTTTGTCAAATATCAGTTGTCCATAAAGCTGTGGGTTTACTTCTGGGTTCTCTGTTTTGTTCCATTGATCTATATGCCTGTTCTTATGCCAGTGCCAAGCTGTTCTGAGTACGATTACCTTGTAGTTAGTATAACTTGATATCAGAAAGTGTAATACCCCCCACTTTATTCTTTTTATTTTTTTTCAGGATTGCTGAGACTATTCTTGTTCTTTTTTGGTTCCATATAAATTTTTGGAATATGTGTTCTATATCTTTGAAGTATGTCATTGGTATTTTAATAGAAACTGCGTTGAATTTATTGATTGCTTTGGGTAATGTAGACATTTTAATGATGTTTATTCTTTCTATCCATGAACACAATATATGCTTTCATTTGTTTGTATCTTCCTTGATTTCCTTTAACAATGTTTTATAATTTTCCAAGTACAAGTCTTTAACCTCTTTGGTTAAATTTACTCCTAGGTACTTTATTTTTTTGGTTGCAATAGTGAAGGGGATTGTTTACTTAATTTCTCTTTCAGACAGTTCATTGGTGGTGTATAAAAATACCACTGATTTCTGAATATTGATTTTATATTCTGCCACCTTGCTGAATTCATTTATCAGGTCCAGTAGTATTTGACTGAGACTTTAGGGTTTTCTATGTAAAGTATCATATCATCAGCAAGTAATGATAGTTTTACTTCTTCTTTTCCAATTGGAGGCCTTTTATTCTTTCTTCTTGTCTGATTGCTGTGGCTAGGACTTCCAGAACTATGTTGATTAAGAATGGTGAAAGGGGGCACCCCTACCTTGTTTTGATCTTAAGGGAATTTTAATTTTTGCCCATTGATTATGATGTTGGCTTTGGGTTTGTCATCGATGGCCTTTATCAAGTTGAGGTATGATTCCTGTATCCTCACTTTGCTGAGAGTTTTTATTGTAAATGGGTGCTAGATTTTATCAAATGCTTTTTCTGCATCTATTGACATTATCATGTGATTTTTATCCTTTCTTTTGTTTGTGTGTTGAATTACATTGATTGATTTGTGGATATTGTACCAGCCTTGTCTTCATAGAATAAATCCCACCAGGTCATGATGTATGATTTTTTCATGTATCGCTGGACACAGTTTGCTAATACTTTGTTGAGAATTTTAGCATCTAAGTTCATCAGGGATATTGGTCTCTAATATTCTTTCTTTGTACTATCTTCACCTTGTTTTGGCATCAGTATTATGCTTGCTTCATAAAATGAGCTTAGAAGTCATCCCTCCTCTTGAATTTTTAGAAGTAGCTTGAAAAGGATGGGTGTTAGTTCTTTGAATATTTGGTAAAATTTGCCAGTGAAGTCATCTGGCCCAGGACTTTTGTTTGTTGGGAGTTTTTTGATAACTGTTTCAATCTTATTTGATGAAATCGGTCTGTTTAGGTTTTCTGATTTTTCTATATTGGTTTTTGAAAGATTATGTGTTTTGAGGAATTTGTCCATTTCACCTAGGTTGTCTAATTTTACAGCATACAGTTCTTCATAGTATTTTCTTACAATTTTCTATTTCTGCTGTGTCAGTTGTTACTTCTCATCTCTTGTTTTAAGTTTATTTGAGTCCTCTCTTTATTCTTGGTGAGTCTGGTTAAAGGTTCATCATTTTTGTTTACCTTTTCAAAGAACTAGCTCTTGGTTTCATTTATCTTCTGTATTGCTTTTTCACCCTCTATGTCATTTATTTCCTCTCTAATCTTCATTATTTCCTTTCTTCTACTTTCTCTGGGATTTACTTGATGTTCTTTTTCTAGTTCTTTGAGATGCAAGGTTAAATTCTTTATTTGAACTTTTTCTAGCTTTTTAAGGCCTGTAATGCTATGAACTTCCTTCTCAGGACTACTTTTGCTGTGTCTCATAAATTTTGAGTTGTTGTATGTTTGTTTTCATTGGTTTCAAGGAAATTTTTGATTTATTCCTTGATCTCATTGTTAACTCATTTGTTATTTAATAACATGTTATTTAGTTCTAAGTGTTTGAGTGTTTTTCAGTTTTTCTATTGTAATTGATTTCTAGTTTCATGCCATTGTGATCAGAGAAGATGCTTGATATGATTTTAATATTCTTAAATTTGTTGAGACTCATTTTGTGTCCTAACATGTGTTCTGTACTAGAGAATGTACCATGATCACTTGAAAAGAATGTATATTCTGCTGCTTTAGGGTAAAAGGTTCTGAAGATATCTATTAAATCCAGTTGATCTAGTGTGTCCTTTATGTCTGCTGTTTCTTTGTTAATTTTCTTTGTTGAGTATCTATCCAATGATGTTAGTGGGATATTAAAATCCCCTACTATTATAGTATTGCTGTTGATCTCACCCTTTATGTCCATCAAAATCTGCTTTATATATTTAGGTGCTCTTATATTAGGTGCATAGATATTTATAATGGTTTTCTCTTCCTGTTGGATTGCTCCCTTTATCCCTTACTATAGCTTTTATCTTAAAGGCTTTTGCTTGTTATATATAAGTATTGCTACCCCAGCTTCTTTTTTTTCACTTCCATTTGCATGAAATATTTTTTCCGTCCCTTTATTTTTAGTTTCTGTGTATCTTTTGTTTTGAAGTTGGTTTCTTGTAGACAGCATATGTATGGGTTCTGTTTTCTTATTCACACAGCTACCCTATTTCTTTTGATTGAAGCATTTAATCCATTTACATTTTAGGTTATTATTGATATGTAGTTGTTTATTATCATTTTATTCTTTAACTCTACATTCCTTTTATACTAGATTTTTTTTCCCTCTTTGTTCTGTTACAGCAGGCCCCTTAACGTTTCTTGTAGCATTGGTTTGGTTGTAATGAATTCCTTGAGGATTTTTGTGTGTGGGAAGCTTTTTATTTCTTTTTCAATTTTAAATTATAATCTTGCTGGATAGAGAAGTCTTGGTTTTAGGTTCTTGTTTTGCAGTACTTCAAATATTTCTTGCCATTCCCTTCAGGCCTCTAATGTTTCTGTTGAAAAGTAAGATGTCATCCTTATGGGTGCTCCTCTATAATTAATAGACTGCTTTTCTCTTACAGCTTTTAGTATTCTTTCTTTATCTCTTAATTTTTGTATTTTATTTATGATCTGTTTTGTGTTGGTCTTTTTGGGTTCATCCTTAATGGAACTCTCTGTGCTTCTTGAACTTGTGTGACTTTTTCCTTTATCAATTTAGGGAACTTTTCAGCTGTGATTTCTTCAATCAGATTCTCTATCCCTTGTTCTTTCTCTTCTCCCTCAGGAACCACTATGATGCAGATGTTATTTCTCTTCATGTTGTCACAGAGGTCTCTCAGAGTTTCCTCAGACTTTTTGAGCCTCTTTTCTTTTCGTTACTCTGCTTCCATGCCTTTGTTTATCTTGTCTTCTAACTCGCTGATTCAATCCTCAGCTTCATCCATCCTGCTTTTAGTTCCTTCCAGTGTGGTCTTCATTTCTGATATTGTATTTGTCATTTCTGACTGATTCTTTTATATTATTTCAATGTCCTTTTTTATACATGCTATCTATTTAGGTGCTCGTTATGTTCACCCATTGTTGCTCTAAGATCTTTGGGTATTTTAACAATCATTATTTTAAACTCTGCATCTGGTAATTTGGTTATATCTGACTCATTCAAGTCCTTTTCTGGGGATTTCTCTTGATTAATTTGGGTTGCATTTCTCTGCCTTCCCATTTTGTCTGTGTATAAGAAGGGTGTGGCCACAGGAGTCCAATGAGTATGGCCTCTGTGTTCCCTAGGTGTGGTCTGTCTGTAGGCCCACTACCCCCTCTGCTGCTGCTTTCAGACTCACCTCTGCAGGCGGGACTGTGTTTCCATACCCAGGTTGCAAGTCTTGGCATGCCCAACCTCCATACCTCCCCTGATGGTGGGACTGTACCTAGGCTACAAGCCCTGGGTGTGGGTCCTTGCCCTGTCTTATGGGTGGGACTATGTTCATGTGTTTGGGCTGCAAGCCCTGGTTGGAGCCCTGCCTCCGCCCCACCCCTGCGGGCAGGACTGTGCTTTCACAGTGGGACCACAAGCCTCAGCCCGCAGGCAGGTCTCCTCTCCTGTTCTCAGCAGCTGGTCTCAGCAGGTTCCTTGGCTTTCGCCTTACCCCTGCAGGCAGGACTGCAAGCGGGATTGTTCTTGCTCACCCAGCCCACAGCCACAGGTTTGAATCATTTTCGTGTGCCTCTTCTGCTCTGTGGCCACCTCCAGCCTCTGCCCCCGCTGGGCGTGACTGCGTTCACACCAGGCCTTTGTTGCCACTGGCCCCAGTTTCCACCCCCTCTGATGGGACTATGCTTCTGCATCTCACTGCCGCCCACCCTTCAGGGAGCACTCAGCAGTGTGGCGGTGGTGATGTAGCTCAGACCTCAGCCCTCAATACTGTTTCCCTGATGGGCTCCCTGCTTCTAAGAGACTCTGACCTGTGTGCAGGAGGAAAGCTTCTGTTTGGCTGGTGACCTCTTTCCCTTTGCTTATATTGCTGGTTCCAGGAAAAATATTCAATTTAGATTTGGGGAGTGACCTAGCCCAGAGGTTAGGGTGTGTAAAGCCAGTAGCCGCAGTCACCATCACAGCTGCCGGGCTCATTCAGGTTCACATTAGATTCGGACAGACTGTAATGAAACAATGGAGCCAAGAACTGGTGGGCCATTAGCTTTAATCTAGCTTGCACCCAGCGAGCAAGAAATACACACAATGGGAAAACATTTCCCTTTCTATTCAGATCTCCCAAAGCCACTGACTTATCCTAGTTTCTTAGAATCAAAGGTTTCTAGCTCACCAGTCTTATTCACCTTTGTTCCTCATCTCCTCTGCACAAACTGGCTTCTCCTTCAGCATTCCACCATCTTGGCTGCCTCTCCTCTCCTCCACATGGCCCTTCTCTGCTCTCTTCTCTAATGCTAATCTCAGGAACCGAGAGAGAACAGACTCCCAGTCTGCTCCACTTTATAGTGTAGATTCAAAACCTTTAATCCAATACATAAACAAGAAAGTCTCTGATACCAAGTCACTTGTCTGAGGCATATTGGGATTCTTCATGAGAGTGCACCACCCTACATCAAAAAGGGTGGGAAAGGTTTAGTCCTAAAACCAAGCGCCAGGCTACAAGGATCCTGCCTGCCCACAGCCCGCCCCCAACACACATTAATATAATCATGCCCATCCCGAGCAAGAAGGGCAACTAATATCACCTGGGTAATGGGCTTCCACTTGGGCAGCGCCATCTTTAACATAGTGAGCATAATATATTTTATCTGCCCAACAGGGTGGCTGTCCCTCAAAGTGTTTCTCCCTGTGCCTTCTAGATTACACTCTCTTCCTGCTACTAAGGTCCTCTCATCTCTCCCCATCCCCCAGAGTCCTGGGTGAGTGGTTGTGGAAGAGGTTTTCTGCACGGTCAGAGAAGTGAATTCTGGGTCAGAGAAATGTTTTTCTCGCAAACAGTATCCTGGCTTGTTTTGCAGTTAAATATTGTTTGTATGCCTCTTCTAGGCTCTGGGCCTGTTGGCTGGGGCTTCGGTCCTAGGGCCCAGGACCCTCCTCTCTCTGCTAAACTCATTTCCCGGTCACATGAGTCCCTCCAGGATGCCATTTGTTCCTGGGAGCTGGGCAGCCCTCTCTGTGTTCCCACTTTTTCTACCAGTCTAAGTGTGGCTTCTTCAGTGATCCTCGGTTAGAGTCCTCTTAGTTTAGTCCAAAGTTGGTTTTTCCAGATGATTGTTTTTAAAATTAAGTTGTAATCCACTATGGTTCTGGGAGGTGGATGTTGGTATGTCCACATACTCCATCGCCTACTTGCTGTCCCCCCTTTCAGGACCTTTTAAAGCACAAAATACTTGGCTCTAATACCAACTTAGAGTCTATAAGCATGCCCTCCCACAGTTAGTTGTGCCTGAGGTTCCTGGGGACAAGGTTATGTTGATATGTAACCCATCATTCATCTGAGTCTTCATCCTTTCCTAGCCTTGTCTAACACCAGCTGGCATTTATCCCAAGTTAACAGAATGTTATGTCTGATTAGGATGATGAATGCTAAAAATGGAGGTAATTAAATCAGTCATTTTCCTAAGGTCATCCCTACAGGATGGGTTTGAGCTTTTCTGATTTAGCAAATCAGAGGTGGAGAATAGTATCCGTGCTAGATAGCATCCAGCAGGCTTCCCACCCTGTCTGATTTCCATAGACAGACTCCGCTTTTATAGGAAATTGCCTTGCCACCTGTAAAGTCAATGGCCAAGGCCACCATCACAGCCACCTGGCCCGTGCAGGTTCGCATTTGATTCGGACAGTCGGTAACAAAACAATGGAGCAAAGAACTGGTGAGCCATCAGGTTTAATCCTAGCTTGGACCTGGTGGGCAAGTAAAAACACACACTGGGCTCCAAAACCCACTCATTCAGTGCTCACAAAGCTACTGACTTATCTGAGTTTCCTAGCATCAAAAGTTTCTAGCTCACCAGCCTTATTCACCTCTGTTCCCCATCTCCTTCTCTCTGCACAAACTCTGCACGAAATGGCTTCTCTTTCAACACTCCACCATCTTGGCTGCTACTCCTGGCCTCTTCCATGTGGCCTTTCTCTGCTCTCCTCTCTAATGCTAACCTCAGGAACTGAAAGAGAGCAAGCTCCTGGTCTGTCCCATTTTATAGAGTAAAAATCCAAACCTTTAATCCAATCCACAAACAAGGAAGTCTCTGATACAAAGTCACTTATCTGAGGCACAATGGGAGGATTCCTCATGAGATTGCACCACCCACATCATCCAATCAGTCAAGGGTGTGGGGAAAAGCTTACTCTTAAAACTAAGCCTTAGGCTATACTGATCCGGCCTGCCCACAGCCTGTCCCCCAACACACATTAATATCAACGGACTTGCATGTAGGCAGCGCCATCTTTAACAAAGTGAGCATAATATATTTTATCTGCCCAACACCACTGAAGGGGTTGACAATGTGTTAATTCAGGTACTCTCTCTGTTATAAGAAGAGGATGCCATTCCAGACTGCTCCCTGTCTAAATCCCCCAAATATGGAGGAGGCACCAGTTTACATAGGCCAGATCCCAGAGGAGACAGGACAATTACTGAACAGTTCTAGTAGAGGCAGCCTAGTCTCAAAAGAGTCAGGCCAGAAGCTGAAACACATTTTAGTGGGGCAGTAAAGTTCAAGACGAAAGCAGACCAAAGGCTTGCACTATTTTTGTCAAAACAGCCTGCTTCCAGGTAGAATAAGACTAAAGCTATCATGGTCCATATGGAGCAGTTTGACCCGCAGGGAGGCAGCCAAAGTGTAGAACAAGAGCTCATAACCAAACAAGGCATTTTCACAAAAGAAAGAAAGGAAGATGAAAGAAAGAAAGAAAGAAAGAAAGAAGAAAGAAAGAAAGAAAAAATGAAGGAAGGAAAGAAGGAAGGAAGGAAGGAAGGAAGGAAGGAAGGAAGGAAGGAAGGAAGGAAGGAAGGAAGGAAAGAAGGAAAAAATGAAAGAAGGAAGGAAGGAAGGAAAAAAAGAGAGAGAGAGAAAACTCTCTAAACAGTTCCCAAATAATGCCCAGAACACAAAAGCAGATATTTGGATCCAGAAGTAATTTTAGCCTCAACCTCCCAAATTGGGAAGAAAACAGTGTGCTCAAATGGCTTTGTGGAATCTGACAGCCAATTTGCTCACTGAACCCCAGATCTTTGAGGGTATTCTCTGGATCCTGGACAAGCCCTCAGATATGCCAATCATAAACCAAAAGCCAATCAGGTATTTCATCAGCATAAGAATTCATCTGGGGATCCTTGGCTGGTTGGCTCAGCGGTAGAGCTTTGGCCCAGCATGTGGAAATCCCGGGTTCAATTCCTGTCCAGGTCACACAGGAGAAGTGTCCATCTGTTTCTCCACCCTGTCCCCTCCCTTTCCTCTCTATCTCTCTTTTTTACCTGCAGCCAAGGCTCCATTGGAGCAAAGTTGGCCTGGGTGCTGAGAATGGCTCCATGGCCTTCACCTCAGGTGCTGGAATGGCTCCAGCTGAGACGGAGCAACGACCCAGATGGGCTGAGCATCGCCCCCTGGTGGGCATGCCAGGTGGATCCCAGTCAGGCACATGCAGGAGTCTGTCTGACTGCCTGCCTCCCCACTTCTAACTTCAGAAAAATACGAAAAAATAATTTATCTGGGGAAAAAGAAAGGAGTGCAGTCAGGTCTGTGCTGCCAGGATGAGCCTCATGTAAGTCCCTGATACAAAGAAAGAAGTTGTTTACAGAGGGTAAGAGGAAGGGCTTGGATGGGCTGTTAGAATTTTTTTCTGTGGGATTTTCATGACTAACTTAGAGAGAACTCTCATAGGCTTTCATAATTTCTGTCTTGGTTAAGGTCTCTGTCATAAATTTTGACAGTGGTCATTTGTTACAACAGCCCCAGGAAAATAACACAGATACCATAGCTCATTGAGGAAAAAGCATGCCTGAATACACTCAGTTAGGCTTCAAAATGGGGTCTTTCTGATTCCAAAGTATCATGTTTCTTCTCTATTCCACATTGCCCATAAAAGCCCAAATGAGTGGTGGAAACTGCATGATGACCCATTTTCAACCACTACTGAACCAGCAAAGACACATGGAAGGAAGAATGGAGTAGACTACTCCACCTTTCTTAGCTTGGCAGTTATGCAGCCTGGCTTGCTCTAAGCAATAACTATCACAAGTAATAACCGCAACTCCATTGTTCAGCTAAGAAATATTTATCCCAGGAGTAAAAATCTGGCTAGAAAAAAACTTAATAGTGATTAATAATAATAACAATAATGGCAGAAGAATAGATCAGGAGAGAAGCTTTGCCATCATCTTGTTTATGAACTCTCACATTGTGAGGTGCACAAGATGATGTTATGTTGCCCCTAAACAAACACTGCTCCTTGCCGCTATTTCTCATATGAGGAACTGGGAGCTCAGAGAATACAAGTGGCTACCTTGAAGTTTTGCAACAGAGGAGTGAGGGTCTGAGTTCTAACCCTATGAATTGACTATATATCAGGGGGTGCCCTGATATGAAACCATTAAGGGGGCTGAGTTCAGGAAACAGCCCCACCGTGTACAATAGGTTGCTTTTATGAGTGCTCCCACACCAAGTTCTCACTCTTAGTGTCTGGGGAAGACACATTCATTCTTTTAGACTCTAGGATCAAGGATTTTTATTAGCCAGAATGACCAGAAGAAAATAAATATGATGAATTAGAGGATTGCTTAGGGGGGATCCTAGATTTCAGAGGAGAGAGAGAGATGTGTAGGGATTGGGGGAAGCAAATTAGAAAGGAGATAAAGGTGATGCCCATACCTCCACTGCTAGTCCATGTATATTCAAAAATAACCAGTCTACAAAAGTCTCACCTGCTGTCAAAAGATCTGCTGTTCATCGCTTGGTACCAAGTACCCCAATTTTTCTCTCTTTCCTTCCCCCCTCCTATTTCTATAAAGCTTGAAGTTATGTCAACAAATGATACACGGACAAAAGTACTGGTGGACAGCAAGCAGCAGCAGATGTCATGGGTATACTGACAATGACAGAGTGCAACTTGTGAATGTAGGACAGCTGTGTCCCTGGGGATTTGCACTTGATGTACCCTTTCAAGGCGTTGGTAAGTTGTTCCCAAAGCCTTTATCAGAAACTCATGATGTCTTCTTAGAAAAACTCCACTTCATTCCTATACTCTCTGTCCTTTTCCATAGTGGACCCATTTAAGCCAAAGAAAAAATTTAACTCAGGGTTTCTTTTAAAACCTTAATTAGAGACCATAAGTATTTCCACATTCAGAAAAAAAATAAATAAAAGATTTTGATTTTTTTCTCTGATTAATTGATTTTTCCACTACCTGTTGTATTCTCTCTCGAGGCCTTATTCCTTTTTATTTTTTTCAGACATCACAAAGCAGAAAAGAAACTTATCTTATGTAGAATCATTCAGGATGAAACATCCACCCATTCAGTGAAGGCTGTAAATGGGAGTGTTGTTAATTATTTCACAGAGAATTCTTGAGACTGACAAAATAAAATTAGAGAATTGGGGTCCAAAAGAGAAAGAGAAATAATAAAAAGGACAGCCACCTAGAATATACCACCAGCCTGTATCTTTCACAACCTACTGCATTTTCTCCATGCTCCTGAAAACCTAGTTCGGAATTTTACCTAGTGTAGTGATGGGAAAAAACAGAGCTCTAGAAGAATTGTTACACTCAAGTAGCAGTCTTGCATTTCTGATTTCAAAGCTGTGTAGACAATAAATAAAATTTCTTGCTGTAAGTAGAAACCAATTTCTGTTTGAGCTTTCATTTCATCTGTTGGCAGAAATTTGTTTTGAGCCAAGTCAGACTTTCCACCCCCTCCACACACCCAGGATTGCTTTTAAGTAGAAAAAGCAAGCTCACTGGCTATAGCCCTGCACTACTTCTAAACCACTCTCTGTGTACAGAAAATCCTTCTAATGGTATCACCCAGAAACCCTGTGAGCTGCCTTGGGTCATCTTCCCAGACACACCATTTCTATTTTTGCTTTCTTGGTAATTCCCTTTTATCCTGTGGTCATTCCCTCACCCCCATTGCCACTGCACTAAAGTCACCTAGGGCTTCTGAGGAAAGTTGTTCAAAACACCCAAGTCTTCTTTGGGTATATTCCCAGAAGTGGGATAGCTAGGTCAAAAGTTGGATCCACCTTTAATTTTTTTAGGAAACTCCATACTGCTTTCCACAGTGGCTGCACCAAGCTGCATTCCTACCTACAGTGCATGAGGGTTCCCTTTATTCCACACCCATGCCAACATTTGTTTATTGATTTGTTGACAATAACAATTCTGACAGGTGTGAGGTGATATCTCGTTTAATTTGCATCTCTGATGATTAGTAACGTTGAGCATTTTTTCATATGCCTATTGGCCATCTATTTGTCCTCTTTGGAGAAGTGCCTATATAAGTCCTTTGCACATTCTTTAATCCTGGTGTTGAGTTTTACAAATTCTTTATAAGTTTTGGTTATTAACCCTTTGTCAGATGTATTGGTGAGTATGTACTCCCTTACAGTAGGTTCTTTTCATTTTGTTGATTATTTCTTTTGCTGTGCAAAAGTTTTTTAGTTTTGTGTAGTCCCATTTGTTTCTTTTTTCCTTTGTTTCAATTTTCCAGGAGATATATCAGCAAACATATAGCTATGTGAGATGCCCGAGATTCTATGGCTTATGTGTTCCTCTAGGAGTTTTATGATTTCATGACTTACATTTAAATCCTTTATCCATTTTGAGTTTATTCTTATGTATGCTGTAAATTAGTGGTCCAGTTTTATTTTTTATTTTTTTCATGTACCTGTTCAATTTTCCCAACACCATTTAGAGACTGTCTTTAGTCCATTGCATACTCTTGCCTCCTTTGTCAAATATTAATTGACCATAAGAGTATTGGTTTATTTCTGGGTTCTCTGTTCTGTTCCATTGATCATTGATCTATATGCCTGTATTTATACCAGTACCAAGCTGTTCTGATTAAAATGGCTTTGTAGTATAAGTTGGTATCAGGAAATGTGATACCTCCTATTTTATTCTTCATTTTCAAGGTTTCTTAAGTTATTCAGGTGCTTTTTTTGTTTCATATAAATTTTTGCAGTATTTGTTCTAGATCTGTGAAGTATGACATTGGTATTTTAATAATAATTGCACTAAAGCTATAGATCGCTTTGGGTAGTATGGACATTTTATTTTTTTAATAAAATAAAATTTATTTTGTTGATTTTAGAGAGAAAGAGAAAGAGAGACAAGAACATCAATCTATTCCTGTATGTGCCCTGACCAGGGATCAACCAGCGAGCTCTGCACTTTGGGACAATGCTCTAACCAACTTAGCTACCAACTAAGCTATCCAGCCAGGGTTGGGTAGTATAGACTTTTTTTTTTTTACAGAGACAGAGAGAGAGAGTCAGAGAGAGGGACAGACAGGAAAGGAGAGAGATGAGAAGCATTAGTTCCTCATTGCAGCTCCTTAGTTGTTCAGTGACTGCTTTCTCATATGTGCTTTGACCAGGGGGCTACAGCAGAATGAGTGACCCCTTGCTCAAGCCAGTTACCTTGGGTTCAAGCTGCGACCTTGGGCTCCAAGCCAGCGACCTTTGGGCTAAAGTGAGCAACCATGGGGTCATGTCTATGATCCCATGCTCAAGCCAGCGACACCCTGCTCAAGCTGGTGAGCCTGTGCTCAAGCTGGAAACGTTGTTGTGTCAAACCTGGGTCCTCTGTGTCCCAGTCAGACACTTTATCCACTGTGCCACAGCCTAATCAAGCAGTATAGCCTTTTTAATGATGTTAAGTCTTCAAATCTATGAACATGATATATATTTCCACTTATTTGTATTTTCCTCAATTTCTTTTTTCAACTAATTCAAAAAAAGATAAGCTGTTCATTGCTGTCAAATAGATATCCCAAGTGTGCATCAGTGGATGAGTGGGTAAAAAAGCTGTGATATATTTACACAATGGAATACTGTGCAGCTGCAAAAAAGAAAAGGAAATCTTTCCTTTTGTACAGCATGGATAGATCTGGAGATTATTACACTAAATGAAATAAACTGGTCAGAGAAAGTCAAATACCATATGATTTCATTTATATGTGGAATCTAATGAACACTATAATCCGAGGAAAAAAGTAGAAATAGAGGCATCTACACATGGAACAGATGGACAGTTTGAGAGGGAAGGGATGTGAGGGACTATATGAAAGGAGGTGAAGGGATTAGCTAAAAACCACATATGCGTAACACATAGATACAGACAACAGAGTGGGAATAGTCAGAGGTAAAGGTTCTCACCTGGAGTCACACAACTCAGTTTCTAACACCCCCTGAGTTCATCCTCAAGAGTTCTCCAAGAAAGTCTACACCATGGGACCAGGTAGCTGACTTCTTTCTTCACAGGGCATAGAGGTGGCAAGGTAGGGTGACAGGGAGTGAAGAGGATGAGACCAGTGCACTCCTCCAGGTTGATACAGTATAAAGGGGAGTACTTAACCCAGAAAATAAATGGTATATGTGACAGAGGGAGTCAACACAAGGTCCCCAGTAGCTATCTCTTCAACCCTCTCCCCAGAACCACACAACCCAGTCTGTCTTGTCAGAATGCCAATTTATTCCCATCTGCCACCCCTCTGCCAGACCCCAAGATGAGTGACCATGAACAAGATTTTGTATATCAGCCTTTAGGGTGCCTGTGTCTCTAGAAGACTCCCATCTCTCTCTAGCAGACAGAATCCTTGCTGATTTTCAAAACCAGATGTTTAGTGGGTTTCCTGGCTCTGGTGTTCCAGGCTTGGGAAACTGATGTGATGTTAAGATCCCACACTATTCAGGGTGGACCTTTAAAACTGATATATCCCTCCAGATTCTTGTTAGTTCTGATTTTAAAATAAATTTAACATAAGCATTTTGAGGACTCTAAAATTAGCATGCCTCTCATGCTTATTGGAGAAGTTGACCCTCATCAGAATGAGATGGGCTGAGACAAATCCTGCCTCTGTTGTTTTTGCTTCACAGCATCCTGAGCTCCCAAAAGCACTGTTTTCCTTTTTTGCTAAAATAGGGGTGATCTTCAATATTCTGAACATGGCTGCTATGAGGATGGAATGAGATTTATGCACATAAAAGTAGTCCCTCCATGTTCCTCCACTTCTTTCTTTTCATTGACAGACTGATGGGCAGAATTTTGTCCTGGATTTCTCCTCTCTGAAATTATAGACAAACCACTGGTTAGTGGCACAGCCATTAGCAGGATTCACTTTTCCTAGAGATCAGATCATTTTCTCCAATGTATGACACTCCCTTTGCTCTTGTCAATGTGTTCAGAACATCAGTAAAACTATCCTCTGCTGATGTGCCCCACTTCCTATTATTGCACAAACACAAGCTAACCTTCTGTCTAGAATAATTCACCTTGATCATCTTTCAAAACTTAGGCTAAATAATAGTACTACTCCAATTATGGACAACAGAGGAGGAATATGTATCCAGTTAATGGTGAAAATAACCAAGATTGATGCATAATATAGTATCCTGAGACCAGTCTTGCTCAGCTATTTATCTTTCATAAACAATTATAAAATATTTTGAAGTGCTAATGTATTTATATAATTTAATATATATTTAATTATGTATGATACAAATGATTCTTGTTCATACAAATGCAAATTAATTGGTCCCAACTGATCATTGTCCTATTAAAGAAAATTTTATATATATATATTTTATTATTATTAATTCTAATGGGGTGACACCAATAAATCAGGGTACATATGTACAATGAAAACATCTCCAGGTTATCTTATCATTCAATTGTGTTGCATACCCGTCACCAAAAGTCAAATTGTCCTCTGTCACCTTCAATCTGGTTTTCGCTGTGTCCGTCCCCTCCTCCCTATCCCACTCTTCCCTCCCTCCCCCCATCCCATAACCACCACTCTATTGTCCATGTCTCATATTCTCACTTTTATGTCCCACCTATGTATGTAATCATTCTGTTCTACGTTTTTCTTTTTTTCTGATTTACTTATTTCACTTCGTATAATGTTATCAAGGTACATCCATTTTGTTATAAATGATCCGATGTCATCGTTTCTTATGGCTGAGTAGTATTCCATAGTATATATGTACCATGGCTTTTTAATCCACTCGTCTTCTGACAGACACTTGGGCTGGTTCCAGATCTTCGCTATTGTGAACAATGCTGCCACGAACATGGGGGCGCATTTCTTCTTTTCGAACAGTGCTATGGTGTTCTTAGGGTATATTCCTAAAAGTGGGATAACTGGGTCAAAAGGCAGTTCGATTTTTAATTTTCTGAGGAATCTCCAAACTGTTTTCCACAGTGGCTGCACCAGTTTGCATTCCCACCAGCAGTGCAGGAGGGTTCCCTTTTCTCCACATCCTCGCCAGCACTTATTCTGTGTTGTTTTGCTGATGAGTGCCATTCTGACTGGTGTGAGGTGCTATCTCATTGTGGTTTTAATTTGTATTTCTCTAATGATTAGTGATGTTGAGCATTTTTTCATATGCCTATTGGCCATCTGTATGTCCTCTTTGGAGAAATTTCTATTCATTTCTTTTGACCATTTTTTGATTGGGTTGTTTGTCTTCCTGGTGTTGAGTTTTATAAGTTCTTTATAAATTTTAGTTATTAACCCCTTATCAGACGTGCTGTCGAATATGTTCTCCCATTGTGTGGTTTGTCTTTTTATTCTGTTCCTATTGTCTTTAGCTGTGCAAAAACTTTTTAGTTTGATATAGTCCCATTTGTTTATCTTGCCTTTTATTTCAGTTGCCCGTGGAGATAAATCGGCAAATATACTGCTGCTACAGATGTCGGAGAGCTTGCTGCCTATGTTTTCTTCTAAGATGCTTATGGTTTCACAGCTTACATTTAAGTCTTTTATCCATTTTGAGTTTGTTTTTATGAATGGTGTAAGTTGATGGTCTAGTTTCATTTTTTTGCAGGTAGATGTCCAATTTTCCCAACACCATTTGTTAAAGAGGCTGTCCTTACTCCATTGTATGTTCTTTCCTCCTTTGTCAAATATCAGTTGTCCATAAAGCTGTGGGTTTATTTCTGGGTCCTCTGATCTGTTCCATTGATCTATGTGCCTGTTCTTATGCCAGTACCAGGCTGTCTTGAGTATAATGGCCTTATAGTAAACCTTGATGTCTGGAAGAGTGATACCTCCTGCTTTATTTTTTCTTTCTAAGATTGCTGATGCTATTCGTGTTCTTTTTTGGTTCCATATAAATTTTTGGAATATGTGTTCTATATCTTTGAAGTATGTCATTGGTATTTTAATTGGTATTGCATTGAATTTATAAATTGCTTTGGGTAATATAGACATTTTAATGATGTTTATTCTTCCTAGCCATGAGCACGGTATATGCTTCCACTTGTTTGTATCTTCCCTGATTTCTTTTATCAATGTTCTATAATTTTCCTAGTACAAGTCCTTAACCTCCTTGGTTAAATTTACTCCTAGGTACTTTATTTTTTTGGCTGCAATAGTGAAGGGGATTGTTTCCTTAAGTTCTTTTGCTGATATTTCATTGTTGGTATATAGAAATGCCTCTGATTTCTGAGTATTAGTTTTATATCCTGCCACCTTGCTGAATTCATTTATAAGGTCTAGTAGATTTTTGACTGAGACTTTAGGGTTTTCAATATACAATATCATATCATCTGAAAATAGTGACAGTTTTACTTCTTCTTTTCCAATTTGGATGCCTTTTATTTCTTCTTTTTGTCTGATTGCTGTAGCTAGGACTTCCAGAACTATGTTGAATAAGAGTGGTAAAAGGGGGCATCCCTGCCTGGTTCCTGATCTTAAGAGGATTGCTTTTAATCTTGTCCACTTAGTATGATGTTTGCTGTCGGTTTATCATAGATGGCCTTTATCATGTTAAGGAATGATTCCTGTATTCCCACTTTACTGAGAGTTTTGAGCATGAATGGGTGCTGGATTTTATCAAATGCCTTTTCTGCATCCATTGAAATTATCATGTGATTTTTGTCCTTCCTTTTGTTTATGTGATGAATCACATTGATTGATTTGCAAATATTAAACCAGCCTTGCCTCTCCAGAATAAATCGCACTTGATCATGGTGTATGATTTTTTTCATATATTGCTGGATCCGGTTGGCTAATATTTTGTTGAGAATTTTAGCGTCTAAATTCATCAGGGATATAGGCCTATAATTTTCTTTCATTGTGTCGTCTTTGCCTGGTTTGGGGATCAGAATTATGCTCGCCTCATAAAAGTAGTTGGAAGTCTTCCTTCCTCTTGAATTTTTTGAAATAGCTTGAGAAGGATAGGAGTTAGTTCTTCTTTGAATTTTTGATAGAATTCACTTGTGAAGCCATCAGGCCCAGGACTTTTCTTTTTTGGGAGTTTTTTGATAACTGTTTCGATCTCATTTGTTGTAATTGGTCTGTTTAGGTGTTCTGATTCTTCCAGATTGATTTTTGGAAGGTTATATGATTCAAGAAATGTGTCCATTTCACCAAGATTGTCTAATTTTTTGGCATATAGTTCTTCATAGTATTTTCTTACAATGCTTTGTATTTCTGTTGTGTCAGTTGTTATTTCCCCACTGTCCTTTCATATTTATTTATTTGAGTCCTCTCTCTTTTTTTCTTGGTGAGTCTAGTTAAAGGTTCATCAATCTTGTTTACCTTTTCACAGAACCAGCTTCTGGTTTCATTGATCCTCTGTATTGTTTCCTTCAACTCTATGTCATTTATTTCTGCTCTGATCTTTATTATTTCCTTCCTTCTACTTGTCTTGGGTTTTATTTGTTGTTGTTTTTCTAGTTCTTTTAGATGCAGGGTCAGGTTGCTTATTTGAGCTTTTTCTAGCTTCTTATGATATGCCTGTAGTGCAATAAACTTCCCTCTCAGAACTGCTTTTGCTGTGTCCCATAAATTTTGAGTTGATGTATGCTCATTATCATTTGTTTCTAGAAACTTTTTTATTTCTTCTTTGATCTCATTGTTAATCCATTCATTATTTAATAACATGCTATTTAGTTTCCAAGTGTTTGAGTATTTTTCAGTTTTTCTTTTGTGGTTAATTTCTAGTTTCATGGCATTGTGATCAGAGAAAATGCTTGATATGATTTCAATCTTCTTAAATTTATTGAGACCATTTTTTTGTCCTAACATGCGGTCTATCCTAGAAAACGTACCATGAGCGCTTGAGAAGAATGTATATTCTACTGCTTTAGGGTGAAAAGTTCTGAAGATATCTATTAAATCAAGTTGATCTAGTGTCTCCTTTAAGTCTGCTGTTTCTTTATTAATTTTCTTTCTTGAGGATCTATCCAGTGTTGTTAGAGGGGTATTGAAATCCCCTACTATGATAGTATTGCTGTTAATCTCGCCCTTTATATCCATCAAAGTCTGCTTTATGTATGTCGAGGCTCCTATATTTGGTGCATAGATATTTATAATAGTTATATCTTCCTGTTGAATTGTTCCCTTTATCATTATGTAGTGTCCTTCTTTATCTCTTACTACAGCCTTTGTTTTAACGTCAATTTTGTCAGCTATAAGTATTGCTACCCCTGCTTTTTTTTCATTTCCATTTGCATGAAATATTTTTTTCCATCCTTTTACATTCAGTCTATGAGCATCTTTTGTTTTAAGATGTGTCTCTTGTAGACAGCATATGTATGGGTCCTGTTTCTTTATCCATGCAGCTACCCTATGTCTTTTGATTGAATCATTTAATCCATTTACATTTAAGCTTATTATTGATATGTAGTTGTTTATTGCCATTTTATTCTTTAAAGCTGTATTCTTCTTTTGCTCTATTCTTTCCTCCCTTTAAACTGTTCACAACAGGCCCCTTAGTATCTCTTGCAGAATTGGTTTGGTTTTTATGAATTCCTTCAGGCTTTCTTTTTCTGGGAAGCTTTTTATTTGTCCTTCAATTTTAAACGTTAGCCTTGCTGGATAAAGTAGTCTTGGTTGTAGGTTCTTGTTCTGCATTACTTTGATTATATCTTGCCATTCCCTTCTGGCCTCAAGTGTTTCTGTTGAGAAGTCCGATGTCATCCTTATGGGGGCTCCTTTGTAGGTGATAGCCTTTTTTTCTCTAGCAGCTTTTAAAATTTTTTCTTTATCCATTAGCTTTGGTATTTTAACTATGATGTGTCTTGGTGTAGATCTTTTTGGGTTTCTCTTTAATGGAGTTCTGTGTGCTTCTTGAATGTGTGGAGTGTTTCCCAGGCTTAATTTAGGAAAGTTTTCTGCTATGATTTGATTGAACAAAGTTTCCATTTCCTGTCCTCTCTCCTCTTCTTCAGGCACCCCTATGATGTGAATGTTGTTTCTCTTCATGTTGTCACATAGCTCCCTTAGAGTTTCCTCACATTTTTTAAGTCTCTTTTCCTTTTTCTTCTCTGCTTCTATACCTTTGTTTATTGTGTCCTCTAACTTGCTTATTCGATCCTCAGCGTGATTCATCCTGCTTTTAATTCCTTTTATTTCGGTCTTCAGTTCTGATACTGTATTTGTCATTTCTGTCTGATTCTTTTTTATTATTTCAATTTCATTTTTTATACTTGTTATCTCTTTATTTAGGTGTTCATAATGACTATCCATTGTTGCTCTAATTTCTTTTAACATCCTAACTATCATTATTCTAAATTCTGCTTCTGGTAATTTGGTTATATCTGGTTCATTCAGGTCCTTCTCTGGGGATTTCGCTTTATTCATTTGGTTTGCATTCCTCTGCCTGCCCATTTTTTCTCTGTATAAGCAAGTTGTGGCCACTGGAGTCCAGTAGGTGTTGCCTTTTGTTCTCTAGGTGTGGTCTGTCTGCAGGCCCCCCTCCCCCTCTCCCGGTCTTAGGGTGGTTGGGTATGAGCGTTGCCAGCGCCGGCCCACTGTGGCTTTTGCTGTGATTTCTGCCTCTCCTCTGTGGGAGGGGCTGTCACTGAAGCCACAAGTCTTAGCACCAAGTGTAGACGTGAGCACCTTTGCTCAGCTGCGGACCCAGCCTATTTCCGGACTTTCGCCCAGAACCCTCAGTCAGAGCCTGCTCTCTACAGTTTCGCGTGTTGGGCAGGGCTTTTGACGTGCTCTCAGCTGCCGTCCGGAGATTTAACCCCGCCCTCGAGGCCAGGGCCCTTCTTCGCAGGGTCGCAAACCCAGGTTTATTGGGCCGGGCGTGTTTGCTAGCTTTCGCTCAGCTGCGTAATTTCGCTTGTCCCGGAATCTACCCCGCCCCCGCGTTCAGAGCACGCTTATGCACGTATGAATGCAATCCGCGGTTTCTCCTGCCGGGCGTGGATAGTAGCGTGAGCTCAGCTGCGAGCTTCCACTTGTCTCGGGGGCTAGCCCGTTCCCAAGCTTGGAGCCCGCTTGCGCACGTATACTGGCCAACCACGTTTTCTCCGGCCGGGTAGGGGCCTGGTAGCGTAAGCTCAGCCGCGAGCCCCTGCCCGTCTCTGGTCCTATCCCGGTCCCCACGGTCTGGGCCGGCCTGTGCAGGATCACAGAGCAGATTTCTGCCCATTTCTGGCCTCCCGCTTTGTCCCCGTAAGTGGGATTAAAGGCGGGCCCACAGCTTCCGGACCGCTTTCGCGCGTCCCCTCCGACCCTCTGGGCTAGACCGAGCTCCCACCGGCTTGGCCTCTGCCCACGCCGACAGAACCGCCTTTCAGCGTCCTGTCGCCCCTAACCCTTAAGCAGCCCTCAGCAGAGTAGGAAGGGACCTAATACTCCACACTGTAGGCCTGGGAGCTCCCTCACTTGTTTCACAGCTCAATACTGTCCAAACACCTCTTCTAGGCTCTGGGACTGCAGGCTGGGGTTTGGTTCCTGGGACCCAGGTCCCTCCCTCTCCGCCAAACTTTCCTCCCGCCCCGCGGGTCTCTCTGGGCTGCCGTTTGCTCCGGGGAGCTGGGCAGCCCTCTTCGCATTTTCGCTATTCCTACCAGTCTCAATGTGGCTTCTTCTGTGTTCCTTGGTTGAAGAGTCCACTTAGTTTAGTTCAAAGTTGGTTTATCCAGATGATGGTTCTTAAAATTGAGTTGTAATCCACTTTGGTTCTGGGAGTTGGAAGTTGGTACGTCCGCCTACTCTGTCGCCATCTTGCTTCCTCAAGCTTGAAGAAAATTTTTTAAAAATTTTAATATTAACTTCTTTTCTGATTGATCTCTTTCCACCAAAGAGGAGAATAGTAAACACAAAGTCTGGATGTGATTCCATTTAGCAGTGCTCCAGTTATTCTGAGTTTGCTTCTTCTACATTTTATAGAACACATCCCCAAACACAAATTCACACTCTCCCATATCCATCATGATGAGAGTACCACCCATTCTGATGATGACTTATGTATAATAGAGGAGAACCATAGTGACCCCTACTCATAATAACACATATGCCCTTGGTTCCAGCTATGGCAAAAACTTGTAATTAGGTCATCTTCATGTTCTCACCTTCTTTTCTGCAGTGTATGTGACTTTCAAGCAGAAGCTTTAGAAATATATCAACCTATTAAGATCTTTCTGGACAGAAGGGGAAGTGAAGGAGTAATCGCTTCTTGGCATAAAACGTTAATGGTGAAATGTTATTACTGTATACAGAAGAACTTGAATTTTTCACAACCATTAGAAATAAGTGAAAATGCTCTTTATGGAGTGACTGTAGTGGAGACATGGTGAAATACAGGAAATATACATATAAGGACTAGGGCAAGAGAAAGGAGAAATGGTACATACATTTTTGTAAAATGGCTTTATTGAGATACCATTTATATATTATAAAATTCACCTTTCTAAAATATAAAATTTGGTGGGTTTTAATATGTATTCAAAGAGTTATGTAGCCACCATCACTATCTAATTGAGGACATTTTTATCATCTCTCAAAAGAAAAGAAAAATAAGACCTCTGTTACTCATTAACAGTCATTTCTTATTTTTCCTCCCTCTTCCCCTGACAACCACTTTCTGTGTCTATAGGTTTATTTATTCTATGCATTTCATATAAATGATTCATACATAATGTAGCACTTTTTTGTCTGACTTTTTCAGTTATCATACTTTAAAGATTCATATAAGTTGTAACAAGAATCAGCTTTATTCCTTTTTATGGCTGAATAATATTTCATTGCATGGATATACTTTCTCTTTTTTTATCCTTTCATCAGATAATGGGCATTTGAGCTGTTTCTACTCTTTGGCTATTATGATGAATGTTGCTGCTATAAGCATCATGCATAAGTTTTTTTGTGTAGACATATGTTTTAATTTCTCTTGAGATTAAATTTTCTAGGTGTATGCCTAATACTGTAAGGAACTGCCAACTATTCTCCAAAGTGCCTATATCATTTTATATTTCTAACAACAAAATAAGGGTACTTCAATTTCTCTACATTCTTGTCAACACTTTTTATTATTTGACTCCTTGATAGTAGTCTTTCTAACAGGTGTAAAGTATTTTATTGTGGTTTTGAATTTCCTTTACCTAATAGCATACAATTTTGAGCATCTTTTCATGCGCTTATTGATCATTTATGTAGCTTGTTTGAGGGAATGTCTATTCATATCACTTGCTAATTTTTTTAAAAATTGGATTATTTTTCTTTTCATTACTGAGTTGTAAAAGTTTTACATTTATTCTGGATACAAGTTCCTTATTAGACATATGATTTGCAAATATTTGCTTAATTTGAGGATATATTTACTCCTATGATATCTTTTGAGGGTTATAGGTTTAGCTCTTACATTAAGGTTTATGAGTCATGGAGTTAATAATTTTGTATATAAGGAAGGAGTCTAATTACACTGTTTTGTATGTGGTTAACCATTATCCAAGCATCATTTGTTAAAAATATTTTTTTCCTATTATATTATCTTGCCACCTTTGTCAAATACCAGTTTACCATATATGTTAGGATTTGTTTCTGAACTCACAAGTTTTTTTCCACTGGTCTACATGTTCATCTTTATACCGCACTGCCTTGCCTTTTGTAGTTTTGTAATTAGCTTTGAAATCATGAAGTGTGAGTCTTTCAACTTTGCTCTTATTTTATGAGATTGTTCTGGCTATCCTGGGTCCCTTGCACTTTCATATGAGTTTTCAGAAAAAGAGGAAGAAGAAGGAAAAGGAGAAGGAGAAGGAGAAGAGGAGAAGAAGAAGGGGAAGAGGAAGGGGAAGAAGGAAGAAAGGAAGGAAGGAAGGAAGGAAGGAAGGAAGGAAGGAAGGAAGGAAGGAAGGAAGGAAGGAAGGAAGGAAAAGAGGAGGAGGAGGAGGAGTTTTTTCATTGTGTCTCTTAATTAGCAAGTTTATTTATTTTGTTTTATTTTATTCCAGGTCCCACTCAAATATGCCTTTCACATAATTGTAATTGAGAGAATGTTTTGGCTTATCAGTGATGGGGTAATCAATTCTTTCTTTGTTCTTTTGATTATCCTCTCACCGGATAATAAAACCAATAAATACTCTTGTGAGCTGTCTTGCTTACCTCATGTTGGGTCTTTTCATGACACACTCACTTTGGGCAGCAACTCGTTCACTTGTTGAATAGTGCCTGTGGCTAGCCAAACCCCATGATAGTCAACGCCATGAGTTTACTCTTTGAGAACTTTTACTATATGATGGCTGAATTATGAACCAACACTGAAGAAGTTTTAAAGAGGTGAGACTAACTTTGGGGGCTTTGGGTTATATTTACTGAGGCCAGTGGAAGTTGGTTTAGCAAGAAGGGAGTATATCATATGATAGTAGAATGAATACTGGCTTCAGAGTTTGGAGATGTGAATTGTAGTTTCAGTTCTGCTGTTAACTAGCTGTATGACTTTGGGCAAATGGCTTTTTGCTTTCTGGGCCTTAGCTTTCTCTTCTGTAGAATAAATACTTAAACAAAATAATTTTTAAGGGATCTCTCATATAAGAAATCTGGGGAAAGAGTGTTTATGTAACTTGTGTAAGGTTTCACTGCTCTTCCTTCACTCATTTAGTTGAAAAGTTAACACGCACTTCACTGGACTACTACAATGTGTCAGGGATACAGAGATGGATGAAACATTTACAGTTCCTGGCACAGAAATACAGAGTCCTACCATACTGGGAAGTATTGTATAACATGTTTTTCAGTCTCTCTTACTAAGTTGGGATATGCTTATGGTTAAGGACACCATTATAAGATTCTTTGTGAGCAACAGAAGCACACTTGAATTAAGTCAAACAAAGTGGGAGATCTGTTGTAAGAACAGAAGGGCATGGAGTATTTCATGGAAAATTATAAAGTGGGATACAATTTGGATACAGTAAGAGACTAAAAACTTTAACTTGAATGTGGAAGGAAAACCAAGAGGTCAACTTTATATTACTCCTTGTTAATCTACCTCACTTTTCATTTTTGCAGTAGCTGTTACTTGGCAGAATATAGCTCTGACTACCACACTGTTTTATATGGAGGGAGAAAAACTTTTTTTCCCTCCCTCAGTCTCAATTCTAAATTATTAAGAAAGAACTGTGATTGGCCAATTTTGTGTCAGCCACTCCTTCCCCTCCACGTAAATCCAACAGTCTATGGCCAAGTTGAAGTGAATGTTGAGAAATTATGTTATAGAATTAAATCTGCTGTTCTTCACTATTGAGAATACAATGGGGGAGACACATGCCTACAAAAGGTATCCTGGTGTCCAGCTCTGACAGAAGCCCATTGTTAATGCTGGCTTATCCATATGTAGTCAATGCATGGTTTTTGAATGAATTCACAAATGAACATAATAAACTAAAGGTAAAATTGTAGAGACAGGCTCAGCAAGTAAACCACACTTTTGACTTAAAAAAAAAACTAAAAGAATATTAGCCCAATAGAACAAACCACACAATTTTGAAATAGAAGTTCCTAAAAGGCAATGAAACTTGGCACTAAACAATATATTTACAATCATATATTAATACAATGTGATAGGAAATCCAATCATGACTCTGATAACAAACATATTTTTTTCATGAGACATCAAATAGGAAGAAACATTATTTTTGAGATTTCAGTGACTTAGATGTCTCTCTAAGAGCTTCTCATATTCATTTAAAAATACAGATATGGACAAAGAATGACCAGGCAGACCTGGAGGGCCATTTGCACTCTGCTTTGTACTAATTATGACCTTAAAGTCCAAAGAAAGCTTTTAATGGAGAACTGTAGCTCCTCAGAGCTAAAATAAGCCTAAGCCAGCATCTCATACTTTGTCCTAATTTTACAGAAGCTCGACTATTCACTCTAGCTAAAGGCAGAGTGAGCTCTAGTTCAATGTCTTGAAGAACTACAGTCTTTAGTTAGCACTAATGTTATGTGTGTACATCTCAAGGCTGTCTTATCATTCAGAGCTAAAGAGGAGAACAATAGCATGCCTAAAGTAGGGCAATTTATTGTTAATATAGTAAAGAGAAGGCAGGCTCTGGTCAGACACGCTCATAGCTAAGCTTTCTGTTAGTGTCTCAAGTCACTTGCTCTTTATTATCTAAATCAGTGCTACTAGCCTGACCAGGTGGTGGCGAAGTGGATAGAACATCAGTCTGGGACACTGAGGACCTAGGTGTGAAACCCTGAGGTCGCCGGCTTGAGAATGGGCTCATCTGGCTTGAAAAAGGGCTCATCCGGTTTGAATGTGGAGTTACCTGCTTAAGTGTGGGATCATAGACATGACCCCATGGTCACTGGCTTGAAGCCCAACATTGCTGGCTTGTGCCCAAGGTCACTGGCTCAACTGGAGCCCCCAAATCAAGGCACATATAAGAAAGCAATTAACGAACAACTGAAGTGCTGCAACTACAAGTTGATGCTTCTCTCTCCCTCCCCCTGTCTGTCCCTGTCTGTTTCTTTCTCTCGCTAAAAATAAATAAATAGATAAATAAATAAATCAGTGTTACTATGATGATATTTGATCTGATTCTGCTTGAGTACTCTCATTCTCCCAGGTCTGGCTAACAAATGCTACATCAAAGCCAGGCTGTGCAGGCCTGAGTGAGCCCTGTTGACCCCCAGTGTGGGTGCTCATAGCAGGTTCAGAGGTCTGTATTTTTACTATTAGCCAGCTGGTCAGCACACTAACATAACACACAATGGTAGAAAAGCTAAAATATTTTACTTTAAATTATATGCATATATATGCATTATATATGTATATATATATATATATAATTTTTAAAAATACATAAATATAATATATATTTAATACCTCATGGAGTTTTTTTAGATGAAAGCATATTTGGCAATTTTTTAAAGCTGATTAGCTGAACTCAGTAATTATAAATCTTAACTTAGATCTAAAATTCCTTGTGGAATAAAGTTTATAAGAAATTTTTCAGCATGAGAATATTACTTTGCATTACTGATGGACAGCATACCTATTTACAAAATCTGTAAGTTTTATTTTTAAACATGAAATGTGTTTTAGAAAAAAGTGTTTCCTGGAGAAGTGATTTTCTTTGGAGAATTATTTCATTTTTCTCTCAGTTTTTGTTTGACTAATCATGAGACATCTCCAATTGATGTGGTAATTCTAATTCTGACACTGCTATCATGAGGGAGAAAAAACTTTCAATTTATCTTAAAGAGCAAGCCAGTGCCTGGGACAGATCCCTGAAAGAATAACATCTTTTGATAGGTGGAAATTTTCAAGCTTAAAACATTAATTATTCCATGCTTAATTTGTAACTACTGATAAAATTGATAAAGTAGATACAATTTAAAGATTAAATTTGGGCCTTGGCCAGTTGACCCAGTGGTAGAGCATTGGTCTGGTGTGTGGATGTCCTGGGTTCAATTTCCGGCCAGGGCACACAGGAGAAGCACCCATCTGCTTCTCCAATCCTCTCCCTCTAGTTTCTCTTTCTCTCTCTTCCCCTCCTGCAACCACGGCTCGACTGGAGCAAAGTTGGTCCTGGGTGCTGAGGATGGCTCAATGGCCTCCACCTCAGGAGCTAAGAAGAGATTGGAACAAAGCAACGCCCCAGCTGGGCAGAGCATCACCCTCCAGTGGGCTTGCCGGATGAATCACCATCAGGGTGCATGTAGGAGTTTGTTTCTGCCTCCCGTCTTCACACTAAATAATAAATAAATAAGTAAATAGATAAATAAAATAAGATCAAATTTGTAAGGTAAATGCCAGTATGACAGTTTATAATGAAACTGAGTGTTGATGGTGTAAACTGATTTTTTTTTTTTACATTCAAAAATTTATCTATGGTCTTGGATACTAGATACTGGGAAGGGCTTCTATGATATTTCCCAGGAAAGAAGAAGGTGTGGGTCAAGTCTTTAAAAAGCAGTCCAGCCTGACAAAGCAGTGGCACAGTGGACAGAGTATCAACCTGGGGTGCTAAGGACCCAGGTTCAAAACACTGAGGTCACCAGATTGAATGCAAGCTCACCAGCCTGAGCACAGGGTTCCTGGCTTGAGCACAAAGGTTGCTGGCTTGAGCCCAAGGTCTCTGACTTTAGCTCAGAGTCACTGGCTTAAGCAAGGGGTCACTGGTTCAGCTGGATGCTATCCCCCTCCAACAAGGCACATATGCGAAAGCAATCAATGAACAACTAAAGTGCTGCAACTATGAGTTGATGAGCTTCTCATCTCTGTATCTTCTTGTCTGTCTGTCCTCTCTCTCTCTCACATGTTCTCTCTCTCTCTCTCCCTTGCTAAAAAAAAAAGCAGTCCATAAAATGTTTTATATCTCAGTCTGATGGTGATTATCTGAGTGTCTACATTGCGTACTTTACTGTTGGAAGTTACACCTATTGGCAGTGAGCTAGCAAGCCAGCTAGTGAGCAGAGTAGAGAACTTCTCTCCACACTTTCCGTTTGCCTCATTGTGCCCAGCTCTAACTCCTGGCTCTGAACCAGCCAAGTACTCAGCTCAGCTTTGAGTTACCTAGAGAAGACTGGCAAATGATCTCTGCTACTCCTCACCTCCATTTTTGTTGTTGAAGGGGGAAGCTTATTATCCCCTTCTAATGTCACCTTCCACCTGGAGGCACATCTATTAATGTAACACTCTGGGTTGCCTTCTACCCATTTGAATCATCCTCTTCACCTGCAAGCTTAGAAAGAGAAACTGCTGATGCACAACTCTGTCCTTACACCTTCTTCCTTGGAAAAGGTGGTCACGGGAAGCTCAAATTCCTTATTGTTTTTCCATGCTGTAAATCTTGCAGAGACAGACCTCCCATACAAGAGCCTCTGATATTGTCCATGATGGAGTGGAAGCCCACACTCACCTGCAACTATAAGGATATAGCCTCCCCCTTTATTAATATTAACAATTTGGCTATCTTATTCTCTAATTGTTTCAAGCCTCAAGTGGGAATAAAAGACTCCACTAATTAGGCTTTTGAAAAGACATCAACACTTGTCTTCCAGAAAAATAAAATATGTAAAAGATTCTTGCAACTCTGAAACTAAAACTGGCATGCCTTGATTTAAGCCTCGCTAAAGCCTTGAAAAATTATTATGTAAAAATATTGGTTGAACTTTATTTGAACTTTTGAGTGTCTTTCATTTTTTGTGAAAAATCAAATGCATTATTTTTGGAGTCTGAGAATGTTACTTTATCATACTCCTCTGCTAGTATAGATTTGTGAATTTGTTGATAAACAGATGCAGAAGTCAGATATGGGATCAACATATTTACTTTATCACTGGAATAAGGTTAGATGAAAAATCTTGGCTTGAACCAAAGTTCCAAATGGCCTTTAATTTGACTAACTGCTCATCAGCAGACAGGACAGCTGTAGCCTCCCCCTCCCCCTGTCCCCGCAATGGCAGCACCTGGCCCCTTGTGTTTACCCCAGGAGGGGAGGAGGACAGGTGCATCCTGTGAAAAAATACCAAGAGAGAGAGAGAGAGAGGACACCAAGGAGAGGGGGAATGGAGAGCAGTGACTTTTATCAATTAACCCTGTAATGGGTATCACAAGTAGTCATTCTTGTTGATGAGAGGATAAAGAGAAGAGGAGGAAATCTCTTACCAATACTTCTACAAGGTCAGAAGTCCCCTTTCCTGGGGCTAAGGCAGGAGCAGATGGGGACAGTGAGATGTCTTCACCCTTTGATCATTCCAGTAGGTCACTGAGAATGTTGTGGGCTAAAGCTGAAACTAGGCTTTGTCTAAAGGGTCTTTGCCTGTAAGACACCAAAACTTAGAAGCCCAGCATGTTTTAAATAATAATTTGAAAAGACTACATGCAAATGAATCCCATCTTTTCAACAAGTGTTCTGCCATCAGCACTGTGACCTCACCAGAAGAGGCCATGAGACAAGCTTCAGCCTCAGGCTAGTCTGAGCACCAATCAAGATAATAGGACTGGAGATCCAATATCCCTCTTTGGGCATAAGAAATATTTTCCTTTTTCTGCCATGTACCCTGGGGCTTCATTTAATTTGAGGGACTTTTTTCATGTTCCTTGATTCTAGCACCAAAATTGCTAATTAAGAAAATAAAGACAGAAGAGTGTTACTCAAATAAGGAATAGAAATCTTTCAACAGTGATTTATTGAACACTTACTATGTGCTACAAAGGTGCTAACTATGTGGTACTGAACAAAACAATTTACATTTGTAGGAGACAATGGTGAACAAGAAATTGATGTTTGAAGGTCATTTTGTTTATGCATATTTGTCCATTACATGTTTCACATAAACCAGGACATTAAATAAGGCATATTGTAGCTACTTTGTGGATATACACTAAGATAGTTCTTCAATGGGTGATTACTGCAATAAGGCAGGGGTCGGGAACCTATGGCTTGTGAGCCAGATGTGGCTCTTTTGATGGCTGCACCTAGCTCACAGACAAATCTTTAATTAAAAAAATAACGTTAAAAATATAAAACATTCTCATGTATTACAATCCATTCAGTTCCTACCACTCATGTTCATGGTTGCGGGTGGCTGGAGCAAATCATAGCTGTCCTCCGGGACAACACCAAATTTTTATTGGATAATGTGTAACGTACACGGGTCATTGTGAGGTCAGAAAGTAAACTTTCATCCTTTTAATCAAGTAGTCAGCTAGCTAATTGCAGAAACCCTTTAAACAAAGAAGATGGCTAAAAGAAAAAAAGATGAGGAGTATCATACTTTTCAGCAGTAATGGACAAGGAATTCGCCTTTCTGGAAAGAGCAGGTTCTGCAGTGTGTCTAATATGCATTGATAAAATTGCATCAATGAAACAGTCAAATATAAAGTGGCACTTTGACACAGGCCATACTACATTTGCATCAAAATATCCAGCGAGGGACAGCAGGAATAAAGCATGTCAAGAGCTACTGTGCAGAGTGCAAGCTAGTCAGCAGCAACTTTGTGTTTGGACTCAACAAGGTGAGTGGAATTTGGCTAGTTTTGCTGGTGCTTTAGCAATTGTGATAAATGGAAAGCCATTTACAGATGGGGAGTATGCCAAAACACTCATGCTTGGTGTTGCCAATGAACTCTTTGACTACTTTTCAGATAAAGACAAGATAATCAAACGAATAAAAGACATGCCTCTGTCTGCAAGAACTGTTCACGATTGTACCATCATGATGGCAAATCAAATTGAGGCAACACAAGTGAAGGACATAAATGTAGCATCATTCTTTTCTCTCACTTTGGATGGGTCAACAGACGTAAGCCATTTATCCCAGTTCAGCATGATTGCAAGGTATGCTGTCGGTGACACACTATGTGAGGAAAGTCTTGCTGTTTTGCCAATGAAAGGGAAGGATTTATTCAAGTCTTTCACTGAGTTCGCTAAAGAAAATAATCTAACAATGGATAAATTTATTTCGGTGTGTACTGATGGTGCTCAGTGCATGGTGGGGAAAAACAGAGGATTCGTAGCGCTTCTTTATAAACATGAAAAGAGACACATCCTAAGTTGTCACTGCATCCTCCATCAGGAGGCGCTTTGTGCTCAGATGTGTGGCGAGCAGCTTGGTGAGGTGATGACGCTGGTCATTTGGGTGGACAACTTTATTGTTGCCCAAGCTTTAAATGATTGCCAGTTTAAAACACTGCTGGATGAAGTTGGCAATAATTATCCTGGTTTGCTTCTGCACAGCAATGTGCATTAGTTTTCGAGAGGGATGGTGCTCAGCCATTTTGCAGCTTGTCTGAGTGAAATTCGGACTTTTCTTAAAATGAAAAAGGTCGAGCATCCTAAGTTAGCTAACACTGAGTGGCTCCTGAACTTCTACTATTTCATGGACATGACTGAACATCTGAACCAGCTCAATGTGAAAATGCAAGGCGTTAGAAATACAGTCTTATTCCTTCAACAAGCAGTGTTTGCATTTGAAAACAAGCTGGAACTCATCATCAGTGACACTGAAACAGGTTGTTTACTACACTTTGAAAAACTGGGATAGTTTAAACATGCATGCACAGCAAGTGACCCTGCTCAACATCTTGATATCCAGCAGCTAGTGGGCTTCACATCTAATCTCCTGCAGTCATTCAAAGCGCGCTTTGGAGAATTTCATGAGTGCACTCATCTTTTTAAGTTCATCACCCATCCACACGAGTGTGTAGTGGACTGCGCCAACCTGAGTTACATTCCCGGTGTCCCCGTCAGAGATTTTGAGCTACAAGCTGCTGACCTGAAGGCCTCAGACATGTGGGTGAATAAGTTCAAGTCACTAAATAAAGATTTGGAAAGACTTGCACGACAGCAAGCAGAGTTGGCGAGCAAACACAAGTGAGGAGAAATGAAAAAACTTCAACCTGCGGACCAGCTGATTGTCAAAACATGGAAAGTGCTTCCCGTCACATACCACACACTGCCGCGCATGAATATTGCTGTACTGACAATGTTTGGCTCTATGTATGCATGTGAGCAGTCTTTCTCACATCTAAAGAGTGTTAAAACCAACCTACAATCACGTTTAACGGAGGCAAGTCTCAACGCCTGCATGAAGCTTAACCTCACCACATATCAATCAGACTGCAAAGTCATCAGCAAAACCATGCAGCACCAGAAGTCGCATTAATGGTAAGAAGTACTTTATTCATCATTGGCTGGCAACAGCATAACAACGTTATTAAAAAGCATTCAGAGACTTTAAAAGTGTTGGTCTTACATAAAATGCACACATTTACTTGTATTTAGTGTTAAACATATTGTATGGCTCTCACAGAATTACATTTTAAAATGTGGCATTCCAAAACAAACAAAAAAATAAAATATGTGGCGTTCATGACTCTCTCAGCTAAAAAGGTTCCTGACCCCTGCAATAATGCATGAATGACTAATCAGATAACAACAGAGACATACACAATTGATTATTGATCATTCAGGCTGTGCAATGGACACTTTCATTTTGAAGCTTCTATTATGACAGGAAGTATATTCTAACCACAAACTGATTTCTTTTTAATGGTTAACAATAAACCTTAAACTCATATCTCTTTTGTTTTACTCATGTAGCCAAAAATAAATAAATAGAAAAATAAAAAACTAAGAAAACGTTTAAAAGGAATGTTTTAAACTTATTTATATTTCACTGGACACTGAACTCTGTTCTATGATGACTGCTTTTTATAGCCTACATCCCCTAGCTACTTAGGAGGTTCTTTCTTTCTTACTGGCTCTTCAAAAGGAGCCATCTATTCATTTTTAATCCAAATGAAAGACACTTTTACCACAGTACAGCCTGATATATGTATGTAGACTTATAGATGCAGCATGGGGAGGAGGGTGAGACACCATCCAGTCCAGCCTTTGCCGCAGCACAGCTGTGAAACTATCATCTACCTGCTGTCTGCGGGTCTCTAGTATGCACATGCCCATTACTCTGGGAAGAAACAACCTGTAAGGCCAGTGGCCATGGCCATGCAGGCTCACATTGGATTTGGCAGTTGAAGAAACTGCGGAGTTGGAGGATGGTGGGCCATTCCATTTATTAGAGTCTCGCAACGGTGGACGAGCAAGCAGGCAAGGAAAACTGTTTTCCTCTCTCTCTTTCTCTCTTTCTGGACTCTCCAGCAAAAACAGGTCAGGAGGAAAAATCTCTTTTCTAGCAAACAATGGCAAACAATCACCCCTCCTAATGGCAGCAGGCAATCCACATCTATAATCTGCCACCCTGAGGATAAGCACCAGCAGCTTTCCATAGAAAATACACACATGGTGCTGCCCCATGCTCGTGCCCCAACCAGGCAAAATAAAGTGAGCAAGACTAACACATTTGTTATACGCTTGTTTGCTCAACACACAATCTCTGGCATAGTTGTCCAGAAGTCATTGTTTAAAACTTCCTCCTGTGAGAAGAATTTATTTCCATGTAGCTTCAACCTCTGGGTTAACCAAGAACCTGTCTATGTTTTCTTGAGCCTCCAGATATTTAAATATAGCTGAGGTTACAAATTGACCCATACTGGGGATTTCATTTCTTTTGCACAAGGTTTTAATTTTTAAAATAGTTGCCAACATGTGGAAGTTGGAAGATTTCATATAATAACCAGATTTCAAGCTACTCATTATAAGCTAGAAAATCTGGTTAACTTCAGGTCTTCATTATTTTCTTCTTAATTTTGGCCTGCTCTATGAATAATACCTGCACCCACATTGTCTCTCTTAGATCTATTTTCCAACTGCCCTCAGCCATTTCTCAGGTGTCGTAGCTTCCAGGCTCCTCCTAAGTACTGGTGTCCTCCTGTGGACCTTCAGCAGTCATGCCAAGAACCAAACATAGGCCTTCAGATGTTGTCAGGAAGGAATTCATTCTATGTGGCTATTACTCCTCTATTAGTTGAACTTGAGGTCATGTTCCTTTTTCTGTTGTCCCCATTATTGACTTGCTGAGAGCTCTGGGCCAACTTAACCCCTCCTCCCAGTTCTTGTTTATCTTCATGCTATTCTTTGAATTCCCCGCCATTTATATATATTTTTAATTTAAATGCTGATTTTTTATTCTTCTATATCATCTTGTTGATTTAAGGATGTAATTTCAGCCTATCAGAAAGCATCTATAATTTCTTAATCTGTCATTCAAAGTATTCTGATTCTGTCTTCCATACATTTGATACAATAAATGATCACAGTAGGCCTCTGTGCAATATATTGATTAAATACTATATGAAGCCATTCTTATGGTTCTCATTAATTTCATTAATTATGGAAATGGATATTTAATTTTGGGGACGTTTTGCATGTGTGTGTGTAACAGTGAAAGAGAGAGAGAGAGAGAGAAACTGCAAAATTAATTGACCAGTTCCATTCTGGTGAGAAAGTTTATGTAAACTAAACTGTAATTGGATCAAAAACAAGTATGTAAACTCTGGGTTTATATTACACCATTGAATTCTCATATTAAAGATCCAACAAATGACCTGCTCCATTTCAGACCTGGGCCAGTTCACCCCTCCTTAGGCAACCTGGTGGATACTTCCTCCTGGAAGGTCACCATATTGACTGAACTTAGTGCGGACACACAATTGGCATAGCGTGCTACAGCCCAGAGCTCCTGGCTTAAGTGATACTACTGCCTCAGCTTCTGGAGTAGCTGGGACTACAGGAGTGAGCCCAGCCATCCCACTTTTAGAAATATGTCCTAAGAACACCATATCACTGATTCAAAAGGAGAAATGCACTCCCATGTTTATGGCAGCATTGTTTACAATAGCCAAGATCTGAAAACAGCCCAAGTGTCCATAACGAGTAGATTAAAAAGCTGTGGTGGAGAGTGATGTCAGAGAAATGGTGCCATGAGGAGTGTTCCCGATAACTCTCCCTGAAACTTCAACAAATTCAACAACTAGAGACAAAAAAACAATCTCAGGAACATCTGAAATACACATACATCAAATAAAGGTACAATTGAGCGAAAAGGTGGATGAATATATAATCCACTCTAAAGGAAATTAGATGGAGAATAGAGTATTTCGCTTTCCTCTCTGACCCAAGGAAGGGCTGTTTTCACTTGGAACTGAGAGGAAGGGAGGGCAGAATGGGAGGAGGACAAGGACAGTGGCCACAGATGCAGTTGGGGACCCACTGCAACAACACAAGCATGTAGCAATTGAGCAGGCAGGCTATAACCCTCACACTATAGCCTACAATGTAAGAAGGGCTAAAAAGCACTGTTCTTTCAAAAAAAGGCCTCCCTTCCCTCTCCCTATCATGGCAGACACAGAAAGAGAAGGTTGGGAAACCTGAAACAGTACAGCTGCCATTGCTAGCCAGGGACAAAGCTGCAAGACTGTGAACTTGTCCCCTTTGCCATACCAATCATAGCAGAGGCAGTAAAGATGATTCCAAAAACACAGTGGGGTCAGCAGCTATTAGTGAAAAGAAGATAGCACCAGGAGATAACAAAACCAGTACTGAATTACCCACCACACTCCCCCACCACAATGGTGCTGTCCCATAATCAAAGTGAGCTTGTCACAGAGGGGTCACTCATCATTCCAGTGGGTATGCAACATTTTATCTAACTGAAGTGACTACAGTTTACTGCAATCACAGAGGCACAATTTGAGCAGGTATGAGAAAACAAAAACTTGTGCTCTAACACCACTTACTGGAAAGAAAAATCAAAGTATCACACCTATCAAAATGCTGAGTTGCTGAGAGCAGCAAGAAAAAAGTTCAGTACCTCAAATGTGCAACAGAGAAACAACCCTTCAAATACCACAAACAACTAAAGTAACATGGAGCACAGAAAGAAAGTGAAGAGTCTCCAGATACCAAATTCAAAGTCATGGAGGACTGTGACTTCAATTTAAATTTTCAGTTATAAAGAAGGTTAACAAGATACAATAAAATCCAAAAAGGGCAGTACAATGAGTTTGGGAATAAAATAAATGAACAAAATGAGCACTTTACCAAAAAGATTTAAATTGTAAAACAGAACCAAATACGAAATTTTGGAGCTGAACTCAGTGAATGAAATAAGGAATAAATTGCAGAGCATTCAATGTTGAGCAGATCTGATGTAAGAGAGAATTGGTGAGCATAAAGGTAAAACCTAGAATGACTCAGGAGGAAAGAAGAAAGAGAACTAAAAATAAAAATAAAGTAGGAAAGAACTTTATGATAATGAGGTCTCCATTAGAAAGAGCAACATGAGGATAATGAGTATACCAGAAGGAGAATAGCGGCAGAAGAGAACAGAAAGCTTACTCAAGAAATAATTGAAGAAAACTTCTCAAGTCTATAAAAATAACTGAACTTTAGCATAGAAGAAACAAACAAAACAATTATATAAACACAAAAAAAATGTCTCCAAGACTCATTTTATGCAAACTGTCAAAAATTAATGACAAAGAAAAAGTTATTAAGGCAGCCAGGAAAAAAGATACTGTAAACTACAAAGAAAATCTCATTAGATTATAATCAAATTTTTCAATAGAAACATTACAAGACAGAAAAAAAGTGGAAGGAAATATTCTAAATATTGAGAGAAGTCTTCATCCAACAATAACTTATCCAGAAAAATTATCCTTTAAATATGAAGGAGAAATGTAGTCTTTCCCAGAAAAACAAAACCTGTGAGAATTTATGACCACAAGACCTGCATTACAAGAAATATTGAAATGAGCTCTTCTGCTTGAAATAAAAAGACAATACAAAACTTTGACTAACAGACAGCCAAAGCATAAAATTACAACTGTACTTCAGATTAATATATTAAACACTTAGTTATAACATTGCAATTAAAGTTGGGAAGAGAAATTTAAAGTAACTATAATTGATGCTACTTGGTAATAAATGCACAACATGAAAGTGAGTCTTGACAAAATTGTAATAGGGGAGGTGGAAAACCACTGAACATGTAGAGGTGAATGAAGACCAGAGGTAATGAGAAGAAAAAGGACTATTGCATATATGAGACATTTAACACAAACCTAATGATAACCTCAAAATAAAAATCCAGAGCTGAGACATGAAACATAAAAAAAAATAGAGGGAAAAAATCAAAGAAATATGCCAAAATAAAATAGGAGACAAAGTCACAAGGGAAAAGAACCAATGGATGCAAACAGCAACCAGAAAACAAAAAATAAAATGTATAAGACCTCATATATTAGTAATCACCCTAAATGTAAATGACCTAAAATCACCAATCAAAAGACATATAGTAGTGAGATGGATTAAAAATCAAGGTTCAACTATATGTTGCCTGCAGAAGACTTATTTCAGTTCCAAAGACAAACACAGGCTCAAAATAAAAAGGTGAAAGATAATATAATACTCCAAGCAAATGACAACCAGAGAAAAGTTATTGTAGCCATACTTATAACAACAAAATAGATTTTAAAATAAGAAGGTAATAAGAAACAAATATGGACATTTTATAATAATTAATGTGACAATTTATGAAGAAGATATAACATATCAGTACATATGCTTCTAAACTTGGAGCACCAAAATATATAAAGCAATTACTAAGACCTAGAAGAAGAAACTGAATAAGTATAATTATAGTAGGGGATCTAAATACCCCACTCACAGCAATGGACAGATGATCCAGACAGAGACTCAGTAAGGAAATATAGTGACGTCAGAGAAATGGGCTGTGAGGGGTTATCCTGATACCTCTCCCTAAAATTTCAACAAAATCAACAACTAGAGACAGAAAAACAATCTCAGGAGCATCTGAAATACACATACACCAAACAAAGGTACAATTGGGTGAAAAGGTGGCTGAATATATAATCCACTCTGAAGGAAATAAGACGAAGAAGAAAGTATTCCACTTTCCTCACTGACCTGAGCAAGGGCTGCTTTCACTTGAAATTTAGAGGAAGGGATGGCTGGGGGAAGAAGCTGGGCTAGAGCAGAGACATTCAAGCCAATGAAAGAGTGTATCCGTGCCTTAGCCCACGCAGAGCTAACGCCAGCGGCAGACCCCAGCAGGGGTGAGCAATCTGTTGCCTTGTTTACTCCCGGTATCCCGGTCCGTGAAAGCAGACACTGTGTGAGTGGATCCACCTGGCGCTTCAGGCATGGGTGCCCACATTCCTGGAAGGAGGGGCTGAGTCCGAGACTGTCAGTAGTCGCCATCTGCACGGGCTGTGATCAGAGTTTCTGTATAATCCCGGCTTCCCAAACAACAGCACATCGGAAGTGCATGAAAGCCAGCTTCCCTACACCTGGACCTGTCTGGGTGGGGCACCTCCGTCAGCCATACAGGCTAACAAAGCAACTCTCCATGGAAAGAGAGCTGTGGAAGTGGTGGGGGGGGGGGGGCAGGGCATGCAGGCAGCTTGCAGACAGCCTCTGGAGAGCAGACCCACAGAAAGCTGAAAAGAGCCTAACCCTCACTTTGCTCACTGCCCGACTGGCTTACACTGGCAGCAGCTCTGGCTGACAAGGTCTTCTTTCCCAGGTCTGCGATTTAAGAGAACCCAGAAGAGGGAGACTTGATAGTTCTTAGGGCCTCTTGCTCTGCAGGAAGTGGCTGGGCAACTTCCAGCCAGCCAATATAGGTTAAAAAGTACAGTCCCATGGAACAGACCTCAGAGACACTATGGAAATTGGGTGGGCTGGGTTGTAGGCTTCCCAACAAGAAAGAAACCTGTGGAGAGCAAACCTGCGGAGCGCTGAGGCAAATTTAACTAGACATACCTGAGGAACTTTAGAAAGGAGCCCGACTAGAAATAAGCTCACCCCCCTGCCTGATTCAGCTGGTTGACAAAGCTTTCATACACAGAGCTGTGCTTTGAACGAACCGGCAGGAGGAACTTGACAGCTTTTAGGACCATTGCTCTGCAGGCAGTGACTGGGGCATCATCCTGCCAGCCAATACAGGTTACAAAGTGCAAAAAGCCTGGGGAGAGTAGACTCACGGAGCACTGAGGCATACAAGATATGCCTGGAGGCTCATAGAAAGACACCTAAAAAGCAATCAGCTACCAGCCCTTCCTGATTACGCTGGTAGCTCTGGCTGGCAAAGCCTTATCCAAAACACTGCTTTGAGCGGGGATATAGGGGGGATTTGGCAGCTCTTCGAGCCTCTTGCTTTCCAGGCAGTGGCTGGGGCAATTACAAAGCTGGGTCCCCAGGCTGCTGGTTCAGGAAGAAAAGATTTAGGAAAAGGCTCAGGGAAAACAAACTCTCCTGTTGTTGGAACCTGCAAATGCTGACAAGTCCTGCCTACCAACAGGACCGAGGCCTAGTTTATGTCATCACCATAGCGACATATCATCTGCAAATCTCTGCCTAAGAGTGCCACAGGGGAAGAACCTGGGGTAGAGTGCCACCAGCCTAAAAGAGGAAGAAGAAAAAAAAAAGAAAGACGATACCCTCTCAAAAACAAAAAAAAATCCACAGTCTTTATAACTTTTTCCATTTTTTTCTTGTATATTTTATCATGTTTTTTTCTTCCACCTTGGTCATTTTATCCACTTTCCATTTTCTTCTTTTCTTATCATTTTGAACTTTATTAACCATAGTTGTTATATTTTCCATTCTTTTCTCTTCTATGAGTTTTACATTACAAAAAAATTAACTCAATTTTTTTTCTTATTTTCTCTCTCTCTCTCTTTGTTTCTTCTTTTCTCTTTCACTTTTTCTCTCATTTGAATCTCACCCACAAACAAATTATTTTATTCTGAATTCAAATTTTTTCTTTGTGGCATTTTGTGAGCTTTTTTACTTCGCTTTTTATCTCTTTAGCATTTTCCCAACTCTGGCTCTCCATTCTATGTAGTTTTTGTTCCACTTAATACAATAGAATTTTCATTTTTCACTTTAATTTTTTCTTTTTTCTTGTTTTCTTTTTTCTCTTATACTATTTCTCTCATTCAACCATCATTTACAAACAAATTATTTTATTCTCGATCCAAATTTTTTTCTTGTGGAATTTTGTGGGTTCTTGCCTCGTTTTTTGCCTATTTGTCACTTCCCACCAACTCAGGTCCTCCATTCTATGTATTTTTTGTTCCACTTAGCACAATAAAATTTTCAGTTTTTCATTGCATTTTCTCAAAATAATATTTTTATCAACTCTTATTAGTGTTATTAACAATACCACTCTCAAATACCATTAAAGAAAAAGAAATTGAATATCATGAATACAAAAGACAGAAATGTAGCTCAGATAAATAAGAAAAATCTAGAGAAAAAAATGTCAATAGCTTAGAAACCTTGGTGTTAAATAACAGAGACTTTAAAATTGAAGTCCTAAAAATACTTCAGGATATACAAGAAAGCACGAAAAGGCAATTTAGGGAGCTCAAAAACAATTCAACAAACAGAAAGAATACATCACCAAGGAATTTGAAACTATGGAAACAAATCAAACAGAGAAGAAAAGCTCAATTCATGATCTAAAAAACGAGGTAACAAGCTTAGTCAATAGAACAAGCCAGATAGAGGAGAGAATTAGTGACATAGAATACAGGCAACTAGTGGCACTACAGAAACTCATAAATTAAAAAATAAGATAGCCCTACAAGAATTGTCTGACACCATCAGAAAGAGCAACATAAGAAGAATGGGTATATCAGAAGGAGAAGAGAGAGAGAGAGGATGGAATGGAGAACATATTCAAACAAATAATAGACAAGAACTTTCCAAGCCTGTGGAAAGAACTAAAGCCTCAAATTCAAGAAGCAAACAAAACACTGAGTTATCTTAACCCTAACAAACCTACTCCAAGGTACATCATAATGAAATTGACACAAACCAATGACAAAGAAAAAATTCAAGGCAGCCAGGGAAAAGAAGAATACAACATATAAAGGAAGGACCATTAGATTATCAACAGATTTCTCAGCAGAAACTCTGCAAGCTAGAAGAGAGTGGACCCCAATATTTAAAGTTCTAAAAGAGAGGAACTTCCAACCAAGAATACTATACCCATCAAAGCTATCCTTCAAATATGAAGGAGAAATAAAAACATTCACAGATACAAAAATGATGAGGAAATTTATTACCAGAAAAGACCCACTTCAGGAAATACTAAAGGGGGTTTTCTGACCAGATATAAAGAACAAAACAAAACAAAACTACAAGTAAAAGCTCCATCAAGATTACAATAAAAACAAGATTAATCTGTGACAACAAAAACAAGAAAGGGGAGGGGAGAACGATTAACAGTGGCAAAAAAGGATGGAGTGCAAAAGCACTCATGAGATAATGCACTACAATGAACATGATATGTATCCTTTCCATTACTTAATGATAACCACCCCTGAAAAAACATCCACAGAGGCACATAGCTTGAAAAAAGAAGTAACAGAGGAAAGAAGTATGAATTATAGCCAAACAAAAACAAATGATAGAAAAACAAAAGAGAAGAACCAAACAAGATACAAAACTATCAGAAAGCAATATATAAAATGGCAATAGAAAACCCTCAAGTGTCAATAGTTACACTAAACATAAATGGATTGAACTCATCAATAAAAAGACAAAGAGTAGCATAATGAATTAAAAAAGAAAATCCAACCATATGCTTCCTACAAGAAACACATCTAAGTTACAAGGATAAAAACAAATTCAAAGTGAAAGGTTGGAAAACAATACTCCAAGCAAATAACATCCAAAAAAAAGCAGGTGTAGTAATAGTCATATCTAACAATGCTGACTACAAGACAGCAAGCATAATCAAAGACAAAAATGGTCATTTCCTAATAAATAAGGGGACATTGAATCAAGAAGACATAACACTTCTTAATGTATATGCACCAAACCAATGAGCACCAAAATATATAAGGCAGCTACTGACTGACCTAAAAAAAACCCGACAAAAATACAATCATACTTGGAGACCTCAATGCACCGCTGATAGCTCTAGATTGTTCATCCAAACAGAAAATCAATAAAGAAATATTGGCCTTAAATGAAACACTAGAACAATTGGATATGATAGACATCTACAGGACTTTTCATCCCAAAGTGCCAGAGTATACATTTTTCTCTAGTGTACATGGAAGATTCTCAATAATTGACCATATGTTGGGCCACAAAAATAACATCAACATATTCAGAAAGATTGAGATTATACCAAGGATATTATCTGATCATAAAGCCTTGAAACTAGAATTCAACTGTAATAAAGAGGTAAACAAACCCACAAAAATGTAGAAACTAAACAGCATACTTATAAAAAATGAGTGGGTCAAAGAAAAATAAGCGCAGAGATCAAAAGATACATACAGAGAAACGAAAATAATAATACGACATATCAGAATCTCTGAAATGCAGCAAAAGCAGTAATAAGAGGGAATTTCATATCACTACAGGCCTATATGAACAAATAAGAGAGAGCCCAAGTAAATAACTTAACTTCACATCCTAAGGAAGTAGAAAAATAAGAACAAAACCAGCAGAAGAAAGGAAATAATAAAAATCAGAGCAGAATGAAATGAAATACAGTATGGAAAAACTATAGAAAAAATTTAATAAAACAAAGAGCTGCTTCTTTGAAAAAATCAACAAAATTGACAAACCCTTGGCAAGACTCACCAAGGAAAAAAGAGAAAGGACTCATATAAACAAAATCCAAAATGAAAGAGGAGAAATTACCACAGATATCATAGATATAAAAAGGATTATTGTAGAATACTATGAAAAACAATATGCCACCAAATTTAACAATCTAGAAGTAATGGATGAATTCCTAGAACAATATAATCTTTCTTGACTGAGTCAGGAAGAAGTAAAAAGCCTAAATAGACCCATAAGCAGGGAGGAAATAAAAACAACTGTCAAAAACCTCCCAAAAACTAAAAGTCCAGGGCCAGACAGCTATAATAGTGAATTCTATCAAACAGTTAAAGATTTGGTTTCCATTCTATTCAAAGTCTTCCAAAAAATTAAAGAAGCAATTCTCCAAACACATTTTATGAGGCCAACATAACCCTTATACCAAAACCTGGCAAGGACAACACACACAAAAAAAACTACAGACCAATATCTCTGGTGAATACAGATGCAAAAATCCTAAACATAATACTAGCAAACAAAATACAACAACACATTATAAAAATAATTCACCATGATCAATTGGGATTCATCCCAGAATCACAAGGATGGTTCAACAAACATAAAACAGTTAACGTAATACACCATATCAACAAAACAAAGAACAAAAACCAAATGATCCTATCAATAGATGCAGAAAAAGCATTCGATAAAACACATCATTTTATGTTTAAAACACTGAACAAAATGGGTATAGAAGGAAAATACCTCAATATAATGAAGGCAATTTATAATAAACCATCAGCTAACATCATATTAAATGGCATAAAACTGAGGACTTTTTCCCTAAAATCAGGAACAAGACAAGGTTGTCCACTCTCTCCACTCTTATTCAACATAGTGCTAGAAGTTTTAGCCAAAGCAATCAGACAAGAGAAAGAAATAAAAGGCTTTCATATTAGAAAAGAAGTAAAGGTTTCACGCTTTGCAGATGATATGATCCTATACATCAAAAACCCCAGCCTGACCTGTGGTGGCGCAATGGATAAAGCGACGACCTGGTAACACTGAGGTTGCCAGTTCAAAACCCTCCACTGGTCTGGTCAAGACACATATGGGAGTTGATGCTTCCAGCTCCTCCTCCCTTTCTCTCTCTCTCTCTCTCTCTCTCTCTCTCTCTCTCTCACTCTGTGTCTCCTCTCTAAAATGAATAAAAAAATAAAAATTAAAAAAAAAATTTTAAATAAAAAAACCAAAGACTCCACAAAAAAAATGACTAGAAACAATAAACCAATACAGTAAGGTCGCAGGATACAAAATTAATATACAAAAGTCCATTGCTTTCCTATATGCCAACAATGAAACATCAGAAAACGAGCTCAAAAAAACAATCCCCTTCATGGTTGCAACAAAAGAAATAAAATACATAGGAATAAACATAACTAAGAACGTAAAGGATTTATATAATGAAAACTGCAAAGTATTGTTAAGGGAAATCGAAAAAGATATAATGAAATGGAAAAATATTCCTTGTTCTTGGATAGGAAGAATAAATATAGTCAAAATGACTATATTACCCAAAATGATATACAAATTTAATGCAATTCCCATCAAAATTCCAATGTCATTATTTTTTAAAGAAATAAAACAAAAAATCATCATGTTTATATGGAACTATAAAAAACCCCGAATAGCCAGAGCAATCCTAAGGAAAAAGAACAAAACTGGGGGCATTATAATACCTGACTTCAAATTATATTATAGAGCCACGATAATCAATAGCATGGTATTGGCAGAAAAATAGACACTTAGACCAATGGAACAGAATAGAAAGTCCAGAAATAAAACCACATGGATATGGTCAAATAATTTTTGATAAAGGGGCCAACAACACGCAATGGAGAAAAGAAAGCCTCTTCAACAAATGGTGCTGGGAAAACTGGAAAGCCACATGCAAAAGAATGAAACTCGACTACAGTTTGTCCCCTTGTACTAAAATTAATTCAAAATGGATCAAAGACCTGAATACATATAAGACCTAAAACAATAAATTACATAGAAGAAAACATAGGTACTAAACTCATGGACCTTGGTTATAAAGAGCACTTTATGAATTTGATTCCAAAGGCAAGGGAAGTGGAAGCAAAGATAAATGAATGGGACTACATCGGACTAATAAGCTTTTTCACAGCAAGAGAAACAACAAAACAGACAGCCAACTAAATGGGAGATGATATTTTCAAACAACAGCACAGATAAGGGCCTAATATCCAAAATATACAAAGAACTCATAAAACTCAACAACAAACAAGTAAATAATCCAATAAAAAAAAATGGGAAGAGGACATGAACAGACACTTCTCCCAGGAAGAAATACAAATGGCCAACAGATATATGAAAAGATGCTCATCTTAATCAGCTATTAGAGAAATGCAAATTAAAACTACAATGAGATACCACCTCACACCTGTTAAATTAGCTATTATCAACAAGACAGGTAATAACAAGTGTTGGAGAGGCTGTGGAGAAAGAGGAACCCTCATCCACGGTTGGTGGGAATGTAAAGTAGTACAACCATTATGGAAGAAAGTATGGTGGTTCCTCAAAAAATTAAAAATAGAACTATCAGGCAGTGGCGCAGTGGATAGAGCGTTGGACTGGGATGTGGAAGACCCAGGTTCAAGACCCCAAGCTTGGTAGCTTGAGTGCGGGCCCATCTGGCTTGAGCAAAAGCTTACCAGCTTGGACCCAAGGTTGCTGGCTCCAGCAAGGGGTTGCTCGGTCTGCTGAAGGCCCTCAGTCAAGGCACATGTGAGAAAGCAGTCAATGAACAACTATGGTGTCGCAACTACAACGAAAAACTAATGATTGATGCTTCTCACCTCTCTCTGTTCCTGTCTGTCTGTCCCTATCTATCCCTCTCTCTGACTCTCTCTCTGTCCCTGTAAAAAAAATAAAATAAATAAACAAGTTGTTAAAAAATAGAACTACCATATGACCCAGCAATCTCTCTACTGGGTATATACTAGCAAAACTCAAAAACACTTGTATATAAAGACACATGCAGCCCCATGTTCATTGCAACATTGTTGACAGTGGCCAAGACATGAAAACAACCAAAAAACCCTTCTATAGATGATTGGATAAAGAAGATGTGGTACATATATACTATAGAATACTATTCAGCTATAAGAAATGGTGACATCAGATCACTTACCACAACATGATGGACCTTGATAACATTATACTGAGTGAAATAAGTAAATCAGAAAAAACTAAAAGCTGTATGATTCCATACATAGGTGGGACATAAAAATGAGACTCAGGGACATGGACAAGAGTGTGCTGGTTACCGAGGGATGGGCGGGGGGGGGGGGAGGTGTTGGTGGGGGAGGGGAGGGGCACAAAGAAAACTGGATAGAAGGTGACAGAAGACTATATGACTTTGGGTGATGGGTATGCAACATAATCAAATTCAAAATAACCTGGAGATGTTTTCTCTGAACCTATGTACCCTGATTGATCAATGCCACCCCATTAAAATTAATTAAAATATAAGAAAATATAAACCTTAAATGATACATTAGGCTAAAAAGCCTTAATTGATGTTTTAATTTTCCACCCCCCCAAAAAAAGAATACGTTCTTCTCAAGTGCACACAGACATTTTCAAGCATAGACCATATGTTGAAGCACAAGACTAGTTTCAACAAATTTAAGAAAATTGAAATCATACTAGCATATTCTCAACAACAATGGTATAAAACTGGAAATTAATTATAAGAAGAAAAATAGAATAATTATAAATATGGGGATATTAAAATGCTACTGAACAACTATTGGAAAGAAAAGAATAAAAGAGGAAAGAAAAGAAGGCATCAAAAGATACACAAAGAAAAATGAAAATGAAAATATGACATAACAAAATTTTGAGGATGCAGCAAAATTGACAAGAGGGAAATTTATAGTTTTATGAACCTACCTAAAGAAACAAACAAATAAAAAAGTCCAAAATAAACAATCTATTATACCTTAAAGAACTAGGAGAGAAAAAAAAGAACAAACAAAGCCCAAAGATAATAGTAGAAGCAAGGAAATAATAAAAATCAAAGTGGAAATAAGTGAAATAGAAAACAAAAAGACATAACAAAAATTAATGAAACAAGGAGTTGGTTCTTTGAAAAGATAAACAAAATTGACAAAACTTTTATTAGACTCACTAAGGACATCACAGATATGCAAAAGATTATACAAAAATTTGAAAGCTATATTCCACCAAATTCAATAATCTAGAAGAAATTGACAAATTCTTAGAAGTATACAATCTTTGTATAATGAATTATGAAGAAGTAGGATTTGAAAGAATATTCAAAAACCTTTAAACCTTAAAAACAAATGTCTTAAAATGTCAACCTGTAATGCTGAGTTCACCAGTTTGAAACCCCAGGTTTGCTTGATCAAGGCATATATGAGATGCTTCCTGCTCCTCCCACCCTCTATAAAATCAAACTATAAATAATTAAAACTCTTTTGAATTTAAAAAAAAAAAACATTTTTGAATTTGAAAAAAAAATCTCAGATTTTACCTTCTTGGTTAAATTAATTACTAAATGTTTTGTTCTTTTCAATGTTATTGTAAGTGGAATTGTTTTCTTAATTTTCTTTATAAAGTGTTCATTGTAAATGTGTAAAAAGCAAATAATTTCTGTGTGTTGATTTTATATTCTCCAAGTTTTCTGAAATTGCATACTAATTCTATTTTTTCTCTTCTTTGTGCGGGTTTGTGTGTGTGGATTCTTTAGAGTTTTTTACATATGAAATTATGCCATCTGTGAGGAGAAATAATTTTACTATTTTTTTCCATTTTCCTTTCTGTTCTTGCCTAATAGCTCTATGTTATAAATTGAATGCTACCCCCTCACAAAATTCATATGTTGAAGCTTTGATCCTCAATATGATGGTATTTTAAGGTGGGACCTTTGGGAGGTAATTTGGTTATGAGGTTGACACCCTCATGAAAGGAATTAGTGACCTTATAAAAAAAAGTCACAAGAGAGATGGTCTTTCTCTCTCTCTTCAGTGTGAGGACATGCAAGGAGGAGGTCATCTGCAAAATGCAGAGAGCTTTTACCTGGAACTGAATTGTCTGGCATCTTGATCTTAGATTTCCCATCATTGAGAATTGTAAGAAATAAAGGTCTGTTGTTTAAGCAACCTCGTGTGTGGTATTCTGTTATAGCATCCAAAAGCAAATAAAATAGGTCAGAATTTAAAATATTGTATTGAATAAATATAGTAAAAATGAACATTCTAGTCTTGTTAGTAATTTTACTTCATATTTTAATTTGTATTGAATTTATTGGGGTGACATTGGTTAATAAAATTATATAGGTTTCAGGTATACAATTCTATAATACATCATCTGTATGTTGCATGTTTCTTGTTACTAATTTTAGGGAAAAAAAGCTTTGTCTTTTACCACTGAGTATGAGATTAGTAGTGAGTATTTTACATATGATTTTTCTTATGTTGAGTTGTTTTCTTCTATTCCTAGTTTTTTCAGTGTTTTTATCTATGAAAGAGCATTGAATTTTGTCAAACGCTTTTTTTCTGCATCAATTGAGATACTTGTTCAATGTTTTTCCCTCTCATCCTGTTTTTTGCATGTGAACCCTAGTTGGTCATGGTATACAGTCTATTTAGTATACTGCTAAATTCGGTTTGATAGTATTTGCCTGAAGATTTTTTACAGCAATATTATAAGGTTTATTTGCCTGTAGCTTTCTTTTCTTGTAATGCTTTTGCCTGGCTTTGATATCAGAACAATGCTGGCTTCTTAGGATGGCTTCAAAATCCTCATTAATGTTTTGAGTTTGAGAATTATTGGTGTTACTTCTTTAAATGCTTGGTAGAATGTATGAGTGAAGTCATCTGGTCGTCTTTTTGGTTTGTGGAAAGTTTTTGATTCTTGATTCAATCTCTTCATGTAATAGGTCTATTTAGATTTTCTATTTCTTCGTGATTCTGTTTTGGTAGGTTTTGTGTCTCTAGGATTTTGTCCATTTTATCTAGGTTATCCTATTTGTTGACCTACAGGTGTTCATAGTGTCCTCATAATCTTTTTTATTTCTGCAGAATTAGTAGTAATGCCTCCAGTTTTATTGTTGGTTGTAATAATCTGAGTCTTCTCTCTTTTGTCTTAGTCCATCTAGCTAAAGGTTTGTCAATTTTATTGATTTTTTTTAAAAAAACTATTTTTTTCTATTTTATTTATCTCTGTTTCAATTTTTATTATTTTCTTCCTTCTTTGGAGTTAGTTTGTTCTTCTTTTTCTAGTTCCTTAAAGTATAAATTTAGATTTTTTTACTTAAGATCCTTCTTTGTAATGTAAGTTTTTTCAGTTATAAATTTTCCTTCTTGCTGTGTTTTTACTGCATCCTATAAATTTTGGTATGTTAATATTTGCCTTTTGATTCATCTCTTATTTTCTAATTTTCTTTGTGATTTCCACCTTGACCCCATGGTTATTTTATTTTATTTATTTTTTACAGAGAGAGAGAGAGAGTCAGAGAGAGGGATAGATAGGGACAGACAGACAGGAACAGAGAGAGGTGAGAAGCATCAATCATTAGTTTTCATTGCTGTCGCAACACCTTAATTGTTCATTGATTGCTTTCTCACATGTGCCTTGACCGCGGGCCTTCAGCAGACTGACCAACTCCTTGCTGGAGCCAGCGACCTTGGGTCCAAGCTGGTGAGCTTTTGCTCAAGCCAGATGGGCCCCGCGCTCAAGCTGGCGAGCTCGGGGTCTCAAACCTGGGTCTTCCACATCCCCGTCCAACACTCTATGCACTGTTCACTACCTGGTCAGGCCCCAAGGTTATTTTTTAATTTCTGCATATTTGTAACTTATTTTTTATGTTATTGATTTCTAACCTCAAGTTGTTGAGATGACTTGTATGTTATCAATACATACATGATAGAAAAGATTGCTTGTATGATATCAATCTTTTAAAATCTGGAGTAACTGTTTTTGTAGACTAACATGGCCTAACCTGGAGACTATCTTATGTGCACTTGAGAAGAATATACATTCTCTTGTGGTTGAGTAAAGTGTTCTGTATATGACTGTTAGATTCAGTTGCTTTAATGTGTTGTTCAGGTCCTCTATTTACTCACTAATCTTCTGTCTGATTTTCTATCCATTATTGAGAGTGGAATCTTAAAATCTCCAATTATTTTTGCAGAACTGTCTATATATCTATTTTATTCTGTCAGTTTTTGCTTCATATATTTTTCTAAGGGTTTGCTGTTAGGTGTATAAATGTGTATAACGGCTACATCATCTTGCTGTAGTAAAACTTTTATTAATGTATGAACCCTTTTTGTCTCTATAGAATTTTTTTAATTTAAGTTTATTTTGTATGATATTAGTATAGCTTCCCCAGCTCTCTTAGTTATTATTTACGTAGAATATCATTTTTTATCCTTTCATTCTAACCTTGCTGTCTTTGAAGCTAAAGTGAACCTCTTGTAGACAGCATATATATAGTTGGTTCATTTATTCAAAATCCATTCTTAAAATCTCTTTGCATTTGAAAATTTAACCCATTTACATTTAAACTATTTACTGAGAAGGTGGGACTTACTCCTGCCATTTTACTATTTATATTCTGTAGGTTTTATAGTTTTCCTTCTTCTACATTTCCTGAATTACCGTATTATTCTGTTTTTAATTGAAACATTTTCATTCATTTCTCATTCTTCTGTGTATACACTATCACTATTTCCTGTGTGATTACCCTGGGGCCTACATTTAATATACTAAAGTCATTAAAATCTGACTTGAATGTATACCAACTTGAGTTTGATAGCATACAAAATTTCTGCTCCTATATAAAATCTTATGGAAAATAAAAAGTGTTGGTACAAACCAAAATGATAATAACACAAGTTTTAATAATTGCTTATGTATTTACTCTTACTGGAGATGTTTATTTTTTCACATGACATTTAGTTTCTGTCTACTGTCCTTCATTTCAACCTGATGGATTTTCATCAACATTCTTGTTGGGAGTTCTAGTACTGACAAACTCCCCCAGCATTTCTTTATCTTGTAGTATCTTATTTTTTCCCCTCATTTTTGAGAAAGAGTTTTGCTAAATATTGAATTCTCATTTGACAGTTTCCTTCTTTCTTCATTTTGAATCTTTAAAGAATTGTTCTGAAACACGAGGTTTCTGGTAAGAAATATTCTGATAGTTTTATTAAGGGTAACTTGTATGTAACAAATGACTTCTTTCTTACTACTTTTAAGATTCTCCGTTTGCCTGGCTTTTAACAGTTTAATCATAACTTGTTGCAGTGTGAGTTTCTGAATGTATCATGTGTAGAATTTTTTTTATATATATATATTTTATTATTTTTAATTCTAATGGGGTGACACCAATAAATCAGGGTACATATGTACAATGAAAACATCTCCAGGTTATCTTATCATTCAATCGTGTTGCATACCCATCACCAAAAGTCAAATTGTCCTCTGTCACCTTCAATCTGGTTTTCCCTGTGTCCCTCCCGTCCTCCCTATCCCACTCTTACCTCCCTCCCCCCATCCCATAACCACCACACTCTTGTCCATGTCTCATATTCTCACTTTTATGTCCCACCTATGTATGAAATCATGCTGTTCTCAGTTTTTCTTTTTTTCTGATTTACTTATTTCACTCCGTATAATGTTATCAAGGTACATCCATTTTGTTATAAATGATCCGATGTCATCGTTTCTTATGGCTGAGTAGTTTTCCATAGTATATATGTACCATAGCTTTTTAATCCACTCGTCTTCTGACAGACACTTGGGCTGGTTCCAGATTTTCGCTATTGTGAACAATGCTGCCACGAACATGGGGGCGCATTTCTTCTTTTCAAAAGTGCTATGGTGTTCTTAGGGTATATTCCTAAAAGTGGGATAGCTGGGTCAAAAGGCAGTTCGATTTTTAATTTTCTGAGGAATCTCCAAACTGTTTTCCACAGTGGCTGCACCAATCTGCATTCCCACCAGCAGTGCAGGAGGGTTCCCTTTTCTCCACATCCTCGCCAGCACTTATTCTGTGTTGTTTTGCTGATAAGTGCCATTCTGACTGGTGTGAGGTGATATCTCATCGTCGTTTTTAATTTGCATTTCTCTAATGATTAGTGATGTTGAGCATTTTTTCATATGCCTATTGGCCATCTGTATGTCCTCTTTGGAGAAATTTCTATTCATTTCATTTGCCCATTTTTTGATTGGATTGTTTGTCTTCCTGGTGTTGAGATTTATAAGTTCTTTATAAATTTTAGTTATTAACCCCTTATCAGACGTGCTGTCGAATATGTTCTCCCATTGTGTGGTTTGTCTTTTTATTCTGTTCCTATTGTCTTTAGCTGTGCAAAAACTTTTTAGTTTGATATAGTCCCATTTGTTTATCTTGCCTTTTATTTCAGTTGCCCGTGGAGATAAATCGGCAAATATACTGCTGCTACAGATGTCGGAGAGCTTGCTGCCTATGTTTTCTTCTAAGATGCTTATGGTTTCACGGCTTACATTTAAGTCTTTTATCCATTTTGAGTTTGTTTTAGTGAATGGTGTAAGTTGATGGTCTAGTTTCATTTTTTTGCAGGTAGATGTCCAATTTTCCCAACACCATTTGTTAAAGAGGCTGTCCTTACTCCATTGTATGTTCTTTCCTCCTTTGTCAAATATCAGTTGTCCATAAAGCTGTGGGTTTATTTCTGGGTCCTCTGTTCTGTTCCATTGATCTATGTGCCTGTTCTTATGCCAGTACCAGGCTGTCTTGAGTATAATGGCCTTATAGTAAACCTTGATATCTGGAAGAGTGATACCTCCTGCTTTATTTTTTCTTTCTAAGATTGCTGAGGCTATTTGTGTTCTTTTTTGGTTCCATATAAATTTTTGGAATATGTGTTCTATATCTTTGAAGTATGTCATTGGTATTTTAATTGGTATTGCATTGAATTTATAAATTGCTTTGGGTAATATAGACATTTTAATGATGTTTATTCTTCCTAGCCATGAGCACGGTATGTGCTTCCACTTGTTTGTATCTTCCTTGATTTCTTTTATCAATGTTCTATAATTTTCCGAGTACAAGTCCTTAAACTCCTTGGTTAAATTTACTCCTAGCTACTTTATTTTTTTGGCTGCAATAGTGAAGGGGATTGTTTCGTTAATTTCTTTTGCTGATATTTCATTGTTGGAGTATAGAAATGCCTCTGATTTCTGAGTATTAATTTTATATCCTGCCACCTTGCTGAATTCATTTATAAGGTCCAGTAGTTTTTTGACTGAGACTTTAGGGTTTTCAATATACAATATCATATCATCTGCAAATAGTGACAGTTTTACTTCTTCTTTTCCAATTTGGATGCCTTTTATTTCTTCTTCTTGTCTGATTGCTGTAGCTAGGACTTCCAGAACTATGTTGAATAAGAGTGGTGAAAGTGGGCAACCCTGCCTGGTTCCTGATCTTAAGGGGATTGCTTTTAATCTTTGTCCATTTAGTATGATGTTTGCTGTCGGTTTATCGTAGATAACCTTTATCATGTTAAAGAATGATCCCTGTATTCCCACTTTACTGAGAGTTTTGAGCATGAATGGGTGCTGGATTTTATCAAATGCCTTTTCTGCATCTATTGAAATTATCATGTGATTATTGTCTTTTCTTTTGTTTATGTGATGAATCACATTGATTGATTTGCAAATATTGAACCAGCCTTGCCTCTCCAGAATAAATCCCACTTGATCGTGGTGTATGATTTTTTTCATATATTGCTGGATCCGATTGGCTAATATTTTGTTGAGAATTTTAGCGTCTAAATTCATCAGGGATATAGGCCTATAATTTTCTTTCTTTGTGTTGTCTTTGCCCGGTTTTGGGATCAGAATTATGCTCACCTCATAAAAGGAGTTTGGAAGTCTTTCTTCCTCTTGAATTTTTTGAAATAGCTTGAGAAGGATAGGAGTTAGTTCTTCTTTGAATTTTTGATAGAATTCACTTGTGAAGCCATCAGGCCCAGGACTTTTCTTTTTTGGGAGTTTTTTGATAACTGTTTCGATCTCATTTGTTGTAATTGGTCTGTTTAGGTGTTCTGATTCTTCCAGATTGATTTTTGGAAGGTTATATGATTCAAGAAATGTGTCCATTTCACCAAGATTGTCTAATTTTTTGGCATATAGTTCTTCATAGTATTTTCTTACAATGCTTTGTATTTCTGTTGTGTCAGTTGTTATTTCTCCACTGTCCTTTCTAATTTTATTTATTTGAGTCCTCTCTCTTTTTTTCTTGGTGAGTCTAGTTAAAGGTTCATCAATCTTGTTTACCTTTTCAAAGAACCAGCTTCTGGTTTCATTGATCCTCTGAATTGTTTCCTTCGCCTCTATGTCATTTATTTCTGCTCTGACCTTTATTATTTCCTTCCTTCTACTTGTCTCGGGTTTTATTTGTTGTTGTTTTTCTAGTTCTTTTAGATGCAGGGTCAGGTTGCTTATTTGAGCTTTTTCTAGTTTCTTATGATATGCCTGTAGTGCAGTAAACTTCCCTCTCAGAACTGCTTTTGCTGTGTCCCATAAATTTTGAGTTGATGTATACTCATTATCATTTGTTTCTAGAAACTTTTTTATTTCTTCTTTGATCTCATTGTTAATCCATTCATTATTTAATATCATGCTATTTAGTTTCCAAGTGTTTGAGTATTTTTCAGTTTTTCTTTTGTGGTTAATTTCTAGTTTCATGGCATTGTGATCAGAGAAAATGCTTGATATGATTTCAATCTTCTTATATTTGTTGAGACCATTTTTGTGTCCTAACATGTGGTCTATCCTAGAAAATGTATCATGAGTGCTTGAGAAGATTGTATATTCTACTGCTTTAGGGTGAAAAGTTCTGAAGATATGTATTAAATCAAGTTGATCTAGTGTATCCTTTAATTCTGCTGTTTCTTTATTAAATTTCTTTCTTGAGGATCTATCCAGTGTTGTTAGAGGGGTATTGAAATCCCCTACTTTGATAGTATTGCTGCTAATCTCGCCCTTTATATCCATCAAAGTCTGCTTTATATATGTCGGTGCTCCTATATTTGGTGCATAGATATTTATAATAGTTATATCTTCCTGTTGAATTGTTCCCTTTATCATTATGTAGTGTCCTCCTTTATCTCTTACTACAGCCTTTGTTTTAAAGTCCATTTTGTAAGATATAAGTACTGCTACCCCGGCTTTTTTTCATTTCCATTTACATGAAATATTTTTTTCTATCCTTTTACCTTTAGTCTATGTGCATCTTTTGTTTTAAGGTGTGTCTCTTGTAGACAGCATATGTTTCTTTATCCATGCAGCCACCCTATGTCTTTTGATTGGATCATTTAATCCATTTACATTTAAGCTTATTATTGATATGTAGTTGTTTATTGCCATTTTATTCTTTAAAGCTGTATTCTTCTTTTGCTCTATTCTTTCCTCCCTTTAAACTGTTCACAACAGGCCCCTTAGTATCTCTTGCAGAATTGGTTTGGTTTTTATGAATTCCTTCAGGCTTTCTTTTTCTGGGAAGCTCTTTATTTGTCCTTCAATTTTAAACGTTAGCCTTGCTGGATAAAGTAGTCTTGGTTGTAGGTTCTTGTTCTGCATTACTTTGATTATATCTTGCCATTCCCTTCTGGCCTCAAGTGTTTCTGTTGAGAAGTCCGATGTCATCCTTATGGGGGCTCCTTTGTAGGTGATAGACTTTTTTTCTCTAGCAGCTTTTAAAATTTTTTCTTTATCCATTAGCTTTGGTATTTTAACTATGATGTGTCTTGGTGTAGATCTTTTTGGGTTTCTCTTTAATGGAGTTCTGTGTGCTTCTTGAATGTGTGGAGTGTTTCCCAGCCTTAATTTAGGAAAGTTTTCTGCTATGATTAGATTGAACAAAGTTTCCATTTCCTGTCCTCTCTCCTCTTCTTCAGGCACCCCTATGATGTGAATGTTGTTTCTCTTCATGTTGTCACATAGCTCCCTTAGAGTTTCCTCACATTTTTTAAGTCTCTTTTCCTTTTTCTTCTCAGCTTCTGTACCTTTGTTTATTGTGTCCTCTAACTGGCTTATTCCATCCTCAGCGTGATTCATCCTGCTTTTAATTCCTTCCATTGTGGTCTTCAGTTCTGATACTGTATTTGTCATTTCTGTCTGATTCTTTTTTATTATTTCAATTTCATTTTTTATACTTGTTATCTCTTTATTTAGGTGTTCATAATGACTATCCATTGTTGCTCTAATATCTTTGAACATCCTGTCATTATTCTAAATTCTGCTTCTGGTAATTTGGTTATATCTGGTTCATTCAGGTCCTTCTCTGGGGATTTCTCTTGATTCATTTGGTTTGCATTCCTCTGCCTGCCCATTTTTTCTGTGTATAAGCAAGTTGTGGCCACTGGAGTCCTGTAGGTGTTGCCTTGTGTTCTCTAGGTGTGGTCTGTCTGCAGGCCCCCCACCCCCTCTGCCAGTGCCTGGGGTAGTTGGGTATGAGCATTGCCAGCGCCGGCCCACTGTGGCTTTTGCTGTGATTTCTGCCTCTCCTTCGTTGGAGGGGCTGTCACTGAAGCCACAAGACTTAGCACCAAGGGTAGAGGTGAGCACCTTTGCTCAGTTGCGGACCCAGCCTATTTCTGGACCTCCACCCAGAACCAGCAGTCGGAACCTGCTCGCTACAGTTCCACGGGTTTGGCGGGGCTTTTGACGTGCTCTCAGCTGTGAGCTTTTGCCCGTCCGGAGCTTTAGCCCTGCCCTCGAGGCCAGGGCCCTTCTGCACAGGGTCGGAAACCAAGGTTTATTGGGGCGGGCGTGTTTGCTAGCTTCCGCTCAGCTGCGTACTTCCGCTCATCCCGGATTCTACCCCGCCCCGGCGTTCGGAGCCCGCTCGTGCTCGTATGAATGCAACCCACGGTTTCTCCGGCCGGGTGGGGTTAGTAGCGTGGGCTCCGCTGTGAGCTTCCACTTGTCTCGGGGTCTACCCCGTTCCCGCGCTCGGAGCCCGCTCATGCACGTATACTGGCCAACCGCAGTTTCTCCCGCCCGGGGAGTGGGGGGCTGGTAGCGTGAGCTCAGCCGCAAGCCCCTGCCCGTCCCTGGTCCTAGCCCAGTCCCCGCGGTCAGGGCCGGCTTGCGCAGGGCCTGCCCGTTCCTGGCCTCCCGCTTTGTCCCCATAAGTGGGATTAAAGGTGGGCCCGCAGCTTCCGGACCGCTTTCGCGCGTCCCCTCCGACCCTCTGGGCTAGACCGATCTCCCACCGGCTTGGCCTCTGCCCACGCTGACAGAACCGCCTTTCAGCGTCCTGTGCTCCAAACCCTTAAGCAGCCCTCAGCAGAGTAGGAAGGGACCTAATACTCCACACTGTAGGCCTGGGAGCTCCCTCACTTGTTTCACAGCTCAAAACTGTCCAAACGCCTCTTCTAGGCTCTAGAACTGCAGGCTGGGGCTTGGTTCCTGGGACCCAGGTCCCTCCCTCTCCGCCAAACTTTCCTCCCGCCCCGTGGGTCTCTCCGGGCTGCCGTTTGCTCCGGGGAGCTGGGCAGCCCTCTTCGCGTTTTTGCTATTCCTACCAGTCTCAATGTGGCTTCTTCTGTGTTCCTTGGTTGAAGAGTTCACTTAGTTTAGTTCATAGTTGGTTTATCCAGATGATGGTTCTTTAAATTGAGTTATAATCCACTTTGCTTCTGGGAGTTGGAAGTTGGTACGTCCGCCTACTCTGTCGCCATCTTGCTTCACTCATGTGTAGAATTTGTTAAGCTTCTTGGATTTGTAGGTTCTTATCTTGCTTCAAATTTGGGGAGTTTTTAGCAATCATTTCTTCAAATATTTCTCTTCCTCTTTTTATCTCCTTTTTCCTTCTGAGTCTATCAAAATGAGTACAGGTATTGATCAATTTATGACCTACGCAACTTACGACCATTCGAGTTTATGACCACAATCGCTAGCCACAACTGCTCCGCATCTGGAACATAAACCTGACGAATGTAAAAATAAGAAACAAAATGGTGTAGAGATGATACAAATGGCATAAAATGAACAAAGAAAATTATGATATATAACAATAATGAAAGAAAATTATGATAAAATATGACTTAAAGATTTATATAACATCATTTCACAGTACTGTACATATAGCCTACTCAACTTACGACCAAATCGTGTTACGACCAGTTTGTCTGAACCAGTTGTGGTCATAAGTCAATCACTAGCTGTATGTTGATTTTTTGGTGATGTCCCACAGATCTCCTAGGTTATATTCACTTTTTTTCAACTGTTTTCTCTTTCTGTTCCTCAGACTTAATCATTTTAATTATCCTTTCTTAAAGTATACTGATTCTTTTTTCTTCCTGCTCAAATCTGCTTTTGAATTCCTTTAGTAAATTTTTTTATTTTAATCCTTCCTTTCAACTTGAAATTTTCCTTCTGTTCCTTTTAAAATTTCTGTGTCCTTATTGATATTTCTATTTTGTCCATACATCATTTTTCTGACTGTTATGTCTTTTTTTAGTTCTTTAAGTATCTTTAAGAAGTTGTTTTAAAGTCATTGTCTAGCAAGTTTGACATTTGGGCTTCTTTGGAATTGCTTCTGCCAGTTCATTTTGTTTCTCTGACTAGGTCATACTTTCCTGTTTCATTTATTATGATTTTTGTTGTTGTTCAAACTTTGACATTTAAAACTCATAATGTAATAATTCTGGAAATAAAGTTCTCTTTTTCCCCAGGGTTTACTGATTTCCTTCTTTATTTTGTTCTTTTCTTTCTTTCTTTTTTTCTTTCTTCTTTTCATTCTTTCTCTCTCTCTATTTTTCCCTTCTTTCCTTCCTTATTTCCTCTCTCTCTCTTTCTCTTTCTTTCTTTCTTAGAAAGAAAAGCAGAGAGACAATATTTTGAAATATTGGGTGCATTACATACCATGCACTCTGCCCTCATGTGACTACTTATTTCTGGAAACAATTTATGAAATAGAATAAGACCTTTCCTTTATACTAAAAAATATAAATACATAAAAGATCTTTGACATTTTCTAGAAAATTTTCTAGACCTTTTATATTTCCCCAAATATAATACAGATATATTACAAATATATCTGTATTATAGCAATTGAGGCTGTCACAAAGAACAAGGTTTTATCTATATATGGTGATAAAATAGAGTACTACAAAATCTAAATAAAATTTGTGTACTGATCAGTGAATAAGCACACAGATCAACTAAGTTAATTTAGTCTTGCACATTATTAAGCAGAAATGATTAAAATTTGCTACAGCAAAATTAATCATGACCTTTAGCATCACCCAGGTTGAATCTTTGAATACCAGACTATGCTATACCATAAATTGCTTTGTTTATTCGTTTTGGTCCTGTCTCTCTTTCTCACTCTCTCTTTCTCCCCTTCTCACTCTCTCTCTCTCTTACTCTGTCCTTCAATCTCTCCCTCTCTCTTTCTCTCTATCTGAGTTCTCATTTAGAACAGATCTTGTCATTGTGTTTAATGACATAAATGACAACCTGAATAACAGAAACCTTATATTTTCTACATAAAAACAAAAATAAATTATATACTATGTGTCTTCTTTTAGCTCTTTGAGCATTTTTTTTATTAAGTGAGAGGCAGAGAAGCAAAGAGACAGACTCCAGCATGCGCCTCAACCAGGATTCACCTGGCAAGCCCCCTACAGGTTATGCTTTGCCTATTTGGAGCAGCCACTCTGTTGCTTGGCAACCAAGCCATTTCAGTGCCTGAGGTGAGGCCATGAAGCCAATCTCAGAGCCCAGGGCCAACATTCCTGAACCATTTGAGCGATGGGTGCAGGAGGAAAAGGGGGACAGGGAGAGGAAAGGGGAGAAGAGTGAAGAAGTAGATGGTCATTTCTTCTGTGTGCCCTGACCAGGAATCAAACCTGGAATATTCACACACCTGACTGGCACTCTACCACTAAGCCAACCAGCCAGAATCTAAAAAATTCTTGAAAAAGCATCATTAATTCATTTTTGAAAGAAAACAGATTTTAGCCAAGCAGAAGATTGAGTGTTTTCTTTGTTTGTATCTCTTGCCCTTTGTCTTGTTTGAAAGGTATTTTAAAATGTAATGCTATATTATTTTGTCCTCTGACAATTGAGGTCTAATTACAATTAAATTAATAAAATTCTATTAAAGAATTTCTGACTAGAAATGAAAAATCCTTGTCAAATGATATCAAATAAGTGAACAAAGTAGGATGTAGGGCTTACAATATCTTGAGTCAAGTTTTGTCCCACAAGATTTACCTTTTTGATAATGTATTCCCCATTCCCTTTAAACAGTCCTTAGCCTTGACATTTAGGATGAGCTGCAGGAAGTGTTTCCCATTTGCAGTGTGTGCGCCGGGGTAGTTAAGGTTGAACCTCAGAACTAAGCTGGGTCTTTTGACAGATCACAAGACACATCACAGGGCCTCTGCAGTCATGGTGACTATTCTCTACAGAGCTTTGAAGCTTAGAACCCTTCCAGGATAGACATGTTCTCTTGTGCTGTTGGGACTATCTGGGTCCTAGCTCTTGGTTTCTCATCTTCAAGAAGCAACTACATTAAGTCCTAAACTGTGCTGTCCTCTCCAGAGGCTCCGATATTGCTTTGTATTGGGTAATAAAACATCTAGTCCTTGCTTTCCATCTTTCTCCTAAGTTACCTTAGTGGGTCCACAGAAGACTTGGTGGTACAGTAAAAATGGCTACCCATTACTATAAGCATAAGTTTTCCATAGACTTGTGCTTGTATTAGCCCCCCTAGTTCAAGGTCTTTAGCACTGGAGAGGCAGCCCTAGGAGATCTGGAAAGGCAGAAGGTCACTGTGAAGCCATGAGTCTTAAAAGTGCATGAGTATGACAAATATTTGCTACCCTCATACATTCAAGAACATTCAACTTTTTTCCTAAGTGAGCTATTCCATAAGGTTCTCTTTGTTCAGATCATTGAGTTGCTGTTCAGGCACTAAAACTCTCTAATCATTTTAAACAAACTCTTTAGATTGCATTACAAGTTTTTCTGCCTTCTTAAACAGAAATGATGTATTGAATATGATTTGAACATTTAATTAATGGCTTGAGGTCATCAGTTTTATTACTACTACCAAAACCATAGAAATTTTTGTTTATCTAAGGAAAAAGGCCTTTGTTTTATTTGTAGGCAGAATCAAAGTGTATTCGCAAAGTAATGTTCAGATCTGTTCAGGTAGAACTTTAGGGATGCCATGAAGTACTTGCATAATTAATTCAATTATATGAACTAAGCAGTCCCATTTGTATAGAAATGGCCTCATTGTGTGAGAAAGGAAAGAAATGTTACACGCTGTCTCTTCAACTTCCTGCGGGCACTTGTAGAGCAAGGATCATGTCATATTCTTCTTTGCATCCCAGACACAGTGCATGAGACATCATAACTACTTAATAAATGTGGTTGAATGGATAATGATTGCTGTTATTTATAAATTAGAAAATCATGTTTCTATTTAAGTAAGTCATAAAATATATTGAATATTTACTGCAAATATATGTTAACATAAAAAAATAACTCAGAAGGTGTGTGTGTCCCAGTATATTATCATGTTTATAAAAATAATTAATTTGGTCATAAGTGGTTCATACGGCCACCCTTGGTGCAAGAAAAATAAAAAGTAAAGTAACTGGAAAAGGAGAATAATTAGAAAAATTAATTATTTTGAGGATGAAGAAAGTATTCTTTTTGTGCTGTTACTTTATTCAACAGTAAAACTTTATTTTCAGTGTCTCTACTCTGCAATGTTTACATTTTTTAGGACTTTTTAAAAATCACCTGCAGTCTGTAAAGAATGTATATATTCTCTGTGGCATCTGTTTGAAAAAACAAGGTTAAACTTGACCTTTTGATAATTACTGTCTGTTCTAATGGTAAATTGTTAACATGTGTTTCATGGATGTGTGGCTCCTCAGTTGGTCCTATGGTATTTATTGAAAGTTCATATAGTAATGGTGCACAGATTTTTTTTCTATAAATCTTATGATTGTGCTATAATTCACTCTCAGGATTTAACTTGAAGATACCATAATTGCTGGCATGTGATGTTTAGCAATAAAAGAATAAATGTGTACTAGCACTCTATACCTTATCATCAAAAAAGAAAGAAAAGATATATTAAAAATTTCCTTTTTGTTAAGTACCTCTTTTATTTTTCTGGTTCTTATATTTACCAACTTCTCCACTTCTCTAATCCCTTTTTCCCTTCAGTTTTATTGATATATAATTAACATATAACTCTTTTTTTTTTTTACTTTTAGGTGTACAACATAACAATTTGATATATGTATATGGGGTGAAACTATCAACACAATAAGTATAGTTAACATCTATAGCCTCACATAATTATAATTTTTTTCTTGCAACAAAAACAAATATTTTTAAGACTTATTGATTTGAGAGAAAGGAGTGGAAAGCATCAACTTGTAGAAGTTGCTTCTCCTATGTACCTTGACTGGGCAAGTCCAGGGTTTTGAACAGGTGACCTCAGTGTTCCAGGTTGATGCTTTTATCCACTGCACCACTACAGGTCAGGTGTGATAAAAATTTTTAATCTATTCTCTTAGAATATACAAATATGCAACACAAATTTTTAACTATACTCACCATGCTGTACATTACATCCCCAGAACTTACTTACTTTATAACTGGAAATCTGTATCTTCTGACAGCCTTAACTCATTTCTTCCACATCTATTCTCTGTTGCTATGAACTCTGTGTTTTAGATTTTACACATACATAAGATCATATAATGTTTGTTTTTTTCTGTCTGACTTATTTCACTATATTCTCAAGGTCCATCCATGTTGTTACAAAATTAGTATTTCTTTTTTTAATGGCTGAATAATATTCCATTATATATAATGAATAATATATAATAATATAATATATAATGAATAATATTCCATTATAGATATATTTATATATATACACATATGTTCTTTATTTATCTATCAATGGACTCTTACATTGTTTTCAGGTTTGGCTATTTTTAAAATACTACAACGAATATGGGTTGCAGCAGCTATCTCTTCTAGATAGTGATTTTATTTACTTCAGCTATATACTCAGAAGTAGAATTGCTCAATCATACAGTATTTCTATTTTTAATTTCTTGAGAAATCTCTATTCTGTTTTCCATTCTGGTTGCACCAATTTATATCCCACCAGCAGTGCACAAAAGTTCCTTTTCTCTACATCTTGGCCAGCCTTTATCTCCCCCCGCCCCCTGTTTTTCTTTATGGCAACCATGCTAATATGTGTGAAGTGATATCTCATTGTGGTTTTGATTTGCATTTCTTTAATGATTAGTGACATTAAGCATCTTTTCATGTACCTGTTGGCCATCTGAATGTTTTCTTTGAAAAAAAAAAATCTGTTTCCTCTGCTCATTTTTAAATTCAGATTGTTTGTTTTATGCTGTTGAACTGTATTAGTTCTTTATATTTTTGGATATCAACTCTTTATCAGATACACTACTTGCAAATATTTTACCCCTTTCTATAAGTTGCTTTTTTATTTCATTTCTATGCCTAGAAAAAATAAACTTACCATGCATTTTGTATATCACTCTAGAGTTTATAAAATTAAATAAATATAAAATATGAAAGTACTTGAGTCACAATAGATTCAATTTTTCTTCAACAAAACATTCCAATGAGAACAGGTTGTGATTTGTTGTACAAGTTCACATCTTGATAAGTATACTATGTTAATACCCCACAGCCAACTTCACTGATTGGGTCTCTGATACAGACCCACTCTCCAGAATCCCCTGTGCATACAACTGCAGTTTTCAGTGATAAACTGGCAATAATAAATTTTAACATTTTTCAAGTACTAGTGTAAAACTTTACTCATACTCTTTACATTTTTTGGTAGAGTCATCACCAGACGTGCCTTGCATTGACACATTAATTTTAGTCCTCATCAAATGAGTTATCCAAGATGAGAACATTAATTTAGTGAATGTAAGTCAATGTCATTTCAAAATCTTCTACCACTGCAGTATGTTAGCTAGTATTATCACATAACAAAATCATGACACAGCCTCTTAGTCATAATTTTCGTTTTTAAGCGTCCTTCTTTAATTGAACAGACATCTCTTGGCTAGAGGTTCATCTCACAATTATTTTTTCTCTGAGAATAGTCCCCACTACACAAAGTTAGACTTTCAGAGTTAGTCCTTGTATGTACTAACTGTCCTTGACCTCAGGGTCAGAGTTGATCATCCCAGAAGTGGGCACCTGACCTAACCTCAGCCAATAAAATGGTTACTCATGGGGATCTAAAAATCTGGAAGTAAAAACCCAGAAATGAGGAGTTGGAAGAGAGCCAGTTTATTGCAGTAGCTAAGGAGAAGCTTCACAAACAACTGCTGCTCAAGTCCTTGGAATGTGTCGGGTATTTCTATTTCAACTTTTGGTTGCTTTATTTTCTCTTGGATTCTGTGAGATAACCTATTGTACACTGCCTACTCACTGAGATTCTTTGCTTTAAAAACCCAGGTATTTTTAATGATGTCCTCATGAGATAACATAATCGCTAAGACTTTCAAAACAATGTAGTTGATCTTTTCCAGTTACTTTACTTTTTATTTTTCTTGCACCAAGGGTGGCCATATGAACCACTTATGACCAAAGATACATAAGAGAAGTTTGGGGAAGGAATTCTGGACTACCTCTCCCTGTTTTTACTGGTCTTGAATTCAGATATAGTGCTTGGAACTGCAGCAGCAACAAGCCAACACATTAAATATGGCGATGTAGAAAGAAAAAACAACAACAAAACAAACAGACCAGATCCTTGATGGACCACCCAAACCTGATTTCACTGCCCCCAGATTTTATTTCATCACAGAAAAATAAACCCTTATTTCTTTTTTTACTATCAGTCAAGTTTTCTACTTTCAGCTTCAAACAATCTGAACTAATGTTCTATATGATAGGCAAAATAGCAGTCCTTCAAAAACAACTACAACTTAATCCCTGGTACCTATGAACATGTTGCATTACATAGGAAAAAGAACTTTGTAGATGTTACTAAGGTTATGGACTTTTGGATAAAGAGATTAATTGTCCTGGTGCAACCTAAACACAGGAGTGGAAGATGAAAGAACATTGGGTCAGAGAGATGCAATGTACAAAATACCAACTTGCCAATGCTTTGAAGATGAAGGAAGAAATAGGGCAACCTCTAGATTCTGGGAATGATAGCCAGCAAGACAACACAGGCATAAGTCCTACAACTGCAAGAACTGAATTCTGCCAACAAATCTATGAGGGGGAACCACAGTCTTCAGAAAGAAATGCTGCCTGCCAACACCTTTTTTTTCCCCCACTGATGAATGGGAGAGAGAAAAAGTATCAACTTAGTTTTTTCATTTAAGTGTGCACTTATTGGTTCCTTGTCATACATGCCCCAACCAGGGATCAAACCTGCAACCTCATTGCACCAGGAGGATGTTCTATCCACTGACCCAACTGGTCAGGGTCCCAACATTTTAATTTTACCCCGGTGAAACCCATATCAGACCTCTAACCTATAGAACTGAAAACTAATAAATTTGTGTTGTTTTAAACCACCAAGTTTGAGGTAATTTGTTAAAGCAGCAATAGAAAGCTAATACAGTGTGGTACATTGAGATACAAGCAGACTTTATTTTTTTATTAATTGTGTTTACATAGGTTCTAGGGTAACCCCAACTGCATCTCCCCTTCCCCATATTCCCCTCCACATCTCCCTTGTCCCCTCCCTACACTGCCCTCCCCCCATTCCCTTCAGGTTTATCCCATCCTATCATCCCCTTTCCCTATTCTTTTTTCCTCTGGTCCCTTTGATCCCTCTTCTGTCTCAATTCTTTTCCTCAGTTCTCAATGTTCCTTGGATTCCTCAAGTGAGTGAGGTTATATAATATTTTCCTTTTTCTGCCTGGCTTATTTCACTTAACATAATAGTTTCAAGATCCCTCCATATTGTTGCAAAAGGTAATATTTCCTTCTTTTTCATGGCTCCATTGTATTCCATTATATATATGTACCACCGTTTTTTAATCCATTCGTCCACTGAAGGACACTAGGGCTGTTTCCAGATCTTCGCTATTGTGAACAATGCTGCCATAAACATGGAGGTGCATTTCTTTTTTTCAGTCAGTGATATGGTGTCCTTGGGATATATTCCTGTAAGTGGGATAGCTGGGTCAAAGGGCAGTTTCATTTCTAATTTTTTGAGGAATCTCCATACTGTTTTCCACAGTGGCTGCACCAGTCTGCATTCCCACCAGCAGTGCAGGAGGGTTCCCCTTTCTCCACATCCTCGCCAGCACCTATAATGTGTTGTTTTGTTAATGAGCGCTATTCTGACTGGTGTGAGGTGGTATCTCATTGAGGTTTTAATTTGCATTTCTCTAATGATTAGTGATGTTGAGCATTTTTTCATATGCCTATTGGCCATCTGTATGTCCTCTTTGGAGAAGTGTCTATTTGTTTCTTGTAATCATTGTTTGGTTGGATTGTTTGTCTTCCTGGTGTTGAGTTTTATAAGTTCTTTATAAATATTGGTTATTAACCCCTTATCAGATGTGTTGTTGAATATGTTCTCCCATTGTGTGGTTGGTCTTTTAATCTGTTCTTATTGTCTTTAGCTGTGCAAAAGCTTTTAAGTTTGATATAGTCCCATTTGTTTATCTTGCCTTTTATTGCATTTGCCTGTGGAGATAAATCAGGACATATATTGCTTTGATAGATGTCGGAGAGTTTACTGCCTATGTTTTCTTCTAGAATGCTTATGGTTTCACGGCTTACATTTAAGTCCTTTATCCATTTTAAGTTTATTTTTGTGCATGGTGTAAGTTGGTGGTCTAGTTTCATTTTTTTTGCAGGTAGATGTCCAGTTTTCCCAACACCATTTGTTAAAGAGACTGTCTTTACTCCACTGTATGCTCTTACCTCCTTTGTCAAATATCAATTGTCCATAAAGATATGGGTTTATTTCTGGGTTCTTTGTTCTGTTCCATTGATCTGTATGCCTGTTCTTATGCCAGTACCAAGCTGTTTTGAGTACAATGGCCTTGTAGTATAGCTTGATATCAAGAAGTGTGATACCTCCCCCTTTATTCTTCTTTATCAAGATTGCTAAGGCTATTCGTGTTCTTTTTTGGTTCCATATAAATTTTTGGAATATGTGTTCTATATCTCTGAAGTATGTCATTGGTATTTTAATAGAAACTGCATTGAATTTATAAATTGCTTTGGATAATATAGACATTTTAATGATGTTTATTCTTTCTAACCATGAACACGGTATATGCTTCCACTTGTTTGTGACTTCCTTGATTTCTTTTATCATTGTTTTATAATTTTCTGAGTACAAGTCTCTAACCTCCTTGGTCAAATTTACTCCTAGGTACTTTATTTTTTTGTTGCAATAAACCCCTGGACCCAATGGATTCACTGGTGAATTCTACCAAATATTCAAAAATGAACTAACTCCTATCCTTCTGAAACTATTTCAAAAAGTTCAAGAGGAAGGAACTCTACCAAGTTCCTTTTATGAGGCAAGCATAATACTGATTCCAAAACCAGGCAAAGACAACACAAAAAAACAAAATTATAGGCCAATATCCCTGATGAATTTAGATACTAAAATCCTCAACAAAATATTAGCAAACCGGATCCAGCAATACATAAAAAAAAATCATACATCATGATCAAGTGGGATTTATTCTGGGGAGGCAAGGATGGTACAACATTTGTAAATCAATTAATGTGATTCACCCCATAAACAAAAGGAAGGAGAAAAACCACATGATAATTTCAATAGATGCAGGAAAAGCATTTGATAAAATTCAGCACATTTATGATCAAAACTCTTAGCAAAGTGGGAATACAGGGAACATACCTCCACATGATAAAGGCCATCTATGACAAACCCACAGCAAACATCATAATCAATGGACAAAAATTAAAAGCAATTCCCCTAAAAAAAAGGAAAAAGGAAAGGGTGTCCCCTTTCACCACTCTTATTCAACATAGTACTGGAAGTCTTAGCTACAGCAATCAGACAAGAAAAAGAAATAAAAAGCATCCAAATTGGAAAAGAAGAAGTAAAACTATCACTATTTGCAGATGATATGATACTGTATATAGAAAACCCTAAAGGCTCCGTCAAAAAACTACTGGACCTAATAATGAATTCAGCAAGATGGCAGGATATAAAATTAACACACAGAAATCAGAGGCATTTCTATACACAAACAATTAAATGTCAAAAAGAGAAAATAAGGAAATGAGCAGACTTTTTTAAGATACGAGCTGCGACTCAGTCCGTATATTTGTTTGAGATCCGAGCAGAATTCCAAGATACGAGTCATGATTCGGGAAGCTGCTGCTAGTTGGTGCATTGGCGCACAGGTCCTTTATCGGTAGCACACCAGCATCTCATTCTTTCTCATGTGTTGCCCGCAGAATCAAGTCGAATCTCGTGCACTGTACTTGTTCTTGCATTATTTTTGCCCTTTTACTTTCTTTGTGTGCTATCATGGGACAGAAGAAACTGAGTGTAAAAGACAGTGGTGAGAAAAAGAAGAGAATGATGTTGATATAAGTAAAACAAGAAATAATAAAAAAAATATGAGCGTGGTGTACAAGTGATTGAACTGGCAAGGCTATACAACCGCAATACATCTACAATTTGTACCATCCTTAAACAAAAGGATGCCATCAAAAGTGCAAATCCAGTGAAAGGAACTACAATTCTGTCCCAATTAGGGACAAATATCCATGAAGAAATGGAGAAGGTTCTGCTGGTGTGGGTGAAAGAGAAAGACCTGGCAGGAGATACAGTGATGGAGACTAATATGTGAAAAGGCACGTATTATTTAAATATGGTGAATTGAAAAAGAAAGAACCATCAACCTCAAAAGAGGCAGCAGAAGATATATTTAAGGCAAGGCATGGCTGGTTTGAAAATTTCAAGAAGAGATCTGGCATCCACTCAGTGGTGAGGCATGGTGAAGCTGCGAGTGCTGACGTTAAGGCAGCTGAGGAGTACATCACATGTTTTGCTGTGCTTATCGCAAAGGAAGGCTACATCCCCCAACAAGTGTTCAGCTGTAACGAAGCAGGATTGTTTTGGAAAAAAATGCCCCAGAGGACTTTCATCACTGGAGAGAAGAAGAAGCTACCAGGCCATAAACCCATGAAGGACCGTCTTACACTTGTATTGTGTGCAAATGCTAGTGGTGACTATAAATTAAAGCCACTGCTAGTTATCATTCCGAAAATCCTCGAGCCTTTAAGATTCACAAGGTTCTCAAAGAAAACTGCAGGTTGCCTGACCAGGCAGTGGCGCAATGGATAGAGTGTCGGACTGGGATGCAGAGGACCCAGGTTCGAGACCCTGAGGTCGCCAGCTTGAGCGTGGGCTCATCTGATTTGAGCAATAGCTCACCAGCTTGGGCCCAAGGTCACTGGCTCCAGCAAGGGGTTACTCGGTCTGCTAAAGGCCCGCGGTCAAGGCACATGTGAGAAAGCAATCAATGAACAACTAAGGTGTCACAACAGCAACGAAAAACTGATGATTGATGCTTCTCATCTCTCTCTGTTCCTGTTGGTCTGTCCCTATCTATCCCTCTCTCTGACTCTCTCTCTGTCCCTGTAAAAGAAAAAAAAAGATTATTTTAAAAGAAAAAAGAAAACTGCAGGTTATGTGGTGCACCAGTGCTAGGGCATGGGTTACCTGGCAGTTTTTTATTGAATGGGTAAATCTCATCTTTGGTCCTGCAGCGAAGAAATATCTTCAAGAAAATAAACTCCCGGTGAAAGCATTACTAATCCTTGAAAATGCTCCATCTGGTCTTGAAGATGACATTCTCAATGAGCTCAAGTTCTTGAAAGTCCTCTACCTCCCACCCAACATGACTTCAATCTTGCAACCTATGGATCAGCAGGTCATTTCCAACTTTAAAAAGCTTTACATGCGCGCGTGCGCGCGCGCGCGCACACACACACACACACACACACACAAAACTTTACACAAAGCACTTGTTTGTGCCGCTGCTTTGGGTGACTGAGAATACAAATCTAACCCTTCAAGAGTTTTGGAAAGATCACTACAACATCGTGATATGTTTACGCATTATTGACTGACTTGGCATGGCAAGAAGAGGTTACAAGAAGAACCTTGAACTTGGCATGGCAAAATGTTATGGCCTGATGTTGCAGACAGGGACTTCGAAGGATTCAAACCAGAGACCGAGACCAAGGTAGAAGTGTTGGAGGAGATTGTGTCCCTCAGAAAGTCAATGGGTCTGGAGGTAGATGAGGATGACGTAAATGAGCTTGTCCAGGGACGTTAGGAGGAACTCTCAACTGAGGAGTTGAAGGAGCTAGAGATGATGCAACATACAGAGCTTCTGCAAGAGATTAGTAGCAAGGAGGAGGTAGAGTGGGAGGAAGTGATTTCTACAAGTGAAATTAAAGACATGCTGGCAATGTGGGAGAAGCTTTCAAGTTTCATTGAAACGAAACACCCAGAAAGTTTCAACTGGTCGTGCTTCAGCACTTTTTAATGACACTTGTTTGTTACATTTCCGTAACATTTTAAAAGGTGGGCAAAAGCAAACCTCTTTGGATAGATTTTTATTCAAAAGTCCTGCAAGTGAAAGTGCCAAAAGTGCAGCCAAAAAGGCAAAACCAGGTGATGATTAAATGAAAAATACATAATGTTAAGCTTAGGTTAAGTTTAAAGTTAAGAATGTGCATTTTTTTACAATTAAGCTTTTGTGATTCCATTTTAAGTAAAAAAAAGTGCAGTTTTAGTTTTGTTTAAAGCAGTGGTACTTAACCTGGGTTCTATCGAACCCCTAAGGTCTCTGGGGTTCGGAGAAGCCTGTGCCGTGGAGGCCAGAATAAAGTAATACCGTAATTTGTTGTGAGTTCATGCACTTTGTTGGTTTTGTTCTTTGAGCAAGGTGATGTTCATGCATGGCTCATTTAGTGCACCAGTAAGAAAACATATACCTATGTCTTGAATTTGGAAAAAAAAATCATATTTCATTTATCACTTAAGAAGGGTTCGGTGAATGCGCATATGAAACTGGTGGGTTTGGTACCTTAAAAAAGGTTAAGAACCACTGGATTAAAGTAAAGAAAATGCAGTTTTAGTTTACATTTAGTGTTAAGAAAGTACAGTTTTAGTTTACGTGACTACAGTGCCTGCATCCCTCCCTTCCTTCTCCTCCTCCTCTGCCATTCACCTCCGTTAGCCACACTCGTCTGTCTCCATCGTAAAAGAATTCAGTACTAAATAACACTTTTTTCTTTTATTTCATATATTTTGTTATGCATTGGTAAAGTATACGTGTGTGTTTCTTAATTAAAAACGTATTTTTTCATAATTTAGGATAGTTTGGGGATGTTTCACAGGGCTGGAACAGATTGATTCTATTTCAGTTATTTTAAATGGGAGAAATTTGTTTGATATACAAGTTGACTGACTTACGAGCTTGGTTACAGAACGAATTAAACTCGTATTTCAAGGTACCACTGTACATACATATATATATTATCATTTCATTAAATTCAATTTATTCTCCCCTAGAACTAAAAGAATATTCAGTAATTGAAGAAATTAGATTTAAAATTAAACTCATATAGTCTCTGAATGAAAAAGAAAATATAGGCCCTGGCTGGGTGGCTCAGAGCATAAGGCATCAATCAAGCTTGCCAGAGGTCATGGGATCAACCCCTGGTCAGAGCAATAGGAGGAGCAATCAGTAAGTACACAACTTAATGGAATGACTTGATGCTTCTCTTTCTCTCTCTCTCTTCCATTCTAAATCAATGGAAAATTTATTTTTAATTTTCTTTGTTAGTCCATACTCTGAGAAAACAAGTCTATATTGCTAACTGTTCTTCAGAATTATAACTGGAGTTGTGGTTCCTCTTTGTAGCTTCCTCCACTGACTCAGATAAACTTAGCATCAAAGACGTATTTAGCAGGTGTTCCCCCTTTAACAGAATTGGAGTCACAGTAGATGTCTAGAAATGTAACTATATCAAATAATAAAAAAACTCAAAAATTCTAATTTGTGATTCTATTAATCAGTTCAACATATAAAAACTTTGTTAATACTATTAAAAATTTAAAACAATTTTATTATTCAAAAATAGTTATAAGAATTCTATGTGGGGTTGTTCTGTGGCTATTCTTAACAAAATACACTACTATAGTGAGTAAGTATGCATAATACACAGAGAGGTCACATTAGAGTAAGGTTAAGTGCTGGTGCTCTGAAGTCCCACCTCCTGGGATTAAAGACCACTCCTTCCACTTAGAGCATGATTATGAGGAACTATCCTCTCTTAACTTTCATTCAACCTTTGATTAGTTTAAATGGGAGTATAGTACTTGACTCAAAGCACCATAAACATTGAATAAGTTGATGTGTTTAAGGCACTTAGAAGAGGTCTGGCCCATGGTAAATACTTAATAAATGCAATTATTTATTATTGTTCAATGAACATCTTATAAAATATATATTTTAAGTGAATATTTCAGGTATCTTCAATGAGCTTTATCATCCTAGACTGACAAAACTATTTCCTTTCACATTTGGACATCATTAAGGAATATTGTTGCCCAAACTGTAGCTTTCCTATTAGTTAGGATGCTTTTAGCTGTAAGTGACATAAAACCCAACTGCATGTGCTTAAACCATAAGAAAATGTATTCTTTATTCAAGAATGCTAGTTCCTTTGCCTTTCTATATAAATTTTAGGATAAGCTTACTGATTTCTATAAAGACTCCTCCAGGGATTATAAATGGGATTGTATTAAATCTATAGATCAGTTTGGGGAACATTGGACATTTTAACAATGTTGGGTCTTTCAATTTGTGAACATGGTATAATCCTCCATTTACTTAGGTATTATATAATTTCTTTCCTCAGTGTTTTGTTCATTTTAAACACACAGGCCTTACACATATTTTATTAAGTTTACATCTAAGTATTTCTTGCTTATTGGTGCAATAGTGTAAAAAGTACTATTTAAGACATTTTTAATTCTACTTTTTCATTGTTATTTTATAAAATAACAATTGACATTTTATATAGTCTGTTTTCTATAGCTTTATTAACTTTGCTTACTAGTTGTAGCATTTTTTTGTATATTATTTGAGATTTTTCTATGTGGGTAAGTATGTTACCTGCAAGCAGAGAGAGTTGTACTTTTCCCTTCCACCCCTACCCTCTTTTTAGTGCACTGGCTAGGAACTTTAGTATGACGCTGAGTAGGATTGGTGAGAGTGGATATCTTTGCCCTTTTCCTGATCTGAAAGGAACAATGTTTGGTTTTTCACTATTAAGCATGATGTTAATTTGCAGGTATTTAACAGATTCCCTTCCTCAAATTGAGGAAGTTCCCTTGTATTCCTAGTTTGCTGAGAGTTTTATAAGAAATATTTGTTGAATTCTTTAAAAAAACAATCCTGGATCTATCCAGAGGGTTCTTTTATTTCCTTTAGTCTGTAGATGTGGTAAATTATCTTGGTTGATTTCTAATATTGAACCAACATTGTCATTTATGGGGTGAATCTCAGTTGGTCATGACTTATACTTTCCAAATATCAGCAGATTTTACTTGTTAATATTTTGTTCAGGATTTTTTCATTTATATTTATGATAAATTTGGTCTGTAGTTTTTTTTTCTTGTATTGCCTTTGTCTGGTTTTGGTACAAATGCAACACTGGCTTCACAGAATGTTGAGAAGTGTTCTTTCTCTATTTTTCTGAATACTGTGTGTAAACTTGGTACTAGTTTTTTATTAAATTTTTGGAAGCCACCTGAGTCTGAGATGTTTTTTGGAAGAATATCAAAGCTTATTTTTCATGATAAAATATACACAAAATTTACCACTCTGACTACACTTAAAAGTAAAATTTAAGTAATAAAATTATACATAATAAAAATTAAGTACATTCACAATATTGTACAACCATCACCACCCTCCACCCCAACATTGCTCTTCTACCTCACAATCTACACATAATTCTTTCACAAGTACCCCTGTGTGGGTAGAGACTTGGCAGCACATTGCGTCCAGATGCCACCAAAACAATATAAGCTATGAGCACAGACAAGCAAAAGAAGGAAACCTATTAAACTGGCTAAAGCTTATCTAAGTTTGGCCCCTATGGACATCCAGGATGATCTTGTTGTCTACCTGTTGTACTGCTTCATGCATCAGCTGGAAAACTTGTCTTCTTGGTCTGGTTGAATGGCAGGTCAGTGGTGTTTCAGAGACTAAACCAGGACCAATCCGTGTGCTTCCCAAGGTGAATCAATGGTAAATGTGGGGAATTCAGAGCATAGGCAGCAAACACATCAATTCTGGACACCCACAAAATAACCAACCCAATGCAGAAAGGAGTTGTAGGCACCTAGATAAGTGTGGTAAGACATGAGAGAAAGGAGCAATGAGTGGGACATCTTTGCCATCTGGCAGGATGCACACTGTTGTGCATTTCTGCATCAAAAGGGTCACACTATGTGGGGCCTGGCCGGGCTTATAGTACCAGGCCCATGCCTGCCCCCTCCCTATCCTGCTTCCCTGCAGAGAGAGAGAGAGAAAGGAGGAGCTCTGATTTGCCATACAGAGGTAATATAAGTGCCCCTCAGTATTCTGTCTGAACCAGGATTATGACACTAGATCATGGTGGGACATGTCTCTGAAACAGTTGGCTATAACTGCAGGTGTTGTGCCAAACCCTCTCCCCAGGGGGAGACCAGAGAGCACCACTTGGGGCTGCTTTGCACTGTCCAATCCCAAGTCAGAGTGAACCACCCAGGGAAACATCCTGCATGGCAGGTAAAAGCATGTTGTCTTGTTGCCCCTGTCCCAGTGTGAGGTCTGGACTGGCACAAATCTGAGTACAAATGGGCACCACCCACAGTTGGGTTAGCAGCACTAGTGGGGCTACCTGTCCTCCCTGTGGTTGTTCATTTAGCATCTGAATGGCATCTGTCAGTCATGCTTTCCAACCTTGGAAGGACTCAGTGTCAGTCTATAAGGCATTCTTCAAGAAGCCATTGTAACACTGTATGAGACCGGCCCCTGTTGGGTTGTATGGGATGTAGAAACACCAGTCATTGTGGAGGGTTTCAGCCCATTCTTGTATTAGATGTCCTAAAGTGGGAGCCTTGGTCACTTTCAATGACTTATGGAATGCCATAAGAGGCACACAATCCCCCAAATATTTGCTTCTTGGTTAGCTTTTCCACTTGAGTAGGCCTGAAGAATACCTGTGGTGGTGTCAACACAGGTTAAAGCAATGAGGTCCCATGTAGCGCAGTAAGGGCCCAATGTAGTCCACTTGCCATCGGGATAGGAGTGTCTCACCCAGTGTATCTTTCCTCTGTCACAGGGGAGGTGGCATGGTTGTTTGTCAGCACACCATGACCTTTGCTGACAGGTAGTCATCACCTCTCTGTATCTTAGTGGGAGGCCTCAGGCCTTAACACATGGTTCTTTGACCCACGTGGCAGTTTCCCAGGTAGCCACCCGGCAGTGTCTACTCTTGGAGCGTCTTCCAGTCTGCAGACTCAGGCCAAGGCATCTGCTTCATTGTTGCCTGGACTCTGCAAGGGTTAGTGAGCTCTGATGTGGAATACAGTCACAGTCTTTCTGTGGCACATGTGCCACAGGCCCACCCACACGGCCTGCCCACAAAGGGGTTTCTGATGTACTGTCCACCCTGTGCATGCCCAGGCAGGGAGCCAAAGTGTCAGTCCTCAGTGTACTGCTCAACTGCCAGTACAGATGGCTAGTGGTCCAAGCTCCCACGTGGCGATATCCATACCACTTGGAGTTCAGCCTTTATGTCTAATACTATTTTCTACTACTGACAACATGACTTGACTGGGATTTATAAATAGTTCACATCACCATACCTGTTCAAGTTGAGAATTTTGAGATATACTATGAGCACATATTTTTGTATAGTTAACACTTCCATCCTTTTTAGGTCGTGCCTTTGTCTTATTTTTTGGTACTCTGTCAACTTGTCTTGGAAGTCTCTGTCTTATTCAGCTTTTTCTGTTACCTTCCCATCTCCCAACACTTATTTTGGTACTATATGCAAAATTAGAACTTAATTAATGGCTTGTTTAAAAATTATTAAAATAACATGCCTATAATATGCCTTAATCATGGTGGTGTTTGCTTATCTCTTATAACAAATGTACGAAAAATATTTTTTCCAGAGCAATCAACATATTGCAATTTATGCTATAAGACACTTAACAAAATTTAAATCATCATCATTGGGTTTTCTGAATTTTCTTGTATCACTTGGCTCTATATTTTCTACTTGGATAACCTAGAGGCACCTGACACTCATCTTGGTTAGACAGCAAGGATCATTTTCCCACCAAACCTTTCCTCCTCTTGCATTCCCAGCCTTTGTAAATGACATCCATGTAGTTTCCCAAGCTAAGAACCTGGAAGTAGCCCTTTGCTCTTCTCCTCACTTCTCATATCCAATTAGTCCTCAAGTCCTAAAAACTCTCCCTCTTCCCTTTCCTCCAACCAGCCCTGCCAATCTTTATTTATAGCCTTTATTATTTACAACATAGCTTTGTTCAAAAACCATTTAACTGATTTTTCCCATCTTCGGTCTCACTTACTAGAATGTGGCATCTTCCACAAAGCCAGCCCTCAAGATGCTCATTCTAAAATCAAAAACCTTCTAAAGTTCTCCAAGTTTTCCGAGATGTCCCAACTTCCTGGCATGGCAGATGAGGATGTTTTTCATCCCACCCCACCTCTTTTCTGCTCACATCTCACCTCTCCCTCCCTGCTTTGAACTGCATACTCTCACCCTGGTAAACCGTTTCATGAAAAATGCCTTTGTGCCTGTAACATCCTCTTTGAAACTGTTCTTTGTCCAGGTTTCATTATCTGGCTGATGACTATACCTTCAGGAATGCAACCTATAGCCAGGCAGCCCTGAGTGTGAAAGCTAGCTTAGCCATTTACTTACCTCTTAGAGCAGGGGTGCCCACACTTTTTCAGCTTGCAAGCTACTTATAAAATGACCAAGTCAAAATTGATCTACCTACAATAAAAATGCAAAACATTAATTTATTTCTTCTATATTATTATTATTTAAATTACTATTATTACTATTTAATATTGTGTATTCTTCTTTTACCTTTCTCCTTCTCAGCTCTCTTTTCGGAGGAAAGTCAATGTCATAGTTTTTATGAACAGTCCGAAAAAGCCTCTCCACATTTCCCTTCTTTGGAATAGCAATGGCACACAGACAGATGAGGCAAAGGCACTTAGAATATGACATAGTGAAAAAAATCCCCTCCCATTGTGTATGAAAGTGGTAGGCTTTAGGCTTCTTACTCGGACCAGCTACGGCATTCATTTTTATACCCTTTGTTGTATTTAATTTAAATAAATTGAAGGCTAACTACGCAGCAATGTAACTGAACAAATTAGCAAGGTTTAACGCGCATGCGTAGGGTGTCAAAAGTTCAGACATCAGATTGGCTACCCTGTATGCCAATCAAAAGACAAATGTCTTTTTAATGTCATGCGATCTACCCACACTTCCTTTGCGATCAACGTATTGAGCACCCCTGTCTTAGAGCCTAATTTTCTTATTTGTAGAAACTGTGAGAATAATATCAACTTCCCAGATTGCTAGGAGGAACTAAAAACAATAAATAAAAATGGGTCTGGAGGTGAAGACAACACAAATGCCATACATAGCCCTTATTGCGGGCTAAGTAGGATGATGAATGCTTTATTCATATTCACCACTTTGTTATCCTAGATTCCATTCAGGAGTCACTTCCTCCAGGCACCATTCTTGGTTTCTCAAGACTACATGGATAGCTTTGTTGATTATTTTTTATTTATCACCTCTCCTAGCCTGATCTAATCTTACCCTTCTCTGTACTACAAATGGCCTGGGAGACTACATACACAGAACACATCATATGGGCCCCTTTGCTGCCTTCCAGGTGGGTTTAGCTTTTGAATGATATCAGAGAGTAGTTGGGGAGAGAGACCAGAGCATCTCTTCCATGTGGTCTCCCTGATCAAGTCATGTTTCTGGGAGAGTGGTGGTTTCTTTCTTCAGGTTAGTTTGCTAGTGCTGTTACCTTAATAAAGTCCGTATTTCCCCATGTATAAGACACACCCTTTACTGAAAAATTTGGGGTCTAAAAACTGGGTGTGTCTTATACAGTGGTTGTAGATTTTTTACTTGAATTTTCTGCTTTTTTGACAGTGATGAAGAGTTGTATAAATTTTATGATGAATAAAAGTTGAGTTCAATAACTTTATGTAATACTTTTCTTCAAATTTCAGGCCCCAAAATGAAGGTGCATCTTATACATGGGAGTGTCTTATACATGGGGAAATACTGTACCATAAACTGGGCCAACAACAACAACTGTTCTTTTTAATATATATATATATAGTCTCACATTTCTGGAGGCTGGAAGCCCAAGACCAACATGTCAGCAAGGTGGGTTCTTTCTGAGGCTTCTCTCCTTGACTTGTATATGGGTGTCTTTTTACTATGTGTTCACAGGGTCTTCCCTCTGTGTCTGTGTCCTAATTTCTTCTTTTTATAAGGACACCAGTCAAATTGGCTTTGGCCCACCTCAATGGTCTCATTTTACCTTACTTAAAGAACCTATTTCCAAATACACTCACTTTCTCAGGTACTGGGAGATGCAACATATGAATTTCAGGGGACACATTTCATCTCATGCTACTCCCCAGTTACAGTTCTGGCCATGGCTTCAGCTTCTACTGGGGTCCGATCAATCTATCCTTCCTCTAACCACTTCAGGGCTAGGGATGGCAACAGTTTTCCACAATAGTCATCTCCTGCTGCTCAGCAGCTACTCTGGGTTTTCTCAGTCCTGACAGGCTGCTTTTCACGAGGTAATTCACCATTGCAGTTACCTAAACTATTTTGTTTACCTGTTAGACCCTTTTGTCTGAGTTCCCTTAACCACTTTCTGCAACTTTTCCCAACACTTGGCATACGATATAACAATTATCTGACTCCTTGTCCATGTTCCCTATGGGATTACAAATTTCTTGAGAGATGAAAACCAGGTCTTTTTATTTTTGTATCTTTAAGGCCAAGCCTGGTATCTGGTGTAGAGAAGGTGTTCGAAGTTTGTGATACAATTTAGTCACTCTCCTTGCCCCATGGTCCCCATCCCCTTTGCCCAGTCTTACTTTATATATCTGGTGCATCACCTCTAGACTATGGAAATAGCTTCCTAGTAAATCTCACCGTTCCCTGTTTTGTCCATCTTCAGTTCTAATAACAGATTAACTTGCCTAATAACTGATCTTCAGAGAGATGGTGCATTCCAGGCCTTAACCTCCCTTCAATATCTCGTGGTCCCACTATACCTACCATCAACATTCACTTTCTAATCCGGCACATACCTCTGCTGCCAGCCTTTGTACCACTCACACACGTCCCTCCACTAAAGCAACTAAAGCAATTGTTCTCCTTGCCTTTGGTTGGAATCTCATCCTGCCTTCTCAGGGTCAATGTTCAAAATACTGTTTTATCATGGTTACTGACCCACCCAAATAAAAGCAACTTGAAGTAGGATTAGGGTTTTAAATCCCAAAGGCTTTGACTTGTGCTGACAGTTGATTATCTAGTTGCTAGATGTTGGGGAGGTGGGGATAATCCAGGGAAGGGACCTGGGTAATAAGGGGGGAACTCAGAACAGCAAGTATTTTCTGATAATTACTGGGTGGCCCTAAGAAAATCATTTAATGCTTTTGTGTCTTGGTTGCCAAAGTGGCTTAGATTAGAATCTTATGATCTTCTAAGGTGTTTCAAGATCTGCAATTCAATTTTCTTCTATATATGCTAAATTGATTTGCTGATTTAGCTCATTACCAACCATTTATCTCTTGAGGTCAAGTTTTCCTCAAGAAATAAAGGTGAAAGTTTTCCCTTCACAAGGCTGAATATTTCCCAACCATGTATGCATGTAATTATGTATAATTATACTGATTTTATTTATTAGCAACTTTTCTGAAGTTGAGCGCTTTCCTTGAAAGTGGTACCTTTGAGAATCCCATAAAGGGCAAGGGGAGGGGAGGGATGGTGAGAGGTAGGAAGCCACTGAAATCAGTTTTGACTTACAAACAAGAGCACATTCTGGTATTGCCTTTATTATGTCGAGGATAAAGTGCATACATACATCATTCCCTACATTACAATACTTTTAGAAATGATACCCTATGAACCAAAAGTCCCAGAATGTGGCACTGAGACAGGCTGACCTTATATTCCTGCCTTTAAATAAACAGAATCATATTTGAAATATATGATTGTATATTTTAAAATTAACCTGCATATCAGAAATGCAGAAATATAAGGATGCCTACATTTATAGAAGAGCCAGCTGAAGAAGTTCTAAGAGTATCCTCCTCTAAATTCTAAGGCAAGGTTTATATTCAGAGTGTGCCACATTACATGGAAGTTTCTTACGTATAATCCTTCTTTCTCACTGACTTATAATAGATGTGAGTTAAGTGTAGGCAGTTTTATTTTTATTTCTGTGTCCTCAGCTTCCAGAGAATGCCCAGAACATAATAGGCTTGCAATCCATTTTGGTTAAGCAAATAAAAAAGCCAGCCTCAGTTCCTGGAGACGAGGAGTGCGCGCCGAACATCCAAGACAACATTACCTGAAGAACAATAACTGGGGTGAGGGACAGTGGGCAGGAAGTGGACTGAAGATAAGGAAAGATTAATATATTTATGTACTCAAACCTTACACACTATGAAAACCTAATTACTTTCTCCATTTTCTTGGAAATAAGCACTTAGTCTTTCAAGCATTGTGATCTCTTCAGTCTAATATTATAAGAAAAAATCTATTAGGCTGTCATGGTTATTCTGAGAAAGTACCTGAGATATTTAAATAGAACCTAACAAAACTATGACTTGTTTGAGGACAGATCAAACTGTATTTTTCTCCAGGTAGAAATACTGACACTGACTTTTCTGTGGCCAATATTTTCCTTCTGGGAAAGTATCAGTTCCCCATTACAACACTTTAGGAAGGAATAGTTCCTGCTTTGTGTGCAAAGCAGCTGAAAATTACCTGGTCCTGCCCAGTAATGAAAGGCACCTGCTCCTTTTTGATATTTCATTCACAGAACTATTTGCAAATATAGATGAAGGCACTTTAAATAATAATTATTTTTCTCATGTAAAACTGATGCACATTTCCTCCCAAATACACCCTAGCTGTAGGCTACTCAGCTGGCCTGTATTGCTCAGGACTGACATGCTTCCCAGGGCACAGGACTTTCAGTTTTAAAACCAGGAAAGTCCTGGGCAAACTGCGACAATTTGGTCACCCCATATAATATATTGTACCAAGCCAGAGAATCAAATTGCTTCCTCTTTTTATGTAATGAATAAATATCTTAGAAATAAGAAATTCTACAAAATTAAAAAGAATAGAAAGTGGATGATTCAAACAATGACTATATTTTTTTTTTAGGAAATAGGTAAAGAGAGATGAGGAGTTATTATTTTAATTCTGTAAATCTATTACACTTAATTGATAACTAGAAAGAAGAATGGTCTGTTTCAAAGTAGTTTTGCTGATCACATGCTGGGACATTTTACTTCTGCAGCTTATTTATGATAGTCATATATGTAACTTTGGCAATCAGAATCAACACCTATACTGACTTGGAAGTTCTACAGTTGTATTACACAAAAAAAGAAGCTTCATCTATGGCTTAAATAAAATAACCATAATGCAGAGATCCTCCTGCTTCATTTGTTTAATTGCTATGACTGCAACAAAAATAGTGAGACTTTAAAAGCAAAAGTTCATTTTAAGTTGTATATATTTTCAAAGCATTGCAGTGGTCCTGGCTGATTGGTTCAGTAGATAGAGCACTGGCCTCAGGTGCGGAGGATGGCTCAGTTGGTCTGAGTGTCAGCCTCAGGCACTAAAAATAGCTTGGTTGATTCGAGCATTGACCCCAGATGGGGGTTGCTGGGTAGATACTGGTGGGGTGCATGCAAGAGTCTGTCTCACTATCTCCCCTCCTGTCACTTAAGAAAAAGAAACCATTGCAGTGAGAAAAGATGTCCAGATATCACACTGATTTATATGCCTTTCTTTCTATAAATCCACAGCATTTGCTCACCTGTTAGGCTGCCAGACAAAACCTTGGCAAGCAAGAGAGGGAACTGTCATTTAAGACACCAGTTTTTTGCCTGGCCTGTGGTGGCGCAGCAGATAAAACATCATCCTGGAATGCTGAGGTCGCCGGTTCGAAATCCTGGGCTTGCCTGATCAAGGCATATATGAGAAGTAACTACTATGAGTTGATGCTTCCTGCTTCTCCTCTCTCTCCTCTGTGTCTCCCTCTCTTTCCTCTTTCTAAAAATCAATAAATTAAAATCAATTTTAAAAAATGACACCAGTTTTTCTTTCTGTAGAGATAGAGATCTCACCTTTTAGACAAACTGCTTTTCATAGGGAAAAAGCGCCTGTATGGACCCTTTAATTACAAGAGGTAAAATAAGCACTCCCTTGTATTTTGAAGCTGAATGGGGCAGAGACTGACATAATTATAAATCCAAATGCAAATGTGTTTAGGTTGAGACATTGTTATAGACTGTCCAGTGTGCAAGTTATGCATCAGTGAATCAGAGCAAGCTTTGGCTCAGATTTTCTACCCCCTTTTAGGGCTTATTGAATATATGAGATGTGAAAGAGAAATGTACCCTAACTTCCTGTGAACCAAATATGTGCTCCAATCGCTTATCTTCTTTGTAGTTGTTCTTGTGCTCTTGTTTGCACAAATCTGAAGGGAAGCCCTGTATAGAAAAAACACACAGGTGTGACTAAGAAGGTCAAAATACAAGCCAACTGGCACTTAAAGGATGTCAATCTTTGAATACTGACATGTAGCTGTGGGTGAGACATCTTGTCTGGATAGAGGGAGGTGGTCTCCTGCAGACCAGTGAGAAAAATACAAGTGCTCTGGTGTGTATAAGAAAGAAACTGATCCTGGTCTGTGGTCTAGCCTAAGAAGCACTTTACTAATAATGGCTTTCTCATAATTCACAGGGTTTTAGTGATCAATGATTAATCAAAATAATGGTAAATAGTAACAACTGTAAAATCCAACAGTGTTAAATAATGACACCATTATGTCATATAAAATGGGCTTCCCCTCTCACAAGTGAAATTTCTCCTGGGGCATTCCATTCTCTGAGGAAACCACCCTGTCCCAGCAGCCCCCTACCCAAACATTTTTTAATGTCTTCAGATATAGTTCAATTTATTTTACAAAAAAACACAAAACAAAACCAACAAAAAACTCTTCACTAGGGAACAACTCTAAACACCATTTAGCAGATGGTTGTTAGGCTCTAAGGAGAGCTGCTCTTGACCAATGATTCCCTGGAGCTGGGGCTTCCCTTGCTTTTTTCCCTTGTGTCTTCACTTCTGGGCTGCCCCTTGGGCCTTGCAGGCATTTGAAGAAGCAGAAGTGTGCCTCTGAAAGATCATCTGGTCTGTGCAGGTGTGGTGAATGCAGAGAGATGAGATCCTCCGACCAAGGATACTTAGGGACTATCCCACTCTACACTAGATTACAAGCCATGTGGTCCCTTTGAATAAGGTTTTATAAATCTTTGGAGACCATGATCATGGTACTATATGGAAAGCAACTGGCAAGGGCTGCTGTGTGTGTCTCTTTGTGCCCAGGGGAATTAGCGAAGGAAGCAAGGCCCAAACTGTATCTTATACAGTTCTGTCAGACCTAAATGAAAAAGATGACTATTCTACTGAGTCCAAAAAGATATTACTGGTTCCAATTTTGGCAGCTTACATCATCAACCATGAAAAAAAATTTTAAACCATGAAAAGTTTTCAAGGCCCTGCTTGCTATCTCTGGAAGACCTTCCTTGGTAGAGGAAGCGTCATACACAGGTCAGATCAAACTGCTCCAGACAAGGAAAATAACCATAGACAACCTACAAGAGTGGTGTTTATAAACCAGGAATGGTTTCTTAACTAAAGATCAAAGCACAATATGATGTTCAGGATACAACTACAGAAAGTACTGGGCTCTGCCAATCATAGCTATGGCTGCAGTCAAGGAACCAAGTGCAGGAATATGACAGTACTGTGTGTAAAGTTTCTCTCTCTCTCTCTCTCTCTCTCTCTCTCTCTCTCACCAGGGTATACTGCATCAGTTTAAAAAAAAAACAAAGGACAACAGAACTTTGTTCACTCCTAGACAACAGAGCCATTCCATGTGGACATTGCATTGCTCTAGAAAAGCAAAGATAGGTCAATGCAGTGTTGATGTAATACCTGGCGCGTAAAAAAGGATGAGTTTCTGGTGAACTTCACACCTAGACAGATGTAACAACCTCCTAGATGAGTGCTCTTTCCTTAAGGAACAAACTTCTGAATATTTCCCCACACTGCAGGAACTATTTTAGGGGCTGGGTACTAAGGCTGATAACAATTGGCCTTGCCCTGTTGATGCTGATGACTTTGGAAACTAAGTATATCAATGATATAAAGGAACGTTATGACCTGTAGGCTGACAAAAACGTCACCTTCCACCCAACTTTTAGGGACAAGGGTTATGCCTTATTTCCCCTTTGTTTGATACTATGCTCTAAAATCTGCTTAATAACTCCATTCCTCCCAGACTGGTCTGGCTTCTGCCAACTCCCCCAGAAACCCTACATACTGACAGACCTTATCAACTCTCCCAACTAAATGCTTGCTAGCATCTCTCCATTTACCTCCTCCCAGATTATCCAACCCCATAACTGCCCTGCTGGCTTACCTAGATATCTTCTCTTCTTGCTATTCTTCTCTGTCCCCACCGTATTCAGATTTCTGTGCTCTGAAATTCAAGCTCTCCAAACCTTTTATATATATATATATATATATATATATATATATATATATATAATTTCCCAAACCTCTTAAGTGTAAAGAGGAAACCAACTTCATAATCAGAAGATACCTTGGAGGGCTGGAAATTGGTGGGTGGTCTTTCAAAGGTTGAGGTCATTGACAGGCCCATCCTCATGGTTAGGCTGCTTGCTCTGCATGGCCTGAAGCAATCAACTTGGAGCCCTCTTTCTGGACAGTTCTGGGGAAACAGAAGATGTGTCATGCTTTTGCTTCGGTAGACACTGCCATCTTTTCTTCTTTCCACATTCATTAGTTTCCAGCTTTCTGTTACTTTCCGTCATGCTTTGGCTAGATTAGCTCTTCATTTCAACTTATTATTCTTAATTTGTTCTTTTATTAGAGTGATCTAAAAATTTTGCAAAGAACTAGCACCTGTTAGTGTAGATTTAACTGGTTATCAAGTGAGAAAAAGAGAGAGGGAAAGAATCAGAGAGAAAGCAAGAGAGATTTCATTTCTGTGGCCCCATTGTACATTAATACAACATACAGGTGGTACAGTTTGCTCTTCAAGGGCTGAAGAAGACATTTCTGATTGTCATAACTAAGGGGTACTACTGACAAATAGTAGTAGAGGCCAGAAATACTGTCAAATATCCTACAATGCAAAGGACAACCCCACAATAAAAAAAATAATAATTATTCAGCCCAAAATGTCAGCAGTGCTAAAGGTTGAAAATCTCTGGATTACACTATGTTCAAAGGGCCAAGAAAAATTACATAACTAATTCTCACTTGGGAAGAAAGCTATCTCAATTCTCTGAAATTATCAGTAATACCCCTAATGATTTGGCTGACTATAATGGTTAAGTTTCTGCTTGTGGGGTTTCACACAGTCTCATGTGGACTTGGCCCACATGACTGACAGACCACTTCTCATTAGGCACAAAGGAAGGCTTAATTCTTTGGGAGCTGTTGCCAAAAATCTGTAGTGTTGGGTGTGCCGAGACACATAAAAATGGCAGGAAGGAAAGTGGAAGTAAAAATCTTACATGAAGTGAAATTCCACTAGGCCTATTATTTCTTAAAACTTTTATGAGTGAAGGAATGCAAATAGTCTCCTTTAAATAAATCTAAAGGAGATTCATGCCGGCTTTGACTAGGAGTTGCCTTCATTCCCTACTTTCTATCACCAGGAGTTATGAAGGAAGAAAGGAAGGAGCTTGGAAGTGGGTAGGCCATCCGGTCAGCAGGAGCTTCAGCTCCGAGGGGGTACTGTGAAAAAAGAGACAACCAGGACAAGTTGCCAAATTGAATTAGACTTTCCCTTTTCTTTTTAAGTCATAGAAATGCAAGACTTGACAAACTGATAATTATTGTTGTGATGGAAGGAGGTGGGGTTAGGTCTAGGATAGAATGGAGGGGAATGCAGGGGGACCCACACACACACGCACGCAGGCACACACAAAATAAGAAATTTTCAAATCTGAAAATTGAGAATGTGAAATCTAAAGTTGAGCCTGTGGCTCCTAATAGGGCCATACTGAACACAGGGCAGAGTGCCACTTTGACTATTAGAAAATAGCCTCGACAGCTTCTGAGCCTTGAAGAGATTACTAAACTGATGATCTGAATTAGAGAAACACATTGAGAAGAACTGAATAAGGAAAGGACATGCTCAAAATAAATGACAAAAGAAAAATGGATAGAGTTTGTCACTTATGGGCACGTACCAACTTAAAAGGTGGTTGTGTTCTCGAAAGTTCTACTGGCTACTGGAAGCAACAACAGCACAAGTAGAGTGATGGGAAACAAAAGTCATTCAACTGATCCCTGGATTGAACATTCAAAAATTCATTGTCCAATGCCTGTATTAAGGAAGAAGAAAATGGTCAGAAAAGTTGATCATCTTGCCCACGATCACTCTGATATTTGGGAACAAAGGTGAGTCATAAGATTCCTCTGGCAGTCCACCAACCATGCTGTGTTGTCTACAAAAAACAGTAAAAATAATGACAGTGAGGAGCAGAGGGGTAAGAGGTTGGTTGCCCAGGTGAAGAGGAAGTGAAGGTGGTAGGAAAGGAACACTCCAAAAGCAAAGGGCACAAAGTATGATGCCTGGTCTGGGTATCATCTGACCAATAGTAGATAATTTGAGTACACTTTGAGTGGCAGCTTCCTACATGCAAGGATTTGGCACCTGTTGTTTCATAGATGATGTGGCATACAGGAGAGAAATGGCCAAGCTGGAGTCTGCAAGTTCTTTTCCAAATGTCAGCATTTCTCACTGCTGTTTTCTCAGCCCACCGAAATGAATTAATTTATTTAACAAATATTTACTGAACTCCATTTGACCAGGTACTGCTTCCAGGCCACATGCCTATAGTAGTGAATAAGATGGGCACGGTCCATTTACTCTGGAGTTTGCTTTCTAGTGAGGCAGAGGAAAAGTAAGCAGATAAATATAATGCTGTCTGATCACGTTAAGTGCTATGAAGAAAAGAATACAGGGTTAATGAGTTAATATGGTAGTGACTGGAGAATCTACTTTAGATGGGGGGTGGGGGGGAGTCAGGAAAAGCCTCTCTGGGGAGGTGACATTTGGTGGTATGCAGAGGTAAAGATTGAGATGTTTAGGTAGAGATCACAGCAAACACAAAGGTCCAAGTGTGTGATGAAGCCTGCTAGGTCCAGGGAACACATAAAAGCCAATGTGGCTGTAACTTTCGGTGAGTAAGGAGGAGCAAATGAAATGATGTCATCAGCGGTGAGCTTAGCCATAGCAGAGGGATGCACATGTTCATTTAACGAATATCTACTAAGCATCTGCTATGCCCAGGCCATTGCTGAGCATACAATAATGAAATGGAGAAACCCCAATCTCAAGGATTGTCCCCAGAAAGTTCAAGTTTAGAAAGGGTGACGGAACACTCAAAACTGTGCTCCACTCTCGACAGACACTATGTCGCTTAGCAAGGACAGGGGTTTTCCAAAAATCAAGTGTCCCAGCACGACCATCCACCTAGACTAGAGATACTTTATTATCTAAAGAAGGGGAAACACGGAGTCCAAAGCCAGGGTCTGAGATCGGCCCTCTGCTCCCCAGCGAAAGGACGTAGGGTCATTCCAGACATGAGTAAGCTAGCCCCCCTTTCCTAAACGGGTGCGCTTCTCGGTCTCCGTGGGTGGGGGAGGGCCACAGGAATCCCCCGATCAGGGTCTAAATCTGCACTTTCAGAAAACCCGGGGCGGGCGGCCGCGGTGATGAGCACCTGATTCACCTAGGCGGGCCAGCCTGGGCGAGCCCGCAACTGCCCGTAAGAGCAGCCGCCACCGCCCCCGCCCCACAGACCCACCCTGGGGAAAAGGTCTCCTGGGAGCCTGCCCGCTGACGCTGCGCCACCGGGTGGCGGCGGCACCTGCGCGACCCCCGCGCCCCGCCCGCCGGTTCCCGGAATGCGCGTGCGCGCCCGCCCCGCCGCGCGGATTCCAGCCCGCGCCACCGCCGCCACCCCCGCCCCGCCGCGGCCCCACATCCCCCCGGCCCCCCGAGCCGCCCGAGTGCTGCGAGCGCCGCGACCGGGTGTCCGGGGCAGCGCGACATCGTTTCCCCGCAGGGACGCCGCGGGTGGGAAGTCCGGGGCGACGGGCGGGAACCCCCGGAGTCTGTGCCGGGCGCCCGGAGCCACCCCGCCGCCCGGACGTCCCGGATTGTCGTTGTTGTTGTTGATACTTAGCACGACATTCCTGCCCAGCCTCCTCCCTTCGCCCCACCTGCTCCTCCTCCTCCTTCTCCTCGGGCGGTAACGCCATCGGGGAGCCTGCGCCCTCCCTGCCCAGGGTGCCGAGCGCACACCCCGCCACCATGGGGAATGGGATGAACAAGGTAACGTGTCTTTCTCTCGTTTCTGCCCTTTCCGCCTCCACTGTGAGCCTTCCCTCCCGCCGCTGCGTGTGCGGGGGAGCCAGGCCCGCGGCCGCCGGGTGCTCGCTCCCAGCTGCCTCGCCGGCGACCTAGCCGTGGGGGAGGGGCGGGCATGGGGGGCGCCGGCGAGGCTGTGCTTTGAGGCCCCTCCGGCCCTGCAGCTTCCGGGCGCGCCGCGCTCTGGGCTGGCAGCCCGCCGTGCCCTTTAAAAGCATTGGGAGCTTCTCCTGTCAACACGTCGGCTCTGCTTAGAGCGCTGCGGTTTCTTCTTTCTCTACTCCCCGCCCCTTCACTCCCAGACGGGGCTCTTGAAGCGTCATCACCCATGCACTGGAGTAGATAGGTGTCTTCCAGTCTAACTTCCTTCTCTCCAGATTTTTTTTTCCCCGTGTGCCCAGATACCTCTTTCTGGTGGACAGAGAATTTGACGAGAGACCTAAGTCCTAAGGTGTTTTTAAATACCTGGGGTTGGTGGTGGGGGCTAAGGGGACAAGAGAAGAGATTCAGGGTTAATTTATCCTGGGTTAGGTGGCTTCTGCAGCAAGTGCAACCTGTTGGCCGGCTTCTTGTGCAGATTATGCGTTCTAGAAAATGCAGCGCTGTTTGTTCTGGTCACCGCTCTCTGCTCTCATTTCTCCAGACCCTCCCTCCTACCCCCCCCCCCGCCCCCCCACACACACACGCATGCACGCACGCACTTTCTAGGATTTGGGATAGTCTTGTACTTTTCTTGCCACGAGGACGTACCAGATTCCAGCTGTAGCAGTTGTGAGTTGCCTGGAATGTATGTATTCCTGTTAACCTCAAGGTTATAAGGGTTTCTGATCTGATACTGCTGAGTTAAGGGAACAGACTTAGAAAACTTTTTTAAAACTCCTCAACAAAGACAAATTCACAGGTCTTTGAAATGGTTCTTGGTCAGAGATTAACTTCTGGTCTTCTGCTTTTGTTCCCTCATTAAATTCCACTCACCCACTTCTCCATATGCGGTGAACCTTTCATATTGGATGGATGAAACAGTGGTCTTTCTATTTTGATTTGTCTCAGCACAGGGATCACTGATTTGGTTCTTTCAGCTGGAGTGTGAGGTGTGGAGTAGGGAGTGTTAGGTGACAAGGTGGTGAAGGAAAAGCGCAGTAGAGGTTGTCCTGTGTATTTAAATTAACTCTTTTCACTTGCCCAATTTGTATTTCGTGTGTCCTGCAGATCCAGTTCATGAAAGAACTATTGTGTGTTTTGGGCCCGCATAAGGTATTTTGGTAATCGAAATCATATTCATTGTGTGTAGGGTGTTTTTGTATAGGGGTGGGGTGGGCATAAAGGGTGGTGGGCCCTGATCAAGTTTGGAAACAGACTATGTGTCTTTTGGATAAATACTTGCATCATGTCCCCATTAGTACTGGACTTCACCAGCACTGTGAGCCTTCTGCTTTTTAAATCAAAACAGAACAAAACTGCTTTCACAAATTTGTGGGCCCTCTCTGCTTTCCCATTAATTGTGGTCATACCTCAGCTCTCCTTTGGTTCTTTCTACAGTTGTTTTTCCACTTAAATTGTTGGCGTTCCACTTCTTTCAGCATTTAATTCATTACGTTTATATTATAATTCAAAGAACATATTTCAAAATACAAATGATTACCCAAGGGTTCAAAATTAATTTCAGGCTTTACAGCAAAAGCCGTCATAGTCACATAATAATCTTACCTTTCAGAGAAAATAATACATTCCTTGATGGTATTATCCTAACCACCTTGTATTGTAAATGGAACCACTGTCTCCAATGTAGAGATGGAGAAACATGTGCAGACAGATATAGAGACATCCTTAATTCAACAAATATTTATTGTGTACTTGCTATTATAGTCAGGTGCTGTGAGAGTATACTGGTAATGACACAGTATAGGTCCTTCAAAGAACTTCAATATAGACCAGCAATTGCCCAATAGAAATATGTGAGCCAGCCTGACCAGCAGGTAGAGCATTGGACTGGACACAGAGGACCCAGGTTCGAAACCCCAAGGTTGCCGGCTTGAATGCGGGTCACTTGCTTGAGTGTGGGATCATAGACATGACCCCATGGTCTCTGGCTTGAACCCAAATGTCGCTGGCTTGAAGCCCAAGGTTGCTGGCTTGAGCAAGGGGTCACTGACTCCGTTGTAGCCCCACCTCCCCCATCAAGGCATATATGAGAAAGCAATCAATGAACAACTAAGGTGCCTTAATGAAGAATTGATGTTTCTCATCTCTCTCCTTCCTGTCTGTCTGTCCCTGTTTGTCCCTCTCTCTGTCTCTCTCACTAAATAATATATATATATATATATATATATATATATGTGTGTGTGTGTGTGTGTGTGTGCCATATATTTAATTCAAATTTTTTAGTAGCCACATATAAAAAGTAAATGGGCCAAGTTAATTTTAGTAATATATTTTATGTAACTGAAATATATGCAGAATATTGTCATTTCAACATGTAACTAATATATGATTATTCATAGAATGGTTTATATTCTTTTTTTGTACTAAATCTTCAAAGTCTGGTGTGTATTTTTTATTTAAATCACATCTTGTTTGGAAATAGTCACATTTTAAGTGCTCAGCTACTCTGGCTAATGGCTACTGTATTACACAACATGGGGGAGAGAGAGAGAGAGAGAGAGAGCGAGCGCATGCTAAAACACAGGGTGGGGAGGAGTGGAGACAGCAGAGAATAAAATAGGCAATTTCAGGAGCATGGAGTATATAGATGTGATGAGAAAGAACTAGAAGTGTCATTCAGGCCAGGCCAAGGATCCTGCTGGGGTAAAGATGTTTAAGCTGAGATCAGAATGAATTGCTCTAAGTTAGAAGTTTAATGGCAAAATAGGCTGCTGGAAGCCAGGAATTAAAGTCTACACTAAATTTGTTCATGTATTACTGTGTGACTTGTAACTAGGCTTCATAGTTTCCCTGTATGTTAAAAAAAAAGAAGAAGAAGAAGAAGAAGGGCTGATTTGTAGAATCAGTGGAATTATTATATGGTGCTCACTATAGAAATGCTTTTCCAAGAACTTTTTATGAGCTACATACAATGCCCTTAGAAGTAAACACATAATTTACAGTATGTGTGTCATGAGGTTACTGGAACAAGATTACTTTCCAGCCTTAGTCAAGTCGGTCATCCTTGCAAATGAAACTTATGAACTAAACAACACAGATGTTGTCCTGACTGCTTTGAGTGTAGCAGTTTTTATTTCTATTTCATGCCCCCGTGGATCTTATCCGTATGTTCATTCTCTTCTGGGAGAACGTCATGCCTGTCTCAGATAGCTGTACACAGTGTGCTATACAGAGATTGTAAGAGAAAGAGGCTTCTGTATTATGCCAGTTGAAGGTGATGACATACAGAAAGAAAACAGAGCAGTTGTGACCTATTAATTTTATAAGCCTCATGTTATGTGCCTGCAGTTTATAAAATCTAAGCCTCACTGCAGCTCTCGGAGATCAGTCTGTCTTTCCTTTTTGTACAGAGATTTAATAGCATGACTAAGTTCCTAATGCTAGAAAGTGTGAGAGCTAAGTTGGGAACCCTGTTCCCACTGATTTTAAGGATGGTAGAAGTCTTTCCTTTGAGCTCAGATGCAGGTTCATCCACTGCTTTAATATGATAAGGGAGCTGGAAGTCAGACATCTTTGTGCTATGAGATGCTGCTGTTTCCACTTTACTTGGCTTCCTTCATAGTTCATCTGGTTGTCCATATACCCATTCATGGAATTATGTTATTGAACACCTGATATTGTCGAGGCACTATACTAGATCCTGTAGTGGGAAATAAGTGTGAAAGACAAGAAGATCCTGCCACCCAAGTTAGTCTTTCTGTGGGCAGTGAGTGTAGTATGAGTAGCACACCTATGCAGTTGTGTCTGAGGGGCTGATGGACACATGGCTCCATGATGGTGGTCTCCCAGGGTATGTTCTTTCTTCAACACTGCAGTTTTATTTAGTATTGAAGGAATGCTTAAGGCATGTAAGTGCACGAAGAGTAATCTCAGATTCTTACCTTTATAAGTGCAAATGGGTTAAGTCTATAGCCAAATGGCATTAAGCAAGTCTGTGATATTTAATCCTTCAGGAATCCACCAAAGTTCTTCCCCTCACTCCTGGCTTTAAAATTCAGAAAGTCCTTCCTGACTGCTGGAGAATGACAGGCCCTCCCACCCCCATTACCTTGTACTGCTGTTTGAGTAGGAATTTTCTCCCTTACATCTGTTTGAGTGGTGGTCTTAGATTCCATGGCACCCTGAAATACTAAGAAATATTAAGAGAAATGTTTAAAAAGTAAACTCAAAATATTCCTTGCCTTAGAAGCAGTATTATTTGTGCTTAAGAGCTTTGTTTTGGCTGAGGGTGACCAGTGTTAGTGAAGTGTGGATATGAATGATGTTGATCAAGGGGAGCGTCACCCAAGGAAAACGTTTAGCATGGTCGCAAAGTATTATTGCACAAGGAGTCTACCTTTCATTATCTATCTTCAGATGGTCTTTTAACAGAAAATAATCTTTTTGACCAGTGCTTTTCAGAGAGCATCTTCCTTCTGTGATAATCTTTTCCTGTGGCAGGCTTTTGGTCACAGTAGGGCACAAGATTGATATGCCCCCTGCTTCAAGGTCAGTCAGAAAAGTAAACAAAATAACTTTGGGCACTGATTAATGTGTTGAAGAAAATAAAACACAGTGATGTGATAGAGGAGGGTGTTAGGGAATTCACTGGTTGGGTAAGACCTTCTTACAAGCTGTTCTCTTATGGGAGACCTAAAAGACAGGGAGCCACAGAGGTAAACAATGGGGAAAGAACATCCTTTGCAGAGGGGAAGAATTGTTTCTCAGGCTCAGAGGTGATTAGGGGCCCATTCTGAGCTTATTCTTTTACAGTCATAGAACATTCCCATGAACTTCTTTGTTTAATCTATCTTTACTTCCTACCAGGTGGTGATGATTTCACTCCTGCTATGTTCTTGCTTCTGGCTTGAGTTCAGACACTGTGAATTCATTGGTCAGCCATGTTGTCCCAGATGAATACTCACCTCTTCCCTAGTCTCCTCTATAAGCCATCTCTGCTGGAAAACTATTTTGTTTCATTGTATTTTCTATTTTTCTGTACTTAGAAATTACTAGCCACAATAGTATTGGAAAAGTCAGGTCAATTTTTTTTTAGTTTTAAGTTTGAATTAACAAGCTGGTTGGTGTAGAAGTTTAACTATTCATGGGCTTTTTATTCTTCGAAACAAAAATGTGAGGTTTTTCCCTGCCAATGACCAATTCTCCAGCTTTTCTTGATCTTGTTTTGTAATGTTATACGGAAGAAACTGAGATTGAGCAGTTTGCTTTTTATTTCCAGTCTTTGAAACTCTAGCTTACTCTTCTTGTCTGGAAAATGAAGTTAAAAGTTTACACTGCTCTGTCCTCTCCTTGTACTGTTTGGAAATATGTTTAAATGCATACAAAATGTGCATCTTAAGTGATTTTTATTAAGTTGATTTCTTGATTTTTGTAAGTTCAGACCTCAGCCGTTGCCAGTTGTCAGCCTGGCAGCACTCAGGGTGCTGCCCTGCAGGGAACATCCAAATGCAGACCTGGCCAGGGCAGAAGGAGGCAGAGTTTGAGCTTGCGGGCTTCATTCATCATTGTTTTCCATATCTCTTCTTTACTTGCCTCCTCCTACCCTATTCACATTATTTACTTGAGTACCTACCAGTCAAGGTAGGGAAAACATATTCACAGATATGATGCAGGCAGCAGATAAATTAGACTGACATGGGCCATAGTTAGTCTGCAGATGTGTTTATTTATCTATTGCAATATTTAAGGGTTTGGTTTTTTTAATGTAGTTGACAGTATTTGAAAATTGGGCTTTTCTCTTAAAACCTGGGGGCTGGAAAAAAAAATCCTGGGGGCTGGAATTGGAGGGCCTCACCTGTGTCTTTGTGTCCATGAATGTGGGGAAGATTGGGAAGGTGTTAGACATAGGGCAGAGGCTGTAGACATAGCACTTCAGTCCTTGAAGGTGTCGCTTGCTGAGGTATTGAATATGGGTGTCATCCTGATAGTATTTGGAACCCTAAGAAGATTTTAACCTGAAATACTATATGATCGACTTTGCATGTTGGAAGCAGGGTGAGGAACTCTTTGAAGCTGGCAAGCCCAGAGGTAAGGCAACATCTAGGAAGCTGTTGTAATAAATAAGATGGGAGAGTGTAAGAAGCCAAACAAGGGAGCTGCACAAAAGTTTCAAGAGGAGCAAATAAATTGGGGGGATACTGAGGAGAAAAAAGTGCTTAAAGAGGCACAAGTAGAGGCCAGAGGAGGGAGGAATCTCCTGTCAGAGTGACTTCCAACTGCTTCTTGGAGTTCTGGTGGTGCTGCTGCTTTGGGGTAGGTAGGACTTCGCTAGTCTATGCTTGATGTCTGTTAAGCTTATTTGCATTTGTGTATTTTTTCTGGATTGAAAGGTCTCAACAACAGCACATAAGCATGGCTGCTTTAGGTAGAACAGATAAAAAGGCCCCCGCAATGATTTGCACACAGGCCATTTTTTAGTAAGGCAAAAGGTGCTCGAAGAAGTCCATGCCCATGAAGAGCATTACACGTGCTGCTTTCAGATTTCTCGGTGGGAGTGCACAAAAATAGGAAGTGTGAAGCAGAGGTGGGTGTGGGCGGGTGACCCTGAGGTACAGTGTTGCCTGGGCACTGGGGTCTGCAGTGAAGTGTCATCAAGGCTGGTATGCTGCCTACATTTGGAAATCATATCAAGTGCTGTAGCTTCCAAAGCAGTGTCCATGTTTAGATTTCAGAGTTTTCATACAAAGTATTGGCAAGGCAAGAATTAGTTTCTAGTTTTATATTTTACAAACTGTTTTATATTTTGCGAACTGAAGGGTGCTTGTTAAAATACAGTCCCTGGTTCTCATCTCCAGTCTACTGAATCATTCTGTATAGGGATTGGGGGTTGTCCAGAAATTTGAAATTTTAATACATTCTGGTGATTTTCAGATGGATAGTTTGGTTTGAGAATGACTGTGTTAGGAGAAGTAGATGTTTAGGAGCAAATGTATGTTCTTAATTATTTATTTATTTAAGTAAGAGGAGGGAGAGATAGAGAGACAGACTCCTTCCTGCACATTCCCTGACCAGGATTCACCTGGCAACCCCTGCCAGGGCCAGTGCTCTACCCATCTGGAGCCATGCTCGCAGCAGAGCTGTTTTTAGCACCTGAGGCGGGAGCTCCACGGAATCATCCTCAGCACCAAGGGCCAACATGCTCGAATCAGTTGAACCATGGCTGTAGGAGAGAGAAAGAGAAAGAAGCGGAAGGAGAAGGGTGGAGAAAAGATGGTCACTTCTGTGTACCCTGAGCAGGAATCAAATCTGGGACTTCCACACACTGATTCAATGCTCTACCAGCCAGTGCCTATATGTTCTTAATTAACTTGTACATTCGACAGTCCATTCATTCATTTAGTGCATGAATGATAATCATGGGTTAGGCCCTGGGCCAGGATCTAGGTATGCAGCTGTGAATGACAGGATATGTTTGCTGCCCAGAGAGTTTTCCCATCCAGCAGGGGGGACAGACTTTCATCTAGTAATGCCTTTGTGATGGTATCAGTGTGAAGGGAGCACAGCAGACCGGGCACTGAAGCTGGGGTTTATCACAGACTTGGGGATCAAAACAGGCCTTTTTTGAGCATGACTCAGAGCTGCCTAACAGTGGGAACAGCATGGACAAAGGCCCTAGCGAGCAGAGGGCAGGTTTGTTGGAACTGTGAAAAAAGCCCGGGAAGTGCAGGAGGTGTGTAGGGTGCAGTGAGAAAAGGAGGAGCCATGGGGGAAGGGACATGCTGGGGATGCTGGAGGCACTTGGGTTTGGGGCTAGATTCAGGATGCCAGAGAGCAGGCCCTTAAGAGGCTTGAAGTAAGAAAGGATCTGTTAGGTCTTGTGGTGGTTCCTGGTTCTTCTAATTCTGTGCATCGATGGGCACCAACCTGCTTCCATCCTTAGGTTATTTGGGCAGGCTACTGGCTGTCGAGGGGCCAGAGCCCTGGAGACAAGGATAATTAGTTGTACATGCTGTTTATCTAGGGAGGTTCTGGGAGCAGGTGTGGCAGGGGAAAAACCTGAGCTATGCTCCCAACTACTCTGGCAAGGACCCAGCTTTTGTGCTCACAACACCGTTAGCTTCAGGTCTGTGACACTCATGTCTGGTCTGTGTCTCTCCCCTAGATCCTGCCTGGTCTGTATATTGGCAACTTCAAAGGTGAGTTCTCTCTCTCTCTCCTTTTTTAATTTTTGGTTGTAAAATATGTGTGCTATAGCCTGACCTGTGGTAGCGCAGTGGATAAAGTGTCGACCTGGGAACACTGAGGTCGCCAGTTCAAAACCCTGCACTGGTCTGGTCAAGGCACATATGGGAGTTGATGCTTCCAGCTCCTCCCCCCTTTCTCTCTTTCTCTCTCTCTCTCTCTCACTCTGTGTCTCCTCTCTAAAATGAATAAAATAAAAATAAAAAAATTTAAAAAATTGTTTAAAAAAATATGTGTGCTATAAAATATGCCATTTTAACCATTTTTAAGTGTACAGTTCAGTGGCATTAACTACATTCACATTGCTTTGTAACCATCACTACCATTCATCTCCAAAACTTTTTCATCTTCCCCAACTAAAAATTAGTATTGATACTTTAATGGGCATGATCATTAGTACCTATTTGGTACTAATGATCATGCCCATTACACACTACCTCCTCATCCCCAACCCCAACTCTGGAAACTGCCATTCCACTTTCTGTCTCTACGAATCTGACTACTCTAGGAACCTTATATAAGTAGAATCATGCAGTATTTGTCACTGTCTGGCTGATTTCACTCAGTATAATGTTTTTAAGGTGCCTCTCTGTGGTGGCAGGTATCAGAATTTTCTTCCTTTTTAAGGCTGAGTAATATTATATTTTATGTATGTACCATATTTTGTTTATTTATTCATCTGTGGATGGACATTTGGGTTGCTTCCACCCAAAGGTAAGTTTACTTTTTGAAAGGTCAGCTTTAGCCTTCTCTTCATACATGAGGAAACTGAGGTGTAAAACTCAGCGTATTCAAAGTCTGGGCTGGACGTGGCCCCTTGCTGGACCCTCATTCTCATGCCCCAACCCCTTGGCCAATGCTGACAGAGTAGTGAGGAACGTGCACATTCCAATTTGACCTCTGATCTTCATTTTAATTCTGCACACGTGTTGGAACATGTTCTAAAGGAGATGGCTGAAAGACACGGCTTAGCAGCCCTGTCATTTATTTATATTTTATCATTTTTTTCTAGTTATTATTAGTACATTTCCAGAAACGTATTTTTTTAATCACCTGAGAAAAATAAGAGGCAATTTTATTTTTGGCACATTATGATCTGCGGTCACAGCGGTGAGCAGAAACCCAAGGAGCAAAGTGCATGGTGGCAAATAGGTGGCTTGTTTGTTTTGTTTTTTAATTTTTGTGGTTTTATTGTATCACAAGGCATTGAAATATCTGAACAAATCAGTATATGGGCTAGGCTGTGAAGCAGGCTTTTGCTTTCCCAGGAGGGGCTGGGTCCCCATGCTGTGTGGTGCTTTCATTGTATTTCAGTGGGAACACTGGTTCCTCAGCATGGAGACAGTGGGGTTGCACTTAATAGGATGGAATGCATGTGGGAAACTTGCAGAAGCAAGTCTGCCTGTGCTGCTTGCAGAGAGCCAAACTCTCATAGGCATCTGAAACTCTGCCCTCCTTGAACAAGTCAGAACACACTGCTTGCTGTCAGTTTTCTAGTTGTTGTCTAAATTTGTGAGTTCAGATTTAAATTGACTACAAAAACAATGTTTATGATTTCTCTGCATAATGTTTATTCTTTTCTCTAGAAGGCTCTTAGCACTGCTAGTTTACCTCAGGGAGAAGTAAGCACCGGGAGCTGACAGCTAGCTGCTAATTGCTACTAGAACTTGTGAACAGTAGTACTGGAGTTCCTGAATGAGTAGCTTTGTAGTTCTGATAAAACACCAGTGCTTTGTGGTGGGTAGCCAGTGGAGCTGTAGTGCATTAAAGGCCAAATGTTTTTAAGGGCTTATTTAGTGCATTATTGTTAACTGCTTTCCTGAAGGAAGTATCTTTGTGTTTGAAACAGAATATAGAATAAATTCTTACAAGTACAATTACTAGAGGAAATGTTTACAAATTAAAAATTGTAGCAAATACCAACAAAATAAATACTTCTGCCAATGGTTTGTGAGAGTTTTATCCTTACACATAGTTGGTTCCTTTCTTATAGAAGAGGATTCTACACAACTTTAAGGGATCCTTAAAACTCTTTATACTAACATGTGGACCTATTTTCTAAGTATTCAGTGACATCAGAATCCTTCACAGTTTTGGGATTCTTGCTCTGTAGGTTTCAAAGAGTATGATTAGAGAATTCTGTAGTATACACACCTGTTTTTATTCAGACTGTCCATGTTTGGCCATTGACTTCAGGTATTCTGACATTAATCTGTGGTTGGTTTTATTCACATACTAACTCACCAAGCATTTCTTCAACATTTGTCAAGTGTCAGGCTTAGCTAAAACAAAGGAATCAGAGTGTGGTGAATACATAAGAAGCTGGAAGGAGGTGTTGTGTCCATATATGTAATTGTCTGTGAATTAACCCATTTTCTCCACAAACTTGTTGCAAGCACCCAATGTGCAGGGCACTGTGCTAGGAGTTTGATGTGGGCATGTGTTCTGCCCTCCTTCAGTGGTTCAGCATCAAGGGGCAGCAGGCACAGAACAAGAGGGCAGGTCCTGCAGAATAGAGAGAAGCTGTGGGGTGGGCTTGTCTTGGAATTCACTTACCACACAGCCCAGGAGCCAGATGTTTGCCCTTGACACTTTAAGCAGCCTCTGTGTGAGCTGGGATAAAAATGTCAGCCCTGGGGCTGCGGTGAGGCCTGAGCCAGACAGTGCAGTGAAGCACTCAGTGCATGCCTGGTTCACGGTAGTTCAGCAGGGTCAGGCCCTCCTCACCTGCTATCTGTGAAATGGGGACCACACACCTACTTTGGGCTGCTGTAGGAAGGAGGTGGGTGCTCATTAAGCACCCACTCCATGCCAGGTGGGCACTAGGTGCTGGTCAGCATTAGTCAGACAGCAAGTGTGGAAACCCAAGGTTAAAGGATCATGACTCCTTCTGGAAAATGACCCTAGTTGTCATCTGTGCTTAGTATGATGTTTCATTTAGTACTTTTCTTCTCTTTTTAAATTACAAATAAACACGCCTACTGTAGCACAACCACCAACCTAGAAATGGATGGACCTTGAGAACATTATACTGAGTGGAATAAGTAAATCAGAAAAAGCTAAGAACTATGTATTCTTATTGCTCATTATCACCCTGTTAAATTTAATTTTCTAGATAAAATTGTTTTTAAATTATGGATTTATTTTTTCTTACTCTCTGAGAGAGCTTTATTTTTCAAAGAGTATGACTCAACACTGCCATTCAGGCCTTGGTTCTAGTAGTCATCAAATGGCCTTTACCCTCTCCTTCGTCCCTTCCCCTCCATATTTTTCCCCTCCATTCCTTTCCTTCCTTCCTCCCTCCTTTCCTCCCTTCTTTCCTTCCTTCCATCCATCCATCCATCCAGTGGAGTCCTTCACGTGTCACTCTGCAACTTTTTTTTTTCTTTTTAACTTGGCAACAAATCACAGTTTTCTATCACTTGGTGATTTTTCCACCTAAAGAAAAACCCACAGACACACCCAGCTTCTGGATTCCCATCTTTGATGAGAACTCTCATTTCAGATGCCTATAACTGACTCTGCCCAGACACAAGGAGTAAAAGGCAGGGCGTTGAAACTCAAAGATCAACCTCTCCCTAGGCCAAGAGGATAGGGTTAGCTGCTTTCTCAGAACTTAGCAAGTGCAAAAGTAGGTGTCAGCAGACACAGGAAGCCCTCATTGTTTGGGATGTCCACAAAAATACAGAAAAGTGGGAAACAGGCTCAGGCACTGCATGTACAGGTGATGCACATAGAGATGTGTTTGAGATCTCAAAACTTTTGTTCCGTAAGAACACCTGTTGTTCTCTAGGTGTTCAGATGAGACAGAGATGGTGAGCTGCTGGGCATGGTGTGGTCTGCCATGAGCTTAGCCAGGGAGAGCTGGGTGTTGAGCGCTATGCTCCAGGTAGTGCAGTGAGAGCTGGGAATTTGATGTCTTTGAAGTAAGCATGTGTTTGGAATCATTCAGAAGTGATGGAAATTGCAGCCTTGCGACTTAATCTGGCCATGATGATAATAATGATGGCAACAAAAACATTTACTACATGCCAGCAAGGTACTGTTCTATGCATGTTGTGTCATTTATTACTTCTGACTACCCTTAATGGTGGTACTCTTACCATTTTCCCACTTTATAAGTGAGAAAAGTGAAGCACAGAAAAACTTGCCCAAGTACAGTACCAATAAACATCAGAGCTAGAATTTGATAGAGAAGGGAACATGTAAGAACTGCCCCATTTTGGCCCCAGACCAGGTTGGAAATGTATTCACTTAAAGGTAGAACCCACTACAATAATAGCTAATTGATAAATAGTACTTCTTACAATGCATAGTAATTTATAACTAGAGGTCATGCAATTTTGCAGTGGGAAGTATAACTGAAAACAGGTTGGGATCTCTTGCCCATCACTCAGCGGATTTCATCTTGGGAGGGAAAAGTTGGTTTGGAAATGACTGAAAACATGGCTGGGGTCCATTGCCAGAGCAGAGAGAATTTGGTCTCTTTAAAACAGAGACCTTTCTTCTCCCAATCCACCCCTCACGACCCTCCTTTCAAGTCCACAGATCCGTGCAGTAGGTGCTTTGAGTATTGGAAGGGCATTACCAAAGTTCTTTCTTGAGCATGTGTGTTGATAGTGTTAATTTCTAATTCTTCTTTGAACATATTTTTGTTCATTTTATTCGGAGGACATTCTACTTGACTTTGCCGGACTGGCTGTTACCCCTGTCCACCTTCTGTATCAGTACATAGTGCAGGCTTCCCTTCCTCAGGAATAGTGTGGCTGTCACTGCAGTTTAGGGTAGCATCTTACAGAAACCCGCCGGCTACCTCAGTGAGGTATGCCCAGTAGTGGGTGGGGTCTTCCTCCCCGCTGGACAGGGAACATTCTATAGCAGAAGAGAAGGATCTGTTAGGTGTTTCTGTTTCAGTGTTTCCACTCTGTGAAGGTGACATTTGCAAAGCGACAGGGTGGTGACCAGTGATGGGGCAGGTCACAGGAAATGGGACAGGAGTCAAGAGAGATGTTGGCAGAGAGAGGGAAAGAACATGGTTAGCTGATTTTACCAATAAGGGGTTGTCTGGTTGTATTACTTACTAATGCAATTTATGTTGGGGGGAAAAAAATACACACACACACACACACACACACACACACACACACACACACACACATTGTGATAGAGACAGAAAGGCAGGAAAGGAGAGAGATGAAAAGCATCAATTCTTCGTTGTGGCTCCTTAGTCTCTTTAGTTGTTCATTGATTGCTTTCTCATATATGCCTTGACCAGGGGGCTACAGCAAAGTGAATGACCCCTTGCTCAAGCCAGCGACCTTTCTCTCAAGCCAGCGACCTTTCTCTCAAGCCAGCAACCTTGGGTTTTAAGCCAGTTACCTTTGGGCTCAAGCCAGCAACCATGGGGTCATATCTATGAACTCACGCTCAAGCCAGCAGCCCCGCGCTCAAGCTGGTAAGCCCGTGCTCAAGCCTAATGAGCCCGCACTCAAGCCAGAGACCTCAACCTTGGGTCCTCCACATCCCATCTGACACTCTATCCACTGCATCACCACCTGGTCAGGCTTGTGTTGAATTTTATGAGCAGTAATTTTAACTTTTGTTTTTCCTCACCTTAAAAGAAATGTAGACTCATCAGTTAAAATAAAAATTTGAAATCCAGGCATGATGGTATATATTAGAATGGAAAATTCCTAAAACCTCACATCCTGAGATAACCGTGGTCAGCAAGTTTTCCTCTAGATTTCTTGTGCCATTTCAATTCTGACCTGTAATTATACCATTAATTACATTAACTTGTGTTTGTGATGGTAAATGGCTGTGAATTGTTTTCTAACTCAGAAATGGTACTAACATGCTGCAATGGGGAAGGGACACCATCCAAGGCCATTACCTGGAGGCCCTCCAGGGCTCCCGACAACCTTCTAGGATTCCTGTTCGTATGCAGGTTGTGTGTAGGTATGTTGTGGGCTGGGAGTCTGCATTACTAGCGTGCTTCCAAGTGATGTCCTGCTTCTGCTTGGCAGACCTAGTTTGAGCAGCAGGACTAAGTTCCGCCCCTGTGACTCTGCTCAGAGAGAGCTAGTGTGACACTTCCAGGTTTATGTGCATGCTGCGAGCAAGCTGATAGCCGGCCAGTCTTACAGACAGACACATTCATCACTGGTTATCACGGTTGTAGGCAGCCATCCAGATACATCAAGAATGTGTAGTCCTGAGGAATAAAAGCTCCTATGTCATCCAGCAGCTTTGATTAAACATTGTATGCACTTTCAAATAGGCGGACAGAGCATGTGCTTATGGGAAAGGGTGACTCCAAAGTGGTATATCTGTGCAGACAGCACTGCTATGAAACAGAAAGGAGCAGAGCAAAAGGAGCTTTGTCCGCCAATAACTGCCATTTTCTATGGAGTCCAATAGTCCCTTGTCTCATTTGTGGTACTGAGCGGTCTTCTGTATTCACAAATCTATCTTCTTATTCCCAAACCATTTTGTTGTTGTTGTTGTTTATCTTAATCTGTGCTACAAAAGTATATTTATGAGATGATGTAAAGGTTCTAAAGTTAGACTGTGGTAATGATTAAACAACTCTTAATTTGCTAAACTTGAATTGTACACTTTAAAAGTGTGATTTTTTTTATGTCATATGAATTATCCCACTAAATCTTATTTTGAAAGAATAGGAGGGAGGGAGGGAGGGACGAAAGGAGGGAGGGAAAGAAAAGGAAAAGAAAAGAGAGAGAGAGAGAGAAAGGGAGAGAGAGAGGAAGAAAGGAGGAGGGGAGAGGAGGGTAAGGGAGGAGAGTATATTTAAACAAATGGCATTTAAAATCCAAATCTTGGGCAGACTCAGACTCTGAAAGCCCCTGTCCTAGTGTCCCAGGCTTGCCTGGTAGAGCTCCACTGCTGCCCTGTCTCCTGCCTCTTCTGCCCCATCTGCCTGGTCTCCTCTGTGAGCAGTGAAAGCTTCAGCTCGCTTTTTCTTCACTTGTGAATTCACACATATACTTACTGGTGGTGATTGGACAGTCACTTTTTGGTGAGAAAGTGGAGGCTGGCTGCCTGCCTGTGGGTCTTAAACTGATTTAGCTCCTGCCCAATTCAAACCTCACTTGTGCTGCAGCCTGCAACTTGGTGCTCACTCGGTGGGGGAGACAGCTGGACTTGAGTCCCTTGTGGGTGAGGTCAGTGGCTGCCATGCACATCAGAGTTGGAAGCTCGAGATGGTTGGAATAATAAAGAAAGCCTCAAAACCAACATTTTAATATTACTTGTAAAGATTTCTTTTTCTTACTCAGAGTAGTGCATGCTTATTGAAGAATATTTACAGCATTGTTCTTAGTTTTTGCTTGATCATCAAAGCTTACTAGAAATGCATGTTCCTCAGTCCTGTCATAGACCTTGAACTAAGTTGGATTCCAGGAACCTGCCTTTTTAACATGCCCCCTAGATCATGCTCATAGGCATGTTAACTTTTTAGAACCATTCATGTTGAATATACACAAAAATATGTAAAAAAGAAAAAAATTGAAAACACATGTAATCTACTCTTAATGATTACTACTTTGGGGGACTAATTCCTTATAGCAGTTTTACCCCCGCATATGTGTACGTGTGTCTGTCTTTATGTGTTTTTACAAATTGTATTTGTATTATATTTATAGTTTTGTACTTATTTTTACCTTCTGCTTAACATTATATTCAAGTATTTTCCCATGCCACTAAATATTCTCCAGAAATGTGATGATTAAACATTTACTTTCTGGTCCATTTTAGCCTCCCTCATTTTAAAAAGCTCATCCCAGGCCAGGACAGGGGCAAAAGGCAAATGACCACCTTCTCTCTTGCTGGATGCCTGTTTTGTAAATTAGCAGGTGGGTTCCATTTTAGGGGGATTCACACAGACTTTTCTTCTATAGGTGGGCACATTGGAAAGGCGTGTAATTTGGATGTCTTTTTAGTTTCATATGCAGATAACACTGGGGAACAATTTTTTTTTTCATTTTCTGTTGCATGAGGTTTTAGAAAGGTTTCTATATACTTCTGCATTGCTGATTCCAAATCTGAAATCTCTGTTTTGGTGCATGCTCTAGTTTTTATGCAATTTTAATTTCTTTTTGTTACAGTTAATGACATGCATTGTTTTTTAAATTAGAGTTAATGGGCAACGACTCTTGGATTGAACAGAACCACAAGGCAATTAATGTTCTACAAACATCACTTTAACATAATTGTAGTTGTTTTTAAATGTAAAACATTATTATCTGATAAAAATCATCCTCTTATTTTGTTTTAAGATTGAATTATGGCGCTTTGAATAGGCATAAATGTAAGAATAGTCCTGATACCTTCTGTTATATATGTGGCTGTTGTTACATACTTCAACGTCAAAAGCGCAATATTTCATCATTTGTGACACGTGCATATATTGCCTATTTTCAAGTTTCCCTTGGCGATCAAGACAAGAATTGGGCTCCTCATATTGTGTGTCATAATTGTGAGGAAATGCTTCGTGACTTCACAAAAGGAAAACGCAAAGGAATGCCTTTTGGTATTCCCATGGTTTGGCGTGAACCTAAGGACCACAACAGTGACTGTTATTTCTGTCTGATCCAAACCAAGGGCACCCACAAGAAAAAACAGCATTGAGTCACTTATCCTAATATTCCTTCAGCAATACGACCTATCTCACACTCTGTGACACTCCCAGATCCAGTTTTCAATGGTTTTATTTCTTCTAAGGACAAAGAAAGTGAACATGGTGATCAGGTGTATTTTGATAAGATGCATGAGGAAATGGTTGTAGAATCTGAAGGGTCTTCTTCTGATGCCAAGCAGTCATTAAGCCCTCAGCAGTTTAGCCAACCTGAATTGAGTGACTTAGTAAGAGATTTGGGCCTATCAAAGAAAGCAGCTGAGTTATTAGCCTCCAGGCTTCAAAAAAAAATGCACTTCACGGGTCAGCTAAAGTATCCCATTTCAGGAAGCATGAACAAATTTTTGAAGACCTTTTTTCAAAGACAAACACTTTGTTTAATGTCATGATATCAGTAGTCTTCTCAGCCAGCTAGGTGTTACCACATACAGTACAGTCCAACAGAATGGCGGCTATTTCTTGACAGCTCTAAACAATGGCAGACTACTGCTGCAGCATCAAATGAGATTGTCCTCAACAGGTACACAAACGCAAGGGATACAAACACAAATTTTTGCCTGAATAGACTTTAAATAAGTTTGCGCAAATTTTATTATTAAAATAAGTGTTTTAATATGTTCTTTTTCGAAATTGTAGACAAATTCTGATACAATCATATCTTTTAGTGTATTAGTGTATTTACTACATTATATAAATTATTATATTTTCACTTGATCTTAGCCAAAAGGCTGAGAAGTGATATAAATTATTATATTTTCACAAAGATGATGCCCAAGAAGAAAGTGAACATGGTGATCAAGTGTATTTTGATAAGATGCATGAGGAAATGGTTGTAGAATCTGAAGGGTCTTCTTCTGATGTCAAGCAGTCATTCTACTTCATTATGTTAAACTAAATGTTGAAAATTTTGCAATAAGATGAAAACCTAAAACCTTGAATTGCAAAATAACTTTAGCTTACAGAGAAAAACTAATGTCAGATTTGATATCAGCACACTCGACTTAGGTAAGAACAAGTGTTTTCGTGGATGCAACAAAAATTTTAGCAGTCTAATTAATAGCCAACTCATAACTTATGGACAGTTCTGTATGGAATTCTAGAAAATGTTCCATTTTTACTTTTGCCCTAAAGTGAATATGTTATGCACCATAGTGTTGTCTACACCTGAACCCACCATGCTTTTGACATCAGGTAAAATCATGTCTGGCAGGTTCCTATTTCTTATACAGTAACCAGGTCTCTTGTACATAAATAATTTTAACTTAGATTATTAATTATCAAGAGGTAATTTTTAAAAGTATTTTAAATGTTTTTATTGTTATGTTTTATTGTTTGCAATTTAACAAATGTCAACCACAAAATGATTCCATAGGTTCACTTCCTTTAAACAGCAATAATCATGATTTTAATGTTTATTAATCTAAATACCTCTCAAATTGTAGATCACTACTTTCTATCAAAAGATGTGCCAATCAAAAATAATCTTAGTTATCTGCAAAATACAGGAAAGAGATAGCTCTAAATTCCCTACATCTAGATTATTCTGGGTATGGGCAATTAGGAAGTTTCAAAAAAGAAATATGTAAGTAATTTTGTGTTTGTTTGTTTGGTTTCTGGGTAAACTTTGGGAGTCATTCACTTGCAGACACTATTTAAATGTCCATCCTCTTTCTTCTGTGACAGATGCCAGAGACGCAGAACAGCTGAGCAAGAACAAAGTGACACATATTCTGTCTGTCCACGATAGTGCCCGACCTATGTTAGAGGTAAGAGAGCCGTGATCTGTGGTGGCACAGAGGACCCAGGTGAAGGCAGCCATGTTCTCTGACACCATTGCTGGCTGCATTAATTTTGTGCCCAGACCAGACGTAGGTCCATTCTCTGTCCATGGAGTGGTGGAAGGGTGTGTTGTTTTTCAGATTGTACTCCTGCTGCACTGCTAGGTGGGCTTCCTTGGCTTTGTGCCAAAGAATCAGCTGATGATGAATTTATTCCCCTCTGGATTTTAAGGACATTTAAAACCCATTTTATTCCTTTCAAAATTTTCTCTGATTTTAGTATCCAAAGGAGTTGGGCTGCTCATTGCCTGATTTTTTTCTATTTCAGCTCAATTGTATACCTTTTACACTTGGAAATAAAAGACAGTGAAAGATAAACTGCCAGTGGAGACTTCCCAAGGCTTCTCTGGTACAGAGGCGATCGGTGTAGGCACTGTTGTTTCGTTTTGGTTTCAAGTTAGCAGGATGTGTCTACCTAGACACTCATTTTGGAAGCATCTTCAGTATTACCCTAATGGACTGTTTGAGTTGTTGACCACGAGCAAAATCTATTTCTGTTCATTAGCCTTGATAGAGCCCAAGTTCCCTCTGTTTAGGAGACAAAGCATATGTGGTTGTCATGTGTTTCGTGTTTTTCTATTTTAGGATGAGCTGTTGGAGACAATGGAGTGACTTGTTTTGAAAGAAATAATCCTAATTTAAGCTGTTTTCATTTACATTCACATTATACATGGATAAGTAATATATTTTTTCTTTTAAATCTCTCTATTTTCCTTAGCCATTAGATCTGCCATATCTGCCATATTTTGTTAGTGTAGAGCAAATGAGGACATGGGATAGTAAGCGATTCCGTTTAATGTTAGGGTACCAAAAAACCATTGGTGGTAATCAATGCTCAGTTCATTTATCCAGCTCTGTGAGCTCATACTTCCTTCTGTTGTCTAGCTCATGGTTTCTTGTTAAGGTGCTATAATTTGTGTTGCAGCAAAATTCTATTGAAAACCACAGTAGCAACAGTAACGCATCATTTTTGGAGCAGAAAGGTGCTTTTGAAGATGGCCATTTCATTTTTTCATCTACTAATGTCAATTTATATTTAAAGCATAGACAAGCTATGACCATGATGATAAGTTAAGTATAAACTGGTCATGATTGATTTTCTGTTAAATCATAACATGTTGCTTGAGGTTTCCTTTATTTTAACAAATGACATGGATGTCACCGTGCAAGCCTACCTCCCGACTCTATACTCCATTTAATGGAGCTTGTGGTCGTGTATGAGCACGGCCCTTAATTAAGTCTGTTTGCATTGTGACTGCTGTCTAGTTACAAGATCTTCAAGGGTTAGAAATAGAAAAGCTCTATCCCCTGCCAGCCCAACCTCTTTATTTTGCACATGGGGAAATGAAGGGCTAGAAAGTAAAGAAGCGGGGCTATAACCTGTCATAGAGACCACTGTTTATGTAAAATCTTCAGAGCTATGGACAGTGTTCCCATCGATAATAAACTACACATTTTTTTTTTATTCCCTCTATATCTGAGTCTATAAAGACAGATTATTCCCTGAAAAATGAAAGAGAAACTGCACCTGCTCTTCACAGGGATGGCTCTTACCAGTGACATCCTGTTGTAGCCTTTGGTACTATTATTACCTCAGCTTGATAATAAGCACTTTCCCATGATCTCATATTTGTCATGATTGGGTCACTATTTTTTAACTTCACAAGCGATTTATTAATACATTCTTATAAAAACTGAGGCACCAAGAGTTATTGCAACTGACATACTCATATTAAGTTATTCGAATAGAGGAGACTCACCAGGCAGGGATCCTGACGTTTCAGGCCTTTGGTTAGCCCCTGCCTGATGCTACCCGTCTTAAATTGCACATTCAGTTCCAAAAGCCGCGGTCTCAACCAGCCTGAGAAGTCAGGGACATTGTTTGTTTAGAGTAGGTAGGGAATTAAAATAGATTTTATTCTGTAGCAGCTTCATGTTATGCTGACCTTTTGTGATATCCTGGTATAGGTAGAATACGCAGTGTGGAAGATTTACCCAGGTTTTGTGCCTCTTACCTCCCCTTTGGTGTAATCTGTTGCAACACCTGGCCAATAACAATACTATAGAAGTCCACCCACCATGAAAATCCTCCTGAGTATGCTGAAGACATCTCTAGTTATTATGCATTTATTGATTTTATTCAGGAAAGACTTTAAGGAACATGGTTTATTTTAATTAGATTAGATTGAGTTTTCTATTATTTGGGTTATATTTGGAGGGGCTTTCCAATATGGTATTAGCAGGTTCTCATACTCTTCCTAGCAACCCGATAGGCAGAAGAAAATGGAAGACATTGTTCTTGGACCTCTATAGTGGCTAGGCCTTGCCTCTGGTCAGGTGGAGCCAAGGAGTCTTTGAAGCTGTTTTGATGGATGAGACAAGATTTCTTTATCTTCTGAACCGAAGATATGAAGCGAGGTGCGCAATTAAGGGAAAGAGGTCTGAAGCTTCAATTATTCTGTCTTCTGAAGAGTGTTGGAGGAGCAGATCTTCCAGAATGAAGACTGAGAAACTTGGTAGACACTTGGGAAACTTCATACTCACTTGAGTCAGCCCTAAACCACCATATGAGATTCTTAAGAGCTTTGATTCCATTTTTATGCCAGCTGAACAGGGTCCTAGAGATTACCCACTTAACTCCATCACTGTGAGCACAAGGAAACTGAAATTCAGAGACATGAAGAGACTGGCACTTGATCCTGTAGCTGGTATGTGGCTTCATGGAAACCTGGATCTTCTCTCTCAGGCCAGAGATTTTCCCAGAGTGCCTCACTGCCTTGGTCCTCTGATTCCCCTGATTTTGCTATCAGTATTAGTAGATATTTTCACATAAGATTTGGGAAGATTGTACCATTTGCACGCTTATTAGCAGTGTATGACAGTGTGTGGTTCCCCAAGCCATCACCAACACAGAGTCTTATTCTTCTTTACTTTTAATTAGCAACATTTCTTTCCTCACACTGTTGAATCCCTTGTCTAGACATCTCTTCCTTTTGAAGACAGAGAGTTAATGATATATTGTTTTCTTGAGTTCCTACTACATGCCAGGCCCCAGGGTAGATAACAGTATTAAGACTCAACATTTGCCCTGGCAAAGCCCTTAGTGTATAAACAAGATGTGTATTATGGTTGTTTTACATATGTATGTGAATAACAATGACAGGCACTGCAAAAGGAGCTCCGGCTCTGGGCAGGCACTAGGACAAAGGCGTAGGAGCTCTGAGCATGAGGCCTGTCTTCTGCCACGTGCATCTGGAGGCATTTGCAGTGACCAGGCGTTTGATTGAGTCTTTGGAAATAACTGGGAATTTTGGAAATCTGGTTGGTAGTATTCCAGCCAGGAGAGGCTGATGGACAGTGACAGGACATAACTTCTGGTGGGGGCCCTGACTGTGCAAGGTCACACTTATTTAGTTCAGTCCTCCCAGAACTCTGTGAGCCCAGCAACGCATCATCCTGGTACCTTCATAGCATAATTAGGTCTGACAACTTGCTCACCTCACCTGCTAGCCAATGACAGAACTAAGAGGAAAAAATTTCATTGCCACACACATAATTTCAATAGGGTTAAGCCTAGACCTGTAATTGCTGTAGTTTTTGCTTCATAAGACGCACCTGACCATATGACACACCTAGGGTTTTAAGGAGGAAAATAAGGAAAAATATATTCTGAACCAAATGATATGTTAAAATATTTAATAATATACCGTATTTTTTGCTCCATAAAATGCACAGGTATTTTCCCCTCCACTTTTTTGGGGGGGGGGGGGATGCGTCTTATGGAGCGAAAAATAGAGTATAACATATAAATGGGGGAAACCCTTATCTGTTTCTGTGTGTATGACTCGGTTGGGAATTTGCATTTGGTCAGAAGTGTTTTCTTATTTGTGAGCCTGGTCTTGAGCATCTACTGACTGCTTCAGATTTGAGGAGCGGCAGAAACTCCTGTCACAAAGATGGTGCTTTTTAAAATCAGAAGTCTCACATTGTTTATAGGTACTGAGGAAGTAATATTGAGTAATGAAAGGTCTCTCCCTTCCCCTGAAAAAAGAAACAGAACTTTATCTTTCTAATGTAAAAAATTTCAGAGTTTGTTTCATTTTTCATTCTGGGTATTTAACAAGGACACCTGCAGGAAACAAAACTATTTTTCACTATTCACAATGCTTCAAAAAAGTAGTCTCATTCTTTTACTGGCGTAATATGCCATGAATTTTTAATTTTAATTAATGTTTATTTTAGGATCAAATTGAACAAATATTGTTTGGTCTCTTGATGTGTGAAACAATGTCTCTTGATGTGTGAAATATTAACCCCTGTACATTTAAAGCAAAGCATGGTGTGTATACAGAGGAGTTTTTGAGCTTGAATTCAGCTTGGATGTTCTTTCCATTTTAGGTTGAGACTTTTATATTTTGAACCTTTCAAGTTGCAGTTTTTTAAATAATAAGCTTTTAAGGAATAAGGTGTTTTCATTGGTGGGCATTTATTCCTGGTGGACTTTATTTTATATTTCCTTGAGCCCCAAAGACATTCTGTTTTGGAGGTATTCAGGTTCAAAATTTAATTCTGACAGTTTTGTTTGTAGTTGGCCACTTGTCCTGGCTCTAACTTATTGTCAGCTCTCTGCCCGCAGTGCTGCTTCACGGCAAGGGAACTCCCCGGTCTGCTCAGGCTGTGGCGCCGGGTCTCCGAGGCCCCTGGAAGGGCCCATTCACTTGCCACGTGGCTGTCAGCTGACCGACCCCATTTCTCTTTCCAACTGCAAAACAAACAAGAACCAAGTTTTTAAGTGGCATTTGAAGTATAGGAAACTGTGATTCTTTGTGCAATTATTTCTCTCACACTTATATTGCTCACCCAAGTACTACCCTCCCCTCAAAGCTCAGTCCAGCTCTCCTTCTGGGAAGGACACTTCCAGTGCCCTTCAACCTCAGGACTTCTTCCCTTTTTCTATAATGCATGTGTTTGTATGCTGTTGGGTTGTGACTTTGTATGTTCTGTGGCGGCTTCTTTCTTCTTTAATACATCAGTGGCCACTTGACCCCTGTTTGATTATTCAGCTCTTCACTGCCTCTGTCCAGGCTCCTGAGCTGGTCTCAGGGCTCCTGCTGGCCGGTGCTCCATTGAGGTCCCCCTGCCCACCTCCAGGACTCAGCCTGGTCTGGGGCACAGGGTCCCTCTTCAGATACTTCCTGAGCATAAGAGCCACATGCACTTTCAACTCTGTTCTAAAGTGAAATACTGTGTCTTTGGTGACTTGTAGCTCCCTGGGATGGAGGTGAGGGTTGAAAGAAGATGTGCTAAGAATGATATATTAATCGCAAGTGATCTATGAAGCCAGAGGGTATGGTTAATTCATTGTAGCTTCATTTATGTGGATTGTTTGTGCAGTTTTTGGCTTACAAGCATTGGCAAATGCAGATGTCCTGTTTTATAGAGCTGCTGTGGCCTATGTATAGTTCAGGATTACCTTGTGCTAAGTTATTACAACCAAGAATCCCCTGTGAGACTTCTGTGACCTCCTGATTGATCTCTTAAGTGTCCTTCAGCTACCTTTGGTTGACATTAGAAACATGGTCCTATAAGGAGAACACTACATCAAAGACACAGCCAGCGAATAAGAAATTAGAAGAGGTGCCACGGCCACAGCAGTGTGCTCAAGGTAGAGGCAGAGTTGGTTAAAATGTTGTCTCAGGTTTCAGGGAGCTTATAGCCAGATCATGAAAAGCTAAGAGAACATTCAAGGCACAGGGGCACATGTTCTGGCTCACAAGAGAGAGCCTCCTTGCCTGTGGTCCTCCTCTGGTAACTACACAGGCAGACTTCAGGGCCTCACCCCAGGTATGCCTTTCTTACTGGTGACCAAATCAGTCTTCAGCTCTCAGAACCCACAGGTTCATTCTCTCCATGACCTTCAAGTCACAGGAGCTATAGACCACATTTCCCCTGGCACAGAAAGATAACTGCTGAAAGCTACATGTCTTGTCTTGTACACACAGAGGTATGGGCAAGGATGTTCATTCACTGCAGCTCTGTTTATAATAGCAAAAAATTGTAGCCAACCTACATGTTTAGCAGAAGGTTAAGTTCTGTTTTGATAAATCCACATTAAGAAATAGTCTGCAGAGGCCCTGGCCCTCCTCTACAGTAGAGCATTGGCCTGGCGTGTGGATGTCCCAGGTTCAATTCCAAGTCAGGGCATACAAGAGAAGCGCCCATCTACTTCTCCACCCCTCCCCATCTCCCTCCTCTTCTCTGTCTCTCTGTTCTCCAACAGCCATGGCTCAGTTGGAGCAAGTTCGTCCCAGGTGCTGTGGATGACCTCATGGCCTGACTTCAGGCACTAAAATAGCTTTTTTGCCAAGCAACAGAGCATCGGCCCCAGATGGGCAGAGCATTGCCCCATAGGGGGTTTTTCAGGTGGATTCCAGTCAGGGCGCATGTGGGAGTCTGTCTCTCTACCTCCCCGCTTCTCACTTAAGGAACAAAAGAATATGCTGCAGAAATTCAAAAAGAAGGGTAATGTTTATATGTCTGTACAGAGAAAGATTGTCAAGCAAAAGCAAGTTGTAAAATAATATCTACGATGTGATCTCATTTAAGTGGAATTAAGTACCAATTATATATTTCTGATGGACATATGGAAGGGTGTAAATGCACACATAAGTGTTGGAAAGGACCTTATCAAACTTCTAAGATGGTGAAGAAGAAGTAGATTAGAAAGAGAGAAGAGGGTGGAAAGGAGGAGTTTCACTTTTTCTCTATTATATATTTTTTGTAATGGGAGTGTCTTTCTAGTATCTCTCTGAATGAAGAAAGGTAAGGACAGAAGACAGGCAGGTGAGTGGCCATACTCTTGGTGTCAAAATAGTGACAGGAGATTGCATTTGGGTGTTCAGGCATGACTAGAGTGGGTTCTATATTTGGTTACAGTGCTCCCTGTAGATTCATGTGTGAACGTGTGACATCACACAAGCTACATCCTTGTCAGCCATGGTCAGTAGATACAAAACATTCATTTCCTTCATTTCGTTAGAGGGAGAAGTTAGCACAAGATACAGATTTCGAATGTATAGATTTTATTCTCAATACTAGTTATGTTCTACTTCTACTTGATTATTCCAGTTAAATAAGTTTATGACCTTTTTTAGGACTCATAATTCCTTTAGTTATGTAGTTTGAAGCATTGAACAAGATTTCCTATTTGGATTGGCTGTTGTTTCCAGTGTGGATGAGTTCAGTTATTTTACTGGCATTGCAGAAAATAGCACAGTATGCAATCACTAATGAGGTGCAGGACCCTTGAAAACAGATCATTGTGTGACCTGGGATGGTTTTCAGACTGGCAGTTGTTTCCAGTGAGCCTAAGGTGTTCTCACCTCTCTAGGAAATTCTCTTTGATGACACCCAAATATCAGTGGTACCCACTATATACCAGTGGCTCTCAGCAGCTTTCATGTGCTAGGTAAATTTGTTTGAAACCAACCTCAGACTTAAATAGAAATGACTCAAACAGAAATGATCATGGTAGGTATTGAAAACTATCTAGTAATTGCTCTTTCTCGAGTCAAGCTGTATCTGAGCTCCTTGTGTGTGGGCGTCAAGTGCTGGAGAGGCAGCTACATCTGGCTGCGGACCCTTCTGTCACTAACTCCTTTGCAAGTGGAGTCCTAAAGCCAGAATTGCAACAGGAATGGACTTGAAAGGGCTTTAAATCTTCTGTTACTTCCTTGAGTCTAGAGATGAATTGTTATTTTTGTCTCTAAATGAAAGAGATCTGTGTTAACCTTCCTTTTGCCTGGCTTTCTAGAGCACCCTGCACTTTAGCTGTGGACCTTTATTTAGTATTCATACTTAGCAGCATCTCCATATAACTGAAGACTTCCTCAAAGCGTGTTTCTTACACTTTTTCTTTAAGTCAAGTCCCAGTTTCTTCCTCATTCCCTGTTGACGTCCCGCTGGTCCCACCTCTCCCGCCCCACCTGTGTCATTGAGGACAAACACATGGTGTACAGGTGCTGTGTTCCCCGACGTGCTGATCTAGTGTGCATTCCTCCCAGCAGCAAGACCTGCCAGGGTCTCCAAACCAAGGTCTCAGGAGAAGCATGTAGCACATGGTCTGTCCACTGTGTGGCAACTGCAGTGGTCGTATTCACTGACGCGAGAGCGGCTAGGTTGCCATAAGTACGAAGTGCATGGTGTGGTGGTATGGTAGTGGTTTGTGCCCGTGGCCTGGCGGATTTGGGAAAGACTTTGTGAAGAGGGGTGTGTAGGCAACCTTGTAGGATGAATATGGTTTGGTTCAGTGGGGAGCTATGTCTCAAGTAGGAGGAGTCTTTTTAAGCTAGTCAGGAAGGGGGAAACAAGACCAAAGCCACTGGAGATGTGTAGAAGTCAACAGCTTATAGACTGAAGAAGGTGGTCAGCCTGGTAGGGTGAGGTGGTGCTATCTTCAGTTCTCCTTTTAGGAACACTGGGCATTATTCCTTTAGATCCAGCAGAAGTTTATTAAGTAACTACTGTGTGGTAGGGGTTGGGGATAAAATACAAATAGGAGTAAGGTGGGGTCCAGTGTTAAGAAGGGACAGGCACAGATTTCCTTACAACAGTGTAGTTGCAGATATGTAACAGAGGTGAGGGTCCGTGAGGCACTCAGGAGAAAATGGCTAACTCTGCCAGGTCAGCCAGGCTTTGCCAAGGAGTTGACACTTTTGTGCCATACTAAAGGATAACAGGTTTGCTAGGTAGTAATGGTGAGAAGGAGCCAGTGGAATGGGTAACCGGGTGTGCGGAAGCACAGAGCATACAGAGGCAGCGTGTGTTCTGGGACTCATGACTAGCTCCTTGGAGCAGGTCTGCAGGGTGGCCAGGCTGGAAGAGGAGGCCCAGAGCAGATTAGGAAGAGTTTTATTTGTCAGGTTGAGGCTAAACTTTATCTTGTGTGAATCAGAGACTTAGCAAAGGTTTGTGAACAAAGTCAGGTAACACTCAGATTTTTTTTCCAGGATTTTGACTAGGGAAAGAGATGGAGTGAGAGAGATTGATACCAAGGAAGCTGTAGGGACACTCTTACCCTTATCCTGGTCAGAAGTGATGATGGTTTGAACTGGGATGCTGGGAGGTGGAATGTTCTCCATAGAAGTAATTTTCACAAAATGACTCAGCAAGGCTGTGAATCAAAGGATGGGAAAAGATTCCTAGCATCCATGAACCAAAAGAAAGGTGACAGCAGTAGTCATATCAGCTAAATAGAACTGAAAGCAAAAGAAATGAAATCATTACAATAAGGGGAACAGTTTATCAAGAAGTTACAACAGCCATGAATTCATGAATTTGTAGGTACTTCATAAAGCAGCTTCAAAATATAGAAAGCCATTTCTGAAGTGGAACAAATAGGAGTTATTCACTGGTTGGACATGGGGAGTGTAGCTGGGGGGGGGGGGTGTTAAGGATATCTGAGGTCACGGCTTGGTGGACTGAAAGAACAGCTGTGCCACTGAAGGATGTGAGTACTCCAGGAGGCGGAGATGGAGTTGAGAAAGACCAGCTCAGTTCTGAGTGAGATGCTCATGTGATATTCCCAAGTAGATAGAAATGGTAATTGGTACAGGGCTCAAGAGAGAGATTGAGGCTGGCAGTGAAGGTCTCAGCATCACCAGCTAAGCCACTGGGGTTGAATAAGACCATGCAGGAAAATGCTACTACAGCATAACCAAGAGGTTTGGCGATGAACAGAATCCTGGGAGGCTGGAAGCACCTGTCTTTAAGTGGTGCTATAACATTCAAACCATGTAAACATGGGATCCCATCAGTCACCATATGTTGTGAGGTAGATACATGTTGATTACTATTCCTAAGACCATACCTCTTGATGGGTTTTATTTAACCTCAAGTCTTTGGAGTATATATAGTCCTTGGGTTTCCTGCACAGGACACTGCAGGACACGAAGAAGTTGGAGAGGAGTTCTGGGGCAGATATTCTGCGGCTCTTTCGCCATTAACCCTTAACACGAAGGCTCTCGTAGATGGTCATGTTGGCTGTGGACACTAGATGGGGCAGAGTAAGTGACACTTGGTCAAATCTGGAAATCTTTAATAGGGGATGCAATTTTGCCAAGGAGTTTTAAAGGGAAGAGCAGCCTAGTGTAGTGGAAAATACCAAGGAGAGGATTGTGTTTGGGACACACTGAACAGCAGGACCCCCGAGTGTCCTGGTGGTGCTGGCATGGCAGAGGCTGTCTAGCCCCGGAAGACTGAGTTGGTGGCAGGCTCCTTGGGTGCATGTCCTTCCAGTCTGCAGTCAGATGTTTGAGAAGTTATAAGTGGCTAGTTGGTTAATACTCAAAGCAGTGTTAGTGTCTTTATCAATGCCATCATTGTTTTTAGCCATAAGAAAAAGAGTGACTTAAATGTAGCCTGGTTGACTGAAATCTGATTTAAGCAAATTTGCCATTTTCAGGTGCTCATAATAATTCAGTGCTGGTAAGGACTGCAGGTGGACCTTATGCCTGCCACACCTGCAAGGGAAATGATCCAGTCTGACTTTGAAGCCGAGAGTGAAGCAGTGGCCCCTAGCTGGTGTCAGCACTCGGTGCAGGCTGAGAACAGGTCATGCCCACATCACTTTTTGAAGTATTTTCCCTTCTCTGTGGTCTCAGTCTTGGGATGTTTTGGAGACCTTTGTGTGTGTGCTGGGGCAGAGTTGAGTGTTGAACCAGCGTTTGAATTGAGAAATTATTTCTCTCCTTTCAGTTATCACCACAGCTAGTACAGATGTTAAATTTCAGCATTCATTGAGCGGGGCTCCTGCAGAAGACGAGGGGAGTGCAGGAGACAGTTCAGTGTAGCCACTCCTGTGCACAGCACGGGGAGAGGGAGAAAAAGTGCATGTATCTCATCTGAGTTACAGCCTCCTCCTTTTGAGGACCAACTTATGGACATGCTTATTTGCTCCTCAGACTTTTTTTCCCATTAAAGGGGGCGGGGTAACCTACAAGTATTCTTCAGCAAGAAACACAGCCTTCTGCCAGGGAAAGGAGAGGACATTTGGGAAACTTGCCCTCACGCCAACCCTTTATTATTCTAATGGCTGCAAACAGACCTTCCTGATGATTGTGTGATCACGAGGTGAGCTGTCTCAAGCCCAGACTTTGTCTTCAGTCTCCTGGTTTCCTAAGCAGAAACCTTAGAGATCATTGCCAAATGCACTGGCCTTAAGAGCAGGCAGTCAGGGCTTAGGAATGGTGAAACTGGTCTCACTTGAATTGACTATATAGTGAAATACATGGTCAAAGAGAACAGCCCCTCAGCACCCAAGCAGAAGGCAGTCCCAGATCTACTGTGAGTGATTGCTAGTTTAAACTACGTTATAGCATGCCCAAAGACAAAGTAAATCTCATAGCTAACGAAGTAAGAATTACATTTTCAAGCTTTTGATTTTTTTAAATGTTCCTTTAAACTAAGGCTGTGTACCTTTTCTAATGAAGCCTCTCTTGCTGCTGCTCCTACATTTGCAATGACATTGTGGTTCAGTGATTTCAACCAGTCATCTAAAGGTCCTACAGACCCCAGTGAGAGACCTCTGGCCTCCTTGGTGGCCTGTGGTCTCTCTCTCTCTCTCTCTCTCTCTCTCTCTCTTTCTCTCTCTGCTTGTGAGTTCTTCTTGCACAGGCTCTAACCAAGGTGGCCTGGGACTTCCTTCTGTGCCCAGTGCAAGAGGATGCAGCTGTCAAAGTAAAAATAGCCCATGGATTGCTTTCAATGGCAGCTGTTGAGGAAAGAGGACTTCATGAAGTACTGCCCCTTTGAAGGAAGAATCTGGAATACTGACCAGCCAGTACTTAGAGCAGAGCAAGGAAAGTGATTCCCTTTCCTGTCGTGTTTGGGAAGTAGAATACCTCACCCCTGCTGTATGTGTATGTACCATGAAACTTAGAAGTTTAGTACAATCTCTAATAACCCACATTCACCTGCATTGTCATAGAATGCTTTTTCTTATAACTAGGAGAAACGAGAGAGCTCCTGTTCTCTGCTTTACTTCTCTGCACCCCCAGCTTGGAGCTCCGTAGCTCTTCCTTTGCAGCTCACACCTGGCCTTCACCGCATCCACCTTTTGCTTGTTGTTTGCCAGCCCATGGGGGATTGGCCAACTCTCTAGAGCAGTTTCTTGATCGGTGTCAGTGTGTGCTTCATTCTCGAAACCATTACCAGGGTCTGATTCCACATGAAGGATGTGACATTAGGCCCAAGGGATCATGAGTGTTATTTAGAAAAATCTTCTTAAGTTATGTGGATTGTGTCCAAGCTTAAAGACAATTTGCAAAGCCAATAGCTTACCTTGCAGTAGGGATATCATTTTGTGTCCAGTGAGGGGTCTGCTTGTGTTTGTGTTTGGTCATCTGTGTTAGGGACTACAGTGCTGTGCTGCTCCCTGAGTAGAGAGCTATATTTAAGAAGGAAAACAGTCACCCTGCCAAGGTAGTGAGCACGGCTCAGGCATGCACACTTCTCGTCTCAGGGACAAACTGAAAAGTGAACGTGGTTCTCTGCGCTGGCTTTCCTGGCTCACCTGCTGTCAGCATTCTGCCACCTGGCCTGTGCAGCCCATGTGTGCTGATAATGGCATACTGCCATCAAAGTGGAGGCCGTGACAACAAACTTGCCTTCCACCATTAATTTAGCACCTACCACCTGCACTTAATATATTGCATCTAATTTCCTTGTTTAAAAAGTTCTGTAGTAGAGGGAAATTCCTCTGTCTCATTCTCTTGCAGAGTAGGACGGGAACTGAACACAACTAAGGATTGAATGTTGCAATTCCAAGAAGGGGGTGTGCTATATCATATTTAAACATAGAGGGCACACAATAACTTTGTCAAATATTAGTGTCTAGATCAGGGCTTGGCACACTCTTTCTATCAAGTCTCAGACAGTAAATATTTTGGGCTTTGTGGGCCGTAAAGTTTCTGTGGTTAACTGTTGTCCCCTGTAGTGCAAAAGGAGCTCAAGACAATATGACAGTGGCCATACATGGCTGTGTCCCCAAAGTTTCAGCTGGTCAGCTCTGCTCTTCATGGCCAGGTGGCGGGGATCATAAACTGGAATAGATCTTACTGACCAGGCCAGCATTGCCAGGGGTCTATGATGGGCCTAAAGCTTGCATCTACAATGTAATGCCAAGCTTGAAAATTTCTCAGCATGTTGCATTCCTTCACCTTAGTTACAATTTTCCACTGTTAGTGAGACCAGTCACAATATCCTGCTGAGACTATTGAGAAGAGTGGTTTTGTATGAAGATTACAGAACCGACATCAGGCTGGTTAACTCTTTTGCAGATCTGTGCAGATCAGCAGTTGAAAACCACTAATTTAGAGCACGTAGAAAACTAGGGATGGAGGCCTAGCTCTTTAAGATTACCCACACCTGGCCTGCATGGCTCTGGAGCCAGCTCTAGGTGCCTCTGTTCAGCCAGGGGACAGTGCTCTGAGGGCATGCTGGATTGGCCACGATTGGCCGCCATGTACTTAAAATTGTAAAAGTGGATATCCCTTCTCATGTAGTCCTTCCTTTACTTCACAACTTGAATGGATGGTCTTTGAAGAGAGAAGAGCTAGGATACTGAGAGAAAGATGGCTAAGATAGGATCTGTGCATTGGAGGGATTTGGAGTCTAGAGAGACTGACCATTCACCAGCAATTACTACCCTTTGTCCTGGGTCCCTGGTGCATTTGTGCTGGCTTTGTGTTGTGTTGTGTGTTGTGGGGGCATTCAGAACAGGGAGCTGGAGTCAGTCTGAGGGGAGGGAGTAAGGTCAGGGAAGGCTCAGGGGAGCTTTTACTGAGGAAGTGCTACTGGAAAGAGTCTGAAGGACAAGGGTATTCCAGAGAGAAGAAACCACAGGAACCCTGAGGAATGTGGGCAGGAAAGTACAAGACATTTGGAGAGGCTCACAAGCTGGTCAGGATACCTAGGGTTTGGTGAGTTGGGGGGGAGTCACAGAGGGCAAGTATGAAGGTGAGGTCAGGAGGTCAGCTGTGGACAAGTATTAAAGGACTGAGGACAGGATCATTTTTATTTTGCAGACAGGAAGGACCCACTGTTGTTGAGAGCCAAGATAAATGACCAGATGTACATTTGTATGTTTTATAAGGAGACTCTGTAGAATGCTCCTGAATTTCCTACCGTTGACTTCTCCTGATAATTGCTAAGCATCAGTGTTCATCCACAGTAATATTTTTAAATCATCATTGAGCATTAACATTTATTAAGTAATACTGTGCAGTTACTTGGTTTGGAGACTGCTGAAACTGGCCCTGCTTTCTTGAGTCACATTGAGTACATCAGCAAGTCCCCAGATAGAACTGAAATCACAGAAGAGGGCTTTCAGTGGTGGGTTTGAGCTGGTGTGAACCTTCCTCACTCTCTTCCCATAACCCGCCCTTGTTGGCTCAAGGAACTGTGATGTGCTGACTATGCCCACTTGAGCCTTTCATTGAAATAGCTTGAGCAAAAATAAGCATTTGGGTCCTCATCTGTTGATCTGACGAGTCAAATGTATGTCATTTTTTGACTAACCTGAAAGAAGTTAACAGGTGTTAGAGGTTTCTCATTTGCATTTTTTTTTTCACAAAATCAAACTAAGGGCTAAATCTTATCTTTCCACTCTGACCTTACCACCACTCCCCGCCCCTCAAGCACCAGAGTTCTTGGAAGTTGTTATTTGTAGTAGAGTAGTGTTTCCTAAATTTAGCTAGTGCAGGAGGAATCAGTGGCAAATAGGTACCTTTAGGAAGATTCATCTTCAGTTTAGAACCTGGACTTAAAACAAGAATTATGTATCACAGTTGAAGGATGGTACTTATCCTCTGTGGTCATTTTCTAGTTATTTATTTGAGATTTTTAATATGGTACAAATAGTTAAAAAGAGAGGTAGCTGAGAATCTCACCCACTAGCCCTTACCTGCTTTTGTGTTTTATGCTAACTTCCAGTTTTTAGTCCACAGACAGACATGTTTTGCAGATGTAATCTTACTATGTATATACTTTTATATTCTAACTTTTCCCTTTAAAATGTTATTGGCCATGTGAAAATTCTTAAACTCAGAAATAATAGTAAAAATACATGTGTCAGACACTGGGTTTGGCTCCCACACACGTACACTACATGGGAACTTCCATGTGCTTTCTTTGGAGCACAACGCTCTGCGCTGCGCGCAAGGGGCTTGATAACGGATACTAAGGCTGTAAAATCTACCATTTGTATCTGAAAACAGCTTCAAGTCCGTGATGGCCATTTCTTGGATATTTAAGAGTGTTGCCAAACTGATTTTTTCAGGGTCAAATTACCTGTAAGTTTATATAAAAGTACAGGAGCAGTCAAATTCAGAGACAGGAAGGTGAAGAAGTGTTACCAGGAGCTGTGAGGAGAAGAATGTGGAGTTGATATTTAATGAGTACAGAATTTTAACCTGGGAAGGTGAAATATTTGGGGAAGGGGTGGATGGTCGAGATGTAAATGTGAGTGTTCTTAATGCACTGAACTATATACTTAAAATGGCTAAAATGTTATATATATTTTATAATATACTATGTGTATTTTTACCACAATAAAATACAGTGTAGAGAGTGATTGTCTCAAGAGGGAGAGACTTTTGTTTTTTGTAATAATACACTTATTCCTGGGAGGTACATTCTAAGACCCCAATGGATGCCTGAAACTAGATCGTACTGAATCTACAAAATACATTTGTCCTACTTACATATACTTCATCTCTCCTCGTTGGCATATTCAAATTGCCAGCATCACTATGATTGCACTTTGGGGCAATTATTAAGTAAAATCAGGGTGACTTGAAATCAGGCACTGCGATACTATAACAGCCAATCCAATAACCCAGATTGCTACCAAGTGACTTAACGGGTGGGGAGCATCCACAGCATGTGGATGTGCTGGGTGAAGGGGTGATTCTCATCCTGGGTGGGATGGTGCAGGGCATTGCAAGATTTCATCACGCTACTCAGAAGGGTGTGCAATTTAAAGCTTATGAATTGTTTATTTCTGGAATCTTCCATTTAATATTTTCATATTGTGGTTGACCGCAGGTAACTGAAACCACGGACAGCCAAACCTCAGATAAGGAGGGACTACTGTATGAGCTGTGGTCTTGCTACTGGTCAGGTGTGGGACAGGTCCACGTTTAAATTTGTTTTAATTTTATGTTTCTTCCTTTGGAGTCAGATTTTTTTAGAGTATTGTGAAATTAAGCTCTTGATAGGATCCCCAGTGTATTTTGCTCAACTCGCTAATGGGTGTTAGATGATCAGTGTTAATAAAGAGTTCTGTATTTGGGAACCTCAGAGTTCAATTCAGCATGCCACCCCGAGAACTCGTAAATGTGATGGTCAAAGAAAAAATAACTTTTAAGAGGACCTCACCTATGCACACCTGTGTTGCTACTGGTACCTGATGCAATAAGATGAAAATCGAGGTTTCTAAATGTGTCACTTTTATTAGCAGCTAAAATACTTCTTCCATTGCAGAGATTTCTCAATTCTTGCCCCTTCTTGAGCTCCCTCTCCTTTTAGTATTTTCTCTTACATTTTGGTTGGTCAGAGACTAGAATTATACTCTATAACTGGTTTTCGTTAGCTTTCCCAGAGAGAAAACAGGTTCTAAAGGGCTTGGTCTTTCTTTTGAAAAGTACAATGTCAACTAAGCCCTTCAGGTGACTCTTACTTACAATGTTTCAGAAAGAAAAGACCCGTGAATTTTAGAAATTGTACTTGAAACAAGCGAGAGTTTGATTTCTTTACTAATCCTGAGATCAGATCTTCACCTGCTTTTAAGTACTTGCCTACATACCATTTTAGTTGTATTCTTTAGTTTCAGGCCCAAAGAAAGGCTAAAACTTACTTTTGGTGGTTACTAGGCTTGTTGAAACAGAAAACTAAACAATATTAGAACTTGAGAATGTGCACTTAGAAGGCTTTAACCTTTTGTTCAAGAAGAGCCCCTGGGATACTTTCTAAACTCTCTTTTCATCCAAGTAATGTCTGTTGTTTCTTTCAAAGGCCAATACAAAAACTTCTTCAAACAGTTTTAGTTGGCAGATCTCACATAACTCTTACTTTTCTGTATTTTCCTTTGTTAATGACTAAGCCAAGTGTGTATGAGGTCAGAGCATCTAAGAAGCTTTGTCATAATATCCGCCTTTCCCCCTTAAGCCCCCACCAGGTCAGTATTGGTGCGGTTCTCTAAACGTGCTCAGCCATTTCAGTTGCCATATACCGTCAGAAGAAATTAGCTGCTTGATTCCTCCTGCAAATCATGATGGTCTTAAAGACGCAGAGACTCGGTTTCTGGGGGTTTTCGTTTGTTTGTTTGTTTGTTTTTATATTTCAGTGCAGTCTTGGGCCAGCTGACAGTTGTACCTTGACATTTATTAGCTCCATAAAAGTTTAATATTAATTGGATTTATTTAGTAAGAATTTTATTTCAAAAAGAAGATAACCAATTTTAGTTTTACGGATTTTTTAAATATTAAAGATAATATAAAATAGTTTTGTAAATACTATACTAGTGGAAACACTGCTACTATTTTTGATAACTTATGAATTTTTCAGATTGTCATACAATGTTCTTTTGTGTTACTCTAAATTTGCTATACTTGCCATAATTGAGCTGAAGACATAGACATCTGAACCTTTTCTCTGTCTCTATGAAACTCAGCACTAGAGAATGGTCTTCTGTTTAGGTCCAATTAATGAAAATTGATTCCAGATCACATTAAAATATTTGCAGAACCCAATCTCTTTACTAGTAAGATCATTTTAAGTTTATCCAGATTTCTTGTAGCATTGAGATTCTTCATGCTGCCGGCACTCTTGCTGCTTTCTGAATTAGTAATTAACTGCCATGAATTGTACACGTGTGCAGGCATCGAAGCATTTTTTCAGGTACTTTATGTTCTACAATCTGTGGCCTCCAAGGAAGATATTTTTTGTGCTTTGTTAATGACTAAGCCAAGATAAATAGATGTTCTTAGGAGGCAAGTAGCTGAACATTTCAACAGTTTTGACTCCTTTCTTTGCTTCATTTGCATAGTTTGTCTCCTTATGATTGTAGTTCACAGTGAGCTGCTCCTTAGCATGTCCTGTGGAATGTAGACAGTCAGGAGACTGGTGCCTGGAGCAGGCTGTGCAGGTGCCCCTCACACAGCACGGCCGCAAGTCCATCCTTGTTTCTGGGGTCACCAGTATATGGAGTGGGCACTTTATTCCTCTTCCCTTGCTCTATTCTTATGTTGTGATCTTCATGCTCATTGTTTTTTACCTTGTTCTCATCATTCAGTATACATTTAGGGAGTGCCTACCAACTCCGTACTAGGCACCATTCCAAAGAAGGTTAGTGTCATATCTTTGAAAGGACGTGATCTTTTATTTTTTCTGTTCTGCATAACAGTTGGGGATCCCCAAACTTGTGGCTGGGAGCTAGTTTGTTCCTTAGAAACTTAGAAGATTCATGGAAAGGAAGCCATAGATGCCACACGCTGATCCTAGCTAGTGAAGGTGAGGGGCCCACCATGGACCAAAGTTGCTTGCTCATCCTCTGTAGCTCAGGAAGAGAGGGAATCTCCTTTGCCGTTTTTTTGTAGTTTCTCCTACTTCTGTGGGTAGCCTGCTTTCCATTTGTGCACCAGGGACCACAGAGGGGAATGTGATTCCATTTAGGGTCACATTGATGCCTAAAGGAAGCACAATGCTTTGTAATCACACTGCTGTTGACACTTATTGTGAATGCTCTTAATAAGCTAAGAGTTTTTTAGCCTTCCCTTCTGGCCAGTCTCTTCCTTTTCTTATTTATTTATTTATTTTTTCTTTCCTCCCAGTATATGGGCTGGGCTAACTTTAGATCCTGCTAGAATTATGTGGCTGTTAAGTCAGCCTGTATGACAGGCAGGCATTTCTATCCTGTCCTAGAGGAGATCTCTTCAGCATCCTTGATTAATTTATGTTGCTCAGACTGATGATTACAGTGGAAGGGAAGGTGAAGACCTGAAAGCCCTCTCATCCCCCTGGAGGTATCATTCTGAAAGAGGCTGGAGGAAGTGTTCGGCAGGAAGGGATTTCACAAGCTCTGGGCCTAATCCATGGACAACTATCACTTAAGAGTAAATGAAAAAAAGCAAGTCATTTCAGTGATGGCTGTAAGAACTGGATCAGACTATGTTTCTTTACCAACAAGCTTGTTTGGAGCGAAGAAGTAAAGTAACCTTTTTTTACACTGTATTTTCCTTTTCCATTTTCTTTCCCTTTAAATCACTGCTCTAACCCTAGCCAGTTGGCTCAGGGGTAGAGTGTCAACCGGCGTGTGAAAATCCCAGGTTTGATTCCCGGTCAGGGCACATAGGAGATGTGATCATCTGCTTCTCTTTCCTTCCCCTTTCTCTCTCTCTCCCTCTCCCGCAGCCATGGCTCAAAGGGTTCGAGCAAAGTTGGCCCTGGGCACTGAGGATGGCTCCTTGGCCTCACCTCAGGCACTAAAATAGCTTGGTTGCCAAGCAACGGAGCAGCTGCCCCAGGTGGACAGAGAGCATCACCTAGGTAGAGGGCTTGCTGGGTGGATCCTGGTTAGGGCACAGGCAGTAGTCTTTCTTTCTGCCTCCCCACATCTCACTTAATAAAATAAAGTAAAATAAAATAAAATAAATGACTGCTTTACTACCTGAGTTTGGAGGTGCTTGAGAACTCCAGACAACTGCCTCAGTGCTTCCCACAGAGCATGGCACCCAGAGTCCAGGGAAAACGAGGGCAGAGACAGAAGGGGGCAGTTAAGGATGATGAAGCAAAACTTGAAAGAGGAAGAATCTGCAGTTTCACTTTTCTTCTGATCCTAGCAGCTGATCCTTAATTTTTATCCTTGGCATACAAACGCCCGTGTGATTTCATGTGAAGTGTTTCCATCTGGATAAGCAGCGGTAAAACGTGTCTTCTTCACAACCCAACGGATTCTTTGTTGGGAGATGAAATGATTGGCTCAAAGCTGAAAATATATGTATATGTATATCTATATACATGTGTCTCTGTGTGTGTGTGTGTGTGAGCTAAATAGGAAAAAATATTTTTTCTGGCCCATCATGATGACAACAGATTTCAGTCTAAAACCACTTTCAGCAGGAAGGGGTGTGTTGAGAGCTGATGATCTCAGTAGAGCTGGAGAAACAGGGTTTTAGCTAATGTTCCAGGAGCAACACCCAGACTACAACATACAACCATCTTGGTGAGATGTGCTGCAGCCTTTGCCACCGTCTGTACGTGCTTGCCAAACAGGTTCTCTGTACCATCTCACTCTTCCCTGCCCTGTTTCCAAATCTGCTGGTGTAGGTGTGCAGGTATTGAAATCCAGTCCTGCATCTGCACCCTAATAGCAAAGGAGCCTGAGTGGTGTAGTTTGTGTGGATCATGTATTGGGAAAATAGGGTTCACCATGTGACAGATTTGGGGCAGCCACAAATTTGGATATTCCTTACAAGACTACACGAGTAAATACAGCACAGATATTCCTCTTGACAGAAGTTAATAGTAGAATTTTAGGGATCAACTGCAAAATTTTCAAATTTCTAAAAGACATGTTATTTTATGATTCTGTCTGCTGAGGAACCTATGGTTGCCTACATCACTATGCTATACGTCTGCCCTTCTCTTACTCTTTTAGGTTGGTTATTGTTCTAGTTTCTGATGTGTTCTCACACACACTTCTTATCCATTACATGGTGTCAAGATTGTTTGACATTAGTCTACCAAGAGAGGAGGGTTTTAAATATAGTCCATCTAAGTCAGGGGCAGTCAACCTTTTATACCGACTGCCTATTTTTGTATCTCTGTTAGTAGTAAAATTTTCTAACCGCCCACTGGTTCCACAGTAATGGTGATTTATAAAGTAGGGAAGTAACTTTACTTTATAAAATTTATAAGGCAGAGTTACAGCAAGTAAAAGCATATAATAATAATTACTTATGTCGGATTTTTGCTAAGTTTGGCAGAATAAATCTTTATAAAACAACTTACTATAGTTAAATCTATCTTTTTATTTATACTTTGCATACATAGAAATTACATTAGTTAATTGAATTATTAGTGGGATCCCTGAGGCTGATGCTGGGAAACTAAATACTGAATATCCGGTTCAATTTTTGTGAGGAACAAACGAAGGTCTCCTCTTTTGGAAATATTCAGGCAGTGTCTTTCTTTTGTCATAATATGATTAATGGCACTGAATCCTGATTCCACAAGATATGAGGTAGGTAAAGGTATCAAACTGAATACCGTTTTTCACATATTTGGATATAAGACCGGCATTTTTTATTTTGCCGTAGGTTTTCATATCCACCAATGTCGAATTTATGTTTACTTTCTTCACCATATCTAATTTCTAACAGTTCTTCTTGGCAAGTTGTATCAGCCTCTTCAATATTTGCAGTAAAAGGATTTTTCATCTAGTCATATACATTCAATTTCAAAATACCTTCAAATTGTTTTTCCATGTCCAATTTAAGTTCGTTGAGGTGGCTACTGAATCTGTCAGTATCCTCTGGAGTTACATCATCTTTTATAGATGATAATTGAGGAATCTGATGAAATTCTCTCTTCAATAGATTATGACGAAGTAGTTCAAGTTTGTCAATAAATAATAGCACAATACTTTGGCAACCTATAAGAGTTTTATTAGCTCCTTGAAGCTGCAAATTGACATCATTAAATCTCTTGAAAATATCTGCCAAGTAAAAGGCATCATTCTTTACTGTTTTTAACTATTGACACAGATTGGTCTCCTTATTACTTTCAAAAAATTGTATGACACTATCATATAATGCTACAAATCTAGCCAAAGATGTACCCTTTGACAGCCACCAAACTTCCGTGTGCAAAAGTAACTAAATAAAATTTTCATTATTGTCTTGGCAAAGCTGCCGAAACATTCTATCATTCTTTGCATTGGAGTTGATCTTGTTTACAGCTCGAATTATTATAGTTAATGATGAATGGAGACTTGTACTTAGATGTTTTCCTACAAGATGTTGTCTGTGCACCACACAATGAATACATAAAACATTTGGCACTTCCTGCTTCAAATAAGCAACAAATCCACAATAGCGACCTACCATTGATGGTGCTCCATCAGTAGCGCATGCAACAATATTATTCAAAGGAATATTCTTTTTTGTAAAGTATGTTCTCACAATATTAAATATAGATAATTCTTTTGTATCTGTGATGAGATTTATTGCGAGTAGCATTTCTTCTCGTAATATATTGTTTTCATCAAAATAGCATACATATGCTATTGATAAAGCATCCTTATCTACAATGGTAGATTTGGCCAATTGCATGGAAAATGAAGAGTTTTGGAGAATACTTATAAGTTTGTTTTCAACCTTAACTGCTATTTCATCAATTCGTCGCTTTACTGTGCTATCGCTTAGGGACAACATTTTTAAAATTTGAGGTATATCCTGATCCATTACTGTTGAGATAAATTCTTTTATAAAGGGTATTATTACAGTTTCTCCAATATTATAGCTTTTATCACTTTTTGTAATTATTTGTGAAATGTGATAAGTGGCAATAGGGACAGACAGACAGGAAAGGAGAGGGGTGAGAAGCATCAGTCATTAGTTTTTCGTTGCCGTTGCGACACCATAGTTGTTCATTGACTGCTTTCTCACACGTGCCTTGACAGCGGGCCCTCAGCAGACTGAGCAGCCCCTTGCTGGAGCCAGTGACCTTGGGTCCAAGCTGGCAAGCTTTTTGCTCAAGCCAGATGGGCCCGCACTCAAGCTGGCGACCTTGGGATCTCGAACCTGGGTCTTCCGCATCCCAGTCCAACGCTCTATCCACTGCGCCACCGCCTGGTCAGGCTTGAAATTTTTTATATATTTTCTGAAAATATTCAATGGTCTTGTCCTTGTCATTTGGATGCTTTGTAGAAAGGTGTTCTCGCAATCAACTTGACTTCATTGCCTCATTGGCTAATGTCTTATGGCACAATAAACTCATTGAATGTTGTTTATTTGCAACAGATTCTATGAAACCCATCTTCAGATACTCTGGCGAATAGCTGCATGTGTATTTTTTTTTTTTTTTTGAGACATGGGCTCACGATATTTCACAATATTTTGTTTGAAGCTGTAAGCACGTGCTTGCTCTCAGAAATCTAACTACATACTGAGTTTAGTTTCGATTACATAACGATTTAGCTTCACTTACGTAACGTGAACAAAACTTATGCGCTTGAAGTCTGTTGTGTGGTCGCGACATTACAAGTGTCGTGGTTGAGCGAGAGTTTGTCAGAGGAGATTAAGTTAGTGAGTATCCGTGGCTGTGCGTTTTATAAAATTTTATGTAGCAGGTGTTGGCCAATGGCATCACTTCTTTGTGATCTGGGCGAAGTAGCGAGACATCGGCTAGTTTTGGCAGTCCAAGGGGGGGGGGGTTCCTAGAATGTCACCCTATTACCCTAAAATCCGGGAATCAGATGAAAATATGAGTTAATTGGTGTCTCCATTGTCTGGCAGTTTCTGTCATAGAAAGAAATGTCGAACCATGGAGTTCTTTGTCTACAGGGTAATAAAACGACAAACTGCTAGTTTTGGGGCAACAATAGCAGTCATAAACTGCCCACAGGATTGGCGGCAGGTGTGGACCCGGGGTCAGGTACCTGGCCGCTCGCAGATGCGGGCCAGGTGGTTGTGAAAGAGGTCTGGTGCAGTCCCAATACATCTGCCCTGTCACAGTCTGACTGCTGTCCTGATCTTGACTGGTCAACAGTTAGTAGATTAGTATGTAATCGCAGTGCCATTTGGTTGCTCTGCTACCGCCCGCCATGAAAGCTGGAACACCCACTAGTGGGTGGTAGGGACCAGGTTGACTATCACTGAATTTTCTAAGTCTTTACGAATCCATTTTCTTTTGCAAAGGTTACTGAGATTTCTAGATTTTGTAGTTTTACTTGACATTGAAGACTTTTTAAACTATACTTTAAGTCCCTTTGAAGAAGAAACCATCAGATTTTTAATAAAATTCAAATTTAACATGATTTTTGTGCAGCATGAACTTACATAAACATTTGTATAGATTTTTGTTCATAGAGAACTATATGAAGTTTGCTGTTTTTCAAACTAAAACTGTTTTTCAGTTTTTAAAGCCTTTTGGTTTAATAAAACTTTTCTGGAAAAGAAGCAAAATAAATCACATTATTTCCAATGTTTTGAAGCTTCTATCAAGTGTATCAGTGAATTGTAATCTCCGCATACTAAAATTTGGTATAGAAAACTGTAATGTATTACTATAAATCTTACTTGTCTTGCAACATAATATTATAATTTTTACTAACAGTGGTCCTAAATGAAATAGAGAAAAGTGAATAAGCATCTAAGGTGATAGTTTTGAAACTTAACACTTACTGGAAAGTACTCAGTTATTTTACTTTTTTGATGTGTCCTGTCTACAAGCTGTTTCCAGACTAGAGCATGAATGTTTGTACACATGGTCATGGAACATTACCAGGAACCTTAATTAAGGAGTTTTCCCCAGTTCCTTGGCAACAAAAGATGGGTGAAAAACTTCTGCTTTTTATTTTATTTTATTTTATTTTTGACCTGAGTAAATAGTTCCTTTAAATATTTTTCTACACTGGGTCTCATCTTTTTATTCTTTTATCATTTTTTAGGGGGTTAAATACCTGTGCATTCCAGCAGCAGATTCACCATCTCAAAACCTGTAAGTTTTTTGTTGTTGTTTTTCTGTACTATTTGGAAATATTGATAATGAATCAAGGACTATAACATCAACTAAGTAGAGAGAAGTCATGGGGCGAATGGGACCCTTGCTGCCATGCATAGCTGCTGCCTTACGGGGACCATGAGGCCCACAGAGGGCCAGTGGGACCCTTGCTGCCATGCACAGCTGCTGCCTTACCGGGGACCAAGAGGCCCACAGGAAGCTTGTGCTGCCCACTTGGGCACAGCTGTAGCTGGGGGCATGCTTCTTGCTCACCAATCCTTCTCCACTAACTGGTGGGTGTCTGTTAGAGTCTAATTTTTAAAAAGAGTACCTCAGGCCAAACTTTTGACATATTCACCCTTTCTCCAAAGCAAACCCTTAAAGAAAGTGTTAGGTTTTTCTTTTTAATTTTATTTTATATTTTAAATATTTTATTGATTGCTTTTAGACAAAGAGAGAGAGACAAACATCAATTTGTTGTTCCAATTATTTTTGCATTCATTTTGGTTCTTGTATGTGTTCTGACTGGGGATGGAACCTGCAACCGAGATGTATCAGGATAGCACTCTAACCAGCTGATCTACCCAGCCAGGGAGAAGCTGTAAGGTTTTATCTGAAACAGCACTGTCCGACAGAAGTAGAATATGAGCCACAAACGCATGTCCTCATGTAACTTTAAATTCTCTAGGAGGCACATTAAAAAGGTAAAAAAGAAAGAGGTGGAAATAATTTTAGTAATATGTATTACTTAACTGAATATATTCCAAATATTATCATGTCAACTATGCGCTCATATTTTTTTTAATGAGACATTTTGCATCCTTTTTTTCATACTAAGTCTTCAAAGTCAGGTAGCTTTTGTAACAGTTAAACAGCATATCTCAGTTTGGATCTACTTTATTTCAAGTACTCAACAGCCACATGTGGTAAGTGGCCACTTTGTGGAACAACTTACTTTTAAAACCTGTCTGGGTTGAGTGAATAGATTTTTCTGGTTTGGGGAAGTCCAGTCCTCTATTTCTTTACAGCTGAATACACCTTTGACACCATTTTGTCCCTAGAAAGAGAAATTTGTAATTGCTATCTTTCACAGATCACAGGAATCATGTGGAGACCCATAAGATTAGGCTTTTGCAGCATGGGGATAGGTCTCCAGAGGCCCACAGCAGTTACAGCTCTAACATTCACACCCTTCAGTTTGAAGACGTGACCAAGAAAGACCATGATGTAGATTAATGTTTTACTGAAGCCTGAATTTGAACCTTGCAGGCTGAGAGGCTGGGGGCAGAAGTCGAGTCAGCAGCCATTCAGTGTGTCTACTCTGCTTCACAGGCTGGCCATGTGCTGTCATTAGAGGTCAGACACCATGATCCTCCTAGAGTTATGTATTACTGCTTTTCATCATGGAAGTCATAAGCTATGGTGGTATTTGTGAATTTAGGAGTCCATAGGCTTGTCAGGATTCATGATTCTCAAGTTCTATTGCCTACAAGACCTATATATCAGAAGTACAGACCATGCAATCTTATTTGCAGTATTCCAACTATCCAGCCTCTCTGGAACATTAGCCAACCTTGAATTTTCAGTGTTGCAGAGGAGAGATCGTAGGTTATGCAATAATTTTATGGGGTCTCCCTTTTTGACAGAAAAGAAAATGGGCCTGGATTCAGATAGATAGATTGATGTGAGGAAGAATGAAGGGGCTAGATGAGGGGACGGGTGGCTCAGAGCTAGGTCAGGAAAGGTTAGGGGCTGGTTGGCAGTGGGGACTAATACGTTCCACCCAGGCTTGTGTTTTCGCAGTGACTCCATATTTCACAGGAAAGATCAACCTTTAAGACTGCCGGAGGAAGTCTTCAACTGCGACCACTCAGAAAAACAATAGTAGCTTAGGTCTGGAAGGAGAAGAAGCTTTAGAGAACTTCCTTGGTTACTAGTCGTGTCAGGAAACAGAAGTGGTTGGAAGGGCATGGTGTGTCCGGAAGGAAGTGAGCCACTGCCTTTCTCTGAAGGCCGCAGTGATCTTCTGCCTGTGTTTTGGTAGCTATTTTTAGAATGGTTGCTTTACTCTTATCTCAACCTGAGATTCCAACATGATGTTGAAATTGTCAATACTCTGATGGGCACTTTGACTCTTTCGAAGAATCAGACTGTGTAACACATTTTGGGGTTTGTTGTCAGGGCAGATGACCACCACCTGTACTTAAGCTGCCCTGAGATTTAGCTTAGCTAGTAGCCAAGTGAAGACAAAGTTCTGACTTACCAAGTGAAGACTGAGTGTTGAGTGTCCCTGTGCTATATAGACAAGTAAGCAGTAGAGCTAGAATTAGATAGCTCAAATTTAAAAAGTCTTGTCTTCGCTGGGTAAGTCGTATTAATTACCCCATCCAAACCTCAATTCTTTCATCTGAAAATAAGGCCTGCCTTCAGAATTTTTAGAGATAAGATATGAAAGTGTTTTCTATAAACTGTACGCACTTTTAAAACTAAGAGTATATTACTGTATCTTGAGAGTTATAGCAAAGGGAGTTGAAAATAAATTTTTGTGCTCAGGGGGCCTGCTTCACTAGTTGGAAGATGAAATGTGCTTGTGTGGAAGAGGGTAGGGCAGCCGCTTCTCCCAAGTTCCAGAGTCTCATTTCAGATCTTCTGGGAAAACCAGCCCAAATACAGTCACCTTAGGGCCAAAGGACTAACCTGTAAGAATTGAATTAATTCTCACCTGTCCCAAATGTGTATAGCAATGTTGTAAAAATATGTGGTTTGCCTTTTGGACCCTTTCTTTTTAAGTGTGGTATGGGATACCAGTTTTCAATAAGGAGTGATTGCAGCATCCTTGTCCAGGGCTAACGAAAGAACTGTGCAGAGAATGCATCACGCTGCTATTTGGCATGAAGTCTTTCGAGAGTATGACCTCTGTTTCAGTTGGGAAAGGAAGTCATCAACATGCAGAAAAACTGGCATGCTGCTGGGAGTTATACACATAGGCACTTGTGTGATACTTCGGGGAATTTTTTTTATTTTTAAATTCTTAATAATGGCAAAGCTTATACATAGGTAAGGCTTTGGGCATATAAATGTCCGTAATTATATAACTATTTCTTGCTCTACTGAAGTGATATGGAGATTATGGAGTTAAGTTTGAACTCTGAATGTGCTTGTATATTGAATGAGCCAGCCTATAAAATAGCTTGAGTTTCTCTATACCTGTTATAAACGTTTCATTGAAAAACACAACATGCTTTCTAACGGGTGAGCGTGTTTCCATAGTATAATCAGACTGTTAACCTAATGTTTGCAGGCAGAACGTTTGATTGTGTTTATATGACCTACCTCATTTCGTGCCGTCTGTAAATATTAGGAGCATATGAAGGCCGAAATGAACCTTCATTTCTCCATCATCAACCAATGTGGGTGGTCAGGAGGTATATACTCGTAATGCTCATGCTAATAAAAGGGAGAGGGATCATGTCTGTCACTTGGAAAGTGTACTCTGGGCTACCCAGTTAGAACTAGTAGTTCTTTAGCCAGTTGTAATTTCTGATGCCTGAGAGTTCCTATATTTAGTGACAAAATAAATTCTATAAAACTGTATTCTTTATTGCCTGACCTGTGGTGGCGCAGTGGATAAAGTGTTGACCTGGGAACACTGAGGTCGCCAGTTCAAAACCCTGCACTGGTCTGGTCAAGGCACATATGGGAGTTGATGCTTCCAGCTCCTCCCCCCTTTCTCTCTTTCTCTCTCTCTCTCTCTCTCTCTCTCTCTCTCTCTCTCACACACACACACACACACACACTGTGTCTTCTCTCTAAAGTGAATAAAATAAAAATAAAATAAATTAAAAAAAACTGTATTCTTTATTATTTTAAACTTAGCTATTGATTTTTAAAATTATTTATAACCTTGGATATAACTTAAGTTTCTATATCCTAAACTTTTACCCACAAATTTTTATACCATAGAATTCTTCTGGCTAGTTATGCTTACTAAGAGGGTTGTGACCTTTTGAAACTAGCTGCTTGCACTTGGCATTTAGTTACTGCAGACTAACTGCCCAGAAAGGTCAGTCTTCAGCCTTGGACTTAATACTCACCAACTCCCCATCTCATCTTCCAGGAACTCAATGTGCAGACACCAGTCTGAGATAATACTAGCACCTAAAATTTTAGCTCAGTTTCCCTAACCATCTTACCCTGTAAAAGCCAGGAAATGTGAAAGTTTAAGTTCTTCTAGTCATAATAACCCCCTCGAACCAGGCTGCCACTTTTCACATGATCTGTCACAACTGAGATGTCCTAGAGTTTGTATCCAGTGCACACACTGCATGTTCCGCAAGTGACAGATGTTAGGTGGGTTGGTGAATTAAGGCTTCGGAAATACTTGCCCTTGCTTTCTTCCTCTCCTTTCTGAGGCAGGTTATTTTAAGCTGACTTCTCTCACTGTATCTCACACAATTTTTATAGTATGAGGTGAGATAAGTAAAAGTGTTTTTCTTTATGAACACTAAGCATCTCCAAAAATAAAATTATATTTTTAGGTATATTCAAGTTAGGAGTATTAATGTACTTTGAGAATGGGTGGTTAGATGTATAGTAGCTGCTTATTCATATTTTGTACCTAGACATTTTTAAGAGAACAATTATTGTTTTTTACCCTCTGCTGTCAAGTCCAGCGGACTGTGGTCTGGGCTGTGGAGTCGGCAGCATTGCATCATTACAGTAGAGGCTTTGTGACATTCAGTGGTTTGAGATCAAGCAGATCTCTAAATTCCTTGAGGTTTTCGTGAGAAGAGGCATTAGCAATACAGAGAGCTTATTTTTAAAATACCAGTAAAATTTCCTTACCCTATTCCACCTTCCTATCTTCTACATTTTTCTGTAGTTTAGCTGATGTCTTCTGTGCTCCCTCTTTTTATATTGTTCTCTATTGGCATTATTTAAAACGTGGTTTGCAAAATCAGAGCTAGGTGGCTCTTGGCAGCCCTTCCAAACAGGTGCACACATGTATGAATACACATGTGACCATACACAGACATGCTTACACACACCTCCTAAGGACTTTGTAGTCTACAAAAATGAGAACTATACAGAGAATGTGTATTGAGTTTTTCATAAAGCTTACCTTATTTAACTTGAACTATTTTTAGTTAGGTTATATCCTCCTAGTCTTTTTACTGTTGCACTAGTCTTTGTGAAATGATTTTGTACTAGGTGGTAGAGAGGTTTTATTTTGTTTGTTTCGTTTTAGTTTGCTTTTAAAATAACTTTATCTCACAGTACAAAAAGTAAGGTACAAACAACCTAATTGAAAAATGGTCAGAGGATATGAATAAATATCTTTCCAAAGAAGACATGTAAGTTGCTAATAGGTACATAAAAAAATGTTTAGCATCACTAATTATTAGGGAAACACAAAACCACAATGAGATACCACCTTACACCTGTTAGAATGGCTGTTATCAATAAGATAATTAACAAGTGTTGGTGAGGGTTTGGAGAAAAGGGAACCCTTGTGAGCTGTTGGTGAGACTGTAAATCGGTGCAGCCATTATAGAATACAACATAGAGGTTCCTCAAAAAATTTTAAGTAGAACTACCATATGACCTAGCAATTCTGGGTGTTTATCCAAAGAATATGAAACACTAATGTTAAAAAGATATATGCAGCCCTATATTTATTGCAGCATTATCTGCAATAGCCAAGACATGGAAGCAACCCAAGTACCCATTAGTAGATGAATGAATAAAGAAGATGGGCATTGATACACAATCCATTGTCACACAGCAATAAAAAAGAATGAAGTCTTGCCTCTTGGGAAAGCATCAATGGACCTAGAGTGTGCTGTGCTAAGTGAAATAGGAAGGGACAAATACCATATGACCTTACTCACGTGGAATCTAAAAATACAAACAAAATGAACAAATAAAACAAAAAATGAATTCATGGATACAGATTGGTGATTACCAGATAGCAATGGGACGAGATAGAGGGAGGGGGTCAGTTATATGGTGATGGATGATAATTAGATTTTTGGAAGGTGATCACTTTGTAGTGCATACAGATGTCAAACTATAATGTACACTTGAAACTCATAATAAAAATAACTTTAAAAGGAAAGAAAAATATGGTATACACATCCCCCCTTTTTTTGAAATGTTGACATTACAGGAAATATAAAAGCTGGGGAATCACCGATATAAATGTGCGTTAGCTTTATGTGTTTAATGCTGTGTGCTGATAGGAAGTCCTACCATTGTCTGTGTGAATGAAGTCTCTTCCTTCCTGCTTGGGTAAGAGCCTCAGAGTCAGTGTTCTAGTTAGAAGGGCCAGACAGGACCTGGAGTTCCTGGACTGACTTTGCCCCAGGAGGAAGCAGCTCTCTGAGCCAAGCTCACTTTCCAGAGCCTGGGGCCAGATTTTGCTGTTTTGTTGTTGTTGGTCTTTACCCATTCCTTTCTGAGGACAAAAGAAATTGAAGGGGCTTGCCTTTCTGTTTTTTTCTCCTTTGCTTTCATGCACACATGTACATGTGTGTACGCACATTTGTTCATGCTCTGTTGAGGGGAAGGAGAAGCTTCCTGGATGCCCTGGTTTTGCTCTCAGTACAGCTGGTTGAGGCCCAGCTGCCATTCCGGGTGCTTGGCTAGACCTTTGGGCTTTTGCTCACACAAGCAGAGCCCTCAGCAGGACAGGACTGCCTCATTTCCCACAGCAAGAATCACAGCAATCAAGTCTTGCAGTCTTGAAGTATGAAGAAATCGTTCAGCTTTAAAAAAATAAACCCTATCTGGTGTCCATTCACCGTACTTTCTGTGAGCTCCCTGAAGGTCCCTGAAGGTCAGAAAAACCTGGCTGGCTCTTGTTCTTGGCCTCTGTATGGAAAGAGAGAGGGCTTGAGGATGCACTGGTCCACTGAGAGGCCTAGCACAAACTGAGGAGGAAGAAGAAAACGGATGCCCCGGCAGTGGCAGCTGCCAGGCAGTTTGCTGAGCCTCCTGTGGAGGACATCTCTTGGTAAAGTGCCTTTGTGTCCAGGCCAGGATGTTCCCTCTGGGTCAGCAGCAGGCAGCATTGGGTGTAACACCTGTGGGTTGGGCTTGCCTTTTGGTTAGCACAGCTGGCTGTGCAGGGACAGAAAGTCTTCCCCAAGTTTTCCTATGGAAGGAAAGGTCCACTGAAGAGCAGGAATGGGGAACCTGTGAAACAGCCTGTGGTGGGACGAGTCTTCAGGCTGGGCTTCTGCTTCCCATCAGGGGTTGAGCAATATCAGGACCAGAGTCGTGGGTATTTCCCGCTGTGGAGGAGGGAGATTAATGACCAGGGCTATGCTTATGTCATTAGCTTCCCTGGAAATAACCCCCGACTCCTGCAACACACCAAAGCAGCAGTTGCACGCCTGCCTCCCAGCTTTTCTTGGAAAAGGCATTTCTAGGAATGTCTGCTTGGCTTGGCCTCCCACCTAATATGTTCATGAGTCAAGTTTTATGCAGGGCTTTGGGTGGCACCATAATGATGCTTCCTCGGCATCATCGTGCTCCTAGGCCAGGGCTGTGAGTGGCTCTCGTACAGATGCCCAGGGGCTCTGCCATGGTGCTCAGAGCTGTACATGGCTCTACCCTGGACTTAACCCTTGAGTCAGACAGAGCTGAAAGAATAAAGGTCTGGTGGGGGTAGGGTTGGACAGTTCCTCAGCTCCTTGGCCCCTTCCCATACTTAGTCTGGGCTCTGGTAAGTCTGAATGGTGCCCTGCCGACCACATTCACACCCCCTTCCCACTCTCCTTCTGAGCTATGACAAGGCTGACTCTTGAACTCAGGTATACCTCGCAATATTTAAGACCTGGGTTCCTTTGTGCATGTAATTTGGGTCATACAGGTGTAAAAGTCAGACATAAGAAGGTGTTCCCATTCTGAAATTTTCAGAAAAATGATTCATTTGTCATTTTTGCAAGATCTTGGAGACACCAAGGCACTGACCATGTTCCCTGAGACACCAAGGCCTGCTGCCTGCTGGAGTACTGCTAACTTTATATTCCTGGGAGGCCTCACCGAGTTCTGAGGCAGTCTGTGCTTTATTTAGTTATTGAGGCAATTGTCATTTATTCCTAGGTTTGCTTTTCTTTTTCTGGTAGCTTGCTCTTTCCTGCCTGTCTTGTCTAAGATGCAGCTCTCCCACAGAGGACAGGCAGGAATGTGGGCTGCAGCATAGAGAGGCTTCTCTAGAACCTTTGGATTACCCAGTGTCGTGCCTTATGGGCAAAGACTCGCACCCTCCCGCTGCAGCACTCAGTGGCTAGCCTTCAGCCAGGGGTGTCCTGGGTCCACCATCAGACCCAGCTCCTGTGGCCTGCCTGCCATGCAGTGGCCTGCAGAGGGCAGGCTGCAGCACACAGACTGCGTGGTAGAGTGCGGGCAGGCAGAAGAGTTGGCTCAGTGTTTGTAAAACTGTTCAATTAGTTGTTGATGTTAGGAAGGTTGTATTTGGCTGTAAGTAACAATATATGATTAAGAGTGTTTTAAGTTATAAAGGCTTTTATTTAACTCCCTGACCAGGAAACCTGGGTGGAGGTGGGTGCTCCCAGGCATGGGCAGCAACTCTCTGGTGTCACCTCCATCCTGTTGCCCTTCCCCCTGGTGTCCCTCACCTATGGTGACAGGTGTCTGGTGCAGCTCTAAGCATGTGCTCCCTCCCAGTGCCCTGGCAGGAAGCCTGGGGACAAGATAGGTAGCTTTCCTTTCATCGGGAAGGGAAAATTTTTTTCAGAAGTCCCCACTGCAAGCTTTTTTTTTTTGTTTTATACTTCTCTGTGGCCAGGACTGGAGAAAAGATGGGATGTTCTGAGGGACTGGGCACTTTGCTGCCCCAGATAAAATCAGTACAACTGAAGATGCTCTTCCACAGTTCCAGTACTTCAGAATCAGAAGAGTTCACTACAGCCCAGACTGGGTTTTGCTTCAGAGATGGGAAACTGAGCTCTGAGCCTTCACCCCTGCCTGCCGCGCCTTGCCTCTGGACTGGGTTCCTACAGTATCATTGCCCCTGTGCCCACACCCCTCCACATAGTCTCACTGCCTGGTTTTCATGGGCTTCTGCTCCACGCCCCTGCTCTGATGATTCTCTTAGTACTAACCCTCAGATTTCAGGATTACAACAGGAATCTTTTATTTTTGTCCTGCTTTATACCAAGCCAGTCTCTGGGTATAGAGTTGTAATCAATTTGTACATTTATATTTGGAAGCATTTGTCCCTGGGAAATTTCACAGAAGCATGTCTTGTGATGCTCTCATCATGAGAAACTTGAGGTGAGAGTCTGAAGTCCTTCGATTGGAGCCCTCGGACTTGGCACGCATGGTGGCGTCATGCTTCCTGTTTGGTGATGGAACGTGTGTGCCTGCATCCACACTCACAGCTTCTCCATGGCCTGCCTGCCCTCGTCCATCGGGGCACCTGCACTTGGGTCACCAAGTTTCCTCTGCAGTTGGTGCCTGGCGGAGTTTATTATGCCACACCTAAATTTTCATTCTTAATAAATTCATTTGCCTTGTCATCCTCTATGAGACAGTAGACCTAGTTTGTGTGGTTGGGAGCTACCTCTTCTTCATCTCTGAGTCAGTTGCAACTTAGCAGGGTTCCTGGTAAGTAGTCGGTACTCCGTTAGCGCTTACAGGGAGATGAATTTAGTCCATGGACAGCTTGAGATGTATTGCTGTGTTCTAAGCTTCTCAGGTAGAGGATGCTGAAAAGCATTTAATAACTCCATAGGTTCTCTCAGAGTAAATGTGCTTAGCCCACCAGCCAGTGCAGAACCTGCCAGGAGCTGGCACACACACGCAGAATGAACAGGTGGCAGGGTGATGGCAGAGCTAAAGTTCAGGAGAAGTAAGGGTTGTGGCTTCATCATCATGGAGGACTTAGCGTCTGTAACGCATATTAGCATGTAAACCATTCTTCCCACTTTATAATGGAGGTGAAGGGAAGCCAAGTGACTTGCCCAGGCACCACAGCCACTAAGTTCCTGTCAGGTGTTGGAGCTGCAGTTATCGTTTCCACGTGGCTCTTCCACTACACCAGGCAGGACCTAGCAAAGCCAAGGGAGGCCAGTGTGGGAGAGTACAGTGGGTTTCTCAGACTCTCAGAAGTCCTAGCTCTTTTGACTTGGGATGCCTGCACAATGTGGGCACCTCCCTCACCAGAGCGCAGTGGGGTCACCAGTGTGCTACTGAGCGGAGGGTCCAGACCGGCCCTGGGGCTGGGCAGAAACCACCCCACCACCACCCAGTGGCAACTGGGTGTTTTAGAAATCCCTTGAAGAGAAATTCTGAAAAGCCCAGAAGATGGGCAGCCCTCCCCAGGCCTTGATGTTGAGTGTGATGGACTCCAAAGCGGAGGTGGCTCCCTGCCCCATCCAGTGTGACCTGTGGGAAGTGTGAGGGCTCTGAGACCTTTGCAGCAAACCTCAGGTGGGTTTTTCTTCTCATCATGTGTTGCGTAGACAAATGTCACTTCTCTCTTTTTTTCTTCCCTCAGGACAAGACATTTCAGAGAAAGTATTAAGTTCATTCACGAGTGCCGACTTCAGGGAGAGGGCTGTCTTGTGCACTGGTATGTACGTCCCTTGCCTAGTGACAACTTAGCATGTTCTGCTCAGCCTGGGTTCCCATCAGCTGTTTGTCTCTGTGTGGTCAATTGTTTCATGTCCTAACAGTTTTCTCTACCCTCTAAATCTCACACACACACGTCCCCCAGCTGACCCCTCCTGTTTGTTAGACATTGTTTGCTTTTATGGAAAGACAACCCTAAAATTTCATTTTCACAGTTAGGGTTTCTGTAGGGACTGTCAAGGTTACTGGACAACAGAAACTCCTTTTTGAGCCTACTTCTAACATTCCATCAGAACAACTCCTTCCAGAGGGGCCATATTTTGTAGGCTCACTCTTGAAACTTCAGTGGTCTTTCAGAATGCTGTTTTTTCTGAAGAGTTTTGATTGCATATGTGGATGTTTAGCATTGCATCACTGTAACACCAAAATGACTGTTTCTTCTTTATTTGTAGGTTGCAGTTTTAATTTAAGTTTGACTTACTACTTTGCTTTAAAATGATCTGAATAGACTCTTAGAATTAAACCATTTATATGCATTTATCTACCTGAATTCAGCCATACTTTACATTTGTGGATATATATACATATATAATATATATATATATATATATATTATATATGTATATATATATAATATGTATATATATATTATATGTATGTATGTATATATATGTGTATGTATACATTGTGCAGAGAAAGATGTTATAACACACATACCCCAAGGACAGCACATGTAAAGCTCTTAATACTGAACCTGGTGAACTCTCTGTGCATGTGGGCTCTTGTTTTATTATCTCTAGTATTCGTTCTGATTGCATAACTAATTTGTGTCAGGAATCAGCAGCCAACATTCTATAACAAGAGAGCTCTACTGTCAAAGTGTAGACTAAACATGTCTCCTCACTATCTTGAATGAGGCTTCATATTATTTAGCAACTTTTTGTGTTCCCCCAAAGAAGTTGCTATAGCCATGAAAGTTCTTTGGAAAATGCACAGTAGTGTCTGCTGCTATGGTTGGTGGCGGTCCTGCCATGACAGAGGGGAGCCATTGCACAGTGTCCAGAGGAGTCACTCATGAAAACTTAATAGTATGTTCTAAGGGCCAGTAACTCATACTGAATGTAGGAGCAGAGTTTGATTGCTCTAAAAAGGGAATTCTTCAGTTTAGTTGATTTTTCATTTTACTTTTCAAAAGAGTAGAATGCGTTATAAGTACAAATGACAGGTTTTGTGACATCAGTTGTATTTGCTTTAAAGCACTTGAGGTGGGGGATACAGTTGGAGCCATTTAAAGGGAAGCCTTGATTTCCTATACCTGGTAAGAGTCTCCAGGGTTGCAGCTCAAGTAGATATATTTTTAAAAGCTCTCATTTTGATATAAAAAGCCTTAGGGAAGAGCCACTATTTGAAATATGGTTTATTAGTATTACTACTACTATATTATTATTATTATTTATATTTAACTGTGCGTGGGTCTGATATTCTAGGAACTTGTATTTTGTACTGTTGTGTAAATCTGAAGATAGGCTTTTCTCAAAATGAGAAATTTGCTAAACTTCCCCATCCTAAACTGTTGCTAGAGCACTCTAAGTCTGACACAGCACAGCCTTTCTGTGACTTCCTAACTTTGCATATGCATTTAAAATTGGTCCCTTACTCAGCCTGATAGAGATGCTTAACCGTCACTGCCTGTAGAGCACACACCTTGACTGAGTTTCAGAACACATGTGGAGCGTCCCCTCTATGGTGCTCTGCTTAGTCACGTCTTGGAGATCACAGATTATTTGGTAAGGCATCTGTATTTAATGGGTTTTTTGTTTGTTTCTAGCAAGAGAGACAGAGAAAGGAAGGAAGGGAGAGAGATGAGAGGCATCAGCTTGTAGCTACAGTACCTTAGTTGTTCATGGATTGCATCTCATATGTGCCTTGACTGGGTGGCTTCAGCCAAGCCAATGCCCCCTTTCTCAAGCCAGTGACCTTGGGCTTTAAGCTGTGTCATTTCTATGGTCCTGTGCTCAAGCCAGATGAGCCCACGTTCAAGCCAGCAACCTCGGGGTTTAAAATCTGGATCCTCAGCATCCCAAGTTGATGCTTTATCCACTTTGCCACCACCTGGTCAAGCTTTGATGGTTTTTTTAATTATAAATTTAGCCCTCACATATTTAAGAAAGCCCACTTCAAAAAAATGTAAAGCCTTCTAAACTGCTGCAGGTTATAAATGGATATCTTGTACATATGCCAGACCCCTCAAGTTTCTTTGATGTGCTTTACTTATTCTATCTATGTGGAGAAATGGGAGATCTCTGAAGAGGGACTCAGGAGAGAGAGAGCCAAAACACTAAAGTGTCTGGAGGCACAGCCAGCAGAAAATCTATTTAAAAATTAGGCTAACACTGATACACAATGCCTGAGAGTCTAGTGTAAGAGAGAGAAGCTTGTGTGTTTCTGAGTAATTTCCAGGTAACATACTGGTTTGTTGTCTACTCATAATCCAAGGCAGGGAGACTTTCTAAAATGAGGTCCCCAAAATTCCTTGCTATAGATGGATCAGAAGCTAGACTGTGAATCCTAAACCTTCCTTGCCCATGTGGTATTTTCTTGGACCTACAGCCTGGCCGGTGTCTCCAGGAGTGTGACTCTGGTGATTGCATACATCATGACCGTCACTGACTTTGGCTGGGAAGATGCCCTGCACACTGTGCGTGCGGGGAGGTCCTGTGCCAACCCCAACCTGGGTTTCCAGAGACAGCTCCAGGAGTTTGAGAAGCATGAAGTCCAACAGGTAACCACAGTCAGGGTCTTTGGTGATATAGGCAACAGGCCCTGGGAGGATGCCTCAGTCTTTCTGTACACCCCTAGAAGCATGGAAGTTGAAGTCGGAGAGGCCCACAGAGGCCATCTGGTCCAGGGACACCTCACCTGCATCACACATTGAAGTCACCAGCTGCAGGCACAGGGTATTATCCTGTTCCTTCTTCTTTAGGCCCCATGTTAGCCTCGTTTCTCTCCCTTTGGGTCAAGTGCCATTTTCTTGGTTTGGCTTGCTTCTATGTCCTCCAGACACAACCTTGAAGGAGCGTGACTTCTCCTTGACTAGTGTCTTGATTGACACTAGTAGGCAACCACAGGGCTACGATTGCCCAATGCCCATTTATTTCCCAGTTCAGACGTGGCAAAATCTGTACCATTAAGTAATACATAAAATTCTGTGTGGATGCAGGTGTGTGTATGTGACATTTTGGTTTTCTTTTCAACATCTTCAGTATCGGCAGTGGCTGAAGGAGGAGTATGGAGAGAGCCCTTTGAGGGATGCAGAAGAAGCCAAAATCATTCTGGGTAAATATAAAGAGCAAAGGCGGATGGAGCCCCTGCCTGGCACATGGAGGGGGAACAGCTTCCAGGCCCTGTCTCCGCTGGCCTACAGCAACTGTACTACGGAGACCTAACACCACGGCCTGGGCCTGCCTTTCTGCCCGGCGCCCTCCTCTGCTGATTGCCGCCTCACCTTGGAGAACAGGAAGGGAGGGTGGCAGAGAAGGTGGACTCAGGCCCATCCCCAGGACCTCCCTCAGACCCCTCCCTTCTGCCCGCTCCTGTCCCCCCAAAACCTGTTGCACTGTCTCACACCTTTGCACGGGTCAGTGTGCATGAGTGTGTGAATGTGTGCTGGAACAGGCACAAAGTCCACGCTGCCAGGATTGGTATCGCCACCTGTCCCTTTGTCCGAGAGTCCAAATGGAAGGCTTTAAAGTCGACGTCCGCAGTGCTGCTGGGTGGGAAGCAGCCTGTGCCCATGAGCACACACTGAGAACCCAGGGGGCGGTGCAGCTGAAAGCAACAGCCTCCCTGGAACCCGGGGTGGTAAAGGCAGGGCAGCAGGTGGCCAGAGTTCCTTCTGAGGGTCATTCCAGGGGCCTCAGGAGGTGATGTAAGTTGGTGCTTTGAGCATTACCGAGAGCTTAATGAAGGTGCCCAGGCCCTGGATTCCAGCTGCCTCCAGTCAAGGCCCCCTTTTCAGCCCATTGTGTTCTCAAGTTGGTGTTTATTCTCAGTGTCACAGACTGCATCTTAGTTCCACGGCAACTATTACCAAGTCAGCCAACACTGTGTGCCCACAGTGTCCTTTCTTTTCTTATCCAGCTTCACTGACACCCAGCCTCGCTGTTCTCATGCTGCAAGGGGCCTCTTCAGAAGGTTTGCATGCACCATTAGGGATTGGGATGAGAGAGCATTTGTTAAGCACTGTAGTGGTTTGCATTTGAACATACATTTTAAAAACTCTGAGCACCTTTGTGTACGCTGTGGATTTGATAGTTGATCTCAGCTACCTTATTAAATGTTTTTTGAAAAGGTGTTTTTCTTTATTCTAGTCAACTCTGCCTGAGAGTTGAAAATGTTCAACCTCAATTGCTTTTGAAGCCAAAGAGGAAGCATCAATACCATTGAGCTACTTAAAGTTTCTGATTTGTGCTCCAGTAGTGCTTCCTGGAGGGTAAAATTCCACATTCAGGCCGAGGCCAGCGGGCCGGAGAGTACCTGCCATTTGCAGCTTGGGCAGCAGCGCCCTGGCGTATTGCGTGAGCAATTCTGTGGTTCAGTCCTTTATGCCAACATAGATTGTTTAAGCACACAGAGCCACAAGCATGAAAAAATACCCTTGGCCTCTCCCTAAAAAGGTGTTGCAATCTCTTTCTCTGATTCTACCACAAAAAGAACCCCTGAATAAAAAGAGCAGTTTCCCCATGGATTTAGAGGCTATGTCACAGGTGAGCTCTACGGAGACCTGGAGAATGAAGTCCTCCAAGTCTCCACACTTGTACGGGCTCTAGATATACAATGAGGAAGGGAGATGTGGCCACAGAATTACCCATCTCCAGATGAAACAACTTGCCTATAAAGTACATTTTTCCTTAAACCAAAAAAAAAAAAAAAATGTAAGTATTTATGAATATCTAAATATGTTTCTCTGGGCCTAAAAATGTTGCTTTAATATTTGTTGTCAGTAATGCTCTTTCTCCACAGCCACACCTCCAGGAATTCTGAAGTACTGGGCCTTTCTCAGAAGACTGTAATGCACCTGAAGTTTCTGAAATGTTGCAAAGCCACAGAGTTTTGTCTGGTGCTGCCAAAAAAGTAAAGCAACCTAGAGTTTATTTTTAAATATCTAGAGTGATTTGTAAACTTGTTTGTTCTTTGTTTTAAACTGAATACTCCTGTAATGGTGTTGTTCTATGTTGGGAACTAAGGGTACTCTTTAGCAAGAGATACATTTTTACCTTAATTTCACTGCTACAGCTGTTCCTTTACCTCAACTCTGATGTCTGTGAAGCAGTGTCAGCGGTTGCTGTGGTGTTTGGGTGACTGTCAGTGATCCTGACTGCTTCTCATGACAACTGTGCTGCACAAACCTTGCTCACGTGTTCTTAAACTTCCCATCTCAGGATATCTCTCTTCATGTGTTTTATCCATGGTGTGTGTTCTGCGTGGTGGCGTTTACCAACAGCTGCACACTTTTGTTAATAAAAGGCAACCTAACCACATTTAACGTCATGTGCAGTGCATTCTTCCTGAACTGAGTCATACATGTCACACGTGTTTCTGCCTTGGGGGTCACAAAGCAAGGTCGGAGCCCGGTCCTCTAGCCCTCCTGCCGGTCTTGTTGCAGGGGTTGTTTTCCTCCCGGAGGTAGTACAGCAAGCAAGAGGAACGGTGACCCTCCATGTGAGCAGACAGAAACCGGGCTTTGAGCTGTGTGTTCCTAGCACAGTGTGGGGACTGAGTGCCCGGCTCCCTGGGAACGACTGAGTTCGCTGGAGGGAAGCAGCCAAGCACTCCGTGGACACACATTGTTGAAGGCAGTTGTTCTAATTCCATATTCAGCTTTCGATTTGAAAAAAAAGATGGCTCAAAAAGCAATTTAAGTCGACTTTGTACATTTTCCTTGTCTAAATCCGGGGAAAGAGGGTTATGGGGAGAATGGTAAGTTTGACTTCAACTGAAGGCAGGTAACCCTAGCCCCTTTGTAGGTGGCAGGCTGGCCACAGGCTTTGAGTTTCTGTTTCTAGTGCAGTGGTTCTTAACCTGGGTTCTATCGAACCCTAGGGGTTCGATGAGTCAGTCTCAGGGGTTCAGAGAAGCCTCTGCCGTGGAGGCCAGAATAAAGTAATACCGTAATTTGTTGTGAGTTCATGCACTTTGTTGGTTTTGTTCTTTGAGCAAGGTGATGTTCATGCACGGCTCATTTTGTGCACCAGTAAAAAAACATATACCTATGTCCTGAATTGGGAAAAAAAATCATATTTTATTTATCACTAAAGAAGGGTTTGGTGAATGCGCATATGAAACTGGTGGGTTCGGTACCTCAAAAAAGGTTAAGAATCACTGTCCTAGTGCCTGGAAACTCCTAGCAAGGGGCTCGGGGAGAGCTAGGAGCTGAGTTGGGTGTTCCAGCAGCAGCCTCTGATGGTGTGACAAGACATGGCCCTGATCAGTTTGGGGCATTATAATGTTAATTCTGAATCAACAGGCTCGCCTGGGTGTAGCACAGGTACCCCTGGGCACTCCCATGTGCCAAACCTAGAAACCCAAGACATGTCTGTTAAAATAGTATTGGCCATACTTAGGTGTTATAGGCGCAGACCCCTTCTCGGTCCATGGCCAGACCAGGTGTTTGGGTCATGTTTCGGATGGGGTACAGTGAACTGATCCGGGGCACAGTTTGTCCGATGAGGGGGTCGTGGCTTGGGGAAGTTTTCTTAGGCTATTTTTTCTGTGATTGATTTTCACACACAGATCCTTTCTAGTGTGGAACTCAGACTTGCAGCGTGTAGTGGAGAAGACTTCACCGAGCCAGCTGCACTCACCTCCACTTCATGCAGCTGTTTCCCATCCACCTGCACGCACCACACACTCATCACAGTCAGGTGGCATTCATACAGGGTGCACAGACACAATCCTGAGTCCCAGAAAGGCCCAATGGGTTGGCGGTCAGGAAGACTGGCCATTACAGAGCAGGTCGTGAGTACTGGATAGGTACTGGAGCATTGTGCGGAGAAGAGAATGGAGAAACACCATTCCAGTTCTGGGGCGAGGGAGGTGGTGCTCAGGAAGGCATCCCGGAAAAAGTGAGACCTGAAGCCCAAGTGCTGGCATTCGCTGGGCTGAGTGGGAGGACAGGGGAGTCCAGGCAGAGCTCCAGCACTTGTTACCCTTGTGGCATGTGAGAGCACAGTGTGACCAGAGCTGTAGCTCTATTGGAAGCTGTGGCGAGTGGTGCCGACAGAGCAGCTGGCTCAGGCAAAGGCCTGGGCAGTGGGCTGTTGTTATCACAGTAAGCCTTTGATATTTGCTTACTCCACACTCTACAGCCCGTGGGGCTGACCCAGCTCAGAGGTCAGGTGCTCTTCCAGCTCCTTGCAGGTCTCATTCCCAAGTTAGGAGCCTTGTAAGCGGTATGTATGCCATTCTGTGGACATTGTGTGTGGCGATTAAGGGGAGACGGGGAGCATGAGAAGGGAGTGGTCACTGAATGTGTTTGGCAGACACCATGACTGTGAGTGGGTGGGGAATGAGAGTGTCCAAGGTGGGGGGGGGGCAGTCAGGAGGCAGCTGTTACAGTCATCCAGATGATAGTGGACGGCACCCTGAACATGGTCACGTGGAGATGAGGAGGAACCAAGGAGGCAAATGGATTCCCCGGGGAGGTTGGGGAGAGGGAAGAAAGTACTCTTGGTGCCAGACCACCAGAGGCGGAAGGCCACAGAGCTGCTCTCTGGAGTCACGCTTCCAGTGCTGTGCCTCCTCGCCCCGTTCATGCTCCGCCCCACACTGAGATGGTGGGGTGCAGGCTCTGCGTGGTCAGCTTAGACTCACAGCGACTACTGGACCTCTATCTAGTAGGGCTTATCCCTGGATGTGACCCAATTTGTCCACGCATTCAGACAGACCCCCAAGAACAAGATGCATGACAATTAATGTGGAATTCAAATGTCCAATGTTTTAACTTCTTGTTAAAGATAAAACATTTAATTATATGAAGACTTAATTTAACCCTTAGCCAGTCCATCTCTTATTGTCACTATGTCAGTTATACCTGAATGAATCTGAAATGAAAATCAAAACATCTTTTAAAGCATTTTGAAAAAAAAGAAAGAAAAAGATTTTCAGGAAGCCAAGTTAGTCTTATCACAGGCCTTATCCTGTGACTATGGCATGGAGCTGAGCGCAGAGCGGTTACCTGACCTGGCATGTTTGTGATTGATGGTGCTGTTGCCACCGTGCTCCCCGGACCCCCAGTCTCTCCCAGGCTTTGCAGAGCTCCTGCTTGCTCCCTAAAGTCACCTTTCCCGGGTGCAAGGTAGACCACTGTGCCTATGTACTCTCTCCACACAAGGTAATTCTTTAACTTAAGTCATGTTTTTAGACTACCTTAATTAACCTCTAGTGTCCTCGTTTGTTCTCAACAGCATTCTTGCGTTTTTGTGAGGATGGTTTCCCACTAGCAGCTTTTTTAGTTTACTGAGTTTCAGTTCTTTGTAGTTTCTGTCTCAGCAGGCAGCTCTGCTTTCAGCTTCTGGGACTATTTCATGTTATTCATGAATAGAGACAACCTGTCAATTCTAGTCATTGGTGTGCGTGCGTGTGTGTGTGTGTGTGTGTGTGTGTACACGCACTTGTGCAGACAGCTGTTTTATTTTTTATTTTTTTTAAGATTATTGATTTGAGAGAGGGGGTGGAGAGGGAGATCAGGGGATCGTAGTTGCTTTACTTTTTAGTAGTTCATTGATTCCTTCTCGTATGTGCCTTGACCAGGCAAGCCTGGAGTTTCAAACCAGTGACCCCAACATTCCAAGTTGACACTCTGTCCACTTTGCCACTGCAGGTGTTTTTAAATTTTGTTTAGAAAAATTCTTAAGCTTCAGAAGTCATGTCTGCAACATCAAGGGGCATGTTGAGCTCAGGAGTCTAGGCACCCAGGGAAACGTCGGAGCTCGTGTTGCACAACCAGAGTTGGTCACGAAGGCTGATCAGCACACCAGTATCTAGTCATAAAAATGGGGAACACCCTGTCAAAACCCTGTAATCCCACACTAGGTGACTCCTCCCATCCTGAGTTATTAATAATTTTATCAAGAACGTGCTTTCAACACGCTTGTATTTATATATGTACTTAACAAGAAATCTCCCAGACTTCAAAGGCAAGTTCCTCTTCCCTTTCCTCCTTATTACCCAGAGAAAGGGAGAAACAGAAGAAAAACAAGAAAGTAAAGGAAAACTGGCTTTGACTTGTTGAAGGCTGGAGCATTTTCTTCCCTGCTTAGGATCCAGCAGGGTCTCGTCGGCCTCAGGCTCGCGGGCACTGTCCGGAGTTTGGAATCGTGTCACCCTTGGGCTGTGTTTCATCATGCAGACGGACCTTGACACTTGGCTCTCTTGCTTTCCTACTCCCACTAGAGATTTTGAGACCTGTGACTATAATAACTGGGCGTAATTATTTCAGCTAATATCAGAATTAGTGTTCTGTTTTGCAGTTCAGGCTTAAGCACCTTAAGAAACATCTTACTGAAGGTTGTACCTGCTATATCTGTGTCCATCAAGGGGGAGAATTACAGCACGTAGTTGAGCATCTGCAGATCTGGGTTTATTTTGGCTTTATATCTCTGTGCAAACTGTTGATCATGAAGAGTCAGTAGTTCCTGAACTTTCTAGTTCAGTTAGAGTTGGCATCAAGAGCACTACTTTAATAGATGACTGAAAGTACTGGACAGCTCAGCATTCTCAGTGTGTGTTGACTTTATTTAGAGGTAGTGTTACTGGAAGAGACCTTTTGGATGGGATCCTTTGTACAAAAGGCCTGTTTAAGAAAACTAATTAGGAGTGGGTGAGGGGTTTGACATTTTATGGTTAAATATTCCCTCTGGGAATGATGTAGTTTAAGGACGGCTCTTTGAAACAATGCTGATCACACCATTTTTCCAGCTTGACCCAAGGGGACCATGTCAGCTTACAGGACTTCTCATTTGGCTGCTCCATCCTCCAGGACACAATTAGCAACAATTGACATGTGTGAATGGAACATCCCCATCCACGTGGTGTTGGTCCTCTTTTCCCTAAATGTTCATTTATTGTCTACTGCCTTCCCCTTGGCCTCATGTACCCAGCCTCAGAAGCAGTGGAGCCAGCACAAACAGGAACTGTACTCTCTGGTGAGCAGGTTTGCCTTCTGTTGGTTGCTCTGGGTTTCCCCAAAGCACTGATGGGGAGCCTTATTGGAAAATAAAAATCAAAAGGCCTCTCTACATGTGCCCTAGAGAAATGTCACCTTCTGCTTTGCAAAAGGGTGTATCCTCCACAGCAAGAGGCCCAAGTGGTAAAGAGCTTCTTCAGAATGGGAGTCCCTAGAGAGGCTGTCATGTGCCAGGAGTCAGATGTTCCGAGTCTGCTTGGCTTGTGTTAAGTACGCCACACTGGTGTGGTGTCAGAGGGAAAGGTGAGAAGGTGTGAAGAGAGGAGCTTGCTTGTCTGTCTGCAGCAGCTTTTGTGACTCCAGAAGTGCAGTGCAGTGCCTCCCAGCACCGTGCTCCGGGGGTTGCTGGAGACCCACCGCATGCCTGATACTTACTGGCTCACAGCAGAAGGGCCTGTTCCCTGCTTCACCAGGGCCCCTTCCTGTCCTCCACCTCTTTGGAGCACAGAGGTACAGGTCCTATGAGCGTGTTGTGGGGAAGGGGTTGTGCTTAACAAATGAGAGGCTGAAGTCTTAAACCTGTGACCAGGCAGGCCTGGCTAAGGTCCAGTTTGATTCTGGTTCTCTGGAATACCTTGGGGAAGTTCTGGAGGACGCAGCCCACGTATGTGAGGAACTTCTTCTCAAGACTGGCATGAAAGAAACTCCCTAGAAGGGATGAGCACTCTGTTTAGTAGCACAGTGGTGTGGTTGGGCCAGTCTCCCTTACAGCCTTCCTGTGACAGTGCATGTGTCTAGGAAGGCCCCTTCTGATCCCAGAAACCTTTCATCTAGGGAGCAAAATGCTCAACCTCATGATGGTCAACCGTTGTTGAGCACTTAATGTGTGACAGAAGTTGGCATTAGGTCTTTTTATTGAAACCATGTCCTCATGACAATCTTGTGGGATAAACTTTAATATTACTCTGTTTTTCAGATGAAGAAACCAAACTCCAGAGAACTTGAGCATTACCCAATCTCAGGGCTTAGAAAAGTGGTCAGATGAAGATTGGAATCCAAGCAGTGCGACTAGTGTGTGTCTATAAGTTACCACTCCTTTCCAAATGCTAGTACCACCGGGAAGGTTAAACTAATAAAATGCTAACCATCACGGGCATCCATGTCAAAGCTGTTTTCTGAAGATGGGTTTACATTAAATTAGTGGCCTCGTGTGGAGAGTAAGGTGGAAGACTGATAGCGGCACAGGGAAAATCAGTTCTTTCTCTTTTTCCACCAAACCCTGCTGTGTGTGTACATTATGGCCACCATGCACGTCTCCAGTGGGCATTTCTGACTTAACCGAGAGCAGCAGGCAGAGTCTGGGATGTCCTGGGGCTCCAGGAGGCCCTTTGCAGGAATCCACATTCTCCAGTGTGTGTGCAGTACTGGGGCCCGTGCCAGGCACTCCAGGCAGATCGTGTTCTGCCCCTGAAAAGCTGTCATTATTCTGATTGAGGAACTCTGATGTCTGGTGAGGTTTTTGCAAAAAGCTTAGGGATTTGCTGTTATTCAACTCAACTCAAATGGAGACTCGCATCACAGACAGAGACAAGGGAAGCAAGAGTGGACATTGAAGCAACCAGACTGTCAGGGCCTCCTTCCAACCCATGGGGCTGAGGGGCAGTGCTAGGAGATGGGTTCCCAGAACCCATAAGTACAGGAATGTGCAAGGCTGCCCCACAGAGCCTGGACAGGGTGAATGTTTAAGAAGTGTTGGAGAAGGGGGAGGGAGCAGGGGACAAGTGACCGATCCCATGTCTTTCTGTCCTGTCTCCCCTAACCAGATAGGAAATTGGCCAGCAGGGGAGCCTGCATGCTGTAGCCCACAGGGGATGGAGTAGGGAATGACCTCACAACAGGCACCCATGCCTCTTGGCCAGGCTATGGGTGTGACAGAAACTGATGAGATCAAGGAAGTGCCATCTGCTTCCAAGTATCTGAGTGTTAAGTTGATACTCAAAGTGGGTATGATTTGAGACCCTGGATTCTCCTCATGCTTTGCCCCAGAAGTGTGCTATCTGAAGCTTAGACAGTAAGTCACTGATTTGATATTTAGAAAGCACTGCAGAAGCATCCCTGCCTGCCAGTATGCCCCCCTGATCTGTGTATACCCAGACTTCTCTGTCAAGTGACACCCTCTAAGGGAAGGCCATCAGGGTCCAGTGGCATTTGAGCATCTGCTATGCACAATGCCCTCATGACAAGACCCACAGCCTTGAAAAGCAGGGGGGTGGGAGGTAGATACTGTACAGTGCTGCAGCCATGCCACAGTGCCCACAGGCAACTTGGAGAAGCAGCACTGTACAGACTGCCAGAGAGAAAGGAGGAATCAAGCAGGGCAGCCCTGTCTTCAAAGACTTTTTGAGCTGGGAAGAGAAGGCTTGATGGAGAGTACCCTGGCTGAGGATGAGTAACTTGGATGAAGGGTCAAGGTCATTCTGGACAGAGGGTAACATGCAAGTAAAGGCACAGGCAGGAGTGAATGCCGTGGACTTGGAAGCTGCCTTCGGACCTGCCCTTGGGAAGGTGACTGTGAGAGAAGGTAGAGGCTGGGAAGTAGGAAGGGCCAACCAAATTCTAAGTGCCAAGGAACGTGCATGTTCTGTAAGCTGTGGGCAGCCATGGGAGGACCTTGGGTTTGATTTGGGCCCATGCAGGATGGGTTGAAGGCAGAAAGAACAAGCAATTTGGAGGTAGAAGGGGCAAGTGTTATAGCCTGACTGGCTGCTTCATGGGACCTCTCTACCAAGACTCATCTACCAAGTGAGGTGACCTCCATAGATAGCCACCACCTTGAATAGTGATAAGTAGCACTGCCTGGTGTTCAGAAACAGTTAGGGGTGCAAAGGGTTATTGGCAGTTAGCACCTGTGACCGGGGCGGGGGAGGGGGCTAACGGGGCAGAAGGCCAGCAGGCCACAGGGCAGTCACACATCCTCTCAGCCTGAGGAGACTGGGGGCAGGTGTGGGCGGTTGCCTAGAAAGGTAACCTGGGGATTGGGGCTTTGTAGCCCTGAGACACCAGAACTCAGGCGCACTTACCGGGCGGGCGGGACAGCCTAGCTGCTCTCTTGGGCACCTGGTGTTAACTTGCAACCTTTCAGAGAGACTTCTCCACAAAGTCTCCTCCAGTAGGACTTGCTGGAATGTTTGACTCACACTCCAGCGCTGCATCTCAAGCCTTGTAGTATGGCTTGGTCACTGGGGTGTCCCTGACTTCATACCCTCCCACCCTCTCCCTGTGCTCCTCCCCTGCCTCTCCCTCTCCCTCTCCCTCTCTGAGATTAGAGCTGAGTGTCCTGGCGAAGCATGGAAGCAGCACCAGGAATTCAGGAATTCCATGTGTCCCCCTCAGTGGCCGGTTCCCCTCCACTCCCAGTGCAGGATATGCAGAACATTTATAAAAACAACTTTTAATAAATCACAAAAGTCATTCTGTTTTTTATTACCACCAAGAGCCAGCAATCCTAAAGAGCCAATGATAAAACATACCTTCTTGCAAAAATTTTGTTGATCTAAGTTCTAAGACTTAATGGTGGTATTCACTTAAAGTTTTAATAATAAACTTCTATAACAACTCCTTTAATTAACAATTCTTTCTGTACGGAACCGAATGTGGAGAACTCCCAGTTAACAGGAAGGACTATCACATAGGAAATGAGCTTGTCAATAATCTTTTTGGTTTTTTTCCCAGTAAATTCAGAATGTTTTGAAATCTAAGCTTCGTGGGAGCAGTTTTGTCTACAGCTCCTGTTTTTACGTTTTGCACTTGTGGAGTAAATTTTAAATAGCACAGTCAGTTACTTCTGTCTGGTACTTCAAGTGGCCACTGGCATGTTTATTTGTCTTTAAAATTTTTTGACAGCAGAGATATTGGAAAGCCACTAGAATTGGTCCCAAGGAAGCACAGACATGCTATTTATGGAATTTGATGTGAAATATGATTTTTATGAATCTCTCCTAATATCATTTTTGTTTAACACTTTTCATAACTATTTGTATGTCTGCTGCTTAACGTGAAAGAAATTTTTCAAAATTCAAATAAAGTAAAGGTGTTCTGTATTAATGAATAAAGATAGACTGACAATCTGACAGAGAAGTGCAGTTTGGGCAAAATCACTTATAAGTTTGCAGAAGTTAAGGCTCAGAAACTAATTGTAATTATTCATTAATATGATAGATCAACATATAGGTATGTTTTCCCCATCTTCCAAAAATAATCATAATTGTAATTAAAAAGTATTAGTACATGAATTTTTCCTTTTTTAATTTGATATTTTATTTTTGCTCTTATTTATTGTCATGATAAATATAAAGTTAAACAAAAGAAAACTTTTACAACGTGTATTTTTTTTCTATCCCTTGTTATTCTTTGTTTCATTCCATAACTATTAATGATTGCCATATAGGTGACTTAGTTGTCAAACACAGTAAGTATGCACCTGTGTTTACAAGGTCCTTCATGGGAAACAAAACAAACTTTTATGTGCTTCACTTTCTTCTTTCTATACCAACACCCTCTTCTTGGGAAATATTGGGTCCCTGGAAGCCCATTGGATGTTATTATGGCCAGTGTCAATGGGTGTCCTGTCTCTTAATTTGGTTTTATCACGTCTCCTGAAACTTGACCAACTCATTTTTTCTCATAAAAAACAGAGATAAAAAAGAAAATGAAAATTCTATTTTCACACATTTCTTTCATTTTTTTCTGGTTCTTTCTTCAAAGATAATTGGAGATTACGTGTTTATTTTTGTGGCTCCTGGTGAGAAAGTTGCTTTATTTTTCCTTGACTCCATTCCCCTGTGGTATCACTTTTATTAACAGGTTCAGTATTAGAAAATCTACATTTCACAAAGTATCAATGGAGGCTGAAGCTTTCCCCTTTCTCTTTTGCAAAGAATTCCCAATTTAAAGTGTATCTTTAAATTCCCAATTTCCATAGTGCCTTCCAAAAGTAAGAATTATAGTAATTCCATGTACATACAGTTTATTAAGACTACTTTCTCTAGCCTGACTGGGAGGTGGCGCAGTGGATAGTGTCAAAATGGGACACGGAGGACCCAGGTTCGAAACCCCGGCTTGAGCACGGACCCATCTTGCTTGAGCAAGGCTCACCAGCTTGAGACCAAGGTTGCTGACTTGAGCAAGAGGTCACTCAGTCTGCTGTAGCCCCCTGGTCAAGGCACATATGAGAAAGCAATCAATGAACAACTAAGGTGCTGCAACAAAGAATGATGTTTCTCATCTCTCCCTGTCTGTCTGTCCCTCTCTCAGGCTCTCTCTGTCTCTGTCACACACAAAAAAAAACAAACTACTTTCTCTATTGAAAAAAGCACAATATACCTTTATTTGGCAATGGGACCTAATTTGAAATTTGTAAATTTTTTATAATTCCAAGTAATAAAATATGCCCTTCCTCTGTGTTGAAATCACAGAGTGCGATTCTGTAACATAGGACGACAAGACTCTGCCATGGACTCCAGCGTCTTGGGGCCAGAGTCTGGAGCAGGTTGGGCCATTCACCCTATTCTGTTGTGAACTCTTGTCAAATCACTGATCCTGTCGTTTTCTCTGCCCCCCCCCACCACCACCACCTATTGTCAGAGCCTCCCAGCGGCCCTTATTTATTCAGGCTGTCGCTGAACTCCTCGGGCCAGCAGCATGGGGGAAGGGTTCTCCCTTGAAGGCTCCTGGCTCCCATCCTTACCCTCCAGCCTATAACCCGGAACCCCACAACTCCACAACTCTCCTTTTTCCTCACAAGTGTGTGTTCTCCATCTCTTCCTTTTTGTGTTCAGATTGAGCCACCTAAAGTGAACAAAAGCTGGCCTGCTCACTGAATCTTTCCTTCCTACCAATCAGCTTATAGAAATATGCTTGGGATCTTCTTTGCCTCCATGCAATTTAGCACAATGGGAATTATAGAAATCTGAACACACTGTATCATGGACACGTTTATTTCCTTTTTCTATGTTTAACTCAATCAATCAAAATTATTACTGACTCCAGTGTTCATTCAGCAGTGGACCAGACCCCCGCCTAGCTGATCCCACATGTCAGGATGGTCAGGGCTGCTCTGGGGTCTTCTGTGAATCTTTTCTACAGCCCCAGACAGAGCCCACCCACACTTTTCTGGCATTCCCTACCTTCTGTGGCTTGTATTGTTAAACTATTATGTATTGATATTGTTGACCTTATTCTTACCACCTTTCACTCACATCCACGCACGCAGGTACTATCTGATAGCGTTGTTGTATTTCCTGGATTTCTTCATTCACTGCCTTTCTCACAATTTACACTCATTTCTCAGAAGAGTTTGATGCTGATTGCTTGTGTGAAACTAGCCCTGGACAAAGTTCACAGTACCCGTTAAAAACGGTTACTTACAAGCAACTTTTAGAGATATACAACTCCTGATACTGAAATCCCTCTCTATTTTTAGACAAGAGCTAACAATAAACTGAGCAAAGAGCTCTAAGCCAACATGTTGACAGCCAAGGCTCCCATGCAAAAACTCCTTATTCAGGTCTGAAGTGCCTTTGGTGCACAACAGCGTGCAGAATATTCATCTCCTTTATTTTTACAAAATCTTTTCTTCAGGTTTCTTGGGGAAAGGACAGATTCTAGGTTTTCTGTCCAGCAGCTTCTGAATGATGAAAGTTTGTCCCAATAAAAGAAGTCTACAATGCAATTAAGAAAATTACTTTTGCTTAGTCAATTACATAATGTTTTATCAAATGTTTTCCGCTTATAGAGAAGTTTCACATATATTTATTCATTTTTCCAACAAACCTATGGAATTGCTAGCACCCACATTTAGCTGCTAAATAGCAGAACCAGATATGGAATTCAGGTCCGACTCTTGGTCCAGTTCTCTCTGCCCTACACTGTGCTGGAACCAATGGAAAACGAGTGCTTTGTGTGAGCAATCTGCCAGAATAATTTAGAAACAAAGGTCGGGGACATAGCTGGTTCTCAACGGATTAAGTAGTTTATGAGTTAATAAAACAGACATAAATAGTAGAAGAGGCCACAGTTCTCTATAAGAGTGATGTCTTCACAAGATACATTTATGCAGTAAAAGTGCTTTCCTTGAGGACTTTGAATCTGAAGTTGTCTTTGAACCGGTGTGTCCTGGGATCCACTGAGAAGTCTGAACAAGCCAGTGAGTGGCATCCAGATTCAGAGGGGCAGCAGGTCAAGAGAGAGTGTCTGAAAAGAGGGAAAATGACAGAAGACCTAAGAGAAACAAAGCTAGAAGAACCAAAAAAAAAAGTGCAGAGAGAAGCAAGAGGCAAGGCAGAAGCTGCACAGGAGAGGGAAGGATGTTAGTGAACCAAGAACTGAGCCAACAGGGAGGAGCGGATTTGATCTGGGCCAGGACAGAGATTGCACAGAAACAAGTGCTCAGATGGAAGGGGCGCTTGTGTGCTCCTGGGTGTCTATAGCTTGTTAGGTGGCAGGCTGAGAGTCTAAGAAACACAGTTCTAGATCAATGACACCTGTTCAGTCTTCTATCAAATCATCAGATATAACATTACCATACTTTTAAAACCATAAGAGTTCATCTCCTCTTGCCCAGAAGTAAGAATTATTTTCCCCCAAAACATATTTTTTCAGAGAGGGACAGACAGACAGGAAGGGAGAGAGATGAGAAGCATCAATTCGTTGTGGCATCTTAGTTCATTGACTGCATTCTCATATGTACCTTGACCGGGGGGCTACAGCTGAGCCAGTGACCCCTCCTCAAGCCAGTGACCTTGAGCTAAAGCCAGCAACCATGAGGCCATGTCTATGATCCCACATTCAAGCCAGCGATCCTGAGCTCAAGCTGGTGAGCCTGTGCTCGAGCCAGTGACCTCAAGGTTTCAAACCTGTGTCTTCAGTATCCCAGGCCGACACTCTATCTATTGCACCACCATCTGGCCAGGCAGCCTTAAAACTAAAAAAAAAAAAAAAAGAATTTTAGTAGGACAAAAAGCAATGGGGCAACTGAAGACTAGTTATGACAACTATTCTAAAGAGACAATGAGTCTCTTTCAAGACTCATATGTTAAAAGGGACAAGGTGAAAATATCTATGACTTTCTTAGATAGAACAAAGCTAGTGAAGATGTTGAATTATACTCTTCTCCACTTTGGTTTTTGTAAGTTTAACTCAAAGGTTAGAAGGCAGAAAATTATAATGTTCTTCAGAAATAAAAGAGAACTTGGTATTTTGGAAAATAATCTAACCGGCACAACTTAGGTACAAGGACTTGATCTTGTCCCAGCCATATGCTTCTCAGCCTGATTAATCATGGAGCTTGACAACTATCAATATGTAAAAAGAAACTTTTTTTAAAAAAAAAGCACTCTGGATCTTCTCTAGTGATATCACCTTTAGTTTCCATATTTTAGGACATGTTTTCTCTTACAATGTGTTAGTTGCCTGAATTCTGCTCAGCACACTGTCACTGTAGAGTTATGATGTATACACTCCACAGAAGGTTTGTAACAAATATCATCCTGATGGTCTTTCAGTGCCTGTTGTTATAGTTGATCAGCAAAAGTCAAACCTGGAGACGGCAAGATGGCGATGGAGTAGGCGGACATACCAACTTCCAACTCCCAGAACCAAAGTGGATTATAACTTAATTTTAAGAAGCATCATCTGGTAAACCAACTTTGAACTAAACTAAGTGGACTCTTCAACCAAGGAACACTGAAGAAGCCACATTGAGACTGGTAGGAAAAGTGAAAACGCGGAGAGGGCTGCCCAGCTCCCGGAGCGAACGGCAGCCCAGAGAGACCCGCATGGTGGGAGGAGAGTTTGGCGGAGAGGGAGGGACCTGGGTTCCAGGAACAAAGCCCCAGCCTGCAACCCCAGAGCCCTAGAAGAGGTGTTTGGACAGTATTGAGCTGTGAAACAAGTGAGGATACTGTTTGTGAGAAAGAGACAGTTTTCTCAGACCCAGGATTCTTCTTAAATGGACAGCGCAGAAAACCTCTCTCACAACCACTCACCCGGGGCTCCAAGGAACGGGGACAGAGGAGAGGACTAGAGCAGTGGGAAGAGAGTGTGGACTGAAGGCACAGGGAGAAACACTCTGAGGGACAGCGACCCTAACAACTGGGCTGTGTCACTTCCTTAATCAAAAATGAATATTTCCCTTGGAACTAGCAATACCAGCAAAGGAAGAGAAGACACCAGCTCTCCCGCGGCACTTAGAGCAGAGCTGCTTAGATGGAGGGAGCTTCCAGGACTACAGTATGGAGTGTTAGGGTCTGAGCTGCAGTGCCCCTACCCACACTGCTGAGGGCTTGCTGGAGGGACAGTGGTGGCGGGACGCAAAAATGCAGTTCTGTCGGTGGGGGCGGAGGCCCAGCCGGTGTGAGCTTGTCTAGCCCAGCAGAGGTGTAGGGGATGCGTGAAAGCGGTTCGGAAGCTACAGGCCGCCTGCAGCCCTACCTGTGGGGGAAAAACGGGAGGCTAGGAACGGGCAGAGATCTGCTCTGTGACCCTGCGAGAGCCAGCCTTGATTGCGGGGGCGGGGCTAGGACAGGGACAGGCAAAGGCTCGGGCCTGAGCACACGCCAGCAGCCCCACCCAACCCATGAAACTGTGGTTTGCGATCCTGCACAAGCAGGCCCTGGCCTCGGGGGCGGGGCTAAAGCTCCTGACAGGCGGATGCTCACAGCTGAGTGCACGTCAGCAGCCCCATCCCACCTGAGAAACTGTGGTGAGCAGGCTCTGACCATGGGGGCTGGGTAGAAGCCCAGGAACAGGCTGGGTCCACAGCTGAGCAAAGGTGCTCACCTCTACCCTTGGTGCTGAGGCTTGTGGCTTGAGTGCAGTGCACAACCCAACTTGTGGGGGTGAGGCAAAGGCCCAGGCAGGCTGAGGCTTGTAGAGCCAGGCACCAGAACACAGCCCCTCCCGTGGAGGAGAGGCAGAAATCACAGCAACAGCCGCAGTGAGCCGGCACTGGCAAGGACCATACCCAACCGCCCTAGGCAGCAGCAGAGGGCGTGGTGTGCCTGCAGACAGACCACACCTAGAGAACACAAAGGCAATACCCATTGGACTCCAGTGGCACAGACAAAATGGGCAGGCAGAGAAATGCAACCCAAATGAATCAAGACAAATCTCCAGAGAAGGACCTGAATGAACCAGATATAACCAAATTACCAGATACAGAACTTAAAATAATGATAGTTAGGGTGTTCAAAGAGATTAGAGCAACAATGGATAGTCATTACGAACACCTAAATAAAGAGATAACAAGTATAAAAAAAAAGGAAATTGAAATAATAAAAAAGAATCAGACAGAAATGACAAATACAGTATCAGAACTGAAGACCACAATGGAAGGAATTAAAAGCAGGCTGGATGACACTGAGGATCAAATCAGCAAGATAGAGGACACAATAAACAAAGGCACAGAAACAGAGAAGAAAAAGGAAAAGAGACTCAAAAAATGTGAGGAAACTCTAAGGGAGCTCTGTGACAACATGAAGAGAAATAACATCCGCATCATAGGGGTTCCTGAAGAAGAGGAGAGAGAATAAGAAATAGAAACTTTGTTCAATCAAATCATAACAGAAAACTTCCCTAAATTAAGGCTGGAAAAAACGTTTTACATGTTCAAGAAGCACACAGAACTCCATTAAAGAGAAACCCAAAGAAATCTACACCAAGACACATCATAGTTAAAATATCAAAGCTAAGGGATAAAGAGAAAATTTTAAAAGCTGCTAGAGAAAAAAAAGTCTATCACCTACAAAGGAGCCCCCATAAGGATGACATCGACTTCTCAACAGAAACACTTGAGGCCAGAAGGGAATGGCAAAATATATTCAAAGTAATGCAGAACAAGAACCTACAACCAAGACTACTCTATCCAGCAAGGCTAATGTTTAAAATTGAAGGAGAAATAAACAGCTTCCCAGACAAAAGAAACCTCAAGAAATTCATTAAAATCAAACCAGTTTTGCAAGAGATGCTAAGGGCGCTGTTGTGAACAGTTCAAAGGGAGGAAAGAATATAGCAAAAGAAGAATACAGCTTTAAAGAATAAAATGGCAATAAACAACTACATATCAATAATAACCTTAAATGTAAATGGATTAAATGATCCAGTCAGAAGACATAGGGTAGCTGTGTGGATAAAGAAACAGGACACATAAATATGCTGTCTACAAGAGACACACCTTAAAACAAAAGATGCACATAGACTGAAGGTAAAAGGATGGAAAAAAATATTTCATGCAAATGGAAATGAAAAAAAAGCCAGCTAGCAAGACTTATATCTGACAAAATGGACTTTAAAACAAAGGCTGTAGTAAGAGATAAAGAAGGACACTACATAATGATAAAAGGAACAATTCAACAGGAAGATATAACTATTCTAAATATCTAAGCACCAAATATAAGAGCCCCGACATACGTAAAGCAGAATTTGATGGATATAAAGGGCGAGATTAACAGAAATACTATAATAGTAGGGGATTTCAATACCCCACTAACATCACTGGATAGATCCTCAAGAAAGAAAATTAATAAAGAAACAGCAGACTTAAAGGATACACTAGATCAACTCGATTTAATATGTATCTTCAGCCTGATCAGGCAGTGGCACAGTGGATAGAGTGTCAGACTGGAATGTGGAAGACCCAGGTTCGAGACCCCAAGGTTGTCAGCTTAAGTGCGGGCCCATCTGGCTTGAGCAAAAGCTCGTCACCTTGGACCCGAGGTCGCTCGCTCCAGCAAGGGGTTGCTTGGTCTGCTGAAGCCCCGCGGTCAAGGCACATGTGAGAAAGCAATCAATGAACAACTATGGTGTCGCAACGGCAATGAAAAACTAATGATTGATTCTCTCATCTCTCTCCGTTCCTGTCTGTTCCTATCTATCCCTCTCTCTGATTCTCTCTCTGTCCCTGTAAAAAAAATTAAAAATTAAAAATTAAAAAAAAAAATAGAAATCTTCAGAACTTTTCACCCTAAAGCAATAGAATATACATTCCTCTCAAGCGCTCATGGTACATTTTCTAGGATAGACCACATGTTAGGACACAAAAATGGTCTCAACAAATTTAAAAAGATTGAAATCATATCAAGCATTTTCTCTGATCACAATGCCATGGAACTAGAAATTATCCACAAAAGAAACACTGAAAAATACTCAAACACTTGGAAACTAAATAGCATGTTATTAAATAATAAATGCCTTAGCAATGAGATCAAAGTAGAAATAAAAAAGTTTCTAGAAATGAATGAAAATGAGCATACATCAACTCAAAATTTATGGGACACAGCAAAAGCAGTACTGAAAGGGATGTTCATTGCACTATAGGCATACCATTAGAAGCCAGAAAAAGCTCAAATAAGCAACCTGACCCTGCATCTAAAAGAACTAGAAAAACAACAGCAAATAAATGCAGTACCAATAGAAGGAAGGAAATAATAAAGATCAGAGCAGAAATAAATGACATAGAGGCTAAGGAAACAATACAGAGGATCAATGAAACCAGGAACTGGTTCTTTGAAAAAGTAAACAAGATTGATGAACTTTTAACTAGACTAACCAAGAAAAAAAGAGAGAGGACTCAAATAAATAAAATTAGAAAGGACAGTGGAGAAATAACAACTGACACAACAGAAATACAAAGTATTGTAAGAAAATACAATGAAGAACTCTATGCCAAAATATTAGACAACCAAGATGAAATGAACAAATTTCTTGAATCATATAGTTTTCCAAAAGTCAATCTGGAAGAATCAGAACACCTAAACAGACCAATTACAACAAATGAGATTGAAACACTTATCAAAAAACTCCCAACAAAGAAAAGTCCTGGGCCTGATGGCTTCACAAGTGAATTCTACCAAAAATTCAAAGAACTAACTCCTATCATCCTCAAGCTATTTCAAAAAATACAAGAGGAAGAAAGACTTCCCAACTCCTTTTATGAGGCGAGCATAATTCTGGTCCCAAAACCGGGCAAAGACAACACAAAGAAAGAAAATTATAGGCCTAAATCCCTGATGAATTTAGTTGCTAAAATTCTCAACATAATATTAGCCAGCTGGTTCCAGCAATATATGAATAAATTCATACACCATGATCAAGTGGGATTTATTCTGGAGAGGGAAGGCTGGTTCAATATTCGCAAATCAATCAATGTGATCTATCACATCAATAAAAGGAAGTACAAAAATCACATGATAATTTCAATAGATGCAGAAAAAGCATTTGATAAAATCCAGCACCCATTCATGTTCAAAACTCTCAGTAAAGTGGGAATACAGGGAACATTCCTTAACATGATAAAGGCCATCTATGACAAACCCACAGCAAACATCATACTAAATGGACAAAAATTAAAAGCAATCCCCTTAAGATCAGGAACCAGGCAGGGGTGCCCCCTTTCACCACTTTTATTCAACATAGTTCTGGAAGTCCTAGCTACAGCAATCAGACAAGAAGAAATAAAAGGCATCCAAATTAGAAAAGAAGAAGTATAACTGTCATTATTTGCAGATGATATGATATTGTATATAGAAAACCCTAAAGTCTCAGTCTAAAAACTACTGGACCTGATAAATGAATTCAGCAAGGTGGCAGGATATAAAATTAATACTCAGAAATCAGAGGCATTTCTATATACCAACAATGAACTGTCAGCAAAAGAAATTAAGGAAACAATCCCCTTCACTATTGCAACCAAAAAAATAAAGTACCTATGAGTAAATTTAACCAAGGAGGTTAAGAACTTGTACTCGAAAAAATATAAAACATTGATAAAAGAAATCAAGGAAGATACAAACAAGTGGAAGCAATACCATGCTCATGGTTAAGAAAAATAAACATCATTAAAATGTCTATATTACCCAAAGCAATTTATAAATTCAATGCAATACCAATTAAAATTCCAATGACATACTTCAAAGATATAGAACACATATTCCAAAAATTTATATGGAACCAAAAAAGAACACGAATAGCCTCAGCAATCTTAAAAAGAAAAAATAAAGCAGGAGGTATCACTGTTCTGGATATCAAGATTTACTACAAGGCCATTATACTCAAGACAGCCTGGTACTGGCATAAGAACAGGCACATAGATCAATGGAACAGAACAGAGAACCCAGAAATAAACCCACACCTTAATGGACAACTGATATTTGACAAAGGAGGAAAGAACATACAATGGAGTAAAGACAGCCTCTTTAACAAATGGTGTTGGGAAAATTGGACATCTACCTGCAAAAAAATGAAACTGGACCATCAACTTACACCATTCACAAAAACAAACTCAAAATGGATAAAAGACTGAAATGTAAGCCGTGAAACCATAATCATCATAGAAGAAAACATAGGCAGCAAGCTCTCCGACATCTGTAGCAGCAATATATTTGCCAATTTATCTTCATGGGCAAATGAAATAAAAGGCAAGATAAACTAATGGGACTATATAAAATTAAAAAGTTTTTGCACAGCTAAAAACAATAAGAACAGAATAAAAAGACAAACCACACAATGGGAGAACATATTCGACAACACGTCTGATGAGGGGTTAATAACCAAAATTTATAAAGAACTTATAAAACTCAACACCAGGAAGACAAACAATCCAATCAAAAAATGGGCAAATGAAATGAATAGAAATTTCTCCAAAGAGGACATACAGATGGCCAATAGGCATATGAAAAAATGCTCAACATCTCTAACATTAGAGAAATGCAAATTAAAACTACAATGAGATATCACCTCACACCTGTCAGAATGGCGCTCATCAGCAAAACAACATGGAACAAGTGCTGGTGAGGATTTGGAGAAAAGGGAACCCTCCTGCACTGCTGCTGGGAATACAGACTAGTGCAGCCGCTGTGGAAAACAGTTTGGAGATTCCTCAGAAAATTAAAAATCGAATTGCCTTTTGACCCAGCTATCTCACTTTTAGGAATATATCCTAAGAACACCATAGCACTGTTCGAAAAGAAGAAATGCTCCCCCATGTTTGTGGCAGCATTCTTCACAATAGCGAAGATCTGGAAACAGCCCAAGTGTCCGTCAGAGGACTAGTGGATTCAAAAGCTTTGGTACATATATACTATGGAATACTACTCAGCCATAAGAAATGATGACATTGGAACATTTACAACAAAATGGATGGACCTTGATAACATTATACGGAGTGAAATAAGTAAAACAGAAAAGAACTGAGAACAGCATGATTATACATAGGTGGTACGTAAAAATGAGACTATGTGACATGGACAAGAGTGTGGTGGTTACGGGGTGGGGGGAGGGAGGACAAGATGGGAGAGGGGGCTGCGGGGGCACTAAGAAAACCAGATTGAAGGTGACAGAGGACAATTTTACTTACTTTGAGTGATGGGTATGCAACATAATTGAATGACAAGATAACCTGGAGATGTTTTCCTTCAACATATGTACCCTGATTTATTAATGTCACCCATTAAAATTAATTTAAAAAAAAGTCAAACCTACGTGATATTTTCTAGTAAGCTGGTAGGATTTAACCAGGTAGAACAGCACCCTTCTTGCACTCAGTCCCAAGGCTGCAAGTTGGACCTCATCAGTACTACTTATCATTACAGTTATTTTTCCGGATGCATTGTCAGGCGTTGTCGGGTACAGCACCATCCTGGCTGCCTTCTTGCTTGGGTACAGTGGGATTTCTTCAGTCCTCAGTTTACGAGTCCTTAAAATAGGGACAGAATTTCTCAGATTTTCAGTGTTCTGTAATATATCAGATGTAGAGTCATTAAAAATGAAAAATAAAGAAATTATTTTTGTGTGTGTGCGGCTTTATGGGGAAATTTAAATTGCTGAAATTGTCTCTTCCATGTCCCCAGAGTGATGGGTGGGGGCGGGGATAAGTTAGCTATCAACATATTCCTTTGCCCCAAACTTTGCCATGTTGAGGTCTAGTGATAACTTACCCCAAAACCCCAATTTCTAACCAGTTTCTTTCTTTTCTTAGCTCCATCTGAAAATTCTAGAAATATTAAGTGCTGCCTCACTTACGGTTGTATATTTGGCCAAGTTAGTGTTTGTAGTTTAACCAGGGGAAACTCTTTCAGTCCACTTGCTAACATTTCCAAACAGGTCATGAACACCCTGGAAAGACTAAGCCTCTAAATAAAGAGTGAATATAGTATATATTTTTACAGTAAGTTTATAGCAGCTGAATATTTTCCATGAAATAATATGCTCAATAAGAGCATCCTAGAATTTATTTGAATGGTCACAATAGCTATCATTTAATGCACACCAAAGGAAATTTTGAGTTTATTTTGGTTTGTTTATTTTTATACTATGGCAGAGGTTTACGTGGGCATAGTGGACTTCTGAGTGGTTTAGGACCTTCTCCCTGTCACGTATGTCACATTAGACATGTTTCATCATGAATGTGAGTTATTTTATGTACTAACAGAAAACATAGAATGTCTCACACAACAATCCCCCACTAATCATCCTGTCTTCTTCCTGTCCATGATGAACATGGGTGACCATGCATGCACATTATTTTCCATAGAGAGGCACATACTAGAAGTAATTAAACAGCCCGTTGAGTTGTATCAGGTGCTAACAGACGTGCAGCTGTCTGGCTGGCAAAAATATTGTGAGCTTATAGTAACGGTCATTTTGGTTGATAGAATGTGGAGAATTTCATCTCTCTGTTTTTAGGAGACTACTCCCATGGTTAAAGGAAATCACTGGGATTAGGTTTATGCCCAGTTTTGATTCTCTCCTACAATGCAATTTACTCTCCTATTTCTTGACGTGTTTTTTTAAAAAACAAGGTCAAATTCACATACATAAAATTCACCCATCTAGAGTGTACAAGTAGTGATTTTTTTAGGACGTCTACCAAGTCATGAAAGCTGTCACCATAATCCAGATTCAGAACATTTCCATAACCCCAGTAAGATACCTTACCCCTGTTTGTTGTTGATCTCATTCCTATCCCAACACTGCCAACAACTGATCAGCTTTCTGTCTCTCTCGATTTGCCTCTGCAGGATATTTCATATGAATGGGACTGTACAGTATGTAGTCTTTGTGTCTGGCTTCCTTCACTTAGCATAAAGTTTCTGCAATTCATTCATGGTGTGACATGTATTGGTTAGTGAACAGCCTGGCTTGCTTTTTATTGGAGTTAAAGGCTGATGGCTAGCAGTTTACACCAGTGACTCTCCATTAAGGCCAATGTGTAGGATGACTGGAGGCATCTTGGATTGTCACAGCTGGGGTGGTGAGTACTACCAGCATCTGGGAAACAGAAGCCAGTGATGCTACGAAACATCCTGCAATGCACAGAACAGCCTCCACAACACAAAATTATATGGCTCAAGTGTCAATGTGCTGAAATTGGGAATTCTTATGTAGGGTTTGACGGAATTTCTGCTTATCTTTAGGCTGCATGTTTGTAACAAAGTGTTGCATGATGGAAATCTTCCCTTTGATTGTAATACATGTCGTTGAGTTGGGATTCCATTTGTCTAATTTTATGTGTTTAATGAACTTTAGAAATGATCCCTGAAAATATAGTCTTTATGTATGTTTAAAATATTAACTCATTTCTGAAACTGTTCATTTCCTTAACACTTGGGAAAGTTCTGGAATCTCCTAAAATATTATAAAATACGTTGTGCTGTCCAGCAGAGGAAAAAGTGATGGAAAAAACAGTATAAAATTCTTGTTCCCTGGCTGATATCTTAATACAACCTGGTTTTAAAAATCTAGCAATAAAAAAGTAGCAAACAATGTTGGATTGTATAGCTTAAGTTTCCAGGAAACTGCAGGAACGGTTAAGAGGTTTCTAATAAAGGCATTTAATAAATTACATTGTTTATGTAGCAACAAATTACACCATATTAAAGACCAATATTATGCACTCTAGTTATGTTTTGCTAGTTCAGCATTTTGATCCACTATATTATTCTTAACATTGGTAAATTAAGTTTATGTGGGAACAGAGGTTAAAGGAAAACAGGTCTGTAAAAACAAAACTAAGGAAGTCTTTAGCACTTAGCATGTGGTACAACATGAAGCCTCTCTTGGATTTAATAAAAAGAAATCAGCCAGAATTAAAATATTTGTTTTATTTAAGAGCAGAGACTGGGATAGTTGAGATGCCAAGAGGTGAAGAAGTCTAACTCTTTGTTCTTTGGAGCTTTGTGTGATCATGAACTAGAAACAAGTCACTCTCTCTGTCTAGAGCTCACTAACAAAGAGGGGACTGCTATGATGTGGCCAACGGTCCCTTTGGGAATTTGACAGACAGTGATGTTTCAGCTACCCTAGGCCACTTCTCCTCTCTCTGACCCCTCTGTGGTTCCTATGGGCAGCTTTGCCTCAGCTCTTCAAGGCCCAGGCAATGATGGAGAAAGGCCAGGATAAGGAGGACCTGGAGTGGGTGTGCCGGTTGGGAGGAGAGAGCAGGCACAATGAGGTCTTCTGGCAGTTCTTCTGCATTTTAATGTCCTTTGTCACCCGAGTCTTATTAGCATATCAACAATACATGGTGAAAATAAACAGAAGGCAAAATACACACATGCACACACATGTACACCTGCACATCCCATCTGTGTATATACAAACACATGTGCACGTGTGACATGTATGTATGCACACATGTACACATGTATGAACATGTGCACATTCTATATGTGCATGCACACATTCATGCACACGCTCATGCATGCACGTATTCTTCAGAATTACCATAGCCACTTTGTACACATTTATTCATCACTGACAGATACTATGTTTCTATGTTACAGTTGAGGACATGTACTCAGAGGGATTAAATAATTTGCTCAAAGCCACACAACTGGCATGTACTAAAGCCTGGACTGAAATCAAGTTTTCTCTAAAATTTAATTCCAAGGAGAAAAGAAAAGCAGTACAAAAGAAAATCTTGCCTTTAAAAAGCTGTAATCTCAACAATAAAAAAGAAAATCAGTGCCTGCAGGGTGAGGGCTAAGGAGAGATGACTAGCAGACACAAGCACTGAAGTACTTGATATTGTAATAATGAGTACATGTCATTACACACTTTCCCAAACCCACAGAATGTACAACACCAAGAGTGAACAGTAATGTGAACTGTGAATTTGGGGTAATGATGTTTCAATGTATGTTTTGATGTAACAAATGTCCTCTCCGGTGGAGGATGTTTATAGTAGGGAAAGCTGTGTGTGAGTGTAGGAGAATAGGACAGGAGGTATATTGGAAATCTCTGTGTCTTCTTCCCAGTTTTCATATTAAACCTAAAACTACTCTAAAACAATAAAGTCTGTAAAAAAGAAAAACAACAACAACAAAAAACGATATAGTAACTTCATAAATGTTCCAGCTCAGTCATTCCAACACTGTTCCAAAAATATTCAGCTTGGCTGATCAAATGTCCTACCTGAATTTGAAGCTCAGGAACATGACAAATCTTAGTCTGTTTCTCTCTCTCTCTCTCTCTCTCTCTGATTCTTTCTTAAAATGAAAGCAGGTGTTTTTTTTTCTGAAGATAAAAAATGACATTTGCTAATTACTAAAATAATACATATGTATATGAAGTATTTTTAAAAAGTAAAAATTACCTTCACCTCTTCATTTAGAGATCAACGCTCTTAACATCTATTGACTGTTGCTCCTGCCATCTAGGCAGATGAGATAGATAGATAATAAATAGATATATGATAGATAGATAGATAGATAGATAGATAATAGGTAGATGATTGACAAGAACTTTATATAATGTGCCATAGCATAGATACTGTCATATGGCAGGATTTTTTTAATCAACAGGTTAGGTCAGCATTCTGTCAATATGACTAATTCTATATCATCATTATAAGAGCCTCATTGCCTCATAACTATGATCTATTTGACTTATATTCTCTCTCTCTCTCCTTTTTTCCTAAAGCCCTCTTATGAGCGTGGGGCAAGACAAGTAAGTAGACTTCAAAAGCCTAATATTTGAGAAAGAAATCAACACCACCATCTGCGCAGAACAAACCGTCAGCAAGCCAACACCTCTTAATTTCTAATTATTGAAACTGTAGGTTATGTTCAGCCTAAACTCTTTAAGTCTCCATGAGCCTGATAAAGACTGAATTTGGCCTAATGCCATAGTTTCACATAAAAACGAATGCAGTGTATACATGACTTTAAGAATCACACTACTCCAAGAGCATTTCTTCCATTCTACAGAGGAGTCTGGCTTACTCTTACCTCTCCTGAAGTTCTGTCACCTCGCTGAGCGTCCCCCTCCATTCAGAAACACTCCAGGATCTTCTGCTTGAACTCCTTATTTCCATCAATGTGTTTCTGGGAAGATATATTCTCTCTTTCTTTTTCTTTTTTGGACATTGAGATTAGAATAAATTTTTTTCAGCATTATTCATTTACTCAACAAGTATTAACTGACCACCTACTTACTCTACAACATTCAGTCTTCTAGGTCCAGGGATACATTGGTAAACAAGACAGATGTGAATGCTAGTGGGAAGGGAGAGAAATTTAATTTTCATGTAAGGAAGTCAAGGAGTGCAAGGTATACAGCCTCCAATGAACACCCTCCTGAAACACATTTCTGCCAGTCTAAGGGTTTTTTCTCCTTAAGAACATTATCCAGAACTTCCATCCTGAATCAAAGGCTCTGCATATTTACCCTCTAGAAATACCAGGTTAAACTGTACTTCATACAACAGAGCAGTATGGTGGATTATGGCTTTGTGTTTCTCTCTCTCTCTCTCTCTCTTTTCTTCCCTCCCTCTCTTTCTCTTTCCTTCCTCACCGCTCCCCCCAGGCAATTAGTGAATGAACATCACTTTTTACTCTCACTTTTAAAAACAAACTATTCTAGGATAACTATTTTGATATTCAACAGTGGGAGGCATACAGAGAAGGTAGGAGTTTTGAGAATTATCTTCCTGTTCATCATCTCTCTCCAGACTGACTAATGGATGCAACTCCCAGAATCTTGGAGAGGAGCAGTGTTCTGCTTGTTGTCCCTCCTTGTTCCCTTAAGAATGACTGTGTCTGTTCTTCCCTAATAGGAAATGGTTGCTGCCAGTGGAGACCTAAGGAAGATCTTGGAGCAGGAGACTCTCAGTGCAGTAGGAAACGATTACTTAGTGGAAGTTTAGCCCCAAACCTGCATTCCCTGGACAGAGCTGGGCAGTGCCTCAATGGCCGCTCCAGGCCCCAGGACCTCCCTCTGCTTTTCTAAGCCTGAATTGTGAACTCTTTCATATTCTTAAGGTCTTCTTTGGAGGCATTTTATTTTGTAAATAAGAGGATTTCAATTACTATTATTTTTTTAAATGCACTTGGGAAATATTTAGCCTGTAATCTTTCGAGACACACAGTGACCTAAAGTGCAACCAGTGGAGAAAATTGACGTTGGTTTTAAATGGCAAATGTCATCAAGCTGTCCAACTTTGCAGACTCTGACCTCCTGCACCTCAAACTGAAAGGACATGCTCTTTGTATTTATGTACTGTGTCTTCTACCAAAGACCACAGAGCATCTTGACAAGAGTATTTTTTTTAACCCCATAATATTGTCTAAGGAAAAACATGCTCTTTTCACTGGTCCTGAAAGGAAAGGAGATTTATTTCATTTTTCCTCCATCACAAAGAGCAGGATGATCACTAGAGACGATGGCACCAACCACCTCCTCCTTCCCAGTCTACCCTCCTGGGAGGTTAAAACCCTTGCTTAGGGTTTTAACACCCTTATGCCATTCAGAATCAGGTTAATATCGATATTTCCATTCTCAGACTGTCGGGAGATTGCACAGAGTCACATAGTTGCAAATGGTGCAGGCAGGAATGTGCCAGGCCTTCTTCCATGCTGTATGAGAGTACAGTCACTGTGGGACTGAGGCAGAAAGGCTCCCCCAAGTTCCTGCTCTCCCACAAGTTCCAGCTCTGTCCACCGGGAACCCAGAGAGCACAGATCCTGGACCCCCGGAAATGGTGACTTGCACTGTATGGTCAGGACCACATGGCAGCTTCAGGATTAGCACCTGGCCCGCCCTTGGTGAGCTCTCATGTAAACAGAGGAGATGATGAGGAAGAGTTCTGGGTTCTGAACTGGATTCTATTCTGGATTCTGGAGTGTGGCTGTGGAGCAAGGCTGTCAGCCACCTGGAGTCTTAAATTTTACCAGCTCTTTTAAAAATGAAATACAAAGTATACAAAGTACAATAAAGCAAATACTCCAGTTCCCTCTGTAAGAATTGACAGTTTACTTTTTCCATTACAGATACAAAGCATTACAAATACAATTTCTATAACCTTTAAAAAAAACTAGCAAAAATATCATATATTGTTCACAGATGCACATACAAAGGTTAAAAATAGGCAGGAGGACGGTTGACCCAGGTCACAGTGCTGGTGGCCTCTGGGGAAGGTCTGGGAAAGAGTGCAGTAAGAGACTGCAGTTGATTTGGCCCCTCATGAAGCCCGTCATGTCTATACAGAACGTGTGGCACCCTCCTTCTGCCCAGGACAGTGAGAGCCCCTTGGAAACCACAAGGTCTGTGGGAAATTTTCTAGAGGTTTGTCTGTCATTTGTTAGAATTCTTCAGCTTCCTGGGTGGGGGTGGGCTCTGTGGCCCCTGGGCAACAGGCTGTATGTGAAACAATTTAGCAGAGCCTGATGGCCTTCTCAAATGCTTCCAGGGTGCCAGCTTTCCCCGTTCTTTGTGTGGGTGGGTAGGGGATGTGACCACACCATACAGTGTAAAGACATGCGTCGTAGAATTGGGTACCTGAAACCTGTATAATGATGTTAACCAGTGTCACCCGAATAAAATTCAGTTAAAAAATATTTGTCCCTATTCTCTCATAGGAGGAGCCTAACTCCTAAGAAGCCTGCTCCCGCTCCTCCAGGACTCAGCTCCTCATTTCAGAACCGTCCCTGCTCCTCCAGACATTCCTTGTTGAAACCACAGAACTTTATCCTGCAAAATTTTTCTTGTGCAATACTTATCACACTAGCATGCATTGTGTGTGCAGTTTGCATGCATGTGTGTGTATGTGTGTGAGTGTCTGAGAGTTCCTTGAAGCCAAGGGTGATATCTTACCCATCTCTGCACCTCCAGCTTTCAACATTCTGCCTGGAATAAGTGTTATCAAATGGACTATTCACTTAGTGAGCATAGGGTTTGGGGGATTCTAAGCCTGTGTACTTTTACACAATGCATCTCTGTTGAACACTTAGCCTAAGATCTACCCCCTTAGCAAAATGTAAGTGCACAGGACTGGATTGCCAGCTATACACACACATTGTGCAGTCGGTCTACAGAGCTACTCATCCTGCATAACTGAAACTTTGGACCCTCTGACCATCACTACCCAGCACCTGGCAGCTACCATTCTACTCTCTGCACACTTTCTTTATTGATTTATGATAGGTATGTTTTTAATCTTTGATTTGTGTATTTCTTTTGTAATATCCTATTTTTCCCTCCACCCCCTTTAAGTTCTAAGGATCACTTTTTATTTATTATTTTTCACTGGACTTAAAATAATGCTCTGCACAAAGACAGGCAAAATGAAATTGAGAATTCAGGCAATTTTTCAAATAAGACTAAATTTTAAAACCTCCTATTGAGAAAAGTAAAGAATTTGAGTTTCCACTATCCTAACTGTGCATCTACATTGGTCAAATTCAGATGCTCTTCCCGTCATACTTCATTTTATCACTGCGAACCTCAGAGGCACATTCTACTTGGCTCTCAAGTTTCCAGATGATACTTTTAACCAGTGTCACTCCAATAAAATTCAATTTAAAAAATTTGTACCATTGTTGTCTCACAGGAGAAGCCTATCTCATAGGAAGACTGCTCCTTCTCCTCTAGGACTCAGCCTTTCATTTCTCTACCAGTTTGTTGGTTCTCAATTGGTTTAGAAATTTGGTACATGTATGCCAGTAAATTTTTCAGAATTTATGTCTGTATTGCACATTAAGTACCAAGCTTAATGATGAAACAGTTACTGAGATGTTCTATGATGTATCCATGTTTCCTGATTATTTGAAATACAGTCATTATTTCCTCCTCCTCCTCTTCCTGCTCCTCCTCCTTCTCCTCCTCTTCTCCTTCTTTTATTTAGAAATTAAATTGAATGGGGTGACATTGACCAATAAGACTACAATAGGTTACAGGTGAACATTTTCATAGCATTTGAGCTGTTGATTGCATTGTATGATTGCATTGTATGCCCATCGCCCAAAGTCAACTCATTTTCTGTTGCCATACATTTGTTCCTCTTTACTCCCCTCCCCTGGTAACCATTTTGCTTTTATCTATGTCTGTGAGTCTCTGTTTTATATCCCATCTAGATGGGGTATACATTTGTCCCTCTTGGATTCTATTTTGTTTTCTTTTAAGATTTTATTTATTCATTTTAGAGAGAAAGAGAGAGAAAGAAAGAAGGAGAAAAACAGGAAGCATCAATTCCCATATGTGCCTTGACCAGGTAAGCCCAGGTTTCAAACCGGCAACCTCGGCGTTCCAGGTTGACGCTTTATCCACTGCGCCACCACAGGCCAGGCACGGATTCTGTTTCTTTAAGAACTATTATTAGAGAAATGAGAACAGAGACCTGATTCCTAGTTTTAGGCTCCCCAGGCTGGCAGAAGGTGGAATTGCTTTAAAGCCACCTATGCCTTCTGTGACCATTCAACAGAATTCTCTGCTAAATGATTAGAAGTCACCACATGAGAAAAGAGTGCACCGATCTCTGCTTGTTCCTCTGGAAACACCTGGCAAGCTTCTAAGTTGTGTCAGGTGCTGTGTTGGGTGCCATGGGAATAGCTCTAGACCAGCAAGGCTTCAGCTCTCCTAGGACTAATGTCTCCATCAGAAGGTGTGAATACAATGCAATTGTGATTTTGAAATAGAGATTCAAAAATATGGGTGGTAGATTTCATGGAGAAGCCATTGATTTCAGGGTTGAAGCAGGGAAAACATACAATGAACCTGAGACTTGTGGGGTCAGAAAATAGAGAAGTGTTTGAAAAAGAAAGAAACATGCCGAGGGGACCCAGAGCCAACTTAAGGAACTCCCAATGGCCGGCACTGAAATAATTTGATATACAAAAATTAATAGATTCTAATTCATGAATTTGAAGTACTGGAGTCTAATCCAAGGAATAAAATATTCATGAGTGTATAGTGATATAAATAAATAAATAAGGGACAGAGAAGGGGCAACTCTTCCTTCCAGAACAATTCAAGTTAAATATGTAAGGAATGAGGAAAACACAAATTCACCAAGAGGCAAACAGCACAGTAAAGCTAAAAGAGTGCGTCACTGCCAAACCAGTATCACACGAAATGTTTTAAAGTGTCTTCTTTAAAAAGAAAAAAATATAAAAAGAAAAGTGATAAAATGGCAATAAATATATATCTATCAACAATTGAATCTAAAAAACAAGTAAACAAGTAGAACAGAAACAGATTCATAGATATAGAGACTACTTTGTGGGTTACCAGATGGGAGGAAGACTGGAGGGTGGGTGAAAAGGGTCAAGTGATTAAGAAGTACAAATTGGTTGTTACAGAATGGTCATGAGAATTTCAGTTACAAAATAGGGAATATAGTAAATAATATTATGATAACTATGTATGGTATCTGATGGGTACAAGACTTATCAGAATGTTCACTTAGTAAGTTATATAATGTCTAATTACTGGGGTGTACACCTGAAACTAATGTAATATTGTATGTCAACTGTAATTGAAAAATAAAAAATTATTAGAAAACAAATAAAAGGACTAAAAACATCTTCTCACCCTCCAAAAAAAGTAGTAATCATTGTAGACAAGATCCACTGATAGATATGAAAACCACTGGGCTAATCTTTGAGAAGAAACAAGACATTTTTATAATCTGAACTTATCTCCCCCAAGAGATCGATCAGTTAGAAAAATAAAAATAGTAACTTTATCATAAGGAAACTTTGCAGTCACCTTAACCAAGTGATTAAGGTAACATCACCAGGAAGAAGACCTATTAGAGGAGGATGTAGAATCATTTCTGCCAAAAATTCATCACCTCAATGTAATCAATAATGAGAAAATATCAGACAAGTACAAATTCTGAGACATTCTGCAAGGTGACTATCAAAATGTATTAAGGGTATGAAAGACAAGGAAGGAAACACTGAGGAACCATCACAATGATTCTAGTGATCTGCTCTCCTAAAAAACAAAAAGGGTTGGGTTCAAGAGATGCTCTTTAACCCTGACATGAGTTGTGTATCATTTGGAAAACTTGAGAGCCAAGTAGAATGTGCCTCTGAGGTTCGCAGTGATAAAATGAAGTATGAGGGGAAGAGCATCTGAATTGGCCAATGTAGATGCACAGTTAGGATAGTGGAAACTCAAATTCTTTACTTTTCTCAATAGGAGGTTTTAAAACTTAGTCTTATTTGAAAAATTGCCTGAATTCTCTATTTCATTTTGCCTGTTTTTATGCAGAGTATTATTTTAAGTCCTGTGAAAAATAATAAAGAAAAAGAAAAAGTGATCCTTAGAACTTAAAGGGGGTGGAGGGATAATAGGATATTACAAGAGGAATATACAAATGAAAGATTAAAAACATACCTATAATACATCAATAAAGACAGTGTGATATATACATGCAATGCAATACTATTCAGCCTTTACAAAGGAAGAAAATCCTGCCATTTTCAGCAGCATGGCAGGACTTGGAAGACATTATTCTAAGTGAGATAAGCCAGATACAGAAAGACAAACGTTACATACAGACTCTAAGAGTCAAATTCATAGAAGCAGAGAGTAGAATGGTGACTGCCAGGCACTGGGAAGTGATGGTCAGAGAGTCCAAAGTTTCAGTTATGCAGGATGAGTAGTAGCTCTGTAGACTGACTGCACAAAGTGTGCGTATTCCTGGCAATCCAGTCCTGTGCACTTACATTTTGCTAAGGGGGTAGATCTTAGGTTAAGTATTCTTGCCACAAAATAATAATATAAGAGACGGGAGGGGATTTGAGGTGATCGTATGTTTACAGCCTTGACAGTAATGATTGTTTCACAGATGTATACTTATTTGTGTTAAATATGTACACCTTTTACATGTCAACTGTACCTCCATAAAGTGCTGTAAATATTAAATAATAATTAATTTTTAAAACCATGCCCATAGATATTACATATATTCTGAGATATAACGTTGTGCTAAGAAAAGGGACAGCCCATCAAAGATGAATGGGACGTACAAGATCGGTTCAGAAAGAGGAAGTTGGAAACTGTGGTTGAATGGTTGAATTAGGGGCTGTAAGGAGGATATTCTAAGATGTAGAGAGACCTGCCTTTTTCTTTTAAAGACAGAGCACTTGAATCATTAGGAAATGAACTTATGCATGGTAGAGGTGAGAAACAGCAATAAGGTTCACTTTTTTTGTTTGTTTGAAGAAGGCAACATGGGTCACTAAGCCCAAAGTTATGAGAGTAATTGGTGTCATGAAGATAAACATCTTTTAAGTATTTGGTCAGATAATCAGGGTTCATTCAAGAACATTTTGAGGCCCAGAGATTCTGAGTAGGCGTGCCGATTACAGGTGTGGAATGTCCCTGAAGACTAGACCAGGGAGGATGGCACAGAGAGGGGAGCCGGTCAGCCTCCACAGAGGGGCTAAGAGGCCCAGAGGCTCAGAAAAGGAATGAGGCCTTTGGATTTTTGCCAGAAGACTGTCATCAGTGGTTTTAATAAAAAATAGTTCCTCTGAGGTAAAGACCAGAGAACTAGAGCTACTCAACTGAAAATTTATTGAAGGCAAGAACCATGGTCTAATATATATTTGTATTTCCCTGAAATAACCAGCCCAGATTTTCACCTTTAAATTTTGACAATGGGGTTCTATGTTGCCCTGCCAAGAGCTTCAACCCAATCCGGAAAAAGGTGCCAATGTGAAAATAAGAGTAACTTACACTGAAGACATGTTTAAGGAATAAATTTTAAAGTAAGAAGAAAAAGAATGGACGGCTGGCATACACTGAGGAATTGAGTAAAAGTGAAGGTCAATAGACATTGTGATAGTATTGAACAGAAATCAACATGTGTTTGTCTCATGTACGCTTATTTTCTGCTCTTAACAAAAATAAATTTAATACTTTTATATTTTCTTCTTAAAAATAGTACCAATTTCAGAAAGAAAATGGAAAAGAGAACAATTTATACCAATAAGGTGTGACCTCACCACACATTCTGGGGTTTTCCCTAACTCCTGTGTGTTTTTCTTAGATAAGATTGTATCATGCATGCAATTTTGCATACTGTTCTTTTCCCTTAACTTCATAAAGTATTTTTCCCAGTTAACAAAAACATTCATAAATATAATTTCCCATTTGTGTGAATGTACCAAGTTGTATTTAATTGTTCAGCGAAGATTAGGTATTTAAATTAATTCCAAGTTTTACAGTAACAAATGCTAAAAGAAACATTTTTGAAAGAATATCCGATTGCTTGCTAGAAGAGTGTGTTCCTTTCAGCCACTCATTGGTTGTCTCATGCAGTCCAATTTAAGTGGATATTAATTTGTTTTCTCTTTTTGATGGCTATTGCCTCAGATATTTGTTTACTTATGAAGCATTTACCAAGCATCCAAAATGTGCAGGTCTGGTTCTAAGTGTTGGTGACGCAGTGAGCAAACGTGTCAGAGCTCCCGACCTCATGGGGCATACACTCTAGTGAGCAGTGACAAGCCAGTCACAATGCCAGTAAGAAACAGAAGTAGATTGTGAAGATCTAAGAAGTGCTCTGTGGAAGATTAGGCTAGTGTGAGTGTCCAGAGTCTTTGAGTAAAGGCCTGGAGGAGAGCAGTGAGCAGACAAAGAAGGCAGAGAGCCTTCTAGACAGAGGGGTGGGACATAAGGTTGAACACGTGTTTCCATATTACTGACACTGGGCTCATTTTAAAATAAAGCAAGTAGCCAAGGGCTGTCCTTATTGCCTGGCTTATTCTGTTGACATCGGGTACCTCTAAGAACCCCTCAATCTCAACACACTCATCTCTAAAATGAAACCAGAATGTCTGCTTCACTACTGCACCAGGTGTAGGAAAACACGACTAAGGAATCAGTGAAGAAAGTCCCACTTAATAAACCACAGACCAGATGTTAGGTTGTCCCCTCTGTAGCACACCATCGAACGCTGATCCAAGGTGACATTTTTGCTTTTGCAGAGATCTCTGTCCTTCCCCACAGTACACCTCAGCTGAAGGAACAGGTTCCTGACTGAATGTGTGACCCCCCAGATTCCCTCCTCCAGATGGGAGCAGAACGCCTTTATGTTGCAAAACAGTTTGGGAAAACAATCCTCCAAAAGGTTGCCATATTCATAGGAAGCTTCCCAAGGCTAGCATGCTTACGCCTGTACACTGCTGCTCCCAGTACCAGTCTGCTTTGATGGGCTCTGACAGGCCTAGTGTGGGCCACATTTTCTTCCAGGGCAAAGTAACCTGCAGCATGCCTTAAAGGAAGTTACCTTGGGTTGTTCCCACCCAGGGTTGCTCCAAAGCCATGCTGAATGAAACCTCTTGGAGGGAAGTAATCAGCGTCCATGGTCAGAGGAAACCTAGTTCCTCCTGACCTCCCCCTGCCCCCAACTCTGCAAGTTTGAGTTAGGCAAATAGAGAAGCCTGCTTTTAACCACAATATCCACTGTGTTGAAGATGGTTAGTAAATACTCTGCTACCTCTGTATCTGACAGTGAGTCCCATAGGTATGCACCCAGCCTGGTCTCCGACTTAACACTGCTTCCAGCATGAATTCCAACTGCTTTTTACAAGACAATCAGACCAAATAGTCCTTTTGTACCTTTAGCCCAAGTTTCCAAGTCAGATCTATTACTTTCCATCCTAACTATCACTCACTCTCTCTTCATGTCCTACCTCTGGTTCTCAGCACACCTGTTGTCCTCACAGCACCTTGTTCTTCATCCTTCACCTCTCCTGCAACTCTAACCCATGTTGTATCTCCAGCAACATCTGTCATCCTGCAACTTGAGTTAGGTTGTGTCACGTCCTGCTCCCAAACTGACAACGTGTCTCCTCACTATCCCCCTTTACGTCATCTGTGTTGTACAATGGGTATGGCCTGTGACCTCTAAATCACAATACCCTGCTGTCTGGTAGGAATGCAGATTCCTGTGCCCACTAATAAGTCTGAATCTCTAGGATCCCTGTGATGTTGAGGAACCAATATCGTGCCAATAAAGTATAAGTCTCTTAGATAGTTTTGAGGTCCTATATGTCTTCTCTTATTGGTTTCAAATCTCCTTTCTGGCCCCTTTACTCCGAATCCCCAACCTCCACCCCAGATAACACCTTCCTACCATCATTCCCGGTCACAGTTCAGGACTTTGGCCACCCTGGCCTCATCCTAGACATTGAAACCTTTGACTTCAAGGTTCAAGCCTAGTGCCAACTTCATGATACCCTCTCTCATTCCTTCAATTACACTTCCTCTTTTGTATTTGTCATAATTTTATTTCACTCTTCTTTGACTTTTCTCTCATGGGTGAGTGGTATGTACAAAGTCTAGACCCATAACTATGGTGTCCTTCACGCCATGGTTGCCCTTGTGTCTTCCATGGTGCCCTGTTCTGTGCTTCACAAAAGTTGCTGATTGAAAATAAATCACAGAATCTCAGAAGAAAACCATGCTTTGTCAAGACTCGGGGTGTGAGTCCAGTTTGAACTTGGAGCAAGAAAAGTGCTGTGTGTTTGTGGCCAATTTCCAAATTCTGCTTCAGCAAGTCTTGCCAACCCCAAGGGCACTGCAGCAGAATGTCTTACTACCCTAGATAGTTCACAGGGCCACTCTGGAGAGGAGACTCAGAAAAACACAATGAAATGTTCACTGGCACATGGGGAGGACAGCCCATGACACCTTAAAGAAAAAAGGAATAAGAGCAGTGGGTGTGCAAGATGCATTGTACCCCCAAATTATATAAGGTAGGCCAATGGGTCCTTTTTGTGCTTATATGTAAGAGACCTGGTCACATGATGGCGGTCACAGCCCCTGGAAAAGTAAGTGCCTCTTGTCATTATATTATTGCATGCTGAGACATCTTTCTCAACCCGAGAAATGGAAAAGTAAACAGAAACCCCACTCAGAAAACCAGAAGAGCTGTGAGGTTGGAGGTGGGAAAGGGTGGGCAGGCCTCTGTGGAGTTCATGGAACCTGGTCACAAAAAACTAGGGAGCCATGTGTCTATAAAATCCATGGCAAGGAGGCGCCCTCTCCCTCTTCTACCGCTGCCGCCTCCTTCTTCTGGCGCTCCTGGTGCTGCTTGTGTGCTCATTCGGTGTGAACCTGATACCTCTTTTGTGAAGGAGCAGCTGAAGAGACTCCGGCACTCGACATGGCCGATGAAAAGCCCAAGGAAGGAGTCAAGACTGAGAACAACGATCATATTAATTTGAAGGTGGCGGGGCAGGATGGTTCTGTGGTGCAGTTTAAGATTAAGAGGCATACACCACTTAGTAAACTAATGAAAGCCTATTGTGAACCACAGGGTTTGTCAATGAGGCAGATCAGATTCCGATTTGATGGGCAGCCAATCAATGAAACAGACACACCTGCACAGTTGGAAATAGAGGATGAAGATACAATTGATGTGTTCCAGCAGCAGACAGGAGGTGTCTACTAAAAAGGGAACCTGCTACTTTACTTCAGAACTCTGTTTCTCCAGACCAAGAAGGCATTCTCAATTAGAAAACTGCAATTTGGTTCCACCACATCCTGACTACTACCATATAGTTTTCTCTATTCTTTCATTTCCCTCTTCCCCATTCCTTTATTGTACATAAAGTAACTGATGTATGTGCACAAGCATTTGCATTTTTAAAAAAACTAAATGGCCAATGGTATGTTTTGATTGACATCAAATGGAGATGGGGAAAAATACTGGTTCTGTGAAAATATCCCCTTTCTCCATTAATGGCATGCTTATTCAGCTCTTATCTTTATATTCCAGTAAGTTATTTTGCTTTCACTGTTTAACAAAAGAAAGGAACAACATAAGAATCCTTGCATACCTTGTTTGATTGGAGAATTTTAATATTTTTCATTTATCATTGTAAAACCAAGGACAATTTTATAACTTTTTTGTACGTAGCTGTTACATGTAGAGCAATCTATCTTTAAGTAGGGATAAATTACTCTAAAAGAAATGAGTCCTAGATAGTTTTCCCTTCACGTCAAGCGTCTAGTTGTTTAAATAAACTTCTTGTTTAAAATGAAAAAAAAAAAATCCATGGCAAGGAGAGTGATAAAATTACTGAATCTGTACAGGATAAGTCAACATTTCAAAAATAAGCTTTTAAAAAAAAATCATTGATTGATTTTAGAGAGAAAGGGCAGGAGAAGGAAAGAGAAAAACATTGATTTGTAGTTCCAACTATTTATGTACTCATTCATTGATTCTTATATGTGCGCTGACCAGAGATCAAATCCACAACCTTGGCATTTTAGAACAACTCTCTAACCAAGTTAGCAACTCAGCCAGGGCAAAAAAACCCAGACTTTTTCAGAAAAGTATTTAATAGGTTCGTGAAAAAAAAAAAAAAAGAACCCACTAAATATACACTCATCAACTGGGAGTTTTAATGTGGAAATCAAAATAAACACATCCTAGAACTTACTTTGCTGATAAAAGCTGCAGTTGATTTTTAAAAGGAAGAAACAGGGAAGGAATTAAGGAAATTATATTGGGGGGAAAAGAAATATTGATTTCTAATCCATAAAGACTGAGTTACAGAAGAATGTAGTAGGGAGGCTTTCATTACAAACACAACAAAAAGAAGCCAAGAAATGGTAACTTTTACCCCCCATAAAGGGACGGCACATTAATTATAAAACAAAAAGTTCTTATAAATCACAAATTAGCAAAATGCAATATTTTGAGCCTCCTCAAAATTCTATGTAAGTTACTAGAAAGAACATGTTCACATGCAGATGATAAGAATTTATTTATGAACAGTGTGACACATTGTTCAAGATAAAAGCAAAATGTGTCTGCTAAAGAAGTGTAATTAAAATATTCATAACGTAGCCCCTTGCAATCCTCATCTTCTATGTAAATTGTTTCCTTTTTACATTTGACAGACAACACCAGGTAAAAACAGAGAACCTAATTCAGTGTTCAGAATTGAACAAACAAATCCATATATTCATTCATTGCCTCCTGGCTTTAAATGACGGTTTTGTAAAGAACTGAAAGAAAGGGTGCCATGTTTAGAAGAGAAAGGGAATTTCTGAAGGGAGTTTCAAAACAGAAATTTCAGTATAAACTGGATGAGGGACACAGGTTAGTTAAAAAAATTATTGAAAGTCTCCTGTGAGCTGGGTTCCCCGGGAGGTGACTTAGGAGTACAAGACCGCCTGAATCGCCCCTTTCTACAGGAGGTCCCCAGGGTAGTGCAGAGTTGCTACACAAAACAAGCGCCAAGGAGGAGTGAGAGAAGACAGGTACAATTAACTCCTCACAAAGTCAGTGGGGCAGGAGCAGGGGCAAGGAGAGGAAAGCAGTCACATCTCACTGGACGTTTAAGACATATCCATGCAGAATTGTCCTCTTAAGATCCTCTGCTGCTCACTTAAAATACTCTTATCTGGTACTGTCAATAGCCTTATGAAAAGTAACTTATAACAACACATACTCTTCAGGAATGCCAGACATCTTGTACCATGTCCAGACTGTCCCTTTCAATTAAACGCCACCAGCACAATGTGTGCCCATTCCCACAGGGTCATGAGGACCTTCGCTTGTCTTGTTACCCCGCTCACATGTGCCCTTTCAGAACTTTGAAGGTTTGAGATGAAATGGCTAGACAAAGGCCAAAGCACACCGAGCTGGCAGGCCTGAATGTGACGGGCACTTGGAAAGAGACAGAAGAAGCACCATATTGGTGCCTCTGATTATTTTGTTATTTCTTCATTCAGCCGTATCAATGAGTTGCCAGTAGAGGCAGAAACCTCCTCCAAGACAGGAGGAAAGGCTGGAAGGGATGCTGCCAAGAGAGTCACATCTCATGCCCAATCTCTTCCTAAAGTCAGAAGGTGAGGGTGGGAAGCAGGTCAGGCAGAGCCCTGGAACATTACAGGCTGAAGAAGTGAGTTAGGGAGAAACCATGGAGTGGCCAGAAGCCTGGCTTGCGGGCTGAAGCTAGATAATGCAGATACAAACCAGGCCAAGTCTATGTGGCTCTGCTTCCACAGGGCCAGCTGAGTGAAGGGGAGAGAGCAAGGGGGGGGGGGGGTTTGCAGGAGGGGACTCTTACTGGGGACTGGCAGGAAGTCTGGGTAAAACGTCCGAGGCTAGGAGGCCGTAGGCATCAACAAAATGTGTGGCTGGGGGCTGTCCTCACTGCCCAGTTCATTCTGTTGGCACTGGCAACTCTAGTAACTCCCTCAATGTCAAGTGTTCATCTCTAAAAGGGAGTCATAGCACCTGCTTCACCTCCCACTGGGTTCCAGTGAGGCCGACTGAGGAAACTGTCTCCAAACATGTCATAAAGCCTCCGAAGTGTCAGCAGCAGGCCCCGCATTACCAGCGTCTGCCGCTAGTGCAAAAGCCTTGAGTGAGAAGACTTTGTGCTAGACCCGTGACAGTGAACCCATGACACGCGTGTCAGCACTCACACGTGCAGCCATTTTTGATGACACATGGCCGCATGCGGCCGCATACCAGAGCAGTATGGGGTTGCATGCCAAGAAGGACGTTTCATCCCCGGCTCCTGCACGGACAGGTGCAGTAGCCGAGGATAAAACATTTGCTGTAGTGTAGACACTCTGTGCCAGATGTCTGTAGGCCAAAACAACAGAACTCCAGCACAGAGGGTCTAGGTCTGGGACTTCCGGTTAGGCCATCTTTCTCTAAGTGACACAGCACCCGAGTTATGCTCGGATTTTTGGTGAATTCTGACACATCAAGCTCAAAGATTGCCCATCACTGTGTTATGCCCATGGGCTCAGAAAGGGCGCAGATTTCATTTCCAGTTAAAGCATATCTGGGCAGCAAGACTGGTTTGCAAACCAGATGGGGCAGGCCTCGTGTTACCCACTGGGTCCCAAGAAAAATATCCAGGCTTAGATAACTGCGTGGGTTCGTGGGCATGTGGATGCCACACTGCCTTTGGGGAAACCCCCCGACAGAATCAAGAGGCTCTTGGAAGCCCAGCCATTTGTTCTATCTAGTTCAGACATTCAAAGCAGAAATTCCATAGCAAACTTTTGAAAGTGGCTTTCTGCCACTCTGGTGGCTTTGCAGGATGGGTGAAGGACAGTGGTGGGATTCAGCCAGTTTGCACTGGTTTGGCAGAAACAATACCTAATTTTTTGTTGAGTTTAGTGAACCAGTTGCTAAAATGGCACTTGTCATCAGGGTGGCCTGTGCAGCTACCCAATGTGGAAATCACAAATTTACATTCCTTACTCTTTTTTAACGTTCATCTGCCAACAGTGTATATTCTAAGTGCCCATAGTAATGTTCATTCATTCCTAGGTGAAAACAATGGCAAATGAAGGCACCAATCAAGGAGCAATATGGAAATATGTTAAATAACATTTTTATTGATTTTTGTCTGATAATATTTAATATTTTTCATTAATATTTTTAAACTCTTTCTTACAACACAATCTAGTTTTGTGCACCTCTTTTATTGTTCTGACTTAAATATGAAATGCATGAAATCATAAACTACCTTTCAGTATATTATTTTATTATTCTTAAAATGGTCATTAAGGGCAGAGAACCAGTTGTTAAATTATTGGAATCCCAGCACTGAAGAACATATATCTAAGCCCATGTCCCCAATTAATTGCCACCTGACTTGGCTTGGGTAGCCCTCTCACACTTCTGCAGTAAGACAGATCAGCTGCATTCAGAAATATCAGTCATAGAATATTAAAAGAAAATATTTTCATATTTTTCTTTAAGCTAAGCGCACGTGGAGAGGAATCAAAGGAGGAATTTCTTTTTCTGAGTTTCCTAAATATCCAATTTAAGGAAACTTATTAACTCTCGCTAAAATCAACTAATGTGTGCATAGCACTTAACATATTCTGTGTAAGAGTCTGTTCTATCATTTAAAGCACAGAGCAAAGGATGAACCAACAATTTCCACTCTAAAACACCCTCTGCAAACCCTCCCCAAGTGGCGAGCGGGCAGCTTTCCTTCCCTGCCAGCTCTGGGCACTGTAGGTCACTCCAACCCACCCCCAGGTCCCACAGCAGGTCTTGGGCTCCCTGGCCTGTTTGTCATTGCCCTGGTTCCCCTACTCAGAATGCTTCTCCACCCTGTCCTGCCTGGAAAAGCCCAGCTCTCCCATCAAAATTCTGTTCAAAGATCACTTCTCTATTAAACCCTTTTGCAAATTCCCAGCAGCCATGCCACAGGGCTTGGTTCTGCAAAGCATGCCTGCTGTCTTTTTCTTTGCTTATCTCACTGAGAAGTGCTAGACCCCAGACATGCTGGAGGCATACAAGGCAGGGATCCAAAGGGTGGGATTGGGAGCAGCCCCCGTCACCACTCCCAGAAGCCACTTGGTGAGTGTGTGCTTCTTATCTATGCAAAGCTGGGCTCTGCAAGGTAAGGAATCCTGGTCCCAAAGGGACATAGTGAAAGTGCCACTGAGGTCTAAGTTATAGGAGCCATCTGAGAGGCTCCTTGGGGGCAAGAGTTAGCAGGTGAGACATAATAATCTTGACCCTGCTCAGCAGGAGATGTGGAGTACTGTTGTACAATAAACTTTGGGGGGGGGGGGTGTCTCATTTGTGTTCCTCTTCTATGTTCCCTTGTGCAGTTTTGATGGCAGGGCTACAGCGCCCTGGACCAGTAAGGGTCCGGTGACCAAGGTTCAATGCCCTCAGGCAGAAATGAAGGTTTAGCTCTTGCCACCAAGGCAACCGCTGGCCGAGCAGAGTTGCTGGCTAATGGTGAAGGGGTCTGGAAATGATGGAGGAGGAAGCACAGTTAATTCATTTCAGTTGGGGCCCCAGAACCAGCAACAGACATGGGGTTATAATTTGCTAGTCTTCTTCTTCTTCTAAGTTTCCTGCATGATAGGGTTGCCAGGTAAAATATAAGATGCCCAGTTAAAGTTGAATTTCAGATAAACTATGAATAGTTTCTTTAGTGTATGTCTGTAATATTAGTTTGAGACATGCCCACACTAATATATGTATATACACTAATTGTCAATATGGAATTCAAACTGGGAGCTTTATATTTTTCTTTGCTAAACCTGACAACCTTACTCCAGGAAAAGAAAGCACTAGAAGCCCAGAGGAGCTGGTCCCAAGATCTGTAAGAGGAAGTGGATCAAAGTAGATCAAGGAGTAGACTTGGATTGATTCTGTCACGTACTATTCAGATACCCACTGGATAGTGAAGGAATCTCTGCCCCAGCTACTGAGCTGTTTCTAGAAGATGGTTCTCAGTAGGCAGCTTTGTTTGGAGGTTGCCCCAGCTGAAGAACACTGCCTTGTCGATCCATGCCTCTTTTCAAGGGCAGTAAAAGGACACTGCCTTTGTGACTGACACTGTGTCCTTTCACTCCAACTTGTAGCAGAGTTTTCCTAGCTCCAGAGCTCTGTGCAGTATGGACCGAGGCCTTGTTGGTAGCGCATTGCATCTGAGCTTCCCTTCCTGCCCAACCTAGCTTCTTCCCCCGATTCCACAAGTATTCTATTTAAGGGCACCCTCTAAAAACATCCCAAAGGCTAGCTGCCACTGCCCTCCAGTTGGAGGCTGAGGGCAGATGCCTGCCATTGTGTTCTTGTCCCCGAAGCTGCCCTTAGAGGTAAGACACCTCCATTTTTAGAGCTCATTGCTTTGATGCACTCAGCAGTTATAGATGCTGTGGTTCAAAGTGATCAAGAGACACTTCTGTGTTTCCAAATGTAAGGAAGTAAAGGGACAGTGATTCAAAGGAACTGCAGTACTTACCTACATCAATCTGGATATTGGGATGTCACCCCAAACATTCCCTGCCTAACACCCCATAAATTAGTTCCTCCTCCAGACTTCTTCATGTAGGTTCTTTATACCATTCTCCTAATCTCTGAACTTGGGAACACTCCAGGGATCTTTGACTCCTACTTCACTGCACCATATCCACCCTGCTCTCTGTGCATGATTCCTTTGGTCCTCTATCTACCGATACTTACTCCTCGGTCCACCCCTCTCCTGTACAAGAGCTCCCTGCCTCTTACCTGAGTTCTCTCTCTAGGACTCCTGGCCTTTCTTTTCTCCCTTATCTTACCTACACTACAGCCAGGCAATCGTTCCTTCACTACAATTCTTACCATGTAACAGGTAAGACTCTGAGTCATGGTGATATAAAGTTTAAAGAACCAGCTCATGGTGGTCCCTGTGTCCTTTTTTTATGCCATGTGACCAGGAACGTTCTGAATAGATACTGTCTGGCTGTCCTGTATCCTCAGAGTGGTGACAGAAAGCAGTGAACAACTCATGTGAACAAGAAGCTCTATGCTATAAACCACTGCAATGAGGGGACTTGTTACCACAGCATAATCTCACCTTTCCTGAAGCCACACTCCACCACCAAGAGCCCCTGAGTTTCAGAAGTAATATCTCACGTGAGACAAGTGATGGTGTGGTGTTTTACAATGTTCAACTAAAAAGACTGCTGATAAACTTCAAAATAACTCATCATTATGAACTAGTACCAATGGGAGGAAGTAGAAAAAGTTTTCTGCTTTTTACTTATCACTTTAATTTTCAGAAAATTGCCCAAAGGGATTGCAAACCATTTGCGTTTTTGTTGGCTTGCCAAAAGGAGTTGGAAGCATCAAATGGTCCCTTATTAAAAAAAAAAAAAGAAAACAAAAAATAAAAAGCTACATCACTCCTTATGTAGAGAGGAAGAAAATGTTACAAAGAGACACCTTAGAATACTGGCAAGAAGAGGAGGGAAAAAGAGGAACAATTAAGGGGAAAGGATAGGACTATGCTGCCATAATGTATTGAACTTTGTGACTTCTTATTACACAATTGACTAAAATGACAAGTCCAATTTCCTATAAGCCTGGAAGTGGGTTGTACTCTGTGCCTAGGAAAAGCCATGCATATTAACTCTGTGCAGTAGAAGGAGTTCACAAACTAGTCCTGAACTGGGAATGCTTAATGCTATAGCTCCGCAAAGTTGTTTCATTAAAACAACTCAGAGCACTTTGAAAATTAAACTAGGAAATGGAGGCGATGACATAAGAAAAAAAAAACACCCAGGTTTCTGTGCCCTATTGCTAGTACCAAATAACTTATCACTTTACAAAGAAATCTTAACTCCATTTCTTTAAACTGCATTGCAGTGCAAGCATTCTACAAGTAATTTCATTTCCACAGTATTCCATCTGAACTTCTCTCCTGTACAAGTAGTTCACAAGGTTAGATTTTTTTTCCCCCAGAGGGTTAAATATTTGAGCATTGTGGTTGAGAAACAACATCCATTTCCTCCAATTTCCTTGAAGGGAATATAGCTTCATGAAGAAGAATGAAGATAAGCCATTAGTTAGTTCAGTGGCTTTGAAAAACATGCAGTTTTTCTGACTCTGAATTTACCATAACCAAAAAGGGCTGTAATTAACAGTTCTGTTAGAGCAGAAAGAAGAAAACAATTATTTAGGGTTGAAAGAAGGTTCAGTGGCTACCTGCTGCCAACCTCCACTTCACAGCTGAGAAGAATGAGGTCAGGAAGACAGCATCTTACACACACTGACCTAACCAATGAGAACCAGAGTGGAATGCCAATGCCACCTCCAGACTCACATGCCCACACTCAGAAGTTGATTCTGAAATATGAATTCAACAGGCAGTCAAGTGCCTGCCGACTGAGAGAAAAAACTGTTGGCCAGAATATATCCTTGGGCAAGACATTTGGACCTCAGTGACCCTTTGATCTCGTTCCTTATCTGTAAAATCAGGCTGAATATCGTCTGCCTTGCCCAACAAGCAGCGTTGGTGAGGAAACCAGATAGATAAAATTTATGAAACTTCCCTAAATGCTGAACCACAATGTAATGATAATTATCCTGATTTGATGAATACTGAAAATATGCCAGGTATTGGGCTAAGCATCCTCCCATCATCACAGCCCACTAGGAGACAAGGTAGCCATTCACTTCATTATGCATGGGAAGCCAGCACTTCAGTTAAACCGTTCATCCACAATCTTACAGATATGAACCAGGTTCAGTGGACCCTCATACCTGAGCATTTAATTATCAATAATACAGTAATATCAGTAATAATTTATTATAATATTATATAATAATTTAGCACCATATAGTATAAATTACTATAGTATATTAGTACTATATTGCTATGTTACTATATAGTGCATAGTATAGGAATATGTTGTATATTACATAATACATATTACTATTTTTATAATAATAATATAATAATACAAGAGTCATATACTACTACTACCATATGAGATGCCACAGTCAATGGTAATAATTAACATTGCATACATATATACATATATAGCCAAAGAACATTAGAGGAGATATTTATCCTATATGAACTACATCATACCAACTAAAAATTTTTTAGCATTTTCCTAATTTTTTACAAGTAATTAAAAAAGGATTGCCCTTTAACGTTTTTCAAGGATATAGTTGCATTGGTTTTAACAAATTGTAGGCCTCCCCATCCCTCTTTTCTTCTTTAATTTTTTGACAGACAGAGAAAGTCAGAGAGAGGGACAGATAGGGACAGACAGATAGGAAGAGAGAGAGAGATACGAAACATCAAGTCTTCGTTGCGGCACCTTAGTTTTTCATCGATTGCTTTCTCATATGTGACTTGACCAAGGGGCTCCAGCAGAGTAAGTGACCCCTTGTTCAAGCCAGCGAACTTGGGTCCTCTGTGTTCCAGTCCAATGCTCTATCCACTCATTGCACCACCGCCTGGTCAGGGTAGGCCTCCCCCTTTGAAAGAATAAATTAGAAAATAGTTTTATTCCAAACAAGGTTTTATAATTTATTATTTGTGTCTAGCATGGGGTTTTCTAAAATATTTTTCTTACATGTAAATGTATAATTTTAAAAATTATGTTTTAAAATATTAAATTAAGTAAATTCAGCTTACAGTCTCTATAATAACTGTGATTTGAAAACTGAAATACTCTACTCAGATTGGGCTCCACCTGCAACAGCACTTCAAAGTCTTGACAGTTCACTAAAAGACATCATCTCCTCACAGTCTGATCAGCCTTTGTTTTGGCTAGACATCCAGTTAGTCAACTCCCTATCTGTGTTCACTTTGTATTAGGTTGTGACATTTGAAGATAAATATGTAGTCCTTTACTGAAGAAAACTTTGATTTTCTCAAGTGTGTGGGCGCAGGGTCAACTTTAAAAACTTTCATCATTTTTGTTTTAACCATGAATAGATATAAAGGTCTTTGGTGACAACACTGGTGATTACTGAAGGTGGGTAGGTAGAAGAGGAGATAGCCGGGATAAATAGTGATTGGTGAAGACTTGACTTGGGGGTGGTGGTGAATGCACAATGAAGTGTACAGAGATGTGCTGCGGAATTGTGCACCTGAAACCTGTATAATTATGCTAGCCAGTGTAGCCAGTGTCATCCCAATAAATTCAATTTAAAAGTCTTTGGTGAGCAACTAGTAGCGTGTACCTTACCCACTCACTCCCCTTCCCCAGGGATAATGAAGACATCAGGAGTTTTAGAGATTAGAATATATTATTATGTGTGCTCATCTCATCATAAAAAAAGTCACTTATAGTAAATCATTATGACAAATGGGTAAACCAGAAGATGGCGTTGAAGATTAGCAATCATACACGGTAGACTGGTAAAGCCTCAGAAAGTTTCATACAATGACTTTGAACTTCTAAAAGTAGACAAGTGAGAAAAAATGTTGAAACTAAACCTGATGCAGAGGACACATGGACGAAAGTGTGAAAAGCTCTGGTTTGCTGTTTTTGTTCTTAGCAATCTCTTTCTGTCTGTCTGTGAACACTTTAGAAAAAAATAACTCACTGACTAAAATGTAGTACAGTGTGAAGGCAGTGTACTTAGCTTTGTTTTCTGAAATAGTCTAAGTTCCTAGAACAGTTCCTGACAAGTAGTAGGTGCTCAAAACCTATCTGTTGAATGAATGAACTCGTGAAAAGGAGAGAAGAAAAAAACAAAAAAAAGAGGTTGTGACCAGAATTTTCTTTGAACAAAACCCTGTTGTTTATCACATAGACTCTGATAATGGAAAATTTACTTGGGTGAATAAAAATATGTCATCCTGTTAATTTCTGAGAAAGTCCATTCGTTTTAAGAAAAGTGAACTTAATCTATGTCTCACTGCCTATTTTGTTCTAGTCTAAACTTAAGTGTTCTCTTTGGATAGATGACATTGACCCAACATACAAGATTAAAAGAAAAACTGAGAAGTGAAATCAAAAGCTTCAAGTTACCAGTTGACATGGGGTGATGGTGGTCTAAAATCATATAGAAACTGGTGATCTGATGGTTTACCTGAAATTGCTGAGTAAATAAACATGCTTGGAGTATACAAAATGCTGTGGTGAAATTTAGTAGGTAGGTGTCCTCAGAATTAATTTTGATATTAAGGACAACTTGGAAAATTAAGTAAAATATCTGGTCCACTTAAATATTATTCTTATTCTGGACATTTATACTCCACTAGTAAGCTGCCTCCTACCAAGTTAAAGTGAAAGCTATGTCATTTTAAGGTGAACTGACATCTAGAAGCAAATGTGCACTTGGAAACTTCAGGATCCCTTCCTCCACTTTTTCACGTAGCTGTAACAGAAAATTTGGGGGCTATGCATTGTCTGAGTCCTCTCAACTCACCAGTTTAATAGATGCAAAAGTAGGAGCATTTCAAACAGGTAGTCTAGGAACTTAGACTATTTCAGTAAACAAAGCTAAGTACACTGTCTTCACACTGTACTACATTTTAGTCAGTGAATTATTTTTTCCTAAAGTGTTCACAGACAGAAAGAGATTGCTAAGAACAAAAACAGCAGACAGCATTTGAACCACAATCTATATAGCTCAAGGGATCTGGGCCAGTTCCTTTTTTCTCTTTAATGAGTACACTGTTCTCTAAACACCGCAGAGGGGCAGAGTTGTCGAGGACAGCAGCAAGGCCAAGGATGCCCCCCCACCCAATGGTCTTCAATACGGCAATTCCTCGGTCTTTTGTTTGGTGCTCTACAAGTGAACTTCGCTTGCACCAGATTCCCGCTCCCCCACCCCACCCCCACCCCACTTCCCGCCCTAACCGCATAGCCTTCGTTTGGTTGTTATTAGTTATCGACCGGCCTCCCGCAGGTCCTGGAGCAGAGGCGAGGTCCCCGGTTTCGCGCCTTGCCCTCCGCAGGAAACCACCGCGAGCGAGGGTCGTCGAGGCCGCCTGCTCCGGACTGGAGGAGCGCTCACCGCTAGCTGAGCGACGCGGGTGGCCAAGGGCGCCAGAGTCCCCCGCCCAGCCACCAGCGACCTCCGCATGTGGGCTTCTTAGATGCCTCCGCCCAGGATTGTCCCGCCCCGCCCTTTTCTCTACTCGTACCCCCTCCCAGCTCGGCTAGGGCGCAATTGGCCCCGCCCTGGGCTCCGCCCCCCCACCAGCGTGGCTTTTAAGCTCATAAAGTTCCTCTTTCGCACCTCAGAGTCTTAGTTTCACCATTTGAACTTGGCACCCACCGCTGCCCTCAACTCCAAGTCCAGGACGAGGTAAGACCTGGGCCAGGAAGGAGCGTCGATGTGAGGTTGGCACCGCAGAGCACCCGGAGCGATAGGGTAGAGAGGTTCCAAGGACCACCTCGAGGGCAGCGCAGGGCGCCCCAGCTTCGGAGCTGGGAAAAAGCACGCTTCGCTGGAGGGAGTCCCGACTCCCACCCCGTGTGCTTAGGGCCCAGGGCCTCTGTACCGGCTGTGGAAGGTCGCCGTGGCACTGCCGAGCATCTCCGCCGGCTCTCCTCTGACATCTGTCCCCAGCACTCTGTGCAGGGCTGCCCAACGCGGGCCGGGCCGGTACGGTGGCACGCGTTGGTCCAGGCTGAAAATGAGACTGTCAGGGCCTCGGGAGTGGCCAAGACTGGGCCGTCGAAGGCAACCACATAGGGTGGCAGGCTTTCCTGGAGACAGCCCTTTACTTCTGAGGCTCCTTCTCCTGCTCGTTCGTGAGGGGCTCAAACGCACCGCGGTCCCGGTTGCGTCTTTCCCGGACTGGTGGTGAAGGAGGAAAAGGAGCTCTAAATTTGTGCCACTCGGGGTCTTCGCTCTGCTGCCTCAATCCCAGGACCCAGGGTCCCTCGCTCTCCCCCGCACCCTCTTCGCCTCCGCTTTACTTCGCGGGCCTCCAGGGCGGGGCTGACACTTCATGCATACGTATCTCCCGCTATTTGACTGCGTCCTTCGCCAAGGGCCGACCTGTTGCGGTTTGTTGCCCCTAGGGCCCAAGTGATCATTTTTACCTGGCCAGGGCTCAGGGGTGTTCTTGGGACAAAGAGTACTGGTAGGGAGGAGACCTGGAGACGAGTTGCTGGGTGCTGAGCACATGAAACGCCCCGACCACAGGCGAGCCCGCGTGTGAGATTGGCGCGCAGGGGCCACCAAGGGAGTGTGAAATGGGGAGTGAGCAGGATGGAAACTGACAGTGAGGAGAAAATGAACTTACACTAAACAGCTCCGGGATGGACAAAGAGGAGCGAAAACTACGAATGTGCCGATGGACCGCCAAGAAAGGTGTAGGGTGGATTTGAGTCGAGAGTTGTGTGTCCCGGCTGTGGGGTGAGGGAAGAGAACCGAGAGCCCAGAAAGTGGGGTAGGAAGACAGGCTCTCCTGAGGGCGCGCTCGGGAGGAGGCAGGACTGTGCGCGTCAAGGGGACAAGTCCCAGGCAGCTGAGAAGATGTCTTCGCTCGGGGACCTCTGATGCCACATACTCCGTAGCTTGCGCCTCGCTGCCTCGGAGACTCGGCGGCCTAGTGGGCATCGCCAGGGTGATTTGGGACATGGTACCCTGGGCGCTCTGTCGCGGTAACTAAGGGCGGTTCTCCTCTCCCCAGCAGCGCAGAGCGAGTGCAGAAGGCGGATCCTAGGCGCGAGAGGGTGGCAGTCGGTGCGCTGGGCATGAACCTGGAGGGCGGTGGCGGCCGAGGTGGCGAGTTCGGCATGAGCTCTGTGAGCTGCGGCAACGGGAAACTCCGCCAGTGGCTGATCGACCAGATCGACAGCGGCAAGTACCCGGGGTTGGTGTGGGAGAACGAGGAGAAGAGCATCTTCCGCATCCCTTGGAAGCACGCGGGCAAGCAGGACTACAACCGCGAGGAGGACGCCGCTCTCTTCAAGGTTACACGCACGTGGGAGTGCGCGATCGGGAGAGGGGGATGGTCGCGGACATGTATTTCGCGGGGAGCCCAATCCGTGTCCAGTGCGCCCCGCGATTCTTAGAGGGGAGGGTATCCTCACAGGACCCGCAAGGCTGGGCAGTGCCTGCTGGGCAGGCAGCCCAACCGGTAGCACCAGGGTTCGATGGGCCTAAGCTCTGAGAGAAGTTTCAACTTCTCTAGAGATTTCACAATTGGGAGTGATCCTGATCGCCCCGTTCTCCAACGTGAGGCTTGAGCAGTACCCAGAGAACTAGAGGGCTCCAGAGGCAGGGAAGTACCTGGAGGGAGGTTCTTCTGTAAGTCAGGGTAGGGTAGGGTGGCGGTTCCAGGACACTGGCTGAGCGTCCTTGATTGCATTTTTGCGGGTTTCTTTGTTTCCATCAGAACCTCTTTCTGGACCCTTCTTTGCCTCCTCTAACCAACTCGTGTCTCTTTTGAGTGCCGTGGGTGTGCTGGATTCTGTTTTTCTGTCTCATTCACTGTCTCTATGTTTCACTATGTTTTTGCTATTTGTCTCTCTCTGAATAGTTTTTTCCCCTTTGTTTCTGTCTCCCTCTGGTTCTTTCATCCCAGCCCTCTTTGGGTTCCTCTGTCCGAGTGTCTCCCTGTCTGTCTCTCTGCCCTGTTTGTCTGACTCTGGCTTTCCAAGGCTCTCTCTGGAAATTTTTCTCTGGGTTTCTCTCTTTCTCTTCACCTCTTCCTCCCTCTACACACATACACACATACACACACCTTTTTGGGTTTCTCTTTCTCTTTCCCCTCCTCCCTCTCATTCTCCCTCCATGACCTCTGCTTTGGGCCTCTCTCTGGATCTTTCTCTCTCACTCTGTGTATGGGTTCCTGTCATGATTGTTTTCCCCTCAGCAGCTTGTCCAGTGAACTGTGCCTTAGGGCCCAGCTCCACCACCTGTGGGCAGGACAGGCAGGGAACTTCCTCAGGGAATTTGCTCTCAGATAACCTCAGATTTTCAGGCAACCCAGATATGTGTGGCAGCTCATCCCGCAGCTCTGTCTCACAGTTCCAGTCAGACCCGCTTCAGAGACTGGGTGAGCAGGTCCTTTTCCAGGGTCCTCCACATTTTGCCCACCATTCCACAAATGCTTAAAGAATGTCCAAACTACTTGTCTTCAGCTCAGCAATGACAGAGACCAAGGTGACAGTATTGCACATAGAAGACACACCTGGTATGTTTCTATCCTACATTTTGAGCAACAGTGTAAATTTGAAGCACTGAAGCATCATTCTTTTCTTTGGAAATACAATTCTCAGATTCACTTTTTAAAAAGACCTGAATTTAAATTTTTTTTCTCTCTTTTCTTTCCCACCAGGCTTGGGCACTGTTTAAAGGAAAATTCCGAGAAGGCATTGACAAGCCAGACCCTCCTACCTGGAAGACACGCTTACGATGTGCTTTGAATAAGAGCAATGACTTTGAGGAACTGGTTGAGAGGAGTCAGCTGGACATCTCAGACCCCTACAAAGTGTACAGGATCGTCCCTGAGGGAGCCAAGAAGGGTGAGACTTTCTGGACTTGGGTCACAGAATATCTGCAGTCTGACAATGTAACACCTAAATTTTATTCCGAATTCATTTTTCTATTTCTGTTTATTTTATAGCTTGCCTGCTTTCTCCCTCATGTTCAAGCCCAGCAGGCTCATTGTCTAAGTTCTCTGGGTCATTAATTGAAAGTTTTGTGGTGTTAGTGTAGGATACTTTCTCAAACTCCAAGTCTCTCCCTACATGTGTGCACATGTGTGCACACGTGTGTTTTCCAGCTCGTTCGTTAGGCTAAATTTCCAAACAGAAAAATGGAATACTTGTTCAAAGCTTTACTTTTCTCTTAGTCTTTCAAAAATAACCTTTTGTAAAAGGAAAGCATACATGCATCCATATAATTCTGCTATTTATAGTAATAATAGTGTCAATTTTTAGAATGTACTATGGACAGCTGGACTGCTTGTTAAAATTCAAATTCCCTCTTTCTAAGATTCTGACCCGTATGTCAAAGTAGAGTCTAAGAATCTGCACATTTTAATTTTTCCATTGACTTGAGAGAAGGGGGGAAGAGAGAGAGAGATGGAGAAGCATCAACTCATTGTTTCACTTAGTTTTCCATCCAGTTGTGTACTTTTTGATCGCTTCTTCTATGTGCCCTTACTGGGTTTCGAATATATGACCTCTCATGCCTGCCAGGTTGATACTTTATCCACTGAGCCACCCAACCAGGGTCAGAAATCTGCATTTTAAACAAACCATACAGGTGACCTCTGACCTCACTTGCAGAACATTTTTCTGGTGGAACCCTTTCTGTTACAAAGCTCATTCACATACAGCAGGACCTTATAAGAATCAGTTTAATGGAATGAACAAATAATTGTCCAAGGGAATTTCTGGAAAATGCCTAATTTGTTAACACCATTATGCATTCTAGGAATTGACTCCTCAGATATTTTTCTGAGATTTGATGTTTAGATATGTCTGTTACTTTTTTCACACTGTGCCATTTCCTTTCTGCAAAACCATATAGGAGCAAAGCAGCTCACCCTAGAGGACCCACAGATGACCATGAGCCACTCCTACACAATGACGACTCCTTACACATCTCTTCCAGCTCAGGTATGGTGGAGGGTGCAAGGTTTCTAGAAGGAAAGTCTAGGAAAAATACACAAACAAAAACAGCATAACTTTGTTTTTGCTCTTAGTCAAATGACCAAACCAAATCCCTGGTCATTGAATAAATGTCTCGCTTTCAACCTCATGTGGGTATCTGTGTTGTCTTTAAGTAGGAAAGTGGTGGGGATGTCTGTCTGTTGGTGTAGACTTTTACCACCTATTCTGAAATCTTCTGGGAAACAGACCTATTGTGGAAGCTAAAGATTTTGGAAGTGGTACTTTATATCATGTGAAACCACAGGGCAGCTGATCTCTTTAGAGTTTTCTGATGTGAATTACAGCTCTGTTGCATTCACTTTGGTGGGGAAAAGAAGGCAAACTTCCTTCCAGAACTTTTGGTGCTAGATTTAACCATATGATGAAGCTTTACATAAATAACTACTTTACAACACTGTCTCCATTGTGCTTTTTTTAAATTCTTTATGGCTAGTTCATGCCAAAATCTTTCAGATGATAAAATGATTTGGCTGCTAGCCAAATAAGAAAGTGCCCGAGGAGTTTCGGAGAATGTATAAGAATCTGCTCATCTGGCTGCTCTCATCTCTTCAGCAGGTTCATAACTACATGATGCCACCCCACGACCGCAGCTGGAGGGAGTATGTCCCCGACCAGCCCCACCCTGAAATTCCGTATCAGTGTCCTGTGACATTTGGACCCCGCAGCCACCACTGGCAAGGGCCAGCTTGTGAAAACGGTAAGGACTGTGCTGGGCTGGTTCCTCTGGCTGCCTCTGACCCAGTGGAGCAAACCTGGCTGGAAGGCCTTTGGTTTTCCCTTGTCTGTCATTCTGGGCAGGACCACAACTCTTTCCCCTTATCAGAACTGCTGGGAAAGCCTTCACATGCAGTGAATGAGAGTTTTCTCTCTCCTGTTGGATGGAAAGGTCTTCGTATTGAAAGAAGGATACCAAGGTTTACCCACTCCTGGCCTACGGTGTGCCAGGACCTATGCTTAAAAGTATTTCATGTGGGATTGTATTAAACATCACAGAGATCATTTCAGGTAGTTAAAACCACTCCACTGTTTTATGGAGGCAAATGTACAGAATGTACTTTGTTAGTGAAGCACTGGGATTCAGTGTCAGATCTCCTGGTGCCAAAGCCCAGCCTTCCACTTGGGATAGGGGATGTCAGACTGGTTAGCTATGTTTGTTCTGTTCAAGGTTAATATCATCCCTCAATAATCTTAAACCTTATTTTTAATCTTCAGCAAAAATAAAAAATAAAAAGATGGGTATATTTTAGCAGTCTTCCCTCCTGGGTTGTCCCTTAATGTTGACTGAAGGTCACAAAATTTTGCTGATCTGTTTGTATCTACACATCTGTAAAATGGGACACAAGGAGATTACTGAGCTAGTATATTTCTCTTAAATAATGATGTGCCCATTCTTTGGATTACAGGAGATAATAAGTAGAGAATGAATAAATACTCTGAAAAAAAAACATTAAAAGTCTCCATAGAGTGTGTAGTGCTGGTTTGGGATCCAGAATTGCTATACTCTGGGTCATATGTGATTCCATGCCTGTAGGGGTTCCCCAGACACCAGGAGGAGGGCTCTCAGCAGCAGAAGCACTGATTAAAGTGAAAAGAAAATTTCACTTGTATATTCAACACAGCAAAACACAAGTTTTCTTAGAACTTTTGAGTAAGTTATTTAAATAGAAATCCTGAGAAGGAGCAACATAGATTTGTTTTTTGGTTTGTTTTTTTTTTTTTGGTTTTTTTTTTGAATGTTCTAAGAATACTTGGTCAGTTTCCCTTTTTCTGACCATGTTCACGTCACTCTTAGGGTTATGGTACAAAAGAAGTACATTCTTTTTTTATGATTTGTATTGAGTAACATGTTTACTAAAAAACAAAACAAAAAACCCACCCAGAATAATTCATTTTTATTAGCTTTTCAAGATGATTTGCAGCAGAGGTATTTTTTTAATATAATAGTGGAGGAATTAGCTAACATTAAAGTAGTTTCTGATATTCAGACCCATGTCCAAGTCAATCAGGTTCTGTTGAACTAATAATTTTAATAAAGAGACAATGCTTAGAACTGCAAAATGATGGAATAGGCAGACTTATTTTGAAGCATTGGGTGACATTAAATAAAAGTGCAACGTTTGAATTGGGCCCTTGGGCATGAGAACTCACGTACACTTGAGCTCACAATTCTGCTGTGAGCTTGCTAAGTGAACGGGGTAAATTGTTTCATCTCACTGAGTCTCAGTTTTCCTGTTTGTCGTTTATGGAGAGATGTTGGTCAAAAGGCACAAACTCCCAATTATAAGGTGAATAAATTCTGGACATCTAATGTGCAGAGTGGTGACAAGGGTAGATTTTACATGTTCTCAACACACATACACACACCCACACCCAAAATGATAAGTGTGGTGATGAAGGAGTCAGCTAACAGGAAGGAAAGGAAAGGAAAGAAAAAAGGAAGGGAAGGGAAGGGAAGGGAAGGGAAGGGAAGGGAAGGGAAGGGAAGGGAAGGGAAGGGAAGGGAAGGAAAGAGGAAATTACAGAAGGAGAGTTCCAAGTTTCCTTCCAAAGCTGTATGGAGACTCCTAACCCCTCCCACTTTGGTTTTTCCCATGGGACTTCAGCTTGTCTCTGACTGTTAGGAGAGCCAGGGATCAGCTCTAGAGGGCTAGTCTGAGACCCCTCCCTCCCAGGTTTGCTACAACCCCTATCCCCACCCTGCAGAAGCTGAGTGGCCACCCCTCAGGGAGAGGAGAGGAGGGCGTACTGTGAGTGAACAAACTCTGACTTTTATTTGCAAATACAGGTTGCCAGGTGACCGGAACCTTTTATGCTTGTGCCCCGCCTGAGTCCCAGGCCCCTGGAATCCCCATAGAGCCAAGCATAAGGTCTGCCGAAGCCTTGGCCCTTTCAGGTGAGTGTGGCGTAGGGTTCCGGAGGCACCCACAGGAGACCTGCACCTCTGGAAGCACCGTCCTCACTGTTGGGCAGATTTGATGGGGGGTGGTTGGTGAACATAGCCTGTGGGCACTCGCTCTCTGCCAGCTGGTGGCTGTATGTGTGTGGACACGTTTGACCCTCCAACTGAGTGAATGAGGAGCACCTTTAGAAGAGTTAGCACTGAGAAACCAGCTTATGATTTTGATGCAATTCTATGTGCTGAGTCATGTTAACTTCTCCATTGACATCTATCTGAATTTCCAAGAATAGGCAAACACTCCAGTTTCTTTCACCTAGGGCTCCTCCTCAGCTAACATCCTCAAAGTGTAGTTAGTATACATTCTTAGAAAAAATAATTTTACTTTTCACCAAGGTTTCTCATGTGAGAAGCTGATCATCCTTCCAAAGTTAGTCACAAATAGGTCTTCCTCATTGACTTCCTGGGGACATTGGTTTGGCTGCTTTGCCTTTATCACATTTGACTGGGTATTGTGGTCTTTCTCTGAACTTTGCTATGTGCTGCAAAAAAGAAAATATGGATTAGCTCTGATTATTAAAGTTTCATTTCTAAAAGGACCCTGGCACCTTAAAAGATCTTACCTGTTTTAAGGAAGGCATCTCGGGGTATATTAAAGCATGTGTGGTATATGCATATTTATTATTTTAGATGTTGGATTGCTTAGAAATAGGATTTGTATTTATATTAAAAATGAAAACCTTAAGCTTAAGATTCTCTTGTGCCCATCTCACTTCTTAAAAATCAATGACAGAAGCCTGACGAGGCGGTGGCTCAGTAGATAGAGCTTCGAACTGGGATGTTGAGGACCCAGGTTCGAAACCCCGAGGTCGTCAGCCTGAGGTTTCTGTTTTGAGCAAGGTTCACCAGCTTGAGTCCAAGGTCACTGGCTTGAGCAAGGGTCACTCTCTCTGCTGTAGTCCCCTAGTCAAGGCACATATGAGAAAGCAATCAATGAACAACTAAGGTGCTGCAATGAATAATTGATGTTTCTCATCTCTCTCCCTTCCTATTTGTCTGTTTCTGTCTATCCTGCTCTCTGTCTCTGTCACAAAAAATAAATAAAATAAAATCAGTGACAGAAAACATAAGCTAAATTCTCTTTTCAAGGAGCCGAGAGTTGTGGGCACCTGTCTTGCTTTGAGAGGAGCTGGAGTCTTTATGGTTTCATTCCTTTTGGTTCCAAAGTTCTGAATAAGGGCTGCTTCCTTTTTCTTAGATGCTCCTGAGTGATGGAGGGGAGGGGATTTTCCAAGCAGAAAGGCTTCTGTTTGTCTTTAGGAACTCTCAAACCCTTTCTTACGCACCCAAAACATGTGTGGGAGCCTGAAGGGTAGGAAATATATAGCTATTTATATCTCTGTGACCTTGTCATTTCTGATGACATGAAATGAAATGAAACCTCTCTTGCAAATCACTTTTAATGGCCAGCACTTACTCCCATCAGGGTATGTCATCCAAGGCACCCTCTCAGCCAGTGTTTACAACAGTAGAAAGTGCAGTAGAAAATTGAGACAGTATTGGGCTCAGTTTCAACACCTGCCATTGAAGAATAAGAGGCTATTGTGGGTTTCTGTTTTGGCATGCATAATATAGATTAACTAATTGGTGCATTTATTAGAGAGCTGCAATTTCTATTTCTTTTTTAAATCCCATGCAGTTACCAAAGGGTAGCTGTTTCTTACCTATAAAGCTCTTTTGCATTTCAGTTAAGGGGCCCTTTGTACACCTAGTTGGGTCCTTTTGGTTTGTGGGTCATAATTTAAAGTAGGTTCTGAAATCAACCAAATTTCATAAATGAATTCATTTTGTTGAATGTTTTGGACAGCTCTGTTTTTAGAGTTATTTTCAAACTTAAACACATAGCCTGATGAAATTTCAGCAGACTTTATTCTCAAAACATTTCTCTCATTGATCCTCTCTTTCCACATAAATTATATATTACATAATTATATTAAACAATTAGTAGTTAGACAGTATAAAAACTAATTTAAAATCAAAATATCAAAAATAAAAAATAAACATCACATTTCCCCAACCCAGAGACCACCATTATTGAGTCCTTAATGCTTAGCCTTCTTGAAACTTCAATACATATATATTTTAATCTAATGACATCATATTGATATTTTAGGGTAGTTCAGATGTGTAGACATGCTTGCTTTTTTCCCCTGAAACATCCTTATACTCTTTTTGCTAGTAGAAATTAAATTTAGAGTTTAATTTCTCCAAAATCAAAACTTATTATCTACTTAAAGATGATTTTTTTGGTTCGGTGGTACATGACTTAGTATTTTAGACATCACCACCACCATCATCACCAAAAAGAAAAAAAATGATATAGAAAGTTCTTGAAAGTGATGCTCTCTAATATAAGTCAAACCTGCTTTGCAGAAAACTAATGAAATGTATGCTCCCTTTCCCTTAAGCCCTCCCCCAAAATAACTATGGTCATGTAAATTTGGAAAATGCTGAGATAGACATCATCAAATTGATTTCTTGTGGAACTTCTCTAACACCTCTCATGGTTTGTGAATCTACAGGAGAGAGATAAAAGCATGCTGCGTTTCCTATACTTTTCAATCCTGGAAGAGTTTGCTTTTTACAGAGCATCTTGGCACCAGTACCCCAACAAGTACTTTGTCTGGCTGGTAGTTTGGCATCCTGATAGGTCTGCAATCCTCCTTGGTTCTTTAGCACTGACTCCAGATGTTTTGTGTTTACAGACTGCCGGCTCCACATCTGCCTCTATTACCGGGAGATCCTGGTGAAAGAGTTGACCACAGTCAGCCCCGAAGGCTGTCGTATCTCCCATGGACACACTTATGATGCCAGCAGCCTGGATCAGGTCCTCTTCCCCTACCCTGAGGACAATGGTCAGAGGAAAAACATTGAGAAACTGCTGAGCCACTTAGAAAGGGGTGTGGTCCTCTGGATGGCCCCTGATGGCCTTTATGCCAAAAGACTCTGTCAGAGCAGGATCTACTGGGATGGACCCTTGGCACTGTGCAGTGACCGGCCCAACAAACTGGAAAGAGACCAGACCTGCAAGCTCTTTGACACACAGCAGTTTTTATCAGGTAATGCACCCAATTATCAGTTAGAATGGAGAGCCTCATAACTGTGAGTGTCAGGGAATACAAAAGTGGTGATGGCCTATTTGCCACAACGGTCAAAAACAGCAGGTCACTCTGGTCCGGACAGAGGTCTTTCTTCTGTTAACCCTTGAGGTTGCTGAGCCTGATTCCAGCATAGGTTTCTTGTTTGGTTCACATTTCACCTCTTTTTTTTACCACCTGCTCCTCTCTAGCAGCAGAAGGTGTGAAGAGGGGAGAGATTGCTCCTGGCTGATAGTCCAGGTTCATGACTTGAAATTATGTAATTCAACAAATAGCACCTAGTAATAAGGTTCACATTTTATTGGTCTCGGCAAGCATTATCTGTTGATGTTTTAGCTCTTTTAAGGTTCTTAGGGAAAGTGTAACCATTAGAAGTATATTGTTAACACTCTTGGTTATGAGATGTGTCATCCGTAAGTGAATAGATGCCCTTCAGCAGGTGGGACCACAGATGGAGTGTGTTGAACTGATTTTGCGAAGGGGCAGTTATGAAAAGTCTTTGAGCTATCTCAATGACATGCATGTTTCAATATGACATGCATGTTTCAAATCATGTTTTTCAGAACCAGTAAGGTTTCCTAGCTTTGACTTTCTGATAATTAAATTAGCCCTGGACTAGCTTTTGTGAAACTATTGACTACATTATTGATGAAGCTTCATCCAGAGTGCTCATTTAGCAATCTATGTTAATGCTGCCTCTTTTGGAGGGAGAAGGCTGTTCCAATGTGCCAGCTAACTGCCAACTCTTTCTTGACCTTATCCTTAACCCATTCATTTAAAAGTGTCCCCTTCAGAAACACGCTACATCTTTGGGTTTCCCTGTGCTTCTACTTTCCCTAAATGTGCATCTTAAATTTAATTTATTTGAAATAAAAATGTGAAGCATCTCTGTCTTCTGGCACCATGACATTTGCTCAGTTTTTTGGGTTCAAGTGGCTCAAATTCGCTTAGGCTCATTAAAATTCTCTTTTGGTGCCCCCAAGTAAATATACCCATAAATGATTAACCCTCCCACAGAGGTGTGATGAGAGGAAGAGGGAAAACTGAGTCACTGGTCCCCTGGGTCTGCGCCATGGGTGAGAAAGTCACATGTATCTGAAAGCCCCTCCCTGAGCTGTAGAATTGCCTCCAAGCCAATGTTATGACTGTTCCGTCTGTCCTGGGCCCAGTATGGCGATCATAAGCCACTGAGGGGTGTTCTGTCTGTACCTTCCATTCTGCGGTGGGTTCTGAAAGAGCCCACTGGGTTTGGATCTTCTCAAAGATTGTGAATCTTGTTATCTTTGAATCCAGAATCCACCACAGACAAGGGCTGTAGTTAAGGCAACCCAGGCAAAGGGCACTTGTTTCTCTGAGTTTCTCTCACCATGCATGTTTTAAGGAAGGTATACTCTTATTATCCTAATGAGGCTATAAATTTTTCTTTGAGCCACAACAAACTGAGCGGTGGATACAGGCAAGAAGCAAGCGGGCATGATATGCCAGCTGTTAGTGCCCTCAGACTACAAAGTCGCTTGCCTAGAATTTAGTGTTTATCTGTGAGCAGTCGTTTTATTTTTCTTTTCCACTTCTTATGTAATCAAGAGCCATACTTTTTGTCCATAGCAAACTCTTTTCTTAAAGTGTTCACTGAGGAGCAAGAACGAATCTGTAACCCTAAACACTGAAGTTGTATAGATGAGCTTCTGCATAATCACAGAGCATTCTCATGTTACCAAGCACTTGAGCCATGACTTTTTCAGAGAACTGTCCAACTCGCCATTCTGATTAGGTCCTGGAAGCTTAGGCTCCAACCTCCATAGTGTAAATGCCTCTTACATATTCTGACTAAATTGGTTAGGTTTGATTTGAATTTTGGGGAAAAAAGGAAGTCAAATAGTCCAGTGAGTTAGCTAGAAATTTCTCTTTAGTTGAAGAGAACAGTAGAAATATTTGATATCTACCCATTCAAGAATTGCAGACTACTAGGGACAGCCCCCAAAGACAAAGCTCGAGGATCTGATAAAGATGCAACCAGGTGCTGTTCTACAGAAGTTGTAACAGAGACTATGTAAGCATGTTTCTTTTGCAGACCTGACTTAAGTCTAGTGGAAAGAATAGGAGCAGCTAGAGGCATAAGATTATCTTGCGGTCCTGGTTGGGTTGCTCAGTGGATAGAGCATCATTCCGGAACACCAAAGTTGTGGGTTTGATCCCAGGTCAGAGTGCATATGAGAAGGAACCAATGAGAACACAACTAAAAACTGGAACAACAAGTTGATGCTTCTCTCTCCCCCCCTTCCTCTGTCTCTCTTCCTTCCTTCTCTCTTTCTTCTCCCTACTTTTCTCTTTCTTTCTCAAGTCAACGGAGAAAGTTTTTTTAGAAAAAGAGTGATCCTGAATATGGGTGAGGACATGCATCAGCGTCAGGGGTTGAACATGTCTTTCCGTTCCCTGTTTTTCATGCTTAGGGTATGGGCTGTGGCTTCAGGATCTACAAATCCACAAACGCGAGGTTCATCACTACACTTCTTATTTCAAACCATCATCTGTCCCAGAAAACAGACAAAAAATCCACTCAGAGTCACCCAGGTTAGGCTTAGTGCCACCTGGGATGCAGCTGCTCAGAACTAGCACTCGGTCTCCAGGATAACATCAAGCATTTTCTGTGGTGCCTGAGTTCCAGAGAGGGCCTGGGTAACAAGTATTAGGTTAAAAGGGCTGAGATGTGTTTTTTAAGTAAATCCAGGGACAAGTCAGAAAATTCTGATTTTTTAAAAAGAAAATTTCTTCTTTGTGTATATTATTCTTTTGCCTCAACATGACTACATTTCTTTTCCTTTTTTTTTTCTCCTTCACTCCTTTCTACTACCTTTTGCATCCTCATGGGTCAAATACTACAAAGTAAGGTTCTTTATCTGCAAAGCATATTCCCCTTGAAAAATCAAGTGAGGCCCTGGCCAGTGGCTCAGTGGGTAGAGCATTGGCCCAGTGTATGAATGTCCCGGTTCAATTCCCAGTCAGGGCACACAGGAGAAGTGACCATCCGTTTCTCCACCTTTCCTTCCCATCCCTCTTCCCACAGTCAGTGGCTCAATTGGTTTGAGAGTGACCCCAGGTGGTGAGGATAGCTCCAGTTGGAGCATATCAGCCTCAGGTGCTAAAAATAACTCAGTACTCGAGCATTGGTCCCAGATGGGGTTGCCAGGTGGATCCCAGTCAGGGCACATGCAAGAGTCTGCCTCGCTATCTCCCCTACTCTCACCTAAAAAAATAATCAAGTGAAACCTGGAGTCCTCTCAAGAAAAGCACACATAAGAGCATGTACATGCAATTTTACATTTGGGTAAGGACCCCACTTAGAGAAATAAAGAGTACTCATTCCTACTTCAGTCTTCAGAATCAACATAGAGCTTTTGTTTTCTGCTTTAACCTGTTGCGCTCAATGATGAGGGTTTCTGAGCATATATATGTGTTTGTGTGTATGTGTGTGTATATATATATATATATATTTTTTTTTTCTTCTTCTTCTTCTTCTATGTGTGGCGTCTCCAGAGTTGCAAGCATTTGCTCACCATGGCCGTCCCCTGCCAAGATTCCAGGTAACTCTGTGCTTTGGAGAAGAGTTTCCAGATCCCCAGAGGCAAAGAAAACTCATTACTGCTCACGTGAGTATTTCCTCACATTCAAATGATTGTTTCTCTGTTCTTCATCAAGTGCAGGGTTCCATTCAGAGGAGTCTCAAATCAAAAGTAAAAGTCAAGTGACCTGGGAGAATAGTGAGGAAGGAATTGTGACTGAGTTACCCAGAGACCCTCATCCTGCTCTCAGCCCTGGAATCAGTGTCATCAGAAATGGGGGGGGAGGGTAACCTTCAACCACAGACTTCATTTGTCCCATCTTTTTTATTTTCCAAAAAAATTGTCATATTACCATTTTATTAGGATGTAAAAAGACTGATGTGAAAAGGTGCCCTTTAAAATTTTCCATATTTAATATTGCTTTTAAAATGTCTGATTTTTACTTGATGGAGAAGTTTTTCCCAAAATGGGAAACTTGACTTGCATATTTTGTAAGTCCTTCAGATGTTTCCCAAAACCCCTTTTATTTCTGGTTTTAAAAAATTCTAGTATTGGAAACCAAAAGCCATGTGTTATTTGGAGGAGGTTAAATCTTTACAAGAACTCAGGTAGATCAGATCACTGTAATATTCTGTAGCAGAATTTAAGATAGGTTCAACTGTGGCAAGTAGACATTTCTTTTCATAAAAAGGAAAGAAGAAAACGTTTATACAGAAAGCATTTAGCGTTAATATGCCACACATAAAAAAAGAGTTCTGGATACTTACGACTTTTGAATTCAAAAACTGCATTGCCACATATCTTCAAGAATTATTAATGAGCCCAGATAATGAGCAGCACAGGTAAAAATTATACCCAGTAATATAAAATGTCAGGTCATATTACAGTTATGATAATGTTTCATATTGAAAACTGAAATAAAACACTAATTTTAAACATTCGGTCCCTCTTATTGATTATAAAATCAAAAACTAGCCAACCAATAAACAAAAAACATAATCCAAAAGACTTCAGACTTTTCTCACAAAGCCTCTCCAATGATTGATGTAATTATTGATATAATCTTGTTAACAAATGGGATTATTAAATGACTAAGTAAACTTAGCATTGATAATTAACGTTCAAGAAGTTGATGATACACTCTACCATCAATCTGATTTTAAAGGATTTTGGCTGCGCTAGCTTTCCTGGAACCTAGGAGGAGATGGGTTTTCCAGGCGAGGTGTGGAAAGGGAGAACAGGTGTGCGCACACACTGGTTCCTATTTCTTTCATTATGGATTTAATTTATTTCAGGTATTCTGTGAGTTATGTTTAAATTGCTGTATATCAAAGGACACAAAGGCTCAATTTAATACACAATTGACTGAAAGAATTTTGTTTTCTTAGATGTAAATTCAGGAAAAGCTGAAAGTTGAATATTTTTGTGATGAAAGCAATCAACGCTATTAACCAAAGTAGATGGATTTGGGATCAATTAAATTTTATTTTCCCACAATAGAAGTTTTGTTGTTGGTTTTGCTTCTTTTTCTTTTCTCTCTTGTTGGAAACATACAGATTACCTAGGTCATCCTGGAATCATAAATCGTTGAGAAAAAATAAACTTATTGGCTTAAAGTACACTAATTACTACCTAAAATTTTCTTTCAATTTGGTCATTTTACTTGATCTGTTTCAGTTTCAATTAAATGTAAATTTCTAGTGACAGATGATTTAAAAGTAGTATCATGTTTAACTTCAGTTGAAACCCAGAATTAAGTAGATTCTGTTTAGAAATTGATATATGAAAGGACTATAGAAATTAGTTCTTTAGAAGTCTCCAAGTATAAAATATTTGATGTGTAATAGTATCTAACTTTGTACTATACCTGTCCATATATCCAGTTATTTACTGATAAGCAAATTACAGGATGTTAAAAATATATATCTTAGTAACGTCTTCTTAAAATCTCTTATTAAAGGTCGAACCACTTCTAGCCAGACAACTCTATTATTTTGCTCAACAAAACAGTGGACATTTCCTAAGGGGCTATGACTTGCCTGAACACATTAGCAGCCCAGAGGAGTATCACAGATCTGTTCGCCATTCTTCCATTCAAGAATGAAAAATGCCAATGATTTTCTTTCATTGTACATACCTGACTTTCACAAGAACTATTGATTGAACCTCCTCTTTTTCTCTTGAGAAAGCTAGGAATTGGAGCTTCTGTTCAACACTTGAGAAGAATCTTAGCAAGAATCTGTGTACGAACTGTCAGCTCCATCTTCTTGACAGATGAGCTTATTTCAAAAGGAAGGATGGTCTTCAGGGTCTTCTGTAGATTAGCCATCATGGATACAAACTGTGAAAAGTGACCAAAGAGTGAGTTTACACTTACTGAAATGCTCTTTTATTTGATGTGGATTATTTGTTGCTTGAAAACTGAGAAAAAATTATATTTCAGGATTGACAACTAACTCAAGTGATGAAAGCACTGAAGTGTTATACTATTTCTCAGGGAAGTGAAATCTAAATTTGAGGCTACTCTGCCCTCAAAAGAAATGGATTTTTAACACCTATAGGAGATGTTGCTGTGGTTGAAAATGTTTGTTTATAGAAGGAGAGGAAACCTTTGGCTGAGGTTGGGCATGATGCCTCCAGGTTTGGGTGGCTTATCTCCCAACCTGGCCTGCGTCTCACCCCAGGGTGTAGGCTCCCAAGCCCTGCCTTCATTAAAATGATTGCCTTTTTTTTTTTGCATGCCTCTGGGAGTAGACTCTGTTGCTATTTTCTTGAGCAAAAAAGCATTAGGGCTACCCTTATATTATTTTTCTTAATCCATATAAAACTGGATATACAACATTATGTAAGTTTTAGGTGTACAACATTTTAGTTCAGCATCTTAATGCACTACGTAATGATTGGTCACCCCCCAAATTTTAGCTACCATATTTTACCACATGGTTGAACCCCTTCACCCATTTTGTTCTCTCCCTCGATCCCTTTCCTCTCTGGTAATCACCAACGTGTTCTCTGATCAATGAGTTTGGTTTTTGTTTGTTTTTGCTTGTTTGGTTGTTTCTTTTGTTTTTAGAATCTACATATGGATGAAGTAATACAGTTTTCTTTGACTTATTTCACTTAACATATACCCTCAAGGTTCATCCATATTGTCGTGAATGGCGAGATCTCATCTTTTTTTTTTTTTTTCCAATGGCTGATAATATTCTCTTGTGTACATGTACCACATCTTTATCCCTTCACCCACTGATGGGCACTTAGGTTGTTTCCTTTTCTTTGCTGTTGTAAATAATGCTGCAGGGAACATAAAGGTGCATGTGTCTTTCCAAATTAGTGTTTTTGTATTCTTCAGATAAATATCCAGAAGTGAAATTGCTAGATTGTATGGTAGTTCTATTCTTTTTGTTTGCTTGTTTGTTTTTGTTTTCTTGAGGGAGAGAAAGGAAAGGGGAGAGAGAAAGAGAGAGAGAAAAGGGCATCAGCATTTTGTTCCATTTAGTTGTGTCATTGATTTCTTCTCATATATACCCTGGCTAGAGCCAGGGTATATCCCAGTGGCTTGATCCCAGTGCCCTTGGGATCAAGTGAGCAACCCCCAGATCGGCAACCCCTGATCGAGATGGTGACCTTGGCACTTTGGGGTGTCACTCTATCCACTGAGCCACTGCCCAGGATTGGTAGTGCTATTCTTAATTTTTTGAGGAATCTTCATACTCTTTTCCTTAGTGGCTGCACCAATTTATATTCCCACCAATGGTATACGAAGTTTCCCTTTTCTCCACATCCTCTCCAACACATATTGTCTTCTTGATGATAGCCATTCTTACAGATGTGACGTGATATCTCATTGTGCTATTGATTTATATTTCTCTAATAATTAATGACAAACATCTTTTCATGTGCCTATTGGTTATCTGTATGTCTCCTTTAGAAAATGCCTATTAAGGTTCTTTATTTTTTACAGAGACAGAGAGAGAGTCAGAGAGAGGAATAGATAGGGACAGACAGGAATAGAGAGAGATGAGAAGCATCAATCATTAGTTTTTTGTTTTGACACCTTAGTTGTTCATTGATTGCTTTCTCACATGTGCCTTGACTGTGGGCCTTCAGCAGACCAAGTAACCCCTCGCTCGAGGCAGCAACCTTGGACTCAAGCTGGTGAGCTTTTGCTCAAACCAGATGAGCCTGCGCTCAAGCTGGCGACCTTGTGGTCTCGAACCTGGGCCCTTCCTCATCCCAGTCCGAAGCTCTGTCCACTGCACCACCGCCTGGTCAGGTTAGAAAAATGAAATAGATCTATTTAGATCATCTGCCCCTTTTTAAAATCAGGTTGCCTATTTTTATATTGATGTGTTGTATGAGTTCTTTATCTATTTTGGCTATTAACCCTTTATCAGATATATGATTTTCAAATATCTTCTTTAGTACACTGTCTTTTTCTTTTCATGGTGGTTTTCTTCACTGTGCAGACACTTTTTAGTTTGACGTAGTCCCATGTGTTTATTTTTGCTTTTGTTTTTCTTGCATAGCTGTAGAGTCAGATCTAACTCGTGTACTCCATTTTCATCTGTTTTACAGTGTAGTAAGGATTAAGATTTATTTTGTTTCTCTTTTTGTCTTACGTTATGGAAATTATTGCTTAAAGATAGGTCAACAATCCAAGGACTAAAGATACATTTTTGAAACTCGGTGACATTTCCCCTCTTATCCTTTTTGTTTTGTTTGGGGATCAGTGAGCTATCCATGACAACACTAAAGAGAAGGAGCCAGTGCTTTTCAAACTCTGTTTGATGAACTCTGTTAGGAAGAATGATGACAGGATTTCACAGATTGCATAACTGCAGACTCAGTAGACTTTATTTTGCTTATTTTGTATATTACATGCTTCCTCATGCCAACAATGGTTTGACAGGGCCTTAACATTACTGGGCTTTTTCCAAATACATTTTTGTTTTGTTTTCTTATAGAATCACTAAGATCTACTCTTGCCTAAATTAAAACTAACCATTTAATTGTTTGTTTGAAAAAATACAGATAAAAGCCAGCATCTGATTTTTTTGTCATTCTACAAATTAATTGTTACTGTTTTCAGGCTCAGCAGAAGACTCAATAGTTCTCAAACAGATGCCACTCTTATTCTAACCTTTACTTCAGAGTTTATCCAACAAACTGTACGTAGCCCGCCCTTGCATCAGAAAAGTGATAGCATTTATCCAATTTAGTAAACAGTGAATCATTGGAATGTCATTTGTTGTTTTTTTTTCTTTTTTAAGAGAAGTTTTTAATGATGAAATAATTTATGTTAACTACAGAAGATGTAAACAGTATAGCAGGACAAATCCACCTCCCTAGATGTGTGTGAAGGAAGAGTTTGACGTACTCTTCCTACACATTTCACTTTTATATATGTGTGTGTGTACATACATGTAAACTTAAAACAACTCATGGAGTCCTCTTGCACCCACTTTTAGGCAGTTCTTTTAACCTGACAATACAGGTTTACCTCATTCTTCTCTGAGGCATTGTTGTAGAATTCCACCATGGTGTAATCAGTACAGTGCAAGGTACTTTATCAGCCAGTCAGAATGAATATGTCTAGACAGCAGATTATACTTCTTGTGAACTGTGGTAATTTTATACATCTTATAGATGCAAAGTATTTTGGGGTATATTATCCTAAGGGCTAAATGAAGATTTCTTAATTCTCCATCTAGATGCTTGATTCCAATTGCTGTTGGGAATTCTTTTCTTTCTCTTTCTAAATATTAACATACTTTAACATGGGAGCTACATTTTCTGAAAAATTCTGTTGGCTCAGGCCATTTACCTCCTTTCTCATCGTTACACTCAACTACCTGACTTTTTTTTTTAATTTTAATGGATCCAAAGTGTGGCTAATGAATGAATCAGTCACACAGTATTTAGAGGGAAGCATCCTGACAGTTGTCTGAGGACTACAGAGGGGAAGGCCTGCCTCATTCCTTGATGTGATAAAATGGGATTAGCAAACAAAACAAGCTGTTTGTTCTTAATGAAAGATTCTATAAAAGTTTAAGTGATTGTTTTGCTAAAAAGCTTTGGATTACAGGGAAAAATATCTGTCTCACAGGTGCATTTTTTAGGCCCATTTCTTGCTTTTAGTATATAGTAAAACCGTGGGCAGTAACTGATGTCTTCTGGAAACTAGAGAGAATCAGGGTGACCAACTCAATTTAAACCAAAACTTTGAGATCCCCCCAACCCAGTCTCAGACAAAACAGGATAATTAATCAATCATCTTATAGACAACCCAGCAAGACTATTGTGTTTGAGCTAGGAAGCGACCACTGTATCTTAGGAGAGAAAATTTAACATTCTACAATGGAATGGGCAGCATGACACTGTGGTTATCACCTAAGCAGAGGCATGTCCAGGTTTGTGTTTATAAAAAGGTATACATTGAACTAAAGCATGAACAAGGTTTTCTTCCTGTGTCCCTGCATGAGAAGTCTGGAGTGGGAACAGCTCTGGGAATCTTGGTGTGGGTTCTGACAAGGGCTTCTGTCTGAGAAGCTCATCACTGGGTTGGTGAGCGTCTCTAGAGAAGGCTCACTCCTGCACCAGTGAAGGTCAGTAATTATTTTGGGGTGCATCAGTTGTTTTTTCAATAGAAATCCAGTCCCTGTTCAGACCCCCTTTTCAGTCCTCGTTGCTCATGCTTCTTCTCTTTCTCTGCAGATGAACATTTTTCTGAAAGCTATGAGCCCCTTTAAGGATTACATTTTTATTATAGATCTCCCTAAATAATTTGTAGCTGATAGATGGTATGACCGGCCCTAATGCAACCTTCACATATGTCCCGTTCAGGCTGCCCTCCCATCTGTACAGCCCTGCTACTTGCTTTCTCACACCCCTGTCTTTGCAGCTGATCGGGGTCAATGTAGGTGCAGCCTATGCATGCCTTGTTAGCTGTTGCTGAGTAGCTTGACCGCACCGATGCAGTGAAGCTCAGTATTTCCTGGCATTTATTTTCATTGCTTTAAGAATAGCGTACATATGAAGTGTAGCTAAAGTAGAGGAGATATGAAAGAGAGAGTATGCGTCAACAGGCCGATCCTCCTCCAATAAATTCAGATTTTGCTGTCGACTCTGGAATGAAGGGGACCTCGCGGGGCTGAGGCTCACTCTCCGACATCCCCGCTGTAGGGGTGGGTAGGCCCAGGCGGCTCCCTTCATTCAGGTCAGTGCTGTGCGCGTTCTCTCTGCTGCCGCGTCCCCCGGACACGGCATGCTGAGAATCAGGCTGAGCACTCCATGGGCTATGGCGTAACTTTTTCATACATTGCTTTTTAATTCAAATTGATATTTGTAGTAATTTTGTGTTTTAGGTTAATAAAGACTTTAAAAAAAATAATATTATGAACTGTGTGCATGTTATTAAAACACTCAATAGCTTTTTATATACTTCCTCCTTCTGTGCTTTTTTTTTTTTTTTTTTTTTTAAGCAAGGCTGCTTTGGCAGCCTGCTTCCTTCCTGGTTGTCATATGCGTTTTTAAACTCAGATTTCAAAGTGTTTAGCTTGTGTAAAAGAAAAATGTGAAACTTGTCCTAGCATTGGCAGCTCCTCCAGCCCACGGAAACACATCTAAGTAGAGCAGTGAACATCCTTTCCTTCTTTTCTCTCCTCTCCCTTAACAGCTCTAGTGGATCCAAGGGAATCATTGTAAATGTTCTTTTTATATCACAGCTTCTTTGATTTAGTCCTTGTTGTTAAAGGGGAGAGGATGCAGGTTAACCAGTATCCCAACTCTAAAATGTAACATGGAGCTATGTGTGGAAAGGAGCACACACAGGAATGGAATTCCGTGTGGTCTCTGGGGTCCTTCTGTTCTCAAACTCATGTCTGTGCAGCCAGCTAAGGGTCCACCTTTCTCAGTCTATGTACTGCTCTGTCTCTTATGTGGCCCAGCCCTTCAGCCATATTAACTACTTAAGAGTCTGGCAGAAACACTAGAAAGAGCTGGCTGCAGCTTGTGGTGTTAAATTCTTGCAGCTAAATATTTCTTGAAGGTATCAGAAATGTTTGTGATTTGCAGCTAGGAGCCCCAGAATATTGAATTAGAACAGTGTTCTCAAAGTGTGTGCCAGGGCACACTGGTGCATTCTAGAAGATTTCCAGGTGTGCCCTATGGTATTCCAGAGAAATATGTGCCTGTTGGGGACCAAAAAACCAATGGGGTTTTTGGAGTTTAGATTTTTGGGGCACAGAGGTGTGGGGAATTGGCTGTAAACTGACAGTCTGCCCAACCCCCCACTTCACTTGCCTGATTAGGTTGCAAAAGGCTGTTAAGCTGTGGTGCTGGATTGTTTACACTACCCCCCATGTTCCCCAGAAAGACTGGAGGCAAGTTTCTTCTACCCTTTGTTTGGTGTAAAGTCAAGATGATATGTATGGTGGGGGTTTTCTGCACTCAACACAATTAAGAGTAAAAAGAGAGGAATTCTTCAATGTATTGATGAGGAAATGAGAGTTTGCCTTTCAAATATATGCCCAAACATTGAAGAAATCGCTAGGACACATCAGGCTCATGTTTCTCATAAACACAAGAATGAAAAAACTTAACACATTCGTTCCAGGACCTGCTGAATTTACTAAATCTTACTTAAAATGTACCTATATGTATAAAAGATAACTTTTTGTCATTTTTTAAATTTTTAAACCATCTTTTTTATGAATTCTAAAAAGCATAACTCAAAAAATGTAACATAAAAATGTTTTTTAATGTCAGAATAAATTTAATTTTGTCGTATTTATTTCATTCAATTACCATAAAAGCATTGTTGGACTTTATATTTTTTTCTTTAATATTTGACTTAATTATTGTAACATATTTCTCAGAAATTTGCATATAGTGCACCTACAATTATTTATAGGATTTTAAATGCACTCCGACTTCAAAAAGTTTGAGAACCACTGAATTAGAATAATGTGAGTTTGCTAAGTGATAACCAAATAGAAAAAAAGAAAGAAAATAAAGTATCATCCTGCTTTTTGGAGCTCTAGCTGCTTAACAAGTATGGATGGACTTGAGTCAGCATAGGTAAGCCAGTGTTTATAAAGCAACGTATTAACTCTTTATGTCTCAAATTTTCAAAGAAATTTTTAACCCTGGAACATGTTTGTAAGTAATTTGATACCTCTCTCAGGTACCAATGTTTATAAACCTTTTTATATACAGAGCAGAAATTTGACTGTTTTTGAGTCAGTGTCCTTAAAGCAAGTATTATATTGACAAATAAGTACTTTTGTATAAGTACACTAGCAATGCCTATCTATGGCAGAAACACATTATCAATTCTCCAACATCTCTCTGGAAAGAAATTCCAGGTATCATGATACCTCACTTTTTTCTAAGTGAAGCTATACCATAAATTAACCCAGATAGATACCTTCTGAATTAGTGGAAAATTACACATAATAGGGTGTTACAGGTACCTGGAAAACCAGATACTTTTTTGAGTGGCCCCTACCCCTGCCAAGGCTGACACCATGTTGGCACATGGCTGTCCTTACAGAATTCATTGAATGCCAGAGGAGCCTTGGTCTACTGTCATCAGCAGGGTGGCCTCTACCATCCTCGCTTAGGCCATCTGTCTGACAAAGTCTATGGGAAAGTTCATTTTATCCCAGTACTTCCGTGAAGGGTCAAACATTTGGAGTCTGTGGACTTCAAATTATAGACATTATATTATTATTAAAAGCTGTTGCTTCTCTTTTTTAGGTAAATTATAATTCTCACTTTTTTCCGTCCTTTTTCCATAAGCTTGGGCATAATGGTGGCTTTAAAGGGAATCACCTCAGTAAAGATAACGTCTTTTGCCTCTAATGTCCTTTCTTCTTAGGTCAGGTTTCCATAATAATCTTTTCTGGAGGAAAATCAGCTTACACATGGGAAACCTTGCCGTTTATTACTTACCATCCCCTCACTGACTTCATTCACTCTCCTGCTCTGCTGAACTACTGCAGTGCCCAAAGACACCTCTCTCTGGAAGACTTCTGCTAACCCTCTTTTCCCTTCTAGGTCTTAGCTGTGGCATGTTCTCTTTATGGAAGCTTTTCTTCACTTCCCATGCTTTCTCACTGTACCCTCTGTTTGGACCAGTGAAGGATAATGTTGAAATACTGAAAAAGATGCCCCCACTGTGGACATTCTCCCTTTTGCTTACTTCCAAGCTGTCAGGCCATTCTTTCTGTAGGGCGTAAAGAATGTAACCTAGCTGTCTGTGCCTGTCTGTTGTATTTCAAAGACATTGGTTCTCAGGGGAGAAGTAGAGGAATTTAAGTAAGATAAACCTTTTCACTTCTTCTGGCTTGTTACCTCCAACTAGAGAAAGATGCTCAGAGATGAGGAAAGAGAATGAGAAGAAATGAGTACCTAGACTTCAGCAGCTCCCTGATAAAGGAGAACTATCCTCTGCCTCCAGGAAAGAGCCTTTGAATTGCAGGGGGTACAGAAAACCTGAGGAAAGTGTGTTGGAAAGAGCAGCCGGGAAGCACAGGTTACAGAGGAGTGGGTAGGTAGGTGTGAAGAATAACTGCAAGGTAACTTGTGTTACCTGTGGACCTCGTGAGTTGTACCTGAGTGGAGACCACATTAAGGACCAGGCTGGCTCTCCCTCCTCACTTTTTCCATCCATCACATTTCTGGGCACCACAGAAGCAGGGCCATATTTAGTGCCAACTCAAGGAAAAGGGAGAGATCTAAAGTTAATTGAGCTTAATTAATGTAATAAGAGCTAATGTGAAAATTATGTTTTTAAATTGTATTTCCTGAAAACTTTAACTATGGACTTATGTTTGTACTTGCTGTGTCTGCAATACAACATGGGCCATTCTTTATTGTAATTGCTATATATTAGTTTTCTTCCTTAATATGAACTCCTAGAACATAAGATCTGGATGCCACTGGATACCAGTACCTAAAACAATGCCCAGCTCCTAGTAGGCACCACCTGCATGAGCTCAGGTGGACCTGTCTAATATCCAGCGGTATCTAGTAGGGTATTAGTTAACTGATGGCCATCTAGACAATGAAATGTTACATAACCACTTAAAAATTTGTATAGTATATAAGTCTGCACTCAATGTCAGTGGTATATAAGTATTTTATGACATGGAGAAATTCTTGTTACTCTAAGCAAAAAGAAAGCGAGTTTCAAAATAACGAAGTTTATGCATAAGTTTCAAAAAGGAATGGTCAAAAGTGCAAATTTTATCTCCAGTACTGCAGTGATAAAGTTTTTAATTTCTTTATGTGTTCTTTTGTGTTTTCCAAATTTTTTCTAATAACCACATATTTTGTTACCAGAAGAAGAAAAATAGCACAAAGTGTAATCCTACATTGGTATGCCCCCAAAATGTAATTCTACATTGGTTTGCCCCTTTAAGTGTGTGTGTGTGTGTGTGTGTGTGTGTGTGCACGTGCATGTATGCGTGTGCAATTTTCCTTTCTTAGGTCACTGTGTGGGGTCCCTATTGCCTAGTCGCATTTGCAGGAAACATGTGCACTTATACACAGAGACACACAGGGTGGCCTTTGTCCCGCACTGAAAGTGCAGGGTTTCTAGCTCAGCACTCAGCCCTGGCCATGGAAAAATCCTTTTTGGTCCTTGGCTGTCTCTTTGGTTCAGTTCTTTTCCCTGCTATTTCTTCTCGGATGCTCTTCTCTGACTCATCTTTCCTCCAAGATATATGCTCTTTGCTCTGAGCTATATTGTGGTTGAATCCTCTCTTGGCTTCCTGACTGTGGCCACCATTCTCTTTGTCATCCCTCACTCGCCCTGAGGGTCCCTCCTTCCCCCACCTTCCATCCCCTTTACTACTCCAGGCTCACTCTTTGTCTTTGGCCCCACTGTTCAACCTCATGTGAATGTAACACTTGGGGTTTCTTGAAAACAGGAAAGAAAAGCACATTGATATATATTTTTAATTATGGTAAAAATGCATGAAAACTAAAATGTACATTTTAAAGTTCAGAGATGTGTAGATTCACTAATGCTGTGCCACCATCACCAGACACATCTCCATAAGTGTTTTTATCTTGCAAAATTGAAACTTCGCTGTCATTTAACGATTCCTCCTCCCCCTCTCCGGACCCTGTTAACCATCATTCTCCTTTCTGCCTCTCTGAATTTAACTACTCTAGGGACGTCACATGATAAGTGGAATCATACAATATCAGTATTTTTGTGACTGGCTTAGTTTATTAAGCATAATGTTAAAGTTAATCTGTGTTGTAGCATGTATCAAAATTTTCTTTTTAAGGCTAAATAATATTCCATTGTATGTATATATCACATTATATTTATCCATTTATTGTTCTATGAATAGACATTGGTTGATTCTACCTTTGGCTACATTTAAGTTTTTGAGAATCCTCCACGCTCTTTCCCGTAGCAGTTGTACTATTTTACCTTCCTGCACAAGGGTTGGAATTTCTCCCGTTTTTCTCCCACACTTGTTATTTTCTGAAGAACATTTTTTTTAAAGATTTTATTTATTTATTTTAGAGAGGAAAGAGAATAGAGAAACAGAGAGAGAAGGGGGGAGAAGCAGGAAGCATCAACCAGGCAAGCCCGGGGTTTTGAACTGGCGACCTCAGTGTTCCAGGTTGACGCTTTATCTACTGTGCCACCACAGGTCAAGCTGAAGAACATTTATTTTTTTTAAACTTATTTATTCAGCCCTGGTCAGTGGTAGAGTGTCGGCCTGGCATGTGGATGTCCAGTTTAATTCCTCATCAGGGCACACAGGAGAAATGACCATCTGTTTCTCCACTCCTCCCCCTTCTGTTTTGCTCTCTCTCTCTTCTTTTCCTGCAGCCATGGCTCAATTGGTTCGAGTGCATCAGCCTCTGACACTGAGAATGGCTCTGTGAAGCCTCTGCCTCAGGTGCTAAAAGTAGCTCCATTGAGATCATGGCCCCAGATGGGCAGAGCATTGACCCCAGACAGGGCTTGCTGGGTGGATCTCGGTCAGGATGCATGGCTTTCTATCTCCCCTCCACTCATTTGGTAAAAGAAGAAAGAGACTGATTTATTCAACATCTCCTGAAATACACCATGTTCCAACCTTCTGCTGGTTTCCAGAGATACACAGTTTCAACAGGGCAATATCTTGGCCTTGAGGGGCTCCTGGGATGGCATAAGACAGTGGTCAACAAACTCATTAGTCAGCAGAGCCAAATATCAACAGTACAACGATTGAAATTTCTTTTGAGAGACAAATTTTTTAAACTTAAACTATACCGGCAGGTACATTCCTTATCGAGGTAGCACCCGCACGTGATATTTTGTGGAAGAGCCACACTCAAGAAGCCAAAGAGCTGCATGTGGCTCGCAAGCCATGGTTTGTTGACCAAGGTTCTAGGAGATAGCACATACTAAATAGGGGTTTGGGGCTGGGTGTCTCCTGCAACCAGGAAGAATGGTCAGTGAGAGCTTCCAGAAAGAAGTTATTTTCATCCCCCATTTTTAAGATGAAGAAACAGGCTCAGAAAACAAAAGTTACTGGCTTAATGTTGAATAGCCAAGATTCTAATCCAGACGTGTTCCATTTCGAAGCTTCCTCCCTCAGTTCTGATGCCAAGCTGTAGTTAAAAGATGAGAGTCAGAGAGGTGAGACACAGTGAGTGTGCTGGTTTACACGGCTGTGGAGCCTCTCACCGGCATTGAGTGCACTAAAAGGCATAACCTGGTTCATTCTGCACCAGGTGCTCCAGCTTCCTGCTACAAAACTCGGTCCCTTGGTTTCTCTGTAAAATGAGACAGGTACCTTATTTCAGTGTTTCTTAAATTGTAGTCATGTATATACTGCCTTCAACATTTTATTTATTATTTAAATAGCTAATCAAAATCTATAATGACAAATATTTTTACTCCAATGATATTCTCTGTTTAAAATGTGACTTCTCAAAATAGTTAAAAAGTACTAATAATTTTCTTGAAATCATTAGGTGGACTCACATTTCAAATTTATATGTTGCTTTAATGTCATAGTAAGCAATAAAAATTTGTACAAAACACAAAGTTGGTGTGATATCTCTTTTCCAATACCCACTTGAAATACAAAATGCTGAAATAAAAATGCCCATCACTGCACCATCTCCAGCACCCCTCATCACAGGTCCTAAAAAAATTCACTCTTTCCTGCCGTCTTGCCCTCTGATCACTGGGCTCTAGCGACTGCTCATCCCCTGCACGCCCACCTTCTGGTGGTCTGTATGTGGCCTCTAGACTGAAAGGTAGCATTTACTCCTTAGAAGACATTTTCTCTGATCATGCATAGCTCTCAAGCAAATAGCCAATTCCTTTTTGAAACATGGTGACTAATCCCTATCTGAAATTCCACAGTCTTATTGGGAAATATGCAGATGTGGGTCAGGCAGGACCTTTCCCACACTGCCCTCCTTCTGCATGAGGGACATGAAGTAAAAGTCATTGGACAGTTTCACACACTGACTTATGGTTTTGTTTTTTATGTTGCTAAATATTCTTCTCTAAATGATCATATGTTAGATCCTTTTCCTGGCAAAATAAAAAAAAAGAGCAAGAAATGCAAACACTAAAGCTGACACGGTCAATTAAGAGACGCTCACACATCTAGTCATTCCTGTCACTGCACTGGGCTTACTCACCCCTGTGAGGTTTGTTATCACACTACTCCGGCCTGCGCCTTCAAGGTTCCTGTAACAGCTGAGTGGGTCTATTTCTATTATATTAATAAGTAACCACAAGGCAAAATGCTAAGTTTTCTGACATTTAGGACACCAGTAACCATATGCAACATTAAAACTTTTAAAATGTTTAGTTGTAGATAGAAACACATATTTTTTTATGTTCTACTGTTGAAGAAAGACAACGGGAGGAAGCAGAACGGGTGCACTGCACCATTGTCTGTGGTGGTCCCTGACCCGAGGTCTCTTGTCGTGTTTCTCCCCAGTCTCAGCTGAGCTGTGGACATTAATCTGTGTCTACAACATGGCTCTAGAATGATCATGGCTCCCATCCCCATAATGACCAAAGTCAGTTAAAGGGAAAAAAGATTTCTTATGACAGCTCTTTGCACAGGACTGTAGAGGAGTGGAGGAAAGAGCTGGTGTGGCGGCAGGGGGTGGAGTGGGGGGGGGAGCTGGAGCTGTCTTGAGGGGCTTCTCCATGCTGCTCGCTTCACTGCGCTGAAGCAGGCCTCTGCTCTTGTGGGATAAAAATTGAGGAGGGTTGGTCTTCATGCCCTCTGTACTTCCTAATTCCAGACCCTTTCCTCAGACCTATGAGACTTTGGGGGCCTCAGGCTGCCATTCACTCTTCAGGGGTGGGTGACCCCTCCAGAAGTCCCTCTGGAAATGCAGGAGAAAAATCTAGCTATTAAGCATGGCTATTTAGAAAATGGGAAGAGATTTGTGAAATTGGAAAGGTTGAATTAGCACTGGGGTAGATCCCAAGCATTCTGGACACAAATTTTCATCCAAGAGACACTGGGGGGAGGAATAACACCTCTTGAGGATGAGGGCAACCAAAACGGAAAGGGGGGAACTTCAGACTGGAGGGGTCTTCATGGGTAAGCTTTGGGGTGAAAAACTTGGTCCTTCTCACAATTTTGCATAAGTTCTAAAGAACTTTTGGCATTTTCCATTGACACAATGTTAGAGAGATTTGGCAACTGTCAGATGATTGTTGAGATCCTGGAGGGTACTAAGCCACACATCAGCCCATCTGTGTGATGCAAAGGTCCAGGGGGAATCATGGAAGTGTTTAATCATGTTTGTAGAGGGCATAGTACACAGTGGGGATGAAATAATATGCAGTTTGCATCCCTATCCTGGATATGGGATGAAGCAAACTCTCTCAGGGCCCAACCTGGTTACAGGCATGGGTGAAGGCAAAAACCTGACCAACCTATTCCTGGTAAGCTCAACAAAAGTCCCCACCCATCCAGAATGATGAATAACTGCTTCACAATTAGAATGCCACACCAGCAACAAAAACAAAACCTCTGGTCAGGGGAAACAACCCTTTAGTCATCTGAAAACCAAGTTCTTGGGCTTCTCCTGAGGCCAGCCGTGTAGGCTTCCATGGGCTCCCCATCCCTGAGGTCTCTGCCTCACAGGTGACAAGAGACTAGTTGCAAGGATTGGTGAGCCCTGAGGCACGAGCTACCTTTGCCTTGCCAGATGACGGAAGTGTCCCCCAACCCAAGGGACTTGAGAGTTCTCCCACTGTTGTCACTCTCTGGCTCTTGGTCTTTGCTGGGTGTTTGGGTGTCATATCTCCTTCTCTGAGGGAGAGAGGTATTAGAGATCAGTAGAATTCTACAGTCTTTCTCAAGCTGTGTGGTTTCTTGTTGTCATGATTCTGGTTATGTTGCCTGGACATAAAGCCCCACAGCTGGAAGGCTGTGAGTTTGTGTGGGAAGTAGGGAAGAGGGGAGCCACAGTCTGAGTGGGGTGAGCCTGAGGGGGTATTTACAGGGCCTGTGGAGAGGGCAAAATTAGCAACCGAGACAGACAGGGTCTCAAGGCAGAATATAAGGGAGGAGCTAGAACCTAGAGGTGGGATTGTTGGGTGACTGCTGGGAGGCTGTCTGTCCTAGGGTCATTGGGAAGAGCTGGGCATTTGGAACCAAGGCATGAGGAAGCCTTATCTAGAACCTTATATGTGAAAGCTTTTGCAGCATGTTAGGCTGAACAGAAACCAGAAAACTCTCCGATCTGCTTTCTCAGGTGCACCGCTGTGTGTCTCCTGGTGTCACTGGAGGAGAGAGATGACTTCAGAGCTGGGCTGCCTAAGAGTCCGAAGCCTGTGTCCTCTCTGCCGTGAGAAGGAACCCCTGAGGCATGCACTTTGTGTGTGTGGGGGCACAGGAGGAGAAATGTGTCTAGGTAGAAGTCCTTATGTTGGCATGCTGGACACCATTTAGACACCTGCCCCTGTCCTATGAACCAGGGATGATGCTTTGTTGAAGCCATTTCATGCTGGCTTTCAACAGCTAGGTTCTACCTTTCAGTGGTCATAAAACAAATCCAATATTGAAAATTAAATTATATAAATGTATATTAAAAACAAAGATAACATCCTCAAAATAGTCATTACTTCCAAAATATTTGACTACAATTCTGCCTGACCTGTGGTGGAACAGTGGTAAGCATCAACCTGGAATGCTGAGGTCACCAGTTTGAACCCCTGGGCTTGCCTGGTCAGAGCACATATGAGAAGCAACTACTATCACTTGATTCTTCCCATTCCTCTCTCCACCACCCCTTTCTCTCTCTCTCTCTCTCTCTGTCTCCTCTCTCTAAAAAAAAAAAAAAAAAAAAAGGAAAGAAAGAATCACTCCTCTTTTGCCTGACCAGGCGGTGGCACAGTGGATAGAAGGTCGACCTGGGATGCTGAGACCCAGGTTGAAAACTCCAAGGTTGCTGGCTTGAGCGTGGGATTATAGACATGACTCCGAGGTTGCTGGTTTGAGCAAGGGCTCAGCTGGTGCCCAAATAATCAGTGAACAGCTAAGGTGCTACACTGAAGAATTTATGCTTCTCCTCTCTCTCTTTTCCTCTCCCTTCCTCCCTGTCTCTCTTTCATACACTTAAAAAAATTAACTACAGTTTCCTATTATTTTTGCTTTGAGGATTACTTGACACATTGCATCTTTATGGTGGAATTACCACATAATATTTGGCTACTGCACACACTTTCTCAACTTTGCCTTCAGTGTCAGTAGCTTGAAACTGACCATGGTGGGAATATTTACACCACTACACCACAGGAATCAGTAAACACTACAAATCAGGGCCTCCCTTAACCCTTCTTCCCTGACAATTGTAAGACACTTATCCGCTGACACTGAGTAGAGTTCATTTTGCTCTTTTACTTCCTGTTCCTCCTGAGGAGAATCACCAAGAACCTTCATCTACAGGGACTAATGGGAAACTTTTGGAACTCCCAAACTTCAGGGCTGGACCCAAACTCTTGTACTAGGCTGGCCTTCCTCAACCAAGCCTGGCTACTTTTATTGATTGTATCTACTCTGCCTCACATCCAGATGTCCCCTGGCCCTCTCTCCAGTCTTCTTCCACACTTCTCAATGACCAGGAAAATAAGCGATGTAGCTCTCCCTCGTGTCGATATCTATAGTCCCTGTGTGCTCCTTGGGGCATTTGGCTATGACACAGGAGGATCAACTCACCCTCACACTGTTCATGGACCATTCCCTGCTGTAAGGATATCCAGGCCTCTCCTCCCCACAGCCCTCTGCCTCTACGAACCAGGATAGTTGGTGCAGACCCTGGAGCGGAAGAGCCACTTGGTCTGAGAAGGAGTCTAACCCTAGATTGTCTTTAGATTTCTTTCAGATGTGGGCTTATGCTTGTCTCTTTCTCTTTGGCCAGGTCATAGCAGAACAACAGCCATATGTGCTTCACCATACCAGGACTCCTCAAATGAAAAGCAAACTCAGAAGATTAGAATGGAGTATGCTTTCACAGAGGGTTGGTGTGCTGGCCCTATGGTCCCTGAAAGAGAGCAGTGCAAACTGAACTCACCTGTAGAATAATACCTGATGGTTCCAGGATCCCATGTGAGGTCAGCCATCAGGGGAGACTCACCATGATGATCTAGACTCAACCACTCCACATGTTGAGACACCTGCTTACTTGGTTAAAGGTGAGCCATTGGGGACCTAACAGAGCAGGTCAAGTTCCTTCTCTTCAAAACAGCCTTCAAATAGTTGGCCCCTGTACTCTAATCCCAACTGAACCTTCTCTTCTCCATATCTCATCAGAAGTGGGGCAAAGAAAATAATTTTTTTTTAATTCAAGAGAAAGTGGTCCAGATAGTAGACTGTACTCCACTTTCCTTTGCCCATCACCATTATACCATGGTCTCAGTCCATTTTTATCTAGTTTGAGATGTCATCTCTATTGATTTCCTTCTTACGCACATCACTCAGGCTTGAGGAAAACCCCTTTAATATCATAGAAGGCACACAACAATAAAATGTCCAGTTGAGTGGCATGACTTTCCAGGATAACAGTTGCCTCAGACCCCAGTTCTTAACACCAAGAGAAGCATTACCTTCAAGTGGGTTGTGTGGACTGCATGGATGAACTAGTTTCTGTCATTCTTTCCATATCCTGCTCCTGAAATGTTGAACATTAAATACAATTTCCCAGGTGTTAATCAAGCGTCGTAGGAAAAGGAAAAACTATGGCTCTGTAAATTCTAAATAGCATATTTCTTCTAAGGTGGCTAAAATAATGTGCAAAGTGCTGTGTAAATGGAGGGTGCCCATTTCAGAAGATAAACATCTGGAATTAAGTGGAAAGTGTTACAATGGGTATAATTTGTTTTTCTACATTTTTATTCCAATGATGTTATTTTCCTAATTTAGACATTTTAAATTCAACTTCATAGCTGCACCACTTTTATGACATTAGTAATTCCAATTTCTTGGTTAATTTCCATCCAAGATAGGGGTTGCCTGTAAAATACATTGACAAAGGCAGTATTCTATATTTAGTGAAAGAGATGTTATCTATAAATTACAGAGAAATGATCACATCGAGGTCCTCTGTTGATGAAATAAACCACAAAAAAGAAAGAAATATATGAGAGTAACAACATCCTAAAAGTCATTAAAAGCCCAAGCTAGTTGACTATCTTGCCTTTAAAAATTCGTTTTGCCCATGTGCGCCCTCCAAGTGAATGGACAGTAGGGTCTTCATGCCTGTTATGGGTTGAAGGAACAGCAACAGTGTTATCACAATTTCTTCTGTAGTCTGAGACAATAGTCTTCTCTATTTAATAGTTTTGTATCAAAACCACAAAACCTCTCTGCATTTTTGAAAATGACAAGAAGCGTGGCACAACTGTCCCTTTGGCTTGCCTGACACTTGGAGTTAGGAGAAAGCTTACTGCCACCTAGTCTAGTCAATCCTTTCACTTTCCTAAATAAGGAAACTGAGGCAAAGGCAGGAAAAATGGCCTGCCCGGGGTCAGACAACTGACTGAGCTGGGACCACACCACATCTCCAGCCTTCTTGTGCTATTCTTCCCACCAAATAAAATGAACCCTCTCAGCTTCTCCTAGCAATCAAAGCTGCACAATGGAAACAGTATTGTGTTGTCCATTAAAACATATTTCTCCCCACAAATGTGAATCACTTCTGTAATTTTAAATTTCCTAGTAGCCACATTAAGAAAGAATAAAAAGAAATTGGAAGAATTAGCTTTGATATCTTCTATATAAAATCCAATGTATCTAGCATTACTTTTTCAACATGTACTCACTCTGAAACAATTATTGAGATACATTACACTCTCGTACTAATTGAGGTGTGGATGCCATACCTGTTATATTGCTCCTTGCAGATGAACTACGTCTCCAGATATGGACAGAGTCACAGATCAGGCATTACTGCCATTTCTTACAGGTCTTATGATGTCAGCTAGTCTCCTTCTCTTCTGGAGTTCAGGTCTCCTCCAGTGTAGAAGAATGAATGTTGATTACACTGGGTTGTGAGGCCTGCATGGCCCCACCCACTCCAAGGTGTCTGGGAGACACCCTTTGTGGTACCTGGCACCTAGGTGCTATCTGTCACTCTCACTAGAGCTGGTGTTCTCATTAGCTGAAGTTCTTTCTAGGGATTCTGGGAAATCAACACATCTGCTCTTCAGCATATAGGCAGGTTATTCCGAACCAGACTCTGGTAGAGACTCACCAGATGAGTAACTTGATTCAATTTTTTTAAAATGTATTGAAAACTTCCTATGTTTCAGACCCTGGGCTTGGATGCAGAAGCTGTTGTTTAAAAAGATACAGTTCTCTTGTGTGATAGAGAGTGGGGGGAGGGAAGGGCAACATTTAGGAATGTTGTACTCTCTGGGTGATTTTTCTGTAAACCCAAAATTGCTCTAAAACATAAAGCCTATATATTAAAAAGAAGACAGGGGCATTGTTTGCCTAATTGCTCTCAGCACCATTATTAGCTGGACTGGGACTTTGTACAAACTAGAGGCAACTCTTTCTTAAAGGAACTTTATCACCAACAATCAGAAAGTTGTACTAATAAATATATCTAAATTATGTATGTACATATTTATAAATACAAATTGAGTGACTATGAGGCGACGGTGGCGTGTAAAACCTGCCCCATAGTGTGCAGGGCTCCTGCTTTCACGGTCAGCCCACTGGGGAAGCTGACATACAAATTAGTAACTAGATGAAAAGGCAGAATGAAACCAGTTCAATAATGGGGTGGTGGGGAAATAAAACAGTGGGAAGGCAAAGAATAACGGAGGAAATTGTCCTGGGAAGACAGGTCAGTGGAAAAGGCAAGGAGAGAAATTGGAGAAGTTGATGGATGAAGTAGAAAGGCTCAGACACCAGCTCCACCATGCCGTACCCCCCCACCCCCGTGATTCGTCCACAGTTCTGTTATCACTGTTTTGTGTGAAGCAAGCACACGCGGATGGGTTTTGGGGCTTGTCCCTAAGAACTGAGAATGTCCCACTCCTACCTCAAGGCCGTGTGAACATAAGCCACTGAGTTAAACCTCAGAACTCTTCTGGGGCAACGCTTATACTAAGAAATGATTTTTCTCTCCACTGTGTGTGCTGCCACCACATACAACAGCCTAAAACACGCTCTGTTCCCACAGAAGCTGAAGCCTTGACCGCCAGCACCAGGGCGTGAGCAGGACTGCTTTGCAGTGCTGATCATCTTTGGGTTCCTTCATCCATGAGTTTTTCCCAGATGTTTACGAAAGTTAATACTTTGGAGATGGCTTGACTCCTGGTTGGTTTCAATGTCATACTATTAGCCTCCTTCCTCTTGTTTACTAGATGAATAGCCTTAGCTCCATGGAGAGCTGTCATCACAGCCAATTTCCAAATAAGTCTTACTTAGTGAGTTACAGGACTCATGCTTGAAGCACAGGACTGAAGCCTGTGGCAGGAATGAACGTGTCAGTGTGGAACCCATGTATGTCCTGTGGCAGTGCGATGGGCACTGGGGAGTTCCAGAGAACTGCTCGTCCTCTAGCATTCATGCAGTCAGGGTTAAATCCCATAGTTAACAAAACCACACCCTCACAGGAACAGTCATGGCTTTGTAAAGAACTGAGGAGAAACAGTTTGGTGTGACCACATCCACCAGAGGTTACTCTCACATCCTAGCCACCTTATATAGAGAAAGATAACAGGACAAAGGTCAGAGTTGCCACACAACAGAATAGACACAACATGGCAATTTAGAAAACAGGCTTGAAGAGATTGCTCTTTAAAATTGATCATCTTAGCCCTGGCCAGTTGGCTCAGTGGTAGAGTGTCAGCCTGGTGTGTGGATGTCTTGGGTTCAATTCCTGGTCAGGGCACACAGGAGAAGTGCCCATTGCTTCTTCATCCCTCCCACTTCCCCTTTTATCTCTCTCTCACTTCCCCTCATGCAGCCATGGTTTGACTGGTTCAAGTGCATTGGCCCTGGGTTCTGAGGATGGCTCCTTGGAGCCTCTACCTCAGGTGCTAAAAATAGCTTGGTTGTGAGCATTGGCCCCAGATGGGGGTTGCCAGGTGGATTCCTGCAGGTCACATGTGGGGGTCTCTCTCTCTCTGTATCTCCTCTCCTATCACTTGGAAAATAAGAAAAAAAAATTATCATCTCCATTTCCAGAAGTGTATTTTTCTAAAAATACTCCATTTCATTTTACTTCTCCAGCTATATTGTTTGTGGATACCTACATATGTAGTAAACGAACAAAAACATTCATGAAAATTATGCAGTTAACTTCAGGATACTGGCTAAATCTTTTAGATGTTCATGGCAAAATAAGTATATGAGTATGTTATATTACTATCTATTTGTTTGAACTGTTTTATCAACAGATAAAACCCAACAAAGAAGATATGTGGATGGCCAATGAGCACACGAAAGAATGTTCAATATCATTAGTCATTAGGGAAATTCAAATTCAAACTACAAGTTCTATACACCTATTAGAATGGCTAAAATAAGAAAGCTAAAATGCAACAATAACAAGTTTTAGCAAAGATACAAAGCAACCAAAACTCTCATATGTTGTTGATAAGAAGGCAAAATGCTACAACCAGTTTGGAAAATAGTTTGGTGGTTTCTTATAAAGTTACTCATACACTTACCACATGAGCATAATATCTGATTCCTACTTATTGAACCAGGAAAAATGAAAACTTATCTTCACATAAACATGAATTTATCTTAAATGCACTTTTAAAAATTTAATGAGAGGAGGGGAGGAAGAGAGACAGGACAGACAGACTCCTGCATTCACCCTGCTTGGGATCCACCCGGGAAGCCTACTAGGCTCTGCCCATCTGGGGCATTGCTCCGTTGCTCAGCAACAAAGCTCTTCTTAGCACTTGAGGTGAGGCCATTGAGTCATCCTCAGCACCCAGAGCCAACTCGCTCTAGTTGAGCCATGGCTGCAGGAGGCGAAGAGAGAGAGAAAGAAGCAAGAGAGGAAGGAGTGGAGAAGCAGATGAGCGCTTCTCCTATGTGCCCTAACCAGGAATTGAACCCAGGACTTCCATATACTGGCCAACACTCTATCACTGAGCAAACCGACTAGGGCCATAAATGCATTTTTTAAATTAAAAAAAGCCAGACTCAAAAGCTGCTTACAATAAGATTTCACTTATATGACATTCTGGAAAACGCAAAAGGCTACTGGGACAGATAGTAGGTGCTGGGGTGAAAATGGGGGAATTTTGGAGAAGGATGGGAGTCCTAACTCTGATGGTTGTTACCCAACTCTATGCAATTGTGAAAATGTGTAGAACTAACTGTGTACCAAAAAGAGTCAATTTTACTGCATGTAGATTTTTATTCATCTCTGTCAAAAGTAAGCATTCTATAGCCTCTTCAGATCTAAAGAAAATCAATTCCCCTTTGAAGAATGTCACAGAACTCTATTTTTCTAATAGATAATATTTCTAGAGAAGTCCAACCTAAATTTAAAAAGAAAAGAAGCCAACATTGTTGACAATTTCTGCAGAATCCCAATATTTTAGGTTTAAGAAATGATTAGAAAAAAGAAGCAAGTTTCTAGGTAGGCCATGGCAGAGGACCCCAAAAATCTCAGCTGTTTAGCCTGAATTGTGGGGCACAGTGGACGGAGTGTCAACCTGGGACTCTGAGGTCACCTGTTTGGGGCCCTGGGCCTGCCTGGTCAAGGCACATAGGAGAAGCAACTACTATGAGTTGATGCTTCCTGCTCTTCTCCCCTTTCTCTCTCTCTCTCTCTCTTTCTCTCTCTCTCTCTCTCTTCCCCCCTTTCCTTTTTGCAAAATAAATAAATAAAATCTTTAAAAAGAAATAAAATAAGAAATTTCAGAAGTTTAAGTTGGAAGGTACTTCTAAGATCAAACCTTTTGTTTTGCTTGTTTCTTCATAAGGGTCAAATTCACAGTCACATTTGATTAGTAACAGAGTTGGTCTGGATTCAGGCAGCGTGCTGTGTGCGGTGTGCCGTGGGGCAGAGGAAGCAGGGACAGGAGTGAGTGGCAGGTACACCAAGGGATGCATCTCATGTTGTCTCTACATCGTCACCAAACTACAATGCCCCTTTCTCTTTCCTTGGTATTTCTGTCTTGCTGGACAGTTTTAAAATGCCAGAACCCAGGAAATATGCAGCAGCTCCAGTGAGGTAGCCTCAGTGCAGAAAAGTCAACATTCCATAGCCACTCTTCTTGCCTTTAGCCTGCCTGACCGCTAGCTTGTGAGACCCCAGGGCTCCTGGTTTGAAGAGGCAGTGGTGTCCCTGGGCATTCTGCACCCTCTCTCGACTCTCTCTTAGCACTGCTAGTGGTGTGAGCTGTGTCTTACTTGTTCTGTATACCCAGAAAGCAATACAGAGCTTGAGATATCATTGATGATTCACAAATATGTGCCTAAAGGAAAGCAGAGCAGATAATTGGGCTCAGACAGCTATCTCTGGATCTGCCACTCAAAGGAAAGGAAGAAAATTCCAGATACATAAAATATGACATCATTTTGGAAAGAAGCAACTAATATTAGACAAAATTATTTGCACAGCAATTCAAACCACACACACACATCAGAATGAATATTTCACATTGAAATGAGAATTGCCTTAGTTGCAGAAGCAGCAAAATAATTTCTAAAGGGAGTGAGTTCAGTCTTCTTTGGCCCAGTGAGAACACACAGGACTCTCTGTGTGCTGTGCCCTGTTTCTACACCAGTGAGGTTGCCCGGGAGACCCTGCTGTGCAGAACAGCAAGGACAGACCAGTGAAGAAATAACCATCACACGGTCAAGATGAGTGGTCAGAGAATAGTGACTCATTTCTCCACTGATCTTCATTTTTCATTCTCTGCAGGCTTCATCAACCGTCAGCTTTCATGGGGAAAACGCCCAGGTCAAATACAGTTCTTCAGTTATTAGAAACGCTGGTGGTTTTCCCCCAATCCTTGGCCTTAGTCACTGGCATACACTGAAATACAACAGGCGATCTACCCACAAGCTGGCCTCATTTGTTTTTGATTAGGATTAATTTTGTGTCACAGAAGAAAGAAACAAGTCTCTATCAGTACAGGGTATCACGGCCCAATGCTTAGGCTTGCAAAGCTGCAGAACCCCTGGATGGCCTCAGGTCATCAAGCATCACATGCAGTCATCACACATGTTATGTGTCCCTCAGAGCCATCACCTGAAGAGACAAGAACCTAAACTTCACCCTCCAGGGAAAAGTCATGCCTTCTGACCCCTGTTTCATGAATGATGCTGCAAACACTATGGTGGTCACATATGTGAGCACATGCTTCTGGGCCTCACAGTCCCATGAAGTCATTGCCACGTGTGACTTCTGAACTAAAGATGATCTTTTGATTTGACTATGAGTAGTAATATTTGGTTGTTTCCCCAAATCAATTTCACTGGCATCTACTGTGACTATTTAAAGAATGTGTTACGTTCTGCTCTGGCAAGGATTCCAGAAGAGGATTCCAGGCTATGAGCTAGGTGCAGGGAATATAAAGATAAAGAATACTCAAGCTTTAATTCATTTTATACACAGGACATAAAAGTCACCATCTCAACCATGTGTAAGTGCAGCAGTGTTAGGTACATTCACATCATTGTGCAACGATCACCACAGGACTCTGATTCTGCAAAACAGAAACTCTGTAGGCATTCAACACTGACTCTTCATTCTTCTCCCCGCCGCCCCCCCCAGCCACCCATCCTCTGGCAACCAACATTCTACATTCTGTGTCAATGAATCCGACTACTCTAGGAACCTCATACAAGGAGAATCATGGTTCATCCATGTCATAGCAGGTGTCAGAATTCCCTTCTTTTTAAGGCTGGATCGCATTCCATTGTATGGATATACTACCTTTTGTTTATCTGTTTATCCATCCATGGATGGACACTTGGGCTGTTTTCACCTTTTAGCTATTGAAAATAATGTTGCTATAATAAACATGGGGAACAAATATTTCTTTGAGACTGTCTTTCGCGTCATCTGAATATATCCTCAGAAGTGATATTGCTAGATCATATAGTAATTCTGTTTAACATTTTGGGGAAACTGTGTTGTCCAAAGCAGCTACACCATTTTCCCTCACCACCTGGTCTTAGTTTGTGTGGGCTGCTGTAGCAGGATGCCACAGCCTGGGTGGCTGATAGGCAACAAACATTTTCATCTCACAGTGCTGGGAGCTGGGAGGTCCAGGATCATGACACTGGTAGATTCGGTGTCTAGCGAGAACTTCCTGGTTCAGAGACAGTTGTCTTCTCACTATGTCTTCGCAAAGTGGACGCTTCCTGGGAAGCCCTTTGCAATCTCCTTTTTAAGACCCTAACCCCCTGTCCATGGAGCTCTAATGACCCGATCACTTTCCAAAGGCCCTACCTCTTCATGCCATCATATTGGGGTGACACAAACTCAGCCAATAGCACACCCTTAGACTTGATTTTCTTTATGTTAGAGACCAGTAAGTGTAAACAGGCTATTTTAACCAAATAGAGTTTGTGATAAGTCAAAGTGTGAGATGTGTCCAGTGGCAGTAGGAGACCAGGTAAGAGCACTAGCTCTTGGCATGTTCAAGGTTGGCTTCATCAAAGAAATGTGTCCTTAGTCAGGTTCTGATGGAGAGCACTTTGGCAGAAGGGAGTTGTAAAAATGGGCACACTCCATCGATCTCCCCCAGCTGTGCCCAGCGAGGGACCTGCTTTTGTGTCCCAGAGCACCTGAAAGGCCAGCAGTCACGAAGTGCTTGACAGTGAGGGACAGGTAGTCTTTTAGATGAAAGCTGCAGCACGTTTAACCTGGCAAGCGCTGGTGACCTTAGTGTGCCTTTAGAACAGATTGGATTTTCTGTTACCATTAAGGAATCAGCTAAAGCATAGACTTACATAGACACAAATCAAAAGGTACACTGTTGACATGGATACAGACAGTTTTAAGGATAAGTATCAGAGCAACATATAAATAGCTGCTACTACCAGGTACTAACTTACTAATTCATTAAATCAACTTTCATAAGGGAGGCATGATAATCATTTCATTTTATAGATGTGGAACAGAGAGTTCAAACAAATTACCAGAGGGCACACAGCTTGTAAGGAGAAACTTGGATCCAACTAACTCTAGACAGTCTATCTCCCAAGTCCATGGCCATATACTTTTCTGTTCTCCTTGCAGAAAAGAGTATTAAACAACCAGTTGCTTGCTTTCAAAATGTTTGCAGCCTAGCTGGGGATACAAATAAGAAATAAATAAATACTATAGATCCTAATATATAATACATGCATATATAATGTGTAGCATGGTGGGTGGCAGCAAACGTTTTCTATAGAGCTCCAGATAGCAAATACTTTAGGTCTTGCAGGCCAAAATAAAAAATTGAGGGTCTTACGTAGGTCACTGTGGCAACTGTTCAACTGCATCATTGGAGCATAAAAGGAACCACAGGTAGTCGAGTTGGCACAATGCCAATCAAGCTTTCTTTGTGGTCATTGAAATTTGACATGTCTGAGGAGACTGGGCCACTCGGGTGGGTCTGCTCTGCTGACTGGGGGTGACTCGTGTCTTCATTTTTGCCTTAGCTTCATCTCTATCTGATATTAGATCAGGGGTCTGAAAATGACAGTCCCTGGGTCAAATCCAGCTCATTGGAACTTTTTTTTCAACCATTAAAAATATGTGAAAACTATTCTTAGTTCCATGGTATTGACCTCATTAAATGTTGTCATTATCAGCAGCAGCAGCAGGCATTGTTTGCTCTGATACCTTAAACGACTTTGTCTGATTAAACTGTAAATAAAGTGACTTTTAAGCCATTTGTTACATTCCAAGCACAGAGAAAATAGTATGATGACCATGCATTCATCCCTACTTCCAATAATTCTCAACTCCTGGCCAGTCTTGTTTCAACTGTGACCCTCCAACACCCTACACCCTCAAGATTATTTGGAAATAAATTCCAGGCATTGCATCAAGAAATAATTTTTTTAAGTGCATATGCTTTAGAAAACTTTTTACTTAACAAAGTATATAATGCAATTCAATTAAAGGTTGTATTAAATAGCTATCAATTTGTGTTGTTGAGTTTTATCTAGTTTACCAGAAAAAAATCTCAACATTTCCTACTATAAATACACATAGTACATTTTACTGATCTTGTTGTATCAAAATCAGATTTCAGTGGATATTCCTTTTCAAAAAAAAATAAGCAAGAGCATCATGCAATATTAGAATACACAAGAAACTTTAATTTCCCAAGAGAGCTTTACTGACCTGCTGATAATGGCGTAACAAAGTCACTTTCTGCCCAAGTTGCTTGTGGAAACTGAAGGAGACTCAGGGAAAGGGTGAAAAGACAGTTCTGAGGAGATGGGCTCAACACTGCTGACAGACCACAGAGCTGGGATCAAACTCTTACCTAATGATTGGTATGTTGCAGCTTGTAACATAATTTGGGTCATAACGAAATATATAACATTTGTCAAGCACATTTCAGCCAGCAAAACTCTGTTCCTTGAGTGTCAACAATAGGAGTCTTGGACCAAAACATAAAGGCAATTAAGATAACAATTTTTTTTTTCAAACTTCTCTGTCTGAGTCCATCCCATTCTCTCTACTGAAAATGTTTTTTCCTATCACATCTTCTTGGTGAGTTATGTTTATCTTAAACAGCCTGGCTAGCCAGAAAGAGGCCTTTCTCTTTGGAGGTAGGATGCTGGGGCAGGGCTGCTGCTTGGGTCTTGGAGAGGAGTGGACAGGCCCAGCCCAGCAGTGTCACTCCCCGTTAGGAGCTTGGTGGGGCTGGCCACCGCCCTGAGTGAGGGAGGCAAGCTTCCATTATGCCACTGCTGTGAGAATCTGGGTCACCTGTCAAGGCTACAGACACCTTGTCATTTATGATTTGGAGGCCCTCTCTTTACTCTTTGGAAAGCCCCTCCCTTGCTGGAGACAAAACCCATTTCCCTTAATGGGACTAATGCAGGCTGTTTACAAATACTGTCTCTTCACTTTGCCAGCAGAAGGTAAGACTGTACTCCCTTGCCTTCTTTCCAGGTAAACACAGATTCATGTATTACTCTGACAGGTGAAGTGTGAGAAGGACGCATGCCACACGCAGATGGACACTGTAAGGGCTAGTATGTAATTTGCCACATTCTCTTTTCCCTAGCCAAGGGAAGGAATCCTGGAAGCTTGTGTGTGGATAGAGATTTCTCCACCTGGTACCCAAGTGACCATGACATCTGATCCTTGCTGCCAGCTTCTTTAAATTCCTGCCTCTATCCTACATCCTTCCAGCCAGCCAGCTCTGTGACCGGCTCCTGTCCTCTCACATGGCACAGTGCTCTCTCGCTTAACTACAAACATGCTTTTCTAGCTCACACACACTTAGGGTCAGGATCAAATGAGAACACCGGCAGGGTGGTGTTAGAAGGGAAGACAGGCTTAAACAGATGTGAAAGCAGAGATGTTCCTGGTGCCTACCCTTTGTGCTCCACTGTGGGATGCATGGCAATCCTTCCCTGCAGTTTTCACCATGATTTCTTGGTTGGTCTGCCTTCCCTGTCAGTACTATGCCTATATCTCAATGTGCAGGATGACCAACCATCCCCACTTGCCCAAGGCTGAGGGTGTCTCCAGGACTTACTTTGGCCCTTCACAAATCCTTTCTGCAACCACAATATCAAGAATGGGCTCTTCATTGCCTGGCATCTGTTGTTTGGTGGTGGGTTTGGCTTCTCTAAATGAGTTGGCCCATTAGTCAAACTTTTTTGTGGATGCTTTGGGTGCAGGTGGGATGCAGGTTCCAAATAGACTAATGAGTTGCAGGTTGTGTGTATCTTCTGCCTTCTGGGAGAGGCTGAGGTCTGTGTGTTTAGTTGGCAAGAGCAGATGGGTATTTTTGTTTTGTTTTGTTTGTTGTTATTGTTTTAGTTTTATTGGGTCAACAGTGGTTAACATAATTATATAGATTTCAAATGCCCAAATCTATAGCATATCTCTGTACACCATATTGGATATTCCTCCTATTCCAAGTCAAGTTTTGATCCATTATCATCCTTTGATTTTCCATGTAGTGACTCATTTGAAGCAGGTTATTTCGGCTCTTTCCAGATGCCTATAAAGAGACAACATGGTGAGGTCAATGCATGGAGAGGAATATAAATTGCATCAGGGAAACTAACTTCTGCTGCCACCACCAGCTGGAGAGCAGTGGTTTTGCCTGTGGACCCAGGCCATGTTTTCCCCAGGCAGGTGGCCTCCTCAGCTCAGGACTCTGCAGGACAAAAGTAAAAAGAAATCCCCAAAGACGCAGAACTATCCTCTGTGCTGTCACCTCCCAAGCCCTCTGAGAGACACGTCCACCTGTGTCAACTCTTCCTGTGGCTAATGCTATGGGTTTCTGCCCATATCTTGCTACTTCTCTCCAGGGGTTTCTGACCCCAGATCAGCGTGACAGAGAGGGAACTCCCAGGTATCACCCTCAGGCCACAGCAGGTAGAAGTGGAGGGCAAATGCCTTAACTTTCTTGTCTTCATGGTGTGGTGGATTCAGAGACCATCAATTCTTTCCAGTGTCCCAGGTACCTCACAATGACCTCCACGCTCCCTTGCATCACTCTCTATTCCCCATCCTGTGTTACCTCCCAGATGTTTGCTCATAATTCTTGTCTCAGGGTCAATTAGCAACTGGGGACAGCCATAGACTCTTCCAAAACCATGATTGATGAATCTATTATCAGTCAAGGAAGTTAAAACTTTGGAATCCAAAAAAAAAAAAACCCAAAAAACAAAAAACTTTGGAATCCTATTTGTACATTTATATTTTAAAATTCTTGGGGCAAATAAGGCTCATGACTTCACAGCATAGTTTGTGAAATACTCCTTACTAAATTGGCCTCTTCCAGACTTCATCTTTACAACTACCTCCATGGCTTTCTCTCACAGGGGTGGCCATTTTCAGTCTTCATGTTTCCTGAACAAAGAGTTAGTCAGTCAGGTTGCTATAATAGATTACTATAGACTGAGTGGCTTAGACAAAAAACATTACTTATTACAGTTCTGGAGGTTGGAGGTCCAAGATAGAGGTGCTGACAGATGTGGTATGTGGTTTTTCTTTCTGGTTTTGTTGACAGGTACTATCTCACTGTGTCCTTACATGTGTTCTTGTACTAACTTCCTATAAGGGTACTAATTCCATTTATGAGAGCTCCACCCCCATAACTTGATCACCCTCAAAAGGGCTCACATCCTAATACTATCACATTTAGAGTTCAGTTTCAACATACAAATTTGGAAGGAAGACACATTCACTCCATAAGAGAGAATATTCATCTTTTTAAAAAGGTATTTAGGGCCTGACCAGGTGGTGGTGAAGTGGATAGAGTGTTGGACTGGGATGTGGAGGACCCAGGTTCAAAACTCCGAGGTTACTGGCTTGAGCACAAGCTCATCTGGTTTGAGCAAGGATCACCAGCTTGAGCCGAAGGTCGCTGGCTTGAGCAAGGGGTCACTCAGTCTGCTGTAGCCCCCCAGTCAAGGCACATATGAGAAAGCAGTCAATGAACAACTAAGAATTGATGCATCTCATCTCTCTTCCTTCCTGTCTGTCTGTCCCTATCTGTCCCTCTGTCTCTGTCAAAAAAAAAAAAAAAGGTATTGTGGGGAGAGAGTAGGTAGAACCTGCTTTCACCATCTTTCATGACCACATAAAAATTACCAGTAAATTACAGAACAATTAACCTGGAGAAACATCTGTAGAATAGCTGAACAGAAGTCCCCATAACTAAGGATTTACAGAAGGAGTCACATAGAGACTGGTAAAAAGGGTAGAGAGGCAAAAAGTTCTGGCTCCATACCCACATGCTGTGATTGAGAATTGAGAAGGCTAGCTCAGCTCCAGTGGTCTATCTGAGGAGCAAGGGGTTTCAACTTCATGCCAGGCTTCCCAGACTGGAACACCAGAGCCAGGAAAAGAAACCCATATAACATCCTGAAGTGAAAATCAGTAGATAATCCATCCATCTGGGTAAGACAGAAGGCTGATTGAACCCTAAACATCCGCTTAAAGGGCTAACACATAAGCTCTTGCTCACAAGCACTCATCGAGGGCTCTGACAGAGGGACAGTGACTTGGGGGTGCCAGAGTTATTTAGGGAGAGACTGAGTTATGTGGTTTCAAGGTAATAGCTATAGGAACAGCCTTCATTAGCCTGTGTTGGGTCCTCCTACTGCAGGGCCAATGGGCGCTATCTTTCTTAGGTTAAGAGCTACTCCACTGGGCATTAGTTTAATGAGCTACACTGGCTTTACCCTGATGTCTCCCTGAGGCTCTTTCTTAGCCAACTAATGTATGACCTAAGGCTCTGGCAGAGATAGCTAGCTTGGGCTTGTGCTATAGTCTTTCTTGAGGAACTCTTGAGAAATTCCAGTGGGGCTCGTGGAAGGAGATGCCAGAGACACACAAGGAAACACTGAGTTGTATGGCTTTAGGACAAAGGTTGTCTTCTCACGGGGTCAACAGGTGCTGCCTCTCCTCCCTTCACATAGCCAAATCTTAATCTGCTTTAGCCTTGTGAACTCTACTAACTCTACCCCCATGACTCCTTGAGACCTTGTCCCACCAAAGAGGTCTGCAGTCCCCAGGTAATGGCAGCTGGCCTCTGGTATATAACCTGAGACTTTTGTTGATTGACCTCAGATCTAGCACAGGTAATGAGTTTAAAACTGTATCCACGTCATGAACATCATTCACCCGTGACTTCCTGAGAAAATGCCTCATGTGATTCCTGTCCTGCCCAAGGCTCTTTCAGTGGCTGAAAGTTGTGGTGACCAGCAGGTAACAATGGGTCCCAGGGTACCTCAGGCCTTTTGCTAACTTTCCATAGGCCCTATGCTGGTCGCAGGTGTTCTTGATTCCAATATGCCTCTTCCCACATGCACTCTGGCCCAGCAGAGGCAGCTACCAATTTAGATCACTTTGTAGCTCCTATGAGGTAGCTCAAGGCTGGTCACAGAGAGTGTCTGATATTGACTTGCACCAGAGTCCCTTCCAAAAGGCCTCAGAACTATATCACACCAAGGGGATAGCTTCAGACTACAGCAGAGTACAACCTGATTAGTCCTCATGCATGACACCCAAAGGGAGGTCTTAACAGGCACAAGATCCTACTCAAGCAATCCCACTTCATGGAATCAGCCCACCCCTGCACAACAGTTAATATTCTGTGGACAGGGTCAATCCTAGCAGACAACCAGTATGAGGTTCAATCCCAGCCGCAAATGTAACAACAGCAATCAAGGCTCAAGTAAACATAAAGTGACACATAACCCACACAAGAAGTTCTCTTGGAGCACTAAGTTCAGGTGATAAGGGAGACTATGCCCAAGAGCCCCACAAGACACATAATACACCAAACTACCCTGCTGAGAATGGGAGACACAGCTGATCTACCTAATACACAGAAATAAAGAGAGCAGCCAAAATAAGGAAATAACAAAACATGCCCCAAATTAAAGAACAGAAGAAATCAGCAAAAAACAGAAGTAAATAATATGAAGACAAGAAATTCACCTCATACAGAGTTTAAAACAATAGTTATAAGAATATTTAAGGAACTTAGTGAGAACTTCAATAGCATAAAAAAGGACATAGAAACCATGAAAAAGAAAAACAAGTTAGAAATGAAAAAATATAACTGAAATTAAAAACTATACTAGAAGGAAGCAAGAACAGATTAAATGAAGCAGAGTATCAAACCAGCAATTAGGAAGACAAGGTAGCAGAAAACACTCTATCAGAGCAGAAAATTTTTTTGAAAAAAATGAGAATAGTTTAAGGGACCTCTGGAACAACATCAGTCGTAACAACATTTGCATCACAGTAGCATCAGAAAAAGAAGAGAGAGCAAGGTATTGAAAACTTATTTGAAGAAATAATAACTAAAAACTCCTCCAACCTTGTGAAGAAAAAAGACATACAAATCCAGAAAGTGCAGAGTGCCAAATAAGATGAACCCAAATAGGCCCACACCAAGACACATCAGATAAAATGTCACAGTTAAAGGCAAAGACAGAATCTTAAAAGCAGCAAGAGAAAAGCAGTTAGTTATCTACAAGGGAGCTCCCACAAAACTGTCAGCTGCTTTTTCAACAGAAACTTTGCAGGCCAGAAGAGACCGGCAAGAAATATTTAAAGTGATGAAAATCAAGGACCTTCAACCAAATTACTCTACCCAGCAAAGCAATCATTTAGAATCAAAGAACAATTCAAGAGCTTCCCAGAAAAGAAACAAAGAAATGAGTTAATCACTAGCAAACCAGTATTATATGAAATATTAAAGGATCTTCTTAAAAAAGAAGAAGGAGAAAGAGGAAGAGAAGAAGGAGGAGGAGGAGGAGGAGGAGGAGGAGGAGGAGGAGGAGGAGGAGAAGAAGAAGAAGAAGAAGAAGAAGAAGAAGAAGAAGAAGAAAAGAGGAAGAAGAAAAAATGGCAATAAATACATATCTATCAATGATTTATTCTAAAATAAATAAATAAACAAACAAGCAGAACAGAAATAAACTCATAGATACAAAGAACATTTTGACAGTTATCAGATGGGAGGGTGTGTGGAGGGTTGGGTGGAAAAGGTGAAGGGGTTAAGAAGTATAAATTGGTAGCTACAGAATAGTCATGGGGATGTAAAGTACAATATAAGGACTATAATCAATAATAGTCTAATAACTAGATATGTTGTCAATGGGTGCAGGATTAATCAGGATGAGCATTTATTAAATTAATGTCTAATCACTAGGGTGTGCACCTGAAACTAATATAATAATGTATGCCCACTGTAATTGAAAAATTTTTTAAAAAACTTAAAACAGTAAAAAAGAAATATACACAAATTCATACTGATAAATTATTGAATAATAAATGAGAAGAAGGAAAAAAATTTTCTCACAGAAAAATTCCAAATAATATTTATAGGTAGTGCCCCTCTAGGAGACAGATTTTATTTTTTGTCCTCAATACAATATGGGTTATACACATGACTCACTTCCACAGAACATAGTATAGAAAAGGGAAAATAACTTTCTGTGGAAAAACCTGGCAGACACCACATCATTTAAGTGCTAAAGGTTAACATTACCAGTAATATATTCTATGGGTACAAAGTGCTACCTGATGTGAACCTATGTAATGAGGACACTTCACCTCTCATGATCTCAAAACATATTACTCCAGTATATCATGAGAAAATCATCAGATAAACCCAAATTGAGGGACAATCCAGAAAATACATGACCAGTACTTTTTAAAACCTAAAGGCCATGAAAAGCAAAGAAGTTACTGTCAGAGAAGAGTCCAAAGAGATATGACTGATTGCAATGTGGAATCCTGAATTGGATTCTGAAACAGAAAAAAGATTTTAGTGGAAAAACTGTTGAAATCCAAATAAAGTCTACAGTTTCATTTAATAGGAAAATGCCTATGTTAATATTTTAGTTTTGACAAATGTACTATAGAAATGTTGACAATTATGGGAAATTGGGTGAAGGTATATAAAAACTCTGTACAATCTTTACAATGTTTTTATAAATCTAAAATAATTTTTTTAAAAGTTTTAAAAAATATTTATATTAACCAAAACAATCTGTAGGTTCAAGAGAATCCTTTCAAAATACTAATGGTTTTTTTCACAAAACTAGAACAAATAATGAAAATAAATTTATATGGAACCACAAAAAACTCTGAATAGGCAAAGCAATCTTGCAAAAGAAGAACAAAGTTGGAGATATCATGCTGCCCGATATCAAACTATACTACAAGGTCATAGTAAACAAAACAGCATGATATTGGCATTGAAAGACACATAGACCAATAGAACAGAATAGAATCCAGAAACAACCCATACCTATATGGTTAATTCATATATGACTAAAGATGCAAGAATATATAATGAAATTAAGACAGTTTATTCAATAAATCATGTTGGACTGATAAATAAATAAATAAATAAATAAATAAATAAATAAATAAATAAATCCAACTCATCTTCTTACACTTTAAACCATAATGCACTCAAAATGGTCTAAAGAATTAAATTAAATGTAAAAACCAAAATCATAAAACTCCTAGAAGAAAATATTGGCTGTAAACTTTCTGACATTGCTTTTAGTAATATTTTTTCTGCTATATCTCCTTGGGCAAGGGAAACAAATGAAATAAAATAAGCAAATGGAACTATATCAAAGTAAAAATTTTTTGTATAGCAAACCATCAACAAAACCAAAAGAACCTACTGAGTGGAAGAAGATATTCACCAAAGGTAGATCTGGTAACAGGTTAATATCCAATGTTTATAAAGAATTCATACAACTTAAGACCAAAAATATCCAATCAAAAAATGGGCAGAGGACCTGAATAGAAATTTCTCCAAAGAAGACATACAATTGTTAATAAACACATGAAAAAATGCCTACCACCACTAATTATCAGAAAAATGCAAATTAAAATCACAATGAGATATCACCTCACACCTGTCAAAATGGCTATCATCAATAAATCGACAAATAAAAAGTGTTGGCACAGATGTGGAGAAAACGAGACCCTCATGCACTGCTGGTGGGAATGCAGACTGGTGCTGCCACTGTGGAAAGCAGTATGGAGCTGCCTCAGAATACTAAAAATGAAACTACCTTCCTCTACTGGGTGTATATCTGAAGAAACCCAAAACACCACTCCAGAAAGATATATGACTCCTATCCTTATATTTATTGTAGTGTTATTTACAGTAGCCAAGATGTGGAGCCACCCAAGTGCCCAGAAGTACACAAGTACTATAGACAAAAAGTTGTAGTACATAAATGCAATGAAATGTTACTGGGCCAAAAATCTTACCATTTGCAACATCATGGATGAGCTTAGAGGGTATTGTACTAAGTGAAATAAGTCAGACAGAAAGACAAATACTATATAATTTTATTTATATGTGGATTCTAAAAGACAAATTGAATGAACAAATGAGACATAAACAGACTCATAAAGAACAAACTGATGGTTGCCAGAGAGGAAGGGTGTAAGGGCACTAGGTGGAAAGATGAAGGGATTAAGGACAAATTAATAGTTACAAAATAGTCACAAAGATGTAAAGTACAGCATAAAAGATATAGTCAATAATATTGTAATAACTATGTATTGTGCTGGGTAGAGACTGGACTTATCTAGGAAATTACTTCTTAAGTAATATAAATGTTTAACCTGAACCTAACATAAAATAACATTGATTGTCAACTTTAATAGAAAAATAACATTCTTAGAAAGTTATTGTGAAGAAAATGCCATAGCACCATTAATCTCTCTCTTGCAGTTCTTAGCACAATTACAATAGCATAATAGCTATATTCCTGAGCCCTATACTCCAGGAGGGCAAGATAATTTTGTTTGGCTCACAATAGTGTCTGGGGCATCATGGGAAATCGTTGTTGAAGGGAGAAATACAGGTCCCAAGCAAAAGGTCAGGAGAAATTTCCAAAAAAAGAACTAAATAAAATGCAGCAAGAAATCTACCCGATACAGAGTTCAAAACACTAGTTATAAAGGTGCTCAAGGAACTTAGTGAAAACTTCAACTTTATAAAAAAGGACATAAAAATCATAAAAAAACTAGTCAGAAATGAAGACTATACTAACTGAAATGAAGAATAAATTACAAAGAATCAACAGTAAAGTAGATGAAGCCAAGAATCAACCCAATGATTTGGAATATAAGAAAGCAGAAGAGCCCTGGCCGGTTAGCTCAGTGGTAGAGCATTGACCCAGCATATGGAAGTCCCAGGTTTGATTCCCGGCCAGGGTACATAGGAGAAGTGCCCATCTGCTTCTCCACCATTTCCCTTCCCCTTTCTATCTCTTACTTCCCCTCCCACAACCAAGGCTCCATGGGAGCAAAGTTGGCCCGGGCACTGAGGATGGCTCCATGGCCTCTGCCTCAGGTGCTAGAATGGCACCTGTTGCAACAGAGCAATGACCACAGATAGGCAGAGCATTGCCCCCTCGTGGGCATGCCAGGTGGATCCAGGTTGGGCACATGTAGGAATCTGTCTGTCTGCCTCCCTGCTTCTCAGTTCAGAAAAATACAAAACGAAACAACAACAAAAAAAGCAGAAAACAGTCACAAACAGCAAAAAGAATCCAAAAAATTGAGGATAGTGTAAGGATCCCCTAGGACAACTTTAAGTGCACCAACATTCATATAGTGGGGATGCCAGAGAGAGCAAGAAATTGAAAACCTATTTTTAAAAATGACAGAAAACTTCCCTACTTTGGTGAAAAATAATAAACATACAAGCCCAGGAAATTCAGAGTCCCAAACAAGATGAACCCAAATAGACCCACATCAAGACACATCATAATTACAATAACAAAGGTTAAAGATAAAGAGAATCTTAAAAGCAGCAAGAGAAAAGCAGTTAGTTACCTACAAGGGAGTTTCCATAAAACTGTCAGCTGATTTCTCAACAGAAACTCTGCAGGCCAGAAGAGATTGGCAAGAAATATTTAAAGTGATGAAAAGCAAGGACCTACAACCAAGACTACTCCACCCAACAAAGCTATCATTTATAATCAAAGGACAGATAAAGAACTTCCCAGATAAGAACAGACTTCTTCGCGCCTGACCTGTGGTGGCGCAGTGGATAAAGCGTCGACCTGGGAACACTGAGGTTGCCAGTTCAAAACCCTGCACTGGTTCGGTCAAGGCACATATGGGAGTTGATGCTTCCAGCTCCTCCCCCCTTTCTCTCTCTCTCTCCTTCTCTCTCTCACTCTGTGTCTCCTCTCTAAAATGAATAAAATAAAAAGAACTTTAAAAAAAAAAAAGAACAGACTTCTTCACCACCAAACCAGTTGCTAAATGATTGAGAACCCTAACTAAAGCAGACAGAGAGGGGGAAAGGAGATAATGGTAGAGAAAAAAAAGACTTTTAAGACACCAGTTAGGTGTTTTATCCTCCTGCTGCCCCAGGGTCATCAACAGTGAACAATAACCTCCTCTGAGCACAGGATGCATGAGGCTGGATGCAGGTGTGTGAGGCGGGCGGGCCGGCCGGCCCCCGGCATCCACTGGGGTCTCAGGACTTGAGAGGCAAGGGAAGCCATGTCTCAGATCCACATGTCCACATCCATAGAAAGCAGAAAGCCACATGGATGAGAAGCCAGCCTTCTTCCAGTGCTGAGGGATCATGGAGAAAAGTATATGTCACTGAGAGAAACATCTACGGCAAAATGACAAGGCTTCTTAGATTTCCAGCTAATGAGAAGGGAGACAAAGAGGAGAACGAGATGGAGAAAGAAGCAGAATAAGAAAAGGAGGATGAGGAGGAGAAGGAGAGAAACGATACTCTACAAAAATATCAAGGTCATGGACAGAAGGACAGAGTGCAGAGCTGTCCCAGTCTGAGGAGACTAGAGAGAAATGATAACTAAATGCCTAATGAGATCTTCGATTGCACCCCAGAGCAAAAAAACAAAACAAAACAATTTTCTTCTTTTCCATAAACAAATTAGTGAGATAATTGGTGAAATTGGAATATTATCTGGAAACTAGATTATAGGGTCTTATATACGTTAATTCTTAACATAAATAATTATGTAAAGAATGTCTTTGTCTCTAAGAATTTAGCAGTGAAAAGGTACAATGTAAGCAACTTATTCTCAAATAATTCAGAAAAAATTATATGGTAACGTATTGACATTTCAGGAACTGGGTAAAGGGCATACAGAAATTCTTATCTCAGAAACTTTCTTGCATGTCTAAACTCTCCCCAAATAATGGTAAAGAACAGCGACACAAAAAGAACTGAACCCATGGTGACACGGCTATAACAAATAATCCATGAACTACACGAGCATCAGCACATAGGACTTGAATAGTTTACTGTACACATTCCGGATACAGCTATTTATCAAATCTGAGTCTGTTCAGATAAAACATGCATAATTTATAAATGTTACTGGATTCATTTTTTTTCTTCTTACCTTGTATTTATAAATCAATGCATACTTTAAAGCACATTTAAAAAGAGGGATAGGGATGAGATAGGAATAGCCACACTTTGATGATTATTAAGGCTGGGTGATAGGTTCATCAGGTTCACTGAATTATTTCTAGCTACTTTCAAATATGCTTGAAATGTTTTGAAAATTAGGACCATTTTAAGATTTGGGCATGTTTGAGCTTTACATGAGAAAAAGAAGTCTGCGCTGTGAGGAGAAAAATGAAGGGTTTTTTCCCAGGGCTTTTCTTGGGAAAAGTATTTGGCTAAGAGTGAGGCTGGGGTCACTGGGCCACTTGAGTCTCAGTGCCCACCTGTGAAATGGTGATGTCGACAGCACCCCTAGAGGTAGCTCAGGGAAAGCCACAGACATGTGAGCTTTTAATTTTGGGGGTGTAGGGTGCTAACACAAATAAATGGTCAGCACCTAACCTGCCATCACTGGAGGCTCCAACTCCACCCCAGAGGAAGCACCAGGAATGTAAATGGGTCTCAATGGAAATGTTTGGGCCAGAATTATAGTAAATGGAAACTTAAGACAAATATAGATAAATGAAAATCACTGCTGGAGAGAAGGGGGAGGGGAAGAAATAGCAAAGGGGGAAGAAATCGTACTTGGTTTTTTTAAATAACCAACTTGAACAGGGATGCAGTGGGAGAAAGTGAAAGTGCAGGAAAGTGGAGGGTTGGAATAAGGGTGGCAGGGAGGAGCCAGTGAGTAGATAAAAGTGCTTGGGAACCCATCACTGCCAAGGTCCCTGCAGCCTGCCTCTTATGGCACCCGGCAGGTGCCCTTCCTTGAGAGAATGGTTCATGTAGATGTGGTGAGGTGAGACTGAGCCGAAGATATCAAACGGGAAACAGCCCACAAGAGCGGGCACATTGACAATCTCACTGCCATGGCTAATCCTGGAAAGCAGAGGCAAGTGCCTAGGGCTTGCCCAGTGGCAGTGTTGGACTGGAGAACAGGGTAACATGGCCTCAGGGGAACCCTGGGGGAGGAGTGGTGGTGTGGTAAAGGTGATGGGAAGTTGTGATGTCACGTGACCCTTAAAACACCGGTGATAATATTGAAGACAGGGAGTGGGCATATAGATGAAAGGGTGGGCAAGTGACCCATCTGTCTAGGGCTCTCTACCCTCTTTAGGATGGAGAACACACTATCCAGACAACTTTCCTTTCCTTCCATGATTCTGTCAGAGAGGGTTTCCTCTTTTTGGATGAAAACCATTGTCCCCTGTGCTTTCAACCTGTTGAACTAGTCATTTTCTCCATTTTAAAACGGTCTCTGACTACTTACTTCATAATAACACAGTAGATGGCAAAAGCAAATGCTTTCCTTGGCACTGTTTTAATTAACTTGATGCATTATTTTAATTCACTTGGGTGGGCCCTGTGTCCTTCACTTCAGGGTAAGGTCCATATGTCTCTGTATGGTGCAAGTTCTGCCACTGACGAGCTGAGTGCTGGGGATGAACGAGTTAGCCCGGCAGTGTTTCAGTTGTCATCGTCTACTAAGGTGGGGATAATGGTGCACAGGGCTGCTGTGAGCACCAAACAGGGAGAGTGGCCCCAGCCTGTGGCAGAGGCTTATGGAGGGCTTGTCCCAGGAGCAGGAGCAGCAGCACCTTCATTCATGAAGACTTTCCTGCCTTCATCCATTGAAGAAACACCAAACCCTCTAAACCCCAAATGTGCCCACGGTCAGCTGCTGTCCTCTCGACCCTGGTCAGAAGGTGGGAGCCTGCAGGATGGTGTGGAGAGGCGCACAGGGCTGGGGACACACACACTGGACTTTCGTCGGGCATTTGCTAAATTGACATGATAACATGCTCATCAAAACTTTGCTGAATGAATGTTGAATGATTTTGAAATCAAAGACCAAACCACAACACCATGAAGAGGAAATGAGAGGATGGTTCTAGACACAGCAAGGGTTATGTCTCAGAGAAACAGTGGAAAAGCAGCCAGCATGACAGGTGAGGCCCAGAAACCCCAGACTGAGTGAAGCATGCTTAGAACTATTCTTGTTTTTCTTTTCAGAGGAGAGCAAGGACTGTTTCCTTTTCCTCTCTGATTTTTTTTTTCTTTTTTTAGAGTTTGATGCAATAATGTAGGGGATTCATAAGAATCACTGTGACAAACAAAATGAAGCTCATCTTTGTGACCCACTGGCTGGTGACTTTGGTTTCTGTGGTTTTTAACTTCAGTGTTATAAAATAAGAGTCAAAAACAGGTATGGGGATTAAAGAGCTACACTTAGGAGCCCAGGGTTGGGCCTTTCCAGAAGCTATCACAGGAACTGTTTCAGAGAAACTGTTTAAGGCTCAATGGTGAAAAAAAAAAAAAAAAAGATTGACAATGACAAACATATCTTAGCCTTAATTTATGTCTAGTACCATATTCAAATTACATTTTGTCCCTCACGGGGCATGCAACATGGAAGGAGGACCTGCAAATGGAGAGGCCTCTGGGAGAAGCCAGGAGGCAGCTGGCTTGGATCCTGCTTCCTCTCCCAGCATCAGAATAGACAGTCTGTTCCAGCCCTGTGGTCCTGACTCTGAGTCACCAAGCGCTGTTGGTAGTGGTAGGGATTTGGGAGCCAAGCTAATGAATGGCCTTTAGCTGGTCTCTACCCTCAAGAAGGGGACAACAAGGATTGACCTCTGAAACAAGGACAGCAAAGCACTTTGGGGGAAGAGGTTCATTTATGTGTTGATGGCATGACAATACTGGGTTACTGTGGGATTTCGGAGAGGGCTAGACTGGGACGGAGGTTGAGGTTGGAAGAAAAGCAGGGATGGAGTGAGGGGTGGGCGTAGCCGAGTTGGAGGAATGATGGGCAAAGTTGCACCACTGGGGAGCGGGGAATAGAGGCACCTAGTCCAGGTGGGGCCCTTGCAGTGGCTGCCTCTGTCAGGGCTCTCCCAGCCCAGTCTGCAGAGCCATGGTGTTTGCCTGTCTGCCAGGGGACCTGGCTCGGTGTCATCTCACACTTTTAAAGGAAGATATTTGGAACCTGTCTTCCAGTCTCCTAACCCAGATTCCAATTCTTATTTTTTCTAGGCTCCTGGCATGTGGCTTCAGGCTTAGGGCCTGGGCTTCCGACTTTCCCCATCTGAGTCCCAGAACCTGGAGCCTGCCTGCCTGCCCAGATTCAGTGCTTCCAATGGGACCTGCCTATGTGGGTGAGCTCCTGGTCCTCCACCCTAGCTCAGCCTGTGCTGGCTTGAGGCCACCCATGTACCTGGGGAAGATGCTATTCGGGAGCAGGGAGAGTATAGTCCCCTGTGCTGGAGGTGGAGAGGAGACTTCAGAGAGGAGCACTCTCTTGGCAGATATCTATTCACAGACAAGGACTAAGGGAGGGCTTTGACGGGCTCTGAGTGGGGCCAACATGGGAGAAATTGTTCTAGCTGCAGTACCTAGAAAGTTGTAGAAAAGATAGACTTTAACAATAAGTATCTTCATCCTCCTCTGAGCTTCAGCAGCTGCCAGCCTTTGTGTCTACTGGCATCTCTGGCTCGTGCTAGGGCTTCTAACGTGGACTGAGACACCCACACCCAGGCGTCTTCTGAGTGCCGAGGTTGGGGTGTCGCTAACTGAACCAGAGATGTGAACAGTGGGCACCCCAACCACACCTTCTTTAACCTATTTAATGACTTAGGCAGTCTTTAACAACACACACACATAATCCGCAACTTTTTCAGTGATTGAGTTCCACCTGGACAGTCAAAATTTTTAGTGGAAATAATGATATCGCACTTGTGTTTAGCTGGCATTGAGCAGCTGCTGCAAGTCAGGCACCCGGGGAGAGGGAGGCCACGACCGGGCCTGACTCAGTGGAAGGAAGTGGTGTGTTTCCACTGCAGACTCAAAAACAAGGTGGTTTGAGGAACAGCTTGTGTGTCATTGGCATTTCCCTGTTGTGTTTATGAAATAAGGTGGGAATACATCTTCAAGGTTACTCTAATCGCATCTTTTACAAGAAACCAAGAAGCCCCCAGTGGAACACTGGCAGGGGGCTGTGGCAGTCCCAGGAAATGCTGGGGAAACCCACGGGCACCGCCTGCTGGGGGAAGGGTGCTGGCCGCCTGGCTCTCTGACAGCCCAGCCTGTTTTAGGAATGGGAATCTGGGACTGTCCTTGCCAGTCCAGCTGCGCCGTTCTCTTGATGGGCAGGGGCTCTGTAAGTGGCACTGAGTGTCCAGGCTAGGGAAAAGTGGTGGGGATCCAGGGAGGCCACTTAGGAGATGGATTTGCAGACAGAACAGGTGAGGAGTCAGACCGCCCACACAGAGCACACCATCCCTCTGCACTGGTGTCACAGACAGAGCTGACTGAAGTCGGAAGTTTTACTGGAAACCAGTTCAACGTTCCAGAGTTCAGGGCCGCATGGACAAGACCTGCCTGGCATGCAGTGGGGAGAGCTGACAGTGCAGGGAAAGGCTGGCTGGCTTCCGCACCAGCAGGAAAGTGGGGCAGCGTTCCTGAAATGAAGTTCTGGCAAAGGGCCCGGACACAATGGCCCCGGCCCCTGGGCAGTGAGGTGTCCTGCCCTCCCTGGACAGCAGCCTTCCCAAGAATCTCCCAGGCCAAGCAGCTCCAAAGAGTTAGCTGCCTGGGGAGTAACAGCAGGGCTAGTTTCTGTGTTCACCTGGAGGGAAGCACAGTGAGCCGTAAGACAGGCTGCACTGGAAACAGCAGATGCAGAGGAAGCGCGGCATATGCAGCCGCGCAGTCTGGGCTGAGCCTCAATGTTCCACTCACCTGCTGAGGCTGTGATCAGGCAGCAAAACAATGGGAGAAAAAAAATCCCCACATTTTCACAAGGAGGTTTACTGGAAATTTATCTAATAAATAGAGTCAGAAGTATAAGCACAGCAATCTTGAAACCACTTTCTTATCTTTCAATGTTGTTTTCAAAAATTATCTCTCGTTCCTGGGCACAGCTCCCTTTAGACATCCTGTGACTACCTACTGGAGGCTGTGACATTATTATCTGTTATGGGCTAAATTGTGCCCCCCCCTCAAATTTATATATTGAAGCCCCTAACCCCCAGGATCTCATAATGTGGCTGTGTTTGAAGACAGGACCTTACAGAGGTGAGTTAAGTTAAAATGAGGTCATTTGGGTGGGCCCTAATTCAAGCTGACTAGTGTCCTTATAAGAAGAGATTAGGACACAGGCACAGAGAAGAGAACACAGGGAGAAGACAGGCATCTGCAAACCTCAGAAGGAACCAACCCAGCTGACACCTTGATCTCAGACTTCCAACTCCGACAAGTGTGAGAAAATAGATATGTCATTTAACCCAACCAGATTGTGTCCTTCGCTATGGCACCCCAAGAAAACTGATATATCACCTTTCTAGCAACTTAGAAAAAAGAAACTTGGAAGTCAGTGAGCCCCTTAGATCATAAGTGAGAAAACTGGCACCCCCAAATCTAAAGTGACTCACCTGAGGCCATATAGTTCAATAGCGGTCGACAAATATTTAGCATGTATTCAGTGGGTACCAGGCACTGTTTTAGCACTAACTAAAACAGACAGGGTTCCTGCCCTCACAAAGCTTATATTCGACTGCAGGAATCAGACCATAAACATGTGAACGTGGGTTGTCAAGTGATGACAAGCATCACTGGAGAAGTAAAGCTGGCTTGCATGGTGAGTCCTCGGAGAGCAGAGAGGAGGGTGGGTGGCTGGGATGGAAAGCGCCAGGGGAGAACGCCAGGAGGAGGTCACGGTAGAGTGGAAGTAGCAGCAGGCCTGGTAGCATGCAGTGAGAACAGGGGCTCTGCTGTGGGGGGACTGAAAAGGGAGGGGTCTATAAGGTTGACCTGACCACTCTCTCCTCCGTTGTAAAGGGGTCAGTGGGGCTGCATGTGGAGGGCTCACCCAGGAGAAAAAAGGGTAGAAATGGCAGCTAGAAGGCCCCTGAGTGTCCAGAGGAAAATGAGGGTGCTGGCAGTGGGCAAATTCTGAATGTCTTTGGCAGCTGTTTTGGTGGAGATGAGAAGCTGGAAGTCTGGTTAAACAGTACACGAGCAGGAAGAGGTGGTGAGCATAGACAATTCAAGGGCTGTGGCTCTTGAGGAAGCAAAGAAAAGGGGCAGCAGCTGGAGGGACACATGGATCAAGGCAAGGAATTCTAAGATAGATGCTGGCAGGGGATAGATGTCCTTCAGGGACAGCTGATCAGAGGAACCAGCACAGCCAGCAGAGGTGGAGACGGGCACCGACATGCACCCACAGTAATGGCCACAACCTGGCTGCCCGCCCCCAAGGAACTCCCCATTTCTTCATTGCTGATGGAACTCAGATACGTTGGTCACTTCTGAGAGGCCATGTCATTTAGGAGAGGTTGAGTCCAGGTGAACATTGTTTGGTCTAAGTCAGTTATGGATTTCTCAGTCATCCTGCCAAGATGTAGCCTCAAGCAGGCAAATGCCATGGGGGTTCTGGGAAAGACTTCCTCATTCACATAAAGCACACAAGACACGAATGTTCTCTTGTTTTCCCTCTGCGCATAGCAGGTGTTTAGGCACCTGGAGAAACTCTTGAGAAGAAAAGCTACATGTTGAGAGTGGTAGTAGCCTGGGTCCTTGATAATGTCACTGGATCACTAACTCTTAATCAGCCTAAAGCTTCCACTTCTATTAAGGCTTCTCATTAAGTGAAATAATAAATGTCATTGCTTTTTCCTACATTTTTTTGATTTGCTTTTGTTTAGCCTGCATCGGAGTCTTAGGCTCAGCCGAAAAAAATCTGGGCTGGTTCTAAAATTAATTGTCGGTCTTTCTGGAATAATCAACCTCACATGAGCATGAGTGAGACCAAGAACTTGGTCATGCACACTCAAGTGACATGAGCTGTAGGCATAAGGCAGACCTGAACTACAGAACCAGAGTGGGTCTCAGGTGAGGTTTACACAACATCCTCTGGGTCCTTTTGGCATGGCTTCCAGCAAGTCACTTAAATGTTCCATACCTCAGTTTACTCAGTGTAAAATGGGGGTTAAGGTAGGACCTGCCTGACCTTGGCCAGTTGGTTCAGTGGATGAGTGTCAGCCCAGCGTACAGTCATCCTGGGTTCAATCCCTGGTCAGGGCACACAAGAGAAGCGAACATCTGGTTCTCTTCCCCTCCCTCTCCCCCGTCTTTCCCTCTTCCTCTATCACAGCCAGTGTGGCTCAATTGGTCCAAGAGTTGGCCCCAGCTGCTGAGAGTAGCAGGGTTGATTCGAGCATCAGCCCCAGACAGGGGTTTCTGGGTAGATCCCAGTAGAAGCACATGCAGGGGTCTGTCTCTCTATCTCCTCTCCTCTCACTAAATAAACAAACAAACAAACAAACAAACAAATAAATAAAAACTAGGTCCTTCCTTATAGTGTCCAGTCTATACTAAGAGCTGTAATGTTACCTATTATTATACTCAGCCCCTTGGCCTGTGCCCCGTCTTTTTTCTTTTGTAAGAAGTAATTAAAGATGAAAATAGCTAGAATTAATGAGACATTTATTAACTGCCAGACATCACACAACATGCTCTATAAATAAATACCTTATTAACCCAACTTGGTCAGTAACTCTCTGAGGCCGGGCTGGCTGTGGACCTTGAGTTGGTCAAGGGTGTCTGTCTTTCGATCAGTTTCCCCAGAGACTTCCAACACCCACCAGAGAGGAAGAATCAGTATTACTTAGCTCAGTATTGGCAAATGCTCAAGTGCTCCAGGCCACATCCCAGATTCCTCTCCAGTGGGATTACCCGAGCCTTCCCCTTGCCCTTATACTCCTTCACCTTGAAGAGAGAGCTATCATAAAGGACTCTGAGGGAAGAGGGGCCAGAACAGCAATATCACCACCGAAATGGGTACTGAGCACCCCCTATGGGTGTCCCCTCTACATGTATCCATGTCATATTCCTCCTTTTTCCAGGTGACGGTCCGCAAAGAAGAACTCAGAGATGCTTTTCTCCACATCCTGCTCCCCCATGTATGACTAAAGGGAAGCCTCTTTCCTTGGACAGCCAATCAAGCTTTGCAAGGAAATGAAGAGCAGGATGCCTTAGCATCCACCTGAAGTTAAAGGTCATTTGTAGTCCTGGTCAGATCACAAGCAGCATTCCCCAGTGAATTCAGGGTCCTCACCACCCCAGTCTCTCATCCTCATCAGAGTTACAACCGACAAATGTACAATTTATATTTCCAACAACAGCTCCAAATGCTTCTGCGGTCATACCACTGCTCTGCTCAGAAACCTCTGACGGCTCCCCTGGCTCACTGGTTTAAGTCCAACCGCTGGACAAAAGTTTGAAATGGCTGAGGTAGCACCTCCAACAAGGCTCAGACACTCCGTCCACTGAGCCCATGAGCAGAGACCTCTCCCATGATGCCTGCTCTGGACACCCTCCACCCCGCCCCAGGAGCAAGGCGACTCCCCACCGGCCAACTGAGAATACCGCTGCTACTTCCCTCCAGAGCTTAGTCTCTTGGGGTCAGCAGGTGGGGAACACTGGTAGGCAGCTACTGGCCCTTCTTTGGGTTCTCATGTAATAACCTTACCACCAACCCTTCAGTCCTTTAGGAAGGAGGCATGTGGGCCAAGTATGACTCTGGAGAACTCAACAGACGTCTTTTCTTTTATCGTCACCCCAGCAGTACGACAATAGGATTCTTCTACCCAGTCTATGATAAAGATAGAGCTTCCCAAAGACAGCTGTCACTTGGCAAAGGCCACAGAACTCATAAACAGTAGAGACAGCACTTGAACTGAGGTTCCAAATCCAGAGTACTTTTTCTGCATCTGTTGAAATGATCATACATTTTCTTTTTGTTGTTATTGTCTTTTGACAAGATTAGTGACTGGTTACTTTTTAAATGTCGAACTAACCTTTCACTTCTGGTATAAAATCCAGATGAAAGGGTATTTTATCCTTTTTATATATTGCTAGGTTTGGGTTGCCAACACTATGTGAAAGACTTCAGGGTCAATGCTAATGAAGAATACTGGCCAGCAGGCAAGTCCCCCTGTTCTTGCCTGGTTTTGGTATCAGGGTGATGCAGGAATTATAAAATGAATTGGGAAGTGTTCTATGTTCTGAAAGAGCTGAATATGCTATAAGAATTTAATTATTCTTTAAATGTTTAGTAGCCTGACCTGTGGTGGCGCAGTGGATAAAGCGTCGACCTGGGAACACTGAGGTCGCCAGTTCAAAACCCTGCACTGGTCTGGTCAAGGCACATATGGGAGTTGATGCTTCCAGCTCCTCCCCCTTTCTCTATTTCTCTCTCTCTCTCTCTCTCTCTCTCTCTCTCTCTCTCTCTCTCACTGTGTCTACTCTCTAAAATGAATAAAATAAAAAGAAATAAAATGAATAAAATAAATGTTTAGTAGAATTTACTAGGGAAGGCATTGAGGCCTAAAGGTTTCTTTACACGGGAGGGTTTTACACTATGAACTCAACTTCTTTTTTTTTCAGATTTTATTTATTCATTTTAGAAAGGAGAGAGAGTGAGTGAGAGAGAGAAGACAGAGAGAAGAAAGGAGGAGCAGGAAGCATCAACTCCTGTAAGTGCCTTGACCAGGCAAGCCCAAGGTTTCGAACTGGCAACCTCAGCGTTCCAGGTACTAGAAATGCTTTATCCACTGTGCCACCGCAGGTCAGGCCTGAACTCAACTTTTTTAATAGATATAGAACTATTTAAGTTATCTTGTTCTTTTTGAATGAGTTTTTATGGTTTGTATCTCAAGGAATTTGTCCATATTATCCATGGTATCAAATTGATTGGCAATAGTTGTTTATAATATTCCCTTGTAATCTTTTAAATGTCTATAAAATCAGGAGTAATATCCCCTCTTTTGTCCCTGACATTGGTAAATTGTGTCTTTTTCCTATATCATGCTGGCTAGAAATTTATCAAGGTTATTATTTTTCTATTGCTTTTCTTGTTTGTTCATTTCTTCTCTCCTAGTATTTCCTCCTTGTGTTTGCTCTGGATTAAGGAAGAAGCTTAGAGTACCAGCTTGAGACCTTTCCTGTTTTATTATACTAGCACCTAATGCTATTCAGTTCCCACGAAGCCCTGTTTTTACATGTGTTCCACAGGTTTTGATATACTATTGTATTTCCATTCACTTTTCTAAGTTACCTTGTGATTTCTTTTTTGACCCATGGGTTATTGAGAAGTATGTTGTTTAATTCTCAAGTTTCTGGGGGATTGTCTACATTATCTTTCTGTTAGTGATTGTGGCTAGAGAACATTTTGGATGTCACAGGGAGTAGAGGTTATTCCTAGCTTTTTACTGAGTGTATTGGGCTGGGGATGCTGAACTTCCTGTCGTGGTTTATGACAAAGGACTGTCAAGCCTCAGGTGAGAACAGATGTCAGAGCAAGGTCTGGGGCATGGTGTGAGAGGCTGGACTCGGAGGGCACAGTTACAAGGGTGGTCCTGATAGGAGAGGAGATAACATCTCCAGAGTACACAAGAAGAAGAAAAGGTGAAGGTAATTTTTAGGTAAAGGTTAGAGCAGGGGTCCTCAAACATTTTACACAGGGGCCCAGTTCACTGTCCCTCAGACCGTTGGAGGGCCAGACTATAAAAAAACTATGAACAAATCCCTATGCACACTACACATATCTTATTTTAAAGTAAAAAAACAAAACGGGAACAAATACAATATTTAAAATAAAGAACAAGTAAATTTAAATCAACAAACTGACCAGTATTTCAATGGGAACTATGGGTGTGGATGCATCCTGTGCTCCTCTCACTGACCACCAATGAAAGAGGTGCCCCTTCTAGAAGTGCAGCGTGGGCTGGATAAATGGCCTCAGGGGTCTGCATGCAGCCTGCGGACCATAGTTTGGGGACCCCTGGGTTAGAGGTTCAAAGGGAATCATGTGTGAAAGGTTGGCTTAAAATCAAGCAGATTAAAGTAGAGCACATGACCTGAAGACAGAGGTGAGGGTGACACAGCTATCGTGGGGGTGGGTCAGGAGCTAGGCAGGACCTTAGCACCTAGCTGGATTCGCAAAGATCTAAGGAGTAGTAGAGAGCACTCCACTAGGAATCAGAAAGGTGGTCACACACTAGGATAATTCAGTGACGGCTTAATAAAGGGACTATTTACAGAGGTATCAGAAGGCTGTATGGAAACAGGGTCATGTGGCACGCTGGGGTTAAAGACAGCAAAACCTTACCAGTGGTCAGCCTGCAAGATGGAGGATCCAGAGTATATGCATGAAGATAGGGCTACAGAGAGGAGTGGCTTTTGATCAAGGGCACGATCACTCCAACCACATTCTCGTGGGATTTTAGGGACATTTAGATGGCAGAAGGTGAGAAAGAAAAAGTGACAGTGATCCTTGGAAATCTATTTGTCCTGTATCCTTCCAAGGGGGGAAGTGAACTAAGCTTGGAAATGGAAGAAAAAAAGAGAACAGAGTTTGTTTCCAAAACTACACCAGTTGGCTGGGCTCATAACCCACAAGTGTGTGGTATTCAGGAGCACACGGTTCACCAGACCTACTTTCTCTCCTCTCCAGGACAGGTGGCCCATCCCTGTCTGCAGCCTCTGCTGCAGTGAAGAGGGGCTGGGAGGCTGAGTCCTGGTCAGCGAAATGTGAGCAGAACTGATACTCACTCTTTCCCAGCCTGGCCCATGGAAGGTGTTGTGTGTGAGCCTCTACATTGCCCATTTCCATCTGATGCCTGTGTGGAAAGCACCCCAAAGAGCTAGACAAGGAGCCAGAGGCAAAAGCACAGATGGGAGCAGTCACCTGCTAGAGGAGAGCATCGCAAAGGGTCACCTACTAGGAAATCACATTGGATTCTTATGTGAGCACAAGGTAAACTTTTAGTGTGTCAAGTCACCAACATTTTCACATTGATAGAATAGTTAGACTTGCCTTTAGGACAGTGGTTCTTAACCTGGGTTCTATCGAACCCTAGGGGTTCAATGAGTCGGTCTCAGGGGTTTGGAGAAGCCTCTGCCTCGGAGGCCAGAATCAAGTAATACCGTAATTTGTTGTGAGTTCATGCACTTTGTTGGTTTTGTTCTTTGAGCAAGGTGATATTCATGCATGGCTCATTTTGTGCACCAGTAAAAAAACATAACCTATGTCTTGAATTTGGAAAAAGAAATCATATTTTATTTATCACTAAAGAAAGGTTCGGTAAATGTGCGTATGAAACTGGTGGGTTCGGTATCTCAAAAAAGGTTAAGAACCACTACTTTAGAATGTCATTCCCGTCAGGTCAGGTTAAGGAGGTAGTAAAGAGTGGGGAGAATCCAAGAAACCCTGTGTGGCCAAGAAGGGCAGGCAGGTGACTGACCAGGGGAGGAGGAGATGGAAAATGAGGGTGACCGCCAAATTAAAGAACATTTCAAGATAAATTTGGGGAATCTTTGAAGGAAGATTACAAAGGAAAATGAAGAAGAGAGGAGTGAAATAGATCTGGGGGTGAGAAGTTTGCCTTTGAAGTTCAAAAATGTGAAATCTCGTCAGCAGAGGAGACATCACAAAGCACTTGGAGGCAAGAAGAAAGAGGCTAACTGTATCTAGCATGCATCCGGACAATGAGTTCACTGAGGGACAAGCAGTTCTGAGTCATGGGGAACTGCCTGGGGTCAGGGGACAATGGGAAAGAAATCAGAATGAGCACTCAGATCTTGCCAAGCAGTTAGAGATCCAAGACATGGTACTTCCACCTTGATTGATTCATTCTAGATTAGCCCTTATTTCTGACTAGCATGACACTTTGCATATAGTAGTTACTAAAAAAATTGTTGAAAACAGTGAATGAAAGAATAACAATGAATCTTCTGGTAAAATTCTGACTTGGGGCACAGCAGGTATAAGCAGGAAGAGGATGTGGCTTGTCGCAGGGAACCTGTCCTGAGCCCAGTCCTATCTGGAGACCAGCAAACCATGGACAAGAAAGAGAAGAGGGCTCTGGGGTTGGTTTAGTCAGAGTTGGTAGTGGTGAACTTGAGGAGGAACCTCCTTTTCAGTGAAGTTCCTGGTGCTGTTTGGACACAGTATGAGCAGAAGTTCAGTTCGGCTGCCTTTACAAAGCACTTCCCTTGCTCGTCGAGGCCTGTTTGAGACAGAAGGCCCATGCCCGTTACATCTTCTCAGGTGGCAAAGGGAAGAGCTGCTTGGCCATGAGTTACTTGAACTTCTAGCAGCTTTAGAAAATGGTCCTCAATTCTTTTTTCTCACTAATTATTTTGAAATGATTTTAGACTTATGAAAGAGTGGCGAAGGTAATATAGAGTGTCCATATACCCTTCACCTAGATTCCCCATTAATATCTTCCATAAGCACAGTTTAATTATGAGAACTGAAACACTAATATTGTAAAAGAGAGATTTTATTCAATCTGACTTGCTTCAATGAAAGCAATTACGTGTGCCGTTTGCAGGGAGAGGGTTGCTATCACAGGGACAGCAAGGGCTCTTGTAACATTCCTGACTGACAAGCAGTGTTTAACTCTTGAAGCTCTGGTTGCATCTAAGTTGGATGGAGAGAGTAGACAAGGGCCCTAAATTTAACATAAGGAATAAAACTTTAAAGTTTAGAGGAAGGATAGCAACTGGCTGAAGGAAACAGAAGGAAGGGGGCCAGGACTCCGAGGGGTGGGCACAGGGAGGCGGGGCAAAAACTGTCTTCACCTAGCCATCTTGGCTCCCTCACCTTTCTCCCCTCCCCAGCTGAAAGAGTGAAAGTCCGGGCAGGCAGACAAACGAATTCAGTGGTGGGTTATTGTGGGAAGAGACTAGTTACCTGATAGAGAGATAATGGTTGTGAAGTACTTGACAGTTTACAAGCTTGTTCACAAAATAACTAACGTGTGTCCAGAGCTTGAGAATTGCAACTGAGTCTCGCAGCTGTGAAGAGCCAGAGGAGCCAACTGAACTCTACGGGCCAGGGGAAAGGGGCTCAGAACCAGATGTCTGTGAGCGGCTTCTCTGCTTCGCCAGGCTTCTGATCTCCACTCTTCTTTTTGTTCTAACTTGATATTTTCACTCAAATCTTCAGAACACCTAACTCAGGTGGTAAAACTCACACTTAAGGGGAAAAAAATGGCATGACCTTCTCTGGGTGATGTCTTCCAATTGGGATATAAGATTAGTGCACTGAATTGGAGTTTTTAGATTGAGGTAACCTGATGCAGACCAGATGGAAGGAAAGAAAGAAGGGAAGAAAGGAGGAAGAAGGGAGGGAGAGAGAGAGGAAAGGAGGGAGGGAGGGAGGGAGGGAGGGAGGGAGGGAGGGAGGGAGGAAGGAAGGAAGGAAGGGAGGAAGGTTCATTCTGTTTTGAACCAAGAAGGAAGAGTTAGAAAACACAGGATTTTAAAATGCGGAATTTTAACTCTTACATTATTTCTAAGGCTATATGCTTAGAGATGCTAACCTGAAGAGTTTTCAAAAACCCTGAACTTTCACAGGAATTTTTCATGCCTGACAACTTTCAGATAGCTCATTGTTTCCCCAAGTTCTTTAAATGAGTAGCTTTTTGTTTGGAAAATATTCCAAATTACTTGGGTTTAATTTATAAGAAGAGTTATCAAATATGGTGTCTATTTTTATGAAGAAACCCATTTTTTTCTGAAACATATTTATGGAATTTTCTGCTACATGAAACAACACTCATGTTTTCCTAAAACGAAGTGGAACAAAGTCTTGCTATTGTATGGATTCCATGAAGCATCCATGGGAGCCTCTTCCCTTATTTCAAGTCACAACATAGCTGCTGTAGAGACTTTTCTCACAGAAGCCCCTGTGGTACAGGGAGAAGTTGGGGGCCCATAAGAATGTTAGGCTAATTTATTTAGGGTATCACACAGCAGTTTCCTGATCCTTTGCCCTCCATCAGGGAACAAAGAGACTGGGTATAAAATCCCTGAGCCTCACAGGGCAATGCAGGCTGGGCCCTGCATGAATGTTCCCACTCAGGCAATTCGATGTCAACAGGTTAAGTGGCTAGTGTTTAGTCAGTGGATGACTTTTCACTCTAGAGGGTTGAATTGGAGAGAGTACTGCATACAAAGAGAGGTTAGGTGGTTTTTATTGAACTACATTTTTTTTAAAATTCACTTTAGGTGAAAGTGCTGCCAATGTTATTATCCTCTTGTTTCTTTGCTGCACCAACCTCACCATCTTGCTCATATCCTGCTTGTTCACACCTTGGCTACTGAAGCACTAGGGTGTCAGTTGATCCTGCCCAGAACACTTCAGTATTGCTCTGCGAGGACATATGATAACTGACTGGTGCACCCACATAATCCAAGAAAATGAAAATTGAACAGCCAGTGAAAACCTTCCCCAACACCGACACCAATGGTGAATGTGGTAAGCAACCTTCAGAAGATAAGAGGAATAAGCTTTCACATGATCTGGGAACGCTGCTGAGGGTTGAATTCTGCATCCTGCTGCAGAACAAGAATGCTGGGGTGGTGAATGGGAATGAGGGCAAGAGTGCTGGGCTCTGCACACAGACTACAGCGCCAGCATGGCAGCCCCAGACGGCAGAGGAGCACACTGAGGATCAGATCTAATATTGAAACAATTGGATATATGCTGAAGAAAAGCATCCCTATGTTGGAAGAGGGCCTACAGTTGGAACCAGCACTGCAACCAGCCAGCTCCCATGTGAGTCTGATGCAGTGCAACACTTAAATGACCAATTCTGTACAGGAAGTAGCTTTGGCTGTGGATTGAGACCTGACCCATCAGTCTGGCAGAAGGAATTTTTGGGGTCAAGGGAGCTAAAATATTTGAGAAGACTCAGACAACAATCAAACTTCTCCAGGAATTCTGTCCTCATTCCCCTGACAGGGTCATTCTTACTGGAGGAGAACCTGACAGGGGTGTAGAGTGCATGAAGATCATCCCTGATCGTATATCAGAGTCTCCCATCCAAGGACATGCCTGGCCTTATGATCCTAATTCTTACAATGAAACCTGGGTTTACCCTGATGTTTGATGACCACTGTGGATGTCCTGTGGGATTTCCCATGTGGGGAAGAGGTAGTTTTGACAGAATGCCTCCTGGTTAGGGTGGGCATCCAATGCCTCCCTCTAGAAGAGATTATGATAAAATCCCTTCACGAGGGCCTGCTCCCCCTGCTCCTGGACAAAATGGCCAGAAGGTGACTCTCCCTCTGCCTCTACCACCACCACCTAAAGGAGGAGATATAATGGCCTAGGACAGAAGAGGAAGACCTGGGGAACATTATGATGGCATGGTTGGTTTCAGAGCTGATGTTTCTTGGGACTCTGTAATAGATGCATGGAGCCCTTTAGAAGGGCAGAACCACAGTGTGGCTCTGAATATGATTACTCATCTGCAGGGTGTTGTGGCTCACATGATATCTTGGTGGACCTAGTATTGCTGCACAAGTAACTATCCCAGAGATTTGGCTGGATCTGTTATTGACAAAGGTATGCAGAGGATTAAGCAAATTCGTCAGGAGTCAGGAGCTTCTATCAAAATTGATGAGCCTTTAATAAGGTGACCAGATGTCCCGTTTTTGGTGGGACAGTCCCGAATTTTAACAATTTGTCCTGCATCCCGCGGCATTTTTAAAAAGTCCCGATTAAAAAAAAAATTACAATACTGCCTGACCAGGAGGTGGTGCAATGGATAGAGCGTCTGACTGGGATGCGGAAGACCCAGGTTCGAGACCCCGAGCTCACCAGCTTGAGCGCGGGCCCATCTGGCTTGAGCAAAACCTCGTCAGCTTGGACCCAAGGTCGCTGGCTCCAGCAAGGGGTTGCTCGGTCTGCTGAAGGCCCGCGGTCAGGGCACATGTGAGAAAGCAATCAATGAACAACTAAGGTGTTGCGACGGCAACGAAAAACTAATAATTGATACTTCTCACCTCTCTCAGTTCCTGTCTGTCTGTCCCTATCTATCCCTCTCTCTGACTCTCTCTCTGTCCCTGTAAAAAAAAAATAATAATAATTAAAAATATATATATAACAATACGATTCTTGTATTCTATGAAAAAAAATTTTTTTGCTTCATTATAGACCAAATTTTTAATCAAGAACACCCCCCCGTCAATGGTGTCCTGCTTTACCAATTTTAAAATCTGTTCACCTTACTTTAGAAGGGTCCAGATATTGGATCAAGTACCATTACAGAAACATAGGATCAGATACAGAATGCACAGAATTTGTTGCAGAACAGTGTGAAAGAGTAATCTTAAACTTTTTTCTAAGACTATTGGAGAACTGAAGGAGTCCTAAGTTCTTTTTTTAATTTTTCATATCTGCTTCTATTTAATGCCAACATCCTTCTTCTTCATTTGAGGTGTAGTGGAATCTTTTCTGTTCACCAGGCATAATTTTTAGTTCCTCACAAACAGGGTGAGGAGGGGATGGTGTGCAAAAGCTAACAATGAAGTTTTAAAACAGCAGCAGCATGAGTGAATTTTAATTTTTGTTTATTGTTGGTGGTTAAAAAGGAAAATTCCCCCTATGTAATTACTGTGATCATGGGGGACAGGGAGGTAAAGTAACAATAGTCCATATGTCCCTGGTATCTATTGAGAGCAGTGTGCAGAATGAAATGCTCTTTTGCAAGAAATGTTTTATAATTTTTAAAATAAATTTAGTGGACCTAACGGAATAAATTTATTGAAGCATCATTAATAACATGGGTTTCAGGTGTACAATTTTGTAATACATCATCTGTATATTGCACTGTGTACTCACTCAACGTCTAGTCTCCTTTCATCACCATACATTTGACCCACATTACCTTGCTCCCATCCCCTTTTCCGTCTGGTAAGCACCATACTGCTCTCTGTGTCTATAAGTTTGTTTTGTTTATTCATTTGTTGTTTTCTGTTTTATATCCCACATATAAGTGAAATAATATTTCTTAGCTTTTTCTGACTGGCTTATTTCACTTAGCATAATATTCTCAAGATTCGTTGATGTTTTTACAAATAGCAGTATTTCATCATTTCTTATGACTGAGTAGTATTCCATTGTATAAATTTGCCACATCTTCTTTATCCAATCATCTACTGAAGGAACTTATGTTGTTTTCATGTCTTGGCCACCATGAATAATGCTACAATGAACACAGGGGTACATACATCTCTACAAATAAGTGCTTTTAAAATTTGGGGGTAGCAGGATTGCTGGGTAATATGATTCTATTCTTAATTTTTAGGAACCTCTATACTGTTTTCAATAGTAGCTGCACCAGTTAACATTCCCACCAGTGGTGAGAAAGCAATCAATAAACAACTAAGATGTTGTGACGGCAACGAAAAACTAATGATTGATGCTTCTCATCTCTCTCTGTTCCTGTCTGTCTGTCCCTATCTATCCCTCTCTCTGACTCTCTCTCTGTCTCTTTAAAAAAGTAATAAAAAATAAAATATAATTAAAACATTCCCACCAGTGGTGAATTAGGGTTCTTCTTCTTCCACATCCTCTCCCACACTTGTTATTACATGTCTTGTTGAGAACAGCCGATCTAACACGTGTGAGGTGGTATCTCACTGTGGTTTTGATTTGCATTTCCTTTACATCCAGTGAAGGACATTTACATATGTCTATTGGTCATTTGTATGTCTTTTTGGGAAAAGTGTTTAATCGGGTCTTTTGCCTATTTTTTAATTGGGTTATTTTTTGTTGTTGAGTTGTTGGGTTCTTTAAATATTTTGGATATTAGCCCTTTATTGAAGGTATTGTTTACAAATATTTTCTTTCATTTGTTTGGTTGACCCTTTGTTTTGTAGATCGTTTCTTTTGCTGTGCTCAATCCATTTTGAGTTAATTTTTGTATATGGTTTCAGATAGCAGTCTAGTTTCATTCTTTTTCAGGTGGTTTCCCAATTTTTTCAATATCATTTATTCAAGAAATTTTCTTTCTCCATTGTATATTTTTGGCTCCTTTTTTGAAAATCAGTTGTCCACACATGTGTGGGTTTATTTCTGGGCTCTCAATTCTGTTCCATTGGTCTATGTATTTTTCTGCCAACCACAGTATTTTGATTATGGTAGCTATGAAGTTGAATTTCAAGTCAGGGAACGTGATACCTCTGGTCATGTTCTTTTTTTCCAAGGACTGTTTTGGTTACTTGGGGTCTTTTATGGTTCCATAAAACACTCAATAAAGTGGGTATAGAAGGAAGGTGCCTCGACATAATAAAGAGCATATATGACAAACCCTTAGCTAGTACCACACTCAATGGTGAAAAACTGAGTTTTTCCTCTAAGATCAGGAACAAGATAAGGTTGCCCACTCTTGCCCTGTTGTTCAACATAGTACTGAAAGTTGTAGCCAGAGAAACCAGGCAAGATAAACAATTAAAATGCATCCAATTGGGAATGAAGAAATAAAGCTATTGCTACTTGTAGATATGATTTTATATATAGAAAACCCTAAAGACTACACCAGAATATTGTTTACTATTGTAAACAAAAACCAGACACAGTGATAGTGCAGGATACTAAATCAATGTACATAATAGCCATTGCATTCCTATATACTAACAATGAAATGTCAGAAGAAGACAATCCCATTTGCAATTGCAACCTAAAGGATCAAGTTTCTAGGAATGAGCATAAAGAAGTAAAGGATCTATACACTGAGAAACAAAGACACTGTTGAAACAAATTGAAGAACAAGTGGTAAGACGATCTGTGCTCAAGGATCAGAAGAATCAACAGTTAGTATAGCCATGTTACCTAAAATAGCATACAGATTTAATGCAATCACTACCAGATTCCAAATGGGACTTTTCAGAGCCACAATTTTTTAAAAACAGACGCTTCACGGGGGAGCAAGATGGCGACGGAGTAGGCGGACGTACGAACTTCCAACTCCCAGAACCAAAGTGGATTACAACTCAATTTTAAGAACCATCACCTGGATAAACCAACTTTGAACAAAACTAAGTGGACTCTTCAACCAAGGAACACAGAAGAAGCCACATTGAGACTGGTAGGAATAGCGAAAACGCGAAGAGGGCTGCCCAGCTCCCCGGAGCAAACGGCAGCCCGGAGAGACCCGTGTGGCGGGAGGAGATTTTGGCGGAGAGGGAGGGACCTGGGTCCCAGGAACCAAGCCCCAGCCTGCAGTCCCAGAGCCAAGAAGAGGCGTTTGGACAGTTTTGAGCTGTGAAACAAGTGAGGGAGCTCCCAGGCCTACAGTGTGGAGTATTAGGTCCCTTCCTACTCTGCTGAGGGCTGCTTAAGGTTTTGGGGCGGCAGGACGCTGAAAGGCGGTTCTGTCGGCGTGGGCAGAGGCCAAGCCGGTGGGAGATCCGTCTAGCCCAGAGGGTCGGAGGGTAAGCGCGAGAGCGGTCCAGAAGCTGCGGGCCCGCCTTTAATCCCACTTACGGGGACAAAGCGGGAGGCCAGGAACGGGCAGGCCCTGCGCAAGCCGGCCCTGACCGCGGGGACCGGGCTAGGACCAGGGACGGGCAGGGGCTCGTGGCTGAGCTGACGCTACCAGTCCGCCCCCCCCCCCCGCCGCCCGCCGGAGAAATCGCGGTTGGCCAGTATACGTGCGCGAGCGGGCTCCGAGCGCGGGAACGGGGTGGACCCCGAGACAGGCGGAGGCTCGCAGCTGAGCCCACGGCTGCTATCCCCATCCGGCCGGAGAAACCCCGGATAGCGTTAATACGTGCACGAGCGGGCTCCGAACGCGGGGGCGGGGTAGAGTCCGGGACGAGCGGAAGTACTCAGCTAAGCGGAAGCCAGCAAACACGCCCGCCCCAATAAATCTTGGTTTCCGACCCTGCGCAAAGGGCCCTGGCCTCGAGGGCGGGGCTAAAGCTCCTGACGGGCAAAAGCTTACAGCTGAGAGCACGTCAAAAGCCCCGCCTAACCCGCGGAACTGTAGTGAGCAGGCTCCGACTGCTGGTTTTGGGCGGAAGTCCGGAAATAGGCTGGGTCCGCAGCTGAGGAAAGGTGCTCGCCTCTACCCTTGGTGCTAATCTTGTGGCTTCAGTGACAGCCCCTCCCACGGAGGAGAGGCAGAAATCACAGCAAAAGCCACAGTAGGCCGGCGCTGGCAACGCACATACCCAACCACCCTAGGCGCCGGCAGAGGGGGTGGGGGGCCTGCAGATAGACCACACCTAGAGAACACAAAGGCAACACCTACTGGACTCCAGTGGCCACAACTTGCTTATACACAGAAAAAATGGGCAGGCAGAGGAATGCAAACCAAATGAATCAAGAGAAATCCCCAGAGAAGGACCTGAATGAACCAGATATAACCAAATTACCAGAAGCAGAATTTAGAATAATGATAGTTAGGATGTTCAAAGAAATTAGAGCAACAATGGATAGTCATTATGAACATCTAAATAAAGAGATAACAAGTATAAAAAACGAAATTGAAATAATAAAAAAGAATCAGACAGAAATGACAAATACAGTATCAGAACTGAAGACCACAATGGAAGGAATTAAAAGCAGGATGGATGACGCTGAGGATCGAATAAGCGAGTTAGAGGACACAATAAACAAAGGCACAGAAGCAGAGAAGAAAAAGGAAAAGAGACTTAAAAAATGTGAGGAAACTCTAAGGGAGCTTTGTGACAACATGAAGAGAAACAACATTCGCATCATAGGGGTGCCTGAAGAAGAGGAGAGAGGACAGGAAATGGAAACTTTGTTCAATCAAATTATAGCAGAAAACTTTCCTAAATTAAGGCTGGGAAACACTCCACACATTCAAGAAGCACACAGAACTCCATTAAGGAGAAACCCAAAAAAATCTACACCAAGACACATCATAGTTAAAATACCAAAGCTAATGGATAAAGAAAAAATTTTAAAAGCTGCTAGAGAAAAAAAGACTATCACCTACAAAGGAGCCCCCATAAGGATGACATCGGACTTCTCAACAGAAACACTTGAGGCCAGAAGGGAATGGCAAGAAATAATCAAAGTAATGCAGAACGAGAACCTACAACCAAGACTACTTTATCCAGCAAGGCTAACGTTTAAAATTGAAGGAGAAATAAAGAGCTTCCCAGAAAAAGAAAGCCTCAAGGAATTCATAAAAACCAAACCAATTCTGCAAGAGATACTAAGGGGCCTCTTGTGAACAGTTTAAAGGGAGGAAAGAATAGAGCAAAAGAAGAATACAGCTTTAAAGAATAAAATGGCAATAAACAACTACATATCAATAATAACCTTAAATGTAAATGGATTAAATGATCCAATCAAAAGACATAGGGTAGCTGCATGGATAAAGAAACAGGACCCATACATATGCTGTCTACAAGAGACACACCTTAAAATAAAAGATGTTCATAGACTGAAGGTAAAAGGATGGAAAAAAATATTTCATGCAAATGGAAATGAAAAAAAAGCAGGGGTAGCAATACTTATATCAGACAAAATGGACTTTAAAACAAAGGCTGTAGTAAGAGATAAAAGAGGACACTACATAATGATAAAGGGAACAATTCAACAGGAAGATATAACTATTGTAAATATCTATGCACCAAATATAGGAGCCCCGACATACATAAAGCAGACTTTGATGGATATAAAGGGCGAGATTAACAGCAATACTATCATAGTAGGGGATTTCAATACCCCTCTAACAACACTGGATAGATCCTCAAGAAAGAAAATTAATAAAGAAACAGCAGACTTAAAGGAGACACTAGATCAACTTGATTTAATAGATATCTTCAGAACTTTTCACCCTAAAGCAGTAGAATATACATTCTTCTCAAGCGCTCATGGTACATTTTCTAGGATAGACCACATGTTAGGACACAAAAATGGTCTCAATAAATTTAAGAAGATTGAAATCATATCAAGCATTTTCTCTGATCACAATGCCATGAAACTAGAAATTAACCACAAAAGAAAAACTGAAAAATACTCAAACACTTGGAAACTAAATAGCTTGTTATTAAATAATGAATGGATTAACAATGAGATCAAAGAAGAAATAAAAAAGTTTCTAGAAACAAATGATAATGAGCATACATCAACTCAAAATTTATGGGACACAGCAAAAGCAGTTCTGAGAGGGAAGTTTATTGCACTACAGGCATATCATAAGAAGCTAGAAAAAGCTCAAATAAGCAACTTGACCCTGCATCTAAAAGAACTAGAAAAACAACAACAAATAAAACCCAAGACAAGTAGAAGAAAGGAAATAATAAAGGTCAGAGCAGAAATAAATGACATAGAGGCTAAGGAAACAATACAGAGGATCAATGAAACAAGAAGCTGGTTCTTTGAAAAGGTAAACAAGATTGATGAACCTTTAACTAGACTCACCAAGAAAAAAAGAGAGAGGACTCAAATAAATAAAATTAGAAAGGACAGTGGAGAAATAACAACTGACACAACAGAAATACAAAGCATTGTAAGAAAATACTATGAAGAACTATATGCCAAAAAATTAGACAATCTTGGTGAAATGGACAAATTTCTTGAATCATATAACCTTCCAAAAATCAATCTGGAAGAATCAGAACACCTAAACAGACCAATTACAGCAAATGAGATCGAAACAGTTATCAAAAAACTCCCAAAAAAGAAAAGTCCTGGGCCTGATGGATTCACAAGTGAATTCTATCAAAAATTCAAAGAAGAACTAACTCCTATTCTCCTGAAGCTATTTCAAAAAATTCAAGAGGAAGGAAGAATTCCAAACTCCTTTTATGAGGCGAGCATAATTCTGATACCAAAACCGGGCAAAGACAACACAAAGAAAGAAAATTATAGGCCTATATCCCTGATGAATTTAGACGCTAAAATTCTCAACAAAATATTAGCCAACCGGATCCAGCAATATATGAAAAAAATCATACACCACGATCAAGTGGGATTTATTCTGGAGAGGCAAGGCTGGTTCAATATTCGCAAATCAATCAATGTGATTCACCACATAAACAAAAGGAAGGACAAAAATCACATGATAATTTCAATAGATGCAGAAAAGGCATTTGATAAAATCCAGCACCCATTCATGCTCAAAACTCTCAGTAAAGTGGGAATACAGGGATCATTCCTTAACATGATAAAGGCCATCTATGATAAACCGACAGCAAACATCATACTAAATGGACAAAGATTAAAAGCAATCCCCTTAAGATCAGGAACCAGGCAGGGTTGCCCACTTTCACCACTCTTATTCAACATAGTTCTGGAAGTCCTAGCTACAGCAATCAGACAAGAAGAAGAAATAAAAGGCATACAAATTGGAAAAGAAGAAGTAAAACTGTCATTATTTGCAGATGATATGATATTGTATATTGAAAACCCTAAAGTCTCAGTCAAAAAACTACTGGACCTGATAAATGAATTCAGCAAGGTGGCAGGATATAAAATTAATACTCAGAAATCAGAGGCATTTCTATACACCAACAATGAAATATCAGCAAAAGAAATTAAGGAAACAATCCCCTTCACTATTGCAGCCAAAAAAATAAAGTACCTAGGAGTAAATTTAACCAAGGAGGTTAAGGACTTGTACTCAGAAAATTATAGAACATTGATAAAAGAAATCAAGGAAGATACAAACAAGTGGAAGCACATACCGTGCTCATGGCTAGGAAGAATAAACATCATTAAAATGTCTATATTACCCAAAGCAATTTATAAATTCAATGCAATACCAATTAAAATACCAATGACATACTTCAAAGATATAGAACACATATTCCAAAAATTTATATGGAACCAAAAAAGAACACGAATAGCCTCAGCAATCTTAAAAAGAAAAAATAAAGCAGGAGGTATCACTCTTCCTGATATCAAGGTTTACTACAGGGCCATTATACTCAAGACAGCCTGGTACTGGCATAAGAACAGGCACATAGATCAATGGAACAGAACAGAGAACCCAGAAATAAACCCACAGCTTTATGGACAACTGATATTTGACAAAGGAGGAAAGAACATACAATGGAGTAAAGACAGCCTCTTTAACAAATGGTGTTGGGAAAATTGGACATCTACCTGCAAAAAAATGAAACTAGACCATCAACTTACACCATTCACAAAAACAAACTCAAAATGGATAAAAGACTTAAATGTAAGCCGTGAAACCATAAACATCTTAGAAGAAAACATAGGCAGCAAGCTCTCCGACATCTGTAGCAGCGGTATATTTGCCGATTTATCTTCATGGGCAACTGAAATAAAAGGCAAGATAAACAAATGGGACTATATCAAACTAAAAAGTTTTTGCACAGCTAAAGACAATAGGAACAGAATAAAAAGACAAACCACACAATGGGAGAACATATTTGACAGCACATCTGATAAGGGGTTAATAACTAAAATTTATAAAGAACTTATAAAAAGCAACACCAAGAAGACAAACAACCCAATCAAAAAATGGGCAAAAGAAATGAATAGAAATTTCTCCAAAGAGGACATACAGATGGCCAATAGGCATATGAAAAAATGCTCAACATCACTAATCATTAGAGAAATGCAAATTAAAACCACAATGAGATATCACCTCACACCAGTCAGAATGGCACTTATCAGCAAAACAACACAGAATAAGTGCTGGCGAGGATGTGGAGAAAAGGGAACCCTTCTGCACTGCTGGTGGGAATGCAGACTGGTGCAGCCACTGTGGAAAACAGTTTGGAGATTCCTCAGAAAATTAAAAATCGAACTGCGTTTTGACCCAGCTATCCCACTTTTAGGAATATACCCTAAGAACACCATAGCACTGTTCTAAAAGAAGAAATGCGCCCCCATGTTCGTGGCAGCATTGTTCACAATAGCGAAGATCTGGAACCAGCCCAAGTGTCCGTCAGAAGACGAGTGGATTAAAAAGCTATGGTACATATATACTATGGAATACTACTCAGCCATAAGAAACGATGACATCGGATCATTTATAACAAAATGGATGTACCTTGATAACATTATACGGAGTGAAATAAGTAAATCAGAAAAAAAGAAAAACTGAGAACAGCACGATTACATACATAGGTGGGACATGAAAGTGAGGGTATGAGACATGGACAAGAGAGTGGTGGTTATGGGATGGGGGGAGGGAGGGAAGAATGGGATAGGGAGGAGGGGAGGGACGCAGGGAAAACCAGATTGAAGGTGACAGAGGACAATTTGACTTTTGGTGATGGGTATGCAACACAATTGAATGATAAGATAACCTGGAGATGTTTTCATTGTACATATGTACCCTGATTTATTGATGTCACCCCATTATAATTAATAATAATAAAATATATATATATAAAAAAAAAAAAAAAAACAAAAAAACAGACGCTTCACACAAGTGGGAGAGAGTCCACCCAGCTTGATTCTAGGACCCCAGGCTGGGTCACACTTTACATACACTGTTTTCATCTTTGGTCAATAAAGATGATTTGAATTGCTAATTTGAGCAGATACTGCTTATACAAAGAAAACTTTTTATACAGGGTATCCTCAAAAACTCTCTAAATGAAAACCAATCTTATATTAGCAAATTTCATTCTGCCCTTAAGGAAAAGTGAGATGGAGTGAGGGATGACAACTGTCCCCATTCGTGCTTCTTTAGTGAAGTAATTTCAGAATTAGTAGATGCTTTGGTTGGGTTCTTAGGATACTTCACATCCTAGTCACCTCCTCACAACATCTTGCTCACTGCCACATGTGCTTAATAAGATCAGCCTTCATTTCTCTTTACCTATGGTTGATTTCCTCTTCCCTGAAATCAGTGTGATGCTTGTCCCACCAGGGATGTTGGACTTAGTTCCCAGGGACTCTGTGCTTGGTCCCACACAGCGAGGAGAGGTTTCAGATCATCAGGGTCTCCATAACATTTATACCAGAAGCCTGACTGGAGTCATTCAGTTTCAGTTTCATTCACATTTGAGCTGATGGTTTGACCATGGAATTTGATAAAATAATTTTAGCTCCTTGCACAGAGAGATACTAGGTAGGATACTGTTTTAAGGAAATGATTATGTGGAAATAGTGCCAACAATGGGGAACAGGGTCATGTCAGCCAGCCAGTTAATAATATTGTTTTGGATCCAAATGAGGTAAAACTCTAAAGTAGTGTGACTCAACTTCTCTGTGGTTCATAAAGTTGTCCCAAGAGCATTTTCAAAAATTAAGAAAAGGGAAAAATAAAATGCTTTGACATTTAGGCAGGAGAGCAAGTGTTCACCAAGACTGTAATTTATTTAGATAAACAAAATACCACCACGTTGTTGTTGAAGCAGAGCCCGCATCAGCACAAGGCCTGAACATAAGACTAATTTCTCACACAGACAGAACACATCACATCTACCAAAAGTAACTTCTAAATACCATCCAACCCACACTGGATTTCATGTGATTATCCCTTAAATGTCTTTGTATAGTTGGTTTACCAACTATTATATTAAGATAATGTTATGAATTATGTTGAAGGCTGAATTTGTTTTAATGCATAAATTCTGATGTAGGTTTTAAAATATTCCTTTTAAACACCATTTTCTAAAAAAACCCCACAAAACAACCAAAACAGTCCCTCTCTTTAGGGAAGGAAGGACACCTTGAGTTTTCAGGGCATTTACTTAGTGGTCTGGAGCAAGAAGTTGATCACAAGGAGAATATTTCTAGAGAAGGGCAGTGGAACTACATGTTGTTTCTGAGGTTACATGTTGATGTCTTCACCCCATGTCCAGAGTTCTGATGTGAAGGGGTTCAAACTGAGACTCAGTGGGTCTTGGCTTTGTTTTAGACTTTCACAAGCTAGTTTTGTGACGTTTTGTTAAAAGGAAACATGATTTTCTCTTAGCTTCAGTTTTCTCCTTGGTAAAGTTCAGATGTAAAAATACTAATTCTGCTCTCTTCACAGTGAGTAAAATATCTTGAACATGAAGGTTCTTGGAAAAGCACAGCATGGTATACCTATGAAAGGTGATTCTATGAACAGAAATTATGGTTAAATATAGGAACACATGTATAGACATGTGGCTCAGGAACTGGCCTTTCACAGTGCTACTGTGTATGATGTCTGTACTCTGTTATCTATCTGTACAGATGAATAATGAGTTTGTTATATAACAGCAAATAGGCCTCACATCACTGGTGTCTAACCAAGTGCAATGGTATTTCTCCCATAAATGCTAGAATTTGGTAAACAGATAAAATGGCATCAGGTGATGAAGTTGGTCTGTGGAATTTCCCTCTAAAAATTCTAGGACACAGATCACTTTAAATGGCTACATTTGAACACATTTTCTAAAAAGTAAATTTATATAATCCTTTCCTTTTGTATTTTCCCCAGAGTCTCTGGTTCCCATCCCTCCTTGTGACTGCTCTGTCTCTCCTGCAGACCTGTCTTCTGAGGTCTGCCCCTGAGACCCCAGGTACCTTATTCTTTCCTAACCCCCCTGCTTGTTTGATAGGATCTCATTTGCTCCCTAGCTTCAATTAGCAGCTTATAAACTGATAGTGGCTTTTTCTTGTGTTCACAGTCATGGGAGTGCTGAGTGGTACATCCAATTTCTTTAAATCTAAACAGGAGTATCAGGGAATTGGGGTCACACCTTTCTTAATTTCTTGAATTAGCTCTGTATTCCTTGGGACAGAGCTAAATGTAATTCATCTCTGTAGCCTCACAGAGCCTAAGAATTACCCAACTACCTGGGGTTACCCATCCTTTCTGTCTTTGGAGTCTGACAGGTGAGTTCCTGTTTTTGTTGTGACTTCGTTACTTAAAAGGGACCCACAGCCTGACCAGGAGGTGGCACAGTGGATAGAGCGTCGGACTGGGATGTGGAAGACCCAGGTTCGAGACCCTGAAGTTGCCAGCTTGAGCGCAGGCCCATCTGGCTTGAGCAAAAAGCTCGCCAGCTTGGACCCAAGGTCGCTGGCTCCAGCAAGGGGTCTCGGTCTGCTGAAGGCCCGCTGTCAAGGCACATGTGAGGAAGCAACCAATGAACAACTATGGTGTCGCAACGGCAATGAAAAACTAATGATTGATGCTTCTCATCTCTCTCAGTTCCTGTCTGTCTGTCCCTATCTACCCCTCTCTCTGACTCTCTCTCTGTCCCTGAAAGAAAAATCTAAAAAATAAAAGGGACCCTCATTCAGCAATATTTTCTATCTCATAAACTAGTGTTATGTCAAGCAGAAGAGATAAAGGTTAAGTGCCCAAGCTTTAGGGCTGGAATCTTTGGGTTCAAATCCTTGCTGTTCCTAATGAGTCTTGTGGCCTTGGGCACATTATCTGATGTCTGTACTTCAGTTTCCTTGTGTATAAAATGGGGATAATAGTGCAGATCCAAGAAGGCTATTGTGAGAATAAGTGCGGATACACGTGAACTTAGAACAATGTCTGACAAATAGTAAGGACTCAGTGTTATGAAGGTGCAGAGGGACATACCATGCCTTGGACTACATTTCACAGAATCTGGAAAGTGCAGATGCTGAAACCGTCAACTGATGCTCAAATCTTGGTGCCTCAGAACCACCAGTGCGTCAGACAAAAACACAGCTGCCTGGACCCTTCCCCCACCCCCCTGGGCAATTTCAGGGCACACCAAAGTTTGAGAACCACTTCTATAGACAGAACAAGATTATTTCCCTTCACAAAAGAAACACTTTGAAAAGCAAAGCAAACGCAAGTAAGCAGTTACTTCTTTCTTTCTAAATTCTTCTAAGTGGCGTAAGCTGGTGGAGGGGTGGAACAAGAGACAATGAGGACTGCCTGCTCACAGGAGCGGTGTGGGAAGCGGCAGGAAGAACTGCGGTGCCCGCACACACCATCATTTGTGTGTCATTAACAACAGCAAAGACAACAGCTCTATTCTTAAACACAGTAGCATTTTTGAAGGTTCTGATTAGGACCTACATTTCAAAACCCAATTGCCATTCAAATTGTCACTGTGGATAATGTAACACCCATCTTCTTATACATAATGAGATTTCATGTTTTGACTTGATTCTGTCAAACACAGAATAATAAGTCTTAAAATCATGTATGTTCGTTTTTCTCCTTCCCAAAAGAATATTTTTTTCTATTTTGGATAAGGATATGTTTTAAATTCTGCATTAAGTGATTGGCAGGACTGAAATGGGATGGGGGAAGGGTTCACTCAGCCCTGAGTAGCTGTTTTCCTGCATATCTTCACTTCTCACTGATCATCAAATTGCAGCTCAGCTTCTCAGCTGGCTGTGTTCAGGAACTCAGCTTGATCACAGAACTACTAAAAGCAGTTGCTTGTTGAATTACATTTCCCTCTTCATTCCTAATGTCTGTGTTCTCTCCTCTTTTTTTAATTTTTATTAATTTTAATGGAGTGACATTAATAAATCAGGGTACATATGTTCAAAGAAAACATTTCAAGGTTATCTTTTCATTCAATTATGTTGCATACCCATCACCCAAAGTCAAATTGTCCTCTGTCACCTTTTATCTAGTTTTCTTTGTGCCCCTTCCCTCCTCCCTCTCCCTCCCTTTCCTCCCTTCCCCCACCCCATAACCACCACACTCTTGTCCATGTCTCATAGTCTCACTTTTATGTCCCACCTATGTATGAAATCATACTGTTCTCAGTTTTTTTCTGTTTTACTTATTTCACTCCGTATAATGTTATCAAGGTCCATCCATTTTGTTCTGAATGATCCGATCTCATCATTTCTTATGGCTGAGTAGTATTCCATAGTATATATGTACCATGGCTTTTTAATCCACTCGTCCTCTGACTGACACTTGGGCTGTTTCCAGATCTTCGCTATTGTGAACAATGCTGCCACGAACATGGGGGTGCATTTCTTCTTTTCGAACAGTGCTATGGTGTTCTCAGGCTATATTCCTAAAAGTGGGATAGCTGGGTCAAAAGGCAGTTCGATTTTTAATTTTCTGAGGAATCTCCATACTGTTTTCCACAGTGGCTGCACCAGTCTGCATTCCCACCAGCAGTGCAGAAGGGTTCCCTTTTCTCCACATCCTCGCCAGCAATAATTCTGTGTTGTTTTGCTGATGAGCGCCATTCTGACTAGTGTGAGGTGATATCTCATTGTGGTTTTAATTTGCATTTCTCTCATGATTTGTGCTGTTGAGCATTATTTCATATGCCTATTGGCCATCTGTATGTCCTCTCTGGAGAAATTTCTATTCATTTCTTTTGCCCATTTTTTGATTGGTTTGTTTCTCTTCCTGGTGTTGAGTCTTTTAAGTTCTTTATAAATTTTGGTTATTAACCCCTTATCATACGTGTGGTCGAATATGTTCTCCCATTGTGTGGTTTGTCTTTTTATTCTGTTCTTATTGTCTTTAGCTGTGCAAAAACTATTTAGTTTGATATAGTCCCATTTGTTTATCTTACCTTTTATTTCATTTGCCAATGGAGAAAAATCGGCAAATATATTGTTGCTACAGATGTCGGAGAGTTTGCTTGTCTATGTTTTCTTCTAAGATGCTTATGGTTTCATGGCTTACATTTAAATTTTTTATCCATTTTGAGTTTGTTTTTGTGAATGGTGTAAGTTGATGGTCTAGTTGCATTTTTTGCAGGTAGATGTCCAATTTTCCCAACACCATTTGTTAAAGAGGCTGTCTTTACTCCGTTGTATGTTCTTTCCTTCTTTGTCAAATATCAGTTGTCCATAAAGGTGTGGGTTTATTTCTGGGTTCTCTGTTCTGTTCCATTGATCTATGTGCCTGTTCTTATGCCAGTACCAGGCTGTCTTGAGTATAATGGCCTTGTAGTAAACCTTGATATCTGGAGGAGTGATACCTCCTGCTTTATTTTTTCTTTTCAAGATTGCTGAGGCTATTCGTGTTCTTTTTTGGTTCCATATAAATTTTTGGAATATTTGTTCTATATCTTTGAAGTATGTCATTGGTATTTTAATTGGTATTGCATTGAATTTATAAATTGCTTTGGGTAATATAGACATTTTAATGATGTTTATTCTTCCTAACCATAAGCACGGTATATGCTTCCACTTGTTTGTATCTTCCTTGATTTCTTTTATCAATGTTTTATAATTTTCCGAGTACAAGTCCTTAACCTTCTTGGTTAAATTTACTCCTAGGCACATTATTGTTTTGGTTGCAATAGTGAAGGGGATTGTTTCCTTAATTTCTTATGCTGACAGTTCATTGTTGGTATATAAAAATGCCTCTGATTTCTGAGTATTAATTTTATATCCTGCCACCTTGCTGAATTCATTTATCAGGTCCAGTAGTTTTTGAACTGAGACTTTAGTGTTTTCTATATACAATATCATATCATCTGCAAACAATGACAGTTATACTTCTTTTCCAATTTGGATGCCTTTTATTTCTTCTTCTTTTCTGAATGCTGTCTAGGACTTCCAGAACTATGTTGAATAAGAGTGGTGAAAGGGGGCACCCGTGCCTGGTTCCTGATTTTAAGGGGATTGCTTTTAATTATTGCCCATTTAGTATGATGGTTGCTGTGGGTTTGTCATAGATGGCTTTTATCATGTTAATAAATGTGCCCTGTATTCCCACTTTACTGAGAGTTTTGAGCATGAATGGGCGCTGGATTTTATCAAATGCTTTTCCTGCATCTATTGAAATTATCATGTGATTTTTGTCCTTCCTTTTGTTTATGTGATGAATCCCATTGATTGATTTGCAATATTGACCCAGTGTTCCCTCTCCAGAATAAATCCCACTTGATCATGGTGTATGATTTTATTCATATATTTCTGGATTCAGTTGGCTAATATTTTGTTGAGAATTTTAGTGTCTAAATTCATCAGGGATATTGGCCTATAATTTTCTTTCTTTGTGTTGTCTTTGCCCGGTTTTGGGATCAGAATTATTCTCACCTCATAAAAGTTGTTTGGAAGTCTTCCTTCCTCTTGAATTTTTTGAAATAACTTGAGGAGGATAGGAGTTAGTTCTTCTTTGAATTTTTGATAGAATTCACTTGTGAAGCCATCAGGCCCAGGACTTTTCTTTGTTGGAAGTTTTTTGATAACTGTTTCGATCTCATTTGTTGTAATTGGTCTGTTTAGGTGTTCTGATTCTTCCAGATTGATTTTTGAAAGATTATATGATTCAAGAAATTTGTCTAATTTCTTGGCATAGAGTTCTTCATAATATTTTCTTACAATGCTTTGTATTTGTGTTGTGTCAGTTGTTATTTCTCCACTTCATTTCTAATTTTATTTATTTGGGTCCTCTCTCTTTTTTTCTTGGTGATTCTAGTTAAAGGTTCATCAATCTTGTTTACGTTTTCAAAGAATCAGCTCCTGGTTTCATTGATACTCTGTATTGTTTCCTTAGCCTCTATGTCATTTATTTCTCCTCTGATCTTTATTATTTTTTCCTTCTACTAGTCCTGGGTTTTATTTGCTGTTGTTTCTCTAGTTCTTTTAGATAAAATGTCAGGTTGCTTACTTGAGCTTTTTCTAGCTTCTCATGGTATGCCTGTAGTGCAATGAGCTTCTCTCTCAGTACTGCTTTTGCTGTGTCCCATAAATTTTGAGTTGATATATGCTAATTTTCATTTATTTCTAGAAACTTTTTATTTATTCTTTGATCTCATTGCTAATCCATTTGTTATTTAATAACATGCTATTTAGTTTCCAAGTGTTAGAGTATTTTTTAGTTTTTCATTTGTGGTTAATTTCTAGTTTCATGGCTTTGTGATCAGAGAAAATGCTTGATATGATTTCAATCCTCTTAAATTTGTTGAGACCATTTTTGTGTCCTAACATGTGTTCTATATTAGAAAATGTACCATGAGCACTTGGGAAGAATGTATATTCTACTGCTTAAGGGTGAAAAGTTCTGAAGATATCTATTAAAACGAGTTGATCTAGTGTATCCTTTAATTATGCTGTTTCTTTATTAACTTTCTTTCTTGAGGATCTATCCAGTGTTGTTAGTGGGGTATTGAAATTCCCCACTATTATAGTATTGCTGTTAATCTCGCACTATATATCCATCAAAGTCTGCTTTATGTATGTCATAGCTCCTATGTTTGGTGTGTAGATATTTATAATAGTTATATCTTCCTGTTAAATTGTTCCCTTTATCATTATGTAGTGTCCTTCTTTATCTCTTACTACAGCCTTTGTTTTAAAGTCCATTTTGTCAGATATAAGTATTGCTACCCCGGCTTTTCTTTCATTTCCATTTGCATGAAATACTTTTTCAATCCTTTTACCTTCAGTCTATGTGCATCTTTTGTTTTAAGCTGTGTCTCTTGTAGACAGCATATGTATGGGTCCTGTTTCTTTATTCATGCACCTTCCCTACGTCTTTTCAGTGGATCATTTAATCCATTTACATTTAAGGTTATTATTAATATGTAGTTGTTTATTGCCATTTTATTCTTTAAAGCTGTATTTTTCTTTTGCTATATTCTTTGCCCCCTTTGAACTGTTCACCACAGGCCCCTTAGCATCTCTTGCAGAATTGGTTTGGTTTTAATGAATTCCTTGAGAATTTTTTGTCTGGGAAGCTCTTTATTTCTCCTTCAAATTAAACGTTAGCCTTGCTGGATAAAGTAGTTTTGGTTGTAGGTTCTTGTTCTGCATTACTTTGAATATATCTTGCCATTTCCTTCTGGCCTCAAGTGTTTCTGTTGAGAAGTCGGATGTAGTCCTAATGGGGGCTCCTTTGTAGGTGATAGCCTTTTTTTCTCTTTATCCCTTAGCTTTGGTATTTTAACTATGATGTGTCTTGGTGTAGATTTCTTTGGGTTTCTCTTTAGTGGAGTTCTCTGTGCTTCTTGAACATGTAAAACGTTTTTCCAGCCTCAATTTAGGGAAGTTTTGTGCTATGATTTGATTGAACAAAGTTTCTATTTCTTGTTCTCTCTCCTCTTCTTCAGGAACCACTATGATGCGGATGTTATTTCTCTTCATGTTGTCAGAGAGCTCTCTTAGTGTTTCCTCACATTTTTTGTGTCTCTTTTCTGCTCTGCTTCTGTGCCTTTATTGTGTCTTCTAACTTGCTGATTTGATCCTCAGTGTCATCCATCCTGCTTTTAATTCCTTCCATTGTGGTCTACAGTTCTGATACTGTATTTGTCATTTCTGTCTGATTCTTTTTTATTATTTCAATTTCCTTTTTTATACTTGTTATCTCTTTATTTAGGTGTTTGTAATGACTATCCATTGTTGCTCTAATCTCTTTGAACATTCTAACTATCATTATTTTAAATTCTGCATCTGGTAATTTGGTTATATCTGGTTCATTCAGGTACTTCTCTGGGGATTTCTCTTGATTCATTTGGATTGCATTTTTCTGCCTGCCCATTTTATCTGTGTATAAGAAGGGTGTGGCCACTGGAGTCCAATGGGTGTTGCCTTTGTGTTCTCTAGGTGTGGTCTGTCTGCAGGCCCGCCATCCCCTCTGCTGCTGTCTAGGGTGGTTGGGTATGAGCATTGCCAGCACCAGCCCACTGTGGCTGTTGCTGTGATTTCCGCCTCTCCTCTGCGGGAAGGGCTGTTTTTTGGTGCTCGGCTCCACAAGCCTCAGCCTGCCTGGGCCTTCGCCTCGCCCCCACAGGTCAGGTTGTGCACTGCACTTAAGCCACAAGCCTCAGCTCCAAGGGTAGAGGTGAGTACCTTTGCTCAGCTGTGGACCCAGCCTGTTCTCGGGCTTCCACCCAGCCCCCGTGGTCAGAGCCTGCTTGCCACAGTTTCTTGGGTTGGATGGGGCTGCTGACGTGCACTCAGCTGTGAGCCTCCGCCTGTCCCGGGCTTCAGCTCCGCCCCCGAGGCCAGGCCCTGTCTTCGCATGATCTCAAACCGTGGTTTTCGGGTTGGGCGGGGCTGCTGGCGTGTGTTCAGCTGCGAGCCTCCGCTTGTTCCCGGCTCCAACTCTGCCCCCGAGGTCAGAGCCAACTCACGCACGCAGGATGGCAAACTGCGGTTTCTCGGCCAGGCCGGGCTGCTGGCGTGCACTCAGCCTCGAGCCTCCGCCTGTCCCTGGTCCTAGCCCCGCCCCCGTGATCAGGGGTGGCTCTCCCAGGGTCGTAGAGCAGATCTCTGCTCATTACAGGCTTCCCGCTTTCCCCCCACAGGTAGGGCTGCAGGCGGGCCCCAGCTGCCAGACCACTTTCACGCATCCCCTCCACCCCTGCTGGGCCAGACTGAGCTCACACCATCTGGGCCTCTGCCGCCAACAGAAATGCGTTTCAGCATCCCGCTGCCACTGTCCCTCCAGCCAGCCCTCAGCAGTGTGGGTAGGGGCACTGCAGCTCAGACCCTAACACTCCATACTGTAGACCTGGAAGCTCCCTCCATCTAAGTAGCTCTGCTCTAAGTGCTGCAGGAGAGCTTGTTTGGCTGGTGTCCTGTCTCCCTTTGCTGGTATTGCTAGTTCCAGGGGAAGTATTCGTTTTTGATTAGGGAAGTGACTCAGCCCAGGGGTTAGGGTGGCTGTCCCTCAGAGTGTTTCTCCCTGTGCCTTCCAGTCCACACTCTCTTCCCGCTGCTCTGGCCCTCTCCACTGTCCCCGTTCCCTGGAGCCCCGGGTGAGTGGTTGTGAGAGAGGTTTTCTGCGCTGTACGTTTAAGAAAAATCTTGGGTCTGAGAAAACTCTTTCTTACAAACAGTATCCTCACTTGTTTCACAGCTGAATACTGTCCAAACGCCTCTTCTAGGCTCTGGGGCTGCAGGCTGGGGCTTTGTTCCTGGGGCCCAGGTTCCTCCCTCTCCGCCAAACTCTCCTCCCGCCACGCGGGTCTCTCGGGCTGCCATTCGCTCTGGGAGCTGGACAGCCCTCTCCGCGTTTTCACTTTTCCTACCAGTCTCAATGTGGCTTCTTCAGTGTTCCTTGGTTGAAGAGTCCACTTAGTTTAGTTCAAAGTTGGTTTATCCAGATGATGCTTCTTAAAATTAAGTTATAATCCACTTTGGTTCTGGGAGTTGGAAGTTGGTACGTCCGCCTAGTCCATCACCATCTTGCCGTCCTCTGTGTTCTCTCCTCTTTTATTGCCTTGATCAATCTTGCCAGATTTTGTCTTCAATAATCCCTTTTTAAATTTATTCAGAGAACTGACTTTTAGCCTTGTTGACTTGATCATTCCTGTTGTGTCTTTTTTTCCTACTACTTTCATTTACTTTTTAAAATTATTTTCTTCTCTCTGTTTTCGGTGGGCTAGTTCATTTTTTTTAATTTATTGATTTTTATTAATTTTTAATTTTAATGTGGTGACATTGATAAATCAGGGTACATATGTTCAGAGAAAACCTCTGCAGGTTATTTTGACATTTGATTATAATGCATACCCATCACCCAAAGTTAAATCGTCTTCCGTCACCTTCTATCTGGTTTTATTTGTGCCCTTCCCATCCCCCTACGCTCTCCCTACCTCTCCCTACCCCCCCCCCCATAGCCAGCACACTCTTGTCTATGTCTCTGAGTCTCATTTTTATGTCCCATCTATGTATCGAATCATTTATTCTTAGTTTTTTCTGATTTACTTACTTCACTCAGTATAATGTTATCCAGGTTCATGTGGAAAACAGTATGGAGATTCCTCAAAAAATTAAAAATCGAACTGCCTTTTGACCCAGCTATCCCACTTTTAGGAATATACCGTAAGAACACCATAGCACTGTTCGAAAAGAAGAAATGCGCCCCCATATTTGTGGCAGCATTGTTCACGGTAGTGAAAATCTGGAAACAGCCCAAGTGTCCTTCAGTGGACGAGTGGATTAAAAAAGCTTTGGTATATATATACCATGGAATACTACTCAGTCATAAGAAATGACATCATAGCTAGTTCAGTTTTAAAAGAAACTTTTTAGTTTGTTGCTTAGCTCTTGTTTAATTTCTTTAGCTGTATCTCACATGCTGATGTAAAATTTTTCTTGATTTTAATAATTTTTGTGATGGCTTCTTTTTTGACCAATGTGTTCTTCAAAAATCTTTTCTAAAATTTCCAAACATAAATGAGTTTTACAAGTTATCTTCTTGTTACTGACTTCTGATAAAATTTTTATTGTGGTCAAAGAACTTCATACTCATTCTTAGTTATTTTTTGAGACTTACTTGCTTTGTGGTAAGTATGTGGTCAATTATCTAGTTAATGTTTGTAGGGTAATATGAATTTCTGCCTGATTAACTTTTATAATTGTGGTTTTAAATTTTTTTTTAAATTTTATACTTTGCTTAATCCATTAATACTGAGAACGTGTTTCAAAGCTACCAATATAGTAAACTGTGAATTCACTAATTTTATTTATCTTGAAGTTATAAGTGTACCTAAGTTTAGAATCATTTTACCTTACTGGCAAATGATTACATACATCATTACATAGTAGCCATTTTTATTCCTAAATACATTTGATATCAAATGAGAACTTCTAGCTTTCCTTCCATCAATATTTCCCAGACTGGCTGGCTGGCTTATTTATTTTTTTATGGAGGACATTTCTTTGTTTTCAATCTTTGTAAGTCTTCATATTTTAAGACCTAGAAATTACATGTACCTTAAAATATTACATAGATAATGCTTTAAAACAGTTTACTTTCTTAGATTGTATTTTTTATTTATTCTTTTTTGTGCCTTACCACCACCCTCATATTAGTTTATTTCTATTGGTTTATTTTTTAATTCTTCACCGACACTGAATTAAAAGTTTTCTGTATCTTTCCTTTTTAAAATATTACAACACAACTTTTCATGATAAAATAATTTGAGATAAAACTTTCAAAAACAGTATAAAGGATCCACATATTCCTTCTATTCACCCAGCTTCTCCAAATAGTAATATCTCATTTCATATAACCACAGTACAATGGTCACAAACAGGAAATTAACACTGACACAATTTATTATTACGTAATCTACAGTCTTTTTTTTTAGTTGCTTACTTTTTTTAAAAATTAATTTTAATGGGGTGACATTAATAAAGCAGGGTACATATACTCAAAGAGAACATCTCCAGGTTATCTTGGCATTCAATTATGTTGCATACCCATCACCCAGAGTCAAATTGCCCTGTCACCTTCTATCTGGTTTTCTTTGTGTCCCTCCCCTCCCGCCTCCCTCCCTCTTCTCCCCCCCTTCCCCCCCCCCCCCCGGTAACCACAACACTCATGTCACTCATGTCTCTTTTTTATGTTCCACCTATGTATGGAATCATGCAATTCTTGGATTTTTCTGATTTACTTATTTCACCCCGTATAATGTTATCAAGGTCCATCCATGTTGTTGTAAATGATCCGATGTCATCATTTCTTATGGCTGAGTAGTATTCCATAGTATATATGTACGTGTGGTGGTGCAGTGGATAAAGTGTCGACCTGGGAATGCTGAGGTCACTGGTTCAAAACTAATCTACAGTCTTATTCAAACTTCACCAACTATAACACTTTTTTTTTTTTTTTTTTTTTGCTTCAGGATCCAATGCAGAATCACATATGCATTTTTCAAGTGCCTCAGCCTTTGTCTTCTATGACTTAACACTTCTGAGCATCTTAGGTATTTTGTAGACTGTCTCTCACTTGTGCTTGTTTAATGTTTTCTTATGATTAAATTCATGAGCATCACTTCTCTGGTTTGTTGCCAAAAATAGATTCATGCTGCCCGTTGGAAAACTGGAGGTACTGTTTCAATGTGCTTCTTCCTCAGATATGCTCACTACATCCTGTTCTTCTATTCCATTTCTCCTCTTCACCCTCAGGAGGCTCAGATCCAAGCAGCCCACTGAACTTCAAGTCTTGGGCCATGATGGTTAATAGGCTGAAGAGAAAATCCCCTTAATAGCTCCTGGGTGTAGTCGAATGTGAGGACGCTTGGGAACCGGCCTGAAGATCATACATACTATGAGATTTGAGACTATGTCCAATACTACTTAGAAAGACCAGTGATTTTTATTGCCTTTACAGTCTAAGACTTTAATGATATGCTTACCTCTGGACATTAAAGCCATATTCTAAATTTTTATTTTAAGTTTTGAGAAACCTTATTAAATAAATAGGAGCTAAGAGGAAAGTCAGGGATTCTCCTTCATAGCAGTCTTACCACATTTATTTTGAGTCAGAGAACACATGTGGCTTTGTTGAGGATCTGATAAAATCTTTAAAATAATGCTGACAACTCATATGGGGAAATGGACCCAGAGAACAATGGCAATGATTTTCCAAGAGCCTCAGGAGCATATCAAACAATCAAGTTTGGGACCTCTAATCTCTGATTTGCAGTCTGCTTGAACACATCCACTTTTAGCAAGCCAACAGTCCAGTGCTGGATATAGAACAACACTGTTTTTGTGAGTCACGTCTAGGTTCATGATATATACTGTATTCCTTTGAGTATTAAAGGAGATAAAAACTAATCAATGTTATAGATTATAAAAATACTTGGAAAAGTGATATTTATTCAGTGCATTTACTGAACAACTGCAAATTATTTGTAAAATTCCACTGTTATTGCTCTTCTGCAACCACCCTAAAATTTCAGAGTATTTTGTGTGCCATCGAAGTCCAACCACTCTTGTTATACAGATGAGTAAAAAAGATGCATCAAAAGGTGAAATGACTTTTTCAGTACTGTGCAGTTAATGACAGACTGAAAGGAGAAACCAGATCACAACATTTTGATTTCATTTTCTCTGTTTATGCATTTTCTCTTTTTGTCCATTGCTTCTCATTATTATTATTTTTATTCTACTTGCTTGGGATTTAATTTGCTCTCCCTAAATTTCTTTGCATGGAAACTCAGATCATTGATTTATGTTTTCTTCTCTAACATAGGCATGTAAAATTATACATTTCCTCTAAGCACTCTAGCTGGATCCCTAAAATTTTGCTGTTTTATTTTTCATTTGGTTCATTTACTTTTGTCAAACAATGACCTGTGGTACCATCCCAACACCAACAGTAAATTCCAAAATTGCAATGCAATGAAGAAATTCTATTCAGTGCCAACAGCTCAATTGTGAAACAGTACGGCTGTGGGCAGCTCAGGAGTGTTATAGAGTGTGGTTGTAAAGCAGATGGCAGCACAGCTTCCCTGGGGTAAGGTGACCACAGGTGAGACCTCGCTGGCTAGACAGCTCTGCTCTGCTCTGCCTGCTCTGGTCTACTGTGTTCCAGCAAGACATCCTCTGTGTTTCCTCATCGATGGGGAAAAGAGCCTTCAGTTTTTGATGGAAAAGGAAAGTGCTCTCCCAGGCAGAGCTGATTTATATAAAGAGAAGTGCCTACGCCTGGTAGCTGATAGGTGTGCCCTCATGCAAATAAGGATTTAGAATAAAACTTCTAAATCATTGAAGTTTTTTTTTAATGTACATACATTTTTTCTATTTATCCATTACAGTTGATGGTCAAATTATTTTATATTAGTTTCAGTTGTACAGAGTAGTGGTTAGACATTTTATAATTTACCAAGTGATTATCCCTGTAAGTCTAGTACCACCTGGTACGTCAGTACATTACTGGCTATATTCCTCATGCTGTACTTAACATCCTGTGACTCCTTTGTTACAGCCAATTGGTATTTCCTAATCCCTCCCCCTTTCACCCAGTCTTCCAACCCCACCCCCCATCTGGCAACCATCAATTGTTCTCCATAACTATGAGTCTGTTTCTGTTTTATTTGTGCATTTATTTTATTCTTTAGCTTCACAATGTAAGTGAAATCAGATGGTATTTGTCTGGCTTATTTCACTTAGCATAATGTCCTTTAGGTCCACCCATGCTTTATAAAATGGTAAAATTTCAGTCTTTTTTATGACCGAGTAAAATTTCATTTTATATTAGCCCCCCTTCATTATCCAAATAGTCTGTTGATGCACACGTGAGTCAGTTCCATACCCTAGCTCATATAAATAATGCTGCAAAGAGCATAGGGTGTGTGTATGTTGCTGATTGCTGTTCTGGATTTCCTGAGATACATATCTAGCAGTGAAATTGCTGGGTCATAAGTTACTTCTATATTTAATTTTTTTAGCAACTTCCACACTGTTTCCCACAGCAGTTGCACCAACTGAAATACCTCAAAGAATGCACAAGAATTCTCCTTACATTCTCACCAGCTCTTGTTTGTATTATTGTTTATGGTGGGGAAGGTGACTTGCATTATTATTATTATTTTGCATGTGCATGTCCAGTTCTCCCAACACTATTTATTGAATAAACTGTCTTTACCCCAGCGTGTATTCTTGCATCCTTAGCCATGTAATGACCATATAGGTATGGGTATATATCTGGACTCTGTTCTCTTCCATTGATGTATGTGGTTTTTCTTATGACAGTACCATGCTGTTTTGATTACTATAACCTTGTAGTAGATTTTGATTTCAGGCAGCATGATATCTTCAACTTCGTTCTTCTTTTGCAACATTGCTTTGGCTATTCAGGTTCTTTTGTGGTTCCATATGCATTTTTGCATTACTTGTTCTAGTTCTGTGAAAACTGTCTTTGGTATTTTAATAGGTATTGCATTGAAGCTACAGCTTGCTCTGGGTAGTGTGGACATTTTAATGATGATAATTCTTCCTACACACAACCATGATATATGCTTCCATTCATTTGTATCTTCAATTTATTTCTTCAATGTCTTATAATTTTCCAAGCACAGATCATTTACATCCTTAATTAAATTTACTTAGGTGTTTCTTTAATGCAATTATAAATTGTTTTCTGTCTTTTTCCCACAGTCCATTCGCAGTTAATATAGTAGTACTTCATGAAAATGTAGACCTCCTGCAACCATATAGGCCCATTTCTCCTTCTGTGTTATTTATATATTTATATATTGCATATATATGCATGCCCATAAGACAATGATGTAACTTTTGCTCTAAATAGTCATGTATTATTTGTCATATATAATAAACTTTTTAAGAAAAGAAAAATATCAGAGAAAATACTTGTATTTACCCAGCTATTTACCATCTCTGATGACTTTCATTGCTGAGTATCCGTTGTTCTATTAGATATAATTTCCTTTTAGTTCAAAAAACTTCCTTTAGCATTTTTCTTATACTGCATGTCTGCTGGCAACAAATTCCTAATTTTATCTGAAAATATTTTGCTTGCACTCTGAAAGAATATTTTCACTTGATTTTAGAATTGTGGGTTGAGTGTTTTTTTCTTCCATTACTTCAAACATGGTTATTTCACTCCCTTCTGATCTCTAGTTTCTGATGTCAAGTTGGAAGTGAATTCAAATGTTGTACCCCCGCCTGACCAGGTGGTGGCACAGTGGATAGAGCATCGGACTGGGATGCAGAGGACCCAGGTTCGAGACACTGAGGTCGCCAGCTTGGGCACAGGCTCTTCTGGCTTGAGCAAAAAGCTTACCAGCTTGGACCCAAGGTTGCTGGCTCGAGCAAGGGGTTACTCGGTCTGCTGTAGCCCCCCGGTCAAGGTACATATGAGAAAGCAATCAATTAACAACTAAGGTGTCACAATGAAAAACTGATGATTGATGCTTCTCATTTCTCTCTGTTCCTGTCTGTCCCTATCTCTCTCTCTGACTCTCTCTCTCTGTCCCTGTAAAAAAAAAAAAAAATGTTGTACCTCTATTTACATATAATATGTTGCTTTTCTACTGCTGCTTACTAGATTTGATTTTTAGCTTTGACTATAACAATTTGCTTCAGTGTGGCAGTCTCTATCCTTTTTGCTGTTTGATCAGCATCTTAAATCTGTAAACGTCTTTCATTAGATATGGGAAATTGTCAGCCACTTTTTAAAAAGAAAACTTTTTTTCATGGTCTAATTCTCTATTTGTTCTCCTTCTAAGAAGACTCCAATTTCATGTTACACCATCCGAGTACATCCAACAGGGGCCTATGATCACTTTATCCCATTTTTCTCTCTATTCTTGACATTAGATAACACCCACTGATCGGAGGGTGGTCTCAGTTCATTTTCTACCTTTTGTTTGTTTCATTTTCCTTTTTACTCATATGTTTGGTAATTTTGGGTATTATTCTAGACATGATAAATGATAAATAACCTGGATCCTGTTGTATTCTTTTGGTTTAACAGGCAATTATCTTCACTGAACTTGAACAGCAAATTCAGTTTCTTAAATGTTAACTTTGATCTCAGTTCAATTCTTTGTCTTTAGCTGAACTGTTCTGAGTCTGTTCATGAAATTGCTGTCCAGAGGTATCAGCCAGGGACCAACAGAATTTGGGGATCTCTTCACTGTTTCTTTTTTAAAGTTCTTCCTCTCTCTCCTGTAGCTGCAATTTTCTGGGTATAATATTCTAAGTCCTTACAGCAGAAAGACCATCAGTTCTTCCATTTGTTCCCCTGTCACCGTACTCAATGTGCCATGTCTACCTGGTTCCTGGCTAAAGACCACAAAAATAGAAAATCAGTCTATGTACCTTCAATAGTGTAAGTGTAGATACTGACTGCTTCTGGTAACTCCTTAGTGCATTTAGGTTATAGCTTTATGATTTATGGCCAGAGGTTATAGCTGTTATCTGCAAATGTCAATTTAATTCTCCAGCAAGGTGAATTAGAACTCAGCATCTTTTGAAACATTAAGCTTTACTCTATATTGCTGTATATTTCTACAATAAGTATAATTTAAAGTGTTAATAATCCTAGTGTATATAATTAAAGGGTAATGACTTTTCTGTTTAAAAAAATCTCCTTTTATACAGATTATTTTCCCCCCCGAGACTTACTTCTACAATTTTATTCACAACATAGAAGGGAATAATTGTTTAATCTGCTAGAATATGTATCTACTGTGAATATCAGCAACTACCCTTATTTAAGAGAACACTGTAGCTATTATTTCTCATTAAGTGATCTATGAGCATTCATTCTTTCAAGTTCTTTTTTTTTTTTTTACAAGGAAAGAGATAGAGTCAGAGAGAGAGAGAGAGAGAGAGAGATGGGGACAGACAAACAGGAACGAAGAGAGATGAGAAGCATCAATCATCAGTTTTTCATTGTGACACCTTAATTGTTCATTGATTGCTTTCTCATACGTGCCTTGACCGTGGGCCTTCAGGAGACCGAGTAATCCCTTGCTCGAGTCAGCAACCTTGGGTCCAAGCTGGTGAGCGTTTTGCTCAAGCCAGATGGGCCTGCGCTCAAGCTGGAGACCTCGGGATCTCGAACCTGGATCCTCCGCATCCCAGTCCGATGCTCTATCCACTGCACCACTGCCTGGTCAGACTATGAGCATTTATTCTTAAGAAAAATGCTTCAGCCTACATCGTTTTATTGTAGCAGTACATGCAGACAAACACAGCTGGTACTTATTGTGTTCCCTGGCCTCCTGCAGGTGTCTAATACTACTCACTCCCCAGTCATCTCCTTCTAATCATGAAAGAATTTGATATTAGTTACCTGCACTTGTTCAATTGATTATACTTTAGTATAAATGAGCTGGGTTATTCATTGGCTACCTTTGTGTGTTTTCCCTCTTTAAATTTTTTATTATGAAAAATTACCAGTGTATCAAAAGTAAAGATAAGACTATAATAAAGCATCATTTACCTAAAACTGAGACTCAGAAATTATCAACTCATGGCCATGCTTACTTCACCTACATCCTACTCTCTTCACCCACTCTCCACTGATACCTCCTTCTGCTCTTTTTGAACCAAATCCCAAATATCTTATCATGTTATTTGTAAAGAGTTAAAAAATAATCAACACACATTCAATGAACTATATTTTACAACAGTTTCGTTCATAGCAAAATTGGGCAGAAAGTACAGAGATCTACACTTTCTCCCTCAGACATTAATAGGCCCCTGGGTTGTCAATATCTCCACCGTGTGGTACATTTGTTACAACTTATGAACCTACATTGACATATAACCCAACGTCCATAGTTTATATTAGGGCTCACTCTTGGTGTTGTACATTCCATTGGATTGGAGAAATGTGTAATGACATGTACTCACTATTCTACTACCATATAGAATAATTTGACTACCCTAAAAATTTTGTATACTCAACCTACTCATCCTTCCTTCACTACTAATCCCTGATCTTTTTACCGTTTCCATATTTGCCTTCGCCAGAATGTCAAATAGTTGGTTTCATACAATAAGTTGCCTTTTTAGTTTGGTATCTTTCAGTTAGTAATATGCACTTAAGGTTTCTCCCCCTTCATGTATTTTCATGCATATGCTAAATATTTTCACAGTCATGGAAAAACCATTTGTTGGAAAGACTATCTTTTTTTCATTGTGTTACCTTTGCTCCTTTGTCCAAGGTCAGCTGACTGTAGTTGTACGGGTTTATTTCTTAGCTATGTAGTCTGTGCCGTTGATCTCTTTGTCTATTCTTTTGGTAATACCACACTGTTATGGTCACTGTAGCTTTACAGTGACATTTTATATAACATATGTTATTTACAAAGAGTTAAAAGGTAATGACTTTAAAAAATCATAACCACATGTAATTCCTTTATAAAAATGTTTAAATATTGTTAGAATGTTGTTTAAACTTTTCCAATTGTTTAATTTAAAAAATAATTTGTTGGTTCAATTCAAATAATATTCATACAATACAATTAATTGATAAATACCTGAAATATATTTTATTATACAGGATACCCTCTGGCCTATTCCCTCTAATTTGTTTAAAATTTCTTTGTTAAAGAAAATGGAGTTGTTTACTTTAGAGTTCTCTGCAGTATAAGTTTTTCTGATTGTCCATTAATATGTTCTTCTATCCCCATAATTCCTGTAAATTAAATAGCTATAGATTTCCAAATTTCAAGTTTCTTTTGTTGTTGTTGTGTGTGTATGTGTGTGTGTGTTTTTGGCAAGGATACGTCATTAGTGTATTGTAAGAGATGTTTCTAAAACAGGAATAAAAGATATTACCTGCATGTGAATCCTGATTTGGTACCTTTAGCATCCAGGGATGGGTAGCGGATTCATCGAAATAGAAGGTCCATGGCTTCTCTCCACTAAGATTCCCTTCAATTTTTTAAAAGTTGCAGTAAACAATCATATCTTATGAGGAACAAATCTGAAAACCATACGCATGTAAACAGTTTGGTATATTATGATCAAATAAAACAAACAAAAAGCTAATCTTAACTTTCAGTTATAAAGGGCAGACTGAAACCACAGAGTAACATTAGCTCTAACCAGAACTACAAAAATGACAGCGAAGTTTTGTATGTGTGTGCATGTGCATGTGTATACACAGCACACATACTGTGTTTGTCTATACATGCAGTCAATACACTGCATATAATAGTGTATATAACTATATATAGTTAATATTTGTTAAATATATATATAAAAGGCATACATCCACAAAGAAAAAGATAATAGGAGAGGAAATAATAGCTATAAAAGTTTGAAAGCAGATTTAGCAGATTTAAAAACATCGGAGCCTAAACTGGCAGAATGTACAACAAAGCTACAATCTAATCTATACTGCAAAATTCCCCAAAGGCTCAAGAACTCATAGTAAGGGAAGTTCTGAAAATTGGGATAGAGTTCGGGCTAACACCAAATAATCAGTTTAAAGACTGTTTAAGCAACAGCTAGAGGTTTCCAGGTCTCTTTCTTCCCACACAGCTGGGCAATGCTCTCTATCTTCCCACTCCAGGAGAAGACCAGATCTTTGTTCTCCAAAGAAATAAAGGCAGAAGGCCATGGGATACCAAATTCAGTTGATAGCAAGGGTACTGTCCTAACAAAAACAATATTCCAAGCCTTCTTCCTCTTCTTCCTTCCAGAAGGCACGAGATTGAAAGAACACTCTCTGGTCTCTATGAAATCTTACCAGCCTAGGAAAATGACCTAAATATAATAATGTTAAGAATTCCCCAATGGAAAGGGCCATCCATCCTACCCAAACTGAAGCTCAGTTATAAGCCCATGGTACTACATGGAGCTTACACTGCAACCCAGCTTTTGGTGCTCTATTGATGAATATGAATAGGTAGCCAAACATTGCAAGAAATCTGAAGAAGGCTATGACAATTATTCTAGTATCAAAGACAAAACAATAAGGCAAATTGTATATGATACAAAAAAGAAAACTTCTAAAAGATTATTATTAATCCCAGAGAAATAAGAAATAAAAAGCATTCAATAAAAGACTATTTGGAGAACCAAAAACTTCTTATAAATTAAAAAAAAAAACAGCAGAAAACAAAATATCCAACAGAAAGGTTGTATGATAAACGTGAAGAAGTTTCTCAGAAAGTAGAATAAAGAGAAAAGATATAAAACATGAGGAAAATATTTTAAAACTTTTATGAAGGACCAGGATAGAAGATTCAACTACTAAAGATAAAGAAAAAAACAGGAGTAGAGGGATTCAAAGAAATAATTAAAGAAAACTCCTAGAATCTAAAGACATTAGACTCACCACTAACAATATAAAGGCATTACACCTAGAACATTATGAACTTTCAGAAAACTGGGAAAAGAAGAAGGTTCTATAAGCAGAGAGGGACAAAAAGACATTGGAGAGCAACAGTGCAAAGGCTTGATAATTCTGAGGAAAAGTAATTTCTAATCTAGAATTCTATATCCAGCCAAGCAATCATAAAGATTTTCATCATATATTCAAGTTCTCAAAATTTTTACTTCCCATATACTCTTTTTTGAGAAAGCTACCAAAGCTTTCTCAATGAGGGAGCAAATGAAGAAAGAGAACAGCATGCGACACAAAAGCAATTGGTCCAACACAGAAGGGAGGCAGCCAGAAAAAAATTCCAGGGCAAAAATATTGATGGGAGATCCCAAAATGACAGGCATGAGGCTGACCTAGAGAACACCAGTCCAAACTGGGCAGCTGTGGGTGAGATTGCTCAAAATAAACTTGATGAACTACCTAAGCATTTGAACATAGTGTAAGGACATTTGCATAACTTGGTTTGAAGAAGTTCCAGAATGAGTGAAAACTACAAAGAAAGCATAGAACATGCCTGACCAGGTGGTGGCGCAGTAGACAGAGCATCGGACTGGGATGCAGAAGGATCCAGGTTCGAGATCCCGAGGTCGCCAGCTTGAGCACAGGCTCATCTGGTTTAAGCAAAAAGCTCATCAGCTTGGACCCAAGGTTGCTGGCTCCAGCAAGGGGTTACTCGGTCTGCTGAAGGCCCGTAGTCAAGGCACATATGAGAAAGCAATCAATGAACAACTAAGGTGTCGCAAAAAATACCCTGATGATTGATGCTTCTCATCTCTCTCCATTCCTGTCTGTCTGTCCCTATCTATCCCTCTCTCTGACTCTCTCTCTGTCCCTGTAAAATAAAATAAAATAAAGTTGTGCCCTATTATATACCAATGGTACCATGGGCCTATAAAAAAAAAAAAAAAGAAAGCATAGCACATATAAAAAGTACAATAGGAACGTACAAAAAATACTTAGTATATTACTGGCTTAGTACCAAATGGCATTTACAAAGGCACACTAACTTGAACACTGAATTATGGTCAAACCAAAATGAACGTACTTGGGGGAAAGGTCAAGGGAAGTGTGGGTGTGGTAGAGGCAACAAAAGAGTTAAGTTCTCATCTGCTGTAAGAAGACCTGTTAAGACAGTGACATAAAATCAAAAGAACCAGATTAGCTAAAAGAGTTAAGAGTAGATGGCTTTAGGAAGCAGGAAACCCAAAACACCCAGATCCCAATTGTAAGATATTCATTGTTATGTATTTATAACCAAGCTAGTACAAAAAGGCTTTCATTGATACATATAATAAAACTAAATTGAATACCCTGGCCAGTGGTTCAATGGATAAGAGTGTCGGCCTGGCTTATGAACATCCCAGGTTCAATTCCCAGTCAGGGCACAGAAGAGAAGCGACCATTTGCTTTTCTTCCCCTTCTGCTTCCCCTTCTCTCCCTCCTCCCCTCCTGCAGCCAGTGGCTCAATTGGGTTGAGTGTCAACCTGGGTGCTGGTTCAAGCAAGTCAGCCTTAGGCACTAAAAATAGCTCGGCTGATTCCAACACAGGTTCCAGATGGGATTGCCAGGTGGATCCACACTTTGGGTGCATGTGGGAGTCTCTCTCACTATCTCCTCTCATCTCACTTCAAACAAAAACAAAAAAAAAATGAAAACATGAGTGAGTAGAAAATGAGATGATATCAGCACACAAAAAGTATGACTATAAGAATATGCAACTTGCATTTAAAGCAAAGCTAAAATTAAAATTGCTGCTCTAATTGTAGTACGTGTGTCAAGTATTCTGTATATCTTTTATATTTTCAGAGCATTTATAAATCCATATGAAAATCTTTATTATAGTATTGCTAGGTAAATGTTTAATGACAAAATATACACAAGTTTTGATCTATAGTAAGGCATAATTATTTCAACATACATTAAATATAGTTAACTTTACTTATTTTAGAAACCTAATTATTTAAAAGCTGCTAATTTCTAATTTTCAGAAACCCCATTATATTATCCTTCTGCAACTAATAATAAACATTCCACACCACGTAATCATGAAACAAACATGGCTGTCTTTCACAAAGTCTAGAATTAAGAAGTAATCTTCCCTATTCATCCCCTTTAAGAAAACTGCATGCCAGGTTGACAGCAACAGGACAGTGACTCAGGGAGTTGTGCCTACTGCAATGATGCTTGTTTTGTAATGCTGGCATCATTTCTAGAACATGCCACTGTAATGGTACACATACTGAAAGTCTTAGTAAAGACCAAATTATTTCTAATACTTTTCAGCACTGAAGTGAGCTGAACTTTGCTAACTGACATGAAGCTAGGCTGACCACACGGACAAGGATGTGCTAAACCCCAGCACCACTGGTGTGTGAAATCAAGCACCTTTGAGTAACTTACATTTTTTTCTCAGCTACTTCTTTGTAAATTTGCTCTAGGGCTTTCAGAATTCTTCCTACACTATATTCAGACATTTCCTCTTAACTACTAAATTGTTCTTTTGTACCTTAAGCAAGTCTTAAAATTCCCCTTTCTTCCAAGAAGTCCCTTTGACTTGCTGGCATAGCGGTCCTTGAACCACCTTATTACAGTGTGGGGGTTTATGTGTCTACTCTGAGCTATAAAAGCACTCACCTGTTCCTATTCTGCTTAACTTTTATTATCCTCTTGCATTTATGTGCTTCCCTTAGCTATGTCACTGGAGAAGGAACAGCAGAAAGCATGTTCTGCTTGAAGGAAAAACTGGCAGTGATATGTGAAGGGGCAATGGAGCCAGACAACTCTGAGTGTGACACAGATCCTGCCCTTTCCAGCCTTGTCATCTTAGAGAAGTCGCCAACCCCTCTTGAAGCCTTGATTACCTCATCTGTGAAACAAAAATAATACCACCTAGCTCATAATGTTTTGTTTTAAAATTTAGATTTGAAAATAACCCAAGTGCCCATGAGTAGATGAGTAGATAAAAAAAAAAATGGTACATTTATACAGTGGAATACTATATGGCCATAAAAGGGTATCTTACCTTTTGCGACAGCATGGATGGACCTGGAGAGCATTATGTTAAGTGAAATAAGCCAGTAGGAAAGACAAGTACCATATGATTTCACTCATAATGTTTTCATAAAGCTCTTGGGAGTGCAAAGTAAGATAATTTAGTGCAGTGCCTAACAAACGGTAAGGCCCCAAGTGGAAAATTAACAGGACACCTGATAAATGCTTTCTGACAATAATGAAACAAACATAAGGTAAATTGGAATTTATTAATTCTGATTGTTAAAATTAGACTGATAAAAAGTTATACAGCTGCCTGACCTGTGGTGGCGCAGTGGATAAAGCGTCGACCTGGGAACACTGAGGTCGCCAGTTCAAAACCCTGCACTGGTCTGGTCAAGGCACATATGGAAGTTGATGCTTCTAGCTCGTCCCCCCTTCCTTCCTTCCTTCCCCCCTTCCTTCCTTCCTTCCTTCCTTCCCTCCCCCCTTCCTTCCTTCCTTCCTTCCTTCCCCCCTTCCTTCCTTCCTTCCTTCCTTCCTTCCTTCCTTCCTCCCTCCCTCCCTCCCTCCCTCCCTTCCTTCCTTCCTTCCTTCCTTTCTCTCTTTCTCTCTTTCTCTCTCTCTCTCTCCCGTTCTCCCTTTCTTCCTTCCTTTCTTTCTTTCTTTCTTTCTTTCTTTTTTTCTCTCTCTCTCTCTCTCTTTCTTTCTTTCTTTCTTTCTCTCTCTCTCTCTCTCTCTCTCATTCTGTGTCTCCTCTCTAAAAAATGAATAAATAAAAAGAAAAAAAAATCAAAAAAGTTATACAGCTAATGGAAATGTTGAAATAAAGATGCTTAGGGAAAAAATGTCAGTTAATTGTGTCTTCTAGTGAAGATACATTCTTTATTGGCCAAATGCTCTATACGATATATTTAAAATAACACAAATATTCAGGATTGTAGTTTTGTAATTTAATCCATAGTCATGTTAGGTACAGTGGTTAATATGCTTAAGAGACACAATATTTTGCATATCAAACACATTCATAAAAGACTAAACTTTCACTTCTAGTTACTATGATTCCCTCCCCCCCCCCTAGCCCCCGTGTATGATAAGAACAAACATGACACTGACTTACTTCAAATAATGGATACTGTATACAGCTAGACTGTACTTTAAAATTAGTTGTATTAACAAAGATATTAACTTCAGCATTAAAAAAGGAGATTCTGTGATACCCAGAGAAAAATGTGAAAACCCTGACACACAGACTGCAGAGTTATTCAGTGTCCTGAAGCGATGCATGATGGGAGTGCAGTAGAGGTTAACCTGGAGGACCTACCATGACCTGAACAAACGCCCCCGGCCAGTGGTGCATCAACAGCTCTTCCAGCCCCTGAATGAGGAGCATATCTACCTTCACTGCCTCAGGAAACAGCTTCTGAGGAGCGGTCTTCTCTCAGCAACAGGGTGAGATACATCAGTGGGTAAGAAGGGGAGAGAAAAGGAGCTGCCTGAGGGGACGGAACAGGCAGCTGTGGGCCTGGTTTGTCCCTTAGGAGACACTGAAGACTGAAGCTGTTCCAAACAGCACCTACAGGGCATCCCAGCCCCACCACACATAATGGGACAGCGAAGACACTGACCTACAGCATTGTTAAAATAGGACTGAGACAAAAAAGAAAGCTATAGTGATAAGATGTTTAATGTTTTGGATTATGAAAAACAAAAATTAGGCAGCAAATGGACATCTGGACCACAAATAATCTACCCCAAACAGAATATTATTTTAAATGCAGATCACAGATTTTCTAAAAATCTACTTCAATAAGGAGAGTTGGAGCTACTTGTATGAAGTAAAAAATTTAAGTACAGCTGTATAGCTTAGGACTTAAAGCTCTAAAGATGTCTAAATATAACTTTCCAAATCTCTTCTTAACAATCTGTCCTTGTGTCTTAGAAGCTACTGATGTTAAAATATTAGTAGGTGAGACACTGAAAAATGCTTCAGTATACATCACATGTCATCTCAAAAACACTCCTGTAATAATAATTCTTCCTGCAGCATCGACCATGAAACAGTTAAGAGGGAAAAAATAATACATATAGTCATATGGGACCTAATATAATAAAAATGACAAAACAAATACTGCTTGGGAATTTCAGATAAGGGTATTTTGGTTGAAATAAAACAAACACCAACATCTTTCTAAGCTACTAACTCAGGGGAAAAAGAGAGAGAAAGAGAAATTGCAAACCTAATGCTTTATATGCAAATACCCTTACGGCACTTAAGAAACAGTAATTTTATTACTTTTATCTCTAGCTTGCCCCTATTTTGGAGGTGTTTATGTTTTCATCATGGTTGAAGAAGCAGTTTGGAAACAGGCGAGCTGCAAGTGCATACTGCTCTTGAACTTGTTCAGCAGCTCTTCCAGTGACCTGCAGGAAACACACACCATTTTACAATCTGACAGAAGAAAACATGCAGAGAGCCAGCTGCCTTATTTACCTATGGATTCTTAGTAACAGAAACAAGTCACTTACAGAAGTTACTAAAAACGAAGATACATATCTGTTTCTACACAAAAATCTTCCTCTTGTTTCCTTCAACAAGATTAATTAGGTTCCTCCTTAAAACAGATTGTTTGCACCTGTACATTTTCTTCACTTTTCAAAAATGTACATACACTAAAATATACTCTTTTGGACATACAGTTCTATAAATGTTGACAAGCACATCTCAGCAGCTTAACAATTCCCGTAACAGGATGCGGACTGGGTCCCTCTTCCCGACTCTCTCGTGCTACCCCTTCTAAGCCAGCTTCCCTTTGCGCCCGCTTGTGCTCCTTGATCTGTCTAACATCTGTTCCTCTTATTTTACATTTTTGTCTCCAACAATATTGACAAGTGGTAAACTGAAGTGAATTAAGCACCAGAAGAACAGGGTTACTTCCACTGGGCAAATTACGCTACAATTTGATAACTCAATGTGTTTCCTTAACTTGTCTGATATGTCCATAACATTTTAGGGCCAAAAGCAATCTTAGATTCATCTGGCTCAGATGAAGCAACCAAGTGGGCTCACTGGTACTGAGGTCAAAAGATTATTTCATGGTTTAACAATGCTCAATATTAGAACACTGTCCCAATACTAGATCTAAAATCACAGTCCCCATCCAGGACAATAGCAGGGTGGCTATTGTTATTGACTTTCTCCCCCAAAGCACTAGCCTTTTAAGCCATGTTCTGAATGTTAAGAATAATAGTAATTGTTTTTATATTTTAAAATGTATTTTTCTATTTATAAACTTATTCTTTAGTTATGAACATATTTATATTAATGAACATATTTATTATATATTTATAAACATATTTTTATTATGAACATTTTTTTTAAATTAAAAAAATTCCCATAGATTTGAGAGGGAGGGAGAAAAGGAGGGAGAGAAACGTTGACTCGTTTTTTCTATGAGGTGTTCCATTGAGCTGTGCACTCACTGCCCTGCTCTGATGGGGACTGACCCCGCCGCCTCTGGTGTGCCAGATGGACGATTTATCCACTGAACTACCTGGCCAGGGCCTGAACATTTTTATCTTAAAGAAATGAAAAGGTTAGTGTAGAAGGAGGTAGGAGAAGGGCAGACAGGGCTGCAGGTGTAAGCACTGTTAGTACAGCCACCCTTTAGGGACACGAAAGCAAAGGAGCTGTCTGCTACCCTTCCTTCCCAGACCAGCCCAGCCCAGGTCTCCATGTTGGTGCAGTAGCAAAAATCTATAGTCTCTGCTGCCTCAGTTGAGGACAGGCTGGGAACTGGTTAAATTTACCTGGCCTCGATTTTGTCTCAGGTCAGAAATTTTTGTCCTTTGAGTACCAAAGTCTAAAGTGACTGAGACAATCAGTACAGTATTAGTGAAACATATATAATTTTACTGTATCATATTTACAAATCTACTCTTCCTTAATACTTTATATTACTTAGAGCACAAAGCTGTACATTGCCGAGCTACTCAAAGGAAAGAAATCACTGTGCTCTGCATTTTACTACGTTGTCTTCTTTTACATTTCCCTAAGTAGTCTTAAAATTTTAAGACAATGATATAGTTGAATAAATGAGTCAAAATAAACTTCCTTATGATGTCTTCTATACTGTTTAGTTAAAACAAGAAAAGAGCTAATTTCTAAATTGCCAAAAACCCAGCAGTAAGGTTTTCCCTTACTCTGTCACTTGACAGACAAGCAAGGCATAGCTGGCATAATGCATACTATTAAGAGCTATTAAATACAACTCCTCCTTAAATCCAAATCATTATTTATAAAAAGAGCACTTTTATGTAACAGAATCTTGTGCAAGACACCTCTCTGGCCCCTGAGAAGGGCACACAGCACTTACTTTTTGTCCGCTCCACTGGAAAGCGGAGGCAGGGCATCCAGAGCCTGTTTAAAACTAGACCTGAAACACAAACAGCAACATTTATAAACATTTTATGTCTCTATGAGGAATTAGAGCATCATGAAAAATTCTTCAGTGTATCTTAAATATAAAACTAGTAGTGTAAACCTGTGCAACATGTAGAAGTGAGAAAAAGTACAAGTGAAAAAACAGAAAAAGTTCAAGTGAGGGCAGAGCTAGCAGAGGCTTTGTAGGAGCAGAGTCAAATATTCAAGTAGGAAACGGAACTTGACGGGAAAAGCTAAAGGAGACTGAATTGTATAAAAAGTGCTACTTGTGGTAGATGGAAACCTAATGTAGGTAGACATTTAATTTTTTTTAGAAAGTCCTTACTTCCAAAACAAAACTGAACTCTAGATAAAGCAACTGCTAAGAAAGGAAGGAAATGAAGTGGAAGCGTGGTCTTGTGAAGGACCACACAAATGGGGACATTTCTGTGTACAGGGCTGGACTTACAGCCAATATTTTATAACAACTGAACATAGTTTTTATAAAATTCAGCTATTATTATTTTTAAAATCTGTAGGATAATGATATATAAAATTCAATATTATTTCATTTCATGGAAAAGTAATTTTAAACACACCAATTTGATATGTCTAACTTGTTAATGTAGAAAGTATACCAGAAAAATGACTGAATCAAATGAAAAGCATTTTAGGGGAGCTATTTGGTACTAACTTGGACCATGCACTAAGAAACAGTTGACAGAGATGAATAAATAAATATAATTATTCATGACTTCAAAGTGATCTTGGATTTTGTATTGTAAAAGCATCTTCATCAGTATACCAGGAAATAAAGTTTTGAGTAGTATTTCTCAATCTAGGGGCAGGTACCCTAACAACATATAAAGAGACTGCTAAGTCCCAATAGAGTTAAGAAAACTGGCACTACATGGCTTCAGTTACTCCTGGTGGGGGCAGGTGTGCATGCAAAGATGCATTATGGCTTGTGGGAATGCTTAGCTCCCCCACAATATGAAATTGCCCTCCCCCCCAATTTATCCTCATGTTGAGAGAAGTCTCTGCCATATCTCCACAAGCACCACGTTTCTTGTAAACCTCTTCTCAATCAAAACAAATATGATGCTATTATTCTTTATTTTTACATTATGACAATTATGACGATACCACCTATTATTTGTAGTGCATCAACAGTTTAGAAGGTGACTTGACATATTTTTTCATTTAATTTCCCCAAAGATTTGCCTAGAAAGTATTACTATATATTTTTTTATAATGAGGAACTCAGGCTATGAAAGGTGAAGTTAGTGAGAATAAATACATAGGTACCTACACATGGCACACATACACATCAAATGTGGAAGAAACACTTTCTATCATCTGTTACTTAGTGCTTTGTGCAGAAAAAAAGTGACTGGGAAAAGGTGAGGTTAAATAATTAACATGGGAACCATTTAGAAATGGCTTTGGGGCAGCCACGATGAAGAGAATAAGAAGCTAACATTTTTAGGAAAAAAGTTAAGAAGCCTTTCAGATTTAATAGTGAGAATAATGGCACAAGTCATGCTATCAAAAGATAAAAATATATGAGTAAGTATATTGCACAAAATATCCTTAAACATTTTATTAGTATACTACTTGGTTTTTTTCTTGTGCACATTAACAGTGTAACAACCCAAAGCTTCATAGGTAATGTTGCCAGTGGTGTAAACAACTTTGTCAAAGTAAGTAGTGCTGTTTCAGTTCTCCTACTGATATTTCAATGATAGGAAATCCTGACTTTCATTCAAAACAGCTAAAACTTATCATCAGATTTCCACTACAAATTTTTTCAGAGAAACCACAAGGCTTCCACTTATGCTGATAATTACGGTGCTTGAACTGTCCTTCAAAGTCTGCTGTGGATAGACTCAATTCTTATTTTCTCCTTTTGTAAAGGAGAATGTAATGCTCTGCTACACCATTTATGAGACTGAGTTATCTTATAGAATGAAAAACATAAAATTATACTAAATTGCCTGACCAGGCAGCGGTGTAGTGGAGAAAGTGTTGGACTGGGACACGGAGGGCCCAGGTTTAAAACCCTGAGGTCACCGGCTTGAGCGCAGGCTCATACGACTTGAGCGTGGGATCACAGTCATGACCCCATGGTCGTTGGCTTGAGCCCAAAGGTCACTGGCTTGAAGCCCAAGGTTGCTGGCTTGAGCCCAAGGTTGCTGACTTGAGCCCAAGGTTGCTGGCTTGAGCAAGGGGTCAATCGGTCAGCTGTAGTCCCCTCCCTGGTCAAGGCACATATGAGAAAGCAGTCAATGAACAATTAAGGTGCCACAACGAAGAACTGATGCTTCTCATCTCTCTCTTCCTGTCACTGTCCCTATCTGTCCCTCCCTCTGTCTCTCTCTGCCACACAAAAATATATATTTATATATATACTAAATCTTTTTTCCTTTATATTATGCTATAAAGAACCAGTCTCCTAAGAATCTATTATAGTTTATTATATGTGTATGCTTTTAAATAAAAAAATTTGATCAAATGTAAACATTTTCATGTCACAATATCACAAAAATTCACTCTGATCAGTTTTTACAAAGGACTTCACATGTTAGAAAGGCAAGCTTTATTTTTAATGAAGCACTCCAGAACAAGAACATTTAGCATCTCACTTGCTTTCAGGCGTCAGGTAAACAGCCACAGTATCCCTCAAAGCACAGATTTCAAGCCTCGCCTAAAAATGAAAAAGGGACAATAAGGATCTTTGACAATGATCAAGCAGAAATAGGTTGTAAGGGGAACAGTTTCCAGCCAGTTTATTATGTTGACAGAATACTACAGGCACAAGGTTACTTCTACCCCATGTAATTGCTACTTGTGAACAGACTTGAAAACAGACCAAAAAAATAGGCTATGATAAAATTTCCTTTGACTGAAAATTAATTTATAGTCAAATATGACTTTGTGAATGCAAGGAGCTAGATATCTTGCTATGAGAGGTACAGACTACACAAGGATTTCCCAACAATCTGTATTTACTACCTACCTCGTAAATTTCCTTTCCATTTGCTTGTGAGAGGAAGGAAAGTTGGAAACACTGTTCCTAAATTCTTTTCCTCCACAGATTTAAGGAAGTGAGTTGGCTTACTTCCTTACACCTATGCCTTCTAGCCACACTGACTTTAATCTCAAAGGCTAATCTCTACAGATTCAATGTGATGCCTATTAAAATTAAAATTGGATTTTTTTAGAACAAAAATTGACAAGTTGATTCCAAACACAAAACAATCGTGAAAAAGAATAACACAGTTGGAAAATTCATGCTTTTTGATGTCAAAACTTACTACAAAGCTACAATAATCAAGACAGTGTGAAACTCATATATGGACAGACATATAGGTCAACAAAATAGGATTGAGTATCTAGAAATAAACTTTTACATTTATGATCAACAGATTTTTGACAAGGGAGACCAGTGAATGGGCAAAGAACAATCTCTTCAACAAATGATGCTGAGATAACTGGATATTCTCATGCAAAAGACTGAAATTAGATCCTGTCCTTAACACAAAAATTAATTCAAAAGAGAGCTAAATGTAAGCAATAAAATTATAAAATGCTAGTATAAGTCAGGAGTACATCTTTGTGATGTTGGGCTGGGAAGCCTTCTTAGAAATGACATCCAAGTATAAGCAATAAAAGAAAAAATAGATGAATTGAACTTCATCAAAATTAAAACATTCTATGCTCAAAAGGAAACCATCAAGAAAGTGAAAAGAATGAGATACCACTTTTCATCCCTGAGGATAACATGTATTGGCAAAAATGTAGAGGACCTGGGATTTCATACATGCTGGTAGGAAAATGAAGTGAGATAGCCACTGTGAAAACAGTCTGACAGATTGCTGAAAGATTAAACAGAGTAACCATATGACCTAGCAATTCCACTTCTAGGTATAATACAACTGAAATGAAAACAGATGTCCGCAAAAACCTTAAAAATGAATGTTCACAAAGGCATTCTTCAAAAATTGATTGTGGTCATGATTACACAACTCTGTGAACATAGTAAAAAAAATATCAGAGTTGTATATTCTTTTTATACATTTGTGTGGTATATGAATTATACCTGCACAAAACTTTATTTATTTTTATTGTTTTATTATTTATTTTTTCTTAAATGAGAAGTGGGGAGGCAGAGAGACAGACTCCTGCATGTGCCTGGACTGGGACCTACCTGGCAAACCCCCTATAGTACAATGCTCTGCCCACCCGAGGCTGTTGTTCTGTTGCTTGGCAACCAAGCTATTTTAGCACCTGAGGTGAAGGTCATGGAGCCATACTCAGTGCCTGGGGATCCAACAGAGTCATGGCTGGCTGTTAGAAGGGGAAAAGAGAACTAGAGAGAGAAGGGAGAGAAAGAGGGGTGGAGAAGTAGATGGTTGCTTTTCCTGTGTGCCCTGATGGGAATCGAACTCAAGACATACACGTGTCAGGCCAATGTTCTACCACAGAGCCAATAGGACAGGGCAAAGTTTAATGACAGAAAAGCTATACCTAAAGCTTACACTTGTTTGCAAGTTTGAAGTGTGACTTTACACACAGATCAGTTTCCCTCAGAGGTCTAGAAGAAGAACCTCTGATGCGAAAGCCCACAGCCACCACCTTCAACTCAGGTGCCCCCAGTGTGGGTGATGCTCAGGAAACTATTCTGCAGGAGTGCATGAAATGTAAAACAATCATAAAGGACATGGCTAGTTCTTTAAATCAGAGTTAATTTGAAACTTTTCTGTTTGAAAAGTAATTGTTTGGTTTCATAAGCCTGAAAAATAGTTTGTAACTAGAGAGCATACCTATGACAATTTACCTTTATTGTTTATATTCTAGTTTATGTAAAAATCATACCTTCAAGAAAAAATTTCAAAGAATAAAAATAAGGTAGAACTTTTAGGTGAATATTTTAGAATTAGACAAATCACTGTAAAAGTAATCTTCATGTAGAAATTTCAAACAAGGTGTTTTAATTAACCTATGAATTCTGCCAATTGTAAAAGTTACAGTTATTTCTATAGTATACAAAAAACTGTATGCCAAAAAATATCATGCTAAAAGATCAGCTAAAATCACCAAACTGTCACTTCATTCCTTTCTAAACTGGCTGTCAGGAAGGTTTTGAAGACTGATGCATTGGCCTTTGATGTTAATGACTATTAAAGATCAATAATCTGTAGTTTTTCTCAGAGTTATCTACTCAAAAGGACATTAAAAAGGCATTTTCAAAGGGAAGGAACAAAGCAGGGCAGTTATAATCATTTGAACATTTTCAAAATGAAAAAACGTCTGCCAGGTTCCTAGGAAGTATCAAATATTAGAGGTTGAATAGTCACAGTGGCCAATAGTCTCCTGGATATGTGAAGAGTAAATCCTCACTTAATGTCATCAACAGGTTCTTGGAAATTGTGATTTTAAGAGAAACGATGTATAACAAAATCAATTTTACTGCAGGTTAATTGCTGGAAAAAAGTTTACGGTCATAAAAATAACACCAAACTTCTAAATGAAGACCATAAACACTTCTAATATTAAACACTGAAATAACAGTGAGCTATGTGTACATTTGGGAAAGAATAAAAACCAGTAAGATCGTTATTTTACAACCCTCTTATTCCGTCCAGTTCAGGTGCATTGAACAAAATAACGTTATTGAGGACTTGCTGCATACGAAAAAAGTTCTCCAGCTGATTCAAACGTATATAGACTTTGAATTTTACATTGAATATGCATGATTCTACCACAGCCTCTACCATTAACACTTACTAGCACTATCATTTATCTATCCAACCACCAACCCATCACATTGTTTTGACGTGCTTCACCATGCATGATTAATTATAGTAGACAGCTTTAATTCTTTTGAGTTAAAATTTACATTCTACACAATAAAAAAATATTTTTAATTTTTTTTAAGTGACAGCGGAGGGGAGATAGCAAGACTCCTGCATGCACCCTGACGGGGATCCATCAGCAACTCCCATCTGGGGTTGATACTAAAATCAACCGAGCTATCCTCAGTGCCTGAGGCCAATGCTTGGACCAATTGAGCTATTCTCAGCACCTGGGACTGGCACTTGAACCAATGGAGCCACTGGCTGCAAGAAGATAAAAGAGAGAAAAACGGTCGGGGGAGGGAGAGGGAAAAGAAGAGAAGCAGATGGTCACTTCTCATGTGTGTCCTGGCCAGGAATCGAACCTGGGATGTCTGTATGCTGGGCCAACGCTATCCACTAAGCCAACCGGCCAGGGCCACAATGAACAAATCTTATAGTGTACCATTTGATGAGTTATGACTAATACATAAACCTGAGCAATGAAAACACATATTCAATGGAGAGAACCATCACCCTATGAAGCTCCTTCAAATCCTTCCCATTGACTCACAACTACCCAGAGGAAAGCACTTTCCTGAGAACTTTTTCTATTGTAGATTAGAAACAGATATAGTAACGTGTGTTTCACTCTAAGGCTTCCTTCCCTCAGCTCAAAGCTCCTGAGATTGATCGGGGTACCAGTAGTCTGTCCTCAATGTTGAACAGTATGTTTTTCTAGATGAACATACAACAAGTTTGTTTATTCCGTTGATGGGCACCTGGGTTGTTTCCAGTTTGGGGCTATTATAAAGAAAAGTGATATCAGCATTCTTATGTTTTTTTTCATGAATATATGTGTTTAGTTCCTTTGGTTAAATACCTAGGATTGGAATGGCTAGGTCATAGGAGATGTGTATGTTTAGTTTTCAAAGAAACTGCAAGAGTTTTTCGCAAAGTAGTTGTATGATTTACACTCCCAACAACATGTGAGAGATCCAAGTGCTGATGCTGACCATCCTTTCATGGGCTGACTGGCCATTCTAACTCTTCTGGAAATTGAACTTGCTGTATGCTAGACATTTTGACATTGCCTCTGGGGTCCCTAGAGTTCTGTTAATTTTCCCCCAATTATTCTTTTCTCTGTTTTTCACACAGGATTAATTTCTGTTGATCTATAAATTTACTGGTTTTCTTTTGTCCTCTCTATTCTGCAGTTATTCTGATCTAATGGACTGTAAAAAAATTCATATATACATGTTTTTTTTTTCTATTCCAGAATTTCCATTTAAGTTCCTCTCTTAAGGTTTCTCTTTTTATGCTGAGATTTCCTCTCTTCATTTATTTGAGCATAGTCGCCCTTATATCACTGAACACAACTGCTTTAAAACCCTTGTCTCTGAATTCCAACAATGAGGCCATCTGAAGGCTCTCAGTTGATTGTCTTTCTATTGAAAATGGACTGTTTCCTTGTTTTGTTCCACTGGTACATTTCAATAAATTTGGATTGTATCCTAGACATAGTGCACGTTATGCTGTAGAGAAGCTAGGTTCTGTAATGTGCCTCTGAAGAGTGCTGATTTTGTTTTGCTAATTTCAGCAAGCAGTCTATTTAAACTAAAACTCAAAACACTTGCCTCTTGGGCAGCATTATAACTCTTACTTCAGTTCTTTTAGGTGTAACTGGGCTGGCTGTAGTGCAATCTGGCCAAGCATATATAGTTTAGGAGCCAACTAGAGATTTAAGCAGTGCGTACACACAACTTGTGGCTCTTGCCTTCTGCCCTCTGGGATGCCTTCCTTGCTCTTCTGTAGTTGTGGCTGCCCTTTTCTTCAAGCCTAGAGGATGCAGGTTTTGTGGACTTCTAGGCACCCCTGGGCATGCCTGCAGGCTAACGTCCATTAAAAAATTTAACTTAAGCAGCATTTCTTCCAGAATTACCTACTAATGGTCATTTTTCCAATGTCTTTCTTCATGTTTTTGTTTTTAACATTTAAAAAAATTTATATATTATTTAAAATTACAGTTGTTATGTGTAGGGGGTTGGCCTGATAAGAGCTCCTTTAGCCATTACTGGAGGAAAAATTGCCAGGACCGTTTAAAAACATGCAATGTTTAGGCCACCGAAAGCTCACCTATAGGAAGCCGTACTCCCCTGAGCTGGTGCCCTTGGTTCCTACCAATTTGCTTGTATGCATACCAAGAATCATCTGGTTTATACAAGTTATTGTAATTGTGTAATTTAAAAAACTACCACATAAAGTAATAGAATACAGTGGTCCTTTGTCTACACAGGGGCTAGTTCCACAATGCCCCCGTGATAAGCAAAAATCTGCAAAGTAGCGACCTTATATTTATTTTATTATTTATATATATTGTAAGGCTTTATACATCCTCCCCACACTCTTTATAAACCTTTCCCACACTGTTATTACCCTTTCCCACACTCTTATATATTCCTATGCTCTTAAACACTTTCTATACTCTTATACCTATGTAATTTTAACATATAAAATTCTATATGGGTCCTCACCGGTGAATATACTACAACTTGAATGATGAATTAGCTGTGCAGTACTGATGACAATGAAGATGATGACGATAAGATGATTGTACTGCACAGCCAAGAAGATTTAATATTCTTTTAATGTTTTAATTAATATTTTTATATTGTTTTCAAGTTAAGTTAGAAAATGCTTATTTTACTGCAAAAATAATTAAAATAAAAAATTTACAAAAATACCTATATACCACAAAATCCTGCAATACAGCAAAAAATCCACTATACAAAATTAGGTATTATACAATTTTAAAATCCACAATACAGTGAGACCACGAAGTGAACCATGATATGGCGAGGTACGACTGTACAAGTGTATAGACACAGTTATCTGTCATTCCTATAAAAACTACACTGAATAGGAAAGACAATCATAGTAAATAGCTAAAGTTTATTGTGAAATTAATGCAGTGAAGATAACTATAAACCATAAAGAAAAAAAATCACAGAACTTTAGAGGAAATCTGCATTCAGATGATTTCACCCGAGTCGTTAGGTCTTGCACTGCTGTGAAGACACAGAAACTCTGGAACTTGTAGACAAGGAATGGCTGGTGTGGTTTATGCAGGAGGGACCATGCGGACTTCAATCAGCAGGCCCCATCAAAAACAAACAACGGAAAACTTGTCTGTAAACTTAAGACTGATGACCACAAATGCACCTGCATGTGTAAATAAGGCAAAGGTTTGCTGTGGGACTGGGCAACTTCGGTACCTGCAAGGATCCATGCCTGCTGAAGGACGACACACACTGCAAGAGTCGGCTGAGCTCCTCAGAAACGGCGTCCACCACCTTGGACAGGACCCGAGGCACCAGTTCTTTTGAAATAGTGAACACCTGAGAGGTTTAAATAAGGAGAAATGGTGCATTATGGGGACTTTTTCAAATCTGTTATAAATGAATGCACAAAAAAGTTGGGAAAAAAAGACCACCATAAAAACCATCAAATGAGCCTCCTTCCCCCCTCCCCCCCAGTAACCTGTATCCTTTGGGAACATCTAATGATAGCTTACCTCTGCATGCACTGCAATTATATTCACTAATGCTTCTTTTAAATAGTTCCTGACACCTGAAATCAAGAAGGGGGAGGGAAAAGGCATTTAGTGTAAACACAAGCTGCCTGCCCCTGCCCGGGGGTCACTGAGCACACTGCTACTGCGCACTGCCTTCTAAGGAGAAACAAAGTAACACCACTGTCTGTTTCCTTTTGAGAACCAAATGGAGAAAGGACTGCTTTTGTACCAGCTTTTTAAAAAGGTTAAATTTGATATAGTCCCATTTGTTTATCTTGCCTTTTATTTCATTTGCCCGTGGAGATAAATCGGCAAATATACTGCTGCTACAGATGTCGGAGAGCTTGCTGCCTATGTTTTCTTCTAAGATGCTTATAGTTTCACGGCTTATGTTTAAGTCTTTTATCCATTTTGAATTTGTTTACGGCATGGTGTAAGTTGATGGTCTAGAGAAATGATGACATCGGATCATTTACAACAAAATGGATGGACCTTGATAACATTATACGGAGTGAAATAAGTGAATCAGAAAAAAAAAATCTGAGAACAGCATGATTTCATACATAGGTGGGACATAAAAGTGAGACTATGAGACATGGACAAGAGTGTGGTGGTACGGGATGGGGGAGGGAAGGGAGGGTGGAATAGGGAGAAGGGGAGGGGTATAGGGAAAACCAGATAGAAGGTGACAGAGGATAATTTGACTTTGGGTGATGGGTATGCAGCACAATTGAATGATAAGATAATCTGGAGATGTTTTCATTGTACATATGTACCCTGATTTATTGGTGTCACCCCATTAAAGTTAATAAAAAAGAAAAGGTTAAATTACTTAAGAGTTTTCTTTCATTATTTGTCCATTCTGTCATTGTTTACCTGCTCGATAACTGTTGGTCAGTCTCCTTCAAAACTGAAATTTTAAAACGTTCTTTGGTTTCTTCACATAGTCTACATATGTGTGTACACACACGCAAATTAACAGACAAAAAAAAGACAACAGAAGAGTATTTACCAAAACTTATAAAACATGCTAAATATCTATGATAGCATCATACTTTCAAAGGTAAAAAGTCAAATTATTATGCAGAACAACTATTTTGCTCTTAATTTACTTCTGGGAGAAACTTCTGACAAAACCACATTCAATCTGATTCCATAAAGCAAGTCAAAGACTGAACAAAACACAAGAGTTCATATAGTACAGAATTCATGAACACTATTTCACTCAAAAGCAGGCACATACAAGCTTTAATAGTGTAGGAGTCTGAAGTCAGATTATCTTGGATAAAACTCTAATTTCATAACCTACAAACTGTAACTTTTGCCAAGAAAACTGTGAGCCCAGTTTTCTCTTCTATGAGTGAGTGTAAGAACAATACCTATCTTGTAGGGCTACAGTGAGGATTACAGAAGATATGCATGTGATTGGTCCTGGTATTCACAGGATTCATGAACAGCTTTCATTACAATGCAAGGAAAAATATGTAAAATCAAAATGCTGCTTTATTATAACTGCAAAACAATTTATTTTCACTTGGAGTTGAATATTTCAGAACTCCTTCTAAATTTAATTGCACGTACTGAGAATTCCTTCTCTACAGAACAGGAAAAATACTATTGCACTGTAAAATCATGCGTGTTAACAGTAATGGAGTTAAGGAGAATCTTTTCTCAAATGTCATTCAGGCTACTGATTATGTGGAATGATGCGATAAAGGCTAAGAACTATAATCAAGTTTTTGAATCGGCACTTGCAGGTTCTAAATGCATAACTAGCTTTTGATTTCTGTCATATCCAATGGTCCATAAACAGGCACACTGTTTTCACTTTCAGGAGCCTATTTCACATATATTTCTTTGGGATATGAAGGTTCAGGTATTACAAATTATATTTTGCGGATAAAAAAACAAAACTAAGAAAGCTGACTGAAAAGTAATTAAATATAATCCTGAAATCAGTTGATTCTCCCTGGAAAAAAAATTGTAAGGAAACAAGTCTTTTCTGGAAGGTAGGAGAAAGAAATAGAGGAGCTACTGTAAGTGAAAGTGAAATAAACTAGCTTGTGCTCAAGACCAGAAAAGCTTTCTTCCTGTCAGAGGAAAGCCACACCACAGAGATGCTCCTTGAATTGTTCACGACTCTAGTCAGGGCGTGAGGTTCCCTGGCTGTAGTCAGCAGGGTCAATACGCCTCGTTCCCTGCTCTCCAAGACGTTCTCCCTATATGAGTGGAGGGAGGCAGGGAAGGGCATGCTGGCTCCCAAGTCCACAATCACTGCACAGGTCTGAACACTTTCAATTGTAATGCCATAGAAGACTAGCTCATAAATGCACACACATATAAAATATATATAGCTACTAAAAATATGCACAATATTAGGCCAATGATGATCTACACACCTTAAGAGGAAGGAATTTGACAGTCTCTGTCCTCCATGAAAACCAGGGGCTTGTCAATGCTACTGTGTAAATGTATGTCAGGAGCGATGTCCTAGCAACAATGACTGAAAATAGGAGGGCAGTTTTTAAGTTCTAAAATTCTTTATTTTTATTTTTTATTTTTTACAGAGACAGAATCAGAGAGAGGGATAGATAGGGACAGACAGACAGGAATGGAGAGAGATGAAAAGCATCAATCATCAGTTTTTCATTGTGATACCTTTGTTGTTCATTGATTGCTTTCTCATATGTGCCTTGACCGGGGAGCTGCAGCATACTGTGTAACCTCTTGCTCAAGCCAGCGACCTTGGGTCTAAGCTGGTGAGCTTTGCTCAAACCAGATGAGCCCGCATTCAAGCTGGTGACCTCGGGGTCTCGAACCTGGGTCATCAGCATCCCAGTCCAACACTCTATCCACTATGCCACTGCCTGGTCAGGCAAGTTCTAAAATTCTTTAGTGTAATAAAGAAGATTAGGGCCAGAGTGCTGACTAAAATAAAGAAAAATTAACCTTAGAATGAAGACAGTGTCACAGGCTCAGTGTGCTATAAATTCAACTCCCACTCTGAGCCTGATAGAAAAAACATTTCCTGGCAAGAACCCATCAGCTCAAGCATTACCAATGAAGCACCCTGTAAAAGAGATAAATCTAAAATTGCTCAATGCAATTCTAAAGACAAAGCTGTAAACTGTAGGAAAAAAAGCACAGAACAACCTTCAACCAGTAGAATCATATTTGTGTTGATAGGAAATTTTACAAAAATTAAATTTCCTTTTTACACTGGGCACAGGCTGCACAGGATAATGTATGGGAGGGGCAGTGCCTTAACCTTGGACAAGAAAAAAACTTCTGAATTTCTTGGAGACCTTATTTTTGTGAACAGAAAATAAAAGTAAATAACTATCCACCTCCTCCTACAATACAACAACAACAAACAGCTTCAAAGCATAAATGGTAGTGTTGGAAAAAGAAAGAAATGCGTGGCCCTAGGGATGAATAGAGAAAGAGTTCCTACTCAAATCACAGTAAGTCAGTCTCAGTCAGGGTTCAAAGAGATGCCAGTAAACTGAACACATTTGAAAAATGCATGCCAGCTCAAGACAAAGCTCAGTAAAATATTATTATAACCTTTCAAAGTAATGCATATGCTGGTGTTATAACAGCAACATTTAAAAAAAAAATATAAAAACAAATCACTGAGCCTGACCTGTGGTGGCGCAGTGGATAAAGCGTCGACCTGGGAACACTGAGGTCGCCAGTTCAAAACCCTGAACTGGTCTGGTCAAGGCACATATGGGAGTTGATGCTTCCAGCTCCTCTCCCCTTTTCTCTCTCTCTCTCTCTCTGTCCCCTCTCTAAAATGAATAAAATAAAATAAAAAAAACAACAATAAAAAAACAAATCACTGATTGCTTCTCTCCAAAAAGCTATCTATTGTGTTAAATACAGAGACAAGTTTTTTGTACTGCCTACTGGGTGAAATTGTTTAGTTCTAAGGGAATTGCTAAAAGTTCTCATTCATTCATTTAACATAAATTTGTTGAGATTCTACTCTATGGTAGACACAGCTAGGCACATATCAGAGTTAGTTAGACATTAGATCTTTCCAATAGAATATGTAAGTATACCCAATGTGAGTAAGGCCCAAAATTGCTTAGTTATTTTTACTTTAATTTAGTTGTATTCATATATGTATTTAGTTATATGGAGGAATTAGCACTAGATGGCTATATGAAAGGGTATTATATTTCTTAAAAAAATCTTTGCATTCCAATTTAATTTGTGAAGCATTTATATGCTATTTCTGTTTTGTGCAGTTCTTTAACAGGTTAAAGAATATCATTCTGAGGAGGGGTGGTGAAGTCAAGGCAAAGGACCTAAAGATTAGACAGCATCCATGTATGGAGAGTACAGTATAAAGGTTTATAAGCATGAAGCAGGCAAGATCTCTGTGGTCTTCCTGGTTAAGATTTCAATTCCTTTCTTTCTGCACTCCATTCTAAAGCCAGCTATCTAATGAGGAGCAAAGCCAGCATCACACACTGCTCATGAGCCTTCCTTCCTCAGCTTCTCCTCTATCCTCCTTCAGGGTCCACACTGAGACCTAAAGATGGGTTTCTTACAAACTAAATGCAAATGAGCTCCTCAGGTTTGCCTGTTGGGTTGTTTTAAAATGCTGCTCCAAATCCAACTGTAGGGGGACTGTCAGCTCTTTCCAAAACCGGTACCAGAAAAGGAGAGTCCCAGTGGCAGGTACCAGACTACCCTTCCCTGTCCATGTGGCACTGAGGTCAAAGAACCCCCCCAGAAAAGCATTGTGGGCACAGGTAGCACTTTTTTGTTCAGTAGTTAAACTAACCAGTTTGCTCTCGTCTGTCTGGGAAAAGAAAGCATGGAAACCATGCCGAAAGAATAAAAATTAAAACACTCAAGAGTTGGAAGAGAATAGTTTTGTTTGGTTTTTGGAACGTATAAAGCTGGATCGTTCCTGTGATTTCACTGACAGCTGAGCTAAACTTAGCAGTCTCTTCCTTGAAGACAAGGGATTAGATCTGGAAAATAGGAAAGAGGTAGTAAGGACGGATGCCAGAACACACACTACCTGAGAGAGATCCTGGGGCTGTCAGAGATGCACATAACACTTGGTTGTCCGAGTGGCTAAAACCTTGAAGCAGATGGAGGAATGAAGTGAAGAATGAGTTTAAAGGGACCAAGGTCATGATACTTGGTGCTAGGACCAGGATTTAATTTTGGTTGCTGTTTTCCAAAGGTCCACAACTATAACAAATGGACGATTTTGTAGTTAATTTGGGTAGTATGTGTTCCTTCTCTTCCCACTATACTTCATTCTAATAATATTATTAATACATATTAAAGGTTGGTGATAACTTTTAAGTTTATTGAGGTAACAGAGAAAATACCCAATGTAAAGTCAGAAGACTTGGGACCCAAGTTCTGGCTTAACTATATACAAGTGATACAGTCTTAGACAAAAACCAGTTCAGTTTTTAGATTAATTGCCTACTTTGCAAAATGTAGTTTTCAATATTTATTTTGCTAACAAAGCTGTTACAAAAACGTAACATGTTTATTATTCTTTTATTCTTCAAATATATTATGTATATACAGTGTATGTTCGTAAAGTCATGGTGCACTTTTGACCAGTCACAGGTCAAAAGTGCACCATGACTTTACGGACACACACTGTATATACTGTTACTGTGTGCTGCGTACTGCCAGACAATGGTGTGCAAACGTGAGCAAAAGAGATGAGACCCACCCTAAGAGAGATTGTCATTTAGGAGTAAAAAGCATTTTATAGATTACAAAGCAGTACACTTATTTGAGGTGCTTTTATTTTGAGAGAATGGGAAATAGGGAGACAGACTCCCGCATATGCCCCGACCAGGATCCACCCAGCAACCCTGTCTGGAGCTGATGCTCGAATCAACAAAGCTATCCTCAGTGCCTAAGGCAGATGCTCTGACCAATCAAGCCACTGGTTGCAAGAGGAGAGAGGGAAGGGGGAGAGGAAGGAAGAGAGAAGCAGACAGTCACTTTTCATGTGTGCCTTGACCAGACATGAAACCTGGGAGGTCCACACACGGAGCCAACACTATATCTGCTGAGCCAACTGGCCAGGGCCCATTATTTTTTATTCAGACGTAAGTACAATGTGTCCGTAAAGTCATGGTGCACTTTTGACTTTTGACCAGTCAAAAGTGCACCATGACTTTACGGACACACTGTACTTGGGTAAAAAGCATGATGAGTGGAAATAATACACTACTTTCTTTCTGAAACACAGTGTAGAAGTCTGAACCCAGCAAACCTGTTATCTTCCCATGGAGCTGCAGCACATCCGAATTTAAGTGAAGTTCCTTCCACTAGAAATGCTGGGACAGCTGAATGTACATGTGAGAACAGACAGCTGAATGTACATGAGCAGCAGACAGCCCAGATACAGTATCAGATGCTACTGTAACATGCTATAATTGGATAGCTCTTTCACGATACTCGTATTTTGCTGGTTTACACAAAATTCTCTGGAAGTTGAAATTTTAGTGGAACTCTTTTGTTATATTGGTTTTGAAAATAATGGCTAAGCCCTGGCCAGTTGGCTCAGTGATAGAGTGTCAGCCTAGTGTGTAGATGTCCCAGGTTTGATTCCTGGTCAGAGCACACAGGAGAAGTGACCATCTGCTTCTCCACCCCTTTCCCTTCTCTCTCTTCTCCTCCTGCAGCCATGGCTCAGTTGGAGCAAGTTGGCCCTCGTGCTGAGGATGGCTCCAATGGAGCAACGTCCTATATGGGCAGAGTGTCTCCCCATATAGGAGTTTAGGGCAATAGCCAGGTGGATCCCGGTCAGGACTCATGTGGGAGTTTGTCTCTTTTTCTCCATGCTTCTCACTTGAAAGAAAAGAAAAAAAAAAAGGAAAGGAAAGGGAAAAACAAGAAAAGAGAGAGGGAGGGAGGAAAAGAGGGAGAAGAGAGAGAAAGAAGAAAAGAAGAAAGGAAGAAAGGAAGGAAGGAAGGAAGAAAAGGAGGAAAGAATGAAGGAAAGAAGGAAGAAAAGGAAGGAAGGAGAGAGAGAAAGAAAAAGAAAATAATGGCTAAATGCTGTATAGGAGGGAAGGCTAGGAAGGTTGGCTCCTATGATGACATCTGAGCAGAGAAATGGCTTGAATTAGAATTATACAGGGTAGGGCAAAAGTAGGTTTACAGTTGTGAGTAGTGAAATTGAGTTTATTCTTCTATTACACTGGGGAACAATTTGTTTTTTTAAGTTTTCTGTTGCATGAGGTTTTAGAACTGTTTCTCTATATTTCTGCATCACTGATTCCAAATCTGAAATCCGGTTTTTATGCAATTTTAATTTCCTTTTGTTACAGTTAATGGCATGCATTGGTTTTTAAATTGGAGTTAAAAGACAACAACTCTTAGATTAAACATAACTACAAGGCAATTAATGTTTTACAAACATCACTTTTACATAATTGTAATTCTTTTTAAATGTAAAACATCATTATCTGATAAAAACACCCTCTTATTTTGTTTTAAGATTGAATCATGACTTCTTCAAGTATGTGTAAATGTAGGAATAGTCCTGATACCTTTTGTTATATATACGTGGCTGTTACACACATCAATGTCAAAGGTTCAATATTTCATCATTTGTGACATGTGCATATATTGCCTATTTTCAAGTTCCCCTTGGCGATCAAGACAAGAATTGGGCTCCTCATATTGTGTGTCATAATTGTGAGGAAATGCTTCATGACTGGACAAAAGGAAAAGGCAAAGGAATGCCTTTTGCTATTCCCATGATTAGCGTGAACTTAAGGACCACGGCAGTGACTGTTATTTCTGTCTGATCCATACAAAGGGCGTTGGCAAGAAAAAAACGGCATATGATCACATATCCTAATATTACTTCAGCAATACGACCTATCCCATCCTCTGAGACACTCCCGGTTCCAGTTTTCAATGGTTTTATTCCTTCTAAGAATGAAAAAAAGGGAACATGGTGGTCAAGTGTATTTTGATAAGATGCATGAGGAAATGGTTGTAGAATCCGAAGGGTCTTTTCTGATGCCAAGCAGTCATTAACCCCTCAGCAGTTTAGCCAACCCAAATTGAATGACTTGGTAAGAGATTTGGGCCTATCAAAGAAAGCAGCTGAGTTACTAGCCTCCAGGTTTCAAGATAAGAATGTACTTCACCAGTCAACTAAAGTATCACATTTCAGGAATCGTAAACAAATTCTTGTGGACTTTTTTTCTGAAGACAAACACTTTGTTTACTGTCATGATATCAGTAGTCTTCTCAGCCAGCTAGGTGTTATCACTTACAGTCCAACAGAATGGCGGCTATTTCCTAACAGCTCTAAACGGAGTCTGAAATGTGTTCTCCTACACAATGGTAATATTTATGCAGTGGTTCCAATTGGTTATTCAACTCATCTGTGAGAAGATTATAATGACATAAAAATTGTCCTCGACTTTCTGAAGTATGAGGAGCATAACTGGATCACTTGTGTGGATCTTAAAATGGTCAATTTCCTGCTAAGACAACAGAGAGGTTTCACGAAGTATCCTTGCTTTCTGTGTTTGTGGGACAGTCGAGCTTGGGAGAAACACTGGACACAAAAGGAGTGGCCGAAACGTGAAGCTCCAGAAGTAGGGATGCAAAATATTGTGAATGAACCTGTAGTTAATCGAGACAGGATCATTTTTCACCCACTTCACATCAAACTTGTATGAATGATGCAGTTTGTTCAGGCTTTGAATAGAGAAAGTGAATGCTTTTAACACAGTATTTCTGTTTTTCCTGCCTTGTCTTTCAAGAAGATAAAAACAGGTGTATTTGATGGACCTCAAATAAGAACCCTCACAAGTGATGTAGAATTTGCCAGGAAGATGAATTAGGAGGAGAAAGCAGCATGGCAGTCTTTTGTGGCAGTTACAAAGAACTTCCTTGGCAACAAAAAAGCAGATAACTATGAACTTCTAGTTCAAAGAATGCTGTTGGCTTTCCACGGCATTGGATGTAACATTAGTGTTAAGATTCACTTCCTGAACAGTCACCTTGATAAATTTCCCGAAAATCTTGGAGCTGTTAGTGATGAGCCGACTACTGCTGGAGCATCAAATGAGATTGTCCTCAACAAGTACACAAATGCAAGAACTACAAATGCAACTTTTTGCCTGAATAGAATTTAAATGAGTTTGCACAAATTTTATGATTAAAATAAGTGTTTTAATAAATTCTATTTTGAAATTGAAGACAAATTCTGATGCAATCATATCTTTTAGTGTATTAGTGTATTTACTGAATTATATAAATTATTATATTTTCACAAAGATGATGTCCAAGGAGACATTCTACTTCATTATGTTAAACCAGTGGTTCTTAACCTTTTTTGAGGTACTGAACCCACCAGTTTCATATGCGCATTCACCGAACCCCTCTTTAGTGATAAATAAAATAAGATTTTCTTTTCCAAATTCAAGACATAGGTATATGTTTTTCTATTGGTGCACAAAATGAGCCGTGCATGAACATCACCTTGCTCAAAGAACAAAACCAACAAAGTGCATGAACTCACAACAAATTACGGTATTACTTTATTCTGGCCTCCACGGCAGAGGCTTCTCCAAACCCCTGAGACCGACTCATCGAACCCATAGGGTTTGATAGAACCCAGGTTAAGAACCACACTGTGTTAAACTAAATGTTGAAAATTTTACAATAAGATGAATACCTAAAATCTTGAATTTGAAAAATAACTGTAGCTTACAGAGAAAAACTAATGTCACATTTGAGATCAGCACACTTGAATTAAGTAAGAACAAGTGTTTTTGTGGATACAAGAATTTTGTTCCCCAGTGTTATTAGTTATTGTGTTATTTTTTATACATACAACTATAAACGTACTTTTGCCTCACCCAGTAGATGTAATCAGTAGGCAGCAGCAGATGCTAAATACCCATGATGCTTACTAATCAATAACCTTTGAACAAGTTTCTGAACAACTCTAACTTGTAGCCTTCTCTTTATAAAACAGATACCATTTATTAAATGAAACATTCCTAAGTAGCTCACGATAGCAGGCAGTCAGCAATAGTAGGAGGCAGCGTTACTGCTAACATCCAGCGCCCACCTTGCATTTTACAAGCTGCTGCACTCAGCTCGCCTCCTGTTCTCACTGTGGGGTCCCATTCTTCCCACCTTAGCAGCTTTCTGTGCGTGTGACCACTTGATTCATCTCTCCCCTGCCAGCCTGTAAACTGCAAGGACTGCCCACTTCCCTTGTTTTTGTATTCTCAGTACCTATACAGGGGATGCCTGGAGCAGAGGTTCAAAAAATACTTATGAGCTAAGAAATCCAAAAAGGCAAAGACTACGTATGTCTTCCTCACTAGTAAGTTCCTAGGACTTAAACCTCTTAAATAAACTGACAAGTGACCTAATGAGTAAACAAATTTATCACAGAAAAAAATTTAATATATGTAGAATTCTATAATACATAATATGGTGTTTGAGTCATCCACTAAAAATGTAAATTGCCCAGTTTATGTGCAAGGAGATATTCTCTACTAAAGCACGCATCACCCACTTCTCATAAGATTTAAGAAAACAGAATCCTTTTGAAATAATTTTTTAGAATTCATTTGAAAAATACATTTTAATTAAGAAAATATAGCAGAATAAAATATTGCTGAGACTAAATACATGTTTTCCAAATATACCTTATTTTTCTACCTATACACTTATGCAAACTGTTTATTCCAAATAATAAACTATTAAATATTTACTGAAAGCTCACTATGTGTTAGATACTCAGGCAGATGCTCAGACATATTAGAACACAGTGCATGCTCAGTAAATGTGTTAGGAAATCTAGATTTAGTTTCAGCTTCAACAGTAGTGGGCCATAAATGCCAATTTTTGGGGTGCTATTAGGGAAGGCACTGTCAATGTGGACAGTGTGCACAGGAAAAATATGGCAAACTGACTTGCTCCTTGAAATTACTGTCAAAGGCTACATTGTTATGTTGTAGTAATAACCATTGCTCTTAAAAAGATTCCACTTAGATAAACCCCCACAACTTTCCACATTATTTAGGCAAGGGAATAAGAACAGCTTCTAAACATTTAGAATATGTAGCTCCTGTACTCTCTGAATATGAAATTAGAATGTGTCATAATATTTGACCAAAAAGTTACCCCGCCCACACAGTATCAATCTAGACTATCACTTAGCAATTAATCTGGTAGCCCAGTGTGGAAATTCCCCATGGAGAAAACAAAGCTCATCTGCACTGTGATCAAGAACTGTAGGCTTCCTTCTTCTGTAGGGTGGGCTTCCTGTGAGTGGGCCTATATACCACATACTATCTTTTCCAACCCTGAAAGTCCTGTTTTCCATGTATCAAAGTAGAAACGAGTCTTTTTGCTACATTTCAGTTTCTTCTTTTCATCTAATAGGGAGGGCACGTGAGTTTTGGCACTGGCACACTGCTAAAAATGTCTGAGTGCTTATTACTGCTCCATGCCAGACTCTACTTCAGAAACTGGGGTTATAGCAGTGACTGAAAAAACAGCAGACCACAGAAAGCAAAGTCCCTCTCCTCACAACCCTACATTTTAATGTGGACAGCTCCATCTTTAAGGAAACCATCTTACTCATGGGAAAGAGGCTTACATCATCTCTAAAACAGCGTAAGAAAGCAACTGCATGGAATAAAATTGTTTGGCAGATAATAAATCCCATACTGGCACACAGAGAACTTCTGTTTGATTAGACTCCTCAGCACTGTTTGTGAAAAAAAATAGTTCGCTAATTTGTTGAAAAATATTTTAGTGCTCCCATTGTGCCAATCTCATGAAATGATGCCTTGCAATAATATGTAACAGATAATCTATAACCGAGGTCGGGAACCTATGGCTCGCAAGACAGATGTGGCTCTTTGGATGGCTGCATCTGGCTCACAGACAAATCTTTCATAAAAATAATAATGTTAAAAATATAAAACATTCTCATGGATTACAATCCATTAATTTCCTACCGCTCATGTTCATGGCTGCGGGTGGCTGGAGCCAATTACAGCTGTCCTCTGGGACAACACCAAATTTTTATTGGATAATGTATAATGTACATGGGTCATTGTGAGGTCAGGAAGTAAACTTTCCTCCTTTTAATCAAGTAGTCAGATAGCTAATTGTAGAAACCCTTTTGACAAAGAAGATGGCTAAAAGAAAAGAAGATGAGGAGTATCGTACTTTTCAGTAGGAATGGACAGAGGAATTCACCTCTGTGGAGAGAGCAGGTTCTGCAGTGTGTCTAATATGCAATGATAAAACTGCATCGATGAAACGGTCAAATATAAAGCGGCACCTCAACACAGGCCATACTACATTTGCATCAAAATATCCAGCAAGGGACAGCAAGAAGAAAGCATGTCAAGAGCTACTGTGCAGAGTGCAAGCTAGTCAGCAGCAGCTCCGTGTTTGGACCCAACAAGGTGAGTGAAATTTGACTAGCTTTGCTGGTGCTTTAGCAATTGTGAGAAATGGAAAGCCATTCACCGATGGGGAGTATGCCAGAACATTCATGCTTGATGTTGCCAATGAACTTTAATGACTTTTTGGATAAAGGCAAAATAATCAAACAAATAAAAGACAGGCTTCTGTCGACAAGAACTGTTCATGATTGTACCATCATGATGGCAAATCAAATTGAGTTAACACAAGTGAAGGACATAAATGCAGCTCCATTCTTTTCTCCCACTTTGGATGAGTCAACAGACGTAAGCCATTTATCCCAGTTCAGCGTAATTGCAAGGTATGCTGTCAGTGACACACTATGTGAGGAAAGTCTTGCTGTTTTGCCTATGAAAGAGACAACAAGAGGGGAGGATTTATTCAAGTCTTTCACTGAGCTGGGTAAAGAAAAAAATCTACCAATGGATAAACTTATTTCGGTGTGTACTGATGGTGCTCCATGCATGATGGGGAAAAACAGAGGATTCATATTGCTTCTTCATGAACAGGAAAAGAGACCCATCTTAAGTTCTCACTGCATCCTACATTGGGAAGCGCTTTGTGCTCAGATGTGTGGCAGCTTGGTGAGGTGATGTCGCCGGTCATTTGTGTGGTCAACTTCATTGTTGCCCGAGCTTTAAATGATTGCCAGTTTAAAACACTGCTGGATGAAGTTGGCAATAATTATCCTGGTCTGCTTCTGCACAGCAATGTGAATTGATTGTCAAGAGGGAAGGTGCTCAGCCGTTTCGCGGTTTGTCTGAGAGAAATCCGGACTTGTCTTGAAATGAAAAACGTTGAGCATCCTGAGTTAGCTAACACTAAGTGGCTCCTGAAGTTCTACAATCTTGTGGACATGACTGAACATCTGAACCAGCTCGATGTGAAAATGCAAGGCATTGGAAATACAGTCTTATTATCCCTTCAACAAGCAGTTTTTGCATTTGAAAACAAGCTGGAACTCTTCATTGCCGACATTGAAACAGGTCGCTTACTACACTTTGAAAAACTGGGAGAGTTTAAAGATGCATGCACAGCAAGTGACTCTGCTCAACATCTTGATCTCCAGCAGATAGTGGGCTTCACATCTAATCTCCTGCAGTCATTCAAAGAGCACTTTAGAGAATTTTGTAAGTGCACTCGTCTTTTTAAGTTCATCAGCCATCCACACGAGTGCAGTGAACAGCGCTGACCTGAGTTACATCCCCCGTGTCTCCTTCAGAGATTTTGAGCTACAAGCTGCTGACCTGAAGGCTTCAGACATGTGGGTGAATAAGTTCAAGTCACTGAATGAAGATTTGGAAAGACTTGCACGACAACAAGGAGAGTTGGCGAGCAAACACAAGTGGGGAGAAATGAAAAAACTTCAACCTGCGGACCAGCTGATTGATTGTCATAGGTTGGAATGCGTTTCCGTCACATACCACATACTGCAGCGTGTGAGTATTGCTGTACTGACAATGTTTGGTTCTACGTATGCATGTGAGCAGTCTTTCTCACATCTAAAGAACATTAAGACCAACCTATGATCACGTTTAATGCATGGAAGTATCAACGCCTGCATGAAGCTTAACCTCACCATGTATTAACCAGACTACAAAGCCATCAGCAAAACCATGCAGCACCAGAAGTCGCATTAATGGTTAGAAGTACTTTATTCTTCATTCGTTAGCAAGAGCATAACAACGTTATTAAAAAGAATTCAGAGACTTATTGTACTTTAAAAGTGTTGGTCTTACATAAAATGCACATATTTACTTGTATTTAGTGTTAAACATATTTTATGGCTCTCAAGGAATTACATTTTAAAATATGTGGCGTTCATGTCTCTCTCAGCCAAAAAGGTTCCCGACCCCTGATCTATAATGTTCGGATGTGCATGCAATGAGTTGGACTTAAGTTTTAGCTGGAAAACCAGTTAATTCATTGGGGCTTCTTTTTTATTTTTATTTTATTTTTAAGTCTGGGAAATGCTTTTTAAATGAAAACTGGCACATAGGCATATTTGATTTTTCTTACAATAATTTGAACAAATTGCTAGGTAGACATTAAAGAACAGAATAGTGAACTTTTTGTATCAATCAAGATTTTATTCATGATTTCATTTTGAAAAAATGTGCTCATTGAAAAGAATTAAAACACAGAAGTATGTTTTCATAATAACAAAAGTCCAATAAACTCTTTCATCTTCTCCCTAGTTTGTTGTGTATTCTTCTAGACTTTTTCCTATGAATATAATATTTTCCCTAAAAAATGACATTACACTACAGTCTCTTTCTGAAACTTGCTTAGCTCATTCCATAATATGTCACAAACATTTTTCCATGCCAGTGCACACATAGCTACATTATCATTTCCAATTCCTGCGTAGTACACTACAGTATGGCTGCACCATATTTACTTGTTCTACTTTTCTAATTTATTCATTTTTATTATTCATAATTTATTCTCCTACTGTTAGACACTTATGTTGCCTTTTATTGTGTACTAAAATAATGTGCAATGGACTTTGATCCTTGTAGTATTTTTATGGAATAATTTATGTAACAAATCTTCCTAGAAGTAAAATTGCTGACTGAATCAAAGGTATTTAGTTTTGATTGATTCTGGCAACCTGCCATTCCAAAGACCGTACAAAATTAGACCCCTGCGTCATAACTTTTAATTTTTAACTTAGATTCTCTAAATTACTGTAATTAATGATAACCGTAATATATGTACCTCAACTAGATGACAAAACTTTCCATTAAAACACTAAAAATTTTAAGCTAAATACAAAGGTCAAAGGAAATTTACTAAAAGTGACATAAGACAGACACACTTAATCTGACTATGTAAAATCTGGAAAAGAGCTAGAGAAAGAACGCTGTGTAATTACAGAAAACAACTGCTATAACTATCTGAACCTCTACCAAGAATGCAAACTTTTCCATGAAGCATTTCCTGTTATAATTGGACAAAGGACTCCTTTTAAACAGACTGATTTCAAGGTACACTGCCTAATGTTGTTCTGAAACATGATACATTCAGTCAATAGTATAAAAAAATCAAACTCTGGAAACTGGAGATACTACTTACATTATAAACCACATTTCCTGTTTTTAACCCCTGAGCCCTAAATCAGTTATCAGTCCTAGTCTTCAGATATAAATAGGTTGAAAAATACTATAAATATCCCACAATGTACTTTTCTTTTGGTCAAACTGAAACACTACATGAAAGAACTGTGGGGTATTATTTTTTTAAGTAAATTATCTATTCAATTACACTCTGAAGATACATTGTCAAAATTACCGCCTTTAAACACAAGGTAACCAGAAACTGTATCAGTGTTGCCAGAGAGCAAGGCCTAAATATTCTACAGTAGCTTTTGTTAGAAAAAAGATTTTTAAGTCCCAAATCTTTATGTTTAGTTTACTCATTCCCAAATTGATTCCTTTTCCTAAATTTATGTATTCACCTATATAGGGAATTTTTAAAATGAATATTCATCGAAAGGATACCTTTCATAAGTAGTTTATGAATTAACCACTTTAGCCTCTACGGTTTTCTATTTTCTTTTTTAAGAATCTTTTTATTTGGAAAGGGGCTTTAATTAATTTGATCTCCTAGCTATTTTTTTATTTTTTTAATTTTTATTTATTTATTTTTAATTTCTTTTTATTTATTCATTTTAGAGAGGAGACAGAGAGTGAGTGAGTGAGAGAGAGAGAGAGAGAAAGGGGGGAGGAGCTGGAAGCATCAACTCTCATATGTGCCTTGACCAGACCAGTACAGGGTTTTGAACTGGTGACCTCAGTGTTCCCAGGTCGACGCTTTATTTACTGCACCACCACAGGTCAGGCTGATCTCCTAGCTTTTAAGTGAATAGGAATACTTTCTCCCATAAAAATAGAAAATATTACCGACAGTGAAAATATAAGCAAAATTATTTCTTGGGTTATTCTTCCCATTTGTAAGAAATGATTATATTTTTAAGAATTTATTTAGCATTCACAAACTTCACGAACAGCTCTCAAGACTAAATATGGGCAAGAAATCACAACCTCTCCCATTTCAGAGTTAAAGTCTGATGGGTAAAAAAGATTATGATTACTTTAACAAACTATTACAGAATATTTTATACAATTAGCATAGACTACCAGTTTCATCTGAAATTTGATACACTAAATTTCAGACTTAAAGGTAAAATTTTAATTAACATTAACTGATAAGTCAAATTCACTTGTTTCAATTTTGTCTTTTTCATTAGAAGTATTTTTTTAACTTCAATTAGAAAAATGAAAGTGATAAGAAAATAGGATGTACTCTATATAAACCAGTAGGTAGCAACTGTTCAATTTTCAAGATCTCACTTGATCTTTTTGATCAAGTATTGACCATAATTTTGAGTTTTGTTTTTCTTTCTAAATAAGAATGACTTTAATTAAATCAAAACTAATAAGCGTGTCAGAGAGAAGCTGGGCTGACGAATGTGGGTCAGCCTCCCAGCTCCCCACCCAGCGTGTAGCCAGTGTGGTAAGATGAGGGCACATGAAGCCGCCTGCCACTGTCTGGCCCATTGCAGGCCGAGTTCTAGAGTTTGAAAATCTGCCAAATGGAGAAAACAATACCTTACCCCAATGGGATTTCTGGAGGATACAAATCTAATAATGTATATGAAAATAATAAACTAAAATATTTTTATTTAAAAATGGACCAAAATGAAATATCAACAAATTCATCAAGCTTTCAATATAAGCCAAGCAAATTGCTGTTTGGTATTTTCTTTTCAATGCTACAAGTGTAAAAAACCCCCACAAAAATGGGTCAACACTCCAACTGCATGTTTTCATTCATGCTGTTATGACTTGAATGGTGTTCCTTTCATTCACACAGTTTCTAAAGTGATGTACAGGTGCGCTGTCAACTGCATTTCTATAGGCATCTAAGAATTTTAGTACTATCTGTCTGAGAAATTTAATTATCAGGAGAAAAGGTTAAGACTTAGAATAATTCTCAAGTAGGGAAACTATTTATTTTTAATTAAAGCATTCACTTGTTCAAACTGTTAAAAATCTCTTATGTAAAGGGACATCCTACTGTAGGGAGACCAGAGGTGACTAAGGCATGGTGCCTGTCATTTAGAGACGGTCTAATAGAGTAGTCTTCAAACCTTTTTTTACTATGCAAGTATTACATAAAATAATTTTATTCTCTCTTGATACATATATTTTTGTATGTAAATATATATAAGGTTATATGATATATAACGTCTTAACGTATAAAGACATGCACCATTAACACATTATATATATTATAAAAATATATATGTAAACTTATAAAACAATTTATAAACATATGTACATTATGTATTACATGCATTATAAATTAAAAATCAGAAAAATGATAAATAAAAATTATTTTATTAGTTTAATTAAGATAGGTTATGTTAAAATAAAAAAAAAACTTAAAACACCAGAAGGTTAAGACAACAGCAAATGTACTTTCTGCTCATGAGATATGTCCAGTGGGGTTGGTCAAGGAGTCACTGTGATCAGGGGTCTGTTTATGGAGGTTCCACCTTAGCGCAAACTCCCGTGAGCATAAAGTAGGGGAGAAAGACCAAGAAAAACCATGGCTTGCAATTCAAGGCGATGGTTGGGTCATCTACACTGCTTCCACAGGGCCGCGTCTAACCTCAGCAGGCAGACCAGAGCAGTACAACCCTCTCCCAGGGAGAAAAATGGGGACTTTGATGGATGGTAATAGAATCCACTATAATTTTTTTAAGTTAAACATTTAACAGTATGAAAAGTATTTTTGAATTGAAATCACAATGATTTGAAGGTCTGAATCGAGGTTAACTTTATTTGGATATTGGGGTTAGTGACTTTCACAGCTGAAAATACTAGTATTACACCAAGTATTACACCAAGGTATGCATTTGTTAAAGGTATGTAATTAACTGTACTTTATGAATTGTGATACTCTGTTGTGAAGATTTTTAAGTTTGCAGATAGAAATTTTCTCCTCTCTCTTAAAATTAAGGATAACTTATACACAGTAAAGTATATAAATCTTATGTGAATAGCTTGATTTTTTTATATTTGTACACACCATGTAACCACCACCCAGACCAAGATCTAGCATATTTATCTCCAGCACCCCAGCAGATTCTTGTACTCCTCCCAGGCAATACCCTGACCTGAAAGGTAATTCCTACTCTGACCTCTGTCTCCATCAATCAGTGTGCTGCTTTTCATATAAATGGAATAGTGAACTCATACTGAGCCAGACAGTACAGGGTGGGTCAGAAGTAAACTTACAGTTGTTGGTATGGAAAATAATACAATAATTAAATAATAGCACAAAAATAAACTCTGTGTTTCACAGACTCACAATGCTAAACCATCTCACAGGTATTCTTTTGGACCTGGCTTCTTCCCAGCAACATTATGTCTGTGAGAACCATTAATGTGGTTGCATATAGAAGAGGTTGGTCATTCTCATTGGTATACAGAATTTTACTATGATTATGCCACAATTTATGTATCTATTCCACTGCTGACAGAGTAATTTCCCATTTCTAACTATATCAAATTTTAACTACGAATATTGTTGTCCATGTCTTCTGTTGGCCATAACAACTCACTTCTTTTAGGGAATAAACTGAAGTAGAACTGGTTCATTGTAAAAATGCATGTTTATCTCTAGCGGGCTGTTGGGTAGATAAAATATATTATGCTCACTTTGTTAAAGATGGCACTGCCCATGTGCAAGTCCGTTGATATTAATGTGTGTTGGGGGACAGGCTGTGGCCAGGCTGGGTCGGTATAGCCTAAGGCTTAGTTTTAAGAGTAAGAAGCTTTTCCCCACACCCTTGTCTGATTGGATAATGTGGGGTGGTGCACTCTCATGAGGAATCCTCTCATTATGCCTCAGATAAGTGACTTTGTATCAGAGACTTCCTTGTTTGTATATTAGATTAAAGGTTTGGATTTCTATACTATAAAGTGGAGCAGACTGAGAGATTGCTCTCTCTGGGTTTCTGAGGTTAGCATTAGGGAGGAGAGCAGATTAAGGCCACGTGGAGGAGGCCAGGAGGAGCAGCCAAGATGGCAGAGTGCTGAGGAAGAAGCCAGTTTGTGCAGAGTTTGTGCAGAGAGAAGGAGACGGGAAACAGAGGTGAATAAGTCTGGTGAGCTAGAAACCTTTGATTCTAGGAAACTCGGATAAGTCAGTAGGTTTGTGAGCACTGAATGGGTGGGTTTTGGAGCCCAGTGTGTGTTTTTACTTGCCCACTGGGTGCAAGCTAGGATTAAAGCTGATGGCTCACCAGTTCTTGGCTCCATTGTTTCATTACCGACTGTCCGAATCTAACGCGAACCTGCACTGGCCAGGCGGCTGTGATGATAGCCTTGGCCACTGGCTTTACACAGGCACTGCCAGTTTTCCAATGGGGAGAGAAAAGCAGAAATGTGTGCCCTATCTAAAGCACTTCACTGAGAACATTACTTTATATATAGTATTGCTGAATACGAACCCATGTGCCCAAAAGTAAAACTTCTGCAGTAAAGACTTGCCGTACATATTTCCCTTAGCAAAGAATTAAAAAAAAAAAAAAAAAAAAAAAGCTATGGCACAAAACCAAAAAAAGAAAAAAGTCCTGGAATATACACCAATTTTTCTTTTCATTAATATAACCCAGCCACAGAGTACAAAAACATTAATTTCTTTCACATCCATTATATTTAAAGTCTCTGAAGGCAGATTTTTATGATTTCATAAACCTATTATTAAACTTTTTTAATACACAAACTTGCTGGAAGTGATATTCATTTTACATATAATTCTTCAAGTCCTTCGTAATCTAATCTTAGGCTGTCACACCATTTGCAAATAGAAATGACAGTAATTCAAAAATGAAAAATGGATTTTCAAATATATCATACTTATGAATTTACTTTGGTTAACTCTCAGTCATTTTGACTGTTTAGTATGAGAGACTATCAGAAAATAGAAGTAAACTGATCCAAAGGAAAATCTATATCCCAAGTAAGTACACCGTGAAATACAAAGGTTTTATTAACATTATCTTAGGTTTCTTTGTTGAAGTGATTATTCCAACCACTAAAAATCTAGTCCCAAACTGAGTTTTGGATTCAAATTATGCCACTGTTGGTTTATTCAATATAGAATTTGCCACATTAATGAATTTGCTGATAAGTGTTAAACTGAGGCAGAGAGAGGAAAGTCCTAGTTTTGTCAACCAAATGGTCCTCCATGGCCTCAGATAACCTTTCACCTTGGCCTTGGCTTCCTCACCTATTAAGGGAGGATGTGTCTATTGTGAACTTCCAGGAAATATTCAAGATGTTGTTTTAAAAACATATACAAAAGTTTTCCACCTAAAGTTCAGAATAGTGACCAAAATGGCTAATTATTATTATTATTTTTTTAAAGGGACAGAGAGAGAGTCAGAGAGAGGGATAGATAGGGACAGACAGAAAGGAATGGAGAGAGATGGAAGCATCAATCATTAGTTTTTCGTTGCCGTTGCAACACCATAGTTGTTCACTGATTGCTTTCTCACATGTGTCTTGACCGCGGGCCTTCAGCAGATCGAGCCACCTCTTGCTGGAGCCAGCGACCTTGGGTCCAAGCTGGCAAGCTTTAGCTCAAGCCAGATGGGCCTGTGCTCAAGCTGGCGAGCTCGGGGTATTGAACCTGGGTCTTCCGCATCCCAGTCTGACGCTCCATCTACTGCGCCACCGCCTGGTCAGGCAAAAATGGCTAATTATTAAGCTGTACTATAAGTATTTTTGTTTTGGGGATGCCTTTAGCTGCTTATACTTTTAGGTGAAATTTAATGAGAGAGAGATTATAAAAAAGTCAGAGGATATATAGGGAGGATAAAGACAAAGTATGGAAAGAGTAAAACAAAGTTAAAAGAGGAACTTTTTTCATACTTCGTATTATATCATTCCTTTTAAATGGCTGATTCCAAGTCTGGAACAAGAAAGCACCAGTGAGCATGGAACACCTCAACATTCCAAAGAACAAGTGAGCATTACAAGTGTGCATCTTCAGGGGCCAGGAGCCCACTGGGAAAGATTCCCCCAACCAGAGAGGGTAATTTGATAATTAAAAAATAACAACTAAAAAAACCCAAAAACAACTACTATCAGAAATTGAAACTCATTAAGTATGCTCAAACCATAAGTTAATAAAGAAAAAAAATCTGATAGATCACCTATAAAAAAATATGAAACCCACTCATTCTGAAAACTACTAAATAATCAAGCATTTATCCTGCCTTTCTTGTAGAAACTGTACTTCAGAGTAACCAAATAATTGGTAAAATGTCTTATTTTTTTATTTAGTGTTACACCTAACAATCATTAGTTTGCAATCTCTAAAAAGGAATACATCATGACAACAATTACATACGGTATTAAGGTATTAAAACCATATTAGATGAAGGTTCTGATAAACTTTTTAAGGGTAGATGAATCTGATAAGATTTTTTTTTTTTTCCTGAAGTGAGAAGCGGAGAGGCAGGAGACATACTCCTGCATGCGCCTGACCGGGTTCCACCCGGCAAGCTCACCAGGGGGCGATGCTCTGCCCATCTGGGGCATTGCTCCGTTTTGGCAGGAGCCATTCTAGCCCCTGAGGTGGAGGCCATGGAGCCGTACTCAGCATCCAGGCCAACTTTATTCCAAGGGCTGACAGATGGGAAGAGAGAGACAAAGAGAAAGTAGACGGGGAAGGGTAGAGAAGCAGATGGGCGCTTCTCCTGTGTGCCCTGACCAGGAATTGAACCCGGGACTTCCACACACGGGGCCAATGCTCTACCGCTGAGCCAACTGGCCAGGGCTGATACCACTTTATCCTATTTCAATCTTAATGTCCAAAAAGACAGACAACTAAAGACTATACCTCCTGGTGGAAGTAAACAAAATTAAAACAGAATAAAACCCTAAAACTGATACACTTCTTTATTAATTACACATTTATGGGAAACACAAGGGACAGAGAAACATGTTAAATAACCCCATGAAAAAGCAATCTCAAAAGTCCAGAAAGTAAGAGTATCTGTAGAAAAAATAAGCTGATTTATTCAACAAATAAGCTGAAGGGGTGATTCTAGAGAGTAAAATAGTAAGAGACATATCAGCCAAAGCTACATGCAGACTTTGGTTAAATTCTAATTTGAATACACTGTCTAAAAAAGCTTTTATGACAATTTTGAATATTAATTGGATATTTGATGAAATTAAGGAATTGATGCTAATTTTTTCCAGATCTGATCAAGGTATTGTGGATATTATTATTTTTTAAGTTAAGCCCTTATCTGATCTGTGTATGGGTGAAATGATCTCATGTCTGGGATTTACTTCAAAATAATATATCCCAGAGGTAGTGGGGAGGAGGAGGTACAGATAAAACAAGATTGGTTATGAGCTCATAATTGTTGAAGCTCGCCAATAGGTCAATCAGGTTTTGTTTTACTATTGTATTTTGATATGTTTGAAAATCTTCAAAATAAAAGTTTAAAAATGACTTCAGTTGTTTATTTGCACAATAGTACATTAGTTTACCCTGGTGCCAAATAGCATAGTTTACAGATAACAATTTAATACATAATAAAATAAATACTTTAACAGATAAGGCATGCAATAAAGAAAATATGTAGGCCACGGGTCATCTCAAAGTTAATAAATTTCACATTGAAGACCACTAGAGCCAAAATTTAGTTTTATTGAAAAATTCTTGGCAGACAAATGATAACCAAATGTCAAAGCATTGTATAAATCATTTTACAGCACTGACTCTAATACACTGAACTGCTTATAAAAAAAAATGGAGGAAAAAACTAAGCTAAATAATGAAATTGATTTTTAAAAAGATGACTATCATGATGCTCTTTCAGAAAATATAAAATTGCTTTTCTCTTACAAATAGTTCAAGTTTATTAAAATCTACTTCCTAATACTTTTTAAGTGAAATACAAAATGTACAAGAAATTAATAAAAACTGTTTTTTCAGAGTTAAGTAAAGGAAAAATTATTGACTCAGACTTCTCTCTTCAAAAAGATGCGGTTCACTCAGATGGCACCTGACATTACCAAGCTACTCCATGACCAGAATGAAGAAGAAAGACCTGTGGAAGACAGGGCCTCAGAGAACAGCCACTTCATTGTTACCACTCATGCTCCAATTTCAGAGAACAGAATTTTAAGTGTCCAACAAATAACAGCACCAGAAATATGTTCACAAAATTCTGCCAGGCTCAGAGTCTTCAGAATAATTTTGAAAAGGTGAAATCACATTTAAGAGATATTGGGTGTTGCCTATATTCCATAACAACCTAATCATTTCTAAATGGGTAGTTTGCATATCATAACTGCTATCCTATTTAATCACCAAAGTTCTCTTCTTTGACATGAATGGGTTAAAAAAAGATTATTCAATCTAACATTCTGTTGAAAATATCTATTACTCCTAAAAACTAAACTGTAAATTGGTATTTTAGTTAATGTTTGTTTTTTCCTACCACCTCTGGCTGGAGTAATTTATGCCAAAATGTTTCTCATTAATCAGTCAACTGGATGAATAAATCCTTTTGTGTGTGTGTATGTGTGTGTGTGTGTGTGTGAGAGAGAGAGAGAGAGAGAGAGAGACAGAGAGAGAGAGAGAGAGAGGGACAGATAGAGACAGAGAGATAGGAAGGGAGAGAGATGAGAAGCATCACCTGTTCGTTGTGGCATCTTAGCTGTTCATTAATTGCTTTCTTATATATGCCTAGACTGGGGGGGCTACAGCAGACTGAGTGACCCCTTGCTCAAACCAGTGACCTTGGGCTCAAACTGGTGAGGTTTGCTCAAACCAGATGAGCCTGTGCTCAAGCCGGTGATCTCAGGGTTTCGAACCTGGGTCCTCCGTGTCCCAGTCTGATGTTCTATCCACTGCGCCAAAAGCTTACTATAAAATGTCAGGCACCATTTAGGAGAAAATGAAAAATAGTGGTAATATGAGAAAAAATGTCAAGGACCTAGAGAAAGAGAGTTGATGGCACATGGCCACTAAGAGAGCAGTAGCTCTGGGATCAGGAAGCAGGTGCTATTAGCCCTGGACAGGCCGAGAAAGGAACGATGGGTACTGATGCAGTTGAAGTCACAGTCAGAACTGAGAGGGAACCAGAAGTGAGGGAGGTACTGATTGTTGGATCCATCATCCAGAAAACTGGAAGTTGGTTGTAGAGTGAAAAACACTTCAGAGTCAAGATATAATTCTACATATTTTCTTTAAAACTGATCCTTAAACTGTTGGCAAAAGTAGTTTACGTGTAACAGAAATTAATATTTAGGTTCTGAAATAATTCTGCTTCTTGATATATTAATGGAGCGCACAACTCTTACTTGCTGAAATCAGCCCCTACCTTTTGCATGCATAGCTAGAGCTAGCTGTCTTGCTAAAAGTCTGTTTTGCTTTTAATAAGGGAAATGGTGTCTCCCCCATCTTCTGATTTCTGTGAGGGGGATTTTCCTCCCAATACTCTTGGCCTCTTGTCTTACTCCCTACTTCTCTCCTGCAAAGGTGGGACTTCCCAGTTGGTGAAGCACAGACATTAGTTTATGTTTTAGTTTGGTCGAGTGGATGAATTTATTAAATTCCTGAGCATAGGAGTTTGGTTTCTTCTTTCCTCTCTACCCTAGACTAGTGTGAGGCAGGAAACCAGACAGATAAATGTGCTCTGCTCTTGGCCTTTCCCTTTGGTGGCCTGTTTCAAGGGGAAGGCTGGAGGTTAAGAAGCTACCTGGCTCTTACATCCAGACCACATTCTCCAATATCAGCTTTCTCACCTGCAGACTCTAATGTTTATTCTTCAATTGGTTTGAACCCTTGGCAGAGAAGAGGGCTGCTAATTCATTAGTTCCCCATTAGATTCAAATAGTGTTTTCTTGCCTTCCTTCTGTTTAAGTTGAGATACTGATGGGATGAGAGTAATTTCTTTTGCTCTTCTCAGATAGTGAACACGACTACTAATCAATAAGGATGATCAATCTGGAAATCATTATAGCAACAGCCTGCATAGACCCTGTATCAGACCCAAAAATGCATTTTAGTAAATTCCTCAAAATTTTTCAGAAAAAGATGTTCCTATGGGTGGTTAAGTTTTAACAACTAAACATTTAAATAGAAGGTACCGATTTAACAATAGAAATGGCAAGCACCCTGTTTACCACTTCATATTTCAGCAGAGGGAAGTGCACTAGCTCAATGAAATACAACAATTTAGTTAAAAATCACAAAACAGTATTAGATGAAAATACTGGGAAAAGTAAAACTATACAAAACTAATCAAGATACTCTTTGCATGGCAGTGGAAATATATTTTTCTTAGGTAAATGAAAAAAATGATAATTTAAAAGAAAATAACATGATTTATAGTCAAATAGCACAGTTGTTTTTCACATTCCACCCCCACAATATAACCCAGTGGATTTTAATTTTAAAGGGGGCACCTCAAGGGGCCCAGGAAGATACAATTTTTAAAAATAAATCCTAAGAGAATACAGATCTATTTTAGCATTTACCATTTTTTCACCAAAACACCAGTCTTCACACACCACCACCATCATCACCACCACCGCCACCCATCCAAAAAGAGAAGCATGCACAATAGATACAGATTCAAAAATAGCTCTAGGAGTTCCTCTAGCAAATACTCATTTAAAGACATTCCAGAGCATAAAGAAAATTAATTAGTACACTCTTTAGTTTACTGCCCTGGTTCTCCACATATTTTTTCAATTCTCACAGTAGGACACATGATATTCAAGAAGAATATGAGTGCTTTCCAACTTAACAATCATAATCATTTCATCTTATACACAATATGAGCTTCTTGTATACCAGCTTCTCTATTTAGATTTTAAACTGGAAATCAAGAACTCAGAAAACTTGCACAGTACCTTGTATGTACTAGACTTGGTAATATTTGCTCAATTTGCGAAGGGAAAGAAAACGTTTTCTACCTGTGAATTAGGAAAATATTTTATAGACTTTTAAGTATAGAGAGTAACAGACTCATTTCACTTTTTTACTCTAGTCTCAGTGTTCCAAATACATGTACTATATTTCCACATCTGTAAATTCAACTTAGACTAAGTTTACACAGGACAACAAATGTATAACTTGCTTTGGCCAGTGCAAAAAGTAACTTGTATGACTGAAGCAACATTCTAAATTCCTTTAGAAGTACTATTTAGAATGAAAAAATACCTGCAGTTTCCACTAAATTTATATCTTTAATAAAGTATTATTCAAAGGTAACGTATTGGTAGTGTGTTTGTGGTGGGGTGCAAAGCTGATCAGAAATAAGACACTGCAATAAAAGTTTATCTAAATGCTTTCACAAAAAACAAAATGAAGCTAAGGGGAGAGATGTGAAGTTTAAGTTAAACAGAAGGAGGGGTAACTCTGCATATGAATTTATTTTTTGACTGATAGACAAGTAAAAGCAATATATGCTCCATGGAAGAAAAAAAAATCTTCTAATCCTTATTTAGGCGTATGGGGAACGAACTGTTAGACTCAGTGTTGATGGTAATTTTGTGGATGTCATCTTGTGAAACATTAGCATGGCTCCAGCCTCAGACACAGCAGAGTCACTCAATGATGGCCAAAACAGGCCCAACCAGGCAATGTATGTTAGCGATACAGAAAAATCTAGTCTAAATTAATAATTTGCTTTCTTAGTTTAACATTCCAGCAATGTCTCTAATATACAAAATTAAGCAGGATGCACACTGAAGTAAGTGAGCTGAAATAATTTATTTTTCCCTTTAATTTCTAAATATATATGAGCAACTTCATACCTACTCTGGAAAGCAATTTCACATACTTATTTTTTCTAGCAAAAAAGGTAGATACACTGCTGAATAAGAAGGGAAAATGCTTGTCTGACAATTTTCCTCAAGTTGTACCTCATATCTACTATTAGATTAATAATGCTAATTGATATCTATCCACAGTTCATCATAAATGAAATCTGAGCTTTCCTCTGACCCTACCCAAGCTCACAAACCACTCACTTTGCTCCTAGACTTTGGAAATGGCCTCCGTGTTACACCTCCTGACCCACAGCCATGCTATCTTGCCATCACAATAATAATTTCCCTTAAAACATCATTTCAACTAGATTACTTAGGTTTTTTATGAAACCTATAGGGGCTTGTAATGCCCCACCTTACTAATTTTAATTTCCCAAATGCTACTTGTTCCTCAAGACATCTACCATTTGATGGTAAATCTGATGATCCCAGCTACCAGTAGTAGTCTCAGTCTACAAGTCTTGAGGCCAGTCAGATCAAGCAAGAGTCCCTGATAATAGTATATTCAGTTGTTGGCTGGTCATCATCAACGTGAAAACTGGCAGTTACAGAAAATATATTTCTCAGAAGGCTGACCCTATTTAGAAAACTCTAACTACAACTGCTATCTATTTGATTATAATTCTAATCATCTCTGCAGAGATACAGAACTATTACCATTTTTCTTTTTTAAATCAGATATTTAGAGAGAGCTATTTTATCTATCTCTAATCCTTTCTCCAGGCCAAGTAATCTGTTCTGACAATCATTTCTCATACAGCCTGGCTTTAAGACTAGATAATGGCTCCAGGACACAGAATCTGCACTTCCTATTTCTAGATACTATATTTTTACAGTTTTAACTATTGTTTGCAATGGCTACTTTGGGCAGCCACGTCATAGCACACTTATAACTGCAAATATGATTATCACATCATATTTCTCTGCAGGAATCCCTGTTGGGGATGTAACATAATATAGCACACACACTATATTCTTTATAAAATAAAAAATTACTGAAATTCCAAGTCATCTGGGCCCAAGAGCTTTGAATAGAGAATGCAGGTGAAAAGTTTCAGAGGCTGCTGACTGATGGGCTTGAGAACAAGAGATAATGATAATTTGTTGTTGAAAGTTGTATTTGTTTACTTAAACCATATTCATCACAGGTCAATTTTATCAACAATTCTGCCATAATTAATCTACCATGACCTTATGATTTAGCTTTAATAAGCACACTCAGAATAAAGGCCAATGCTAGAATCACATGTATAACATTCTCCCTTGAAATAAATGTTTTATAAATAAAATATGAGTTAGCTTTCACAGGTTACATCTAAAATACTATGACTGTTCTCCAAAGGCCACATCATTTCTGGGATGTGAAGTTCACTATACTGAAGTTGAGACCACAGTGACAAACAAAAGGGAGTCAAGTCCCATGAAGATAAAGGAGAATTACTGTTAAGCAAAGGAAAAAACTGTCTTGAAGGGGTGGGCCCTGAGGTGGAAGGATTTGGAAAGTCCGGGCAACAAAAAGGTCACTGTTTTGAAGCACACCTGAAAGGTGGTGGTGGTGGCTGATAGAGGTGCGCCAGGCATGGGCAGGGGCTGCACTGAGTGGCTTTGCAGGTTTTACTGTAAGTATGATGAGAATATACTGCAAAAATTTCAAGCATGAAACTAATAAGATCTGAATTAAATTTTAAAAGAATATGCTTGGGATATAAGCTATAATCCAGTTTGGAAACAGCAAAGATATATATATAGAAAGGGAATGGAGATTAGGAAAAAGATCAGTTAATAGTCAGTTATAAGTAAAAGGCCTCATATGACTATAATGACAGTGATTTCAGGAAATGAAATACCTATGGTCACATAAAGTATAAATTTAATGATTCTTGTTTTTAGTTAAGATTTTGACATCACTATATTGTAATACTATACATCTAATGTAAACACTATACAATAAAAACCAAAGGTGTTAAAGAGTAAATAATTTTTATCACCACCTAATAAAAGCATTACACAATGAAAACAAACAGTGATTGCAGTGGTTAGTTAAAAGAATGAAGATTAATTCAGATCTGTTAACAATTCACTGGTACATATACATATGTATATCGAAAAAGAGCCTCCACTGAATATGAACATGATCATTTCTAAGATTACTTCCACATAAAAATGTTAATAGGTAGCTTGGTTTTATGTACTGCACACTATTTTATATAAAGAAACAACTATTTGATTAATAAAGTTTATTTGATTCAGCAAGTTATTTTTAAAATATATATGATGTGAATTTCATTTGATATCATAAAGATAATACTGAAATTGTTAGTCATTCTCCTGCAGGTCAATATTCTTTGCTAAAAGTACTATAATAATCTTATTCCTATACATTTTCCTTCTAACCTTTACTTTTTCAGCATCAATAATTAGGTCTTACATAGAAATACCCATATTTCTTAACTAAATTTTTTGATATTGGTCAAAAAGTCATTGCATAAAAGTGCTGAAGTCTGTTATATCTATGCAATAAAGAAATATTGCCGAAGCAAGTATGCATTATTAAAAACGATCAAATACTGGCCCTGGCCAGTTGGCTCAGTGGAAGAGTGTTGGTCTGGTGTGTGGAAGTCCCGGGTTCAATTCCTGGTAAGGGCACACAGGAGAAGTGACCATCTGCTTCTCCCCCCCCCCCACTCCTCTTGCTTCTCTTTCTCTCTGTCTATCTACTCCTCCCCTCATGTAGCCATTAGAGTGAGTTGGCCCCAGGCGCTGAGGATGGCTCCACGGCCTCTGCTTCAGGGCGCTAAAAATAATTCCCGTTGCAATGGAGCAAGGGCCCCAGATGAGCAGAGCATCACCCCTAGTGGGCTTGCCAGGAGAATCCCAGTCAGGGTGCATGCGGGAGTCTGTCTCTGACTCCCCTCCTCTCACTAAAAAAAAAAAAAAAAAAAAAAAGAAAAAAGAAAAGAAAGAAATCAATTTAAACTAATAAAAAGTTACAATTTAACAAATCCCTAAGTAAATTTAAGAAATGTGAATAAAAAGAAAAGCTTTTTAAGAATATGTAAATTGATTAAAAGCATACCCATATTTATTACTCCAGATGTATTAGACTACTTTTAGAGAACTTCGGTAACTTGAAAGAAAGCATTTACCTGCTGGAGGTAGGCAGTCCTTCCAGTCAAAGTAGCCGGCATAAATTCCAGGTTCTAAGGAGCCAACGATGGGGTCTGCTTTCAACTCGATGTAATTTTCAAACAGTCTCTGGTCTAATTCTTTCAATAAGGCCATGCTAACCTAAAAACACAAAGAGTCCAGCTGAGAGTAAAGGAAAAGGTAACAATGTAAATTTAGAAATAACGTCAGAGTATTTTAAAAGTACTTATCAATTTTCCTATAAAAACACTTTTACTTTACTTATATTGAGTAATAAAGACCACTTTCAGAACAGCTATTTAATAGGATAAGAAATAATCCCTATGTTACAGGTCACTGTCACAGAAATCTCAGCCCATAGATACTGTGAATTCTTGCTGGTAGTAGAAAGAAGCAGAACAGGGTAAGGAAAGGTTGGTTAGTGTAAGGACAAGGAGTCTGTGTTGGGTCTCACTGGCACCCAAAAGGTCAAGAAGTTAAAGAGTGGGTGGGTAGAGTACTAAGTTTGGGGAGTAAAAGTCTGGGCCCAAGTTCCTTTGACCAGTAACCTGTCTGCTTCTACAGTGTGTCCGTAAAGTCATGGTGCACTTTTGCATGGTGAACGGTCAAAGGTGCACCATGACTTTATGGACACATTGTATGTACCACTGTGCCATGGAACACCAATACCAGACCTAAGTTTCAAGAAGCAAATGTTAAAAAACAAACACATTATCTAGGGAGTCTAGCAGCTATAAATATCTGTCAAGCAGAGAAAGTCAGATGTAGAAGAGAAGAGCAACAACTTGAACTTAGAAAAATAATGAAAACCCTTAAAGAGATTAAAGTATAACATAAAACAAGACTTCATGAAGATACAACACATGATTTCTAAAGCTAACAACTGACTAGATTAATTGAAGAGACTACTGGTCACTAAGATTCAAATTAAGCACAATTAATTACTTCAAAGCACAGAATAAAAATGTAAAGAGGTGGAATTTTTGAAGGAAGAGACTTAGAAGAAGATAGATCCAAGAACTCTAATATACCAAAAAAAAAAAAAAAAAGTAGGAAAGAAAAGGGAAGGGAGGAAGGGAGGAAGAAAAGAAGAAATTAGAGAAATATGACCACATAGAGAAGAGGTGATATTTAACCAATAGAAGAAAATTTAACTGGATCTAAAGACTGAGTTTATAATTTGAAAAGGCTTGCTGAATTCCAGGCTAGACTGATGAGACACTGTACACATCTAGGGAAATGCTAAAAAAAGTACCCATTTTCTAAAATAAAAAGAGAAAGAAAAATTCTTTTAGGCTTCCAGATAAAAAAAATAATTTACCTACAAAGGAGAAAGAATCAGTCTGAAATCAGCCTTCTCAGTTGCAACATTGGAACCTGAAATCACTGAAATACTATCTCTAAAAATAAAAGAAATGGAACCCAAGAGTTCTATATTTAGCTAAAATACCATTCACTAACAGAGGCTAAGAAACATATTTTTGAATATGCAAAAGATTCAAAGACTACATCACCCATGTACTTGAGAAAAGTCTCAAACCTAAAAGCAAATAAATCAGGTTGAGGAGGATGGACAATTAAGAAAAACTGTGGTGGGACATGAACTTTAAGTTCCTTTCTATGCTCCTTCATCCCCCCTCCCCATCTTCCTCTAATATTTAGAAACATAAACCTAAGTAGATTATTAGAGATACTCTGGGAATGTGAAATATTAATTCTTGAAAAAAGGAAGGCATCCAAAAAGGAAATATTAATAAGAACCTAGAAGGGCAATGAAAATACAACATATCTAAATTTGTGTGACACAGATAAAGTGTGGAGAAAACAGCCGTGTTAGGCTTCCTCGCTCATTTTCTGGCTGCAAGCACTCTGCATGACTAGTGCGTGAGCATGTGTGTAGCCGATACAACTAAGGGAACTTTCCCTTGGGGGCAGGTGTTCCTGATTGCTTGCTTGCCCACAAAGGCAAGGGATTGTTTTCCTGACTGCTGGCCTGCCGCCACAAGAAACAGTTTTCCCCTGCCTATTCCTTCATATGCCTCTGTGATAATCCAATAAACAGGAATGGCCATGGTTCTTCTGTGGTCTGCCTGAATCCAGTGTGAACCTGCCTGGCCTCAGCCATCAGCATTACATAAAGCAATGGGTTTTATAGCCCAAAATGCATCTATCAGAAAGAAGGAAGGTTTAAAAAAAGAAAGGCTTAAAATTAATGTTTTAATCTTTTACCCCAGATAGCTAGAATAAGAAAATTAAACTGAAAATAGAAATAATAATTAAGAATAAGAGCAGCAAACAATTAAATTTTAAAAAGGTTAATATTAGAGACAACCACCAATTCCAAAAGTAGGCTTTTGAAATGGTTATTATAGTTTCATGTGATCTGCCAACACATAGGAAATTGATAAACTTCTAAAAAACATAACTCTTTAAAATGGCACAAGAGTCCATTATTTCAAATGCTTTCATATGATTAACACTTCAGGCCTAGGTGATTTCACTGGTAAATTCTACCAAGCATTTAAGAACTGTCACACACAAACTTTATCACAGACCAGAGCCTGAGAAGAACATTTCCAATTTGTCTGATGAGGCCAGCAAAACCCAACAAGGATACTGAAAGCAAAGGAAATTATAGACCAACAGCCCTCATGAACAAAGTGGAATTATTTCAATAGATTAAAAAAAAATAAAGGACTTGATAAATGATGTCTCCTCTCCCCACTTATATTCAAGATTATAATAGAGATCCTAGTCCATGCAATTTAGGAGGAAAAAAATACCAGAAAAGAAGCTGAACTGTCTTCCTAAGTCATACTATAAACCTATAACAATATATTATGGGGTGGAGGGAGGGAGGAGAGGGAGGGAGAGGGGGGAGAGGAGGGGCACAAAGAAAACCAGATAGAAAGTGACAGAGAACAATTTGACTTTGGGTGATGGGTATGCAACATAATTGAATGATAAGATAACCTGGAGATGTTTTCTTTGAACATATGTACCCTGATTTATTAATGTCACCCCATTAAAATTAATAAAAGAAAACAAAAAATACCCTATAACAATATATGTATAATTAACATGACAATAATGAACAAAATGTAGTAACTAGTAAAAGATAAATCATAGACCTGCATATAACAGGTAAAACTACAAAGCCTCTGGAAAATATTTAAGACATTAGAGCAGGTAAAGATTCTGAAGGATATGGAAGAGACTAAATATTTTAAAATTTGAGAAACTGGATCTCATCAAAATTAAAAACTTCTACTTCAAAGGGTACCATTACAAAATGAAAACAGCAAGCCATAGATTGAAAGAAAAAAATAAATTCTGGCAAATAATTTATTTATAGATTTCTAAAAATTACTCACAGAAAGGTGAACAACCCAACTAAAAATGAATAAGTAAATTGAACAGGCACTTCAAAAGGAAGATCTCTAATTATGAATACCTGAATGTATAAGATGTTTTAACATCACTATCAGGGAAAGTCAATGAAAGCAATGAGATTGGCTAACATAAAAAATGATAATATTATGTGTTGGTGAAGATGTCGAAAACCTGGAAGACTCACAGATTGCTGGCTGAGTGTAAAATAAGACACACACTTTGAAAAACAATTCAGAGTCTAATTAACTTATTCCCGGGCCCACAACCCACTTGTAAATGTAAACAGTACCTCCTCATCTGTGAGGATATATTCCAAGACCTTGGTGAATGCCTGAAACTGTATAAAAAAAAAAACCCTACACATACTATTTTTTTCTATACATATAAAACTATGATAAAGTTTAACTTGGAAATTGAGCACAGTAAGAAATGAAAAACAATAGCCAATAATAAAATAGAACAATTTTAACAATATACTGTAATAAAAGTGGTGTGCAGTCTGTTTCTCCTTCCCCCTTTAAAATACTTTACTGTACTATATGTATAATGTAGATATGCTGGACAAAGGGATTATTCACATCCCAGGGCATGGTGGAATGGGAAAAAAAAGAGATTTCATCATGCTATGCAGAACAGTATGCAACTTAAAGCAAAAGTGTTTAACTGGAATTCTCCATTTAATATTTTTAGACCACACTTGATCATAGAAAGGTGAAATTGCAGATGAATGGGGAGCTACTGTGTCCAAGATAAGAATATAAATGTCCACATAAAGACTTTTACAGCAATGTTCGCATCAACTCTATTCATGAAAACCTATAATTTGGCCCTGGATGGTTGGCACAGTGGATAGAGCATAGGATCAGCTTATGGACACCCCAGGTTCGATTCCTAGTCAGGGCACACAAGAGAAGCGACCATCTGCTTCTCTCTCTCTTCCCCTCTTGCAGCCAGTGACTTGACAGTTTCGAGCATTGGCCCTGGGCACTGAGAATAGCTTCGTTGGTTCGACAGTTTCAGTCTCAGGTGCTAAAAATAGCTCAGTTGATTCAAGCATCAGCTCCAGAGAGGGGCTGCCAATTGGATCTGGTTAAGGTGCATGCAAGAATCTGTCTTACTATTCCCCCTCCTTTCACTTGGAAAAAAGAAAAAGAAAAGAAAACATATAATTCAAACAACCCAATGTCTAGTACTATGAGAATTATAAACAAAATTTGGTTATCCAAACTCGGCAATAAAAGAAAATAAATCACTTAAGAGACATACAATTTCAGTGAATTTAAAAACAAGTTGGAGCAAAAGCAACCCCACACAAAAGGCTAATACAAACTGTACTTTCAGTTCAAGAACAGACAAGAAAACCTACGCCGATAGAAATCAGAATAGTGGAGAGATGGGAGCTTACTGACTGGAATGGGGCATGAAGGAAATTTTTATCTCTTGATCTGGATCCTCAGATGTATCTATGTGTAAATAGTCATCAAGCTGTACACTTAAGATTTGTGTTTTACTGTATATAAATTATACCTCAATTTAAAAAAAGGCTGAAAATAAATAGATGAGTAGATAGACCAGCCAAATGCAATAGAAAAAGGGGAATAGCAGAAGTAATTTGTGACAAGGCAGGATTGGGGTAAACAGTACTCGCCTCATAAATCTGTTGTATAAATTTAAAAAGATAATTTATGAAACTTGTATAGCATATTTAAAGTACATGACAAATTCTAGCTACAATTATTTTAACTGCTTTTACACTAATACCTGGTTCACACCAGATATGAACACAGGTGGTTAACCAAGTGTGCTCTGACCCTGCTCCAAATGCAAAGGCAAGGCCCATCTGTCATTAAAACACTATCTGACAGCCATGGATGAAAATTAAATGAAAAACTCCTGTCAAGGAAATCACAGTCGAACAGAGAAGACAAACATTCACAAAACCACATGTTAAAGATTATACAGCTATAAAAGGAAGCAGACAGAGAGTCAAAGGGGCACTACCAAGAGGGATGCAAGGCTTTAGAGGAAATGTAGTGTCCAAGGGCTCGCCATCCTTAAAGGCCCAGGGTCTCTAACCAAAACAGGGCCCCAGCTGAAGAAAAAAAGGGGGGATGGAGCTCCAGCTCAAAAACTATGTATTCAGAAATAGCTGTACTCACTAAATTCCTACATATTAAAAATGGGCATCACCTTTTGAAGTACTTTCACACAGTCGGCAATAACAAAGAAATACAGACCATATTAAGAGGTAGTATTTTACATGTAGGAGCAAGTAATACTTGTAATAATCTACCATTATAACTTCTTAGCAGCAGTACGTATACCAAAAGATATTCTTACATCACATGGTCTGACCTGTGTTCACTATGGACAGGTCCTGGAAAACAAACATCTGTTAAACAGATGTCACATTGCCTTAATTTCTATACAGTTGTCTTCAACTCACTCAAAATATTTTAAAAATTAAAATTATTATTTTAATGTTCCTAATTTAAATTTTCTGATTTACTATTTCAAAAACTGGTAAAAATGCTTTTGAAAATAAAGTATGTTTCTGAGAAAAAAATTAATAGAAAAAATCTTTTTTTTTTTCACTTCAAAGATGACAGAAAAGTATACATTTCACTGAGCTATCTTTATAGAAACAAATTCATCAAACTCAAATCAGGACTTCTATCCAAGTGAATTTGAATTATTAGGTTCAGTCTAATATATATTTTTAATTCATTACAAATGGATGGCTAGACGGATGACAAACTGACATTCCTTTATGTTATTAAACTATAACTTATCAAATAAATGCCAAGTAAATAATTATATTAAAAAATAAACTTCTAATCCCTAGTGGAGGTGGCACTATTAAAACAAAGAAAGGAAACTGTGGACAGCACAGGGTTGTTCTTATCCTCAAACAGAAGAACAGGCGATGTGTCTAGTGCTCGCATGTTAGCACCACCAGTCCTCACTCCCTTCACCTTCACAGAGGTTCTGAACTGGTGAATTATGGCTGATCTTTGTCATCACTCCCAAACTTCCCTTTTCTGTGAATTTTTTATAATCAAGTTAGCTACCTTATATCCCATTAGTCAGGCTTCACTTGATTGCACCAATCTTCTGTTAAGGAAGGAAAAAAAGGATAGTCTTTTTTATTTATTATGGACTGCATTTCTTTTAGCCACCTTACACAGAACAGTTTGATAAACACTGGTCCCACACCACTCTCCTGTAAACCAGAAATGTTCAACCTTTTTCATTTCATGGGACACATAAACTAATTATTAAAATTCTATGGCATATGAAAAAATACATTTTTTGCTCATCTGACCCCAATAAAGGTATAATTTTGATTCGTACACACTGGACAGCTACTGTTGCGCTGCCTGTTGTCATTTTTTAATTTGACAATCTAAAGGAAAGAAGTCTGTGCCCCTAACTAAATCACCAGGTATTATATGTTTCAAAAATTCTTGCGGCACACCAGTTGAAACTTGCTGTCCCACACTGATCACTGATGCTTAAAATTATATCATTCCAGAGTAAGTTAACCATTTTCCTTTTTTTAGTAACAAAAACAAGTTTCTGATAATAAAAAACAAATGTCAAGACAGTAAGTTTTAGCAAGATGAAACACAACTGAGTAAGAAGAATGAATAATTCCTAATCATTTCAGATAATTAGAAGGGAGGAAAAACATGAAAGGAAAATATGAGACATGAAGAAATAGAGTGAGAGGTCTAGTAAATATCCAGTAGGAGATCTTGAGGGTGAGAAAAATACATCATCAAAAGGTAATGGATGGGGTCTTCACCGGGGGAAGCAAGATGGCGATGGAGTAGGCGGATGTACCAACTTCCAACTCCCAGAACCAAAGTGGATTATAACTCAATTTAAAGAATCATCATCTGGATAAACCAACTATGAACTAAACTAAGTGGACTCTTCAACCAAGGAACACAGAAGAAGCCACATTGAGACTGGTAGGAATAGCGAAACCGCGAAGAGGGCAGCCCAGCTCCCCGGAGCAAATGGCAGCCCGGAGAGACCCGCGGGGCGGGAGGAAAGTTTGGCGGAGAGGGAGGGACCTGGGTCCCAGGAACCAAGCCCCAGCCTACAGTGCCAGAGCCTAGAAGAGGCGTTTGGACAGTTTTGAGCTGTGAAACAAGTGAGGGAGCTCCCAGGCCTACAGTGTGGAGTATTAGATCCCTTCCTACTCTGCTGAGGGTTGCTGAAGGGTTTGGGGCGACAGGACGCTGAAATGCGGTTCTGTCGGTGTGGGCAGAGGCCAAGCCGGTGGGAGCTCGGTCTAGCCCAGAGGGTCGGAGGGGACGCGCGAAAGCAGTCCGGAAGCTGCGGGCCCTCCTTTAATCCCACTTACGGGGACAAAGCGGGAGGCCAGGAACGGGCAGAAATCTGCTCTACGACCCTGCGCAAGCCGGCGCTGACCGCAGGAACTGGGCTAGGACCAGGGACGGGCAGGGGCTCGTGGCTGAGCTCACGCTACCAGCCCACCGCTCCAGGCCGGAGAAACAGCGGTTGGCCAGTATATGTGCGTGAGCGGGCTCCGAGCGCGGGAACGGGGTAGACCCTGAGACAAGTGGAAGCTCGCAGCTGAGCTCACGCTACTATCCCCGCCCAGCCGGAAAAACCGCGGATTGCATTCCGTGCACGAGCGGGCTCCGAACGTGGGGGCGGGGTAGAGTCCCGGAGGAGCAGAAGTACGTAGCTGAGCAGAAGCCACCAAACACGCCCAGCCCAATAAACCTGGTTTTGCGACCCTGCGCAGAAGGGCCGTGGCCTAGAGGGCGGGGCTAAATCTCCAGACGGGCAACGCCCACAGCTGAGAGCACGTCAAAAGCCCCGCCCAACACGTGAAACTGTGGCCAGCAGGCTCTGACTGAGGGTTCTGGGAGGAAGTCCAGAAATAGGCTGGGTCCGCAGCTGAGCAAAGGTGCTCACCTCTACCCTTGGTGCTAAGGCTTGTGGCTTCCGTGACAGCCCCTCCCACGGAGGAGAGGCAGAAATCACAGCAAAAGCCAAAGTGGGCCGGCGCTGGCAACGCTCATACCCAACCACCCTAGGCACCGGCAGAGGGTGTGAGGGGCCTGCAGACAGACCACACCTAGAGAACACAAAGGCAACACCTACTGGACTCCAGTGGCCACAACTTGCTTATACACAGACAAAATGGGCAGGCAGAGGAATGCAAACCAAATGAATCAAGAGAAATCCCCAGAGAAGGACCAGAATGAACCAGATATAACCAAATTACCAGAAGCAGAACTTAGAATAATGATAGTTAGGATGTTCAAAGATATTAGAGCAACAATGGATAGTCATTACGAACACCTAAATAAAGAGATAACAAGTATAAAAAACGAAATTGAAATAATAAAAAAAAATCAGACAGAAATGACAAATACAGGATCAGAACTGAAGACCACAATGGAAGGAATTAAAAGCAGGATGAATCACACTGAGGATCGAAGCGAGTTAGAGGACACAATAATCAAAGGCACAGAAGCAGAGAAGAAAAAGGAAAAGAGACTTAAAAAATGTGAGGAAACTCTAAGGGAGGTTTGTGACAACATGAAGAGAAACAACATTCGCATCATAGGGGTGCCTAAAGAAGAGGAGAGAGGACAGGAAATGGAAACTTTGTTCAATCAAATCGTAGCAGAAAACTTTCCTAAATTAAGGCTGGGAAACACTCTACACGTTCAAGAAGCACACAGAACTCCATTAAAGAGAAACCCAAAAAGATCTACACCAAGACACATCATAGTTAAAATACCAAAGCTAATGGATAAAGAGAAAATTTTAAAAGCTGCTAGAGAAAAAAAGGCTATCACCTACAAAGGAGCCCCCATAAGGATGACATCGGACTTCTCAACAGAAACACTTGAGGCCAGAAGGGAATGGCAAGATATAATCAAAGTAATGCAGAACAAGAACCTACAACCAAGACTACTTTATCCAGCAAGGCTAACATTTAAAATTGAAGGAGAAATAAAGAGCTTCCCAGAAAAAGAAAGCCTCAAGGAATTCATAAAAACAAACCAATTCTGCAAGAGATACTAAGGGGCCTCTTGTGAACAGTTTAAAGGGAGAAATGAATAGAGCAAAAGAAGAATACAGCTTTAAAGAATAAAATGGCAATAAACAACTACATATCAATAATAACCTTAAATGTAAATGGATTAAATGATCCAATCAAAAGACATAGGGTAGCTGCATGGAAAAGACACAGGACCCATACATATGCTGTCTACAAGAGACACACCTTAAAACAAAAGATGCTCATAGACTGAAGGTAAAAGGATGGAAAAAAATATTTCATGCAAATGGAAATGAAAAATAGGCAGGGGTAGCAATACTTATATCAGACAAAATGGACTTTAAAACAAAGGCTGTAGTAAGAGATAAAGAAGGACACTACATAATGATAAAGGGAACAATTCAACAGGAAGATATAACTATTATAAATATCTATGCACCAAATATAGGAGCCCCGACATACATAAAGCAGACCTTGATGGATATAAAGGGCGAGATAAACAGCAATACTATCATAGTAGGGGATTTCAATACCCCTCTAACAACACTGGATAGATCCTCAAGAAAGAAAATTAATAAAGAAACAGCAGACTTAAAGGAGACACTAGATCAACTTGATTTAATAGATATCTTCAGAACTTTTCACCCTAATGCAGTAGAATATACTTTCTTCTCAAGCGCTCATGGTACGTTTTCTAGGATAGACCACATGTTAGGACACAAAAATGGTCTCAATAGATTTAAGAAGATTGAAATCATATCAAGCATTTTCTCTGATCACAATGCCATGAAACTAGAAATTAACCACAAAAGAAAAACTGAAAAATACTCAAACGCTTGGAAACTAAATAGCATGTTATTAAATAATGAATAGATTAACAATGAGATCAAAGAAGAAATAAAAAAGTTTCTAGAAACAAATGATAATGAGCATACATCAACTCAAAATTTATGGGACACAGCAAAAGCAGTTCTGAGAGGGAAGTTTATTGCACTACAGGCATATCATAAGAAGCTAGAAAGAGCTCAAATAAGCAATTGACCCTGCATCTAAAAGAACTATAAAAACAACAGTAAATAAAACCCAGGACCAGTAGAAGGAAGGAAATAATAAAGATCAGAGCAGAAATAAATGACATAGAGGTGAAGGAAACAATACAGAGGATCAATGAAATGAGAAGCTGGTTCTTTGAAAAGGTAAACAAGATTGATGAACCTTTAACTAGACTCACCAAGAAAAAAAGAGAGAGTACTCAAATAAATAAAATTAGAAAGGACAGTGGAGAAATAACAACTGACACAACAGAAATACAAAGCATTGTAAGAAAATACTATGAAGAACTATATGCCAAAAAATTAGACAATCTTGGTGAAATGGACAAATTTCTTGAATCATATAACCTTCCAAAAATCAATCTGGAAGAATCAGAACACCTAAACAGACCAATTACAACAAATGAGATCGAAACAGTTATCAAAAAACTCAGATATCAGAGGCATTTCTATACACCAACAATGAAATATCAGCAAAAGAAATTAAGGAAACAATCCCCTTCACTATTGCAGCCAAAAAAATAAAGTACCTAGGAGTAAATTTAACCAAGGAGGTTAAGGACTTGTACTCGGAAAATTATAGAACATTGATAAAAGAAATCAAGGAAGATACAAACAAGTGGAAGCATATATGTGCTCATGGTTAGGAAGAATAAATATCATTAAAATGTCTATATTACCCAAAGCAATTTATAAATTCAATTTATAAATGCAATACCAATTAAGATACCAATGACATACTTCAAAGATATAGAACACATATTCCAAAAATTTATATGGAACCAAAAAAGAACACGAATAGCCTCAGCAATCTTAAAAAGAAAAAATAAAGCAGGAGGTATCACTCTTCCAGATACCAAGGTTTACTATAAGGCCATTTTACTCAAGACAGCCTGGTACTGGCATAAGAACAGGCACATAGATCAATGGAACAGAACAGAGAACCCAGAAATAAACCCACAGCTTTATGGACAACTGATATTTGACAAAGGAGGAAAGAACATACAATGGAGTAAAGACAGCCTCTTTAACAAATGTTGTTGGGAAAATTGGACATCTACCTGTAAAAAAATGAAACTAGACCATCAACTTACACCATTCACAAAAACAAACTCAAAATGGATAAAAGACTTAAACGTAAGCCGTGAAACCATAAGCATCTTAGAAGAAAACATAGGCAGCAAGCTCTCCGACATCTGTAGCAGCAGTATATTTGCTGATTTATCTCCACGGCCAACTGAAATAAAAGACAAGATAAACAAATGGGACTATATCAAACTAAAAAGTTTTTGCACAGCTAAAGACAATAGGAACAGAATAAAAAGACAAACCACACAATGGGAGAACATATTCGACAGCACATCTGATAAGGGGTTAATAACTAAAATTTATAAAGAACTTATAAAACTCAACACCAGGAAGACAAACAACCCAATCAAAAAATGGGCAAAAGAAATGAATAGAAATTTCTCCAAAGAGGACATACAAATGGCCAATAGGCATATGAAAAAATGCTCAACATCACTCATCATTAGAGAAATGAAAATTAAAACCACAATGAGATATCACCTCATACCAGTCAGAATGGCACTCATCAGCAAAACAACACAGAATAAGTGCTGGCGAGGATGTGGAGAAAAGGAAACCCTTCTGCACTGCTGGTGGGAATGCAGACTGGTGCAGCCACTGTGGAAAACAGTTTGGAGATTCCTCAGAAAATTAAAAATCGAACTGCCTTTTGACCCAGCTATCACACTTTTAGGAATATACCCTAAGAACACCATAGCACTGTTCGAAAAGAAGAAATGCGCCCCCATGTTCGTGGCACCATTGTTCACAATAGCGAAGATCTGGAACCAGCCCAAGTGTCCGTCAGAAGACGAGTGGATTAAAAAGCCATGGTACATATATACTATGGAATACTACTCAGCCATAAGAAACGATGACATCGGATCACTTATAACAAAATGAATGTATCTTGATAACATTATACGGAGTGAAATAAGTAAGTCAGAAAAAAAGAAAAACTGAGAATAGCATGATTCCATACATAGGTGGGTCATAAAAGTGAGAATATGAGACATGGACAAGAGAGTGGTGGTTATGGGATGGGGAGAGGGAGGGAAGAGTGGGATAGGGAGGAGGGGAGGGACACAGGGAGGGCCAGATTGAAGGTGACAGAGGACAGTTTGACTTTTGGTGATGGGTATGCAACACGGTTGAATGATAAGATAACCTGGAGATGTTTTCATTGTACATAGGTACCCTGATTTATTGGTGTCACCCCATTAGAATTAATAATAATAAAAAATATATATATATATAAAAAGGTAATGGATGGGAATTAAGTAAAAGTATCAATCGGAGTCAGGGAAAAAACAGACCAATGCCCTCCCCAGAAAAACAAAATAAACAAACAAACAAAACCAAAAGCTACATACATCATAGTGCAACTACAGAATGTGAAAAAAAAAACCTAAAAAGTAGTCAAAGAAAGACTTTAAGGTATCTCCCAGTAATCAACAGCCTAAAGACCAACATAAACAAACAAAAGAAATAGATACAGAAGATTCAACAACGTATTCACTAACTTCACCCAACAGACATATATGGAATTCAAAACTGAAGGACATATCCTTTAAGCAAGGTAAAGTATTTTAAAAACTCACCATGTATCCTGAAAGCCAGTTTCACCAAATTAAAAAACATAATATTCTCCGACTTCAGAACAACTAAGTTAGCCATATGTAAAAAAGAAAACTCCCAATGTGGAAACAACTGCTTTCCCAATTTGGAAATTTGAAATCATACTTCTATATATTCTGTGTCAAAAAAAACCCCCACAAAATTAAAGTTAGAAAATACAAAACTGAAAAACTAAAATACGGTATGTTAGTTTGTGGGACCTAGCTAAAAGGTAAAAGAAAATTCCTAGTCTTAAATGTTTATATTAGAAAGGCAGAATGATTTGAAATCTACAAGCTTTAAAAAAAAAATTCAATTAACTTAAGTACTCAAATTACAACAGGACAAAAAGGAAGAACATAAAAGTGATCAGTAAAACCAGATGCTGGTTCTTGAAAAGACTCTTGGCAAGACTAACCAAGAAAAAGACTGAAAATATTAAGCAAGCAATCTTAAATATAAATAGGGTTGGAACTTCAGATGCAGTTGAGATTGAAATATGAAACTATTATGAAAATTATGAGGACAATAAATTTGAAAATATAGGCAAAATGGACAAAGTCCAAGAAACATACAGTTGAAAACAACTAAGAACAAAATAACCTCTATGGTTCCTTAAACATTGATGAAATTAAACCAGTCATTAAAAATTATCTCACAATGAAAATATGAGGTCCAAAAGGTTTTCCTAGAGATTTCTTCTAAACAGTCAAAAAATAACACTGGGGCCTGACCTGTGGTGGCGCAGTAGATAAAGTGTCGACCTGGGAACACTGAGGTCGCCAGTTCAAAACCCTGCACTGGTCTGGTCAAGGCACATGTGGTAGTTGATGCTTCCAGCTCCTCCCCCCTTTCTCTCTCTCTCTCTCTCTCTCACTCTGTGTCTCCTCTCTAAAATGAATAAAATAAAAACAAAATAAATTTAAAAAAAAAATAAAAAAATAACACTGGAAAACAATATTTTTTTTTCATTTTCTGTTGCATGAGGTTTTAGAACTATTTCTATATATTTCTGCATCGCTGATTCCAAATCTGAATTCCATTTTTTGGTGCATGCTCTAGATTTTATGCAATTTTAATTTCATTTTGCTACAGTTAATGGCATGCATTGGTTTTTAAATTGGAGTTAAAGGGCAACGACTCTTGGATTGAACATAACCACAAGGCAATTAATGTTTTACAAACATCACTTTTACATAATTGTAGTTGTTTTTAAATGTAAAAAATGATTATCTGATAAAAACACCCTCTTATTTTGTTTTTAAGATTGAATCATGGCTTCTTTGAGTATGTGTAAATGTAATAGTCCTGATACCTTCTGTTATATATGTGGCTGTTACACACTTCAACGTCAAAGGCACAATATTTTATCATTTGTGACACGTGCATATATTGCCTATTTTCAAGTTCCCCTTGGCGATCAAGACAAGAACTGGGCTCCTCATATTGTGTGTCATAATTGTGAGGAAATGCTTCGTGACTGGATAAAAGGAAAAGGCAAAGGAATGCCTTTTGCTATTCGCATGGTTTGGCATGAACCTAAGGACCACAGCAGTGACTGTTCTTTCTGTCTGATCCATACAAAGGGCATCCGCAAGAAAAAATGGCATATGATCGCATATCCTAATATTCCTTCAGCAATATGACCTATCCCACCCTCTGAGACACTCCCAGTTCTAGTTTTCAATGGTTTTATTTCTTCTAAGGATGAAGAAAGTGACCATGGCGATCAAGTGTATTTCGATAAGATGCATGAGGAAATGGTTGGAGAATCTGAAGGGTCTTCTTCTGATGCCAAGCAGTCACTAACCCCTCAGCAGTTTAGCCAACCTGAATTAAATGACTTATTAAGAGATTTGGGCCTATAAAAAGAAGCAGCTGAGTTATTAGCCTCTAGGCTTTAAGAACAGAATGTACTTCACCGGTCAGCTAAAGTATCCTGTTCCAGGAAACGTAAACAAATTTTTGTGGACTTTTTTCTGAAGACAAATACTTTGTTTACTGTCATGATATCAGTAGCCTTCTCAGTCAGCTAAGTGTTACCAGTTACAGTCTAAAAGAATGGCGGCTATTTCTTGACAGCTCTAAACAGAGTATGAAATGTGTTCTCCTACACAACAGTAATGTTTATGCAGCAGTTTCAATTGGTTATTCAACTCATCTGTGAGAAGATTATAATGACATAAAAATTGTCCTCGACTTTCTGAGGTATGAGGGTCATAATTGGATTATTTGTGTGGATCTTAAAATGGTCAATTTCCTGCTAGGACAACAGAAAGGTTTCATGAAGTACCCTTGTTTTCTGTGTTTGAGGAACAGCCGAGCTTGGGAGAAACACTGGATACAGAAGGAGTGGCCGAAACATGAAGCTCTGTAAGTAGGGATGGAAAGTATTGTGAATGAACCTGTAGTTAATTGAGACAGATCCTTCTTCCCCCCACTTCATAACAAACTTGTCTTAATGAAGCAGTTTGTTCAGGCTCTGAATAGAGAAAGTGAATGCTTTCAACCAATTATTTCTGCTTTTCCTGCCTTGTCTTTTGAGAAGATAAAAGCAGGTGTATTTGATGGACCTCAAATTTGAAACCTCATATGTGACAAAGAATTTGCCAGGAAGATGAATAAGGAGGATAAAGCAGCATGGCAGTCTTTTGTGGCAGTTACAAAAACTTCTTTGGTAACAAAAAAGCAGAATACAATGAACTTCTGGTTCAAAGGATGCTGTTGGCTTTCCGTGACACTGGATGTAACATGAGTGTTAAGATTCGCTTCCTGAACAGTCACCTTGATAAGTTTCCCGAAAATCTTGGAGCTGTCAGTGATGAGCAGACTATTGCTGGAGCATCAAATGAGATTGTCCTCAACAAGTACACAAACGCAAGAGCTACAAACACAAATTTTTGCCTGAATAGAATTTAAATATGTTTTGCACAAATTTTATGATTGTTTTAATATGTTCTATTTCGAAATTGTAGACAAATTCTGATGCAGTCATATCTTTTAGTGTATTAGTGTATTTACTGCCTTATATAAATTATTATATTTTCACAAAGATGATGCCCAAGAAGACATTCTACTTCATTATGTTAAACTAATGTTGAAAATTTTATAATAAGATGAAAACCTAAATCTTGAATTGCAAAAAACTGTAGCTGACAGAGAAAAACTAATTTCAGATTTGAGATCAGCACACTCATATTAGGTAAGAACAAATGTTTTTGTGGATGCAACCAAAATTTTGTTCCCCAGTGTAATCTTAAACAAACCTTCTCAGAGGAAGCAAAAAGGGAGCAAGTCTCTAGTTCATTTTAATAAATTTCTGTCACCTAGAATAAAGCAGCATAAATAAATATAAAAAACAGTTAAGTAGAAAAAGCAAGTATAGAAAAATACATACCATACAATCCCATTTATGCTATTTAAAAGTGAAAATAGGTAATATCAAACAATGCACTGTTTAAAAATCATAAAGTATAGCAGTGACTCTACTACAGGGAACAGAAACTCAAACAAGTGAGCAGGGCAGGAAGGGCTCCAGTAACGACACTCCATTTCTTGCACCCGGTGGTGCTTGTACGTGTTCATTTTATTATTCTTATATCTACATAAGATCTATTCATTTGTAAGAATAGAACATTTAATATAAAATATTTGAAAAAATTTATAATCTAAAAATGATGTATATCAGTATTAAATTAATCATAATGTAATGTGTTAAAATGCTATTCCAGAAGTGTGAACAAAGCTTCACAGGAGGAAGAGGATTTGATTCAATTTGTACTTTGGAAGAATAGATAAGGACACACCATAAAAGGCACTTTATAGGATGAGACATCTGCATCTGAGATAGCCTTTGAAGGATGATCGAGATTTGTCAAGTCGAGACTGGGGAACAGGCATTCCATACAGATAGTGTCTACCACACAAGCTACAGATAAATGTTCTTAAAATAGACCCTAGTAAGCTAATGGTGAATGAATGAATGAATGAGCAGACCAATCACATGAAATGTCCAAGGACAGATGAGTAGTTAGATATGGGGGACTGCAATAGGGGAGATGAATGCCATGAGAGAAAGACTAAAATCTGTTCAAACATCAATCTAAGACATTTAGGTCTTATTCTTCAAGCAATGAGGGGCACTGAAATGTGGGAAGGAGAAAGAATATAATCAAATCTGTATTTCTGAAAGCCCATCCTGGAAATGCCAGGATGGTAAATTGGAGGGTTAAAGAATTTACAGATTAGTCTGAACAGGCAGTGGTATAGGTGAAAGAGTGTCAGCCTGGGACACAGAAGACCCTGGTTCAAAACCCCAAGTTTGCTGGCTTGAAGCCCAAGGTTGCTGGCCTGAGCCCAGGGTCATAGGCTTGAGCAAGGGGTCACTGGCTCAGCTGGAGCACTCCTGGTCATATGAAAAAGCAATCAATGAACAACTAAGGTGCTGTAACGAAGAACTGATGCTTCTCATCTCTCTCCCTTCCTGTCTGTCCCTATCTATCCCTCTCACTCTTTCTCTCACTAAAAAAATAAATTTAGATTTAGAGATTAAGCAAAGAATTTGGGAAGGAGGCTCTATAATAACATAGTGGTGAAATCTGGACAGGAAGAGCAAATTAGAGAGGTAGAGACAGATTCAGAAGATGGTTCAGGGGTTGAACTGAGAAGACTCGGCATAAAGCCTTAGGGGGATGGAGCCAAGGACAATTACAAGGTGCCTGGCTTGCTACTTCAATGACTACTAATTAAGAAAACACATAAAGAGAAGCTGATTTGAAGGAGGAAAGAAGATTTTGGTTTGCATCTGTTGATCTGAAATCTGAGGAGAAACTTCTGGTGAAAATGTATGGTAGGAAATAGAACTGAATCCTAGTAATAATATGAAGGTTAAAAATAAAACTTTGGAATCATGGGCACAGATAACTGAAGCAGCAAGGGTAGATGAGTTCTCCCCAAAATATGTAGAGTGTGAGGAGGAAAAGCACAACCCAGAGAAGTAAAGGGAGGTTGGAAAGATAACTATTTTTTGAGGAAGAATTTTATCTGTTCAGGTTCACGGTTTTTTGACTTAGCAATCCCACATCTGACCTGATGGGTGAAACAATCGTTTTACCTATTTTTATTACTAGACCTCCCTAACTTTCTGAAGAGACTTAGAGCCTTTCTCACATCTCTGAAACATCTACGTGAAAGCTTATATTCTTCCTTACCATGGAAAGCTTTTCTGAATTACTTCCTGTACTAGGGGGCATCTTTCTTCATAAATTATAAGGTCCTTGAGTCCTTACTCCTATATTGCCACTTTATGTCTGTTTGCTTCTTTTTTCCCTTCCCATTTATACAAAGAACCTGAGGCAGTTACATAGAGTCAAAAATTAAGTTCAGTATTTAGGAGCAGAAACATATCTGACCAATTTATAATTCCGTTCATGAGCTCTTAAACTCTCAAATGGATTAATTTAAAATTAATTTATTTTATAAATATTGCCTCTAAATAAAATTTAGCTAATTTATATTATGAAGTGATGGGGGAAATAAAGCAAATATAGTGAGGATATAAGCTATAGTCATTCACATCTGTGAATTCAAATGGTTTCAAACAAAATTCAAGAATTATATAATACAATTAAACTAAATATAATCAAATATGTTCTTTAAAATTGATTGCTATATGTGAAGGTTCATCCCTGGACATATTTTAAAAAAATGAAACTGCCCTCCCTTCAAAGCCAATCTTAGAACAAAACTTCAATCAAGAATTTAACGACGGGTCTGACTGGGCGGTGGCACAGTGGATAGAACGTTGAACTGAGATGGAAAGGACCCAGGTTCAAGACCCCGAGGTCACCAGCTTGGGCCAAAGGTCGCTGGCTCGAGCAAGGGGTCACTTGGTCTGCTGGAACCCACGGGTCAAGGCACATATGAGAAAGCAATCAATGAACAACTAAGGTGCTGCAACGAAGAACTGACACTTCTTATCTCTCTCTCTCTTCCAGTCTTTCTGTCCCTATCTGTCTGTCTCTTACTCTGTCTCAAAAAAAAAAAAAAAGAAGAATTTAATGACGGACTTGTTTAAAGACTACAGTCCCAAACTGAAAATCTGCTGTTATATAAACTCGGGTTGAACTGAGAAGACTCAGCATAAACCCTCGGGGGATGAAGCCAAGGACAATTATAAGGTGTCTGGCTTGTAATTGAACATTGCTTTTTAAAGATTAGGACATGTTAAATAGCATTTTATATATGTTAAGAAAATTCCTTGGAATTATATAATTATACCTACACAATTTTCCTATTCCTTTGGAGTATCTCCGTAGAAATAATATTTTTTTTTATGTTGATATATGGTGCTGGGCCAGAAAGAAGCATTCTGGATTTAGAATGAAAAAACTTAACATTGAGTCCTGCTTTACTCTGCTACTTCAAGAGGTCAAATCATTAAACTCTCTGAGCATCTTTCTGTATAAAAAAAAAATGAAGTTAATAACACTTTAATTAATTCATAGGGTTATTTACATAGAATAAAATTATATATATATAGTCATTCTAGCTTTAAATGACCACCGGTTAGTAAATTTAGTGAACTCCAAAAAAGCATCGTTATTTGTGTACTATCTCTATATTAAAATTAATTCCACTTTTGAAAATGGGGAACAAGATTTAGGGAACTAACACCCTTCTCCTGGTAGAAGTACCAATAAGAGAGCAGGAGGAAATAGTGCCTACGAGTCCTTGGCAAACCACCAGTTCACACCTGGAAGGGGATCTGAGAGGACGTCTGGTGTCCTGTGACACTAAGCTAGACGCTCACCATGAACCATTATCTCCAAGAGCAGAAATAGGGTGAAGGAATGGATACCAAATTATCCATGTAACCTATGTGCCCCATTGAGTTTTCAGGGATCTTGCCTCTAGGGTTAGCTGTCACTTGGAAATGGAACTGTGAAAACAACAGCAGTTGGCAGCCTTTATTCCCTTAGTGCAAAATTATATTTTACTTGGTTGGCATAATGAAATAAATGAATTTACTCATAGCAGACAGAATCAACAGAAATGCTATAATCTAAACCTAGTTTATTCTTTCTACAACTGAATGATTTCAAAATAGTCAGTGGTCAAGTAAAATAATTCAAAATTTTGAATGTGAAAAGTAGCCTGCCATTTATTCTAGGCTGCACCCCCAAATCCTTCATATTCCCTTGGTCTCAAAATGATCAGGACAAAGACTAGGAAGAATATCTAAGCCTATGTATATGTCACTCTCATTCTACCTCAATGACATAAACCAAAGCAACAGGTAGTTCCTTGTTGGGCAGATAAAATATATTATGCTCACTTTGTTAAAGATGGCGCTGCCCACATGGAAGCCCGTCACCCAGGTGATATTATTTGCCCTTATGCTTGGAATGGGTGTGGGGGAAAGGCTGTAATGTAAGCAGGACGGATCATTATAGCCTTAGGCTTAGTTTTAAGAGTAAGCTTTTCTCCACACCCTTGACTGATTGGATGATATAGGGTGGTACACTCTCATGAAGAATCCCATTGAGCCTCAGATGAGTGACTTTGTATCAGAGACTTTCTTATATGCAGATTGAATTGGAGGTTTTGATTCTACACTATAAAGTGGAACAGACCAGTAGCTTGCTCTCTCTCCATTCCTGAGGTTAGTATTAGAAAGGAGAGCAGATTAAGGCCATGTGGAAGCCAGGAGAAGCAGCCAAGATGGCAGAGTGCTGAGGGAGAAGCCAGTTTCTGCAGAGTTTGTGCTGGAGAAGGAGATGGGGAACAGAGGTGAATAAGTCTGGTGAGCTAGAAACCTTTGATTCTAGGAAACTCGGATAAGTCAGTAGCTTTGTGAGCACTGAATGAGTGGGGTTTGGAGCCCAGTGTGTATTTTTGCTTGCCCGCCAGGTGCAAGCTAGAATTAAAGCTGATGGCTCACCAGTTTTTGGCTTCGTTGTTTCATTACCGTCTGTTCGAATCTAATGTGAACCTGAATGGGCCAGGCGGCTGTGATGGTGGCCTTGGCTACTGGCTTTACATTCCTACTTACAACTTCGTAAAAACCTAAAGAAAATCAAGGTTACTGCTTATGCTATTCATTACTGATCATTTCATATATCATTTAAATGATAAAAACTCCAATAAATATATTGGTGTCATTATTATTGCAGAAAAATAAAGTGTCCACTTTCACTTCAAGGGAGAACCTTACAATTCTCAACACAAAAATTTCTGGAAATAAATTTGACTTTTGACCCTATAGCCTTAAGTCACAACATTTCTCATCAGAATGATTAATCTTTATGATAAGGCAGAAAAACAACACAGAGTCACCCACTTTGATATTTGCATTCTTTGAAAAAAAAAATCCCAATTTAGCTCACGAACTGGAACCCTCATTTATAAAAAGTATGTAATCCATCACAAGTACTTTTTGATTGTAAGATTAAAAAGATCATTATCTTTCTTATTCTTTGTACTGAGAAAACTATACTGACATTAAAGAGTGGTGCTAGCTTAGTTTTACTTAGAAATCTGATAAACCTATGCCCAGGAACTAACCAACCTTTAATTACAAGGTTATTTCCTTTTTTCCTTTTCTGCTTACTTGAAAAAATATAAACAAAGTGTAACTTTTAAAAAACTTCCCTGATACAGGACTCCTTGTTCAGTTTTGCTACATCCATGGATTACAGTGGAGAGAATGTGTTTGCAGGACAGAGATTAGCACCCTGCAGAGGCAGCGAGCCAGTCCTGTGTGTGTGCATGCTCGCACATCTGAGTGCCGGCTTAATAGTAAAGCAAAGGGTCGCTGCAGGCTTATGGGAAAGGAGAGGGAAACATGTAAGTAAGAGCAAGAAGAGAGTTTTTCTGCCAGCTTAGGGAGTCTGGAATTGGCGATAAGCAAAAGTCTTGACCTAAACGAAGCCAAATTTGATATGATTGTAAGAGATTTGGGTTTTATGCCCTTCCATCATTTTTTTCTTCCCTGACTTGAACAGCTTAGGTGGGGAGTAAACTGGCTCTAGACAAAAGAAGAGAGTATTAAATTAATTATTCAAGGTGACTTATGAAAAGGACAGGAATCATTTAAAGACAGGGTGGGGTAAGCATGGGGAAGGATTATGGGTGTCGGTGTGGGTATGGCAAGCAGAGGGAAATGTATAGGAAAACAAAAGAAAAAGGATGCTTTGAAAACTAAATTGATGAAAGAACCAATTGTCCATTTAACATAATTCATTTACCTGTGTTATTTTTTCTATTCCCTGGAAGTTGTACTTTTCAAAATGTTCTGCTATATTTAGGAAGGTGTGACGTTCTAGGTAGTGGCAATTACTTAGGACTATCAGAAGTTGCTGTTCCTAAAACAAATTTTTAGAAAATTACATTTACAGTAATAAACTGAAATAGGTTTCATTTACACTTATTAAATTTAATTATAATTTCTTGGAGTTTACTATCAATATTCAATAAAACTTTGGTTTTCTTGGCTCCTTCTTTCCCAGTATTAACATAGAAACATAATACAATTCTAGAATTCTACAAATTGCTTGTTATTACATAACACATTAAAGACATCAAATAATGTTCCCTTTGAAATTTAACATCTGTGTAAAGAAACAGATTAATGAAACACAGTTAATAGCAGTAAAGCAGGACTAGCTGTTGTTCTTATGAAAGGTATTCACGTTATTATTCTACTTCATAGTCTGCACAAAAAAGAGTTTTAAACAATTACAAAAACCATGGAAACTCTTAGAATATAGTTTATAAGAGTTTTATAATACAATCTATATGATGGACCCCTTAAAAAATTTGGACCTTCATAGAATTTTTTATGTAGAACAGTCTCCCCCTTTTGGGGGGTAAAGACACAGAGGGTAGGGTACTCTCCCTGAGTGTCAGTTATAGAGAGGACTAGAGCCCCATGTTCTATACTCTCCGAGCTCTAGCTGCTTGAAGTAATTCATCATCAAAATTACAGACCCCAATAATGATAAATGAAACACCCCTTACAGTTCAGAAGAACTATTTTAATTTTTTATTTTTATTTTATTCATTTTAGAGAGGAGACACAGAGTGAGAGAGAGAGAGAGAGAAAGAGAGAAAGGGGGGAGGACCTGGAAGCTCAACTCCCATATGTGCCTTGACCAGACCAGTGCAGGGTTTTGAACTGGCGACCTCAGTGTTCCCAGGTCGACGGTTTCTCCACTGCGCCACCACAGGTCAGGCAGAAGAACTATTTTAAATAAAATTCCAGGAATGGCATCTGTCACTGCTACTGTGGCTCAGAGAGTGTTTACTCTGTGCTCCCTCTAGTCTATGAGCATTCTCTGGAACAAATGTGACTAATATACGGCCTTAGTTTAAGATCCCTTGACTAAAAACTATGGCAAAAATCACTTTCCTGGAAAAGTTCTCACTCATATTTGTTTACTATTTTATATGTAATTGGAATGACTCATGTTCAAGTCAATACGATAAACAAGGAAACAGCTGCACACTTTGAGGTACACAAACCACAGATGGAATACACTCTTAACTCGATTGCCAAGAACAGATTTTTATCTCCCAATAATTTCACTTAGCTTCATCAGATCTTTAAAAACTTTCTAAATTTGCCTGACCTGTGGTGGCGCAGTGGATAAAGCGTCAACCTGGAATGCTGAGGTTGCCGGTTCAAAACCCTGCACTTGTCTGGTCAAGGCACATATGGGAGTTGATGCTTCCTGCTCCTCCCCCCTTTCTCTCTCTCTCTCTCTTTCTCTCTCTCCTCTTTAAAATGAATAAATAAAAAAATTTTAAAAACTTTCTAAATTTAAGAATATTTATTTAATATGGTCATATATTTAATATGTTCCTGTCTTTATTTCTATAAGAGTATAGTCTATTCAATGCCCTTTCTGGTCATCAACTAATGTAATAAAAGGTCAAGAACTGTAAGGTCCCTTCAAGCAAATGTATCACTGTTGATGGCCCTCATCATCTGCGGGTGAGCAATGGAGTACAGAACAAGGGAAAAAGGGCCATGTATGTGCTTTCTCCACACTTGTGGGCTTTTTAAATCATGTTTTATTTTTCCATTACACTTGACATACAATTAGTTTTCGGTGTACATCTTAGTGGTTAGACATAACTTACTAAGTGATCATCCTGATAAATCTTGCACCTATCTGACATCACAGTTATTAGAATATTATTGACAATATTCCCTGTGCTATACTTTACATCCCATGACTATTCTATAAGAACCAATTTGCACTTCTTAGTCCCTTCACCTTTTTCACCCATCCCCCCAACCCCCTCCCATCTGGCAACCAGCAAAATGTTCTCAGTATTCATGAGTCTGTTTCTGTTCTGCTTGTTCATTGTCTTTTTAGATTTAATTGTTGATAGATATATGCTTATTGCCTTTTTATTGTTCATATTTTCGATCTCTTCCTTCTTCTTCAAGAAGACCTTTAATATTTCATGTAATACTGGTTAGGTGGTGATGAATTCCTTTAGCTTTTTCTTGTCTGCGAAGCTCTTTATCTGTCCTTCAATTCTCAATGATAGCTTTGTTGGGTGGAATAATCTTACGTGTAGTTCCCTGCACTGAACAGGTGTACAGGTGAGGCTGGGGGTTGAGAGGTCATATTTTCTCTTATCTCAGACCTGGTGTTACCCTTACATGGTCCTTGTAAAATACATGAAATACACATGGTGTCTCACCGGCCACTTTAATCAGGCTTTATTCCTTGAAATTTTCATCTGGATTCCCAGTTATAAAATCAATTCTTATCCTTCAAAAGTCTTCCCTCCAAATATTAGCCTTATCTAGGAATCCAACCGAGCTTGCTGCATCTTCTAACACCCATTAATTAACTCTCTCTAGTTGAAGAAAAATGTATCTTCTCCCAAAATGGAAAAATTACTTGAGAGATTTAAAGTTTTACTTTTAGTAAGTGTTTTTCCCCTTCAAATCTAACCAATCATAAGAAATAAAAGTGCGAAAAACAACTAACACAATCAAATTCTTATTAACACAAATCAAATAATCATAAGCTTATTCACAACTTTGATGATTATATGTGTTTGAAAAAAACAGCCCAACCTATAAAAGATAACACTTGCATATTAAGGACTATGGCCCTATGAATTATCTCAATTATTCCTGTAATGGGGAACCTACATGATGTAGACAGTAGATGAAACTAATTAAGCTGCAACTTCAGCAGAAAAAATTTTAAGTGCAGAATATATATAAAATTATATTTTTATTAACATTTTCACAAAACATAACTCCAAAGTATAGAGCAGTATGCTATAGCATATATAGTAGATAATTTAGGTGGATTTATGGAATAGTCATTACATAGTTTTAAAACAACATGTTTTTTCTCTATCATCTTACTTACAGAAGTCAAACTGAAGTCTTCATGAGTACTTCCAAACAAATCAGGAGAAGAAACATCAACGGAAAGACTGAATATAAAAGCAAGAAAAAAAACAGTTACCTGTAAAAATAAAAATGCTAATATAATGTTATATGTCCATTATACCCCAATAAAAACATGCAGTGAACCTTACATTAATTTGACTTTAAAACCTTTTGGTCAGTTCTCTGGGTAGGGGGAGTTGAGATGGTAGAATAGGTAGATCCTGAGCTCACCTCTTTCTGTGGACACAAAACTACAAAACAACTACATATAGAGCAGTCATCACTGAGAACAACCTGAAGACTAGCTACACGGAATTTTTAAAACTCAGGACAGATAGAAAAAGCCATATTTAGAAGGCAGAGATGCAGGCTAGTCATGACCACATCCCCAGAGTGGTGATCCATGAGTGGGTGGGATATCACAGCCATATCAGGTCCCCTTGAGGAGAGAGGACACCAGGAAGAGGAAGCCCCATAACATAAGGCTTTGAGAAGCAAGAGGTTTACATCCAGCAAAGCCAAAGAGCTCCAGGGAAGTAAGGCTCTACTCTTTAAGGGCTCATGTACAAACACACTCACTACAAACCCCAGTGCTGAGGCAGCAGTTAGAAAAGCATGTGGGTCATACATGAAGAAATTAAACTGACTAGTTTTAGGGCAACTACTGGAGGAACAGGTATCCCTGGGAACTTTCTCCAGGGACTAAAGTGCTGGAGAATGCTATTATTTCTTTGTTTCTTCTATTTCACTCTTTTTCAGCCTATCCAACCAGCACAGACCAGTGCCAATTCTGACACTCTCTATATCTGACTAATATCCTTTAGTTTACCCAAGCATTCACTAGAGGACACACACCAGTTTTGCCCAGGCCAAAACCCCTTACAAGTGGCTCCAAGCACAGCAAATGCCTCAACCCACCCTAGAGTCCCACCCTACAGCTCTACCACTAACACACCTGGCAGGCAAACTCAGCCAGCAGCAGAGTACCTCTCAAGCAGCTCCAGCGTCAACACACCCAGTCAGCAGCCTCAATCACCACCAGAGCCTCTCCAAAGTGTTTCCCACTTTGGAAGGCCAGCCTCCTCACCAGATCAATTTCAGGAGCCAGAGTCAGTCCTCAAAGCTAGCTGGCCTGTGGACACCCCATATACAGAAGCACTAACAGCAATTCCAGTACAACTACCATAGGAGGGTGCACACAAACCACATAGGGCCATCCCTGGAGCATCTAACTCTGATGACTAAGGGAATTGTGCCATTGGACCCTACATGATACCTTCTACATAAGGCCATTGTTTCAAGGCTAATAGATGTAGCTAATCTAGCTAATATAAAGAAACAAACACAGAAAGATAGGAAAAATAAGGAGATAAAAAAGTATGTTCTAACCAAAAAAGGACAAAACCCCAGGGAAAAAAAAGAAACTAAACAAAATAGAGATAAGCAATCAGTCAAATAAATAGTTCAAAGTAATGGTTATAAAAATGCTAATGAACCTAGGAAGAATGAATGAACTCAGTGAAAACTTTGGCAATAAGACAAGGGAAAAAATAAATATCACAACTAAGAATACAATAACCAAAATGAAAAAAATATACTAGAAGGAGTCAACAGCAGATTAGATGCTGCAGAAGAAATCAAAGATCTGGGAGATAAAGTAGTAAAAATCAACTAATCAGAACAGGAAAAAGAAACATATTTAATGGAGCTCTGGGACAACATCAAGCACACTAACATTTGTATTGTGAAGAAAAGGGAAACATCACATACTATTGGTGGAATTATATAGAATTGTAGCAAACACCCTAGCAGGAATTCCTTTCTTTAAATCAAACCAACTGATTTTAGAATTAATATGGAAGTCTTATAGATAAAAAAATCTCAATAATATTTTGAAATAGAGAAGAAATAAAAAATTACTAATCTGAAAAATATTAAAAAATAAACTAATGATAAAAATAACACAAACTGATAGAAAATATAGATGAATGAATGAAATAAAACAGAATATAAAGTTCAGAAATACATTGCATTATGTATTAGAATTCAGTGACACATGAAACAAATTGTAACAGAACAATAGGAAGGAAAGACATTTAATGAATAGTATCAGAGAACTGGCCCTGGCCGGTTGTCTCATTGGTTGAGCATTCACCCATATGTGGATGTCCCGAGTTCAATTCCCAGTCAGGGCACACAGGAGAAGCCCCCATCTGCTTCTCTTCCCCTGCCCCTCTTGCTTCTCTCTCTCTCTTCCCCCCTGCTACTACAGCTCAATTGGAATTAGTTGGTCCTGGGCACTGAGGAGGGCACCATGGCTGCCACCTCAGGTGATAAGAAGAGCTTGGTTGCTGAACAACAGAGCAACACCCCAGATGGGCAGAGCATCACCCCCAAGTGGGCTTGACGGGTGGATCCTGGTTGGGGCACATGAGGGGAGTTTGTCTCTGTTTTCCCTCCTCTCACTGAATAAGAAACTAAAAAAAAAAGATAATAGTATCAGAGAACTGATTAACAATACAATTTCCTGGTGGATTAATGTGTTAAACATATAAAATCAAATTAAACAAAAACTAGAAGAATTAAATATTTATTAGGTTTCAGAGAGGTGAGAGTCTTCTTTATCGAGAGGCAGGAAACAATACGAGGTGACAGTAAAACAAAATATTCTCAATTTTTCAATTATAAATTTAACAGGTATTTATTTCAGTATTATGTATGTCAGAGCATAAAACTTAGTTGCACAAGTTATATAAGCCAATGTTTCTATATAACAACATTATAAAAGAATTTTCACATGGATTTATAAATATCAATAATCAATAAAAAAAGAATGAAGCTTTGTCCTCTGCAGCCCAAACAACTGAGCCTGACACAGAATTAGTCCCACTAACATAATTAGTCTTTAACAAGAGTATTTGTTAGTGAAACCCTCTGCAAAAGAATTATAAAAGTTAACAAATAGAATTATATATTTATTTGCTACTATCTTATTTATAAAACTTCTTTGTTTGGATAAATAGTGAGCTAATCATGTGTTCAGTTTGCTCCATGTATCTCTAGGAACGTTGAGTTCAGAAGATAAATTATAGAAAAAATACAGGTCAAATATAGAGAAACATAACTTTAATATAATAATTTAATTCTCTTATTAGAATTCTTAGGATGAAAGACCAGATATATTAACATCAGACTGTAAAACATGAATAAGATTAGTTTTACTCACTGTGTAGTATCTACATCTGCATCAGGCTTGGTGCTCAATTGTTCCAGGGAATATATAAAAATCTAAGTAAAAAATGAGAAGTTTCAGTGACATGAATTCTTACATTCTAATCTATCAATACTTGAACATTAAAAATAATTTTATGTAAATAAAATACAGAAATACATATCCTTATAAGAGATATATACATACATACGTATGTATGTATGTATCTCCCATGAGTGAAACACATATATTCACTAATGTAGATTGTACAATAGAAAATTGAAAGCCCCTATATTTTGATCCAAATAGAGTTCTTGCATGTATCTTAGGAAAAACATCTTTTCCTTTCTCTCATTCATTCACTCACATGCTCAACTTTCTTTCAAAGAACTTCCCACTCTAGACAGTGTAGACAATCATCATGCCATTTAATTTTTGCTATCAGAAATATTTATAAAGTCCCACAAAACACAAAACAAAGGAGCATAATGTAAAAAAAATATTGGGGCACTGTTAAAACAAACTGGATTCTGTCTTGAACTTTACTTTGGTACCTTACTATAAACTATTATATACTGATTAAAAAAGAAAACATATTTAATATAATACATGTTCTACATATATTCTAAATAAGAGGTGGATGACATAATTTGCATTATTTCAGGTTTAGGGCATTAGTACTTTTACTTATTACCTGCATGATACTGATGCTTAGTTGGCAAACCTCCTCCTGTGTTTTAGGTTGTTGAAAAACCTACAAGAGAGAATTTTGGTGAAAAGTTTTGGGCTCAGTTAAGAAAACAAAACTTTGTTTATGAAGTTCAATATAAAAAGTTATTACATGGAAAACTGCTTCTAGTGTGTGTAACCTTACTCTGAAGAGGGCCATGTAAGAGGAACAGGACTACAGGCAGTGCTTCCTCGTACTGCGACTCTGCCCTGAGAAGAACTGACACAGGGCACTGAGCAACACACAAGTCATGAGTTTCCTCTGCATACAGAGTGCTAACAATGCAGGTAGTCTGTCTACTCACAACACTTACACTGACATTTTAAACTTCTATCAGCCTTTCCTGAAATCAAGAAATCAACATCTTATATAGTTAAATCAAATAAAACAATCAAGCACTTGGAGGGAAAAGTACTTGTGCTGAAATGACTCAAAAAGTTCCTACTGTGGTTCTGAAGAGTTCATTGGAAAAGTCTGAAATAGAAGGTGAATATAACAGAAAACTCACACTGGCTTCCCCCGGTTTGCAGTCTAGAACTCCTTTAAGAGATTGCAGAGAACGTACAATGCACTGTTCAAACTGATATGGCTAAAGGAAAACAAAAGTGTATCTTAAAATTCAAAATAAGCATTGGTTAATAAGACATTTAAAATAAGTGAATATGGCCAAAACCTCAATTTTCCGGATTTATACAAAGGAGCAGAGACACAAATAAACTGGCAAATAATCTAGTCATCAAGATTTATCTTTGCTACATTTCACACTGATATTTAAAAACAGATGGATCTTGAAATTCTAAGGTCCATCTAATTAAGTAAGAACAAGAGTTGGCATTTTTTCTTCAAAATTCTACTCCTCTGAGAGGAACATGACACAATAAAAAGTGATTTTCTATGTTAAACCCTGCTTGAAGGGTAGTCTAAATGAGTTTGCTCTCTTAGATCTTCTACATCTCAAGTACTGTTCAAGAAAATTTAATGTTTAATAATGATCCAGAAGAGATCAGATCTTTAATTTAAAAAGTCATTATAGTCATTTTCTATACACATTATATCGGAAACTGAAACTTAAAAAATGTGCAACAGCCTGACCAGGCAGTGGCGCAGTGGATAGAGCACCGGACTGGGCTGCGGAAGACCCAGGTTCCAGACCCCGAGGTCACCAGTTTGAGCCGGGGCTCATCTGGTTCGAGCAAAAGCTCACCAGCTAGGACCCAAGGTCGCTGGCTCAAGCAAGGGGTTACTTGGTCTGCTGAAGGCCCGTGGTCAAGGCACATATGAGAAAGCAATTAATGAACAACTAAGGTGTTGCAACGCGCAACGAAAAACTGATAATTGATGCTTTTCATCTCTCCGTTCCTGTCTGTCTGTCCCTGTCTATCCCTCTCTCTGACTCTCTCTCTGTCTCTGTAAAAAAAAAAAAAAAAAAAAAAAAAAAAAAAAATGAAGGAGCAACAGATGACATGTAAGAGAAATCTGAATGAATCCTAACTAACATCTTAGTTTCTAACTCTATTTGAGGTTTTACTTTGTGCCAGGCATTCTCTGGGTTATAGGGACAGAAAAGTTAGAAAGACAAAGTTCTCATTATTAAGTGTATATTCTAGGGAAACAATGACCATAAAATAAGAGTCAATAAAAAAGTTACTTTTTACAAAATGTAAAAAGTACAAAAATCAAATAAGTGCAATACCAAACTAATTGAAGAAAGTGGACTCAGAGAAAAATGGTGAATGCCCCTGTGAGAAGTGAGAACATTTAAGCTGAGGGTTGAAGGACAAGAGGAATTAGCTCCTAAAAAGAAAGAGTTTGGGAAGGGAGGACAGCATGTGCATAGGCCCAGTGCCGGGAGAACAGAACCAAAACCATGAGCAGCTTTATCAAGTCTATCATGTTGGGATGTTTCTTTAGTAATGTGTGACTAGAATTGGCTGACACCATAAGTGTAACTTCCTGTGGGTCATTCATCAATAAAGTTCAGTAGGTTGAGTTTTATGGCTTGCATGCTGTGAGACCAAATAGTATATAAACTTAGTTATAGAGGTTACAGTTTCTTATCATTATACTTAAATTTTAATTTGACTACAGACAAGTTTTATAGTAACCGTTTCAAAGCATTTTTCAAAGATGTTCATCTATTTAAACAACCTTAGATGTGGCTGCTATCACACAAGTGCACATGGGGACTCCAGGTGTGGCAGCCACCACATAAGCACACATGAGAATCCCAGGTGTGGTAGCCATCAAGTAAGCACATTTGGGACTGCCATGTATACAAGAAACAGTAACCTGAAGAAGGACTTAAAGTCAATACCTGTTTATGGCTAAGTTTTGTTGAATTTATAGCAATATATTTTTTTATGAAAAGAGATGTTCTAAATCTCAAATTAAACATAGGTACTCTTTTCATTTGCACAAGACTTATCTGAAATTCATATAAAAAAACAAGTATCAAGGTAACTTGCTGTCCAATATGCCCTTGCTTATATTATTTGCAGCAAGTTATTCTAGTTTCCTTACCTACTAACTAGGCAGAAGTTACTAACTGCCTTCTAAGATGTGGTTCATGACACTGTGGTAAAACACAGTAAATAATGAAAATTATTTTCAAAGATATTGTTAAGTCTCATCTGAAAAGAAGTTGATTCCTTTTTTTAAATTTTATTTTATAGGGACAGAGAAAGAGTCAGAGGAATAGATAGGAACAGACAGAGAGGAGCGGAGAGAGATGAGAAGCATCAATCATTAGTTTTTCTTTGCTGTTGCGACACCTTAGTTGTTCATTGATTGCTTTCTCACATGTGCCTTGACCTCGGGACTGCAGCAGACTGAGTAACCCCTTGCTGGAGCCAAAGACCTTGGGTCCAAGCTGGTGAGCTTTTGCTCAAACCAGATGAGCCCATGCTCAAGCTGGCGACCTCGGGGTCTTGAACCCTGGGTCCTTCCGCTTCCCAGTCCAATACTCTATCCACTGCGCCACCACCTGGTCAGGCAGAAATTAATTCTTTTAAATGAAGAGATCGTGATTACTTGACCTGTGGATATACCTGGAGAAGTCTGTTTGGTTTTGGCTTAGGAGCCAGCAATAGCATTTTTTCTATCCTGCTTTTCTGAAAAATCGAGTCTTTGGGTCCCTTAGAATTAGGCACAATCTATTAAAATACACAATGCATACAAAAGAAGTGACACAGGATGAAAAAGATTATTCTAAAAGAAATCCACTTTTCATTAAGTTTTAAATGTGTGATTAATGCTGAGTAAAAATGACTCTGAGAAAAAAATTTTAAGAAATTTATTTTTCTACTTCCAGAAACTATTTAGAATTTTAATAGAGAGCACATGCTCCTTAATAATAAATTATTTATTTTAAAAATAATATGCATTAATGATAATCATTTAAAATAATTAAAACTTACTAGAGAAGTCAGCCCTTCATTATCGACAACCCAGTCTTCCTTTTCAGCTAATCTCTTCACTTCTATAGGGAGAACACACACAACAGTGCCTTTCATTGTAGTTATTTCACTGAACTTTATAAGGATAAAAATCTATGGGTGACGATTTCTAATTTCTTTATAGGTTTGTAAAAAACTTGGTGCAAGTAGGTACAGAATACAATTCTGGTAGATTCGAGGATTTATATATGTATTGTGCAATGGGTTTTTCAAATAAAACATTAATGTAGTAAATTTTTTTTATTTTTCTTTTTCTAGAGACAAAGAGAGGGAGGAAAGAAGGGAGAGAGATGAGAAACATCAAATTGTGGTTGTGGCACTTCAGTTGTTAATTGATTACTTCTCATATGTGTCTTATCCAGGGGGCTCCAGCTGAGCCAGTGACCCCTTGCTCAAGCCAGTTACATTGGGATCAAGTCAGCGACCTTTGGCTCAAGCCAGCAACCATGAGATCATGCTGATGATCCCATGCTCAAGCTGGCAACTTTGGGGTTTCAAACCTGGGACCTCAGTGTCCCCAGACTGATGCTCTATCCTCTGCATCACCAACAGTCAGGCCCGATTTGACCACACAGCCTGATTTGAAGAATGCTGTTAGGTTTAATAATAACTTTAGTAATAAATTTATTTCTTATCGAGCATTCTTGGCAATATTAAACATTACAAAATAACTATACAATATTTTCCCTAAAATTTCTAATAAGTAATTTGGATTCTACTTTAATCCTATATATTCCAGACAATGGCAATCTGATTCTCTATGGGCTAAAGGAGTGCAGCCTATCCAAACCTTTAGAAGTGCAGTCTGTTTCAGGTCCCTGAGAGGAGGAGGTGATAATTAGAAGGACACTGCTCAGTTTCTTACCTGATACCACTCATTCCCTTTCTGCTTACAGAGTGTTTAAGTCCCTAATTCTGCATAGCCATGAACTTCCTACTTAAAAGTCCTGATGATAGTAATGGCTTATATCATTCATTTATACCAATGTTCTTGATTGTTTTTGAAGATATTTAATACCCAAATGGCTGCTTTGCAAAGACAATCTTAATTGTATTTTTATAATCAAATGTATAAATCCCCCAAATTCTAGAAAACAAAGAAAATCAGCATCACCTATAATTTCTACTACCACTGTTGACACTTTCTTGATACTACACTGACACTTCTAAATTAAACTTTTAAAATACACATACGTTTTTCAAAATTGAGAATATTTTAAATACATTTTATATTCTACTTAACATTTTCCTTAAGGATGTTTTTACATCCTTAAATATTTTTCAAGTATATTCATTTTAATTTCTCATAAACTGGCATCTCAAAATTTGAGAAAATTCCCTTTTGAAAAAATTCTATTGAGCAGCTACAGGTGGTCTAACGATTCCTAGTTCCATAAAGTAATTTCTTATCTTGAAGGATGTGAAGCTAGAAAGAGGTGGCATATTCATATAAATGGGTCTAAGCACAGTCATCAATATTTCTTAACATACCTTCCGCTGTGTGTTGCAATGTGACCATCACACAACGTACTCGAAGATCCAGAATGAGATCCTGGATAGTCTGTAACATGTCATTGGGAATTTCAAGGGCACTCAATGATTCATAAGTAAGCCTGTAAAATAAACACAACAAAACAAAAGTGAGCAGAATACAATCACAAAGCAGTCCCTGTCATCATTTTAGCCATCCTATAATGATTCATTATGAGCTTAGAAGCTACAATGTCACGTTGCAAATATGGTAAAATACCGAAAGAGAAATCATTGTGTAACAGTAACAGTGATTAAACAATAAGAGACCCACATCTAGTAGGTCATTCTCATCAAAGGTATGAGCAGGAAGGTTGAAGAGCCTGCTAGACGACACATGAGAAACAGTGGAAGAAAAAGGACAGAAAGTAAAATTCTTCGCAGAATGTATTAAAAATCATATCCCAACCTGAATATTTCTTTTAACAGACAAAAATTCAGAAGACTGTTCATATTTACCTTATGGTCTGGATGATGTGAGTGAGCCACTGCCCAGAGAGCTCAGATTTCATCTCCCAGCCCCCGTAAGCCCTCACTCCGCCCTCTGGGATGCTGAGAGGCAGCAGCGCTCCCCGGATCAGCTTCACAAGACACTGCATCACTTCCTGAATCATTTTCTAGACAATAATAAATAAGCAAACCATATTAAAAGCAATTGATTAAATCAAATAAAGGATTCAGCTTGAGCCATGATGAATATCTTGAACATAAATATCTTCTATTATTATTGAGAAAGCCCTAACCTGTGAAAAAGTGTACATACTTATCCTTAACTTACCTTAAAATCATTTTGTCTTTGCCTTACATTCTTTGATCTTTCAATCTGGCCTGACTTCTCAGCAGTCTTAAAAATTAAAAAATAAACATTTATTTTTAGAAATTATTTACAAAAATAAGATTGCTTTAGGGGTTGTTTATAAAAAACATAAAATATGGTTAAAACTTGAATAAAAAGAATGTTTAAGAAATAATCTAAATTTCTGAATGAAGAATGACTAATCCAAAAACCTTTCTTCAAGAAATTATTCACCTTCCTAAAACATTTAAGTACAAATTCCACAAATGAACCTAAGGATTAATTGAAACAACCTTTTTTTTTTTAATTTTTAAGCCTTTATTTTTAGAGAGGAGAGAGGGAGAGAGAGAGAGAGAGAGAGAGAGAGAGAGAGAGAGAGAGAGAGAAGGGGGGGAGGAGAAGAAAGCATCAATTCCCATAAGTGCCTTGACCAGGCAAGCCCAGGGTTTTGAACCAGCAACCCCAGTGTTTCCAAGTTGACGCTTTATCCACTACGTTATCACAAGTCAGGAACTGAGACTACCTTTTTAAAAATTCTTTTTCCATTGATTAAAGAGAGAGATAGAGATAGAGAGAAAGAGACAAAGAAAGGGGGATCCAGAAGAAGGAGGGGAGAGTGAGAGAAAAAGAAAGAGAAAGTGGGGGGTATCAACTTGTTCCATTTAGTTGTTCTATTTAGTTGTGTACTCATTGACTGCTTCTTATATGTGGCTTGACTGAGGGTCAAACCTGCAACCTCTGGTGCCAGGTCAATGCTTTATCCATTGACCTACCCAGCCAGGGCCAGACTACCTTTTTCTGTAGGGGAATTTCATGTCCTTTACATTAACAATTTTATATGATGAAACCTAAAATTATCATACCCATAAGAACATTCTCAACATTATTTCTCACTTATTAGATTGGAAATAAAAGAATGAGTGAAGTCTGAGTTATTGTCTAGTAATCTCAAGATATCCATTTCATTCCCTTGACATATATTTATGAATATAAGCATTCTATCTGGTATTTTATTTTTAAAAAATTATAAGTCATTGCTTTTCCTCAGTGGCTCTACAGTCTAACTTAGGTAAAAATATATTACAGAATTCTAAAGTAAATTTTAAACTGTTTACCAATAGCCATGCTTTTCTATGATATTTCTCTTCTCAAAGTAACAGGTATATGACTACATTGCATTGTTTAAAGAGAAATCTATTCAATTGGATTTCTGTTAACTTTTTATTAGCAAATTTTCTATGACCTAAATATTTTTATGTAAAATGTCTTAGAAAAGCAGCTTAGGAAACTTTCCAGATAAAGTAGTAACAAAATGGAACAATTTAAAAGAAAATTCTGATATTTCATTAACATAATGTAAAAGTTATCCATTAAAGTTAAAATATTCATGCATTATTTGTTAAAGCCAAGTCAAGAACAACTACATTACAAAAGATTATGGTATTGACTTCAAATTAATTTTAAAAAACAAGTAATGTTATATATATTTTATGTATGTTAGTAAGGCAATGTATTTAGTTGGTTTACACAATGAATATTACTAACATGAATTCATAAAAGAGTAGGAATTGTGAATGTTTTCAACAAAAATACTAGACATACCTGATAAAGTGATCAACATACACATAGATACACAACTCTTTAGGCTCTAATTTACAGTCATTTTAAAATTTTATATTAAAGTATGCAGCTTTTATAATTTCTTTCTTTGTAAAAATGCACTATTGCTTTGAAATAATTAAACCTGAGTTTTTGCAAAAACTAAACCCAAAATTTACTTTAATAATAACACTGGGGAACAAAATTTTTGTTGCATCAACAAAAATACTTGTTCTTACCTATTCGAGTGTGCTGATCTCAAATCTGACATTAGTTTTTCTTTGTAAGCTACAGTTTTATTGCAATTCAAGATTTTAGGTTTTCATCTTATTGTAAAATTTTCAACATTTAGTTTAACATAATGAAGTAGAATGTCTTCTTGGGCATCATCTTTGTGAAAATATAATAATTTATATAATGCAGTAAATACAATAATACACTAAAAGATGTGACTGCATAAGAATTTGTCTACAATTTTGAAATAGAACATATTAAAACACTTATTTTAATCATAAAATTTGCACACAACTTACTTAAATTCTATTCAGGCAAAAATTTGCGTTCGTAACTCTTGTTTGTGTACTTGTTGAGGACAATCTTGTTTGATGCTCCAGCAGAAGTCTGCCATCATATTTCTGTCCCATCTCCCAGACAATGCTCCTCCATCATCTTCAGATCTTGACTTCTTTCTCATATGTGCCTTGACTGCGGGCCTTCGGCAGACCAAGTAACTCCTTGCTCGAGCCAGCGACCTTGGGTCCAAGCTGGTGAGCTTTTTGCTCAAGCCAGATGGGTCCACACTCAAGCTGGCGACCTCAGGGTCTCAAACCTGGGTCTTCCGCATCCCAGTCCGATGCTCTATCCACTGTGCCACTGCCTGGTCAGGCCGACTTCAGATTTTGATGAAAGTGTTCTCCCTGCTCATCACTAACAGCTACAAGATTTATGGGAAACATATCAAGGTGACTGTTCAGGGGGTGAATCTTAATACTAATGTTAAATCCAATGTCACGGAAAGCCAACAGCATCCTTTGAACCAGAAGTTATAGTATTCTGCTTTTTTGTTACTGCCAAGGAAGTTCTTTGTAACTGCCACAAAAGACTGCCATGCTGCTTTCTCCCCCTTATTCATCTTCCTGGCCAATTCTTCGTGATCTATGGAGGGTTCGAATTTGAGATCCATCGAATACACTGCTTTTATTTTCTCAAAAGACAAGACCAAAAAGCAGAAATAATATGTTGAAAGCATTCACTTTCTCTACTCAAAGCCTGAACAAACTGCTTCATTAAGACAAGTTTGATGTGAAGTGGGGGGAAGAATGATCCTGTCTCCATTAACTACGGGTTCATTCACAATATTTTGCATCCCTACCTCCAGAGCTTCATGTTTCAGCCACTCCTTTTGTGTCCAGTGTTTCTGCCGAGTTTGGCTGTCCCACAAACACAGAAAGCAAGGATACTTTGTGAAACCTCTCTGTTGTCCTAGCAGGAAATTGAGCATTTTAAGATCCACACAAATGATCCAGTTATGCTCCTCATACTTCAAAAAGTCGAGGACAATTTTTATGTCATTATAATCTTCTCACAAATGAGTTGAATAACCAATTGGAACCGCTGCATAAACATTACCGTTGTGTAGGAGAACACATTTCAGACTCCATTTAGAGCTGTAAAGAAAAAGCCACCATTCTGTTGGACTGTAAGTGGTAACACTTAGCTGGCTGAGAAGACTACTGATATCATGACAGTAAACAAAGTGTCTTTGGAAAAAGAGTCCATAAAAATTTGTTTATGTTTCCTGAAACAGGATACTTTAGCTGACTGGTGACGTATTCTTTTCTTGAAGCCTGGAGGCTAATGACTCAGCTGCTTTCTTTGAGAGGCCCAAATCTCTTACTAAGTCATTCAATTTGGGTTGGCTAAACTGCTGAGGGGTTAATGACTGTTTGGCATCAGAAAAAGACCCTTCAGATTCTACAACCATTTCCTCATGCATCTTATCAAAATACACTTGATCACCATGGTCACTTTCTTCATCCTTAGAAGAAATAAAACCATTGAAAACTGGAACCGGGAATGTCTCAGAGGGTGGGATAGGTCATATTGCTGAAGGAATATTAGGATATGCAATCATATGCTGTTTTTTCTTGCCGATGCCCTTTGTATGGATCAGACAGAAAGAACAGTCACTGCTGTGGTCCTTAGGTTCACGCCAAACCATGGGAATACCAAAGGCATTCCTTTGCATTTTCCTTTTATCCAGTCATGAAGCATTTCCTCACAATTATGACACACAATATGAGGAGCCCAATTCTTGCCTTGATCACCAAGGAGAACTTGAAAGTAGGCAATATATGCACGTGTCACAAATGATGAAATACTGTGCCTTTGATGTTGAAGTGTGTAACAGCCACATATATAACAGAAGGTGTCAAGATTATTCTTATATTTACGCCTACTTGAAGAAGCCATGATTCAATCTTAAAACAAATTAAGAGGGTGTTTTTTATCAAATAATAACTTTTTACATTTAAAAACAACTACAATTATGTAAAAGTGATGTTTGTAAAACATTAATTGCCTTGTGGTTATATTCAATCCAAGAGTCGTTGACCTTTAACTCCAATTTAAAAACCAATGCATACCATTAACTGTAACAAAAAGAAATTAAAATTGCTTAAAAACTAGAGCATGCACCAAAAAACAAATTTCAGATTTGGAATCAGAGATGCAGAAATATAGAAACAGTTCTAAAACCTCATGCAACAGAAAATGAGAAAAAAATTGTTCCCCAGTATAACTCAATAAGCGAATTCCTGAGTTCATAGGCAAAGAACTCTCTAAATTTTTTGTACACTGAGATTTAACTCAGAAATTGATGTTTTTGTCCCTTTATTTTAAAGACAAATGACAAGGAACCGCAGGCTTTACATCTACAGCGAGAAGTGGTTAGAGACAGTAGTGTTAAGGGCATGAGCAGCTAGAGGAATGCTGCACTAATCCAGGGAAGCAATGAGTGTTTTGGGCTAGAGGAGGTGAATAAGGGATTCCCGTAGATGGCTTAGATATAGGTTTCTGAGGCAGAAGTGACTGAACCTCATGATTCCACTGGGCGTTTAGTAAAAGCGGAGAGATGTCAAGAGTAACTTCCATCTGAGTCATGATCACTCAGGTAATTCCAAATGGTTTTAACGTCTGTTAGCCTACTTTCTGTTTCTGTCAAGTGAGATGCTCTGATTCAAATGAATACTTGCTGATAGAGTGCCCAGGTATAGAAAAGCAGACACATGATCCCTTCTTACTAAACTGATAAAAAGCTATTCTCTAAATCAGTGGTAGTCAACCTGGTCCCTACCGCCCATTAGTGGGCATTCCAGCTTTCATGGTGGGCCGTAGTGGAGCAACCAAAGTATAAATAAAAAGATAGATTTAACTATAGTAAGTTGTTTTATAAAGATTTATTCTGCCAAACTTAGTGAAAATCCAACATAAAGTAGTTGGTAAGTAATTATTATTATATGCTTTAACTTGCTGTAACTCTGCTTTATAAGTTTTAAAAAGTAAAGTTACTCCCCTACTTTATAAATCACCATTACTGTGGAACCAGTGGGCGCTTAGAAAATTTTACTACTAACAGAGATACAAAAGTGGATGGTAGGTATAAAAAGGTAACTACCCCTGCTCCAAATGTTGCAGTTTTTTTTTCTTTTGTAATTTTTTTTAATTTATTCATTTTAGAAAGGAGACAGGCAGACAGAGAGAGAGAGAGAGAGAGAAAGAAAGGAGGAGCTGGAAGCATCAACTCCCATATGTGCCTTGACCAGACCAGTGCAGGGTTTTGAACTGGCGACTTCAGTGTTCCCAGGTCGACGCTTTATCCACTGCGCCACCACAGGTCAGGCCAAATGTTGCAGTTTTTATCAGTTCTTTGTCCTAAGCACTTACTCTTTTTTCTCTGTACTCTCTCACTAATTTATTCTCATAGCTTCAAATATCCTTTCCAGATCATGTTTTCTTATTTTGGGTTCAGCATCCACTTCCAAAGTGTGTGTGGGAGAGGGATATGAGGGGTTCCCCAAACCTACAAACAATTCTCCAGACCCCAGCTGGGTGTTCTAAAATTCAACTCAATTCTGACAATACCAGGAGTCAAGATTCCAGTTAATAGTTCAGTCTTACAAGACAAATCCCCCCCCACCGCCCACACATTTATTTCAAAAGCCAGTGACAAGTTCAGGTGTCATCTGTGCTTCTGACTTAACTGGCTATAGATTGGAGGCTTCAACTAACCCCTCCTCAGTTTCAATTAATTTGGTAAAACGGCTTACAAAACTCAGAGAAATATGACACTTACTAGATAACTGGTTTATTATAAAACAGTGGTTCTCAACCTTTTTTGAGGTACCAAACCCACCAGTTTTATATGTGCATTCACTGAACCCTTCTTCAGTGATAAATAAAATATGATTTTTTTTCCAAATTCAAGACATAGGTATATGTTTTTTTACTGGTGCACAAAATGAGCCGTGCATGAACATCACCTTGCTCAAAGAACAAAACCAACAAAGTGCATGAACTCACAACAAATTACGGTATTACTTTATTCTGGCCTCCGTGACAGAGGCTTCTCCAAACCCCTGAGACCGACTCATCAAACCCCTAGGGTTAAGATCCACTGTTATAAAAGAATGTAACTCAGAAACGGATAGATGGAAATGATACACGGGGCAGGGCATGGGGAAAGGGTGCAGAGCTTCAGTGCCCTCTCTGAGCCGGTCACTGACTCTCAGAATCTCCATGTGTTCACCCACCCAGGAGCTTCCTGAGCCTTTTTTTAGGAAGCTTTGTTAAATCATTGGCCATTGGTGACTAAGGCGAATCTCTGGCTACTCAGGAGGGCTGGTGCACAGGGCAGTCAGCCCTTCATTCTTTGGTGGGGACCTAAGCCATCTCATTAAAATAACAAAAGGTACTTTTTTATGATTTCTCACTTCAGAAATTCCAAGGGTTTTAGGAGCTCTGTGTGAGAAATAGGGACAAAGATCAACCAGGTTTTATTATAAATCATATGTCACATTTTCATATTTACATATATAGCCTAAATCTTTCCTCTGGCAATGTGAATTTTAAGTTACCTACTTGATATTTATTCTTGAATAACTCACAGGAAATCTCAATGCAACACATTAAAATGGAAAATTGATATATTCTCCAAGTATGTTCTTTCTCAAGTCTTCTTGACTTTGGAAATGGCATATCTACTCACTTGGGAGCCCAGGGGATCTATATCTGAATCCCTGAACTCATCATCCTCATCAATAACTCTGGGCAACACTACTGCCTCAAGAGCATGCCCACTACTTTGACTTTTGTTCCCTGCCCACTCATTCTTGAACAGGCAACAAGAGTGGTCTTTTTAAAACTGAAAAATCTAGTCATGTCTTACCATGGCTTCCCACATATGTAGAATACAAACTCTTTAGCCTGACAGCCCCTGTAAGCCTTATCTCCTGCTGGTCCTGATACACTCACCCACTCTCAGTACAGTCCGGGTGACGAGACTTTCCTTCTGCCCAGCTCCTCTCCTGAGTTTTGTGTGCTGTTTTCTCTGCCAGAGCATTCCCCTCCTCAACATCCTGTGTGGCTATCTCCTCATGCTTCAAGTTTCAGTTTCTATCAGTAGTGGGATAAAGACCTTCCCTGAACTCCATCCCCCTACTGATATTCTTTATCTTTTTTTTTTTTTTTTTTTTTAATTTAATGAGAGGATGGGAGGCAGAGACGGACTCCTGCACGTGCCCTGACTGGGATCCACCCAGAAAGCCCACTAGGGAGCAATGCTCTGCCCATCTGGGGTATTCTTTTAGCATCTAAGGTCAGGCCATGGAGCCATCCTCAGTGCCTAAGGTCAGCTCGCTAGAGCCAATTGAGCCATGGCTGCAGGCGGAGAAGAGAGAAAGTGGGGGGAATGCGAGTGGTGGAGAAGCAGATGGCCGCTTCTCCTGTGTGCACTAGCCAGAAATCAAACCTAGGACATCCACACGCTGGGCTGACACTCAACGTCTGAGTCAACCGGCCAAGGCCATTCTTTTTTTTTTATTATTTTTATTTTTTTTCCAAGGACAGAAGGACAGAGAGAGAGTCAGAGATAGAGACAGACAGGAACGGAGAGAGGTGAGAAGCATCAATCATTAGTTTTCGTTGCCGTCGCGACACCATAGTTGTTCATTGATAGCTTTCTCACATGTGCCTTGACCGCAAGCCTTCAGCAGACTGAGCAACCCCTAGCTGGAGCCAGCAACCTTGGGTTCAAGCTGGCGAGCTTTTGCTCAAGCCAGATGGGCCCGGGCTCAAGCTGGCGAGCTTGGGGTCTCGAACCTGGGTCTTCTGCATCCCAGTCCGACGCTTATCCACTGCGCCACCGCCTGGTCAGGCTCAGGGCCATTCTTTATCTTTAAGACTGTTCCAATTATAGCTGTTAACAAAATTTAGGATATATTGTTTTAAATTTATTTTTATTCTGTCTCTCCAGGAGGGGAGAGGTCATGTCTTGGTCACTATTTGACTTACATTGTATATATTTATATTAAAATTTATGTGTGTACATATTTATATGTATGTACATGTCTCAGTACCTGGCACATAGAAGCTATTCAGGGCATTCAAGAGATATTTGGTGAATGAAGTATCACCAAGGGTTAGGGTTCTTCAAACTTCCTGGAATATCTTTCAGAAAGCATGATAGCCCTTAGTACTAGTAAGTTAATTGAAAGACCTCCTTTAAAAACTTGAAATCACTGAGTTTCCACATGAAAGACTGAATGAAGATTTGTGGGACATAATTCTGTGATATGGTCCTGAAATATCCAGCAGACTCAATGGTTCTGTAGATTGAAGATGTCAACAATAGGAATGAGCAAAGGTTTAAGAATTCTGTATGAACAGGATTGGGAGGCCTGTTTCAGGTGTGGAATTCAGAGGCTGCCGAGGAGCCCAGCACCTACTGCAATGTTAGGGGCACAGAACAATACTGGCACCCTCCGCTGGGAAACTTAGGTTGACTTGTGGTAACTAATTCTTTGTGCCAACTTGACTGGATCATGTGGGGCCCAGAAATCTAGTTAAACACTCTCTGAGCATGTCTGTGAAGGGGTCTCGGGATGAGAGTAAGATATGAATTGGTAGGCTAAAGAAAGCAGCTTGCCCTCTTCAGTGGGTGTGGTTCCCATCCAACGAGTGGAAGGCCTGAATAGGACAAAACGGGCAGAGTTAGGGGGATGGGCTTAAATGGATGGGCTGGGACACTGGCCTTTTCTAGCCTTCAGACTAGAACTGAAATATTGGAAATTCTGGGATCTGGAGCCTGCTGGTCTTAAAACTGAAACTATGCCATGGGCTCTCCTAAGTTTCCAGCTTGCTGACTGCAGATCTGGGGATAATTGTGAGCCGATTTCTTACAGTAAAACTTTCTCTTCATATATATAGTTGGATAAAGAACCAACATCCCATTGGTTCTGTTTCTCTGAACCCTACTACAGACCTGGTTCAGTGTGCTGTGGAGGAAGGGGTGGAACTCTGAAAAAAATGTGTAATTTGTCCCAATGAAGGATCATGCCAATATAAAACTGTAAGTATCTTGATGGAAAAATGGTGCCTTTTCTAATTATATGTGCCATAGTACCTAATACTGAACTTTTCACACAGCGGACTTGTTCAGTGGGAAGATTGATTTTATAATCCTTTGTTGTAAAATACATATTTTCCCATCAAAGAAGAGTAAAAATTATTTATTAAAATATATCATATCGCCTGACCAGGCGGTGGTGGCGCAGTGGATAGAGCGTCGGACTGGGATGCAGAAGGACCCAGGTTCGAGACCCCGAGGTCACAAGCTTGAGCACAGGCCCATCTGGCTTGAGCTAAAGTTTGCCAGCTTGGACCCAAGGTCGCTGGATCGAGCGAGGGGTTGCTTGGTCTGCTGAAGGCCCACAGTCAAGGCACATATGAGAAAGCAATCAATGAACAACTAAGGTGTTGCAACGAAAAACTGATGATTGATGCTTCTCATCTCTCTCCATTCCTGTCTGTCTGTCCCTATCTATCCCTCTCTCTGATTCTCTCTCTGTCCCTGTAAAAAACAACAACAACAACAAAAAAATCATATCAAAATTAAGGCTAAATTTTGCCAGAATAATTCTGTTCACCAGAATGTGTTAATGAATGTATGATACCATCTACTGCACAGTGATTTTATAAACTTCAAGGATCTGTCCCCAAATATCTCAGAAATGGAAGCATACCTCTCGCAATTGTTAATTAAAAGATAGTTTATTTTAATCTAATGAAGAATTGAACATCTCCAACATACTGAATTATGTAAGTTTTGCTGTATTTTTTAAACTAATTTTGGAACATAAACTACTATATACTATAAATTACAAAAATTTTTAAAATTCTGATTCCAAATACTTAAAATTTATGTGGATGCTTTAAATTTTTTAATCCAAAATATATCTAAAGGTGAGATCTTAACCTACTGTTAACCATTTCATTAACTAAAAACCTTAACTCTTTCCTGCACACACAGACCAAAACTACTTTGTGGTGAGGCCAACGGCTAGATCTCACTGTTCTGATTCACATGTACTATTTCACATGAACTTCACTGGTTTGAAGAACTGACTGTTTTTTCAACTGTTGAAAATGCCACTAAATCTTCAACGGATAGGCTCTTAATAAAACAAAACAGTTCTACAACAAGAAAAAAGAAATTTTAAGTAAGTTTTGTTCAAATATTACAGAGTTTTCTCGTATGAGATTAAATAGCAACTATCAAAAGCCCAGACCTCTTCCAAATTTTAATTAATTTTCTGGATCTCATTCACAGACTGAAATGGAGAATAAACTTTCCTAATTCATCCATGCCTTTCAACTGTCCTTTTGTATCCTTCTAGTTTTTCAGTAGAGAATAAATAGTTTTAAAACATGTCAAAATATGTAGAAAAAATTACATTCAATTACTAATTATTACTATAAACTTTTAAAGAAAATTTATAAATATGAGTAGGTAGAAATACCATAGGCATATCCACCCTCTGTACAACTAATTACAACTATTTTTTCAGTGCTAATATTGTTCATTTATTTCACAACGAAATATAACCTATAAAGGAAAATGTATTTCCTTTCATCACTAAAATATCTGAGATCAAAAACACTTGGAAATTTTACAAAGTCTAAAAAGACCCGTAATAAGACAGCTACTATCAATGTGTGGTGGGCAACCTATAGGTACTGGTCCAAGAGGTAGGAAAAAAACAAACAAAAACAAAAACAAAACCACCACCTGACTAGACTATAACTAAGTTTATTTTTTATTATTTTTTTGTGTGTATTTTTCTGAAGTGAGAAGCAGGGAGGCAGAGAGACAGACTCCTGCATGCACATGACCAGGATCCACCCAGCATGCCCACGAGAGGACAACGCTCTGCCCATCTGGGGCATTGCTCCATTTTGGCAGGAGCCATTCTAGCACCTGAGGCGGAGGCCATGGAGCCATCCTCAGCGTCCGGGCCAACTTTGCTCCAGTGGAGCCTTGGCTGCAGGAGGGGAAGAGAGAGATAGAGAGAAAGGAGAGGGGGAAGGGTGGAGAAGCATATGGGTGCTTCTCCTGTGTGCCCTGGCATGGAACTGAACTCAGGACATCCACATGCAGGGCCAATGCTCTACCACTGAACCAACTGGCCAGGGTGAAAATAACTAAGTTTAAATTCCATTTTCTAAAGAAAAAGTTTTTCAGATGAGTTACTACATCTTGATATTATTCAACACCAATCAAGTAGTTCATGAGTGCTATATTTCTTAATGCTACTAAACTTTTGTTCACTAACACCTATTATGTACCAGGCTAACAAGATTTCAAAATATTTAATCCAAACAATAAAAAAAATTCTTATTTATTTTCCAAACACTGTAATAAGCAGTTCACTTATATGTTAACTCATTTATTTCTCAACCAGTCCTTTGGAGTGGACACAGAGAAGTAAAGTTACCTGCCTAAGGTTAGAGCCAATAAGTGATCAATACTGGGTGTTTCTAATTCAGCATTAGTGTCCTGTAAGAAAGCTATGAACACTATTTACCCAAGGCACTGACATAAAAGCATCTCACCTTCCTAGTCTTCACACAGTGAGTGGTGCAGCTGCTCCCCTCTGTGGGAGAGGGCAAAACACCTAAACTTATCTCGGCGCAGCGGCCACACACCTCCCATCCGGCTGAGATGAATAAAAATGTGACTTAACGGGGAAGTGTTTGAAAGCAGAATGTTGACAAAACCTTTTCAGGACACCTGAAAAGCTGAAATTAAAGCATTTTCTTCTCCAGCCAGCCATAAACAACTTTGCATTTATGAAGGTCCGCCAAACTCTACATTGATTGTATGGAAAACTTTCTCTGTATGGTTAATTTTTCAATAGAACTTTTGTATAACCAAGTGATATAAAAATATAAAAAGAATATAAGAAAGTCATGACATACACTATTAATTGCTATATTATTTAACTGATTGCTTAGGAAGTACAGTAATTGATATATTGCTGAAATTAAAGAAGAAAAAATACAGTGATAACTCATGCTTAAGAGACTGATTTTTCTAAGAAAGTTCTTAAAGGCATCACTTTTTCATGCACTACGTATATTTTATGGCTTAGATAGCTAGCCATTTGTAAGAAAAATTTAGGAATTCAGTAGGTTTAAAAGAGATAGTGGACAAATAAGGATTAACTATACAATGGAAAAACAAAAGCAAACGAAAACCAAACTACTTTTTTTTTTCTATGTGTGACAGAGACAGAGAGAGAGTCAGAGAGAGGGACAAATAGGGACAGACAGGAAGGAAGGGAGAGAGATGAGAAGCATCAATTTTTCATTGTGGCACTTTAGTTGCTCATTGATTGCTCTTTCATATGTGCCTTTACAAGTGGGCTACAGCAGACCAAGTGACCCCTTGTTCAAAGCAGTGACCTTGGGTTCAAGCTGATGAGCTGTGCTCAAGCCAGGTGTGCCTGTGCTCAAACTGGTGACCTCGGGGTTTCAAACCTGGGCCCTCTGTGTCCCAGTCCAACGCTTTATTCACTGCGCCACCACCTGGTCAGGTAAAAAACTCTACTTCTTAAAGAGTAGCATGAATGTCTGTCCACAAACAAGACTGGTTGGACCCCTGGAGTACCAAGACACTCTGGGGGCCCACTTTTTACCAAGGAAGAGGTCTTAAAGGTATACCTTGATACAGAAATGCAAAACCTGCTTAGCCTTTTCCATATGTATTGTCTGTGCTGGCAAGTGCATAGGCAGAAAATACTTTTACCACCAGGAAGGTCCCTACCTCCCCATCTCTCTCAGGGCTGTAAAGAGACCTCTCTGGAGACATGAAACCAGAGCTGCTGCTGTCTCCACAAGTGGGGGCTCCCCAGTGGCTGGAGGCAAAGGGCATTAGAGTGTACATGCCAGGACCTAGGGGCCTCTCATGGGGCACTTGAAGTGAAACTATAAAGTGATGAACCCAAGTTCCAGGTGCTACACATATTAAGTCAGAGTCATTACTTTATGTTCATAATTTCTATGCTACCAATTATGTTGTGATTAAGACACTAAGGAAATGTGTGGCCTGTGAAAATATAAAAGCTTATAACAACTTCTATAGAATGAGGAGATGGAGGCTAAATAACAGAAATCTCCCAATTCTTTCAACTAGAAAATTCTATAATTATATATTTATTTCAAACCCATGTGCAAGTGGCAAGCATTTTATACTTGCTTTATCATTTGTTCATTGTTCACTATACAATAATTTCACCCACAATTTGGCCAGACTGGCACCATACTTAATTAAGAATCCCTGAAAAAAGTTTAAATTTTCTTTTAGTCTTTAACTGACTATCTCATTTAATACTCACAACCACCTTTTGAAATAGATGCACTCAAAAATTTATTTTTACAATTGATAAAACTGAGTCCTAGAACCAACCAGTATGACTTGTTCAAGGTCATACATCTATTAAGTATTGAGCTTTATAGTGCTGTCAACTAATCTTAAACTACCTGACAACAGTTAAAGGCGCTGGACCTTTAAGGTTGTAAAACAGTCACTTCAGAATCTAAACTCACAGGGACACAGCTACCCCCAGTCACGTCTGTATACATACCTCACTGAAAAGGCTTCCGTTAACATATGAAATCCAGAGTTTCCAGAAGTTAGGCAGTTCACTTAAAACAAGCTTCGTCAATTTTTCAACAAATGCTACCCGGTGGGGAGATTTATATCTCCATGCTAAAGGGGGAAAGAATAAAATACTATGAATATACTTTTGAATCAGGAATAAAAATCTGTTTAAACCTATTGCTGCTTCTCCACCTAAAAATATGTCCCACTTTGGCTGCAGAGCTTTCATATGCTGAAAACCACTCTTCCATTTGCACAGGGAGCACACTTACCAAAGGTCCCTGTTCTCATAAGGCCTGGCAGGCAGTGGAGGGCAGACAGATCAGGAGGGCATAGTGGCAGAAGCAGGGAGAACTTCATAGAGGAGGAAGGCTTGGCTTTTCAACCTTGTTGTCTTTATCTTTAAAAAGCAATGCCTTGCCTGACCAGGCGGTGGCGCAGTGGATAGAGCATCGGACTGGGATGCGGAAGACCCAGGTTCGAGACCCCAAGCTCGCCAGCTTGATCGCGGGCCCATCTGGCTTGAGCAAAAAGCTCGCCAGCTTGGACCCAATGTCGCTGGCTCCAGCAAGGGGTTGCTCAGTCTGCTGAAGGCCTGCGGTCAAGGCACTTGTGAGAAAGCAATCAATGAACAACTAAGGTGTCGTAACGGCAATGAAAAACTAATGATTGATGCTTCTCACCTCTCTCCATTCTTGTTTGTCCCTATCTATCCCTCTTTCTGACTCTCTCTCTGTCCCTGTAAAAAAAATAATAATAATAATGAAGGTGCCTGGAAGTGTATATAGAGTATTCCATTCATGTAGGGGGTAGAAAAAGGAGGTGAAGGAAAGGGAGAAGAAATATTAAAAAAAAAAAAAAAAAGTAATGTCTTACCCTGACCAGGTGGTGGAGCAGTAGATAGAGCACTGACCTGGGACACTGAGGATTGATATTCAAAAACCCCGAGGTTGCCAGCTTGAGCATGGGCTCATCCAGCTTGAGTGCAGGAACACAGACATGACCCCATGGTCACTGGCTCAGCTGTAGCCCCCGGTCAAAGCTCATATGAGAAAGCAATTAATGAGCAACTAAGGTGCCACAATTACAAGCTGATGCTTCTCATCTTTCTCCCTTACTGTCTGTCTGTACATCCCAGTCTGTCCCTCTCTGTCTCTCAAAAAATAAAATAAAATAAATAAAATAAAAAGTCATGCCTTTAAACAGCAAAACAAAGCAAAGGCAGAGCTGCCCAGAGCCAATATTTATGATCGAAGCCAATATCAACTTATTAGAAATTACTCTAGACACCCCATGTAGTGAAAACTCAGTAAGAAGTCAAGTTATCACAAGGAACATAGTTAACAGAATCAAGTAATGAATAACTCCTCCCATAACAAAGAACTTTAATAGAAAATAAAAATAATGACACCTCTTGGGTTACATATAATTTAAAGTAGTTATTGTAGTAAGTGGGAAATAAGTCTTCCCTATTTCTTTTATTTTTTTTTACAGGGACAGAGAGAGAGTCAGAGAGAGAGACAGATGGGGACAGACAGACAGGAATAGAGAGAGATGAGAAGCATCAATCATTAGTTTTTTGTTGCTGTTGCGACACCATAGTTGTTCATTGATTGCTTTCTCACATGTGCCTTGGCCGCGAGCCTTCAGAAAACCTGAGCCACCCCTTGTTGGAGCCAGCGACCTTGGGTCCAAGCTGGCAAGCTTTTTGCTCAAGCCAGATGGGCCCGCTCTTAAGCTGGCAAACTCGGGGTCTCAAACCTGGGTCTTCTGCATCCCAATCCGACACTCTATCCACTACGCCACTGCCTGATCAGGCAAGTCTTCCGTATTTCTTATGGGAAGAAAAGTTCATGGGAATAAGAACAGACACAGTAATTCAATGAGCATTAACCCCTTTCCCATCTCTTTCATCTTCTTTACCTCTTTTCTGTTTCTTTCTCCCCGCATGCCCTGACTTCTGGCCTTGCTGTTATGCTCAGAGCCTCCGACAGGTGCAGGGCACAACTTCACAGCAATGAGGAGGAACCCTCTGAGGTCAGGCTCTAACTTCTATTCAGTATCTTCAAAGCAGCTCAAGAAAGGGAATTTTCAGGCCTTAGAGCGTTGGCCCAGTGTGTGGAACTCCCGGGTTTGATTCCCGATCAGGGCACACAGGAGAAGCGCCCATTTGCTTCTCCACCCTTCCCCTTCTCCTTTCTCTCTGTCTCTCTCTTCCTTTCCCACATCCAAGATTCCATTGGAGCCAAGTTAGCCCGGGAACTGAGGATGGCTCCATGGCCTCTGCCTCAAGCACTAGAATGGCTCCAGCTGCAGCAGAGAATCGCCCCAGATGGGCAGAACATCGCCCCCTGGTGGGCATGCCAGGTGGATCCTGGTTGGGCGTATGCAGGAGTCTGTCTGCCTGCCTCCCCTCTTCTAACTTTGGAAAAATACAAAAAAGAATAAAGAAAGGGAATTTTCATTAATCCCTCCATCACCTATCAGCTTCCTTTAAAAATATTCCCAGGAGAAAAGTTTTGTGGTTTAATATTATCACTGTTATTTTGGTGGGAGAAGGGTGGGTTTTATTTATTTTAAAATATTTAATGGCCCTGGCCGGTTGGCTCAGTGGTAGAGAGCATTGGCCTGGTGTGTGGATGTCCCAGGTTCAATTCCCGAACACGGCACACAGGACAAGTGACCCATCTGTTTCTCCACCCCTCTCCTTCCCCTTCTCTCTCTGTCTCTGCCTCTCTCTCTCTTCCACTCCTGCAGCCATGGCTCCATTGGTTCGAGCACATCACCCCAGGTGCTGAGGATGGCTCCATGGAGCCTCCACCTCAGGCACTAAAAATAGCTCAGTTGCAAGCATGGCCCCAGATGGGCAGAGCATTGGCCCTGGATGGGGGTTGCCAGGTGGATCCCAGCCAGGAGGCATGCAGGAGTCAGTCTCTCTATCTCCCTTCCTCTCATTTGGAAAAAGAAGAAAATAATGCAAATTGAAAAGTTAAATATTTAATATTTTCTAAATAGCCAATATACGGTTATAAGAGAAATCAAAAGGTCTCCAGTGAATTCTACCACCCACCCTCACCCCCATTGTCTAGTGAGCAACTCCAACCATAAGAAACCAGTTAATAGTTTCTTAGGATTCTTTCTGAAATGTGTTATATATGAAGGCAAACAGAAATGTGTATTCTCACCCCACTCAAACATTCTTTTACACAAATGAAAGCATACCAAAACACTCTTTCGACACAGCTTTTTATCATTTAACAATGAATCCTGGAGTTTTTCCATATTCATACAAAAATGTTTCCTTTTTCTCTCCCCTCCTCATTATACAGCATCTTATGTTTTGGAAGTATCATAATTTAGCAAATCCCGGTTCTAATGGACAGGACTGTTTCCAGTCTTTTCCAGGTAACATTAAAGCTTCAACCAACCAGCTATACCACTGGTTTTCAACCTTTTTACACTTGGGGAACAGTGAATATAAGAGAATTATTTCAGGGACTGCTAAAGCAGAAATAAATACCATTATTAGTATATTGTGCATTATCTTTTAATTATAATACTATAAAATAAAAATTCTCTAAGATAACCAGATGAATAAAAAATAGTTTTAATAGAAGACAGCTGAAATTTCTAGAGAGTAATATTTAACTCAAGCAAAGCTAGTATAAATCTGCTGTTGCTTCTTTGCGAGAATACTTGATATCCAGAGCTACATTTTTGTTTCCGAGAGAAGAAGCAATGCACTGACTTCCATTCGGTTTCTCTGTTTGGGTTTTATTAGTAATAGGGCCAAGAAAGTCTCCTCGCACAAGTAGGTAGAAGAAAATATGATTACTAACTCTTTTAAATCTTGATTTATTATATTAAATATAAATTTCTGGTTGATGTCTACAGCAATCAAAAAGTCCTGGAAAAGTGAAAACATTTCTACATCTTCTTCCCATATGTAATTTTCCGAAAGAACAAGTTTCTTCTTGAATGAGTCTGTCTTATTTCTTTTTATTTATTCATTTTAAAGAGGAGAAGAAGTGTGAGAGAGAGAAAAAGAGAGAAGGGCAAGGAAGGAACAGGAAGCATCAACTCCCATATGTGCCTTGACCAGGCAAGCCCAGGGTTTTGAACTGGCAACCTCAGCGATCCAGGTCGATGCTTTACATACTGCGCCACCACAGGTCAGGCTGTCTTATTTCTTAATGTAAAATGCGTGTTGAATCCCTGAAGAGAAATTATCTAGTTCGTTGAAGAGGTTAAATATATACACCATATATGCAAACTTAGCTATTTATTCATCATCCAACAAAATCCCTACTAATACAGAGTTTTGCTCTTGCAGAAACTGTTCCACTTCTTGTCTAAGCTCGAAAAGATGTGAAAGGGTCCTTCCTCCTGAGACCTACCTCGCTTCCACACAGAGGAGATGTTGGTGTTATCAATCCATTCTTTCACATAGTGTTGTGAACAGTATGGAGTTAAAACCTCAACTACAAATATAATTAGTGATCCTCACTGTGTCATTTATCATTGAGGTTCAATTCAGGAGAAAGTTCCACTAAGTGCTGACAGCGAGCCATACATACAGTGTGTGCACAACATTTCTAGATGTGCAACGTCCTTTGTCTTCTCAACTACTGGAGTGATGCTCAATCATGCTTGCAGCACCACTTGTCCATACTCTTGACGGATTTCCCCCAGGCTAAGCCCTTCACTTGAAAGTACTCAGGAAGAGCACTAAATAAATATCTCTGAACTAGTGGCCCAAGCAGGTAGATCAAGACAACAGAGGAGTTTTTTCCTAAAGTCTTCATCGTCAGTACACCTCGTGAAGCAAAGTAGAACAGCATGGTTACTCATGTCAGTTGATTCAACAAGTTGAATGGAAAAACATTTCAATTTCTTTTTTTTTTTATTTCAATTTCTTTATCCCCTCTACAATTTGCTCTTCAGTATCATTGACAATACCAACAACTCTCCTCTGAATGGTATTGTCCGAAAGCAGTATAGCCTCAAGCTTTTGTGCAGCCTGAGGACTTAAAATTTCCCGAGTGACATCTAAGATGCAAGGCTTCACTAATTCTTCACCAATACTAAATGTATTTTTCATTCTCAATATTCGAAGGGCAGCTAAATAAGACCTTCAAAGGAGTGATTTGTCACTAGTCATCATTTTCTTCATTTGAATTATTTAGTTGTTTAATCTCTCAAAAAAAAATCCAATGGCTTCTGCTATACTTTGAATGCAAATGATGAGTAACTATGGAAGGTTTCATTGCATCATTTGACAGAATTTCAGAACGTACTACACAAGGACTGTGGCGATTATTCACTACCAGGTGCTACAGTGAGAAAAGTTTTAAATTTTCCTTATCATTTCCTTTTCATGTTTTGGCTCCTGTTGCACCTTCCAAATTATCAACACATTTCTTTTTTCACTGTTTCTTTTATACCTGAAGCACTAGTACTTGGTTTACTTTGGATGTCATCACTACTTTTCTTTTGACTATTGTTTTCATTTTTTGAAGAAGGTTACAATGTTTTGTTTTATTTTCTTTCAAATTTGTACGGTTTAAAGTTTATAGCACAATGACACTAAAACACAAAAACTTATTTGCAAACAATATGAACACTGAACAGGCAAGTAAATATATGCACAACTATCTGTATAAGCCTGAAAAAAAATGTACTACTGAAAGAGGGAGGGGGCCAAAAACAGAAATACGCAACAAAGTTTTATCATAATGCACAGGATATTGCATTACAGTGCAAGCTGGTATTTAGTTTCCGAATGTCACACTGAACACTACATAAGTTTGTCCAAATGCTATATGCTCAAACATGAAAAAAATGAACTACAGAGAGGGAGTGGGGTTTTTATCCTGCACATAACTTAGACAGCTGGAAATGGAAATATGCAATGAACAGTTTTATCCTACCGCACCTAACAGTGTAACATGGTACAAGCTAGTGTTTGATCTCCGAACTCCACACGTACAATGCATTGAATACTACATAAGTTTGTCTAAATGCTTTATGTCTGTTGCACATGATTTGTCAATGTTCTGCACGGTGCAAAAGGTTGCAATGAACCTTCACATTCCGAAGATATCTAAGCCAACCTCAATAGTATTGTCAGTTATGAATCAAGCTAATAAATGGCAATCACCCAGAGCATAAGTGAATTCGACTAAGATCACTGTGTCTATAATCTTCATATAACATCAGGGAGGTTAAGTCTTCTGCGGACCGGCAAGAACCACCAGTTGCAAAACACTAAGATATATATATATATATATATATATATATATATATATATATATATATATATATATATACACACACACACACACACACACACAGACACACAAATAATTTAAGCATCTGTGCAAATACAGATGCTCCTCAACTTACGATGGGGTTATAGCCCGATAAAACCCATTTTAAGTTGAAAATACCATAAGTCAAAAAAGTGCATTAAATACATTTAACATATCAAATGTTATAGCTTAGCCTTAGCTACTTTAAACATGCTCAGAAGCCAATGTCCAAAAACTACTGGCAACACAGTACACAGCAGTGTCGGCTGTTTACTCTAATGACTGCCTGGCTGACTGGGAGACACAACTCACCCCACTGCCCAGCACTACACAACAGTATCCAGAGTGCATAATGCAAGCCCAGGACAAAAAATCAAAATGCAAAATTTGAAGCATGTTTTCCACTGAACATGTATTGTTTTCATACTGTCATAAGTTTGGGATATTATAAGATTGAACCATCATTAAGTGGGGGAACATCTGTATAAGTATAGAATAAATTCTCAGAAAAGGAATTACAGGGTCCAGAAATGCAGAGTTGTGGTTTTGATAGCTATTATTAAATTGACTTCCACAGGGATTATTTACACACCCACAAGCAAAACAGGTAAGTTAAAGCTTCCTTATAACCTCACCAATGAACAAACAGAACACATAAAACCCAATAAAATAAACACTGGTGGTATTTGTCAAACTAGTATCACATTGTAGTATTACAATGCCTTTTTAGTTTTTATTATAACTGAGGTTGAGTACCTATTCATATACTTAAGAGCCATTCTGACTTCTTTCTGTGCCCTGTAGAGCATCATTATTTACTAGTCCTTTGTCTAGGTTATGAGTTGTGGGGAAGAGCTTTAAATTCAGTTGTCCTAAATGGGAAAGGCATGATACTTTATTTAGGGGCATACTGTAAACTTGTACTTGTTCATCCAGCCAACATTTACTGAATATCCACTGTGTACTAATTCTGTGGCTGCGCTCCAGGGTCTGTATGCGATGCTCACCAGGAACACTGGCCAGAGCAGGTCTCCACCTTCACAGAGCCTACAATTAAATGAGCAGCCAATGAAAGGAACCCCTAACAGTAATATGACATGAATCTAGTGAGGTGAGAGGTGTATTTCATCTGAAGACAGAGCTGAAACAGACAAACTAAATACAGGTTTTGAAATGGAAAGCAACATGCTACATAGCATAGGCCCAGGCCAGGTGTGTTCGGAGACAACATCAAGGTAAAAATAGGACAAAAAAAATCTAAAAACTGAAAAAGCATTGAGAGACTGGCTATGGTGCTGGACAAGCTCTTTGTACACTCTGGCCGGGCTTACTCCACATCCATGTATTCCACAAAAGTAGTCAACATATAAAGAGGAATCAGCCTCAAAGATTATTTTGTCATAGAGAATGGATCCACCACAAAGAAAAGCAGGAAATGTTGTCTTTTCACCAATTAAATAAAATCATTTTTAAAAACCACAAAATAAACAGAAAGTAAACTCAGCTACTACTCTGTTGTTAAATTCATCAACTAGTAAGTATTCTAACTGCAATGATTTTATGATAGAAGTATTTAGACAAACTTATGTAAAAATATAACAAATCAATTTTAAGAGGTTTCTAAAAAGATTCCTTCAGCCAAATCTTTTTAATGGCACAATTATCAGTAATATTATTTTGTCTGAGTTCATCCTAATATGGAGAATTAATACAGTCACTAAATGATATTGCCAGGTAATCAGACTGAGCTGAAAGTTCTGCAGTTACTTAATGTGCTGGCCCTCAATCATCAAGGTTCTTCGAAACGGATGGGTTCCTGCAGCCGGCAGTCTCCTGCCTAGTGACAGAGAACATAGTCTCAGGTTTAATTTTATCTTTCTATTATTAGCGGATTCTCTATACCTATGTACTTATGTATAAAATGAAAATCTTTTTCCACCATTCCTTCTAAATTAACTTTATGCAAATTTTTATCAGTAAAACTGAAAAATGTTTTTGGATTTTCTTTCCTTACTGAATTCAACATGACCTAGTGACTTCCGTGACTTCCTACACGCGGCATTGCTGGAGAGTCACAGAAAAGCGATCACCTAAGACTGATGAAAAGGACCACGGCACAGGGCAGGAACGTCCACATTTTCTTTGATAAAAATTAAAAGTATGCAGGCTTATGAAATTTGCTATGATCACAAAATCAAGAACAAGTTTCTTCATCCCTAATCTTTAGATTTCTTCATAATGTTCCTATTTTAAATAATAACTTCAGAAAAAAAAACTTTAATTATATTACTTCCACTCCTAACCATATTGGAGTAACAAGAATAGGGCTTAACCTCCCGTCACAAACAAATAGAAAACTAGGGAAAACATATCAACAGCTGTTCTGAGATACTGAACAAGAGGAAAGGGAACATGTGGTGAGTCTGCACCTGACCTGGCTGTCTGCCCGTAGACAGTTCCTGAATAGGCAAAGGCAAGAGGAGCCAAAGCAAGCAAGAACTCTGCAAAGTAGGGAGGAGCAATGTAGAAAACCAGCTCCACCAATCTGCAGTCTTCTTAAGTCTGTACTGAGTACTAAGGTCATGCGAATATGGTGTAAGGTCAAGATTCCCAGATGTCACACAGGGCAGGGAGACTCTAGTTCTTAGCAGCCTCAGGGAATAGTCCTCATCAACTACCTGGGCCATTCAGTGGAGACCCAAGAGATCATAACCCCATGGTAGGGCTGCAGTATCCCTAAAATAAAGGCAACTCTAGACCTGCTCTAACAAACTTAACATCAGGCTTTGAATAGGTCAAACTTACGTTATGTTAATAACTGTTAAAACCAAGTCCAGCACTCTTTTTAAAACTTCTTTTTTTAAAAAATTTTATTTATTTTAGAGAGGAGACACAGAGTGAGAGAGAGAGAGAGAGAAAGGAGGGAGGAGCTGGAAGCATCAACTTCCATATGTGCCTCGACCAGACCAGTACAAGGTTTTGAACCAGAGACCCCAGTGTTCCCAGGTCGATGCTTTATCCACTGCGCCACCACAGGTCAGGCCAAGTCCAGCACTCTTTAAAGCAAGGCAACAAAACCCAGACACCAAACACTGGATATTCACAGAGTCTGGAGAACAATAAAAAAACAAAACAATAAGCCATGCAGAAAGGCAGGAAAATGTGAGCTATAACCAGAAAGCAGGAGAAAGACCAGTCAATAGTAACAGATCCAGAAATGACGGAGATGACAGAATTAACCAATAACGGCAATATTCAAAAATTTAAAGTAACACATGAAAATAAAAGAGAAAAAGAAATGAAACTTCTAGAAATGAAAAATAAAGTATGTGACATTTTTAAGTCAGAAACTGTAGATAGAAGTCTAGAGAAGTTAGAAGCATAGTAACTGAAACCACAATGAGACACAGATGAGGAGCTGGGGACAGAGCCTGAGCGACCAATGGTGGGACCCACTGGCCTAACATACATGTAATTGGGTCCCAAAAAAGGAAGCAAAACAGAAAAATATTTGAGAAAAGTACAAAATTTTTTCAAAATTGATAAAAAATTTCCAAAATTTGGTAAAACAGATCCAAGAAGCTTGACAAAAACTAGGCAGGATAAAAGGATAATTTGAACTGTTCAATGTGATTTAATTCATTACAGTCAGCCTCAAGTATAATTTCTAAGTTATTTAGGTCTGTGAATGTGTCAACTGATGGTAGCAAATGACATAGGAAAGAGAATGAGTGAGGAGGAGCGTTCTTAGACCCGATATATTACCCTACTAATTAAAGGAAGAAAGTATTCTTTTTAAACTCTGGTGGGCTGCACTCCAGGGACAGGCCCTGGGTATATATGCTTAGAGGACTACAATGCAGCACAGCAGGCCAAAGCAAACAGTCCTGTTCTTCCACTGTTTGGTGAGCTGGGCGGAGAATGTGCACAGAACAAAAGGAATATCAACAGTCATGGAAGTTTTTCATTTAGTTCAAATGAACCATCCAATTTTAAGATGATGTTATAATAAATATCCATTTATATTTATTAATAAAACATTTTTTAAATTCCCTACTTCAATACTTGTAAGAACATTTAAATACTTCTAAATAAACTTTAGAGGTATCTGAATTTAATATAAAGTAAGGTATTTCTAGTACTCTATTTTGATTTCTTATTTCTATTATTGAAGTTAGAAATACCAGTGTCTAATAGCATCTAATTAGTATATAAACACATTATAACCAATACAGTTCATATCTCATAAACAATAGGTAAGTAAATAATAAATAAATATCAACATTAGAAAGTTAAAGTGTAACACAGTTATAATTTGAGATGCTTTATCTCATGAAAAAGACTAGCAATCAACACATCATTAACAATAAATCCTTCTTTCCAAACCAAATTTTCAAATTCATTAAAAAGATATCTTTCTCTGTACTGACTATAGACATTATTTTTGTTTCAAAATTCATCTTAAAGAAATTCTCACAGAATTTTTCCTATAGCATATTTATTTTAAATTAAACCACAGAAAAAATAAAACTAGACTTTAACTAAAAACTGGCCTGTGTTTGAATAAACACTGACCTGTGACAAATGACTTATAAGAAATCAAATGTTATGTATTTAATGTACAATGTAAAATGCATTTTAATTATTTAAATTTAATTACTGGGTAGTCAATAAGTAGAAGAGATGATGGTTGGTAATATTTAGCAGTAGTAACAGAACTAATTATGGAATTTTCCAACAGAAAGATGTTTAAATTACACAAGTACCAATTTAAAAGACAAAGTGGGGTAGAATGATATACTTACTGTCATCTCGACCAGACTGAAAGCTGCTGCCCCTCTTCAGTGATGTTGTCTGAATAAGATGGCCCAACACTGGGGGACGCACATCATTATCCAGACCCACCAGTGGACTGTGCAGGCCTGGAGTACCTGGAAGGAAGAGGTGACACTCCCGTTCGTTCTATATATTCATACTTAGTTGATTTAAGGGCTGTGTCTCTGATTGATTTTTTTATTCTTTAAATAAAGCATTTACCAAGTAAAATTTCCTTTAAATAGCTTTTAAAAGTCATTCCCACCATGATGGATTTGGAAGATTCAACCCATTACTTTGGCTTAATATAGAGATGTAACAAATTCTGGAGTGAAACTTATATATCATTTTAGAATTAATGCTCAGCAAAGCTGAGGAGCAGGGTCTTCTACAAACACAAAAATCAAGATGAGAAATCACTTTTCGAAAAACTACATGGCACCTGGAAGTCACAGAGGTCTGACTCTTTTAATGGAGCAGATCTATGCACAAATCTTTTCACTTCTCCCTTAAAATTTAAATCCCCCAATCCCATTTCATTCCTACTATGGGATGTGAGATTTGCTTTCCTATTTCTATTCCTGATGCCAGCCAAACTAGTTTGGATCCATTTCACTTCACACTGTTAATATTCCAGAAGCCTAACAGGGCACTATTGTCAAGAGATTCTCTTTAGCCCTGACTGGGTGTCTCAGTAGATAGAGTGTCACCCCTGCGTGCTGAGGTTGTGACTTCAATCCCGAGTCAGGGGACATCTGAGAAGCGATCAATGAATGTACAACTAAATGGAACACAAATCAAAGGGGAAACATTTTTTTTAATTTATTTAAAAAAATTATATTCATTGTCCTCTATTATTATCATTGAAACATTGCTTTCTTAATTCTATCCACAGAAATATTCGAAAATGACTCCAGAAATCCAACCCAAATTATCTGAAGAACCAGGAAACATTTTTAGCAAGAGCTATTAGGAATTGAATCCCGTGTTGCTGAATGAGTTAGTAAAACATTCGCTTTAAGTGGCAATATTTGCCTTTATCAGTCTATAGAGATGCCTATAACCCCCAACTTTGAACTCTTTAGCTGAGCATCTTCAAATATCTTCAAAACAAACTGAATTCAATAGACATTAACAGAGTATTTACCGTGCATTGGACACTTAAATATTCTCCCTATGAAAATGCATCTTGCCTGACCAGGCGGTGGCGCAGTGGATAGAGCGTAGGACTGGGATGCAGAAGACCCAGGTTCGAGACCCCGAGCTCACCAGCTTGAGAGTGGGCCCATCTGGCTTGAGCAAAACCTCGTCAGCTTGGACCTAAGGTTGCTGGCTCCAGCAAGGGGTTGCTTGGTCTGCTGAAGGCCCACAGTCAAGGCACATGTGAGAAAGCAATCAATGAACAACTAAGGAGTTGCGACGACAACAAAAAACTAATGATTGATGCTTCTCACCTCTCTCTGTTCCTGTCTGTCTGTCCCTATCTGTCCCTCTCTCTGACTCTCTATTTGTCCCTGTTAAAAAAAAAAAGAAAATGCATCTCATATTTTCCTACCTCATTCTCTTTCTACCTGAAAGGCCTTATTCATTCACCTTCTCCAGCTACTTAAACTCTCATCCTTAAAAATGCTAATTGAATTATAGCTACTGCATGAATTATTGCCTATTTCCAAATCAGAATATTATCCTCTTAGGGATAAGGATTCAATATTTTATCTCTATCCATAGTCAACGGACCTTCTGCAAATAACTCCCCCAATATATACTGACACTAAATTATTCAATAAAAACTTTATTCCTTATTTTATAAGTTAATAGAATATTAAAAGCTTAAATATATGTTTTCAGGTGCAAAGATGAAACATGAGAATAAAATCATTTTGTGCCACTGATGATGTTAGCTATTCAATAGCATGGAACAGTTATTTACTGAACACCTGCTATGTTCTAGGAACTGTACAGACCCAGGGGGTAAGATGATGAATGAAAGGTAAGCCCTGCTCTCGAGGTATTTATGCTCTGTTGGAGGAGGCAGAAAAATAAAGCAATAAGTAAACAAAATACAGTAAAAAGTGCTATGAAGAACCTGTTTCAGGGGCTCCTCCTGTCATGGGCCACTTAACGTGATACAATGTGAGACATCTCCTTGTATCCTCACAAATTCTACCAGGTAGGTTATGCAGAAATAGAAATTAAGTCATCTGAAAAGATTTATTTTTTACTGGATTAGAATTTACTGAAAATTTAAGTGCATTTCAACAACTGTGCTAAATGTTTTATTTACATGCATTTCTACTTTGGAAAACACAGCTAAAATAAGAAAACAAGTATAATTTAATTTTAAGAAAGCAAAATAAATGTAATTCAGCATAAGAAAATACAAAAAATAAAATAATAATACTTTATTAAAACTGATTTTTTCCACATTAAAGAGGAAATCATATATATGTGGCAGCTTTAAAGATTTATGACCTTTTTTATAGAGTTTATATAGATGACACGGCTATTAATTGAAGAATTCAGGAAGTTATTATCTAAATGTCATTTTTTTGAAATATCTTAGGAATATAAAGGGACTTGAACTTAGTATTGCATTAAACATTTATATAAAAATAAGTTATATAAAAATGTAAATAAAAAGGTACAAGAAGAAGAGTGCTTTAATATAAAATGTTGCATGTGACTTTTGAAAGTTTCAGGATAATAATTATTTTATTGGAAAAGACTTCCTAGTTTCTTGAAAGTATACTATATACTCTTTCTACAAAAAATACTATTATTATTGTTTAAGTAAATCCTCAGAAAAAGATTTTCTATATAACTGATGTATTTACAACTTTAATTTAAATGTTTTAAGACTGGGGTATTCATGTAGTTTAAGTAACTTGAATTCTGAAACTGTTAAAAGATTGATTTATCTTTCCCTGTGATAAGAACATGCTTCTTCCATAGAAACCACGGCATAATTTTTCTATGATATCAGGAAAAGAAAGTTTAACATGAACTAATTTCTTAATTGCTAGCGTCAAACTACCAGCAAGAACATCACAACAGCAGGAAGCTAGAACGGCATATCCACCCCTGGGACTAACCAGCATCTGGAACACATCTGCAAAATCGATTTTTGCTGAATGACTAGAAGATAGCACTTTAGCACCGTACATAAATGCAAGAGCCTGGCAAACTAAACAGTGGGCATTAACTCAGAAATGTGTTTTTCTCCCTTACCATTTTACACCGCTTTTCTGTCCAGAAAAGGTTTCGCTATGAGTTACTGTATAGAAAATTAATAAGATTATCCTTTGAAGAGAAAATTAATGGAAACATTTTAAACCTCAGTTGCCAGAAATTATTTACCATCAGGTAGATACATTAATAAAAAATTGAGGATTATGAGAGTCCTTTTAAAGTTAAATTACATAATTTGGTTCTCCCTCAAAAAAGAATTACAAGCATTACTAAAAAAGAATTACAAAAAAAAAATATTTCTGTAACAAAATCAGCAAAAGTTTAAAAAATATCTTAAAAGAAATGTTTATTTTTTCTTGTTTATCTTCAAAATATAATAGTAATATCTCCTGTTGTGTTTAAGAGAAATACATATATAAAATAAATATGGTTATGAGAATAATTATGAACTTTAGTAGTATCATGCTCTGGTTTATATGCAGTTCATATGCAACTGAAAACTCTATTACTTTATATATTTTCCCTGAAAACCTACACTATTTGCCCTTTGATATCCAGCTAAGGACAGTGTTCCACTGTATATACACAATTCTATTTCTTCATTAGAATGTTAGCTTGAAAACAGACATCTTACAGGTGATAGGTATTTGTAAAATTGCGTTTGACTTTATCTTTTGCAAACTTAATACTGCATTAATAAGTTATGAGAAGTCACTTTTTTCTACAGTAAATTTTCTCTAAAAATGACACTTACTATGGCTACTTTCTAGAAAAAAAAATTTTTCAAAGCCTTTTATTCAACAGGATTACAGCCTTTCTGTCTTCATTTGTGCTAATACAAGTGTTCCCTGTATTTGGAACTAGGGCAGGGTTTAATTCTACACAAGATTCTCACAGCTATGCAACGGGTTTGGGGTTTCACAGCTAGCTTAAGGAGTCATCACAGGCCTATGCTTTATCATCTGTAAAAATTAGGGCTCGAAACCACACTGCTGAATGACTGCTAAAGTCATTTTTAGCTGTAAAATTCTGATTCTATTATATGAAGTTTAAATCTGAAACTTTAAATTACCACTGACAACAAAATGCAATGCTTATTCTGCTCATTACTACCACAATTTAGGACTCTGATTAGTGGTATCATCTAAATGTATAAAAAGCCTGCCTCTACACACAGAACATATGGGAAAATACATCCTTAAAACAAAAGCACACATATGCACCCCCCTTGTTCATCACAGCATAACTCATGACGACCAAGACATGGAAACAACCAAAGCGTCCCTTGATAGAGGACTGGATAAAGAAGTGACACATATATACAATGGAATACTACTCAGCCATTAGAAAAGATGACATACTGTCATTTATGACAACATGGATGGACCTTAATAACATTACACTAAGTGAAATAAGTCAGTCAGAAAAAGCTAAGAATCATATGATTTCATGTATGTGTGGGATATAAAACTAAGACTCAAAGACATAGACAAAAATAAGGTGGTTACAGGGAGGAGGGTTAGTGGGTAAAAAAAATTAAAGGCATAAGTAACAGCAAAAACTTCATCAGAATTTCATATTTTGTTATAAACCTTACACTGTAGATATTTTAAAGATACTAAGCAGAGTAGACAATATATTTTTAAGTGCTTTTAAGATCAAAATTACTTGACTATAATCTGTCAAAGTTATCTGAAAGAAATAACTACAAGGTAAAGACTGCTTTAAAGAAAAAACTGCAAACAGGAACACACCCAATAGCATGGGAAATCATCACTATATTATTTGTAGAAAAAAATACAAAAAAATGCTAGAACTGAATATTCTTCAGGTGTAACTCTATCTTTTAAATTACACAGATTAGTGTTTGAGTTACAATTTTAACCAACATTTCAAAGGAAAGATATGTATCTTATCTACAGATAAGAAGCATCTGGAAGAAAAAACTCCTTTTGATACTTAAATTTCTTTTTTAAAAACTAAGCTTCTTAAGTACTGACAGTCTAGAGTTACAATATTTTGATTCTCCAGTTAAATAAAGTTTCTATAACATGATACCAGCATTCGCAAAAGCAACTCTTTTTCTAATTGTGAATATACAGGAATAATTTAAAAGATTAAAAACAAGCATAAATTTTAAAAAATCATTTTTGGGGTATAATACTATATAAACAGACAGAAATTTTGTTTTAAAATGAGAAAAACAGAAAATTTGTTTTCAGAAGTTACAGAAATAATTTTCTTCACAATGCTAGTAAAAACATCCTACTTACTTCACTTAAAAAATAAAAGCTGCAGTGCAGAAAAAAAGTTTAAATGTTTTATTTTCTAACAGAAAATAAACTATCTTTTACAATTTGCAATTAACAAACTGAAACATTTGCTATCTTTTTCCAACTAAGATTTCTATTAGATAATCTTTATGCTCACACATAGATTTATAAAGATGTTCTATAAAACTCAGAAACGTAAGGGTTTCATTAAAACTCTTGATTCTTACTAACAATACTGACTCCAGACTTTACAGAAAATGCTTATCATACCTAGTATACCATAAGACTTCCAGGAAACCTTATCATGTATTATTTAAATCCTTTCAGCTCAAGATGTGCATGTTTTCCTTATTTTAAATGGAAAGCAGTCAATACTTGTTTTAACAAGACCCTATGCAACATAAAGGGAAGAAGAGACCTTTTTTCAGGGAAGCCTGTAAATGTGGAGGCAGGTGAATAAATTCACTCTATTTTCTCATCCTTTGAGCCTCCTGCAAGTTTTCTCACAATCTACAATGGTGTGGGGATCACTGATCTACAACCCCAGCTCTCAGAAGGGCAGCTGACTTCTTTACTGCCCTTAAACACCTTTGAACACATTTTCCTGAGCACAGCGGGCCCTTGTCCCACGTGCAGCACGACCACCCACTGTTGCTTGTTGACCAAACTCGCAGGGCCAGGAGCCTCCACAGACAGAGGCAGGATGGGATTCCTTTCAAGCACAACACACAGAAGAATTTCAATGGCAAAGCTGGGGGGCAGGGCAAGTGTATCAAGGCAGAACAGCAAATTCCTTATGAATCAGACCTGTGTTTGATAAACAGATAAAACAGACCTGTGTTTTTATCAACAGATAAAAACATCCTTTTTGATCTTTGCTTCTACATATACTTAACGTTCCTATAGGAGCATTTCCTCAATTTAAAGGCTATCATTATCATTTAGTCAAATGAAACAAAGTGAGACATATTTAACATACCCTAACTTCACCTTTTGGGGTATCAAAACTGTCCATAGAGGTTCCAGGCAATGACTCTGATATAGCATCATTCACAACAATACTAAAAAAACAAAAAACAAACAAACAAAAAAACCCCACAAAAATCCCCACTATTTTAAAAGCAAAACTACAGGTATAACTTTGAAGAAGCATTTATTCACTAACACTGGCTACAAGAACCATATAAGCTGGATAGGTAAATAAGCAAAACAAAATTATTTATGTTTTAATTACACTACTACACTTTTCTTGCAATTATATAAACAGATTTAAGTAGAGAAAATATGATTAAAATATATAAGTAACGGAATTATTACCAAAATGACAGAAATATAGAATTAAAGTACATGTAATAATGGATATTTTAAATTACCAGTTAATATTAGCATTCAATGTGTACATGACATTCATTGCCAACATTTTTTCTCTGAAGAAAAGGAGACGTGGTTTAGACATGAAATGGCTCCCAGCCACAAGAAGTCTTCTTCCAGATATACATACAGTAAGCCAAGACGGTAGAAAAGAACCAGCTGCTGGGATAACACATTGAAAAGGTCTTTCTGACATAAGCCTGTTGGCCTGTCTCATCTAACAAAGATAGATCATTCATTGTTAGGTGAATAGAATCCAGTATAAAATAGAAGAAACAAGTAAAAAGAACTTAATCCAACTCTTTTCTATGATATTCAACAGCTGTTATTTTACTATACAAGATCTAAAAAGGAATGCTATGGTATTCAAAAAGTAAGTCAAATTCAAAATTCCTAGGTTACTGACTTAAAAAAAAAAAACCAACTTCTCAAATTACCAGCATTAATTACTAGTCTTAGTTTTAAATTTAGAAGCTAAAATTGTCTTTTCAAATTAAATTAAAAAACAGATCTATAATCATTATGTAAAATTCTGCTGAACTGCATTTAGGTCAATAAAACTGCTTATATAAACTTATACTATTTTTAAACAACAGTGACAATTTCCAATAGTAAGCTTCAGAAATTCTAATAGTAAATAATTGTAAATCTAATTCGTGAGGACACACTGAGTATCTCCTGGGCTTTCTTTTCTATCTGGAAAAACAAAAAGATAAAAAGGAAAAAGAAATTCGGACCACCACTTTGCTACAAAGTCTTTTTTCACTGCAATAATAAACTGGTACTTTTCTCCTACTTCTCTGTTCTGAATCTACTTTCTTCTATATACTATATTTACCTCATAGCTTATAAATCTTAAAGCAAAGAAATAAAATCTCACTACAAGCATTTCATCTTCTAAAGCCAATTTGAAAAGATACTCTGTAGTCACAACATGCAAAAGAACAAGTGTACAGATAAAGCTGGGGTTGCAGAGTCTACATTGGAAGAGACTTAGTTGCAGGGAGAAGGTAAAAATCAAACTAATGTCTCATATTGGTTCTTGCTGCAGGTGTGCCTTTCATTTTTCTTTTAAAATCAACTTCTATCATTCTGGGTTCATACTCTTATCATAAACTTTCAGGAGAGGAACTATTTTTAAATCTCCAGAAAATAAACTTCATTAAAAAAAACTTCTTAATGTACAACTTCATTATAACTACTTTAAAGTAAAAATTCTATTTTAGTTAAATTTAAAAATTAAATTAAAATGTTTAATATGTGTGTAACAATACATTCTACTGTCTTTTAACCATGGAAATATTTAGTCCCACAGAAAATTCAATTAATCCAGTGCCAGCTTTCTAATGGAGGTTGAAATTTAATCTAGTGTACAGGAGGTCTACCTAATGATGCATTATGGAAATACCAGAATTAATTTATTAATTATACTAAAAACAAACTATATGTTATGCACATAAATATCAAGAAATGTCAAGGAAAAATACAGTTTGGTAGTACTGAGTAAATTCACAAAATTATATGTAAATTTTAAAATATAATTTATGCAAGTATTTCACAAGCTATCAGGATGAAATTACATATAGCCTTTTTATATATCTAGGTCATCAGATAAACAATCATTTTTAGTTCAGCAAGTAATTAATCTAATAATCTACTCAGTATCTGAAATAATTTAGATCAGCCTCTAAAATATTTGCATTATTTTTTTTCTACAATAAATCCATACTGGGATAATTCAGAATAAACACTTAAGTTGTAACATATCATATCTAAGTTTTCAAAGTAAACCTGAGCCACATATAACTGTATTTCCTTCTGTTGTGTGACTATAATTTTAAAGACTTTCTCGCTTACTTAAATTACAGCCCCCCACTGTGCCCTATCCTAATATGTCCTTTTGGGAAGTCCTAATTAAGTACATATCTTAAAGAAGGAAATAATTGCCCTTATTCTGAAACCTTTTCCCTTGAATTATTAAAATATAGCCAATATATATGTTAAGAGTTAAAGTCATTTTCAGAACAAAGGAAAAAAACACCTTTGAAGTCTACCTTTAAAAGTCCTGTTTGGAAATGTCAGTAGGGGGTTAACCAAGGGCTTTTCCTGCCAAGAAAGAAACCTGAAGACTCAGTCTAATTTTGGATCTATTTCACAGGAATTTTAAGGGACAAATGACACGTCTTATAATGTGGTAAAAGTTTTCCATGTGCAACAATTCAGGACACAGGGCTGGTCTGAATATAGAGGTACAGAAATAAAATAGTTAACTGGTTCAGGCTGGGAAAAATCCCTTCCCCATTAGTTAGTCTTTAAGCTTTCAAGATAAGTTTTTAAAATGTTAATCTTTATTTCCTATGTTTGTCTCCCTTTAGAAAGGCCAAAAGATCACATTTGGGCTTCAGAAAGGCAGGCCACAGAAGAGGAGTGACGAATTTGGGGATAAATGGCAAAGTTAAGTTTAACATGCAATAGTAATCTACTGCTCTTGTGCCCCAGTATTTTTAAATTTGGAAGATACCATACTCCTTAGTTCAGTATACATTATTACTATAAAAACTGGAATCCAGAGAGAGCTCTAATGCAGTGTTCTGAAGAGTATCAACCTTATGATCTACGCCTACTGACAAACACATATACAAAAGAAACTTCTGGAAAAGGTAGTTTTGTGGGGTTTTTTTAAATGTAGGACTGCTGTCTCTGAAAATCTATTACCATTTTTGCTCATTAAATTTTCTCTGAAGATCACAAGATTAAATATAATTAACATTTTTCTCCCAAACTACCACATTGACTTTAAGACTAAAAAAGAAAAAAAGTTAATTAAATGTATGTTTAAAGATCTGCTTTACTTAAAAGACACAAAGAAACCTTTTCCTCTCTGTAAAGCCAGTGCCCAAAGCCACCACCAGAGCCGCCTGGCTCTTGCAAGTTCGCATTTGATTCGGACAGTTGGTAATGAAACAATGGAGTCAGGAACTGGTGGGCCATTGCCTTTAATCCTAGCTTGCACCCGGCAGGCAAGCAAAAACACACACTGGGCTCCAAAACCCACTAATTCAGTGCTCACAAAGCTACTGACTTATCCGAGTTTCCTAGAATCAAAGACTTCTAGCTCACCAGTCTTATTCACCTCTGTTCCCCATCTTCTTCTCTCTGCACAAAGTGGCTTCTCCCTCAGCACTCCGCCATCTTGGCTGCTTCTCCTCTCCTCCACGTGGCCTTAATCTGCTATCCTCCCTAATGCTAACTAACCTCAGGAACCCAGAGAGCAAGCTCCCAGTCTGCCCCACTTTATAGTGTAGAAATCCAAACCTGTAATACAATCTACAAACAAGAAAAGTCTCTGATACAAAGTCACCTATCTGAGGCATAACGGGAGGATTCCTCATGAGAGTGCACCACCCACATCATCCAATCAGTCAAGGGTGTGAGGAAAAGCTTACTCTTAAAACTAAGCCTTAGGCTATAATGTCACGGCCTGCCCACAGCCTGTCCCCCAACACACATTAATATCAACGGACTTCCATGTGGGCAGTGCCATCTTAAACAAAGTGAGCATAATATATTTTATCTGCCCAACACTCTCTGAAACATTTAAAGTGTACCAATTTAAAGTTGCATTTTATTTTTCAAGATTGTCTCAATTCTTAACTATTATTCTGCCCGTGGGTTTCCTTAAAAAGTTACTACTATTGCCCTGGCCAGATAGCTCAGCTGGTTAAAGCTTCATCCTGAAGACAGAACAGATCGATGTTCCTATCTCCCTGTCTTCTTTCTCTCCCATCCTCTCTCTCTAAAATCAATCAATAAAAAAAATTTTATATTACAACAATTTCTCTTTTCCAGGGTTAAAAGTCTAAACAGATTATAATAAAAAATTATAACTCATTTTTTAGATTTAGCATGGAACTACCTTTCTTTTGAAAATAGGTTCCTGAGCATGCCTCAATAAAAACAAAAACTGTATAACAAAGTGCTAGATGAAATGTTGGCATTGTTCAGAAATCCTGTTTGATGAAAATATTTGCTCCAACAATGAAATACCGAGATGGCTGTGGAACTTGCTGACTAGCTCAATGATTCAGATGGGGTCCACTCTGATGGGATGGGGAGAAATCTGGACCACTCACTAGTTCTGCCACTACTCAGGACAGGGTTGTTGCTGAGCTTCTCTCAGATACCTTCCTCACATGCAAAATAGATCTCAGATCATCTATTGAACATCTGTTGGGAACAGATAATGTTCCAGGGTTCTTCCATATCTAAAATGTCATAAGTGTGAGAAGATGCCCCACAGAAAGTCCAAATGATATTTAAGAGCCTTGCCCTTACATTTATATTATATAAAATTAGGACATGCAGAAATTAAGAGTCGATCTTGAATAACTGGTGTAGAATATAAAAAAAGAAAAATTGTGCTTATTCCCAGCAAACTTATAATTAAGGCAGATATTTTATATTTGCATATACTTAAACTATACAATTGTATTATCTGTACAAATGTACATAAGTATATATTAAATAGCTATTAACATATAACCAATGGTACATACATGCATTAATGACAGCAACCTGGAAAGATAGTGCAAAGTGGCCAAAGTAGACCATATTTCACAAATGGTTAATTCTACCATTCTAAGAAGCACATGTTCTGTCTACATATATGCCAGGTTTTATTTCATTTGACTTTGCACTGAGTGTCAGTTACAAAGCTATGATTTAATGCATTTAGATCCTAAAGATATAGTAAACTGCTTTCAAATTTGAATATTAATTGAATATTTGATAACATAAATCACTGATAATATTTTAGGTAACGATAATGGTGTTTTGCTTAATGTTTAAAAAAATATTTTCCTTAAAGATTACATAATAAAATAATTATGGATGAAATGATGTGACTTGCTTCAAAAATAATTCAGTATGGGTAGGGGTAAAAACAAATGAGGGTACAGATAAGACTAGCTGTGAGTTGATGATTGTTGAAACATGGGAGGTTATTATATTACCTTTTCTGCTTTTAAGCATGTTTACTTAAGTAAATAAGTACGTAGTTCTCCAAAATAATGTAAGAACTCCTTCTGATGTGACCTCAGAAGAGAACAGCTATCTTTCTATTAAAAAAGCTACTACTATATGTTAGTTTCCCATGTTGTCTACATAGGTACTGTCAGCTGACAACAGAAGAGGGCACAGGTAAATAAGCATGTTCTTCTGAATGTCAAGAAGAATGATAATATAACCTATAAATATCTGACTAATGAATTTAGGAAATTTACATTGCTTGTTATAAAACTTTAGAGTAAGTTCAAAGGGATATAAATTGTTATTTTTTTACTTCCTAAATAAAAGACCAACTTAGGAAAATAACTTAGGTAAAGCTTGATGTAACAAATGGAGCCATTTAATATACATTATTTCAATTATTTTAAAAGCAATGAGTAGGTCCTGGCTGGTGGCTCAGGGACAGTGTCAGCCCGGCATATGGATATCCAAGGTTCAATTCCTGGTCAGGGTACACAAGAGAAGTGACCATCTGCTTCTCCCCCTGCCCCTCTCCCCTCCGTACCCTCTTCCCCTTCCTTAGCCAGTAGCTCGAATGGTTTGAGTGTGGTTCTGGGCGCTGAGGATGGCTCAGTTGGTCCCAGTGCCTTTAGCCTCAGGTGCTAAAAACAGCTTGGTCCTCAACCATCAACCCCTGACAGGGTTGCTAGGTGGATCCCTGTCAGGGTGCATACGGGAGTCTACCTCACTATCTTCCCTCCTCTGACATGGGGGAAAAAAAGTGATGAGCAAGTTTTGCAAACAAACTTGGTTAGAAAGAATAAAAAATGTAGGGCTCTAGTTACACATAAGCTATTGTCAATTCCTACCCCCCCCAAAAAATACTGATTATAAGCAGTTCTGGATGAATACATATAGCAAAATACAACACCAAGATGGCAAAAGGAATAAATCCAGTAAAAGTATCTCTCCACTTATCTTCAAGAAAAATGCAGACCTTTGGCAATGTAATATTGATTAGCAGACATTTCAGGTATGTGTGTGACAATAAGATATATGAAATTTCCAACTTAAAGTATTCTTTATGTTGCAATCATAATATATACATCCTTGAAATTAAAATATTTTCATAACCAAATTATACAATCAAATTGCTTCTTATAAGCATAAGCAGGAAAACCCTTTTTCAGACCATGTATCTAATTTGTGATTTGAAGAATATCGTCACTGTATTTAGTAGAATGGGAAATGAGGTAACATTTATTGAAAACCTACTAGGTGTCTGGACTACTCCTCCATGCCTCTTTATCTGGATAATTGAGAGGCATCATTTCCATTCAATGGAAATATCACCTTTTTGAGAAAACTTCCTCGAATTTCCCCCTTACTAGACTGGAGTAAAATTCTGTACTCCTCACTTTAATACACTTTCACATTATATTTATGTAATAAACACTTACATGATTTTTAAAAATACATGTCTCTCCCATAAGACATCAAGGTCCAAGAGGTCAGAGATCATGTCAGTCTTCTTTACCACTGTGCTCTAGTCCCTTGCAAAGGAAGCATCTGGTGCACTGATTATCAACCCTGGCAGGACCTGAATAATCTGGAAGCTTTAAAAAATATTGATAGCTGGACTCTACTCCTAGAGGTTCTAATACTCTTGGTAGAAGTGGGGTGGAGGACAGGAGTTGGTAGTTTTAAAAGCAACAAAGGGACTCTGGTTAGACTGCCCACCAGTAGACTGACCTGCCTAACAGTAGACTGAATAAGCAAATCTGTAGGCCCTCCAAATACCTCCAAAGACTACAGCCAATGTACATCATTTTAACTTACCCAAACTATAATTATAACTACATTAATTCATTAAAATAATTAATAGGAATTTTGATGTGGCATCAAAAAAGAAATGTTGGAGTTTTGCTAAAAATCAAGACTAGTGAACAGAATCAGTTGGAAAGTAATTTGTGACAAAACTGCAATAAATAAATAATTGTGACCCTTTCACTGTACTTCCGTCTATGCCAGGACCGGTGTTGTCACGTTACTTCCTTTATTCCTGGAAACCTTATTAAGTACCACTTATGCCTTATTTTATATAATCTATTTGGCACCTTGGGCCATTGCCACTGCATCTGCCAAGGTCAACAACACTGGCCTCAGTGGAAAATCTAAAGGACACCTCTTTATCTTATTCTTCTTTTAAAATCCTTGCTCATCACTCCCTTCCTCTCTGCTCTGGTAATACTATTCCCTCCCATTTCTCTTCTAGTCCCGTTATTACGGTTCTTCTCCTTGTCAGGATTCTCTTCTCACCAGTCCAGTCAATATCGCTCCCCAGGATTCTGCCTTAAGTTTTCTCCTTTTCCATCTTTTTGGGTGAAAGCATCAACTCCCAGGAACCATATATATGCAAACCACATTCAAATCTCTCGCTCTTTAAATCCAACTACTATTGAATATGTGCACTTGCTTGTCCACACGAAAGGGGAGAGGAGAATCATTTTCTTTAGGTGTCCTAACTCAGTGGTGCCATCTTCGCAACTAGCTGCCACGGTCAGATTCGGTTTCTGAAAAGCTCTTGAATCCACTCCTGTTTCCACGTCCACCACCTCCATGCCAGGTGAGATGCTTGAATCATCACAGCAGCCTCTTAACCAGCTTCACTACTCCATGATCACATCCTCTCATCCATTCACCACATGGAAGACAGAGTGGACTTTTAAAAAACAAATCTCACTGGATCTTTTTATTGCTTCAAACTCTTAATGGCACCCCCAACACATTCCGGATAAAGCGTAAACTCCTTGAAGCAGCTAAGACAGTCCCATTCAGGACCCAGCATCTCCTAACTCTGGCTACTCTGATCATGCTCTGAGCTCTGGCCACTCAGAATTCAGTGGCTGTTTCTTGCTTGAAACCTGGCAAACATTTTACTTTCTCTTCCTGGAATGGTTTTTATCTCTTTCTTCTTTCATACCTCTATTTCAACCAGCCAATAGAGATATCCTATAGACCTCAAAGCATGTGGCAATGTCTTCAAATCTTAAAATGTCACTTCTGCAACTACAAAATCTGGGATCAAACGCTGCTCCTAAGTGCTACTATAGCACTTGCAACTTACCAAGCTTAGAAACACTGTATTACACTAGTCACTTTCCTGTTCCTCTCTTCGACATTGGAAGCCTCACGTGAGCCAGGCTCTATTTGCTGTACTAGCCACTGTATCCTTAGTACTCAACAGTGGCTGGCACATGGCATTCAGGACACTGGGTTTTTGTGGATTCAGCTGTGATTTCTTCCTTCAAACTTCCCTCGGGGGTCTTTGCAAAAACTGGTCCTTGTATCAGGCTGGAGGAGCCGGCAGACTTCTTCACATCTTTCTAGTGTTAGTTAACATGGAGCTACTCCACAACACCTTCCCAAACCAGCCAACTAGAGCATTCTCCTCAGTTCTTCTCCCTCATAATACCATTATTTTCCTTTATATGACTTGGCACACTTTTGTATTTGGTTATTTGGTTAATTCCACATGGCAGGGTCTATGTCTGTTTTATTCACCACTATTTATCTGTACCTGGTACATAGCAGGGCTCAACATATATTTAAAAAAAATAACAGGTAGACTATTAGCATACATAATGGACTAATATCATTTCCAACATCATGTTGCCACAGCTGACCAAGCAGGTTTTCTCTACACAGTCATAAATAAGGAAAGCTAACATACTTCAAATTCATTCACTTATTTTTTCTTGAGAGAGAGAAAGGTAGGGGGGAGGAGAGAGAAGAGAAGTCTCCACTCGAAGTTACATCACTAGTTTTTCTTTTCTTTTTTTATTTTAGTTGCTTCTCATATGTGCATTGACCAGGGAGAAGTGGGGGGACTCAAGCTGAGCCAGTGACCCCGTGCCCAAGCCAGCGACCCCGTGCTCAAGCCAGCGACTCATGATTTCACAGCTCAAGCTTGCAAGCCCATGCTCTAGCCAGAGACCTCGAGGTTTCAAACCAGGGCCCTTAGCATCCCAGGTCAATGCTCTATCCACTGCATCAGGCTCAAAATCATCACTTTTAAAAAAAAACACCTAAAAGTATATCAATTAGTAAGGCAGCTGTCAATATTAGTGTCTAATATTTAGTCGTAAATTAAATATATTCAAATTTCATGAAGTTAAGGAACTGATCCTTAAACCCAACCTTTGTCAACACTGTCAATCAGCCATAATATGCACAGCTAGTTTTATGTCCTGTTCCTCAGATACAATGCCTTCCAGGGAGGGGATACCACAGATATGGATATCTAAAAGAGTAACTAATCACTCCTTTAATCATTAAGTGTTTCCAAAATGTGTTAAAGTGACAGTATGAAGTGGCATAGTGCACTGGAAGGGAAGAAGAGCCTTGCCTTTCAGATCCTGTATGTAGCCCTCTTTGCAGCTGTGCATGAGCTGAAGGATCCATCCATGCTGAGCTCCAATACACTGCCAAGCAGGGTCACCCGGTGCATGAAGGTCAGACAGGTACCTGAAAAAGCAAAGCCAAGGCTGACCAAGCAGGCTTTCTCCACAGCCATAAATAAGGAAAGCTAGCGTATTTCAAATTCATTCACTTTTCTTTAAAACAAACTAAAATTTTGTCAATTAGTAAAGCAGTTGTTAGTATTAGTCTCTAGTATTAGTTCTAAATAAAATATATTCAAATTTCATTAAGTTAACAAACAACAATAAAGCTGTATTTTATAAAACTAGGACTTGATATAAAAAGACAACTAAGGAAAGAAAGGCAGCTTATGAACCAATGTACTTAGTGAGAACTTACCTTTACATGGGTTTACATTTAATGCACAGAATGTTTCTATTTAGTTATGTCATTATATAAAACAGAGCAGGGAGCCAGCAGAGCACCTGGTGAATATATTTTCAATTTCAGTTATTTTATATTCCTTTCTGGTTTGAAATGTGGCCACTAGATGGCAGAGTAACACCGTCTTCTATATAATCTAAACAACTGTCAACTGAAACTTATACATGTATGAGATCTGGTTACAAACATTTACCTCTAAGTCTGAATCCTAATCCATAACTGAAAAAACATTTCTCCATATATATAGCATAGATGTGCATTTTTCATAGTTTTAGTTCTTCAAATATTTAAAGTCGTCTTTGTACATAAAATATCCAAACCCAGATAAACAACTGAAACAGATTTCAGTTGAAAAATTTCTGCCAAATATCATTTAAAATATTTGGCAGAATATCCTTTTAGGAAAGCTGCTTCCTTATAATTTTTAAACTACTTAATAGGAACACCAATGATTCATTACAAGAATTCTTTCTCACCTGACCTGTGGTGGCGCAGTGGATAAAGCGTCGACCTAGGAACACTGAGGTCGCCAGTTCAAAACCCTGCACTGGTCTGGTCAAGGCACATGTGGGAGTTGATGCTTCCAGCTCCTCCCCCCTTTCTCTCTTTCTCTCTCTCTGTGTCTCCTCTCTAAAAAAATGAATAAATAAAAATAAATTAAAAAAAAAAGAATTCTTTCTCAAGCAAAAAAAGTTGATAAGCACTTTTTGTTTAGTAACTTTTAAAATTATAGGTCTCTTTAGTATGGTGACTAGGTCTCTGCAAAAATATTTGTTTTTAGTTTTCCCATTGATTTGAAAGAGAGAAAGAGAAGGGGGGAGAGAGAGAGAGAGAGAGAAGCATCAGCTTGTTGTTCCACTTAGTTGTGCCCTTATTGACTGCTTCTCGTGCATGCCCTGACTGGGAATCAAACCCATGACCTCAGTGTGCCAGGGAGATGCTCTACCTACTGAGTCACTCAGCCAGGACCACAAAATATAATAATAATCCTCTTTCTATTATTGTCTTATTAATGAGTATTACATTAAAAGTTTTATAAAGATAAACATGTTCTCTTAGAAATTCTAGTGTTTCAATTTAAAAATAAAACCTGTGCTAGGCATTTCCTTGGTAAATGACTTAATCTAGTAAATTTCTTTTAGTATGTAGCTAAAAAGTAAGTACAAGTTTCATTTCAAAAATATTTGTTTAGAATATGATACATACCGTTTCTTTTAGTTATATATTAAAGAACAATTTTAAAAGACTTTTTTAGAGAAAAAAAGTTAAAATGCTAATAATGATAAGCATAGGTTTAATATTTTAACATTTGAGAAGTAAAGTTTTAAGCCATATTCAGATATCGTTTTTAACAATTACCAGTGATAGGATCACACTGACATGGGAAAAAGTATATGAAACTTTGCTTCTTACTAAAGAAACAAAGATCAAGGCAGATTAAGGACAGTAAAAATAATCAGAAAGTTTTTAATTAAATAAAATAGAGAACAAAAGATAATACAGTAGTAATCTGATTTTCACTCACACCACGCATAACTTCAATTATGTAAGGCACCTAATACAGATGTATTTTTGTTAATGGCAAAGCTGTCTCTATCCCCATGTGGTACTCGTAGATCACATAGATCCCAAAATCCAACAGAAATCTGACCTGGTTGTGACATTATTTTTCCTATTTATTAATAATTAAAAACTCAATTTTAAAAGAATAATAGAATTGCTAAATGTCTTCTCAAAGTATCTAAAATAAAATAATAATTTAAAAAAGAAATGAACTACTGGACATTGTTATTGACATTCTTGTTCATTTCCCTTTAAAATAACAGGAAAAAAGCATTTAAATAGGTCACTTAAAAGAATCTTTTTAAACGCTAGTCATATTTTAAATGCTATCCAGTAGGTTAAGCAGTCCTAAGAACTACACATTAGCTATCTACATGATAGTAATTCCCTATATAAAAATATCAAACACTCAATGAGGTTTAACACTATTATTACTATCAGCAAATTTAATAGAATAAATAAATGCCAAAGGTAAAATAAATAAAATGCGTAATTAGCAGAACCTAGACAAAGCACTAACCAACTGTATATACTCTGGACAAGACGAGTAACATTCCTGAAACTTTCTTTATATGTGAAAACAAAAGCAAAAACAAAAACAAAAACACTTGGATAACTAACGTGTAGTTTATTTCTATAAGCCAGAAAAATCCCCAAAGTATTGTACATTCTTTCTTTCTTATGAAGATGGCTTAGAGAAAAGCAAAGACGGCCTCTGATAGCAGACAAACAGGAGTCCTACTACTAGTTGTGTGCACTGAGCAGGCAATAAATCTGAGGCTCCGTCTCCGCACCAGTATATTGGATATAATACAAATGTCCCTGCATGGCGAGTGTAGGACTAGAAATGATAAACAGCACATCTAGCATGGTGCCTGGTGCACTGCAGACGAGGGGTGGGGTATCAGTTTTAGTGTTTTCTACTCCACCATGAAAGGCTCCTCCCCCTTCCTGGGAGACAACGCAGATATGCTGACAATGACAATGGCTCATGCTCCTACTATGCTCCTGCACCACTAGGAACATAGGTCTTTCTGTAGACCCCTGTCCTTTCACAAGTGCAAACAAAGCAGCAGCTTTCAGACAAAACCCTCCTTCCATATCTGGAAATTATTTTTAATGGTAACACAGTAACAACAGCCAAATGTATGCATATATGTAGTCTATTTTAATTTTATAACTACTGAATATTTAATAAACTTCAATAATTAAAGAGGGTATTAAGTCTGAAAAATAATAGCTTATTCTGAGAACAAAGGTCACATTCAAAATATGACAGCAGAAAGTAAATAAATTTTTAAGTCATTGATATAAAAGTTTAAATTTATTTTGTCTCCAAATCCTAATATAATCTCTAAATATAACACTAGTATATATGCAATTTATTGATTACTTATGTGTCTGGTGCTATGTTAAATTCTTAAATATATTCTTACTTATCTCTGCAACTATCCTGAGATGTAGATTGTTTTAGTATGTCCATTTCATAGATGAATACAGAGTGAACAGCTACCTCCCATTATGTTACTCTGCTTCTTTCTAAGGCCTCTCGCCACACCTTGTAGCTGCCCATCACTTGCAATATTAGTGCTGTTTTTTGAAAGTTTCCCATTTTCTTTTAAAGACTAGAACCTTTCAGACCTTTCTCTATTGTTGAGCCATGACTCACCCTTCAGCATGAAGAATTTCCCACACACTTTGTGACAATGACACGCTCTAAACCATTGAGGGAGCTCCTGCCTCATAGCCTATGCGTGCCCAAAGGGTGCAACACCTACACCATCCAGCTATGTTTGTTATGCCCTTGCTGAGCAGCAGGAAGAGGGGACTAAGCAATGAGGCTAGTCAAAAAGGCAGGATTTTCTTTCCCTTAAAGAGTGAGTACTTACAAATTTATTACTACACAAGAGTTCCAGTGTTCCACACTAGGAACTCCTAAGTGTTTTCTCTTTCATTATTTCATTCATCTCCTTATTTCCTCCAAGTCAGCTTTAAGAATTAGATGAAATATCCGGTACAATACAGACATGTGAATTGTGAAAATTCCTGTAGAAGGTTTACCTTATATAACGTTTCTGGTCATGTAAAGTTGACGGTGTCTCAAGCAATTTCTCCAGAAGTAATTCTCTTAAAGCTTCGATCCGCATTTCTACTTCAGCATAATCTATTTTTTAAAAAAGAACACATATACGAGATTTAAAGAATGGGAATGCAAAATGAAATTATTGAAAGCAAAACAGTGGTTGCCTTGAGGGTTAGAGTGGCTAGCTGAGAAGAGGCTCGTGGGAGCTTTCTGGAGAGATAAAAACATTCCACCTGGGGTGCCGGTTACAGGGATATATGCACATGTCTGTTTATTTCACTAAACAGTAAATTAACTACAATCAAGATAAAATTAAGTTTTCTGAGTCCTTATGGAGTGGGGACTTACAAACTAAATAAAGCCCTCTGGTATTTCTTCTAGTTGATAAGGCATTACCATAGAGGATTTTTGGCATTTGTTATTGTTTTATTTTCTGTACCTGGCATTACAGATCATTTCAAAAGTTGTTAATATTGGGTTATAATTCATAAATATATCAATCTTTCTAAAGAGGGAAGATTAAAATGTAGGTTTCCATCTCTATAAATTATCTATAATCAATTCTTTCCAATAAAAATGATTTTTAATAACATCATGGTTAATAAGTGGCAAAGAATGTCTAAGATTAGCCTATCCTACAGTGTGGGTGTTCTTTTTCACTATATCTCAGTAAGAAAAACCATAATTTATTATTTTTGAGGTAAATGTTTTACATTTGAAAAAGAGAACCATGTAAACAAAAACTAAAACACATTTAACATTCTTTCCCACATTGTTCCTATAAAAAGAAAAAAGATCTAAAGGCAATAAACAAATCTTACATTTCTTGAAAACTTGCACCTCCGTTTTCCCAAAGAGTGACTTGGCCTTTTCATAATCATTAATAACCACATCATAATCACCCTTTAAAATATAAAAATAGATAAATAAATAAAAAACATTTTGGAGACCGTCAGTAAACTATAATGAAGACATTTGGTTAAGATAAAGAAAATCTTAACAATGCTTTAAAATTTATGACATCTATAACCACAGGTGCATAAACATACACTCTACCTTTTGAATATTCCTTTCAATAGTTAGAGGAAGGTTGAAAAGAAACTTAAATCGCTGGAGCACATTGAGAGCATTTCTAGTGGAATCTGCCTTGTCCTTTCGACCTAATACTTCTTGAAATAATGTGTCCGCAGTATTACTTGCTCCTATTTTAAAAGAAAAAAAACCTAAATTAGATAAAAATCGACTTTATTCAGAAAACGTATAACTGGACAAAAGAAACAAAGTATTAGATTGTTACTGTGGCCTCACACTAAAACTCAATAGACTTTTTCAAAAGTTAGCTATAAGGGATATATTTCATGGTTGTTAAAATACAATTTCCATTTTGTCTGCTAAGTCTTTTCTTATGTTAAGAATGGTATCCAATTGAAAATAAGCATATTTACCAGGCCCACATAAATTCTCTAATGTGAACCTACATTTATTTTATCCTTCTTCTAAGTTTTATAGCAATTATGGGCGCTTAAGTTACTTCATTATTTCAGACAATAGGTTAAAACACATATACACATGTGCACACACATGTACACAAAATTATCTGGATTTAGTATCTACATATGTGTTATACACAAAACAAGGAAAATATTTTTTAGGAAAGTTGTTCAATAGAAATATTTTAGAACTAACCCCATTTCTTGGTGAAATTATCTTTTTGTGTAGCTGGCACAAAAAATTACATAAGCATTAAACTGACAAACTTTAACATATCATTAATGAGTAGTTTTTAATCAGCTAATGCTTATAATATTATACACAAACTGGACATTTATATATACATTTTAAACCTAAAAGACTTCAAACTATATGAATCATTATAATGAAAGAGTGGCTTTATCTAAAATGAAATTTACAATGTTAAAAAATAGTTATACTTTTTCAATTTAGAAATTATTTTTAAATAGCCACAAAGAAAGGGGAGAAAAAGAATAAACTGTTTTCAGCTGTTTGATCACTGCACATAAAAAGTTTCTACATTGTCTGGTCTACTGACTATCCTTTAAGCAAAGATGAAAAAATTACCTCAGTCTCACTGGGTGGCTCACATGCTGCAGTCTCCACTCCACACTGTGGGTGGCCTGATTATGTTAAAAGTCATCTTTGCAACGTAACTGTTTTATCTAAATATTGTTTAAATTCTTTCGAAATTTTAAAAGCCTGATATAAAAACTTTGTTTTGTCAAAACAGCTGTTTTCATTACATTTTATTTAACCTCGAATACTAAATTTCTGTTACAAGATGAAAAAACATGCTCTCTTATTGACACCAAACCACGTAATGATGGTTAAAAGAGTATTTGAAAGCTGATTAGGGTTAAAACATTTTCTTTCAAAGAAAATTATTATTTGTTTACAATATAAAAATATAAACTTCATTAACTGAGGCTTCATAAATGAATAGATACGTGAAAGAAAATAAATATTTTTAAAAGGTTGATTACTTATGTGTGAGTTATGGGTACTAAAATTCCTAAGCACTTTTTTAATATATAATAAAGGAATTTAGAGTAAAACGTACGAGAGTTCAAAATTATATTTTTCTCATCTTATTTTAAAGATAATAAAAAAAAATACCAACTAACAATTTTAACTCCTCTAAAAAGCATGAAAACGAAAACAAGTACAGGTAAAAAATCCACTTTTAATTAAATAAAAAAGAAACATTTTACATAATAAATTTGCTGAATTTACAGAGGAAATTATAAAATATAAAATTATGATTTATTTATAAAGAAATGTATGTATATATGGAGAACTTTAAGTTATGCAAAAAATTATAAAACTGTATTCTTAATTTATAGATAATTTCTGTCCATATAGTATTATTTTATTGTGAATGTTACTGCACTCATAATAAAATTTTGGGAGTTCTTACTCTTTGGTGACTGAATAATTATATCTAGGAATAAAACATAGCAGTGAAACCATAATTAGTGTAAACATATAAAAATTACCAGCATCTCACAAAATGCATTTTATGTCTTTATTCTCTGGGGCCACTAACAAGAAAATGAAACTGGGTAGGAAGCACACAATATTGTATTTTAAAGTTGTACACCTGAAATTTATATAATACTATTAATCAATGTTACCACAATAAAAACAGGTATCAAAAAATTCCCAGCAAAAGAAAGTCCTGGACTGGATGGCTTCACAAGCAAATTTTACCAAACATTCAAGGAAAAACTTAACACCAAACCTCAGCTATTCAAAAAAATTCAAGAGGAGGGAAGATTTCCAATCTTATTTTAGAAGGCATGCATTATCCTAATTCTAAAACCAGGTAAAGACAATACAAAAAAAGAAAAATATAGGTCAATAGCCCTGATGAACAGATATGCTGAAATTCTCAACAAAGTATTAACGAACCAGATCTAGCAATACATTAAAAAGATTAAACACCATGATCAAGTGGAATTTATTCTGGAAGCAAGGCTAGTACATTCACAAGCCAATAAATGGGATTTATCACATAAACAAAAAAGAGCCTGATCAGGCGGTGGCACAGTGGATAGAGCATCAGACTGGGATGCAGAGAACCCAAGGTAGAAACCTTGAGGTCACCAGCTTGAGTGCGGGCTGATTGGCTTGAGTGTGGGCTCACCATCTTGAGCAGGGGGTCACTGGCTTGAGCGTGAGATCATAGACATGACCCCATGGTAGTTGGCTTGAAGCCCAAGGTCACTGGCTTGAGTCCAAGGTACTGGCTTGAGCAATGGGTCACTTGCTCTGCTGTAGCCCCCCAGTGAAAGCACATATGAGAAAGCAATCAATGAATAAGCAATCAACGAACAACTAAGATGCCGCAGCAAAGAATTGATGCTTCTCATCTCTCTTCCTCCCTGTTTGTCCCTCTCTGTCAAAAAAAAAAAAAAAAAAAAAAAAGGATAACAAGAAAATATAAAATAACCATCATATCCATAGTGTGTCAGAGAAATTATTTGTTAAAATCCAACACCTGCCCTGGCCAGTTGGCTCAGTGGTAGAGCGTCGGCCCGCCATGTGGAAGTCCCGGGTTCGATTCCAGGCCAGAGCACACAGAAGAAGTGCCATCTGCTTCTCCACCTTTCCCCCTCTCCTTTCTCTCTCTATTCCCCTCCACTAGAGCAAAGTTGGGCTGGGCACTGAGGATAGCTCCATGGCCTCCGCCTCAGGTACTAGAATGGCTCTGGCCGGCCGCAACAGAGCAACAAACACCACAGAAGGGGCCGAGCATCGCTGCCTGGTGGGAATGCTGGGTGGATCCTGGTCTGGTGCATGCGGAGTCTATCTGTCTGCCTCCTCACCACTTCTCACTTTGGAAAAATACAAAAAAAAAAAAAAAAATCCAACACCCATTTATGATCAAATCTCTCAGCAAAGTCGGAATACAAAGAACATACCTCAACATAATAAAGGTCATTTATGATAAACCAACAGCCAACATCATACTGAATGGACAAAAATTAAATGTAATCCTCAAGATCAGGAACAAGACAGAGATGTCCCCTTTCACCACACCTATTCAACATAGAACTGGAAGTCCCAGCCACAATGATCAGAAATAAAAAAGAAATAAAAGGCATCCAAATTGGAAAAAGAAGCCAAACTGTCATTATTTACTGACAACATGATACTGTATATAGGAAACCTGAAAGTCTCCGCCAATAAACTAGACTTGATAAATAAATTTGGAAAAGTGGCAGGAAATAAAATTAATATTCAGAAATAAGTGGCATTTTTATATACCAGTAATGAACTGTTAGAAAGAGAAATTAGGGAAACAATCCCATTTACCACTGCAATAAAACAAATAAAATACCTAGCAATAAATTTAACCAAGGAGGTAAAAAACCTATACACTAAGAAAATTATGAGATGTTGAAAAAAGAAATTGAGGAAGATACAAAAAAGTGGAAGCATATACCATTTTATGGATAGGAAGAATTAACACCATTAAAATGTCCATACTACCCAAAGTAATCTATAGATTCAAAGCTATTACTATCAAAATACCATACTTCATAGATCTAAAACTAATATTCCAAGAATTTCTATAGAACCAAAAAACCCAAATAGCCTCAGCAATCTTGAACATGAAGAACAAAGTGGGAGGTATCACACTTCCTGATATCAAGCTATACTACAAAGCCACTGTAATCAAAACAGCGTGATACTGGCATAAGAACAGACATATAGATCAATGGAACAGAAAAGAGAACCCAGAAATAAAATCATGCCTTTATCATCAATTAATATTTAAAAAGGAGGCAAGTGTATACAATGGACTATACAGACAGTCTCTTTCATAAATGGTATTGAAAAATTGGACAGGTACATGAAAAAAATGAAATTAGAACACCAACTTAATAAACTCAAAATGAATAAAAGACTTAAATGTAAGTCATGAAACCATAAAAATCCTAGAAGAAAAGCTAGGCAGTCATCTCAGACATCTCTTGAAGCAATATTGTTGCCGATATATCTCCTGGGGTAAGGGAAATAAAAAAAATAAATAAATTATATCAAATTAAAAAGCTTTTGTACAGCAAAAGACATCATTGACAGAATAAAAAGACCATTCACTCAATGGCAGAATATATTTGCTGATATGTCTGATAAGGGGTTAATGACGAAAATTTATTGAAAAAAAAAACTTATAAAACTCAATACCAGGAAAGTAAACAATCGAATTAAAAAAACGGGCAAAGGACCTGAATAGATACTTCTCCAGAGAGGACATACAGCTGTCCAATAGCATATAATAAAATGCTCAATGTCATTAATAGCTAGAGAAATGCAAATTAAAACCACAGTGAGATACCACCTCACACCTGTCAGAAAAGTGCTCATTAACATAACAACACACAGTAAGTGCTGGCGAGGGTGTAGAGAAAAGGGAATCCTCCAGCACTGCTGGTGGGAATGCAGACTGGTGCAGCCACTGTGGAAAACAGTATAGCATTTCCTTAAAAAATTAAAAATGGAACTGCTTTATGACCCAGCTATCTCACTTCTAGGCATGTATCTGAAGTCGGTGCCTCCATCCTCATGCTGCTTGTCCTGCCAGGGACAACCTGTAACCACTTACCTGCCTACCACCTATGTCTTCTTGCCTGGCTACCTCCTAGACCTCTTTGAAAATTCATGCAAGCCTCCCCTGACATTCTCTCTGCTCTGCTTTTCAATTAGGTCCTTCTTGTGAAGGCTCCAGATGTACCCCAGTATTACCACCAGAAGAGGATTATCACACCACAATTTAATCATCTGCTTATTTGCCTATATTTTCCATTAAACTATACAGTCTGAGAAGTAGAGCATAAGCTTTACCTCCATCTCCCTGGGATAGAACAAACATGTGCTCAATAAATATTTAAAGAATCAGTGCTCTGTAGTCTTCTACTTAGAGAAGTGTCCAGTCCAGTACAAGCCTCACGTTGCATGCTGTGCAGGACCACATAAATGACCGTGCAAACTGAAACTGAGGAATAATCTTAATAATCAAACAAAAACTGATGACAGTTTTGTGAGTTTTAAAATTTTCATTGAAATATTAAAAACCATTGGTTATAAATAAATATTGAATATTAAGAAGCTGTAAAACTATTTTTTAATATTATGGTATTTGTTTAATATACCATAATTTAAAACATAAAAAATATTAAAAACTAAAGTGGTCTATTTCTTATTAAAAAAAAATATCAAGATAGCTAACCTTGTTTTTCATCATAAAATTATATTAGCAAGCACCTTTTTCTGTATTTGACAAATTATCATACCCTTTCCTAGTTTATCCTTTCCAAGTTTGTACTTTCAGTGTCATGGATTATCTCTGAGTGTTCCTTTAGGCATTGCTTCCTACAAAACATCTTCATCTTTTTCTTCACACTTTTCTCATTTCTATTAATAAATTTGCTATCACTGAGTTCTTCTGGCTGCACAGCTTGAGTCTCTCGAACAGCAGTAGTGTCCACATACACAGTGTCAGCTTCTTATTCTGTAATGCCAGTTATGTTAGATTTGAACTTTGCTTAAGTTATCATTTTTTGTTTCTTGATTTATTTTCATCTTTGTGGGCCAATCCACTCTTTTAATTATCCATTTCTATAAAATGTTGTGTGAGTTTATCTCTGGGAGACAAGGGGGCCATACAACTACCCACTTTGCTGTCTGTGCATGAAATGATAGGTAACAAATGTGCAGTGACCAGTTACAGATAGACTCAGAAGAAACAGCTGGTCACTGATCACTTGCACATCTATTATTTAGAGTGATCTATGGACTGAAGAGCTAGCACCTGGGTTTATACTTTACGCAATTACAACAAATACATTGTGGTAACTGAAATCTGAACTCTGTTACTAGTGACCAGGTATGTTTAACGGAACTGTGCTAACTGAAACTCATGCACATCAAAACCACGCAACCAAGGTATGTCTGTTACTTAAAGTACAAACTTGGAGCCAGATTTCTAGACATAAATCCCAATTCTACCACTTACTACTTATATGTCATTAGGTAACTCATTTTGATCTTTCCAGGCCTCAGTTGTTTCTTCAATAAAAGGGAGATAATAGTACAAACTTTATAAAATGATTGTGAAGATGAACTACATATAGAATGTTTCTGACCCTTGTTGAACACAGCAAATGTTTTAGCTATTACTACCACAGCTGCATATTTAAACTACACTGTCTATACCTGCATTGTCTAATAAGGTAGCTAACTAGCCACATGGCAGCTAACTATTTCAATTCAAATTAAGTAAAGTTAAATAAAAATTAAAAATTCAATACTAGCTACATTTTAAGTGCTCAACAGCTGCATTTCCACCATTTCAGAAGTTTTATTGGACAGTGCTGTTCTGTACTCTTAAAATAGGGTAGAAAATAGTCATATAGATTTGATAGAATAGTCACTACTTCATCACTGGCTTGATATCAAGAATAAATTATTAAGTTAAAAGGCAAATACAAGAAACAAGTCAGTGAAAACAAAAGAATTTCAATGCAAGGCTTCAGTACTGATAAATTCTGAATAACGTGGACTAAGTTTCTTATAGTTAATACTATCTATTAAAGTTTAATTTATAGTGAGAAAGGTTGTCCAAATTTTAAAAACATTCATTTAAAATAACTCAAAAATAGGCATAAATTAATATAAAATTTTATACAAAATTAAAGCAATAATCCAATCAAACTAAGTATATTCATTCTCGTCAATTCTTCTTTTCCAGGATAAAAGAAATTAAATTTTCCACACTACTTCTATAATTCTTTTTCCTGATTCCCCAGTTACACAGCTTCTGGAGTCTGAGTAACTACACCTTGTCTGGGCAGAGGACATGTTTTAGAGCTAAAGCCACACCTTTTCCAGCTATGCACCCCACACTGGACTGAGCAGGGACTTCTACACAACAGGTCTTAAATAAATGCTAGTCAAAGTGAATTAGCAAAACCTTATCATAGAGAGTAAACATCAACATTGACTTGATAAAAATGTTTCTAGAAAAAAGGGGTTGCTATAAAAGAATATATTTTAAGAAAATAATTCAGGCCAGAAAGTCTTAAAAAAGGGTCCAACAAAGAAATGAGCATTTACATTAACAACTTTATTAAAAAAGAGCAAACTTCAATAGAAAGTTAGTATGACACATTTCTAGAAAAGGTTTGTGGTTATAAAAGCATAAAAGGAAAATGATTTCCCTTACAAATTTTATTCCACATGTCTCAAAGGAAGATTTCCTAAACTACTCCTTAAAACAAAAACCATTATGTTAACACATTATGATAAATCTAACACTTGAAAGAGACCTTAATTTTTTCAAATTCTTTTACTGATAACAATGATATACTTACTTGATACACTTACTTGTCCTTAGAAATAACCTTCCAAAGGTTAATGAAATAATCTTACTATTTTATTTTTACAGATATCATGGTTTAATGACAATTTCAATAGTGCAAACAACATCCCTGAGTAGAAAATATCCTTCCAAGACCTTAATATACTATCTGACTATGCTAACAAAGACTAGCTTTAATAAATGTTTATTTGGGTTAAATTAATTCAGAATATATTCATTTCAACCAGTGGTGACATGATTCTCATAAGAAACAAGGTGAAATCTTAAGGCCAAATAATAACAACAACAGCTAGAGGAAAAAATATTTAAAGGGCTGTTAAACTCATAAATTTAGGATGAAATCTAAAGCACTCAAATTCTACTATCAAGAAAAGCCTATTCCAAATTAAAGCTTCCTTCTAAAGCATAGTTGCTTAACAGAGATCCCCAGATTTATGAATAGATATTTACAAAAAAGCTCAGTAACTCTGCTCATGAAAATAACTTAAGCTAGAAATGCAAAAACTAACCTTATATCACAGTCTGGAATTCATAGAATCACTAAAGATCTAATGTGATGCTTCTTAAATTTTGTAAACATATGCTATACTTATTTTAAAAAAACAAGGAGATTCCTTTGGTCATTACAGATACTTGTAAAATGTTTACTAATACCTGAAAGAGGATAATTTACTTTTAAGTCACTAATACTATAATTGGAACTGATTCATCTGATGAGTTTCTTTCAAATCAGTATTTTAAGAACCTGGAAGCTAGTATGTCACAAAAAATATGTAAGGGGAGATAGACAGATCCCAAAATTTTTCATATTGTCAGTTTCTCTTGGCCTACAGTTTTTACAAAATGTCTCAGAGTCAGAAATACTCTTAAATATGCAGCTGCCTTAAATTCACTTTGGAAAAAAGTCAGGTATAAATAAATGACACCTAAGCACCTGTTATTCTAGTAGCTGATATTATTTGTATTAACACTGGTAGATATCTGAAGGTGCTTTTATAGGTTTTTGGTCAATAAAAACCCCGGCTACTTCCTTAGTGCTTTCTGTCTTTATATACCGGTCTCTTTTCTGATGGCACATTTTACTTAATAAAAGTATACTGGCTTGTTTTCAAATTATGATTTCTCATAAATAAAATGCAAAAAAAATGCAAAAGAAGCGCATTCATTTCAATATTTTTATTCCCTCTCATGTTCATTAAATCACTACCATTTAGAAAGAAGTTCTAAAATGCAACTTATTGCCTTGTTCTGTGAAACCAGATCCAAGAACTGTTATTAAGGCTTGTTATAAAGTCCATAAATAGTTTTGGGTAATAGAACAAAACTTACTGTTCAGAACATTCTCCAGTTTTTGCGTCATGGATCCTTCAACTTTTTCCGTTCCATCCGTTTCTAGTTTTTGATGGATGGCTAGAACAAAATGTTTAGTTAGGATTTAGGCTATTTAAGTAAGTGGGAATATATTACTTTAAAATGACATCTTTAAACAGCTTTTCAAAATGGCCATATTATTTTCACTGCTGGAAAGAAACACAAATGTGCAAAAACTCTGTATAAACTCAGCAAAGTAACCAGAAGATATCAGTCTAAATCGCTGATAGTTTCTCATTATTAAAATAGTAGACTCTAGCCTGACCAGTGGTGGTGCAGTGGATGGGAGCACCGACCTAGAGCAACAAGGTCATACTTGGGTTTGAAACCTAAGATTGCCAGCTCAATTGGCTCACATCCTGGGATCACCAACTCAATACCAACATTGCCAGCTGGAGCCCAGGGTCACCAACTCCACCCAGCGAAGGTATGTAAGAGAAGCCATTATTGAGATATACACCAAGTGGAATAAGAAGTTGATGCTTCTCTCTCTCTCTGACTCTTTCCCTTCCTGTCTCTCTCTCTCAAAAAAAGTACATTATGTACATAATCATGTTATGTGATTCTCACTGTTGAGTGGTAAAAATATTTGATATACAAATAAAAGTGAGACTTCAGTGAATAGTATCTTTGCTATACGGCCACAGAAAAGTCATACGTATTTCTCAGCTCACCATCTGTAAAACAAATACTACTATTTATTACTATTTGAAATCAAACTAAAAATATTTAATTTCAGTCTTGAGATATAATATAGCAAGATACATATAATTCACATTCTAACCATTTTATAATTATTTCACTGGAAGTTCCCAAGAAATATCTAGTAACATCTACCAATATATCAATTCGTGGATGTACAAATTAATGTTTTTTGCTATTATTGATAAATGTCTACATAATTATTATGATATTAGGAAATCACGTAATAATTTATATTTCAAAATTATTTTACCTACCAAAGAGGGAAGGTGTTAAACAGAGCAAATCAAGCTCAGATAAAGCACTTAAGAAATTTTCAAATCAAAAGGACCAAATACAGCCTGACCAGTGGCAGCTCAGTGAATAGAGCGTAGACCCAGAATGCCAAGGTCGTCAGCTCAATCAATCCTGAGGTTGCCAGCTTAAGCCTGGGGTTGCCAGCTTGAGCATGGGGTCACCAATGTGATCCCAAGGATACTAGTTCCATTCCTGGTCAAGGTACCAAGTTGAGCAATGAGTTGATGCTTCTTTCTCTCTCTCTCAAAAAAAATAAAAAACATTTTCAAATTCAAAACTGTGACATAATAAAAATGATAAAAATAGCAAGCCAAACACTAATTGAGCCATGAACATAAGTTATGTACTACGATAACTTTCTAATGTGTATTGCTCTTATAAGATGTCAATGATGCATGTTTAATATTATTTCTATTTCACAGATGGCAAAACCATGGCTCAGTAAAATTAAATAAGTTGACCAAGAAAATCCCCAAATTTCAACTAAAGCAGTCTGATATCAGAACTTTACCCTACACTGTCCACACTGCATAGGTAAGCATTGTCAACTGTCTAAGCCTGTTTTCACACCTGTAAAACAAAATGACAGACTCATTATGTCAGCTGGGAATGGCATTCAGATGCAATTAAAGGGCCTCTTTCAAATATAATAGCTACTAAAACATCCAGATTTTTATTCTTTCATATAGTTTGCTCTAGCAAAACTCAAATGCACACTGTGTAGCTCCACAGGCTTTACAGGCAAACTTTACTTATGCAAACACCACTACTATGTTGGCCTATTCTCTGACACTCAGAGCACCAAATTCTTTCCTAAAAGGAGCTTACAGGTTCTGCCTCAACCCCACCAGTCATGGATAGCAGATTTCTGGGGAAAGAAAATCCGTCTAAGCAAAACATGTATTTCTTTAATAAATTACAATTTGTTTCCCTTGACTCCTCGGCTGGGAAATTCTGGGTCAAATTCAGTGTTCAAATGCAGTATAAAAATACTCTCAATGTATGATAACATCTGTTTCTCTGTTTCTTTTAATTAGTTTCCTAATCCTGATCTTGTCCTTTTTTATACTTAGTTTTGTAAAGCAACCTCAAATTTTGTTTAAAATTCTAAAATAGCCCGCTTCTCTGTTGAAGAAACACATTCACTGAAAATACATTTGAGAAAAAAAATCAGCCACTGTATTTTTTCTTGTCATAGTTGATTCAAGAATGAAAAAAAGTTATTTCTTTAATGTTTCAAATTTGAATTATGTGGTAATAATAACATAAAGTGTTTGCAAATATCAAAGCCTAAATTTATACAGAAGTTAAATAAAAGCAAACTTCCCTATCTTTAAGGAAAAGGGATAAAAATGCCCAAATATTAGCAGCAAAACTAGAAAGATTTCCATTTTCAATACAGACAAATCTGCTTACACTATTCATTTAAATGCTGCTGTGACTTTCTGACAGTCCTGGTTGCAAAAAAGCACTCCGCACTCATTGCATTTTACTGAGCAGGCACTACACATGTGGTTTACCTATGGCAGTAAGAAAAAAGAAAAAAATATAGTACATCTTATTGTAGCCTGCTTCAAATGTTACTTTCTAAGTCAAAATTAGCATTAAAGGAAATCATAGAGCCACATTTTGGCTGCTACCAAAACCAATCACTGATCGGCAGGTCAACACAAGGTGAGCCTGGCTCCCCCCAGCTCAGTTCACAGCCTGTTTCTGACCGAGCAGCTTTCTGTCACCCTCTCCACCATCAAGCTGTCAGCTGAGCATGAGGAGTAAGACACACAGGATCTTATAAAAAGCAATCCTATTTTCCAGAAAATTAAACTATATAACCTAATGTCTGGTTCACTAGACCTTTTATTTTCTCTGAAAATATTTTTTAAATGGTATAACTCAATAAGCAGCTCAGTACATGATCACAGGTTTGTTATTGTTTCTAATCTACTGAAACTTAAAGAAGTTGAAGATCAGATATTTATGTTCAGGTAACAAAAAAAGGATGTATATACAAGTACTATTCAAAGAAAAATCAGAGTTATATAAAGAAAGACTGCCTACTGATTCACTGAAATAATTTGATTTTTTAACTCTAGTAAAATGTAGATCTCAAACATGCAAATTTCAATTAAAAATATCAAAATATTTGTCCATGCATTTATATAATGCCATTATTAAATGGCATGTGTGTATGGGTAATGTCCATAAGGATTCAGTGTCAGGAACACTATGATGTGTATGCTCTAACCACTGTGTTATCACTAACCTGTGTGAAATGAGAATATGCACACTAGGTCAGAGACTGACAAACTACTTCTGTGAAGAACCATAAAGGAAATGTTTCAGGCTTTGTGGGCCACATAGGGCCTCTATGAAATATTCTTCTTCTCTGCCCATTTTTTTCTTTTTTTAAAAAACAACCCCTGGAAAACATAGCCATGTTTATTTTAGCTCCTGGGCCTGTACAAAGACAGGCTGGGGCCTAAGTTGGCCCATGTGACAATGTCTGAGCATAATACTAACAGAAAAGATAAGGAAGGATTAGGGTTAGATGTATTAATAATTTAATTTATGAAGAACTTTTCAAACATTTATTTTCTATTTATTCTACTAAATTTTATGAGTGAGTAAACATATACAAATTACATTTAAATTGTTTAGGTAACCTATGAATCCTTTCCATCCTTAGTTATACTGGAAAAAATAATAATATATTTATAACTACTACATCAAAGAATAACAGGTCCACAGGGTTCTCACTTAGAAAACTGGGTTTTACATAACAATGCCTGCCTAGATTATCTTCATACATTAAAAGATACTAACAACAGAATTTGCCAAAAAATCAATATGGCTCACATCACCAGGAACAGCAATAAAAGTAACAAGGAAAGGAGGATCAATCATGTATCAAGCAACATGGGTTTAGTTACTCTGCTTTGGCCTCCTTATTCTAGCATCCTTTAGTATATCTTAAAAAGAAATAATTGATACAGTTTTGTTTGGCCCACAGTTGTCCTCAAAAAAAGCAGTGATAATGCTGAACTTGACACTAAAAAACAAGTGACTGTACTTGTTTAAGGGGCAGTCACGGACATGGTCACCAACACAAAGCTGACAGTCAGAAGGCACTGAGGAAGTAAAGAAGGTCTTTAATGTTATGAGCTCCATAAACATTACTGGGGGGACTCCTGGGAGCAGTAGCTGGTAAGCAGCCAACATTCATCAAAACTCAAGGGGCCAGAGGAGAAAGTTGAAGTGCGATGCCAGCAATATTCTTGTAGGATACAGTAAAGAAAAACTGCAACAAACACACTGAGATTAACATGGGCAGATCAGCTATGCCACACACACTTTTCGTCAAGTTCTAATTAAAATACCCAGGTACCCACAAGAAAAAAACCGAATCACAGCATAAAAACTGAAAGATAAATAAAGACCATACAACAGGGAAACAGCTACTATTGTATACCTGATAAGAATGGACTAAAAACAAAAATCGTAATGGCTCTGGCCAGGTAGCTCAGTTAGAGCATTGTCCCAACGCACCAGGGTTGCATCTTCAATCCCAGGTCAGGGAATGCATAAGAACCAACCAATGAATGCATAAATAAATGGGACAACAAATCGATGTGTTTCTCTCTCCCTCCCTTGTTCTCTCTTCTTTCCTCTCTCTCTCAATTCAAATAAAAAAATATTAAAAAAAAAATCCTTTAACTGTGTATTAAATACTCCACTCAATCAAAGAGAAGAACACAGAGGATATCAAACAGTGTCACAGCAAGTAATCTAACAATGTGATTTATGGTGAGAGCTTTGGGTCATGTAGTATCAGCTCAGCCTTCAGGGCAACTGGAGAGGCCAGACATGGGGGCAGCTGAGTAGATCTATGGAACAGAGCCCCAGTAAAAACTCGGGACACCAAGACTTGGGTAAGATTCCTTGCTTGGCAATATTCCAGGCACACTATCTCACACCATTACCAGGAAAATCAGTGCTGTTCATGACTCCATTTTGAAAAGACAACTAACTGGACACTCCACACATGGAACTTTCCTGGACAACCTGCTCCATGAGTTTCTTTTCCTTGGTTGACTTTAATCTGTATCTTTTCAATGTAAACCATAACTTTGAGTACAATAGCTTTCCCTGAGTCCTATGAGTCCTTCTAGGAAATTAGCAAACCTGCTGGTGGTCTTGGGAATTGCCCCTAATTTTGTAGTTACCATCATATTATAATACAATATTGGTATCACGATAATCCAAGCAACCAGTTAGAGAAAATATATTTTTCACACAAAGAAAAACTGACAGAATCAAAATTAAAGAGGGAGATTTGTCTGACAGGTTTGGCACAGTAACAGAAAATTGATATATATTAAGGAGTACATTTGCTTTCATAATACTATAAGACTAAAACTAAAACTAACTTAAAAAAAAATAAGTCTAGTACAAACTACTACATCAAAAAGGAAAATTAAAATTTCACATTTTGAAAACACAAAAATGGCATCACTGAAGAATCAACATAAAAAACGAAAGTAGAACGAAAATAATCTGAGTTACTAATAAGAAGGGCCTAGAACATAAATTTTAAATAGTTTAAAAATTATAATGCAATGCTGAAAATCTTAATGAAAGAGAGAATTTCAGGAAACCCACATGAAAATAAACAGAACACAGAAAGTAGAAATTTCAAAAGTAGATAGATAGAGATAGATAGATAGATATAGATAGATGATAGATAGATAAGACAGATAGATGATAGATAGATATAACTGCCAGGGCTCACCCCACTTAAACCCACTAATCCATTATAGTGTCTTTCCTACAGGAAGAACAAGCAGACACTAATGATAATGATAAATACAAAGCACACACTACCACATGTTGCCAAATATGTTGAAACTGAATCTTACTAATGTCCAATTAGATAAGTCCAAACAATATAATGGAGAGTAAAATAAGTTAAATGACATTAAATGACACCATAAGAAAGCAATCAGTCAAATCCAGAGCATGGGATATCCTACAGGACAAATTCCTTGTTTCTTTAATAAGTCATTAGCATGGTGGGGGTGGGGGGGGGGGGTAGAGGAAGGACAAGGTAACAAAGGCAAGGGGATTGTTTTAGTTTAAAACATGCTTAAACCACATTAAATACCTGGACCTTATTTGGATCTTGATTTACCCAAACCAACTATTATTAAAAAAAAAAAAAAAAAAGTTGGAGAGTAATTGAAGAAATCTGAGTATCTACTGAGAGTTAGATGATATTAGAGAATTATTGAAACTTTGGTTTGCTGTGATAATGGTTATTGTAGTTATGTAGGCAAACGTCCTTATTGGGGGAGGGAGGCTCATAATAAAGTACATAGGACAGAAATGTCATGCTGCCTGAGGTCGGGAAAACACAAACTAATCACCCAACCTCAGAAACACCAATGAAGCAAGTATGGAAAAAATATAAATACCTGTAAAATCTAAATGATAGGTATATGGGGATGACTGCAGTATCCTCTCTACTTTTAGCATGTTTGAAACTTACCGTAAGAAATATAATATGCCCTGGCCGGTTTGCTCAGTGGTAGAGTGTCAGCCTGGCATGTGGAAGTCCTGAGTTTGATTCCTGGTTAGGGCACACAGGAGAAGCGCCCATCTGCTTCTCTACTCCTCCCCCTCCCCTTTTCTCTCTCTCTTCTCTTTCTCTTTCTTCTTCTTCTCTCTCTCTCTCTCCTCCCCTCCTACAGCCATGGCTCAGTTGAAGCAAAGTTGGCCTGGGCACTGAGGGTGGTTCCATGGCCTCACCTCAGACACTAAAATAGCTCAGTTGCCGAGTAATGAAGCAGCAGCCCCAGATGGGCAGAGCATCACCCCACAGGGGGCTTGCTGGGTAGATCCTGGTCAGGGCACATGAAGGAATCTGTCTCTGCTTCCCTGCCTTTCACTTAAAAAGAAAAAGGTAAAATAAATTACCTGAGCAATTTATTAGCTCTTTCAACATATAAGCTCTTCAAAATTTCCAACATAAAATTCCTAATCAATATAACCCATTTCAAAGTACATATATACATAGAGATTCATGATTCTGTATAACATTAACACCAAAACCTGACCAATAATTAGCATTTAAAAAAATTATAGAACAATTTCACTTAAGACTATAGTCAAAAAAATTTCTAAGAGCTACTAATAAATCAAATGCTATAGTATATTAAAATAAAGAGCTAGAGAAACGATTTAAAGAATAAAGCTTTCTAGTATATACAACTATATAACTATGTATCTAAAATATATATTTATATAAGCTAAAGAAAAAAAAGAAAATATATCAAAATATTAATGTGATTATCTCTACAATAGAAAAACAGTTCTTGCTTATTATTCATCTATTTAATATTTTATGTAATATGCATTTCATTTACATCAAAAAAACAGAAAACCTAGATATATGTGTCTAAAGTTTTCAAATTTACTATTAAAATAATTTTCTATATGGGATCATCAGTTGCAATATTATTAGTAGTGGGTCACAAGTATATGTTAAACTTAAGTTATCAATATACTTCTAGGGCAAAGTCTAATAAATGAGAATACATTAAGTTAATGCACAAAATAAACATTAAAATCTGTCAAGAGTGAAGCGATTTACAGAAGTAAAACCATAAACAAATAAAAATATGTGTATATACAAAAATTTATATTTTAAAAAGGGTAGAGGGAAGAGTCAAATATGTATTTTTGCTGAGTGAAGTAATTTTAATTACAATAATCTATGAGAATTGCTAATCATATATGGCAAATTATCATTTGTATAGCAACTAGGTATATTCATAACTAAATTCTACCTAATAATACTAAACTGTTTATATATATATGCTAAGGTTTCTAATGTTGACAACACTGATAGCGAAGAATATCAATAAGCACAAAGAAAGAAAAGCACACCATCAAAAATTATCGGGCACAGACTATTTATCAAAGAAAATTATGTAACTTCTCTGTTCCATCCTAGGCATTCACATTTTACTCCAAAAACCTAACTTTTACCTGCAAGGGAAAAGCTGTATCAGATCCACATTTTTAACTGTCAGAAGTCATCTATACATATTTAGCCTAGGAGAAAGGGGTTTCAAAAACAATAAAAGGTGCGCCTGACCTGTGGTGGCGCAGTGGATAAAGTGTCCATCTGGGAACACTGAGGTCGCCAGTTCAAAACCCTGCACTGGTCTGGTCAAGGCACATATGGGAGTTGATGCTTCCAGCTCCTCCCCCCTTTCTCTCTTTCTCTCTCTATCTCTCTCTCACTCTGTGTCTTCTCTCTAAAATGAATAAAATAAAAATAAATTTAAAAAAAAAAACAATAAAAGGTGCCTGATCCCTGGTGGCACAGTGGATCAAGCTTTGACATGGAACACTGAGGTCACTGGTTTGAAACCCTGGCCTTACCTGGTCAAGGCACATATGGAAGTTGATGCTTCCTGCTCCTTCCCTTTCTCTCTCTCTCTCCTTTCTCTAAAATGAATAAAATAAAAAAAAAACAATAAAAGGCTATCTACACTTTAAGACTACAAATTAATTTTAAAATAGTCTTTCTGCGTAGAAGGTGTGGCCTCCTTGCTATAGTCAGTACATAGCTATATAGGTTCTATGTTATATGTGTTTTTCTTTTTTTTTTATTAATTTTAATGGGGTGACACCAATAAATCAGGGTACATATGTTCAAAGAAAACATCTCCAGGTTATCTTATCATTCAATTATGTTGCATACCCATTACCCAAAGTCAAATTGTCCACTCTCACCTTCTATCTGGTTTTCCCTGTGCCAATCCCCTCCTCCCAAACCCACCCTATCCTCCCTCCCTCCATCCCATAACCACCACACTCTTGTCCATGTCTCATAGTCTCACTTTTATGTCCCACCTATGTATGAAATCATGCTGTTCTCAGTTTTCTTGTTTTACTTATTTCACTCCATATAATGTTATCAAGGTCCATCAATTTTGTTGTAAATGATCCGATGCCATCATTTCTTATGGCTGAGTAGTATTCCATAGTATATATGTACCATTGCTTTTTAATCCACTCGTCCTCTGATGGACATCTGGGCTGTTTCCAGATCATCTCTATTGTGAACAATGCTGCCACAAGCATGGGGGCGCATTTCTTCTTTTGGAACAGTGCTATGGTGTTCTTAGTGTATATTCCCATAAGTGGGATGGCTGGGTCAAAAGGCAGTTCGATTTTTAATTTTTTGAGGAATCTCCATACTGTTTTCCACAGTGGCTGCACCAGTCTGCATTCCCACCAGCAGTGAAGGAGGGTTCCCTTTTCTCCACATCCTCGCCAGCACTTATTCTGTGCTGTTTTGCTGATGAGTGCCATTCTGACTGGTGTGAGGTGATATCTCATTGTGGTTTTAATTTGCATTTCTCTAATGATTAGTGATGTTGAGAATTTTTTCATATGCCTATTGGCCATCTGTATGTCCTCTTGGGAGAAATTTCTATTCATTTCTTTTGCCCATTTTTTGATTGGATTGTTTGTCTTCCTGGTGTTGAGTTTTACCAGTTCTTTTTAAAGTTTGGTTATTAACCCCTTATCAGACGTGCTATGGAATATGTTCTCCCATTGTATGGTTTGTCTTTTTATTCTGTTCTTATTGTCTTTAGCTGTGCAAAAACTTTTTAGTTTGATATAGTTTCATTTGTTTATCTTGCTTTTTATTTCATTTGCCTGTGGAGATAAATAGGCAAATATATTGCTGCTACAGATGTCAGAGAGCTTGCCGCCTATGTTTTCTTCTAAGAAGCTTATGGCTTCACTGCTTACATTTAAGTCTTTTATCCATTTTGAGTTTGTTTTTGTGAATGGTGTAAGTTGATGGTCTAGTTTCATTTGTTTGCAGGTAGATGTCCAATTTTCCCAACACCATTTGTTAAAGAAGCTGTCTTTACTCCATTGTATGTTCTTTCCTCCTTTGTCAAATATCAGTTGTCCATAAAGCTCTGGGTTTATTTCTGGGTTCTCTGTTCTGTTCCATTGATCTATGTGCCTGTTCTTATGCCAGTACCAGGCTGTCTTGAGTATAATGGCCTTGTAGTAAACCTTGATATCCGGAAGAGTGATACCTCCTGCTTTATTGTTTCTTTTTAAGATTGCTGAGGCTATTCGTGTTCTTTTTTGGTTCCATATAAATTTCTGGAATATGTGTTCTATATCTTTGAAGTATGTCATTGGTATTTTAATTGGCGTTGCACTGAATTTATAAATTGCTTTGGGTAATATAGACATTTTAATGATGTTTATTCTTCCTAGTCATGAGCACGGAATATGATTCCACTTGTTTGTATCTTCCTTGATTTCTTTTACAATGTGTTATAATTTTCTGAGTGCAAGTCATAACCTCCTTGGTTAAATTTACTCCTAGGTACTTTATTGTTTTGGCTGCAATAGTAAAAGGGATTGTTTCCTTAATTTCTTTTGCTGACAGTTCATTGTTGGTATATAGAAATGCCTCTGATTTCTGAGTATTAATTGTATATCCTGCCCCCATGCTAAATTCATTTATCAGGTCCAGTAGTTTTTTGACTGAGACTTTAGGGTTTTCTATATACAATATCATATCATCTGCAAATAATGACAGTTTTACTTCTTCTTTTCCAAATAGGATGCCTTTTATTTCTTCTTCTTGTCTGATTGCTGTAGCTAGGACTTCCAGAACTATGCTGAATAAGAGTGGTGAAAGGGGGCACCCATGCCTGGTTTCTGATGTTAAGGGGATTGCTTTTAATTTTTGTCCATTTAGTATGATGTTCGCTGTGGGTTTGTCATAGATGGCCTTCATAATGATAAGGAATGTTCCCTGTATTCCCACTTTACTGAGAGTTTTGAGCATGAATGGGTGCTAGATTTGATCAAATGTCTTTTCTGCATCTATTGAAATTATCATGTGATTTTTGTCCTTCCTTTTGTTTATGTGATGAATCATATTGATTGATTTGCGAATATTGAACCAGCCTTGCCTCTCCAGAATAAAACCCACTTGGTCATGGTGTATGATTTTTTTCATATATTGCTGGATCCGGTTGGCTAATGTTTTGTTGAGAATTTTAGAGTCTAAATTCACCAGGATAATAGCCTATAATTTTCTTTCTTTGTGTTGTATTTCACCGGTTTTGGCATCAGAATTATGCTCGCCTCATAAAAGGAGTTTAGAAGTCTTCCTTCCTCTTGAATTTTTTTGAAATAGCTTGAGGAGGATAGGAGTTAGTTCTTCTTTGAATTTTGGGTAGAATTCACTTGTGAAGCCATCAGGCCCAGGACTTTTCTTTGTTGGGAGTTTTATGATAACTGTTTCGATCTCATTTGTTGTAATTGGACTGTTTAAGTATTCTGATTCTTCCAAATTGATTTTTGGAAGATTATATGATTCAAGAAATTTGTCCAATTCACATAGGTTGTCTAATATTTTGGCATAGAGTCCGCCATAGTATTTTCTTACAATGCTTTGTATTTCTGTTGTGTCAGTTGTTATTTCTCATTTCTAATTTTATTTATTTGGGTCCTCTCTCTTTTTTTCTTGGTGAGTCTAGTTAAAGGTTCATCAATCTTGTTTACCTTTTCAAAGAACCGCCGCCTGGTTTCATTGATCCTCTGTATTGTTTCCTTAGCCTCTATGTCATTTATTTCTGTTCTGATCGTTATTATTTCCTTCCTTCTACTGGTCCTGGGTTTTATTTACTGTTGTTTTTATAGTTCTTTTAGATGCAGGGTCAATTGCTTATTTGAGATTTTTCTAGCTTCTTTTGGTATGCCTGTAGTGCAATGAACTTCCCTCTCAGTACTACTTTTGCTGTGTCCCATAAATTTTGAGTTGAAGTATGCTCATTTTCATTCCTTTCTAAAAACTTTTTATTTCTTCTTTCATCTCATTGTTAATCCATTCATTATTTAATAACACGCTATTTAGTTTCCAAGTGTTTGAGTATTTTTCAGTTTTTCTTTTGTGGTTAATTTCTAGTTTCATGGCATTGTGATCAGAGAAAACACTTGATATGATTTCAATCTTCTTAAATTTATTGAGACCATTTTTGTGTCCTAACATGTGGTCTATCCTAGAAAATGTACCATGAGCGCTTGAAAAGAATGTATATTCTACTTCCTTAAGGTGAAAAGTTCTGAAGATATCTATTAAATCAAGTTGATCTAGCGTATCCTTTAAGTCTGCTGTTTCTTCATTAATTTTCTTTCTTCAGGATCTATCCAGTGATTTTAGTGGGGTATTGAAATCCCCTGTTATGATAGTATTGCTGTTAATCTTGCCCTTTAAATCCATCAAAGTCTGCTTTATGTATGTCGGGGTTCCTATATTTGGTGCGTAGATATTTATAAGAGTTATATCTTCCTGTTGAATTGTTCCCTTTATTATTATGTAGTGTCCTCCTTTATTTCTTACTACAGCCTTTGTTCTAAAGTCCATTTTGTCAGATATAAGTACTGCTAACCCGGCTTTTCTTTCATTTCCATTTGCATGAAATATTTTTTTTCCATCCTTTTACCTTCAGTCTATGTGCATCTTTTGTTTTAAGGTGTGTCTCTTGTAGACAGCATATGTATGGGTCCTGTTTCTTCATCCACACAGGAACCCTATGTCTTTTGATTGGATCATTTAATCCATTTACATTTAAGGTTATTATTGATATGTAGTTGTTTATTGCCATTTTATTCTTTAAAGCTGTACTCTTGCTATATTCTTTCCTCCCTTTAAACTGTTCAAAACAGGCCCCTAAGTATCTCTTGCAGAAATGGTTTGGTTTTAATGAATTCCTGGAGGCTTTTTTTGCCTGGGAAGCTCTTTATTTCTCCTTCAATTTTAAAATGTTAGCCTTCCTGGATAGAGTAATCTTGGTTGTAGTTTCTTTTTCTGCATTACTTTGAATACATCTTGCCATTCCCTTCTGGTATCAAGTGTTTCTGTTGAGAAGTCCGATGTCATCCTTATGGGGACTCCTTTGTAGGTGATAGCCTTTTTTTCTCTAGCAGCTTTTAAAATTTTCTCTTTATCCCTTAGCTTTGATATTTTAACTATGATGTGTCTTGGTGTAGATCTTTTTGGGTTTCTCTTTAATGGAGTTCTCTGTGCTTCTTGAATGTGTGGAATGTTTCCCAGCCTTAATTTAGGGAAGTTTTCTGCTCGATTTGATTGAACAAAGTTTCTATTTCTTTTTCTCTCTCCTCTTCTTCAGGAACCCCTATGATGCGAATGTTGTTTCTCTTCAGGTTGTCACAGAGCTCCCTTAAAGTTTCCTCACATTTTTTGAGTCTCTTTTCTTTTTTCTGCTCTGCTTCTGTACCTTTGTTTATTGTGTCCTCTAACTCACTTATTCGATCCTCAGTGTCATTCATCCTGCTTTTAATTCCTTCCATTGTGGTCTTCAGTTCTGATACTGTATTTGTCATTTCTGTCTGATTCTTTTTTATTATTTCAATTTAGTTTTTATATTTGTTATCTCTTTATTTAGGTGTACATAGTGACTATCCATTGTTGCTCTAATTTCTTTGAACATCCTAACTAATCATTATTCTAAATTCTTCATCTGGTAATTTGGTTATATCTGGTTCATTTAGGTCTGTCTCTGGGGATTTCTCTTGATTCATTTGGTTTGCATTTCTTTGCCTGCCCATTTTGTCTGTGTATAAGAAGGTTTTGGCCTCTGGAGTCCAGTAGGTGTTGTCTCTGTGTTCTCCAGGTGTAGTCTGTCTGCAGGCCCGCCATCCCCACTGCCGCTGCCTAGGGCGGTTGGGTATGGGCTTTGCCAGCGCCAGCCCACTGCGGCCTTTGCTGTGATTTCTGCCTCTCCTCCGCGGGAGGGGCTGTCACTCAAGCCACAAGCCTCAGCACCAAGGGTAGAGGTGAGCACCTTTGCTCACCTGCGGACCCAGCCTGTCTATGGGCTTCCGCCCAGCCCCCGCGGTCAGAGCCTGCTTGCCACAGTTTCTCCGGTTGTACAGGGCTGCTGACTTGCTTTCAGCTGTGAGCCTTTGCCCGTCCATAGCTTTAGCCCCGCCCTTGAGGACAGGGCCGTCCTATGCAGGATCGCAAACCACGGTTTATTGGGCCCGACGTGGCTGCTGGCATACGCTCAGCTGCGAACTTCCGCTCATCCCGGTCTCTGGCCCCGCTCCTGCATTCAGAGCCAACTCATGTACGCAGGATGGCAATCCGCGGTTTTCAGGCCGGTTGGGGCTGCTGGCGTGCACTCAGCTGCAAGCTTCAGCTTATCCGGGGCTCTAGGCCTGCCCCCGCGTTCAGAGCCAACTCGCACACGCAGGATAGCAAACTGCCGTTTGGGGCTGCTGGCGTGAGCTCTGCTGCTAGTCTCCACCCGTCCCTGTTCCTAGCCCCATCCCCGCGGTCAGGGCCAGCTTGCGCAGGATCGCAGAGCAAATATCTGCCCGTTTCTGGCCTCCCGCTTTTTTCCCGCAGGTGGGGCTATAGGCGGGCTGCAGCTGCCCGACCACTTTCGTGCATCCCCTCTACCTCTGCTAGGCTAGACCAAGCTCACACAGGCTGGGCCTCCGCCCCTGCCAACATAACTGCGTTTCAGCGTTCCGCCACCACCGTCCCTCCAGCAACCCTCAGCAGAGTGAGAAGGGGCCCTGCAGCTCAGACCCTAACACTCCATACTGTAGACCTGGAAGCTCCCTCCATCTATGCAGCTCTGCTCTAAGTGCCGCGGGAGACCTTGTTTGGCTGCTGTCCTATCTCCCTTTGCTGGTATTGCTAGTTCCAGGGGAAGTATTCGTTTTTGATTAGGGAAGTGACTTAGCCCAGGGGTCAGGGTGGCTTCCCTCAGAGTGTTTGTCCCTGTGCCTTCAGTCCACACTCTCTTCCCGCTGCTCTGGTCCTCTCCTCTGTCCCCGTTACCTGGAGCCCCGGGTGCCTGGTTGTGAGAGAGGTTTTCTGCGCTGTCCCTTTAAGAATCTTGGGTCTGAGAAAACTGTCTCTTTCTCACAAACCGTATCCTCACTTGTTTCACAGCTCAATACTGTCCCAATGCCTCTTCTAGGCTCTGGGACTGCAGGCTGGGGCTCTGTTCCTGGGACTCAGGTCCCTCCCTCTCCGCCAAACTCTCCTCCTGCCACGCAGGTCTCTCCAGGCTGCCGTTCACTCTGGGGAGCTGGGCAGCCCTCTTCGCGTTTTCGCTTTTCCTACCAGTCTCAATGTGGCTTCTTCTGTGTTCCTTGGTTGAAGAGTCCACTTAGTTTAGTTCAAAGTTGGCTTATCTAGATGATGGTTCCTAAAATTGAGTTATAATCCACTTTGGTTCTAGGAGTTGGAAGTTGGTACGTCTGCCTACTCCATCGCCATCTTGCTCCTCCGTTGTTTTTCACTTTTTAAAAGCATTGGGTTTTTATTAATATATTTTACTTTTAAAGAAAAAAACAATAGCTTAATGTCTATTAAAGGTGGTTTTAGGGGGGAAGAAAACCTACCTAATATTTCTCCCTCAAATGTCTAAAACTACATTTTTCTATTTAATACAATATCCCTTGCACATACAGATGATGACATGAACAGAGGGACTGGTGGGTTAATGGCTAAAAAGAATAATACCTTGCCATCAGTCCTTTCCAAACCAAATACACAATGGGTCTCATTTATAAAATCAGTCACATGTATAAGATATTGATGGCTATAAAAGGATTTTTAAAATTCTAGAATTTTACCCATTGGGATTTAATTTCTTATCAGCCCTGGAGACTGGGATTGTGGAGAAGCAAAGTAGTGTCCTATTTCACACATATACCATATGTCTATAAAAGCCTCAGAGACAAATATTTAAAGTACCAAGCCTTCAAAGAGATTCCAGCCTAGCCTACAAATGTTTACGGCGCATTTTAGATCTCAACTATTATAAATACAGACCAAATGTCACACCCTGTAAACACCCTGCAAACACAGTGTCAAGTTTCTGTTGTGAAAGCCACAGCAGATGGCTCTGAGAGTCACCTTACCTGAGAGAGCATCCTGGGCTTCAAAGAAAGTACTGAGACCCCCTTTCACACAAGCCAAGCTGCCCTCACTCTTCTTGTTAGCCTGTCTCTTCAGGTTGCTGACTGCCATTTTGAGCTGTTCAAAACTGAAATGAAATACAGAAACCAAGAGTTTGACACTCCTAACAAGCAAAAAAGAAATGAGACAATGCATTAAGTATAAAATACTGAAGCCTGCATTAAGAAAGATAAGAGTCTGATATAATACATAACCAGATGAAAACAAAAGCTTTTAAATTTTTACCTAGAGCTAAAACTTTATTATGAGTGCCCAAATTGCAGCAGCCAGAAAATAGATTAGTAGCCCTCAAATGGTTATTCCAAATAGTATATCAGGCCCCTATCAAGTAAATATCCACGCAGATATTTTTATAACCAATATATATCATTTATACATAGGTCAGGTGGTAAGGAGTTCTGAATATTATCTGCCTGGTAGAAAGGCCTAGGTCATGCAGTGGTGGAAGCCACCTAAAGCTGGACCTTCTCTGTATATTCATTTCTGCACTCTGGATCAAACTGCACATGCTGTTATCCTTACCACATCAATAGCCAATCCTGTCATTAGCAGTGAAACTATATAAAACCTGGGGGAAGTTTTCAACTCACAATTTAAATAAAAAGCCACAATATTTTATCTCTACATCTCAAGCAGAGGGAAATAAAAAAGGTAGTCTTCCTTATTTCAGCAGTTTTATTTCTATCTGAGCTAAAAAAATCTGTCTATAAAACTTTGAATATACTGAGTGCCATGAAAGCCTGACACAGGAGAAAGACAATGCTGACTCACAGTAATAGAAAACGCACAGCCATAATGTAAAATTACAACCACCTCCTATAATAAAAGAGTTCAGATGTTTGCTTTAAAAATTTATCAGGCCAAATTTATTCTGTGTATATACTAGCATTTCCTCATGTTTCTGCTAATGGTTTTCTTCCTAATAAAATAAAGGTAAAGAATTTCTTCTAATTTATACTTTAACAAATTAACTTTTCAAGAATGTAAATTTCAAGCAATAAAACATTTATTCAGCCCCTGGTCAGCTGGTTCAGCAGTAGAGCATCATGTGTGGATGTCCTGGGTTCAATTCCTAGTCAGGGCACCCATCTGCTTCTCCACCTCTCCTCCTCCCTCTTCTCTCTCATTCTCTCCCTTCTCTTCCTGCAGCCATAGCTCGATTGATTTGAGTGTATTGGCCCCAGGCACTGAAGATGTCTCCATGGCCTCTGGCTCAGGTGCTAAAAAGAAGCTTAGGTGAGATCATGGCCCCAGATGGGCAGAATATTGGCTCAAGATGGGGGTGGCTGGGTGGATAGGAGTCTGTCTCTCTATTTCCCCTCCTCTCACTTGGAAATGGAAAAAACAAAAACAATAACATTTATTCAAACATTTTTACTAAATATAATTGTTTTGAAACAGTCTTGCAAAAATGTTTTTTGTTTGTTTTGTTTTTATTTTAATTTTATTTTATTTCAGAGACAGAGATAGAGTCAGAGAGAGGGATAGATAGAGACAGACAGACAGGAACGGAAAGAGGTGAGAAGCATCAATAATTAGTTTTTCGTTGCCGTTACAACACCTTAATTGTTCATTGATTGCTTTCTCACATGTGCCTTGACCGCGGGCCTTCAGAAGACTGAGCAACCCCTTGCTGGAGCAAGCAACCTTGGGTCCAAGCTGGCAAGCTTTTTGCTCAAGCCAGATGGGCCCGCGCTCAAGCCAGATGGGCCCGCGCTCAAGCTGGCGAACTCGCGGTCTCGAACCTGGGTCTTCCGCATTCCAATCCGACGCTCTATCCACTGTGTCACCGCCTGGTCAGGCAGTCTTGTAAAAATGTTTAAAAAACTGATCTTGCAGAAAGAATGGGTAAAATTTAATTAGCAGAAAAAAGAAGTGCTTTAGGTTAGATACTAGCGTAGGCAAAAGTAGGTTTAAAATTGTTCATATGGAAAATTATACATTAACAAATAATAATATAAGGTTAAACTTTCACATGCTCTCAACTGTAAACATACTTTTGCCCACCACTGTATACGACCTTGTCTAATTTTTTTGTCTAATTTTAAACAAAGTGTTTACAAAATGATAAACCAAGCCATTTTCCTTTGTTCTATGGTCTGGGAAGGAGGTGTGTTCCCTTATTTACACAAGGACTTGAAAGTTTTGTTATTTGAGTTAGGAGAAGTCACATTCAGACATCAGTTTAGGTACCCATCTGAGACTCCACAAAGTTTTAATGGGTTGCATAAATAATGAAACTTATGGAAACAACACGGTGGTAAGAAATACGGTCCATTAATCAATAATTCTGTTTTACAAATAAGAAAGTAGGTACCCAGAGACATGCATGAGCTCACCCAAAGTCAAAGGGCTCTGAAGTGGTAGAGCTAGTTCTAAAACCCAACCTACTATATAATCCTACTACCTGCATCCCAGTGAAACAAGGCACAAGCAACAGTCCCACATCACTAACCTGGTGGATGAGTGGTTCTCTATAAGATACCAGGCAGCTGAAAAATTCTCACTTGTAAAATCAGCACTCATTCCAGGGAACAGCATTACCAAGTCCTTCTGCAGAAATTTACTTCTGAGGGAGAAAAAAAGTTTAAGATATATTTCAAATTCTATTACTTAAAAAGATGTAACCAATATCAAGGTGTACTTAGTACAATATTCATATAGAAACCATTATAATTATTCATCTACATTACAAAGCCAACATTTGCATGTGCTTACAAAATATATTTACTACACCTCAGCAGATTTCAATTGTTAATGTATAATTTTCCATATGAAGCAATTTTGATTATATATGATAAGAAGTCATTAAAATATAAAAATTACATTAATACTAGAACATAAGGTTTAAAGAGACTAAGTTGATATTCACTGGTGAACAAAATTTTTGTTGCGTCCACATAAACACTTGTTCTTACCTAATTCAAGTGTCCTGATCTCAAATCTGACATTAGTTTTTCTCTGTAAGCTACAGTTTCTTTGCAACTCAAGATTTTAGGTTTTCATCTTATTGTAAAATTTTCAACATTTAGTTTAACATAATGAAGCAGAATGTTTTCTTCTGCATCATCTTTGTGAAAATATAATAATTTATATAATGCAGTAAATACACTAATACACTAAAAGATATGATTGCATCAGAATTTGCCTACAATTTCAAAATAGAACTTATTAAAACACTTATGTTAATCATAAAATTTGCGCAAAACTTATTTAAATTCTATTCAGGCAGAAATTTGCATTTGTAGCTCTTGCATTTGTGTACTTATTGGGGACAATCTCATTTGATGCTCCAGCAGTAGTCTGCTCATCACTAACAGCTCCAAGATTTTCAGGAAACTTATCAAGGGGACTGTTTAGAAAGTGAATCTTAACGCTCATATTAAATCTAATGTCATGGAAAGCCAAAAGCATCCTTTGAACCAGAAGTTCATAGTTATCTGCTTTTTTGTTGCCAAGGAAGTTCTTTGTAACTGCTACATAAGACTTCCATGATGCTTTCTCCTCCTTATTCATCTGTGGCAAATTCTTCTCACATATAAGAGTTTGAATTTCAGGGCCATCGAATACACCTGCTTTTATGTTCTCGAAAGACAAGGCAGGAAAGGCAGAAATACTATGTTGAAAGCATTAACTTTCTCTATTCAAAGACTGAACAAACTGCTTCATTAAGACAAGTTTGATGTGAAGTGGGGGAAAAATGATCCTGTCTCGATTAACTACAGGTTCATTCACAATATTTTGCATCCCTACTTCCAGAGCTTCACTTTTCGGCCACTCCTGTGTCCAGTGTTTCTCCTGAGCTCGGTTGTCCCACAAACACAAAAAGCAAGGATACTTCGTGAAACCTCTCTGCTGTTCTAGGAGGAAATTGAGCATTTTAAGATCCACACAAATGATCCAGTTATGCTCCTCATACTTCAGAAAGTCGAGGACAATTTTAATGGCATTATAATCTTCTCGCAGATGAGTTGAATAACCAATTGGAACTGCTGCATAAACATTACCATTGTGTAGGAGAACACATTTCAGACTCCGTTTAGAGCTGTCAAGAAATAGCCACCATTCTGTTGGACTGTCAGTGGTAACACCTAGCTGTCTGAAAAGACAACTGATATCATGACAGTAAACAAAGTGTTTGTCTTCGGAAAAAAAGTCCACAAAACTTGTTCACGCTTCCTGAAATGGGATACTTTAGCTGACCAGTGAAGTACATTCTTTTCTTGAAGCCTGGAAGCTAATAACTCAGCTGCTTTCTTTGATAGGTCCAAATCTTTTACTAAGTCATTCAATTCGGGTTGGCTAAACTGCTGAGGAGTTAATGACTATTTGGCATTAGAAGAAGACCCTTCAGATTTTACAATCATTTCCTCATGCATCTTATCAAAATACACTTGATCACCATGTTCACTTTCTTCATCCGTAGAAGAAATAAAACAATTGAAAACTGGAACCGGGAGTGTCTCAGAGTGTGGAATAGGTCGTATTGCTGAAGGAATATTAGGATATGCGATCATATGCCATTTTTTCTTGCAGATGCTCTTTGTATGGATCAGACAGAAATAACAGTCACTGCTGTGGTCCTTACCCACGCCAAACAATGGGAATACCAAAAGGCATTCCTTTGCATTTTCCTTTTGTCCAGTCACAAAGCACTTCCTCACAATTATGACACACAACATGAGGGGCCCAATTCTTGTCTTGATTGTCAAGGGCAGGGTGCCCACACTTTTTCAGCTTGCGAGCTACTTATAAGATGACCAAGTCAAAATGATCTACCTACAATAAAGATGCAAAACAGAAATTTATTTCTTCTATATTATCATTATTTAAGTTACTATTATTACTATTTAATATTGTGTATTCTTCTTTCACCTTTCTCCTTCTCAGCTCTCTTTTCGGAGGAAAGTCAATGTCATAGATTTTATGAACAGTCAGAAAAAGCCGCTCCACATTTCCCTTCTTTGGAATAGCAATGACACACAGACAGATGAGGCAAAAGCACTAAGAATATGACATAGTGAAAAAAATCTCCTCCCACTGTGTATGAAAGTGGTAGGTTTTAGGCTTCTTACTCGGACCAGCTACTGCACTCATTTTTATACCCTTTGTTGTATTTAAATAAATTGAAGGCTAACTAAGCCGCAATGTAACTGAACAAGTTACCCTGTATGCCAATCAAAAGACAAATGTCTTTTTAATGTCATGCGATCTACCCACACTTCCTTCGCGATCGATCAGTAGATCGCAATCGACATATTGAGCATCCCTGGTCAAGGGGAACTTGAAAATAAGCAATATATGCATGTGTTACAAATGATGAAATATTGCACCTTTGACGTTGAAGTGCGTAACAGCCACATATATAACAGAAGGTGTCAGGACTATTCTTACATTTACACATACTTGAAGAAGCCACGATTCAATCTTAAAACAAAATAAGAGGATGTTTTTATCAGATAATGATTTTTTACATTTAAAAGCAACTACAATTATGTAACAGTGATGTTCGTAAAACATTAATTGCCTTGTGATTATGTTCAATCCAAGAGTCGTTGCCCATTAACTCCAATTTAAAAACCAATGCATGCTATTAACTGTAACATAAAGAAATTAAAATTGCATGAAAACTAGAGCATGTACCAAAAAACGGATTTCAGATTTGGAATCAATGATGCAGAAATATATAGAAACTGTTCTAAAACCTCATGCAACAGAAAATAAAAAACAAATTGTTCTCTAGTGTATGAAATCTATCCAAATATAAAATTAGGTCCTAATCAATGGGTAAAAATCAAAATCTGGATACAGTGATATTTCGAAACATTTGATTAGTTTGTTAAAAATGTTTTAAAGACCTATATGAAAGCTGTTTTAAGGCATACTAATGCTTAATGATAGGCTTACTAATAAAATTAGATCTAACTTATTTCCCTGTCTATGTCTGAAATAATTTTAAGAAAAGCTGATAACACATTACCTTTAGCTCACTTTTTTTATATTTATTCTTTTATTTATAAATTAAATTTAAACTGGTGACCTTGGTCAATAAGAGTACATAGGTTTCAGGTAAACATTTCTAGAGCATTTGAATTGTAGTTTATGTGGTGTGCCCATCACCCAAAGTCACATCATTTTTCATCACTGTGTATTTGTCCTTTCTTACCTCCCCTCTTTTCCCCCTGGGAACCACTTCACTCATATCTATGACCATGAATCTCAGTTTTATTTCCCACCTATGTGTGAAATCATATACTTCTTACCTTTTTCTGATTTATTTCACTGAGTACAATGCTCTCAAGGTCCATCCATACTGTCGAAAACAGGTCATCGTTGTTTATGGTTCACTTTCTTGCCTACATTTTTAAAGTCAACTTCCAGATCAATTCACTTATTATATTAGTTCAAATACTACGTAAATATAGGTCAGACTCGATGCTGCAGGTCAGAGTCGATGCTGCAGGCCAGACAGTTATGCTTGCGAGCAAAAGTAACATGGGCATAACTTGCGACTATGGGCTTAATTAGCTATCAGTGCTCACTATACTCCCATCCCTTCATCTGTGCAGAATAAAATCCAACGTTCTGTAGTTAAGTGTCTCCATGATCCAAACATGTTCATATCTCAGGATTACCACTCTCAACCTCAAACCTGAAGCTTCAGCAACTTCAAAAGGATTATATTTTCTTGCATGTTGTGTTCGTTGTACTTTATTCCTCTGATCTTGCTGTGCCCTCTGACTGAAATGTGTTCCTCACCCCCATAAACTTAGGATAAGCCCAACTCACAGGATATGAACAGGACACATTATTTATTATTATTATTATTATTATTATTATTATTATTAAGTGAGGGGGGAAGGCAGAGACAGACTGCTGCATGTGCTGGGACCAGGATTCACCACCCAACAAGTCACCATGGGCTGCTGCTCCATTGCTTGGCAACTGAGCCATTTCAGTGCCTGAGGCGAGGCCATGAGCCATATTCCACACCCCGGGCCAACTTGCTCTGAACCGTTTTAACCATGGCTATGGGAGAGGAAGAGAGAGAGGAAAGAGGAGAGAGAGACGGGGGAGGGGTAGAGAAGCAGATGGTCACTTTTCCTGTGTGCCCTGGCATGTCGAACCTGGACTTCCACATGCCAGGCCGACGCTCCACCACTGAGCCAATCATCCAGGGCGACATTATTTTATAGCCTAGTGCCTCTTTATTTTTTGTTTGCTTTTTTAAAGTATCCATTGCAAATTTATTATGCATTAGGAAGCATGACTTAAAAACCAATAGCAGAGTAAAAAGATATGTAATTTCTGTTGATAACAGAACAGGTTTCAAAACATATTTTCTTTTAGATATATTTGGTCAGTATATAATCCTTTATAAAATTTGAATATATATTTTTTCTGGCCAAACCATTTTATTTATAAACAGAAAACTTATACTGCATTCCATAAAATAATTTAAAACTTACAAATATCTATATATATTTCATATCTCTAAAGCTTTCAAAGGAGTGTTCTGTTAAAGGAAGGCCCTAGTGAATGGATCATTTATTGATATAACAAAATGCATATAAATCTGTAGTTTTCTTTGTTCATAATCTCAAAAAATTAGCAAGACAGTTATTTTGAAACTGAACTCCCTAAATCATCATGTTTTAGAAAGGAATTTGATATGCATATTCCCGCAAGATTCAAAAATTAGATAAACAGATGGAAACAGTTGTTGAAAATGAATGCATACTATACAGAGCAGTTAAGGCAGGAATGTGACGAATGGGAAAAATTGCTAAGCAGGACACAGGAGATGTGAGAAGAACAAACAGATGCATTCTATGAGCCCAGTGTCTCTTTAAAATTTATTCAGTGGGGACACTATCCCCACCCTCCAAGAAAACATGGACAGATCTGATGACTTCTACTTACTCTTATCTGCGATGCTACGCTATGAAAAACACAGCTTCAATTCAGAAATTAGGCAACCTAGTCTAAGATTAACAGTCTGTCTTCACCGCAAAACGACTACCTGTTTGAACCCTTGCCTTGCAGGTGACCAGACTCTTTAGGCACAATTTTACAATGGCCTGGAGCAAACCCTCTCTCTAGAGAAGTGCTCATTTGATCCCAGAAAACAGCTATCTCTAGGCAGACAGAAACCTCTACTGATCACGTGCATTGTTCTATAGTTCCTGGATACCAGGGCTTCTGTCTCATAACTGCAGGGAACATTTGTACCTAGGACTCCTATGGAAGCTTCTCTTGCCAGGCAAGAGTGAAGAGCACACTTTCTACATACCTTCCGTTAACATCTTAGCAAAGCTCTCAAGAAATCTTACAAATCTTTCCCTTCTCTACTGATTCTTCTACTTTATCCCTTCATACGCCCTGAAAGTACCAGGAACCCAGGCATCAAAACCGGTGCTCCATGATGTCCTTTGTAAACCCCATATTTTAATCCAGAATCCAACATTTACTATGTTACTACCTCAGTAAGGAGAGAAAAAGGCCCACAAACTATGAAGTTTTCTTTATTAATTGGAGGTGAGGGAAAAGACACTGCTTAACAATGTAGTAACACAAGAAGATGAGACAAGACTAAAACAATCATGGACATCAAGCGGGCATCACCACAGTTTTAGTAAATCAGACTAAACCACTAGCTTAAAAAGTTAAAAGATTAGTCTAAATCTTCGTACTGTCTGTGCTGTGTGTGTGTATTGTTTAAGCTCATTGCTCATTTCATTATACAGTTTTTGAAAGAGAGCTAGAGAACAACACTTTAGAAGTTTATTTTAGTTTGGATTCTTCATGCTGGTTTGATATTTAGTACTAAAATCCCACCACCTTTGAAAGTTTTCCTCATTTTATTTATTTGTAAATCACTCTTTCACAGAATATAATAACTGACTACAGACTTAGGCAGAGACCTAGCTAAGTAACTAAAAACCCTATTTTCTGGTACGCACTGGCTATATCCCATAGTTCTTCTACCTTAACTAGTGAGCAGTGTCTGTCTAGAGTGCTGTCTCAAGAATCATGTGGCTTCGCCTAAACTGGAAAGAATGGCCTGATGAATGAGTGCAGTCTGTCATCTTTGTAAGGGAGAAGTGTATGGTGGCATATCTATGACTTTCTGTCAGCTTTACTCCTATACAATAAGACCTAAACTATAGTTCTCTGTAATCCTAACAACTCACTTGCTCCGAAAATTATATAATCTTAACAATAAAAATATACTACAAAATCACCTGATATCCACTAAATCCTTACCTACAGTCTTTACAAACTATTTAACTACGTGATATCTTCATCTAATAAGGAAGAGTTCCAAACTCAAAGATTAAAGACACAGTTGACAAAAACCAACAAAAAACATCTGAGGAGTCAAGCTGAGCTCTTCTTTATCCTTCACTCAAACACTGTGGTTTGTTTTGGTTGGGTGATTCAGCACCTATATCGAAGCAACAGTGTCAAGAGGGGTCGCTAGAACTAAGAATGACAATATCAAAAAAATGATCTATGATACAATGATAGTAAGGGAAGCAAAAAAATATAACATGCAAATGCAACACACAAAAACACAGCAACTGCATGCCATGGTGAACTGGGTAAGACTACACGGTCCCCAGAGGTCTGACAGTTAAGTCATGTTTGAAAAATTTAGTTGAAAACCATACCATATCAGCCCATATTTGAATTCTGTTTCTCTGTCTAGCATGAGATCAAAGTCAACACATATTGTTACAAATGACAGTATTTCTATCTTTCGCAAATCTGTATAGTCTTGGAGAAGTTATGTAACTTCTCTATGGTTACATTTATCACTAGGCTAATGAGATCATAATAACTTTTTCTTAAGAATGTTTAAAGATGACAGTAGTTAATGCATGTGGAAGACTTAGCAGTTCTGACACAGAATAAATGCTCATAAATGTTATTTGCTATTATTTTTATTCTTTATACTTAGTAACTATTTACATAAGCATCATTACATTTGATACTCAAAACAACATTGTGAGTTATATATTCCCATATTCCAGTGAGGAAACAGCCTCAGAGAGGTTGCATATAAATAGTTGAGATTTGTACCCGGTATTTCTCTTGTCTAATAAAGAACCAGAGAATCTTAGGTATGAAATAAAACCACAACTACAAATTTAGGAAGTTAGAAATTTAGGGGGAAAATGCAGGGAGAGTTAATTTAGAATGCAGAAAATTGCTGATGGTCTTAATAACACTGTTAGGTAAGGAAGAAGCACTATGTCAATGGAGAATTAAAAAGAACACAAATGTTTGTTCATAGAAACAAGATTTTAGGCTCTGACCCACCAAGTGAAGTGACAGTTTAACATGTCAATAGGGCATATTCTGAGTAATTCAAACTAAATATGTATATACTGTTAATCTAATAACTTGTAGTTGGAGAGAGAAAGCAACACATAGTCAATGTAAATTCGAGATTTCTTCATTAAAGAATCATAAAAGTTGCAGTAGATGACAACTCCTGCCACCACTAAAATACATGCTTTCTATTGGACGGCAGTGTAGTGCACATTTAAGTCTAAACAAATATAGATTTGAGACTATGTCATGGAAAGATCCAGATATACTGAGTGGCCAGATAAAACTAACAGGAATGTTGATAATATATCAGCTTCACTTTCAAGTGGAGACGAATCTGCAACAGTAACACTGGGGAACAATTTTTTTTTTCATTTTCTGTTGCATGAGGTTTTAGAACTGTTTCTATGTACTTCTGCATTGCTGATTCCAAATATGAAATCCGTTCATTGGCGCATGTTCTAGTTTTTATGCAATTTTAATTTCTTTTTTGTTACAGTTAATGGCATGCATTGGTTTTTAAATTGGAGTTAAGGGGCAACAACTCTTGGACTGAACATAACCACAAGGCAATTAATGTTTTAAAAACATCACTTTTACATAACTGTAGTTTTTTTTAAATGTAAAAAATTATTATCTGATGAAAACACCCTTGAATCAGACGTCAGAAAAATGGCGCCATAAAGGTGGCTCCTGATACCTCTCCCTGAAATTTCAACAATTCGAACAACTAGAGACAGAAAAATAATCCCAGGAGCATCTGAAATACACATACATCAAATAAAGGTACGATTGGGCAAAAAGGTGACTGAATATACAGACCAACTTGAAGGAAATAGGACGGAAAGCGGAGTATTCCACTTCCCTCACTGATCCAAGGAAATTTCCTTTTCCCTTGGAACTGAGAGAAAGGGAGGGCTAGGACAGAGGCCTTCAAGCCAAGGAGAGAGTGTGCCCGTGTTTCAACCCAAGGTTTCAACTAACACCAGCAGCAAACCCCGGCAGAGGTAGGTGAGTGGCCTGCCTATGGACTGGGCATTATTTACCCCGGTCTCAAGATCCACGATCTGCAAGCACGGGCAGTGTACAAGGGGTTCCTTCTGGAACCTAGGGCATGGGCTCCCACGTTCCTGGACGGAGAGGCTGGTTCGAAGACTGGCAGCAGTAGCCTTCTGCCTGGGCTGAAGCGAGGGTCTCCGTGTGGTTCCTGTTCCCCAAACAAACAGCGCACAAGGAGTGTGCGAAAACTGACTTCCCCATGCCCAGACCTCTCCAGGGAGGATGCCACCGCCAGCCACAAAGGCTAACAAAGCAAATTCCCGGGGAAAGGGCTGGGGGGAGGGGTGCGCAGGCATTTTGCAGACAGCCTATGGGAAACAGCCTTGTGGATCTCTGAAAAGAGCCAAACCCGCAGTCTGCTCACTGCCGGGCGGCTCTGGCTGACAACGTCTTCTTTCCCAGGTCTATGAATTAAGAGAATCCGGGGGAGGGACTTGATAGATCTTAGGGCCTCTCGCTCAACAGGCAGTGGCTGCGGCAACCTCTTGCCAGCCAATACAGGGTAAAAAAAATACATTCCTACAGAACAAACCCCAGAGAACACTGTAGAAGCTGGCAGGCTGGGTTGCAGGCTTCCCAATTAAGGGAGAAGCCTGTGAACACCAAACTTAACTAGACATACCTGGGAAACCCTAGTAAGGAACCAGACCAGATTTCAGCTTACCACCCTGCCTGCTTGAGCTGGTAGCTCTGGTCAAGGGAGCCTTTATACCCAGAGCTGGGCTTTAAAAGGACCTGGAGGAGGAACTTGGCAGCTATGAAGACCTCTCATTCTGCAGGCAGTCACAGGGGCATATTCCTGCCAGTTGATATAGGTTACAAAGTGCAAAAAGCCTGGGGAGAGTAGTCCTGTGAAGCACTCAGGCACAGTAGACATACCTGGAGGCTCAGAAAGACACCTGAGGAGTGACATGCTCCCAATGCTGACTGATTATGTTGGCGGCTCGGGCTGGCAAGGCCTTACCCAGAACCCTGCGTTGAGTGGGGATTGAGGAGGGTTTTGGCAGCTCTAAGAGCCACTTGCTGTTCAGGCAGTGGCAGCAGCAACTTCACAGCTGGGTCCCAGGCTGCTGGTTCAGGAAGGAGAAACCGGGGGGAGAGGGTCTGGGAATACAGACTCTCCCATTGTCGGAGCCTGCAAACGCTAACAAGTCCCACCTATCAAAGGGACTGAGACCTAGTTTATGTCATCACCATAGCAACAAATCCAACTGTATGCTGCCTATAAGAAACAAATCTAAGCAACAAGGATAAAAACAAATTCAAAGTGAAAGGCTGGAAAACAATACTCCAACCAAATAACATCCAAAAGAAAGTATAGCAATACTCATATCTAACAATGATGTCTATATAACAGAAAAAGTAAACAGAGACAAAAATTGTCATTTCATAATGATTAAAGGGACACTGAATGAAGAAGACATAACATTTCTTAATATATAAGCACCAAACCAAGGAGCACCAATATACATAATACAGCAACTGACTGACTTAAAACCAAAAACTGACAAAAAAAACAATCATACCTGGAGACCTCAATACACCACTGACAGATCTAGATCGTTCATTCAAACAGAAACTCAATAAAGAAATATGGGCCTTAAATGAAACACTAGAACAATTGGATATGATAGACATCTTTAGGACATTCCATTCCAAAGTGCCAAAGTATACGTTTTTCTCTAGTGTACATGGAAGATTCTCAAGAATTGACCATATGTTAGGCCACAAAAATAACATCAAAAAATTCAGAAAGATTGAGATTATACCAAGCATCTCTTATCATAAAGCCTTGAAACTAGAATTCAATAGCTAAAAAGAGGTAAACAAACCCACAAAAATGTAGAAACTAAGTAACACACTTTTAAAAAATGAGTGGGTCAAAGAATAAAAGCAGAGATCAAAATTTTCATACAGACAAACGAAAATAACAATACAACATATCAGAATCTTTGGGATGCAGCAAAAGCAGTAATAAGAGGGAAGTTCTTATCAGTACAGGCCTATATAAACAAACAAGAGAGAGCCCAAGTAAACCACTTAACTTCACATCTTAAGGAGATAGAAAAAGAAGAACAAAGGCAACCCAAAACCAGAAGAAAGGAAATAATAAAAATCAGAGCAGAAATAAATGAAATAGAGAACAAAAATACTATAGAAAAAATTAATAAAACAAAGAGTTGGTTCTATGAAAAGATCAACAAAATTGGCAAGCCCTTGACAAGACTCACTAAGGAAAAAAGGGAAAGGACTCAGATAAACAAAATCCAAAATGAAAGAGGAGAAATCACTACTGACATCATAAATATACAAAGAATTATTGTAGAATACTATGAAAAACTACTTGCCACCAAATTTAACAATCTAGAAGAAATTGATAAATTCTTAGAACAATACAATCCTCCTAGTTTGAAACATGATGAAGCAGAAAGCCTAAACAGACATATAAGCAGGGAGGAAATAGAAAGAACTATCAAAAACCTCTCCAAAAATAAAGTGTCCAGGGTCAGACAGCTATATTAATGAATTCTATCAAACATTCAAAGAAGACTTGGTTCCTATTCTACACAAGGTCTTCCAAAAATTAAAGAAGCAATACTTCCAAACACATTTTATGAGGCCAACGTAACTCTCATACCGAAACCTGGCAAAAACACCACAAAAAAAGAAAACTACAGCCCAATATCACTAATGAATACAGATACTAAAGAAAATACTAGCAAATCAAATACAACAACACATTAAAAAAATAATACATCATAATCAAGTGGGATTCATCCCAGAATTACAAGGATGGTTCAACATATGTAAAACGGTTTACGTAATACACCATATCAACAGAACAAAGGATGAAAAACCATATGATCCTATCTATAGATGCAGAAAAGGCATTTGATAAAATAAAACACAATTTTATGTTTAAAACACGCAACAAAATGGGTATAGAAGAAAAATATCTCAACATAATAAAGGCCATCTATGATAAACCATCAGCTAACATCATATTAAATAGTATAAAACTGAAGACTTTTCCCCTAAAATCAGGAACAAGACAAGGTTGTCCACTCTCTTCACTCTTATTCAACGTAGTGCTGGAAGTTCTAGCCAGAGCAATCAGATAAGACTAAAAAAATAAAAGGCATTCATATTGGAAAAGATGAAGTAAAGGTGTCACTTTTTGCAGATGATATGATCCCGTACATCAAAAACCCAAAGACTCCACAAAAAGATTACAAGAAACAATAAACCAATAAAGTCGCAGGATACAAAATTAATATACAAAAGTCCATTGCCTTCCTATATGCCAACAATGAAACATCAGAAAACGAACTCAAAAAAAAAAATTCCCTTCATAGTTGCAACAAAAAAAAATAAAATACCTAGGAATAAACATAACAAAGAATGCAAAGGACCTATTTAATGAAAACTACAAATAATTGTGAAGGGAAGTTGAAAAAGATACAATGAAATGAAAAAATATTACTTGTTCTTAGATAGAAAAAATAAAAATAGTCAAAATGACTATATTACCCAAAGCGATATACAAATTTAATGCACTTCCCATCAAAATTCCAATGTCATTTTTTAAAGAAATGAAACAAAAAATCATCAGATTTATACATAACCATAAAAAAAAACCAAATAGCCAAAGCAATCCTAAGGAAAAAGAATGAAGCTGAGGGCATTACAATACCTGACTTCAAATTATATTATAGAGCCACGACAAAAAAAACATCATGGTACTGGCAGAAAAACAGACACTTAAATGAATGGAAAAGAATAGAAAGTCCAGAAATAAAACCACATATATATGGTCAAATGATTTTCGATAAAGGGGTCAACAACATACAATGGAGAAAAGAAAGTTTTTTCAACAAATGGTGCTGGGAAAACTGGAAAGCCACATGCAAAAGAATGAAACTCGACTACAGTGTGTGCCCTTGTACAAAAATTAATTCAAAATAGATCAAAGACCTAAATATAAGACCTGAAACAATAAAGTACCTAGAGGAAAACATTGGTACTAAACTCATGGACTTTATGAATTAGACTCCAAAGGCAAGGGACGTGAAGTCCAAGATAAATGAATGGGACTACATCAGAATTAGAAGCTTCTGCACAGCAAAAGAAACCAATAACAAAACAAACAGACAGCCAACTAAATGGGAGATGATATTTTCAAACAACTCAGATAAGGTCCTAATATCCGAAATATACAAAGAACTCATAAAACAACAAACAAACAATCCAATAAAAGAATGGGAAGAGGATATGAACAGACACTTCTTCCAAGAAGAAATACAAATGGCCAACAGATATATGAAAAGATGTTCCTCTTCACTAACTGTTAGAGAAATGCAAATCAAAACTACAATGAGATACCACCTCACACCTGTTAGATTAGCTATTATCAACAAGACAGGTAATAACAAATGTTGGAGAGGCTGTGGAGAAAAAGGAACCCTCATCCACTGTTGGTGGGAATGTAAAGTAGTACAACCATTATGGAAGAAACTATGGTGGTTCCTCAAAAAATTAAAAATAGAGCTACCATAAGACCCAGCAATCCCTCTACTGAATATATACGCCCAAAACTCGAAAACATAGGTACATAAAGGCACATGCAACCCCATATTCATTGCAGCATTGTTCACAGTGGCCAAGACATGGAAACAACCAAAATACCCTTCAATAGATGACTGGATAAAGAAGATGTGGTACATATATACTATGGAATACTACCCAGCCATAAGAAATGATGACATTGGATCATTTACAACAAAATGGATGGACCTTGATAACATTATACAGTGAAATAAGTAAATCAGAAAAAACCAAGAACTATTTGATTCCATGCATAGGTGGGACATAAAAATAAGACTCAGAGACAGGGACAAGAGTGTGATGGTTACTAGGGGTGAGGGGGTAGAAAGAGAGGGAGGGGTGGGGGAAGGGAAAGGGGAAGGGGAAGGAGAAAGGCACAAAGAAAACCAGATAGAAGGTGATAGAAAAGAATTTGACTTTGGGTGATGGGTATGCAACATAATCAAATGTTAAAATAACTTGAAGATGTTTTCTCTGAACATATGTACCCTGAATTATCAGTCACCCCATTTAACTAAATAATAATAATAAAATTATTGAATCATGGCTTCTTCAAATAGGTAAAAATGTAAGAAGTCCCGACACCTTCTGTTATATATGTGGCTGTTTACACACTTCAAAGTCAAAGGTACAATATTTCAACAGTTGTGATACACGCATATATTGCCTATTTTCAAGTTCCGCTTGGCAAACAAGACAAGAACTGCGCTCTTTATATTGTGTCATAATTGTAAGGAAATGCTTCATGATTTGACAAAAGCAAAAATACCAATGCCTTTTGGTATTCCCATGGTTTGGTGTGAACCTAAGAACCATAGCAGTGACTGTTATTTCTGTCTGATCCATACAAAGGGCATCGGCAAGGAAAAATGGCATATGATTGTATATTCTAATATTCCTTCAGCAATACCACCTATCCCATACTCTGAGACACTCCCGGTTCCAGTTTTTAATTGTTTTATTTATTCTAAGGATGAAGAAAGTGAACATGGTGATCAAGTGTATTTTGATAAGATGCATGAGGAAATGATTGTAGAATCTGAAGGGTCTTCTTCTGATGCCAAAGTCATTAACCCCTCAGCAGTTTAGCCAACCAAAATAGAATGACTTAGTAAGAGGTTTGGGCCTATCAAAGAAAGCAGCTGAGTTATTACCCTCCAGACTTCAAGCAAAGAATGTACTTCACAAGTCAGCTAAAGTATCCCATTTCAGGAAGCATGAACAAATTTTTGTGGTGTGGGCTTTATTTCTGAAGACACTTTGTTTACTGTCACAGTATCAGTAGTCTTCTCAGCCAGCTAGAAGTTACCACTTACTGTCCAACAGAATGGTGGCTATTTCTAGACAGCTCTAAATGAAGTCTGAAATGTGTTCTCCTAGACAACGGTAATGTTTATGCAGCAGTTCCAATTGGTTATTCAACTCATCTGCGAGAAGATTATAATGACATAAAAATTGTCCTCGACTTTTTGAAGTATGAGGAGCATATCTGGATCATTTGTGTGGGTCTTAAAATGCTCAATTTCCTGCTAGGACAACACAGAGGTTTCATGAAGTATTCTTGCTTTCTGTGTTTGTGGGACAGCCAAGGTCGGGAGAAACACTGGACACAGAAGGAGTGGCCAAAACATGAAGCTCTGGAGGTAGGGATGCAAAATATTGTGAATGAACCTTTTACTTATTCAAGACAGGATCATTTTTCCCCTACTTCACACCAAACTTGGCTTAATGAAGCAGTTTGTTCAGGCTTTGAATAGAAAAAGTTAATGCTTTCACATATTATTTCTGCTTTTCCTGCCTTGTCTTTTGAGAAGATAAAAGCAGGTGTACTGAGTAGACCTCAAATTCAAACCCTCATACGTGACGAAGAATTGGCCAGGAAGATGAATAAGGAGGAGAAAGCAGCATGGCAATTTTTTGTTGCAGTTACAAAGAACTTCCTTGGCAACAAAAAAGCAGAAAACTATGAACTTCAGGTTCAAAGGATGCTGTTGGCTTTCCGCGACATTGGATGTAACATGAGCATTAAGATTCACTTCCTGAACAGTCACCTTGATAAATTTCCTGAAAATCTTGGAGCTGTTAGTGATGAGCAGGGAGAATGCTTTCATCAAGATATGAAGACAATGGAAGAGCATTATCAGGGGCGATGGGACAGAAATATGATGGCAGGCTACTGCTGGAGCATCAAATGAGACTGTATTGTCCTCAACAAGTACACAAATGCAAGAGCTACAAATGCAAATTTTTGCCTGAATAGAATTTAAATAAGTTTTACACAAATTTTATGATTAAAATAAATGTTTTAATATGTTCTATTTCAAAATTGTAGACAAATTCTGATGCAATCAGTATCTTTTAGTGTATTAGTGTATTTACTGTATTATATAATTATATTTTCACAAAGATAATGTCTAAGAAGATATTCTACTTTATTATGTTAAACTAAATGTTAAAAATTTTATAATAAGATGAAAAGCTAAAATCTTGAATTGTAAAAACACTGTAGTTTACAGAGAAAAACGAATGTTAGATTTGAGATCAGCACACTCAAATTAGGTAAGAACAAGTGCTTTTGTGGATGCAACAAAAATTTTGTTCCCCAGTGTAACCCAGGAGCAAACAAAATAAAAATAATTTTGAGAGAAATTCTAACCTCTCACATGGAGTGAGGTCTGATGAAAGCTGTGTTATTATTGTTTGTTTGCATGAAGAAAACACGTTTTCTTGATTTGGCGGGTGGAAAAATGAGAGGAGAGAGAGGTTATCCCAATAAAAGCCGGTTCATACAGTTATTTTGAGAACGTGTAATTTCTTTTAGCTTTACATTTTTAGCACCTTTGTTTTCTCTGTTGTATTAAATATCATAAACTTGTGTTTAGTTGTGTTCTTGTTTTTGTTTTTTTGGTCTGCTATGGTTTCTGGACCTAGGCACTATATCATACCTCACAAATTTGTTGTTATAATTTTTTTTTTTTTTTTTTTAGTGAAAGAGAGATGTATGGACAGATATGGAGAGAGATGAGTAGCATCAATTCTTTGTTGCAGCTCTTAAGTTGTTCATTGACTGCTTTCTCCTATGTGCCTTGACTGGGGGGCTCCAGCCGAGCTAGCGACCCTGGGCTCAAGCCAGTGACCATGGATGGAGTCACGTCGATGATCTCATGCTCAAGTCGGCAACCTCAGTGTTTTAAACCTGGGTCCTCAGTGTCCCGGGCCAACGGTCTATCCACTGTGCCACTGCCTGGTCAGGTGGTCAGGTTGTTTTTATAAAATTTCTAAAGGTAAATTTACCCAAGGTCTTTTCTCTTCTATACTAAAACCAAGAATTATTTGCCACCTCTCTTTGTTTTCTAAATGTAACAAGAAAAGTGGTCAACTTTTCTTTTTATTAGAAAGCCAAAGTAATGAGAAGTAAATCAGGTTTGTGTTGTCCATATAGAACATGTAGAAATAAAACAGGTATTAGTGGTGCATCAATTAACCACGCTAGATAGCCATTCTGGTAACAGTTTCACAGAGTTGTAGATCATACAAAAACAGAGGCAAAGTCCATTCTATGTCCTCACTCCCAAATATGCACCATCTCCAAAAACATTACTTATATTCTCTTATTATACAAAATATTATTTTTAAGATATAAAACCTAATAAAGACTTTATATAAACCTATTTACTTACCTTCTTTTTCAGTTTAGCTTATCTTCATTACACTTTAAGCCATACAAAGAACACATACATTTGTGACAATCAGTATAATAATTAAAAATATACAGACTTTTTATAAGCAAATCCTAGTCTCAGTTCAAAGTGAAGTTACTTGTTTCTGAGAAATTAATGAAATTTTTATAAGTATCAAGGCACCACGTGTGTAAAACATCAGATAGAAGTTTAGGAACATGAACTATGTAAGCAGAGGAAGGAGACTGATACACGCCAGTTGTTAAACTTGTGTGCTGCAAGAGGACAGTATGTAGTATGCTAAGTATACCCATGAAACATTCATTAAACTCTGACTCACATCAAAGAGTAACAGGAAAACTATATTCTCACTTTTTTTTCACATTCATATGAACTGGTCACAGACCTACAGGACTCCTCATTGTTTCACACTGTACATCTGACTGTCCACTGAAAATAATTTCCAAAAACATTCTCAATGCAATTCCCAGGAGCTGATTCATCTTTCAAAGGTGGCCTCACCACAGTAGGGCATTTTATAACAGGCAGTCATAATTCTTCAAACCTTCTCAATTAATATATTTCAACAGGAAAGTAATATTAAAATCATTTCTCCAATGACATTTTTAAAATACTAAAAATAGGTTCTCTTCAGCCTTTTAATTTTAAAAGAAGCCCCCAAATGACATTAATAAACAGAAATAAAAGACAGATAATAAGAAAATGCTCTTAGGAATTCTAATCTAAATGTAACAGCATTCTCTATGAAGACCAAAGCTTTCATCTAAAAAATAATGAGTAAGGAAAATAAAAGCCACTCTACCAGTATTTTAACATCTGCTTTTCCTTCCTGGTTCTCTTCTTTTTCTAAAATAACACCTCTCTATTTGACGTCAAAGTTCAATAAAATAAATGCATTTTTCCTAATAGTATTTAAAAGACAAACTGGAGGAGCATTTCTGGCCAAAAACATTCTTTCCTCTTGGTTTGTATAACACTTCCCAGTTTCACCTTTCCCTTCCTTGCTTCCCTTTTTTTCTTTGGACTAGAACAACTGTAAAGACTTTATTTGTTTATTAAATGTTTTATTAATTTTAATTTATTATGTTAACATGGATTCAAGTGTTCCACTCAATATAACTCCGTCACTCCCATCCCCTTGTCCTCCATTACTCCTCCTTTGATCCCCTCTCCCTAACTCTCTCCCCTTCCGTCTGGGATTTGCTGTCCTGTTATCTGTATCTCTGTGTTATGTATATATAATTTCACTAATCCCTTCACCTCTCTGATCCCATCCCCTCATCACCCTTCCCTCTGACAGCTGTCCCTCTGGTCCTGGTGACCCTACCTCTGCCTCTATTCCATTCCTCAGTTCACTTTGTTCATTAGATTCCACATATATGTGAGATCATATGGTATTTTTCTTTCTCTGCCTGGTTTATTTCACTCAGCATAATAATCCCCAGATTCATCCATGTTATCACAAAAGGCAAGATTTCCTTCTTTTTCGTGACCACATAGTATTCTAAACTATAAAGACTTTAAACAGACAAAGAAAAGGTTCCTAGATGTCCTTTTCTCATCTGGAGGGCTTTCCCAGTCTTCTGATTCCACAGGGATCTGTGCCTTTCTATCTCAATTTTGTAATTCTATTATAGAAACAAAAGTTAACTTGTGGAGGCGTGATGGTGAGCAGGGATCCCTGGCCACAGAAGTACCTGTCAGGTGAAGATACAACTAATTACCATACAGTAGAAGTGGCCAGTTTTGCATCTTTTAGCATTCTTCATTGCCTATTCATGTCTGTGATCTGTAATTCCCTCTGAACTGGTTTTTTAATATTTTACTGGTTTTCCCATTAACTAATGAAATAAACACATGTTCATGTTACATATGTATGAGTCATGACCTTACATTCTCAAAAACCATCTTTTAACCCTCCCATGGCTGAGCAAATATTACTCAAACTTAAATAACAGCTCTAAAAAAATATTACTGCTAAATTTATCACCATTTACACTCACCTTGAATTACTGTACATAATCCTTGTAAGATTCTTTTCTTTTTTTAAGGATTTTATTTTTATTTATTTATTTTTTTACAAGGACAAAGAGTCAGAGAGAGGGACAGACAGGAACAGACAGATAGGAACAGAGAGAGGTGAGAAGCATTAATCATTAGTTTTTCATTGCCGTCGCAACACCTTAGTTGTTCACTGATTGCTTTCACACATGTGTCTTGACCGCGGGCCTTCAGCAGACCGAGCAACCCCTTGCTGGAGCCAGCGACCTTGGGTCCAAGCTGACAAGCCCTTTGCTCAAACCAGATGGGCCCGTGCTCAAGCTGGCGACCTCGGGGTCTAGAACCTGGGTCTTCCACATCCTAGTCCGACGCTCCATCCACTGCGCCACCACCTGGTCAGGCCCTTTTAAGATTCTAATACAACCTGGCAGGCTGGCTCAGTAGTAGAGGTCAGCCCAGCATATGGATGTCCTGGGTTCGATTCCCAGTCAGGGCACACAGGAGAAGAAATCATCTGCTTCTCCACCCCTTTACTTCCCCTTCTCTTTCTCTATCTCTCTCTTCTCCTCCCACAATCATGGATCAGTTGGAGCATGTTGGCCCCAGGTGCTGAGGATGGCTCCATAGCATTGCCTCAGGGGCTAAAAATAGCTTAGTTGCCAAGCAATGGAACATGGCCCCAGATGGGCAGAGCATCACTGGTAGCTGGTTGCTAGGTAGGTCCTGGTCGGGGAGCATGCAGGAGTCTGTCACTCTGCCTCCCAGCTTCTCACTTAAGAAAAATAAAAAATGAAAAAAAAAAATAAAAGATTTTAACACAATTTATCATCCTGAAATCTTAACAATCATTAAAAAAGAGATTCTTTTCCTAAGCGGCAAAGCATTAAGTAGTATGTACATATACATGAAGAGCAAAAAATCATAGTAATAATGACTAACATTTACTAAGCACTTGCTATGAGCAAGACATTATTCTAAGGTAATACTTACTCCCTGAAGCCTCACAACCACTCTGGCACAGGCACTCCAACCAAAGCAAAGAAAAGATGAGTAAACTGCTCAAAGTCATACTGCCAATAAATGCTAGAACTAAGATTTAAACTGAGTTTGTCTCCAGATTAAATTAGACTACAACTCAGAAAAGAAAAGATAAATTTTAAAAAGTCAAGCACCTTCAGTGCCATTATTCCTGGCTGTCATTACCAATGTTATCAAAGGAATGCATATTATTATCTTGACAACCATTTTTTAAAAACACTATTAAAAAGAGTTCAAGCCATCCCACTTCATGGGTAGCAGCAATAACAGAAAAACTTAAGACAAAGGGTGAGAGGATATGAGAAGGTAAAGATATCAAAGAGTGGGTATGTTATATGCCAAACTAAAATTTAAGGAAATTCACATTATGATAGTAAACATCTAATTCAATCCTAACTTTGATAGTTTTGTCTAACACTCATACAAAATTCATAAAACATTCTTGAACTCTAGAAAGAACAATCAAAAGGGCCCTTGTGTTCAACACTTCACTTGTGGCAGACCTTGGAATGAAATTAACTGGCTTATGAGAGTACTGAAGCAGGAATTTAAAAGTTTTATAATCAACTTCAAAGTCTATTTATGCTTGACACTATGCTCAAGTAAATATCTAGCAATTAACATTCTATTCTGGACTTTCTTGCATCTTAAACTCTTAAATTTATAGAGCACTGAAATCCTTAAAATGGCTCCAGAATGACCCAAACTGCCCAAGAGCTTCAAAGATGTGACCTAGAACAGCCCTAGCTCACTAAAAGCTGTTAAGCTCCAGGACTTTTTCAACACATGATGACTTCTCAAGACAAACACTTGCTGCCTCCTTTCAGCCACAGGTAAACCCCACCAGATAACAAGTATAGGTTCGAAGGCTAAGGATATGCAGAGATTAGTGGAGAATTTTCTCTTATCCTAGAAAAACCTAAAATAAAGTTATGTTTAAAGTGTTAACAAAATGAATTTGTCATCTGCCAGTAAGTATTTAAAGAGAAACACACTTTACAAAACTTTATAAGAAAAATCACTAATAAGGCACAATCAAGGTGTTAGAAGCATTGATTAAATAAGATATAAAGATATTAATTATAATAGTTACTAAAACATTATTCTAGGAATTAAAAAAATCAAGTTCTAGATATGGTTAAAAGACATCTTCAAAGATACCATCTGCCACAAGCCTAGAAAATGTCTAAATTAAGTATGAATTATAGGCAAGAGATTTTTTGTTTTGTTTTGTTTTGTTTGTTTTGTGTGTGTTTTACAGAGACAGAGAGAGAGAGTCAAAGAGAGGGATAGATAGGGACAGACAGACAGGAATGGAGAGAGATGAGAAGCATCAATCAGTTTTTCGTTGCAACACCTTAGTTGTTCATTGATTGCTTTCTCATATGTGCCTTGACTGTGGGCCTTCAGCAGACCGAGTAACCCCTTGCTCGAGCCACCAACTTTGGGTCCAATCTGGTGGAGCTTTTGCTCAAACCAGATAAGCCTGCAATCAAGCTGGAGACCTTGGGGTCTCGAACCTGGGTCCTTCAGCATCCCAGTCCGATGCTCTATCCACTGTGCCACAGCCTGGTCAGGCTATATTCAAGGGTTTCAAACAAAATACAAGACTACATTGAGCCTAATTACTCTAAAATTTTTCCCAAAATATCAAGCATGTAGAAAATCCTATTTTTATTTCAAGTACCATCTAAATATTTAAACTTACCAACTCCAAAAAAATGCATTTATTCTCATACCGTTAAAAGTATTATTCAAATAACAAGTTCTGTGAAACTATAGCGGTGCAAAATGGTATCTGCATCTCTATGTTTATCGTAGCATTACTTACAATAGATATAAAAGCAACCGAGGTGTCCATCAATAGACGACTGAATAAAGGAGATATGGCATATATGTATATCTCTGGGAGATTTATATGTATGTATACATACAAACAGTAGAATATTACTCAGCCATAAAAGAAAGAATAAACTTGCCACTTGTGACAACATAGATGGGCCTAGAGCAGTGGTTCTTAACCGGGGTTCTATCGAACCCTAGGGGTTTGATGAGTCGGTCTCAGGGGTTCGGAGAAGCCAGAATAAAGTAGTACCGTAATTTGTTGTGAGTTCATGCACTTTGTTGGTTTTGTTCTTTGAGCAAGGTGATGTTCATGCACAGCTCATTTTGTGCACCAGTAAAAAAACATATACCTATGTCTTGAATTTGGAAAAAAAATCATATTTTATTTATCATTAAAGAAGGGTTCAGTGAATGCACATATGAAACTGGTGGGTTCGGTACCTCAAAAAAAGTTGAGAAGCACTGGCCTAGAGGATATGCTAAGTGAAATAAGTCACAGAAAGACAAATACCACATGATTTCACTTATATGTGAAATCTAAAAACAAAATAAACAAAGTGAAAGAGAAACAGACACACAGAAACAGAGCACAAACTGATGGCTATGGGGGGGGGGTGGAAGTGGGGGTGGCAGGGGCAGAAAGTACAAAGAGATTCGAGGTCCAGATTTCTAGTTAGAAAACAAGTAACAGGGATGCAATACACAGCATAGAGAACACAGAGAATATCACAATAACTGTGCATGATGACAGAAGGTTGCTAGACTTGTCATGGTGATCACTTCATATAGTCTACAGATGTCAAATTACTATGTTTATAACTAAAATTTATATAATATTGTATGTCAACTATACTTGGAATTTTTTCGGTATTAGTATTAAATATTTCAAGATATTTTTCTTCTCCACAACAAATTAAAAAAAACCCAAAAACTAAAGAGGTAGTAGTTTTGCCAAAAGTTTTAATAGAAACATTCATTGGCAGCAATGCTGACCAGGCTTCAGAAGTAACAATAGTCTCCCCAAAATGAAGGTGTGTTAAATTGTGCTTCCCTGATATTTCCGGAGTTTGACTCTCTAAGTATATAAAACTTTTTACCAACTAAAAGTAAAAGAAACTGTAAGAAAGATGGTACTCACTTTTCAATCTCAATGCCAAGCGGGTTAGCAGGACGCAGGGACAAGGGAGGCATTCCTTTATTTCTGTCAGTACGCATATCGTAATAATTCATTTCATCAACCCACACAGCAGACTGGTCCAAAATGCCTACCGAAATGAGGAGCACATCCTTAGTAAGATATAGATACCTCCAGGTACATTCTAAATTTTTCAAATTGCTTTATCTTTTAGGATCTAAATGCATGCTAAGGAAATTTTTAAGAGTTTTGAGGATATAAAGGCTCTAAATATTTTTTAAATGTCTGGTAGCTTAATTTAAAACACTAAGAATCTATTTTTAAAAAAACAAAAATAACACCTCTTGGTTTAAATTATTCAATAGAGAAGATAAATTAAGCCTCTGATAAAAAGTTCTTATAAATGTATTTTACAAAAAAAGTACAATTTTGTAAATTCAAAAAAATATATCCAACAATTCCTTATATAAAGGAATCAGTCAAACACCTTCCAAGGCATACAGAGCTTGTGTAATGGAACTGACAAGGATCCAACAAAAATGATTGGACAGTACCTGTGAACAAAATATGACCTCTGAAGATAGTATCGTACCCGCTACTTTCCTTTGGGCTCTTTGTCATTCATCTAATTCATCATGTTCAACATTTTCAAGGGCAGACCATATGCTGGAATACAAAACCAGCCTCACAAATTTGAGAAGACTGACAACATACCAAGCATACTCTCTGACCACAATGCTTTGAAATTGGAAACCAACTGCCAAAAGAAAAAAAAAAAGCACAGAATGTGTGGAGGTCAAAAAACATGCTACAAAACAATGTCTAGGTCAAAAAATAAAAGTAGAAAGACAAATGAGAATGACAGTACAACATATAAAAACTGGGAAAGAAAGAAAAAAAAAAACGGGAAATACACAGTCAAAGCAGTAACAAAAGAGAAATTAACATAATGACAGGTTTACTTTAAGAAACAAGAAAAATCTCAAATAAAAAATCCTAACATTTTCCCTTAAAGAACTGGGAGGAGGAAAGCAAAGCCTTAAGTTACTAGAAAAAATAATAATATAAATTAGAAGTAAATGAAATAGAGAACAAAATAGTAATCAAAAAAAAAATAATGCAACAAAGATTTGGTTGTTTGAAAAGATTAATAAAATTGACAATCCTCTGGTTAGATTCACTAAGGAAAAAAGAGAAAAAACTCAAATAAACTCAGTAATAAAGAGGAGAACTTACAGAAATACTATGAAAGGCTACACATCACCAAATTCTATAATCTAGAAGAAATGGACAAGTTCTTAGAAATAACCTTCCAAGATGGAATCACAAAGACTTGGAAAATCTAATCAATCAATAAATTTTTTTTAAAAAATGAGCAGAGGACCTGCTGATTCTTTCCCCAAAAAGACATGCAATTGGCCAATCAGTATTTAAAAATATAGTCTATTTCCCTTCCTATAAGAGAAATGCTAATCAAAACCACAAAGAGATAGCCTGACCAGGTGGTGGCAGAGTGGATAGAGCATTGGACTGAAATGCAGAGGACCCAGGTTCGAAACCCCAAGTGTGCTGGCCTGAGCGCAGGCTCAGCTGGCTTGAGTGCGGGCTCACCAGCTTGAGTATGGGGTTGCTGGCTTGACCGTGGGATCATAGACATGACTCCATGGTGGCTGACTTAAGCCCAAAGGTCACTGGCTTGAAGCCTAAGATTGCTGGCTTGAGCCCAAGGTCACTGGCTTGGGCAAGGGGTCACTAGGTCTGGTGCCGCCCCCCAACCCCAATCAAGGCACATATGAGAAAGCAATCAACGAACAACTAAGAAGCCACAATGAAGAACTCATGCTTCTCATCTCTCTCCCTTCCTGTTTGTCCCTATCTATCCCTCTCTCTGTCCCTCTCTGTCACAAAAGTAAACAAACCACAATGAGATAACCTCACGCCTGTCAGAATGGTTATTATAGCTAGAACAAGAAATAAGTGTTAAAGAGGATGTGGAGAAAAAGGAATCCTCTTATAGTGTTGGTAAGAATTTTTTCTTTTATTTAAAAATTTTTTAAATTAAATTTATTGCAGATTTAATAAAATTATATAGGTATCAAGTGTAAAAATATATGATACATCATCTGCATATTGCATTGTGTGCTCATCACCCAAACTCAAGTCTTCTTCAGTCACCACATATTTGACCCCCTTTACCCTTTATAACCCTGTACTCCCCTTCTCGCTGTTAAACACAATACTGCTGTCTTCCTCTATTTTTTTCTTTTTTATACATTTGTTGCTTTCAGTTTTATATTTCACATATGAGTGAAATCATATGGTTCTTGACCTTTTCTATTTGACTTGTTTAGCTCAGCATATTTTCAAGATCAAGCTATGTTGTGGCCACTATAAAAAACACTATAGAGGGTCCTCAAAAAATTAAAAGCAGAGAGGTATTATATGACCAAGTAATCCCTATTCTGGATAACTACCTAAAAATTTTGAAAACAATTTATTCATAAAAGATATATGTGGCCCTGGCCGGTTGGCTAAGTGGATAGAGTACCAGCATCATATGGATGTCCTGGGTTCAATCCCCAGTCAGGGAAGGTAAGAGAAGTGACCATTTGCTTCTCTACCCCCACCCTCTGTCTTCTCCCCATTCTCCTCCCACAGTCAATGGCTCTATTGGTTCAAGCATGGCCCCAGATGCTGAGAAACAGCTTGGTTGGTCAGAGTGTATCAGCCTCAGGCATTAAAAATAGCTCAACTGAGTCAAGTATCAGCCCCAGACAGGGGTTGCTGGGTATATCCTGCTTTGGGCACATGCAGGAGTCTGTCTCACTATCTCTCCTCCTCTCACTTAAAAAAAAAAGATATATGTACTCCCTATGTTCACTGTAGCATTATACAGGGTAGCCAAGACATGGAAACAACCTAAGTGTCCTTTGATGGATGACTAAATATAGAAAATGTGGTTCATACAGTAGAATACTACTCACATGTGGGATATAAAATAGAAAGCAACAAATGAACAAAACAAAACCACAGAAACAGATGACAATATGGTGGGTACCTAAGGGGAATGGATATGGAGGGAGGGAGATTAAAGAGGGTAAAAGAGGTCAAATATATGGAGACAGAAGATTAGACTTTAAGTGATAGGCACACAATAAAATACACAAATGATCTATTATAGAATGGTACACTTGAAACTTATATAATGTTATGAATTAAAGTCACCCCAATGTTTAATTTAAAGAAACATTTTAATGAATAAAAATAATTTATTGAACACTTACTTTGTGTAAGGGGATATGCTAAGCACTTTATGTGTATATTCTAACTCACCCTTATAAGGTAGGTCATACTATTATTCTACTTTTAACCACAAAGAGACAGTGAAGTTCCACAGTTATTTGTGCTAGAACCCAAATTAATATTCAAAGTCTGGATCCTAAGATTAAGTTCTTAATTACGCTGAAAGAGTGGGTGCTAAGTGTATAAAAATTTAACATGTGAAGTGCTCTAGGGTACTAGGAAGTGTGATTTTTAGTTTGAAGGTCTAAAAATCAGACAACATGTTGTCCAGGACTGAAAGGATAGAGAAAATGAAAGAGTGTATTATTTAGCTACTATTACCATATTGCTAATTTGCCAAATCAGGAGGATATTTCACCTTAAATCTTAACCATATAACAGAAAAAAAATACAATTCAAGAAGAAATGTATTCAACAGCAAAGTACTAAAATTGTTATATCAAAATGTTAAATGAACAGATTTTATAAATAATTTAGATACTGTAGCACCAGACGTAAGAGTAATGGTGACCTGAGAGACTCCCTTGATCTCTCCCCTGGAAATTTCATCAAAGGGAACAGCTATAACTCAGTGAAGGAACCCAGCTTGTCCTGCAGTCTTACTTAAAAAGATCTGTGCATAGAATAGACTAAACGTGGAAAGGGTAAAAGCGGGGCAGAAGATAACACATGCTCATGGTGGAGCTCCAGAGAGGAGAGAAACTGGACTGTCTGGGTGTCTCTCTGCCAGGGCTCCAGAGAGGAGAGAAACCAGGAGTGACTGGGGCTTCTTCATCTGGGGAGAGAAGAGAAACTGAGAGGCATCTAGAGATACTGAACTAAAGTGAAAGCAGAACATGGGTCACTACCATTATTCCCATGGTCTGCGGGCAGCCTGCACTGGCACAGAGACAGAGAAATACAGTGTGTCCGTAAAGTCATGGTGCACTTTTGACCGTGTGACTGGTCAAAAGTGCACCATGACTTTACGGACACACTGTACAAACTGCGCATCCCCAACATCCAGATCCTGCCTCCGTATTCCTTATGCAAGGACAACACACAAAAAGAAAACTACAGGCCACTATCTCTAATGGACACATATGCAAAAATCCTAAATAAAGTACTAGCAAATCGAGTACAATACATTAAAAAAATAATACATAGAGATCAAGTACAGGTATTGATCAACTTACGACCTATGCCACATACGACCATTCAACTTTACAACCACAATCGCTAGCCACCACTGCTCCGCGTCTGGAGCAGTTTTTGTATGCACCTGTATTTTGTAATTTTGTATGTTCTGCAAATATTAAACCAGTTGTATTGGTAATGCAGTTTTACTTAAACCTGACAAATGTAAAAATAAGAAACAAAATGATGTAGAGGTGATACAACTGGCATAAAATGAACAAAGAAAAATTTGATATATAACAATAATGAAAGAAAATTATGATAAAATATGACTTAAAGATTTTTATAACATCATTTCACAGTACTGTACATATAGCCTACTCAACTTACGACCAAATCATGTTATGACCGGTCTGTCGGAACCAATCGTGGTCATAAGTCAAGTACTAGCTGTAGGATTTATTCCAAAAGAACAAGGATGGTTTAACATATACAAATCAATCAATATAATACACCACGTGAACATAACAAAGGACAAAAATATATGATCCTATCAATAGATGCAGAAAAGGCATTCAATAAGATACAACATCCATCTATGTGTAAAACACACAATAAAGTTGGTAGAAAGTACCTAAACATAATAAAGGCCATATATGACAAACCATCAGCCAATATCATACCAAATGGTGAAAAAATGAAAGCTTCTCCTCTTATATCAGGATCAAGACAAGCATACCCACTCTCTCCACTCTTATTCAACATAGTACTAGAAGTCTTAGCCAGAGCAATCAGGCAAGAAAAAGAAATAAAGGCATCCATACTAGGAAAGAAGAAGTAAAGATATCACTTTCTGTAAATGACACAATTCTTTATATAGAAAACCTCAAAGACTCCACTAAAAAACTATTAGAAACAATAAATACTTAATCACAGGATACAAAATCAATATACAAAAGTCTACTGCATTTCTATATGCCAACAATGAAACTTCAGAAGAGATTGAAAAAAATAATTCCTTTGACAATTGCAACAACAACAAAGAATACCTAGGAATAAACTTAATAAAGGATGTGCAGGACCTATGTACTGAAAACTACAAAGCATTATTAAAAGAAACTGAAAAAGCCACAATAAAATGGAAACATATTCCATGTTTATGGACCGAAAAAAATCAACATAGTTATTAAAATGGACATATTACCCAAAGTAATATATAAACTTAATGCAATCCCCATTAAAATCACTATGTCACTTTTTAAAGAAATAGAACAAAAAAATCACCAGGTTTGTATGAAACCATAAAAGAATACAAATAACCAAAGCAATCTTGAAGAAAAAGAATGAAGCTGGAGGTATCACCCTACCTGACTTCAAATATATCCTACAGAGCCACAATAATCAAAACAGCATGGCACTGGCAGAAAAACAGACACACAGACCAATAGAACAAAAGCAAGAGCTTTTGAAATGGGGGGAGGGGAATAATAAGGGATAATGATACAGTAGCAGAAAATGATTTGATGTTGGCTACTGGGCACACAATGCAATCAACAGTTCAAATGCTTTAGAAATGTTTACCTAAAACCTATGTACTCTTATCAATCAATGTCACCCTATTAAATTTAATTACTAAATAAAAGGGGGAAAACAAGAGTTTAGAATGATAATTGTCAGGATCATGACTCTTATCTGCCTTTTCAAAGGTAATGCAAATTTTAACCAATACCCAATTCTAGTCAAACTAAACATAAACTGAATCTAAGCTAATGAGACATAACAGTAGGTAAAATTTACACTAATATACCTAAATTTTGAAAGACAAAACCACTTTTACTTTCATCTTTAGAATAACATCATGAGAGGTGATACCTATTTTTTCAGGTTTGAGCAGCTTGAAAGAGACTGTTGACGTTCCTTTACCACCTGACTTAGTTGTGACAATTATGTCTCCTTTGTCATTTTTGGCTTGTCCCACTCGACATACTATTTTACTTGCAGACATCCATTCTGCTGTAAGGAGGCAATTATGTCCACAAATTGTCAAACCTAAAAATAAAAGAATGCATATAACAAAGTTCAAAAGAACAATAAGAATCATATATAAAAAGACATTTTCCTAGCTCCTCTTAGTTACACCAGGCCTTGCCAAGAACTAAAAAATAAATCTGGAAATAACATTTCTTCATTCAATATTACTTCTATTATTGAATATACTTAATATTATTTGTAAATGTACCATTGTTTCTATTGATTTTTGTCTAATCTATTTTACTAATGTTTAAGACTTCTATTTGTTTAAGACTTATAAGAGTATATTTGTTTCTCCCAACATCGCTGGAATTAGATAATAATGACCATAAAAATAATGTGTAGGCATTCTAGATTACTGTACTTACGCTATGAGAATCTTAAATTGCTTTCATGGCTATTAGAAGGGAAATTATTGTTATTATTAGAAGTCTAAGTTATTTTTTATTACTATTATTTTTTTTACAGGGACAGAGAGAGGGATAGATAGGGACAGACAGGAACGAAGAGAGAGGTGAGAAGCATCAATCATTAGTTTTTCGTTGCCGTTGTAACACCTTAGTTGTTCATTGATTGCTTTCTCACATGTGCCTTGACCACGGGCCTTCAGCAGACCGAGCAACCCCTTGCTGGAGCCAGCGACCTTGGGTCCAAGCTGACGAGCTTTTTCCTCAAGCCAGATGGGTCTGCGCTCAAGCTGGCGAACTCGGGGTCTCGAACCTGGGTCTTCCGCATCCCAGTCCGACGCTCTATCTACTGCACCACTGCCTGGTCAGGCAGAAGTCTAAGTTATTGATATAAAATTGTAAAGTATAAATAAACATATATATCATTCCCTCAAAACATCTTTATACATCTTCCTGAAAATAATCGACATACACTTTTACTAGTGTGCAATTATACAGGATGTAACAGAATGAACTAAAGTAGATACTTTATTTTAAGTGTAGTCTGGAGTCTGGTAAATCCAGTAAAGGTATTCAGGCATTACTGGTTTCCTATAATTCATTTTTCTTATTTGCTTATCATTCCTCTACCGGCAGACCATGCTGCTGCCTTAGTGTCTTCCTCATGTTACTATAACTTTCCTACATTCTGCTTTCACCATAAACTGGCACTCCCAAAAGATCAGCTCATGCCTGGCATTTGAGGCCCCAATTCCATGCAAATTACAATGTGGGCAACACCAACCAGGGTGGCACTGACAGATGATCATAAGGAAGGCATGACCCCTAGCAGAACACCAAAATACTACCCTTACTAGCTAGTCTCTACAGTTTCCATTTCCACAAAATAGGGACCAATAAAATAAATATTTATAGAGAAAACAAACCAAAATATATGCGAAATATATGCGTCAAAGACATGGCCACTTCACACTTGCTTTTCTCGTTATGTATCTTTTTTATACTGTTCAAGTTTGGCGATTACAGTTTTTTTCCAGAAATACCTGCCAAATTTGGTTAACAAAATATTGGAAGGCATTCATGTTGTTATAACTTAAAACATTCCTTAGTAAGAATGTTGTATTAACTATAAGGAATAAAAACAACTACATTTTACAAAACATTTATTAAAATAATGAATTTTAGAGACTTCCCTAAAACATCTATTATTTATTCATGTATAAAATTTTGTTTTACTAATAAAGCACTTAAAGGTTCCTTTAGGATTAAGTTTTCTGTGGGTTTTTTAAAATGTGTAATGACTTTTAGGGTTAGGAAAATAAAAAATAAAATGTGTAATGACATTTACACATTTTTAAATGCATTCATAATCAAAATTATTTTTTCCCAAATGAGAATTTCTTAGATATCTTTCCTGATAATTTTTGTTACAAAAATTTAAAGAATTTAAGAGATTTAAAGCATCTCTGCTCTCCATCTCCAAGATAAGCACTATGAAACACTTCAATGCATATTTGCTCAAATAATTTTTATGTATACCTAACAGTCTGTGTATTGTTTCAAATAAATGGAAAATGTTTTAACTTACAAAGGATTTAATTACAGAGGGTAGGTATTTTGATAACACTCCAGAGCAATATATAACTTAATATATTTTAATTTTACTGTACCAAAAAAGTTCTTGTGATTTTAAATATTAACTCACTTTAGAAAGGAGAAAAACACAACAACAAATGTCAGGGCTTAATATAAAGTCATTACTGACACAAATTCCCTGCTATAAAACTATCTTATGACTAAAATTGAGAACTGGAAACAACTATCAGCTACAAAGACACAGAAAAAACATGTTCAGGTGAGCAAACATGAATGATATGTATAACGGTTCAAGCTGGAAAAAAACTACCCAGAACAACAGTAGATTCATCTGGTTATACCTGCTATCATTGTTCCTCTGATTTAATGTATTCAGCATTTTAACTAAAATAATTAATACCATATAATTTTAAACATAGGATGAAATGGATCATTTTAAATGTCATGAAAATAAATAAAACCGTAAAACCTATTTCTTAACTATTTAAGCTTACTTTTGCCAAGTTACTGAAAACTAAGAAACAAGTTACTGAAAACTAAGAAATCTGCTTCATAAAATATAATAACATATTTTTAAAATAACTTTTAAATGTTTTAGTTGGCTAGTATAGGTATATGAGTTAAAAACACTTAAACAATTTAGTAAGTTAAGTTTGCTTTTTTAAAAAATGGTTTCTTGCCAATACATGGGCAACTGAAAGCTGATCTACCAAGTTTTATAAAATATACATTTAGTCAATTAAGAATAGTAATGTCCAAAGCTAAGGCAAGATTAAAATGTATATAGACTAGTAACTGTCATATTTAGGAGTTCCCAGTGACTACCAATTAAAATGTGGGACATAAACTCCATCTGTATGGCCTTTTTCCACACATGTGGAAATTTTTGTGCTTTGGATAATGAAAATTCTGGAATAAGCTATATCAAAAATCAATGTGTAGGATTAGACATGACTATCTTCATAAGAATATATTTAAGTTTTATTTACGGAAGAATCAAACACTGTAACTAGAAAAACAGTATAAAATGAGATATATTTAAATAACACTAGCAAAAATAATTAACTGGGAAGTGCAAAACTCAGTTATAAAATATAGCATTCAGTGCACTTTCTCTTTTCCAAAGGTTTTCTGAATGGCCAAACAGAATCTGTCAATCAGCAGCTATAATGCAAAAAAAATCACGTTCCAACTCATAATGTCCAGTACTTGACCAAATTAAGAAATGAGTCAAGAGAATGTCTGAATCCAGATAAATTTATGTGGGGAATCAGAATATACCATATTCAATAGCACCTAGTAGAGTCTCTCTCCCTTCCTCACAATCAATGGAGTACAGCATACCCTCACACAGAGTTCACAGGAAAATAATCTTAACTGACCATACAATTTATATTTCTAATCTGCTCTCTTTTCTGGCTGTATTAACACTCATTTGTATTTTTAAAAAACATAATTAGGCTCTTTAGAGAGTGAGACTTAGTGGCTCCCAGTCTTTTTTTTCAAGTTATAGAAAAGATTAAGAAAAGCAAGAAGTGAGAACCACTGACAAACATCAATGCTTAAATAAGTCAAAAGGAAAGGATCTCCATGATATACAGCGGAAGAAACACACTATGCAAACCAGTATGAAAAATTATTTATGCTTATCAAGTGGATGCATATCATCCATGTCCTTGAGCTTGAAAAGATTAAAAAATATAAACTGACCCTAAAAACTAAAACTTAGTTTCTTCTAAACAGTATGCAAATGTTAGAGGAGCCTAAATAAGAAGATAGATTAACACAGGTAAGAAGGCATCTTTGGTTGTAAGTCTCTGCAGACTGAGACTACGCATTTAGATTAGTAGTCATGCTCTCAACCATGACGGAACGGCCATGGAGCAAAGAAAATAATACAAGTAAGGTCTCTAAGTCACCTGGTGAGAGAGTCTTTAGGGGGGAGTGAGGATGAGAGCCAAGTTGTACAGACATCACCAGGAGATGGGGTTTAGATTTTAAGAGCAGTAAGGAAGAGTAGAGGAATAGGACACTTGAGAAGAAAGATAACTGTATAATGAAGGGAAAGCTTAAGAGAGCAAAAATAGCTAGGAGGCTGTTTTAGTAATCTAAACAGGAGAGAGAAGAGTCAAGAAAATGGAAGCAAATCTCAGCGTTGGAAAACTTTCTGAAGGACCTGGTGAAAAACCATATAGACAAAAAATTTTAACAGAAAAATCAGGAAATCAAATAATTATTTCATTTTTATTCAGCTCATTCTGTACAGACCACAATAATGTCACCTTCACTATTTCAAAATAATATCTTGTCTCAGCTGCCCAACATAAAAATGCACTTAGCATGGATACATAGCACAGTCCTTTCCTTACCAATGAGGTCTGTTGGGCCAGTCCCCAGGTTTTCTCCTCTAATCGTGACCTTGGTCCATGGTATTCCTTCATTTGGAGAGATGCCTGTCACAAGGGGGGGTTGCCGTGAACGAGACATTGTGCTCTGTTGATCAAACTGGAGATCTAGTTATAGAGATTATCTGTTAAAAGAAAAAAAAATTAGTTCCAACTGAGATAAGCATTAACTAAAAGTAAAAGAATGCTAAACATTTGGTACCAAAACATAAAAAGTATTCTTAAACATATAGTTCTGAATTTTTTAGTTGTCATTTAGTCTATCTGCCAACATCCACTGAACATTAAGTTTACTAAGGACACTAGCTTGTACTATAAGGGGCATATCAGAAAAATAATAGAGAACTAAGCCTTTGGTTCTAGGAACTTTCAGTATCATGACAGACAGAACCTACCATGACCATTTATCTCCATGCCTATCCCAGCTGAATCCCAAATATTGCTAGAAACTGGTTTACTCCCAATGTTGTTCAAGGAAGATATTCTGGGCAATTACAGTCATAAAAATTAAATGACGTTTATATTCCCAAAAGTGTACGGAATTTCACTTTATTTTTATATTATACTTAGTGTCGCAACTCTTTTTTCATGTGTTCAAATCAACATAGTAACATTTTTACAAAAATGACAGTGCAGATGTACAGGAAGAAGTGTGAAATGCAAAATGCTCTGGAGTACAGCAGAGTTGGTAAAAGTCCAGTTTCTGAGTCAAATACACCTGTGTTCAAGTCTTGGTGTTCGAACTTACTAGTTCTGCTCCAAACCTCTGTTTTCATATGTGTAAAAAGGAGGTAATAGATCCTTTCCTAAGGTTACAATTAAGATTACATAGGATAATTCTAGCAAAGCATAGGTGCCTAACATATAGGCAACCAATAAATAATAAAACCTCACTAATAAATCCTGCAGAACTCCTTAAGTGCCCAAGGCTTCAGACGCCCCAGAAGATGATGAGGATGAGGTTCAGAACAAAATAGATGGAACTTGCTAGTTAGACACCCTGGATTCTGCCTTCCCTTTGCAGTCTGGTAGAAATTAAAAGTATGGTTTCTGAAGAAACCAAGAAGAAGACAGTGTTCAGAGATAACAGGCAAATAGGAGTAATTAAGTGTCAAACTGCACAGCAAACTGTAGAACTCCTCTCTTCCTTCTCTTCATAATAAAATCTTACTACTAATCTTCTTTCCCTGGATTTTGAAAAAAACTTCTAACTCAACCTTTTCCATCTCCTGGCACACATCAACTAATACTAAAATTCCACATAATACTAAAAAAATTTTTTTGCCAATCTGATAAAAAGAAAAGGGTATAATTTTGATTCATTCACAGCAGAATGTTGTCGTTGTGTTGGCTGTTGTCATTCTGTTTATATGACAGAATCTAAGGGAAAACAGGTCAGTGCCCCTGTCAGGTACTGCATGTTTTAAAAATTCTTGTGGCACTCAAGATTATTGATTACTCTGCCTTATTATACGCAATTCATTCCCAGTAAACCAGAGTTAATTCTCCAACATACAAATCTCATCAACACCAGCCCTCATTTAAAAATAAAAATCTCCCATGAAACCCCACTGCTCAGTGGCCTACAGTGCCCACAAAATCCTTAACATTTTATTAAAACCTGTGAAAACTAGATTCTTCTACATTTCCTACTTCATACTCAGTCATCAGACACTTAGTGCAAGAGCCTGTTCACCTGTTATGAACAGCCATGTATTTTTTTATCATTATTTACTTCATTGATTTTAGAGAGAGAGGAAGGAAGGGACAGGAACATTGATCTGTTCCCGTATGTGTCCTGACCGGGGATCGAACCAGCAACCTCTGTGCTTCAGGATGACGCTCTAACCAACTGAGCCATTCAGCCAGGACCAGTCAAGTATTTTTATGCCTTTGTGATTTCCCTTATCTTGTTTCAACTAAACAGAAAGTCTAAGTTTGTTAAATCCTTACCAATATTTCAAGGTCAAGCTAAATGTTACAGTCTCTAAGAAGTCTTGCTGACTCTCCTACCATGCTTCTGCTGCATCCTTCTAACACTCACTACGCTGAACTTCAGATGCTGCACTTGTGTCTAACATACAGTGTTTAGTTAATTCAGTATCCCCCGTGCCTGTCACACAGCACCTGACACCAAAAGGTATGTCATATAATTGCTAAGAGGTCAAATAAATGTGTTTTTAAAATAAGACAAAGATAGCAGTAGAAGATAGGGACAGAGAAGATGCATTACGAATATATATATACATACACACACACACACACACACACACACACACACACACACACACTTTAAGATACTTGTAAACAATAGCATAAAAAAGAATAAAATACTCAGAAATCAGTTATGTACCTTGGTCTTAGAGAGGATTTTATGAATTTGATCCCAAAAGCAGGAGGGGAGAAGTAAAGGCAACAATAAATGAACGGGACTAGGGACAATATCAATCTAAAAAGCTTCTGCTAAGCAAAGGAAATCATGAACCAAACATAAAAAACAACTTACTGAATGAGAGAAGATATTTGCAGCTCTGACAAGGTGTTAATATTCAAAATAGAGCCTGACCAGGCGGTGGCGCAGTGAACCGAGCGTCGGGCTGGGATGCAGAAGACCCAGGTTCGAGACCCTTAGATTGCCAGCTTGAGCGCAGGTCCATCTGGTTTGAGCAAAAGCTCGCCAGCTTGGACCCAAGGTTGCTGGCTCCAGCAAGGGGTTGCTCCGTCCGCTGAAGGCCCACAGTCAAGGCACATGTGAGAAAGCAATCAATGAACAACTAAGGTGTCGCAATGGCAAAGAAAAACTAATGCTTGATGCTTCTTATCTCTCTTCGTTCCTGTCTGTCCCTATCTATCCCTCTCCCTGTAAAAACAAACAAACAAAAAAATTCAAAATAGATAAAGAACTCATACAACTCACCACCAAACAATCCAAGTAAAAAAAAAAAAAAACAGGCAGAGGACCTGAACACATGCTTCTCCCCACACACACAAAAAATAGCCAACAAATATTTGAAAAGATGCTCAACTTCATAAGCTATTAGGGGAATACAAATCAAAACTACAAAGATACCGCCTCACACCTATCAGAATGGCTATTATCAACAAAACAAGAAATGAGTGTTGGAGAGGCTGTGGAGAAAAAGGAACCCTCACTCACTGCTGATGGGGACATAAATCAGTACAGTCATGGAATACAGTTTGAAGGTTCCTCAAAAAATTAAGACTAGTGTTATCATACAACCCAGCAACCCCTTTCCTGGGTATCTACCTGAAAATTTTGAAAACATTTATTTGCATTCCTCTGTTCATTGCAGCATTATTCACAGTGGCCAAGAAATGAAAACTAAAGTGGCTTTTGATAGATGATTGAATAAAGACGACATGGTATGTACATACAATGGAATATTACCCAGCCATAAGAAATGATGGAATAGTGCCATTTGTGATTACATTCATAGATGGTTCTTGAAAATATCATGCTAAGTGAAATAAGTTAAAAAAAGTTACAAACCATATGATTTTACTTATCTGTGGGATATAAAACTGAAACTCTAGACACAGACAGCGTGGTGGTTACCAGAAGGAAGAGGGGTTAAGGGGTAGTAAAGGGCAAAGGGGATCAAATATATGGTGACGGAAGATCTGACTTTGGTGGAGGACATACAATGCAATTAACAGATCATGTATCATAGAATCATATACTTATAACCTATACAATTTTATTAACCAATGCCACCTCAATAAATTAAAAAGACATGTTTCAAAGGACACCATTTAAAAAGTAAAAAAACAACCCACAGAATAAGAGAAAATATTTGTAAATAGCGTAGTTGATAAAAGACTTGTATCTAGAATTTATAAAAAACACAACTCAATAGTAAAAAAAAAAAAATTAAATACAATTTTAAAATGGGCAAAGATTCTGAATAGTCGTTTTGCCAAAGAAGATACAAAAATATTTAATAAACAAATGAAAAGAAGTCCAATGTCATTAGTCACTGGGGAAATAAAAATCAAAACCACAATAAGGTGGCCCTGACCATTGGCTTAGTTGGTTAAGAGCGTAGTCTCAAAACAATAAGGTTGCGGGTTCGATCCCCGGTCATGGCACACATGAGAAGCAACCAAAAAATGCACAACAGAGTGGAACAACAAATGTTTCCCTTCACCCTGCCCTCTCTACCCTTTCCTCTCTCTGTTCTCTAAAAATTAATAAAAACTAAGCCCCGATCAGATAGCTCGTTTAGTTGGTGTGTCATCCCAGACTGTGGAGGTTACCAGTTTGATTTCCTGGTCAGAGTACCACAGGAGCAGTTCAATGTTGCTCTCTCTCTCCCTGACACTATCTCAAGAAAACAAAAAAACAAAATAAAATAAAAAAATAAGGTATTGCTTTATGTATACCCATAAAAGGCTGTAATCAAAAAAGAAAAAGAAGGGAAGACTGTGGGGAAATTAGAATCATTTTACACAGTTGGAGGGAATGTAAAAGTTACAATCACTCTGGAAAACAGTTTGGCAGTTCCTTACAAAGTTAACATAGAGTTACTACCTGATTCATCAGTTCCATTCTTAAGTATATATCCAAGAGAAATGAAAACTTACGTTCACATTAGAACATCCATGAATGTTCACAGGGTTACTAATTAATAGTCAAAAAGTAGAATCAACTTAACTGATAAAAGAGTAAATAAAACGTGGTACTTCCTTACAATGGAATATATTAGGCATGAAAGAAAAAGGAAACAGAAATGAAATACTCACATGCCACATAATAGGTGATTATCAAAAACATTATACTAAGTCAAAGGAGCCGACCACAAAGAACCACATATATAATTTCATTTATCTATAAATGTCTGGAATAGACAAATCTAGAGAGTCAGAAAGTAAATCAGTAGTTGCATTTCTAATGACATTTTCACAGAACTAGAACAAATCATCCTAAACCGTACACGGAACCACAAAAGACCCCAAATAGCCAAAGCAATCTTGAGAAAGAACAAGTTGGAGGTATCACACTTTACCTAATCATCAAACTATATTACAAAGCTGATGTAATCAAAACAGCCTGGTTCTGGCATAAAAGGACACATAGATCAATAGAACAGAATAGAGAGCCCAGAAATAAACTCACACCTTTATGGTCAATTAATCTATAACAACCAAGGCAAGAACATATTATAATGGAGTCAAGGTAATCTCTTCAGTAAATGGGTTGAAAAACTGGACAGATACATGTAAAGAGAGAAAAATATACAGTGATGGAAAATGATTTGACTTTTAGTGACGGGCACAAAACTCAATCAACAGTTCAAATGATATAGAAATGTTCACCTAAAATTAGTCTTATTGACCAATGCTACCCCATTAAATTTAATTTCAAAATAAAAATACTTAATAAAACAATTAAAAAATAAAGTGTTAGATTAATTTTTAATTAAATTAGACCTCTTTCTTATACCATATTAAAAAATAAACTAAAAACAGATTAGAGACCTAATTGTAAGACCTAAAATAATAAAATCCCTACAAGAAAACAAGTAATAAACTCTCTGATATTATCCTTAGCAGTATTTTTCAGGATATATCCCCTAGAACAAAGATAATATTAAAAGCAAAACTAAACAAATGGAACTACATGATACTAAAGAATTTTTGCACTAAAAAGAAAACCACTGACAAAACACCAAACTTACTGACTAGAGAACATATTTGCCAACTACATAGACTATTAAGTAAGGGATTAATATCCAAATATGAAATTTATACAGCTCAACATCAAAACAACAATCTGATTTTAAAATGGACAGAGGACATGAATAGATATTTCTCCAAAGAAGACATACAGATTTCCAACAGACCCATGAAAAGATGCTCAACATCACTAATCATCAGAAAAATGCAAACTATAACTACAATGTGATACCACCTCAGACTTGTAAGAACGGCTATTATCAATAAATCAACAAACAAGTGCTGGCGAGGCTATGGAGAAAAAGAAACCCTTGTACAATGTTGGTGGGACTATAAATTGGTGCAGCCACTATGGAAGACAGCATAAAGGTTTCTCAAAATATTAAAAATAGAACTACCATATGTCTCAGCAATTCCACTTGTGGGTATTTAGTCAAAGAAATCCAAAACACTAATTTTAAAAAAAGACATGCATCTTATGTTCATTGCAACCTATTTTTTTTATTTAAAATTATTATTTAGAAAATTAACTTTAACACGGTGACATTGATCAATAAGAGTACATAAGTTTCAGGTGAACAATTCTATAACATTTGAACCGTTGATCATTGTATACCCATCACCCAAAATCAAATCATTTGCTGTCACCTTATATTTGACCCTCTTTACACCCTTCTCCCCACCAGAAAAAGATAGAAGGTAATAACTGCTACAATGGACTTATTTTGCCATGACAAAAACAAAAATTTACATATTGCATGATTACATTTATATGAAAAGTCAAAATATGTAAACCCATAGAAACAGAGATTAGTTGTGGCTAGAGGAGGGGGGATGGAAAAGGATTGATAGTGGGTACAGAGTTTCCTTTTGGAGCAATAAAAATGTTCCACAATAAGTGTTAATATATTAATTTTGCTTCAGAAATTTTGGGAGCATTAAATTATCATTATTACCACAAACATATAAAATGAAAGGGAAAAAAGGATGCAAGAGGAAATACAGGATAACATTTTTTTAAAAAAACATTTGACACTACTAAATTCCTAATTCGTACTGATTCAAGATCAAGTAAGACAAAGGAAAACTATGGCAAGAACTGAAAACATGAGAAGAGAGGAAGGCTTTATACACTGAGCAATGCAAACTGACTTTCTTTATAGTCACACGCGGCATAACTGTGGCACCATAAGATTATAATGAAGCTGAAAATTTCCTATTACCTAGTGACAGCGTCAGCCTTTGTAACATCATAGTACAATGCATTACTGATGTGTTTGTGGTGATGCCAGTGTAAACAAATTTACTGCACTGCCAATCACATAAAATATAGCGCATACAATTATGCACAGTATGCAGTACTTGATAATAATAATAACAATTCAGTTACTGGTTTATGCATTCACTATACTAACTTATTATCATTATTTTAGAGGATAGTCTTTCTAGTTACTAAAAATGTTTGCTAAAAAACAGTGTGCTGCTTTACGCTGCCAAAGTCTCCCATATCGGTGTTTCTTGACTGCTCATTTTTCCTGTGCTTAATTTAATCTCATGTTGTTTTATAAATTTAGTTTGGCCTAAAGGTAGAGTGTTTATAAAGTCTACAGTAGTGAACAGTAATGTCCTAGGTGTTCACATACACTCATTACTCACTCCTAATGAGCAAATAATGCCAGTCCTGCAAGCTCCCTTCATTGGAAGTGCCCGACACAGGTGTGACAATTTACCTTTTCTATGTTTAATACCATGTGTTCCATTTGCCTTCAGTATTCAGTATAGTAATATGCTATACAGGTTTGTAGGCTAGAAGCAATAGCTATACCATATAGCCTATGTGTATAGTAAACTATAACATGTAAGTTTGTGCAAGTGCATTCTGTGATATCACACAAAGACAAACTTGCCTAATGACGCATTTCTCAGAACACATTCCCATCATTAAGTGCACATGACTGTACTGAAACTTAGGGTTAAAAGTAGGGAGAAAAGCAGGACAACAATAAGCTACACATATTAACTCCTCTGGAAATGTCAGTGGCCTAGACTTCTTGTTGTGAACAATCATCAATAACAGCAACTCTTTTTGAGAAAGACTTGTAGGTAAGACAGGGAAACGAAGAAACTATACTATACAAAATCCCAATTGATACTAAGTGTATACATGCTGTGGGCCAGCTGAGTTAGGCTTGCTCACGGGTTCACCCACTGCAAACACTTCACTTGATTAGTGTGTGAGCACGTGGCAGAGGCACGTGTGCACAATGTATATAAAGCTATGGGTGCTTCCCCTGGGTGGTGATTCTCCAGATTGCTCTCCCGCAACCAAGAGGTGTGGTTTTCCTTGCTCCCTTGCCCTGACTGTGAATAGCAGATTATTCTTTACTAGCTCTTTCCCTTTTGTTGTTTATTCGCTCGCCTGTCTCTGTGAGCCTCCAATAAACAGATATGGCCTGACATTTTCCGGCTCCGCAGTTTTTCTACCACCTGCTGAATCCAATGGGAACCTGCCTGGCCTTAGCCACCGACATTAAATCTGGTGCAGTGACCACGGTTCGGAGCAGATGCCTATAGAGCCGCCGACACCCTTGAAGGGTGGGATAGAGGAATGGTCGCTGTTCTCCAGCATATGGTTCCCCGTGGCTGTCCTTTTGAAGCCAAAGGCTAAGTGATTTTTACAGCCCTATGAGAGGAAAACAAGAGCTCTGTGCGAGAGGCAGCCCGAGATCAAAAGCTCCAGGATGAGATGTGAACGGAGCAGCAACAACGGCACAAGCTGGAACAGTCACTGTAGAAAGAGCTGCATATCCGAGAACTGCAAGTCAGACTGCATGTTGAGAATCAGCAAGGGCATGAACTGGAGCGAGCACCGGAGAGGGAGGCCGACCGGGTTCCAGAGTTGCATTGTGAGGTGCAGGTGGAACACCAATGGCACCTGGAACAGGAGCAATCACTGGAGAAGGAATTGCAGGTTCATGAGTTGCAGTTTGCCCTGGAAGGTGAACAGTGGCAGCAACAGCTGTTAGAGAAACAACTGCAGGTTCAGGAGCTCGAGAGTCAGTTTCATGAAGGCTGAGAGCCAGGAGGCACAGGAGACAAAGCAGGCACGGATGATGGAGCTGCATTCCTGCTGGCGGAGTGGCTCTGAGTCAGCGGAAGCAGGCATTTCTGATTTCTCCTCTTCTGAGGGAGAGGCTTGGCTGCAACTGCCGTCTACAAACACAGAACTAAGCCAGTGGTCGCCAAGAAGGTAAAATTCCAGCAGCAAAGAGTCCCTCAGGGGCAACTACAGCCTCCTCCACAGATAGTGGAGCACTATGTGATCCAGCCCTACACCTAGGCAGGGCTGTTGGGAGTAGGGGGCACAATTCAGGAAGAAACCCATAGAGCTGCTGGCAGCCTGCTTACTAAGGTTGTGGGACATAGGAGTAGATGATATCATGCTCTCCAGAACAGAGATGGAGAAATTAGCCACCATTACCACACACTCCTCCTTTAGGCAGTGTCTTCAGAACTGCCATGACAACCCAGGAAACCATACTGTATCAGAATGGGTGATGGCTGCCATTCGTACAGTCTGGCAGAATACTGGAGAACTGCCGGGGTCAGTGCGTCAGTGGTAGTGCTATAGTGCAGGGGTCGGGAACGTTTTTGGCTGAGAGAGACATGAACGCCACATATTTTAAAATGTAATTCTGTGAGAGCCATACAATATGTTTAACACTAAATACAAGTAAATGTGTGTATTTTATGTAAGACCAACACTTTTAAAGTACAATAAGTCTCTGAATTCTTTTTAATAACACTGTTATGCTGTTGCTAACCAATGATGAATAAAGTAATTCTTACCATTAATGCGACTTCTGGTGCTGCATGGTTTTGCTGATGGCTTTGTAGTCTGGTTGATACGTGGTGAGGTTAAGCTTCATGCAGGCATTGAGACTTCCATGCGTTAAACGTGATCATAGGTTGGTCTTAACGTTCTTTAGATGTGAGAAAGACTGCTCACATACATACATAGAGCCAAACATTGTCAGAACAGCAATACTCACATGCTGCAGTGTGTGGTATGTGACGGGAAGCACATTCCAAGATTTGACAATCAGCTGGTCCATGGGTTAAAGTTTTTTATTTCTCCCCACTTGTGTTTGCTGGCCAACTCTGCTTGCTGTTGTACAAGTCTTTCCAAATCTTCATTCAGTGACTTGAACTTATTCACCAACATGTCTGAGGCCTTCAGATCAGCAGCTTGTAGCTCAAAATCTCTGACGGAGACACCAGGGACGTAACTCAGGTCGGTGCTGTCCACTGCACATTCGTGTGGATGGCTGATGAACTTAAAAAGACTAGCGCACTCATGAAATTCTCCAAAGCACGCTTTGAATGACTGCAGGAGATTAGATGTGAAGCCCGCTAGCTGCTGGAGGTCCAGATGTTGAGCAGGGTCACTTGCTATGCATGCATCTTTAAACTCTCCCAGTTTTTCAAAGTGTAGTAAACGGCCTGTTTCAATGTCAGTGATGAAGAGTTCCAGCTTGTTTTCAAATGCAAAAACTGCTTGTTGAAGGGCTAAGACTGTATTTCCAATGCCTTACACTTTCACATTGAGCTGGTTTAGATGTTCAGTCATGTCCATGAGATAGCAGAACTTCAGGAGCCACTCAGTGTTAGCTAACTCAGGATAATCGACGATTTCATTTCAAGAAAAGTCCGGATTTCGCTCAGACAAGCCGCAAAACAGCTGAACTGGGTGAACATAGTGTGTCACCAACAGCATACCTTGCAATCACGCTGAACTGGGATAAATGGCTTACATCTGTTGACTCATCCAAAGCGAGAGAAAAGAATGGTGCTACATTTATGTCCTTCACTTGTGTTGCCTCAATATGATTTGCCATCATGATGGTACAATCATGAACAGTTCTTGCCAACAGAGGCATGTCTTTTATTCATTTGATTATCTTGTCTTTATCTGAAAAGTCGTCAAAAGTTCACTGGCAACATCAAGTATTAATGTTTTGGCATACTTCCCATCTGTGAATGGCTTTCCGTTTCTCACAATTGCTAAAGCCCCCAGCAAAGCTAGCCAAATTCCACTCACCTTGCTGTGTTCAAACACGGAGTTGCTGCTGACTAGCTTGCACTCTGCACAGTAGCTCTTGACATGCTTTCTTCCTGATGTCCCCCACTGGATATTTCCATGCAAATGTAATATGGCGTGTGTCAAAGTGCCGCTTTATATTTGACCATTTCATTGATGCCATTTTATCATTGCATATTAGACACATTGCAGAACCTGCTCTTTCCACAAAGGCAAATTCCTCTGTCCATTCCTGCTGAAAAGTACGATACTCGTCTTTTTTTTCTTTTAGCCATCTTCTTCGTCAAAAGAGTTTCTGCTAGCTTACTTCCTGACTTCACAACGACCCATGTACATTGCATTATCCAATAAAAATTTGGTGTTGTCCCGGAGGACAGCTATGATTGGCTCCAGCCACCTGCAACCATGAACATGAGTGGTAGGAACTGAATGGATTGTAATACATAAGAATGTTTTATATATTTAACATTATTATTTTTTTTTATTAAAGATTTGTCTGCGAGCCAGATGCGGCCATCAAAAGAGCCACATCTGGCTCGCGAGCCATAGGTTCCCGACCCCTGGTGTAGTGTATTCCAAGGAGCACCCGCGGAGACAACTGGCATTACCTGGCAGATCCAGAGAGGCACTGACATGGTGGCAAATAGAAATGATTGGACCCTTACCAAAGTCGGACAGGTACCAACATGCAGTCACATGTGTAGATACTGCCACGGGTCTGCTTGCTCCTTATCCTACCCATAACCCAGACCAAAGGGCTGTCATACATGCTAAGGACCACCTGAGTGCTGAGTATGGACAGCTGCTAGTCCTTGAAAGTGACAACGGTATCCATTTTGCAGGTTCTATGATGAGGCAATGGGCTCAAGAACTAGGAGTAGACTGAAAGTACCATGTCCCCTATCACCTACAAATTGCTGGTATCACTGAGTAGTATAATGGACTCTTAAAGCAGGGACTGCGACAGGAAGAGGGCACTAGCTCCCTTCTCCCTTACTGGATGGACACGCTGCTTGTGGACAGTATTCCGGCTTTTGAATGAGAAACCTCCATGGGAAGGGGGCAGCTCCAATGGACATGGCCCTGGACTGTACAGGCCCAACCTACGATGGGTGGCCTTGTTAGCACTGTGGGGTAGGGGGCTAGAGGTGGACCTCCAGTTAACTCTCTGGGCAACCAGCACCTGGCCACTAAGGTAGAAGTATATTATTCTTTGAGTGCTCAAGGAAAAAGCATTATGAAGGGCACCATTGTAGTTTCTTTATGGCCCATAATGAGTTCTCCCATTCTGCTACACACAGAACCAGCAGATCCTGGTGTGCAGGACAATAAGGTTTGGTATGCCTGCCCAGGACAGTCTCTGGTACCTGCTACTGTGCTGTCTGCAGACAGACCTCTGGCCTGTATTCTGCCAGAAAAGAAAGATTTTCCCCTCTTGGTGCCACTGACCACTCTATCATTTCGCCCACAGTTGTGTTTTGTAATTCTGTTGCTGTTGACTGTACTGTTTTGGTTTTTGTAATGTACCACCTCACTCCTCACCCAGGGACCATCATGGAAAAACCCTGTCATGTAGATTGTGATGTGAGCAACACTAAAGGGGTGGAACAAGGGGCAGCTGTGTTAGGCTTGCTCGCGGGTTTACCTGCTGCAAGCACTTCACTTGCATAGTGCGTGAGCACACGGCACAGGCATGTGTGCACAGCCTATATGAGGCTATGGGTGCTTCCCCTGGGCGGTGATTCTCCCAGATCGCTCTCCTGCCACCGTGAGGAGCGGTTTTCCTTGCTCTCTTGTCCTTACTGTGAACAGCAGGTTTTCCTTTGTTTATTAGGCTCTTTCCCTTTTGTTGTTTATTTGCTCACCTGTCTTTGTGAGCCTCCAATAAAATGGGTGTGGTCTAACACTTTCCAGCTCCGCAGTTTCTCTATCGTCTGCCCCAATCCAATGTGAACCTGCCTGGTCTTGGTCACCCGCATTACACGCTTACTGAAATAAAGTACTGCGCCTTCTCAACAATAATGTTTAGGAATGAAAGACGGATAAAAATCAATAACTACTGTTAAGCCATTTATAATGAAATTAGAAAAAAAGATATTGCCCTAAATTTATATTATTGCATTAAAAACAGTTTCATTTTTCTCAACTTATCAAATCTTTATGATAAAATAAGCCTATTATCACTACTGAGAAATATAATAACTACTGTAAACAGGCCATGCCAAAATCAATGCATATTCTCAAAAAAAGTCAAGAAATCAACTGTCAGATTAAATTGGTTAATTTTATCAAAAATGTTAAACATGACAGTATGTCACATAACGCTCAAATTCTTTTATATAAGCACAGTTGGATTAATGTGACCCAAATCTTGTAGAAAAACTCCCAATTTCTAAAAATACATCAACTTTGTCGCTTATCTTTAATTTTCTGCTTTACTTCTCTAGCTCTACCTCAAAAGAAACTTCTTCAAGGCCATATATCTGACATGGAGGAAGCAAAATAATCACAGCACTCAGCAGTGTCATGAACATTTCTGAGCCGAGAGGGATTCAAACAGGCAGATGCTATCCAAGTGCCTACTGGGAGAGGCCTGGCGCAGAGCTAAGACTGCATCACAGCTGTGAAGGATTGAGCAGCTCGTTGTGGAATCAAGCTTAGGAGAAACTGGGCAAAATTCCGGCATCTGAAATAAATTAAAGTAAACTGTCTTGCTCTCTCTCCTCCAGCCTGTTAGCGGCCTCTGCGCTGAGTGGAGACCACACACTCAGACCACACAGCGCCAGCCTGAACTCCTCGCACGCAACATCTACAAGCTGTCATTCTGCAGTACGGGGGTGGGGGTGGGGTGGGCGTCCTGCGGGAGGGTGGTAGAGAAAATTGGAGAGTGAGAAAAAAGAAAGGAGAAAGGGAAAACCTCCCTGAGAAAACAAGCTGGTCATGGCCTTGTGTAGCCTTAACCTGTACTCCCCATACCAATTTAGCCATTGATGAAGGATTAACAAAGCATCCATTTAACATCATTAACCTCCTAGCCATTACAGGTCAAAAGAGAGAAGTATCATTATAAAATCATTTCATTAAAATAATGAAGAAAGGCCACATTTTCTTATAATTTATAATTACTTAAATAAATGCATTTTTTTAAGATTCATATTAGTTTTAACCCATCAGCCTCTTTTCCTTTAATAAAGCACACAAGATAAATTTAAAGTGTTTCTTCAAAAGAGGTCAGAAAATTTTATTAATTTTATAATTTTCATTGTGGCACAATCTTTAATTTCCCAAAATATTTATTGGCAGAATAAAAGACAGCAAACTACTTTTTTACATAACTTCAGACTTAAAATACATATAAAAATAACTAGTGGCAATAATATTAAAGGGAAGAAAAACAGAAAATGTAACCACAAAAATAGCTTTAGAAAAATGTTTTCTAAAATTCTTAAGAAGAATTTTGCTGATTTAAATAGCAGACAAAAAATCTGAACAAACAAGTGAGCAAGTGTCTTACCTGTCAGGTCCCCAAGAGGCTCAGCTCAGCTAAGGGGATTAAGTCCAGGAGTTGGAAATATAAAAGTTATATAAAAGTTATGATTCACTGAAGACTTGGAGAACCTTCCCCAAATAGACCAAGGAAAGCCTCCTGATACTAAAACACTATTTTCTTAGATAAAGCCACAGAAACACACACACACACACACAAACACACACACACACACACACACACACACACACACACACACACGAAAATGTTTAAACTCCCAAACCCCACCTCTCCCCATGCTACTCTAACTTGCATCATGAGGGAGCAAATTAGGCTGAATCTCATGAGCCCACCCCAACCCCACTAAGTGAGAATCCATCCACATTTTAGCCATTTGTTTGCACATCAATGTTTGAGAAGCACTAGGAGACTCACCCAGTCCAGAGCCATCTTGGAGCCAAAGAACTTCAGAAAAATCTTGGTTGCAGAGCTGCCTAGTGAGTTTCAACAACAAAATCATACTCAACTAGTATCTCAGGCCACCCAGAAACATAATCGAAGTATTGAATTCACCGTATCTTCCTAGGGTCACATCACACCTAACCAAGGATAGACTTGCTTTTTGAGGCTGGGCTAAATTGGCCCCATAGGGATCTCCCAGAGAAACTGGAAAAAGGATTTTCAAGAATAGTAATTGACTTCCTTTAGTTTTCTGTAAACTCAGACCCTACTACTTCTGAGCAAGGTCAACGTTAAGTTATATCACCTCTGCCACACATTTTATAAATCTTGGGTGACAGGTCATAAACTCTTTGGTCCAGTTTTCTGTATTAATCATCTCTCTCCTGCTCCATCTCAAAAATCATGGTTAACAAAAATATAACCATGAACCAACCTGAAAGAATCCATGGGGTACAAGTTTGTACTACAAAAGACAAAGCATCCCAGCTTTCCTGGCTTTCTCTTTCCTTCGTAACTCCTACAAGCAAAATAAAAATGAAATAGCCTTGGCCGGGTAGCTCAGTTGGTTAGAGTGACATCCCAATACACCAAGATTGCTATTTGATCCCCAGTCAGGACACCTACAAGAATCAACCAATGAATGCATGAATAAGTGGAACAACAAACTGATGTTTCTCTCTCTTTCTCTCTCCTTTCTTCTCTAATATCACTAAACAAATATTAAAAATAAAACTGAAATATACTATTTTTAAATAAAAGCATAAGTATTTGTTTTAATTCACCTGGAAAACATCCAATAATTTTTTAAAAAAAATAACTGAAAAATGGCAATTTTTTTTCTTTTATCTTGGGGAGGGGGAGAGAAAAATACCTTAACTCCTGCTACAATATTATGAGGTAAGGGATAAAAGAGAATATACATGAAGTGATAAGGAAAGAATAGTGAAAGCAAGATAGTATACAAGGGAAAAGGCTGACAATTTGGCTCTCCAGAGCTCCCACATAACTGATCTGTTGCATAAATACTTGATTACCTGGCTCTTCTCTTAAAACAGCACTGGATTCCATATTAATTAGAAATGTTAGTTGAAAGTCTTCTTGTTATTCCCCAAGAACCATAAATTCTTCTGCCTCCATAGGCTAAGTTTCTTCCTAGAGAGTAACTACCTTTCACAGCCAAAAGCCATAGGTCTAAAGGTGGCTGTCCTCTGACTCATTCCACTGACTACTGATGACCCACACTCCAAAAATGAAACAGGTCAGGCCAGATCCATTTCTCCTCCACTACCACTCCCCCTAAGAAATGAAAACAAAAACCTTAAAGAAGAACACTACTTAATGGAAGACAGAAGAGTAGTTTCATGTAAAAATATAGCATTATTCACTCATCAATCTATTGCCAACAGTACCCATGTCCCTCCTTATTAGACCTGCACTGGGTGAACAAAATATTACTTCTTTATAGTTTAGGAAACATATTCTTTCAGGGGGAAAAAAATGTCTTTTATCCCCAGGACATATAACCTGGACAATATTATCAAATCAAGTTGATCTCTATCTTTGTTTAGTCCATCAAGAAGTTTGGGGAAGAACGGAGAAGAATTTTAACAGGAGAATGTGAACTCAAAGGAGGATGCTACGTCTTTACTACTGCTGTTTTTGTTTTGCTTTATTGTTCTCTGTCTCTAAGCTCTACTAACAGTATGGATTATATGAAAAGATGAGAGATTGAGAAGAATGGAAAATATTTCAAATAGATTCTGCAAAGACCAGAAGCAAGCGCTATTGAGGACAATTCTAGAAAAGTCTTTGATGGCTGGTTGAAATTAGTAAACAAATTTATAGAGGTACAAATCTAGATGCTAGGATTTTCTCCTGCTGGTTGCAGCAACTCAAGTATTAAAGAAAGTAAAGAATTGAGATGGTCAGGACTGAGAATCTGCCAGCCAGATGATACAGATGAATGATGATAAAACTGAGCATACTGGTATGATAGTGACCAAAAGACCTGGGAAAAGAGCAGGTGTAACTGAGGTAAAGGAGACTTAGAAAGATGAAAGACTGTAAGCAAAGAGTGGTAGGTTTCAGCTTTGGATTTCAGAGGTGGACCAGTTTCACGTGGAACACATCAGTCCTGCTCCTTCACCTTCAAGCATGTCTCAGGCAATTACCAGACCCCTCCCTTGTGGATCCAGCTCTCAGTGGGCTCTACTTTCTCCTTTAGTCCCTTCCAATTGTACATTTCTCTTGGGGCCTCACTATTTCCTTTGTTTCCTCATGCTGTGCTGCATTTCCTTGGCAAGTACTCCCTTTATTAAAATCTCCTTGTTTGACCATCTGGCAGGAATTCTGACTCCTGCTGACACCCTGATTTATCCAGATACTCATTACGTCAATCACATGGGGCTTTCATTAAAATTAAAGTAAAATCAAATATGCCTAGCTTTTTGTCTTTTTTATAAAAGTTAAAATCATATACCCTCCAAAATCACAGAACTCTCAAAGTGGAAAAGGCCATGAATTCATCAAAGCTTACATATAAAAATAAGGGCCAAATCTACCAAAAGCCGAATATGTAAAAAGTAGCAAAGGGAGAACGAATTCAGTGTTGCACAATAATTACTAATGCTAACTTTGTGCCAAGCAACATTCTAGGTGCCTTCTTGGATCCACCTTGTGCAGTTTATCTAATTAACTAAAATCAAGGTTTCCTGAGTCCTGGCATCCACTCTTCTTTCCATTACTAAACTGAACACCAAGATTTACTGTAAGTGGGACAAAGTAAGCAGAAGTTACTACTAAAACCAGAACCATAAATAAATTGTATGGTCCACCCTAATACTAAGTTAAAGAATGTTCATGAAGTTTTTGAGCAAACCTAATAGAATTTTTCAGGGGAGGAAACGAAAAAGCCTAATGAGTCAGTTTCAAATTCCTATGCCTGACCTTCATTCAAATCACTCCATAATTCAAAATGCTCCCACTTAACAGTCAGTGAGACTTTGTTCTTGGTGTGCTGCCCAGATGTTCACCTACCTGCCTTCCTTCTGAAAGGTCACATCCTTTCCATCAAAGCCTGACCTCCATGAAGCCTTCCCAATTACTCTACTCCAATAGAGCCTTCCCTTCTCTGAATTCCTGCTATATTCACACATAATACTACAGTTTAGTTTTTAGCTATCTTTGGGAAGGCAAAAATGCCCCTGCTGTATCTAAACTAACATCATCTTAATCCCATTTATGTACCAGGCACATGCTAAAATTATGAGATTAAAAAATGACTGAGCCTAACCCCTGTCCAGCAAAACCTTACTCTTTTGGCAGATGCCAGGAATATCTAGAGCCCCTTAACAACACAGGGATAAGACAAGCGCTAAGTGATAACAGAATTCACTGAGTTGGAAAATTTCAAAGCAGGAAAAATTCTTTAAAATAGTCTAGTTTTATATATTCTCTGACTACAGGAAAATGGACACCTGAAGCCCAAAGAGGCTAAGTAACAGGCTATAAAGCAGATGGGTGGCAGCTTTGACTATGAAGCCAAAATATGTTTTGACTCTAATTTCAGACAGACAGCTGTGTGTCCACAGCTTCAAGATTCATAATTTCTCTACAACTCTTTTAAGTTCATGTATTTATATAAATAATAATTGCTTAAAATTAACATAAACACATACTGAATCACAGGAGTATAACTGAACACCAGTACACCACTGGATTTCACCATGCACTGCAGGGGATCCACCAACACATCCCCAGGGTCTGAGAACAACCTACATTCTAGCACACTGCTTAGCAGAAAGGTCAGTGTTATTTCCCTTTCCAGTCAATTTCAAAACCCTCTAGTCAACACTGCCTAAAACTCAATCATTCAATAAACATTTAAGCTCCTATCATGTGGCAGGTGCTATACTAGTAATCATGGCTAAATAAGAAGAGCAAGCGGGAGAATGGATGAAAAATTGAAAAATTAACTGTGTAACCAGCATTTCCTAGATGACCTAATCCTGCCACTGTCTGGCAGTAGAAACTGTCCGAAGTTCTTTATGAAAAGGCTGCCTCTGCAAAGCTTTTTGTTTAGTACCAATTTCTTTTTCCCATAAGATGTATAGAACAGGCTCTCAAATATCTGTGGGTTGGACATTTAAGTTAGCAGGCTAACGACTGTCTTTTCGGAAGGGAATAGTTCAAAAATGATATTAAATATGGGAAATTAAATGCTTGACAAGAGGAAAAAAATCACTTTCTGAAACTTCCAATTGTTCCAAGTTACCCTTGGGGCGAATCTTCTCTACTTAAGAATTAAGTTTCTCTATAAACCAGAAGACAACACTGAATCAGAAAGCATACATCATTGTCTTCCTATGATTACCCTTCCAATCCAAGAGCTTGGAGCACACCAGTGACCCTTCAGCAGCTTTTGGATCTCAGTTTATCTGTTGTTATTCAGTTACACTGAGCTGGACCGGAACGTTAACAAAATATTATTACTCGTTAGAGGACCGAGCCGCGAATAAAAAATAAAATAAAAAAGATTGAGTCGCGTTAATCTGAGTTACAACCAACTTCCCGATATCGTGTATCCAAATGATTCATTAAGGGGTGGCTGGTTTTTACAGCACTTTTTTTAAAGTTTTCCTTGTAGATTTTACTCAGATTCGTGAACAAGATGATGAAACAAAACGTTCTCACGCTTATTAACCTTGAGCAATTAAACCTAGCTTGTTTGCATGTAAAGACAGGCTCTTTCGGGAGCCGTGTTTTATCAGAATGAAGACAATGTTCCCGCATCCGGGGACCGGATCCGCGGGGACGGGAAGCAGCGGCGAAGTGCGCCCGGCTGTCCCCGACCCCGAGGCGGTCCCCGTCCCCGGCTCCCACCCCCCCACCCCGAGGCGGCCCCCGCCCCGCCGGCCCCCAGCACCCTGAGGCGGTCTCGCTCCGGCAGCGGCACCCACCCGCACCAGGTGTGAACGCCCGGCGGGGACAGACGCGGGACACGCCAAGTGCAGCAGACCTATTCTCGCTAGACTCACGCGGTGACAGCGACGCGGGCCCGGGGCGCCCCCCGCGAGCACCGTCAGGCCGCGCACGGGAACCGGCGCAGCGCCCTCACCGCCCGGAGCCGCCGGCAGACCACCGGCACAGGCCGCCCGCCCGCCACTCCCACCCGCGTCTCCAGGAGCAAGCGAGCCAGCCGCCCCGCCTGTGTGCGCCTCTCGGGTAGCCCCCGGCCAGGGCCGCCGGGCTCTGAAACGTACCTCACCCTGCCACCGACCCTCCGGCCTGCTGGGACGCCGTCCCGGCCGCGCTCGCCCAGAGTTCTCGGGCGGTGGCACCGACCGCGGGCCATCCACTTCCGCCTGCTGGGAGCGCCGAGGGCGTCGATCCGCCGGGTAGCGGAGCGCTGAGTTTCGGATGGGCAGACACGAGGGGCGGGGCTAGATACTTGATGGGCGGGGTTAGGGGCGGGCGGGGCGGAGGCAGCCAGAACCACGCGCTCTCGTTGGTGATGGGAAGGAACCATCCGAGGCCCTAGCAGATGAGGTGACACACGGAAGTCACGGTGCTGTAGAAATTGTGATGGAGAAAGCCAGTCTACATCCTGAAAACCCTGAACACTGATGGTTTAAATTCAGCCAAATCAGATGCACAAAGGTGGAGGACAGATCCTAACCCTAACCCTCCTTTCAGAGTCCCGCTAGGTTGAGGGTGTCCAGTGGCATGGCAAGAGGATGCGGAATGTCACTTACGAAGCGACTGAGACAATCTGGTTAGAAAATGACTCTGGGATGAAGGAAGATCGTGCCAGGAAAATGACAAGATACTCCTCTGGTTGCTTCTATCTTATTAGCAAGAGAAACAGCATGATCATCTTGTGAAAGTGGAGAGTGAGGGGCAAGGAGAGTTTGGGGAGGAAGAATGAAATCTGTCTTGGATATCGTGGAACAATTTCCTAAGAAAAAGTGGTAAGGTTTCCAGGCTGCGCTGAAAGCTTTCTTAGCTTTAAAATGGAACCAGTCGTCATGCTTTTTGTATGTTTTGGCTGCGGTGGTGTAGGTCATTAGTAGAAAATTAATTGTAACCAAGATTGGAGGTTTACAAGGCAGAAGGAGCAGGGAGCAAAGGAGCTGAGAGTCTATGCAAAGAAATGACACAGAGAATGATGGAGTTTAAGATTGTGTGACAGGATTTTTTTAAGAGGGATTTTTCTGGTCGTTCTGGAATTAGCCACTTTAAATTAAAAAAGTGGCAGATAAGTAGGGTGATCTCAATCTGTGTGAGATAACTTTGGTTCTTGTCTGTTACCCTAGCTTAATGATCAAAATTGCCCCTTTTACTGTCAAAAGTTTCCCTGTTTGGGCAATATATGGTCACCCAAATGTCACTCCACCTTACAAAGAGAGCTCAAAACAATTGGGTTCAGACGCCTCTCTAAGATTTGGAATGAATGGATCTGAACTATGTTAGTACAAGGCATACAGGAGATCCTGCGCTTGCTGCCATTAGAGTGGAGTTGAGCATTGGGTCAGAGTTCTTGGAAGAGTTGACCTGGCATTGGGACTATATGTGATTGAGAATATGCTACCTGCTTCCAGACTAGAAGTTCCCAAAAGTAGGAGACTTGTTGGAGTGACCTGTTACAACTGACTGGAGATGCATAACAATGGTGAGGGTGTTACCACTTCTCACCCCAAGAAGTCACATGTTCACATGTGCACCACACATAGCCTTCATCTCTGGACCATCTGCATGTGTCACACCAATGCCCACTAGAGAGCATCCACAGCAGAGGGGCACCACTACCCAGGATGCTTTGACTAGCCTCTGTCCTGGGTCACCCCAGTGTTTGTACAATGGGCCTGTGAATGGAGTAGCCATAGTGGTAGGGATGGAGCAGCCTCTCAACAAGGCAGATATAGACAATGCAACCATTCCCTCCAGCAGCAGTGGCTAATGTGCAGCCCGTGCTCTTGTACCTTTCCTCAAGAAGACCAGGTAGCCACGTGGTGGCAAGCTGATTTCCAAAAATCCAGCTATATATCCTGGGTGTGGGTTTGTCTTCCTGCCTGCAGGGCTCAGGCAGGCATTGCTATCTAATTGCTCACATACTGTCTGATTTATCATTGTGACATTTCCCATAATATCATCAGGAACCAGGGACCCCCTTTAGAGTGAAAGAGATATGACAAAAGAAATTACACCACAAGATCCACTGGTTCTATCAAACATCATACACCCAGAAGCTGACCCCTAATAGAACATTAGAGTATCTAGATCCAAGTCTCCAGCCTGGGGATAACATTTTGCAGGATTGGGATGCTACTCTATGGGATGTAGTATATATTGTGGTATATATATCAGGGTACTGTGTCCCTGATAGAGTCCTGGCTCTTCTAGCTCTGCCAGGTGACACAAAGTTTCACTGAAGCTAAAGGCTTCTTCATGTGGACTCCTCATACAGGCAACAAAAAAATAAAAATTGACCCTTATCAGGAGAAAATTGGAGCAGGAAAGATTATTTCTGGAACTCAGGACACTCACTGGACATCTTTTTTATTCTTGGTGATATCAGTTAATGGACAATGCAGCATCCTTGGCCTGACAGGGTATGGTAACCAGGGCTTAGACCCTGGTCTGGGTCAAAAGGACTCAGGGACAAAGGTCTGGGCCGCTTCATCAATGAAGCAGCCTAGGCCAGTAGAATTGCTAGATGAGAGTGAGGAGAATTCAGAATGGGTGATACAAGGGAAATAATGAGAATCACCATGGCCTTAGGGCCAATTGTTATCAGGAGACCATAGCTCAATATATCAATACTAATGTATGTGTGACTGGACAACAGCGTAAAGAATGAGTAACAGGACAAACTGAACACAACACGGTATACGAAGAATGGACAGTAACAGCCAACCCTCATTTCTCTGCTGTCCCCTCTGCTCTCTGAGCTCTACTTTCTGGGAAAACTGGCACCTTTGTACTTCAGTGCTTTCTTTCTGAATCCAGAGCGAGCTGGAAGTGGTGACAAGAGTTCATTGGACCAGAAGCAGGCTTCAGCCAGACAGGCTGCCTCCCCATTGGGGTAGTTGAGAGGCATGTTCTCCAGTGTATTCCAGAGCTCCCCTTGAGACTGAGCTCCAGCACCCCCAAGAATACCTTCACAGCTCACCTTTTACTGGCATCCTTCCCTGTTCCCATCTGGCTTCCCCTTCTTCTGGTGTTTCCTGCTCTCCCCTCCCAAGTTAAATACTAGCCCTTGAAACAGTCAGGGATGGCTTCTGGGGGAATTCAGCCAAGATAGTTATTATCATAGACCAAAACAATCTTTCACTTATTATGACTCTTTATGTGTTGAATTTGCACACCTATAAGAGAAATACATCCCAAGAAAAAGAAGGTGATATTTCGTACAGATGTTTGAGTCCTGGCACTTAGCATGACTACATTTTTCTCTCCTTTACATCAGAAGACATGTCAAAGTGTGCTGCAGCATGCAATAATCAACCGTTCCAGGATCATCCATTTTAAAACACATAAAAAACGTGAGTCAAGAGACCTACCTGGCAGCAGAGATTGAAAGGGAAAAAAGTTTTTTGTGTCCCTGGCAGTGGTACCCTGCTTATGGTGAAACTAAACCCTTTTCTTATCTTCCCTTTGGTCTCAGTGACAGGCCATTTCTCAAATGAGGTGATCCTGCCATCTGAATGGCTCTTAAGGACTCACATATCTTTCCTGGATAAATTTTAAAAAACAGTAATACTGTAGTCCTGAAACAAAAACACTTAAAAGAAAAAAGAGAATCTTTTGCTAATATGAAAATCACTGGTGGCGTTTTCTTAAATTTCTGGTCTGTATTCTAAAGCTAGCTAGCAAATGTGGGTATATGCAGAGGCTAACAGAAAATAAAATAAGTACAACATTGCAGTAGTAGTTATTGAGGCAATTAAATATCATTATAGCTTTGTGTTTTTATTTCTGCCTCAGATTTAGTTTGACCTAGAAAAGATCATTTGAAGCATTAAATTTCTCTGGTTTTAGCCCTAGAAAAACACTATGACAAGCATAGTTTCCTGTTTAGATTTTTTTAAACATTAAACTGACACCCAAAGTATTTCATAGTGCATGGCATATCCGTGTGTAATGGACCATAATTAGTATGGAATCTAATCCTCAAAACAACTATAATTTACCTTGTTTTAGTGAATCATTTTACCAAAGACTGACAACTGCTTGATTTTCTGTTAACTCAGATTCTAAGCCCCTTCCTGGCAGGTTCCTGTCTTACTCATTGCTATAGATACCAGAGCTTTATACAGCAGGTAGTCAATTCACCAGCTTCTCAGTGATAGTACTAACCACAACTTTGTATATATATTATTATCTGTTTGTTTACTTTTTTTGTTGTTTTTCTCCCTCCACTAGGATATAAGCTCCTTGAGGAAAGAGACTTTGTATTGTTCACCTCTGCCTCAAACAGTAGATGCTCAATAAATAAGTGTTGAATGCACAACTAAAAATAAGAACAATAACACATGATAGTGGCAGAGTTGTGTTTGTTTCCAGTGGCATATTTCAAAATATGCTTAATGATCACGTAAGGGCACAGAAATGCAAGCAGAATTTGATATGTAAATTTTGACAATGAAGAAACAATTGAGATGTTTCTCCAAGCACCACCCAATTTTGTCATCCTTGACTGGAGTTTTTTATGGTTTAAGGCAGTGGTTCTTAACCTTTTTTGAGGTACCGAACTGTTGGGCAGATAAAATATAATATGCTCACTTTGTTAAAGATGGCGCTGCCCACATGGAAGCCCATCACCCAGGTGATATTATTTGCCCTTATGCTTGGGATGGGTGTGGGGGAAAGGCTGTAATGTAAGCAGGCCGGGTCCTTATAGCCTAAGGTTTAGTTTTAAGAGTAAGCTTTCCCCCACACCCTTGACTGATTGGATGATGTGGGGTGGTGCACTCCTGAGGAATCCCATTATGCCTCAGATGGGTGACTTTGTATCAGAGACTTTCTTGTTTGTAGATTGAATTAAGGGTTTGGATTTCTACACTATAAAGTGGGGCAGACCAGTAGCTTGCTGGCTCTTGGTTTCTGAGGTATTAGAGAGGAGAGCAGATTAAGGCCACGTGGAGGAAAGGAGGCAGCCAAGATGGCGGAATGCTGAGGAAGAAGCCAGTTTGTGCAGAGAGAAGGAGATGGGAAACAGAGGTGAATAAGTCTGGTGAGCTAGAAACCTTTTGATTCTCGGAAACTTGGATAAGTCAGTAGCTTTGTGAGCACTGAATGAGTGGGTTTTGGAGCCCAACGTGTGTTTTTGCTTGCCCGCCGAGTGCAAGCTAGAATTAAAGCTGATGGCTTACCAGTTCTTGGCTCCGTTGTTTCATTACCGACTGTCCGAATCTAATGTGAACCTGCATGGGTCAGGCGGCTGTGATGGCGGCCTCGACTACTGGCTTTACACAAACCCACCAGTTTCATATGCGCATTCTCCGAATCCTTCTTTAGTGATAAATAAGATATGATTTTTTTTTCCAAATTTAGTATTGCCGGTGCAAGACTAGAGTTGCTCAAGTTGGCACTGTATATCATGCAGATAGGACGCTAACTCCCATCCTGTTCCATGATACATGTGAATCCATGTTGTATGTATTCGTCCAACCACTTTCTTTTTTTTCTCGACATATTTAGTATGGATTAAAATATTAAGAAAGAAACCACACGACGTACAACTACAACAGCCGTTGACTACTGCGCGCACTAAATTTCCCGCAGCACTGGTTGGCCAAGCAATGTAACGTGATCCTCTGCAGCAAGTGATGGCCAAGGGGGGGGGGGGGGTCATCACGACTTTACACAAGTATGTCTTTACCTCTGCGGCAGAGGCTTCTCCGAACCCCTGAGACTGACTCATCGAACCCCTAGGGTTCGATAGAACCCAGGGTAAGAACCACTGGTTTAAGGTCATAAAAATGATTTAAAATTTTCAAGGGTTCTAACAGTTACAACTCTGTTTTGGCAATTGTCAGATTGGGCATATTGGTTAACAAAGTCCCTTATGTCACTTTATTTTCACCTTAATCTTGTTGTTATGTGATACTAGCAAATGCCTTTACGTAGCCTTCAGCATCCATGTTTCTCTACAGCTTCAGAACTCTATACAATGTCCTCAAAATAGTCAAATGTCTCCAACTTTAGAGCAAAGCAAAGCTCAGTGGTCTCCTACTAACTTGCTATCTCATATTTTATTTTCCAAAAACTGTAAGTAAAGCTGGGTCTACCTAGGAATATGATATTTTAATAGTGTTACTCCAACTGTATGGCCATCACTACCACCCAGCAGAGTGACGCAGCTGTGATGCCATCTGTGTTTATATTAGAGTGTCTCTGGCTGCGGGTCGTATCTGTAGATGGTCTGAAAGAGAACAGAGAAATTGGGAAAGTCACTGCCAGGGACATATAACAGATATGGAAACTGGAAAGAGAGGACTTGGTCAGAATGTGAAAATGACTTTTTGGTAGTGACCAGGGGAATTTCCCTACCCTGCCAGGTCTTCCCTGCTGCTACGGAGAAGGCAAGGATGACCTGCTTCTCGGTTTTCTATGGATAGGTATTTAGACTTATTTATCTTCTAAATGAAAGATTTACAATGGAGTGTAATGTAGTATTTTAATTTATTTTAAACTGCTAGGTGTTGGGGGTATTTCTGTTTGGTTTTCTTTGTGTGTTTTGTATTTTCTTTTAAAATTCTCCACTTGAAAGGTCTTCTATACCTTAGTGGGAGCAAGGCCAATTTGTACTTTATCATTAGTGTCTGCAATCATAGAAAAAGACATAGAAAATGCTACCATATTCCAAGTTTTTTTCACTCTTACCCTAATAGATGGGGTTCAGGGCCACAGACTGGCTGGCTTGCCATGTTAAACATCTGCTGTCAAGGAATATCACCCCATTTGGAGCAGAAGCAACAGTCACAGTTTATTTTTGGTAGAGAAACATGTTGCAGGCCCCTTGGTTTTTGTATAGAATTTGAATCCTGTGAACACTCCTGTATGAAGGCCTACAAACTTCCAGGAGTTCCATAGATTCCTTGCATACAATTTGTCTGCCTGGTTTCACATCTCATTTCCTTTTGTTTTAACATGACAGTTTTTATCTGAGTCTTTTCATTGCTTGGCTAACACCTTGTTTTCTCACAAACCCAATAAAAGATTTTAAACTCTCTAAAGGTAGTTTGCTTATCCTGTTTTCAACAGACTTCACTATGTTGTTGACTCAGCTGTGCTCCCCTAGAATATAGTTCCCAAAGTTGAATGGAAGTATCTGTATGCAGGATGCCTGCTCAGTGTGCCCACTGCAGCCGGATCCTGGCTTCTGATGACTGCATCCTGAAGGACTTGTCCTGCCCACCTGCACTTAGCTGCCTCTTGTAAGCATATCCTCAAACAGCTGCTGGTATTCTACTGCCGTCCAGTATGCTAGGCCAGTGCGCCAACAGGGCAGAACTCTCTTTATATTTTCTGTTGTACAAACGGATGAGGACAGCATGAAAAATTATAAGCCAAAAATAAATTCCAAGTCACCCTTTAGACAAAAGCCTGAGCCTTTGTTCTTCCTGACTGAACATTTACAACAAAAGTGATAACAATAGAGTGTAGCCAATTAATTTGAGTAAGAACTTACTTTTCTACCTCTGATGGAACTTGAGCAGTGACATACTAAAAATAAAGAATGAAAGTATTCATGGCCCCTGAATAATGAAGTGTTGATTGTATGTTGTTGGTTTAAATATAGATAGATAGATTGATTGATTGATGTAGCGAGAGATACAGTGTATCCTCACTTAAGTCCTCAATAGGTTCTTAGAAGCTATGACTTTAAGCAAAATGATGTATTATGGAACCAATTTTATCAGACGAATTGATATAAACAAGAGTTAAGTTCTTATAGCATATTTCTGGTCACAAAAACATCACCAAACTTATAAGACTCAAAATAGTTTTAATTTTAAACTTAAATAAATGGGAGCTATACACATATTTAAAGAAGATTAAAAACAAGATCATTATTTTTCAACCCACTTATTCCAGTTCAGAGGCGTGCATGGCAGAAGCCTGATCTGGCAGCTGAAGGTACAGGCAGGCCTCACATTGTACAGGACACACTTCCATCACAGGGCACATCACACACCCTGCACACACTCAGACTAGAACAGTGTAGACATGTGCACAGCTCTGGTTTGTAGGAAAAAACCAGTCCCTGGAGAAAAACCCTCATAGACGTGGGGAGAGAGTACACACTCCACAGATAGTGGCCTCAGCTAGAATCAATTTTTTTTTCTTTTTCATCAACATTATAAAGAAATGATGTTGAATGAAATTACATTATTCAAGAATCTGCTATATAGCTTAATCACACTGAGAGTTCAGAAGTCCACATTCTGGGCCAGGCCTGATTGATATCAACCCTGATCAGATGCATTCTTTGACTTCTTGAGAATTCTAGTTATCTCACTTTTCCCCCCTATTGATTTGAGAGAGAGCGAGAAAGAGGAAGGAAGGGGAAGGAAGGGAAGAGAGAGGACATCAACTCATTGTTCCACTTTGTTCTGCACTCATTGGTTGCTTCTCATATGCCCTCACCAGTGACCAAACCCACAACTTCGGTCGGGATGACTATCTACTGAGCCACCTGGCCAGGACACCAGTTATGCCATTTTTAAAAAGAAGGTGTTCAGGAGGCAGAAACTGAAAGTTACTTTAAGGTCTTCAATGCCATGACCGCCCTTTTTAGTTAACAACTATTCTGCAGTGAGTTTTGACTGAACTGCAGGACCTTCACCTCCTCAGCCCCTGCCCTGTGAACTAATTGCTTTGCTTCTTAGTCCCTGACTAGGATGGTTTTTCTACAAAAAAGCAGAAAAACAAACTATAGCAGGTTAGCTGTGAAGTAAAGTAATAAAAAGGAAAACAATATAATGTTAAGCACGTGAGTTGCATTTTCAGTTTTGTGTTTTAATTGAATTCCACTGTTCTGTAAGTAATTTCGTTTAAGCTTGGCCACACTTTTTTACATCCTGGATGTGTGGGTCTATGTTGATTTTCATAACTATTATGTTTTACATCTATTTAACACGATGCACATTCATCATGTGAAGTCTGTTGAAAACAGGATAAGCAAACTACCTTTAGAGAGTTTAAAATCTTTTATTGGGTTTGTGAGAAAACAAGGTGTTAGCCAAGCAATGAAAAGACTCAGATAAAAACTGTTATGTTAAAACAAAAAGAAATGAGATGTGAAACCAGTCAGACAAATTGTATGCAAGGAATCTATGGAACTCCTGGAAGTTTGTAGGCCTTCATACAGGAGTGTTCACAGGATTCAAATTCTATACAAAAACCAAGGGGCCTGCAACATGTTTCTCTACCGGGGTCGGGAATCTTTTTGGCTGAGAGACCCATGAAGGCCACAAATTTCAAAATGTAATTCCGTGAGAGCCATACAATATGTTTAACACTAAATACAAGTAAATGTGTGAATTTTATGTAAGACCAACACTTTTAAAGTACAATAAGTCTCTGAATTCTTTTTAATAACATTATTATGCTCTTGCTAACCAATGATGAATAAAGTACTTCTTACCATTAATGCAACTTCTGATGCTGCATGGTTTTGCTGATGGCTTTGTAGTCTGTTTGATATGTGGTGAGGTTAAGCTTCATGCAGGCATTGAGACTTCCATGCGTTAAAAGTGATCGTAGGTTGGTCTTAACATTCTTTAGATGTGAGAGAGACTGCTCACATACATACATAGAGTCAAACATTGTCAGTAGAGCAATACTCACATGCTGCAGTGACAGGAAGCACATTCCTAGTTTTGACAGTCAGTTGGTCCACAGGTTGAAGTTTTTTTATTTCCCCCCACTTGTGTTTGCTCGCCAACTCTGCTTACTGTCGTGAAAGTCTTTCCAAATCTTCATTCAGTGACTTGAACTTATTCACCTATATGTCTGAGACCTTCAGATCAGCAACTTGTATCTCAAAATCTCTGAAGGAGACACCGGGGATGTAATTCAGGTCGGTGCTGTCCACTGCACTTGAGTGGATGGCTGATGAACTTAAAAAGACGAGTGCACTTACAAAATTCTCCAAAGTGCACTTTGAGTGACTGCAGAAGATTAGATGTGAAGCCCGCTATCTGCTGGAGATCAAGATGTTGAGCAGGGTCACTTGCTATGCATGCATCATTAAACTCTCCCAGTTTTTCAAAGTGTAGTAAACAACCTGTATCAATGTCAGCGGTAAAGAGTTCCAGCTTGTTTACAAATGCAAACAGTGCTTGTTGAAGAAATAAGAATATATTTCCTATGCCTTACATTTTCACATTGAGCTGGTTCAGATGTTCAGTCATGTCCACGAGATTGTAGAACTTCAGGAGCCACTCAGTGTTAGCTAACTCAGGATGCTCGATGTCTTTCATTTCAAGAAAAGTCCAGATTTCTCTCAGACAAGCCGCAAAACAGCTGAGCACCTTCCCTCTTGACAACCAACACACATTGCTTTGTAGAAGCAGACCAGGATAATTATTGCCAACTTCATCCAGCAGTGTTTTAAACTGGCGATCATTTAAAGCTCGGGCAACAATAAAGTTGACCACCCGAATGACCAGTGACATTACCTCACCAAGCTGCTCACCACACATCTGAGCACAAAATGCTTCCTGATGTAGGATGCAGTGAAAACTTAGAATGAGTCTCTTTTCATGTTCACAAAGAAGCGATATGAATCCTCTGTTTTCCCCACCATGCACAGAGCACCATCAGTACACACCGAAATAAGTTTATCCATCAGTAGATTTCTTTTTCTTTAGCCAGCTCAGTGAAAGACTTGAATAAATCCTCCCCTCTTGTTGTCTCTTTCATAGGCAAAATAGCAAGACTTTCCTCACGTAGTGTGTCACCAAACAGCATACCTTGCAATCCCGCTAAACTGGGATAAATGGCTTACGTCTGTTGACTCATCCAAAACGAGAGAAAAGAATGGTGCTGCATTTATGTCCTTCATTTGTGTTACCTCAAGTTGATTTGCCATCATGATGGTAAGATTGTGCACAGTTCTTGCCGACAGAGGCATGTCTTTTATTTGTTTGATTATCTTGCCTTTATCCAAAAAGTCGTCAAGAAGTTCATTGGCAACATCAAGCATGAATGTTTTGGCATATTCCCCATCAGTGAATGGCTTTTCGTTTCTCACAATTGCTAAAGCACCAGCAAAGCTAGCTGAATTTCACTCACCTTGTTGGGTCCAAACACGGAGCTGCTGCTGACTAGCTTGCACTCTGCACAGTAGCTCTTGACATGCTTTCTTCCTGCTGTCTCCCGCTAGATATTTCGATGCAAATGTAGTATGGCCTGTGTCGAAGTGCCACTTTATATTTGACTGTTTCATCAATGCAATTTTATCATTGCATATTAGACACACTACAGAACCTGCTTTCTCCACAAAGGCGAATTCCTCTGTCCATTCCTGCTGAAAAGTACAATACTCCTCATCTATTTTTCTTTTAGCCACCTTATTCATCAAAAGGGTTTCTGCAATTAGCTAGCTGACTACTTGATTAAATGGAGGGAAGTTTACTTCCTGACCTTACAATGACCCGTGTATGTTACGCATTATCCAATAGAAATTTGGTGTTGTCCCAGAGGACAGCTGTGATTGGCTCCAGCCACCTGCTCCGGGTCTTGAACCTGGGTCTACTGCATCCCAGTCCAACGCTCTATCCACTGCGCTACCTTCTGGTCAGGTGAGAATGTTTTATATTTTTAACGTTATTATTATTTTTATTAAAGATTTGTCCACCAGTCAGATGCAGCCATCAAAAGAGCCACATCTGGCTCGCGAGTCATAGGTTCCCAACCCCTGGATTAGAGACTCAAATAAATGCAGAGACATGAATAATAGATTTTGTTTTAGCACATACATATGTTTTCCTTCTGATAAACAATAGCTTTTTAGGACTGTAGATTTGTAAATATTTGAGAGCAAATGGAGAAAATCTCTATGTAATTATAATTTATCTAGAGATTTGTACACAATGTTTGCTAATTTCAAATTGTGAAAGAAAATTTCAGTGATTGCTGTCAGTCCTTGCTCATCATTTTGTGTTTTAAATATGTTTAATTATGGTTGTTAGTGTCTTCCTGTTTGTAAACATGTATTGGTTAAAAGATATTTAGAGAGATGTTTTTATTCTTTAGGAAAATTTGTTTTAAATCAGAATTTATGGGCCATGTTTTCCTTGGTCATAATGCTGGAAAGAGGACATGAAATGCATTGCCGTACCAGTGTTGTCCCCCGCCACACGCCCCTAGCCCCATGGATTTTGGCATGTTTTAAGAGAAATAAAAGATAAATGATTTCTCAAAGAATTTAGAATGCTCTTCCTGAACAAGATGAGTCAGCTTCCCACATCAAACAAAGAGGAGCTTTTAGCATTTTTAGTTGGTCTTCTATATTTACAGAATTTTTGCATTGCTTTTCTTTCTTGGTTTACAATACGGTAATCCTTTCATTTAAAGATGTCTAAGCTCCAGTCAGCAGATTGTATACCGTAAATATGTGCAATTTTTTGTATATCAATTATAACTCAATAGAACTATTAATCATTTTTTAAGTGTCTAAGAAATCTGTATGTAACTGACCCTAGAGGCTGTACAAATAAAGAAAGCACTTTTAAGAAAGGTTTACTTTTTGCACATAACTAATTGCCTAGCTACTAATTCAGAGAGATCCTCTGTACATGTATGGGGCAGCAATTCAAGCTTGTGGTTCAAACAAACAAATAATGACCAATACCTTGTATATGTCAGATATTACTATTTTTTTCTACATTTCCTCTCTTGGTTTCTATAAATTAAGCTAATCAACCGCAAAGTAAAGCCATTATAATTATTATTCTTTTTGTCATATTTATTTTCCTTAAAGCATATTTTTGGATCGTGGAAGGTGATCAAGATAATGAAAAATACTGTTTTGTATATATCTTTAAAATTTATGCCCAGGTCTTATTTGATAAATATTAAAAATTAGGGCCAATACAAATTGACTGCCTCAGAGAATTTGTTAAGAGAAAACCTTTTAGCAGTAAGAAAGCAACAGCTGACACTCTAAAGAAGTTGTCTTTCCTGCTTATTTTTACAAGCATACTCTAACATTTAAATCAGCAAATTTTAAGTGGGCCCAAAGAAAGGACTGTTCTATTGGTTAGATTTATTAGAAAATATAATTATATGTAAGCAGTATTTGGGGATAGAAATAATCCCAGGCACAAAGCTGTTGGTACAACTCATCCTTTAAAAATGCAAGCATGAGTAAACTCACTACTATAAAATGGAGGTGACCCATATGTAACTTTTAAATTCTTTAATGTACTTGTTTAATGAACTTATACTGGAAAAAAAAAAAATATATATATATATATATATATATATATATATATATATATATTGTGGTTCACATGACATGCAAACATTCACATTATGGTGATCTCTGTTGGAAATATAGAAATACAGGCATTTGTGTCATATGAGAATAATTAATTAAATACACATTATTACTACTATTTTTGAAAATGACAATAGCAAATCATTCAAATGTGTTTTAATAAAAAATGCCCATTCTGACTAGAAATCTAATAACTACATGTTAAAAAGTTTTAAGTTACCAGAAATGTTACACATTTCAGGACCTTTAATGAACCTAAATAACTAGTTTAGAATACTGACCTTCCATATAAAATATAATTCTAGAATGCATGCAGTTCTGTCATGGAATCAAAGCTTTATACTTTATCCGAAGAGATTTCATATTGTCTAAGAACACAAACTAATGAAACCACAAATTAACTCGTAAATGTGAGAGCCCTTACATTTTTGAAAGTAGAAATTAGAATATTTCACATTGGAGAGTCATTTTAAGGAACTCTTCCAAGAATCCTGGCTAGGTAAGCAGCTTATTTAAGTATGAAATAACTAACTAAATACATGTAAAACACAACTTTGATATATGAAATTAGACTGAACTTTTTTAGCATATCTGTAATAATTATTAATTAAATCAATATTGGTAATGATATTTACAATTAATAGTTTTCAACTGCTGAGAAACACTTAGAAACAAACAAACAAAAATCACCCTCTTATTTAAAGTACAAAATCTATGGAAATCTGACCTGTTAAAATCTCCATTTAGTTTTGGTCCCTGACACACCCCAAGTTTTTTTCAGGACAACACAAACATAATGCATACAGAAATCCTACTTGCCAGTTCAGAAAGTGCTCATGCTTCAGGAGCAATCAGTAGATGGTGGCCAGCAGAACATTCCAGAAGACTAGAGAAAGCATTTCAGTCTATGGGTGATGGTAGTGACAAACATCAACTTTTTATTCCTTTTGCATACAACATTCACCTTAGATTCATAGGGATGGATTATATCCTGTGGCTTTTTGTTTCCTGAAAATCACATTTCCATAGTGAGGAGAAAGCATTGTCACAAAACCAGAAATGGCTGGCACCAGACAAGTGAGAACTCTAAGCTAACTAAGCAAAATTTAAAAAGAAAAATATTAAGCAGAAGTGGACAGAAGAGAAAGTTGAGTTTATAGATTGACTGATTTCTCCTTTGCTTCCTGCTTCTCTTTCTCCTTTCTGCTATTCATTTTAATTTTTGAACAGAAAAAATGATTCTGAGAAAAATTAGAGTTCTTTTTATTTATAAGTAACAAGTAATATCAGTACCTTGTCATTTTAGCTTTCACTCATGTTTAAACTAAATGCAGTAGCAGATTAAGGCAGCCCCCACAAAACTGCACAAAAACGTCCCCTCCTCAAGGGGCCTCCCTCTTTAGTCCAAAGGCTTGCTGTGGTCAGACCAGTAGTAGACACCATGGATCAGTGCCCACCACTGCCTGCCACACACACGTGCACGTAAGAAAATGTTGAAAACGAAATTTGGAGGTAGCAGCCACTGAAAAGTGTTGCAGTGGGGTGAGTGAGGGTGGTCCCACTGGGAATCACATTCCAGATGGTGGGTGTGAAGAACTGGGAGGAGTGGCTGTGGGGATTTGAGGACTTTTGAATGTTTAGATTCCATTTTGTTTTAGCCCTGTTTTAACCCAATTTGCATCATCCTGTCTCATCAATCACAGTTTAAATATTTATTTTCCCAACATCTCTTTCATCTTTAATGTAAATTGAGGTCCTCGGCAGAATTCTATGTAAAAAAAGAATTCTGAGAGCAGCATCCGAATTTTTTTTTTTTTTAATTCTCTGATTTACACATTTTTCTTTTGTGGATAACCTACTCTTTATAGGAAGATTGTACACTGGTACTTTGCTTTCAATAGCTCTGGAGATCATTTGTGACTTGTACAACTGGAAAACTATGTTTGGGGGTTGCTAGCCACAATGCCTCTTCTCTCCAAGTCTTGAAGTGAGTGGGCAGTCTATACTGGCAAATCCTTAAGCCTGAAGGTACCTTGTTCTCTTAGCTGTATCACCTCTTTTTGCCTTTATTACGAGAAAGTGTTCAAAAGAACCAGCTTATTTTCTCAAGCAAAAGAAACCAGGAACTTCATGCTCTGGATAAACTAATTTAAATCAAGTGAGTTGTCAGTTGTTTACAGTAGAATGTCAGATGTAGAGAACCAATACATAGATCCAATAATTCTGTTATCCAACATTATACATATACCTCAATTTCCCATCTAAAGTCATTAAGTTTCAAGAAATAAAAGATGAGAAATTAAGAAATACTTAACGCTTTTGTGAATTTTGTTTTGAGCTTACCGACTGGCAACCTTGTCCCACCTCTGTTTACTCTGCAGATAATGGCCTATCCTGTTATAGAAATCCTCCAGCCCAGATCTTCTATTTTTATTGTGAATTGTTTTGAAATTTTAGGCATTCATTTCTTTTGAGCAATGCCTAGATTTGTCTGTGACTTGTGTCTGTGCACAAGTTGGAACTCACACCCTGGAGTCACACATCTAAAAGGCAATGGCAGCTGTGCACACACAGGAAAGGTAAGTCCAAAGGGGTAGTTTTGTTTTCGCTTGTTCTGGGAAGCATATTGCTTTTACAGATATTTTAATTGTGGTTTGATGTCTAGGGAAGAAATTATCACTCACACTAAAACTTATCATTAATGCTCAGAAAATGGAAATAATACTAGAAAATATTAAGAATATGTAAAAATTTTAATTTTTGAGACTTTGTACAAATAGTAAAAACATGTCTTTTCCCATATTTGTTCAGACTTAATGACAAAAAGCAAGCCTCCAAATGTACTATACATCAGCTGACATTTATTTCCTAAGGTATAATGAAACATAACAAGACAGATACATGAAGAAGCTCACTATTAGGAAAGGAATGATATGAATATGAATAGTGTTATATTTCTTTAAATATTTTATTTTTAAAAAGTCAAATTTTAAAAAAGTACTAAATAAAATATGTTTGTATTTACCAAGTTAATGAATGCCTACTAGCTTATTTTCTAAATTGTTCAGTTATATATGTTGGAAAAATACTTTTGCAGTAATCTTAAAGTGTTACCAATATAATACTCACAGCATATCTTCAAGTACATAATCAGTGTCATGTGAAAAGCCATAATTTTATGATTCAGCTTACATCTGTATATATCCAAAATAAGTACTTCAGCAATACTTGCATAGCACAGCAGACTTTTTCTTCTTTCACATCCTTAATTTAAAAACAAAATGTATGTGGAAAAGAAATTCTATTTATGAATTATAGTAAGGCATTCATAAATTTTTTTACTCAAGAAGTCAGATTAATTTCATGTACTTGTATCTTATGTAAAGATATGATTTGTATAATTTTCATTTGTGTCAGTTTATAAAAACTGACTCAGAATTGCTATTTAATACCATTAATTATTTAATTAAAATGAATAATGAATTATTTTTAATTTCCTAAATCAGTTGCCTAAATTAAATGGGACAGATTTTTTTTAAAATTTAATTTTAGCTCACAGCCATGGCAACCTTTGCTCCACAGAAAGATCTTAATCATTTTTCCATCTTGAGGCAAATCAATGTACAATTAGTGTACCCATTAACTACACCAATGACAGAAATTCATGTCAACCAAGGGAAGGTGGCTCTCAAGATTAAAAAAAAAAAAAACAACCAAAAAAACAAGACTCAGTCCTATTTTAAAGTTACAAAATTGGAAATGTATTTGCCTCTCAGTTAACACTTTTTCAGGAAGTTGAATGAAAATAATTCTTTGGTAACAAACTCTATTTAATTTATATGTATATTTTCAGCCATTCTAAATCTTTCGATATAGTTCATGCAAAAATATGAGATGTTAAAAAATTATCTTTCACTATGTCCTTAGTTCACAAGTAAAATATGGACATATCCAGGATGAAATCAAAAGTCAATTTTAAGGTATAAATTTTATAAGCCATGTGTATACATTTAATTTTTGCTAGAATTGTGTTTTACATAAATTCACTGAAATATAGTCCTCTTTGAATGTTAGGCACTACAAACTTTACAGCAGCAGTACAGCAGAGATTATTAGAACAACATGGTATAACATCTTGATAAAATTAAATATTTCACTGTTAGCTTTCATAATCCTACAGAAAAATGTGCGTGCAACACATGAGGCTATGAATTGTATAAAATCCCAGTGCTACAGTATGGTGAAGCAAGCTCTTTTTAAAATATATTAATCTGACAGAATATTTAAGCCTTAAATCTTCACTTTATGAAGATTTAGATATGACAGTCAATTGTTGATTTTTGCCAAATAATTTTTAATGTTACCTCCTATTTATCTTTTTATTTTTTAGAGTAACTGAGCACAACATTATGTTTTCTCTTTTTTTCAAGGTGAAAGTAAACCTGTATTTTTAGTTTCATGAAAAACAGGCACTTCTGATGATAGCTTACATTTAGTTACAATCTGCAAAGACAGTACTGCAAATTCAAAGCCAGGGTGCAGCCTGCCGACACAGGCTGACTTTACTTCTGATTGTCCTAGTTTGAAATTGAAACTCTGCACTGCTGAGAAAATGCCATGAAAATATAACCAACTGCATTCCAGAAAAATAAATAAGCAAGGCCACCCAAATTTTCAATTAGTGCTCCTGCAGAATGCAGGAAATGGCAAAAGATCCGTCCAAGGTGCCCTAGGCTGGGTCGTGGACAGGGAGCAGTCACAGGAAGGTTGGAAAGGGGAACACAAGCACAATGTGAAGATGGCCGGTCTCCAAGGAAAACTGCGTACTAATAGACTAGTATTGACTGAAACAGACCTGTGGGTATTACATCCTGACTAAACTTACTGCTAAGCTTCAAGATCTGAATGTTTAATGGTGAAGTAACACTTGAAAGTTCTCGTGGTGTTACATATTTTATATCATAAGCTTACTAAACATTCTCAGTATCACCTATATATGGGTTTTTAGCCACCAGAAGGAGCAATATTCTGAACAGTTGGTGAAAACTATAAAATGCTTTTGATTTAAAGGCCTAAGGAATACTTGTATTCTACTTGATGGTGTTGCTTGCTAATATACCATGACCAGAGGGGAAGGGGAAGAGCCACTGGTCAGAAGGCAGAAAGGAATGTTGTTGTCCTCCTTCCCAAAGTGAGAGCCAGTCCTCTCCAAAGTCAGCAAGATATGCAAGAATACAGATTTCTGAGAAAAGTATAAAGTTATGGTTTAGACACTACTGTCCTTGAATGTCTTTTTCTGAAATGCTCAAATTACTAATTGAAAGGTAATATTTGAAAACCAAAAAAAAAGAAAAGAGAGTAAACAAGGGTCTTCCATAGCCAGACTCCTGCTTTCACTTGCTTTCTGTTTCACTTCTCAAATCTTTACTACAGTGTTTGGAGTTTTACAGCTTATCATGTTGAAGTTAGTTAAGAAAAAAAAGCGTTAGTTATTCAGCGACACAATGTTGGTTGAGCTTACAAAACAGCTCCCATTATTTTGGATGGATTTTATCTGTGTTGTGGGTTATTAGTTTTTTTCATTTCAAACTACATTTAGTTCTTTAATCAGCTTCACAGTGCATTGATTTAAAAGTAAATCTACACATTTGATTTATTTGCTCAACCACGAAGTGAAATAATTGAAGAGCTACTGTGGACTACAACTGTGAAAATAAGAAATACTCACAGGTGCTCTTGCCAAGCTACAGTTATGAGGGCAGAAGAATGATATGGGTAAGTAGCAGAGAACTATCCATCACGCTGGCTGAAGATTAAACATGAAATTCAAATTACATATTGTAGTTACTTAAATAACAATGCTTTGTATTTGCTGTAAGTGTAGAACTTTTTATTTTTTAATGAGAGTTTTTTCATCACTTCATGAAAACAGAATTAATGGGAAAAAAAGCACTTTTTTTTTCTTCTTAGCTGATTCCTTCTAGTTGAGAGCATTTTCTTGGCAAATCAACTATCAACTTTTTTGTTAGGTTCTAAAGGCTATCATTTCCTTTTCTCAAAAAAAGCAGGAATTTCAATTTTTATCCAATGCTGCAGCATTTCCTATCATTGAATTCTAACAGTTTGGGAGTGTGTTCTTCACCTCGTCTTCCTATACAAAATAAGAAACAGAAGAATAAAACCAAACCTCTTTCCATTTGCAATAGTTCCAAAAATATGTCTTAGATGAGTGAATTAAGTAATTTTCAGCCCTAATGTAATCCAGAACAGCAGCCTGTCCTAATATATGCATTCAGCCACAGAACTGCTCTTAGAGAGATTAACCAGGAACTGGAGCCTTCCCAGCCTTGGGTTTCAGTTTGCCGTCCGTGGTGCTTTCCTGTGCTGTTTTCATTCTCCTCCTTATTTCTCTCCCTTCTCAACAGCACTCTACACTTTTCAGCCAGGGAACCTACTTCCAGCACATTATCTAATGAATTTGCCCTAAAGTGTAAGTTACTCATAGGGTTTAACTTATTCATGCAATACATGTTTTGAAGCACCACACTTGGTGTGAGGACTCTGAAAAGTATAGAAATAATATTGGCATTTACACTTTGGATAAGATACCAAAACAAATAACCATAATGCAGGCTGTGGGCTTTATTGCAGAGTTGGAAGGCACCTTGACACCATATAAAGCAAATCTCTGATTTTATAGATAAAAAAGTTAAGACTTAGAACCAGACAATTGACATGACTATGTTTCCACTAAAATTTAATAAGAACCCTCTGGTATAGTGTTTTTCTGGATTGCTTCAATAGCTAAACCTTTCTCACATGGTGTAGTAAATGAAATTATTGTTTAAAATATTTACTGCTCCTCCTACAGGCTATTTCCTCTGAAGGAATTACATACCTTTATCTCACTGATGTCAGTCTTAGCCATAGACATTTTTTGACAGTGGAATAGGAACAGAACAGACCTGTGCTTGAAAAGCCATCATGTAGTCTGTCACCTTCTTTTCTCTCTTTTTATGACATGGGCATTGTTCATAATAAAGAGCCACTTCTTCAGCCTCAGTCTTGGAAGAAAGAATGAATGGAGCAGACCCACAGCTGAGATGGATGTCATTGCTGAGAGATGTGCACTGAGAGAGGAACCTCTGTTTTTGTTTTTGTTTTTACCACAAACAAATAAATGACTTTAAATAGCATCAAATTTGAATAGAAATTCAGATACTTTTTTTTTTCAGGGACTCAGAGATTCAGAGAGAGGGATGGATAGGGACAGACAGACAGAGAACCTCTGTTGTTTTAAACCCTGAGACTGAGACTGCAGAGTTGCTTGTTACTGTAGCAATACACATCATCAGCCAATCGATACATTGTATTTTTTATTTTATATTAAGATAAAAAGTGAATTCATGTAGGACTAATGCCCACACAAAGTTCCAGGGCTTCATGGGACAGTCTTAGCTCTTTGGAGGCCCAGCCTAAGTGGAGAACAGCGTATCAGGAGAGCTATGGCTCCTGCTTTGCAGTGGTAACCTGGTCCATGTATACCCTGATGTATTTATATTTGACTTAATTTTTCAGAAATGTCAGCTTAGCTGTCACGAGAGAAAGAGATTCTTGGGGGGGGGGGGAGTGAATGAAAAAGGTGAGCTTTCTCCCTTTGGTAATTTCAGGTAGCCATGTGTTCTTGAAAGCAAAAATCAGAAAAAATTGCTATAAGTCTAGAAACGATCTATTTATAAGGCAGTAGTAAGGCAGATCCAGAGCATATTCAGCTTAGTGTATCATGAAAGTCTCTTTGGAGGAAGCAGTTTCTCTACTGGACTTTGAAGAATGAGTAGGAATTCAATCTTCAGAGTTGGCAGAAAACCGTTTGCCCCACAAGTTCATTCTGATCAGATACAGCACTGTTGGAAGGCCTCAAATGTTTCAGAAAATATGGTTCCCTCTTTCGGAACAAATGTTTAACTCAAAGAATGAATATTTAGCAGATTAGAACAACAGTTTTATTTGTTTTGTTTGTTTGTTTGTTTAAATGGCCACAAGATGTTCTGAAATTTAATCGCTTACGGCATCTTGCTTAGTTTGATTTCTCTGCTTTTGTTTCTGTGTTCTCTACTCTAAACACTGAGCTACTTGAGGGCAGGGGTAGTATTTTGCCAAGCTGTTTCCCTGAAATTTACTACAGTTCTTGATACAAATGAACAAGCCACACATACTTATTGAAGAATAAATAAATAAATGTTGAAGGCCTTTCCCTTTCTGACATGTAGAATATATGCACACTTTATGAAGTGAAAGAATTCTATGCCTGTCTTTAACATGTAGAAAAACAAATCAGAATCACTGTCAAGAATTGCCCAAAATTTATAATGACCATTCTTAAACCACAAGTCAAATGTCTTCTTTTCTTAAAGACTGTAATGCACAGTGATGCCATGAATCTTCCTATTTTATATGTAACCATGTGTGCTTTTATGAATCCATTTGTAACCAAAATTTTTAAAAAGTGGAAATAAGCAATTTCTATTTGTCTCTTGAAATTGAAGTAAAATCCACAGCTTTATTTCAGGTCAATGTTTAAAAACTGACAGTCACAACTATCTGAATTTCTGGTCCTGCCTCAGCTCATTCTGGAATCTATTGTACTTATCTGAATCATACAGCTATGATGCTTAGAAACCAGGGACAGCTATTCATTGGAAGGATGTGCTCTTCTGAGAACATCTCTTTGCTGAGAACAGTATGCAGCTGGTGGGCATTACCAGGGTCATGGTAACATTAAAAAACCCACAAGAGTTAGGGCGCCATGACTGTCTAGTCCAGTGGTCGGCAAACTGCGGCTTGCGAGCCACATGTGGCAAACTGCGGCTTGCGAGCCACATGTGGCTCTTTGGTCCCTTGAGTGTAGCTCTTCCACAAAATACCACATGTGGGAGCTATCTCGATAAGGAATGTACCTGCCTATAGAGTTTAAGTTTAAAATATTTGGCTCTCACCTGACCGGGTGGTGGCACAGTGGATAGAGCCTCGGACTGGGATGCGGAAGACTCAGGTTTGAGACCCCGAGGTCGCCAGCTTGAGCACGGGCCCATCTGGCTTCAGCAAAAGCTTGCCAGCTTGGACCCAAGGTCACTGGCTCCAGCAAGGGGTTACTCGGTCTGCTGAAGGCCCACGGTCAAGGCACATATGAGAAAGCAATCAATGAACAACTATGGTGTCGCAACAAAAAACTGATGATTGATGTTTCTCATCTCTCTCCATTCCTGTCTGTCTGTCCCTGTCTATCCCTCTCTCTGACTCTCTCTCTGTCCCTGTAAAAAAAAAAAAATGGTTATCAAAAGAAATTTCAGTCGTTGTACTGTTGATATTTGGCTCTGTTGACTAATGAGTTTGCCGACCACTGACTAATATATATAGATTTTTAAGAGACAATAAATTTATTAGCATAAAATGGGCTAGAATGATTTATGTAAGCAAAATAAATAGACACTGTATACATGTCTATTGTTGCTCTCATCTTTGGATTAGTGTGAATAAACATTGTGCTGTGCTGTCTTGGGCAAGTGAGCCATTCACTGTAAGCTTCAGTTTTCTAACGTGCTTAATGGAAATAATTTTTTCTATTTCCCAGCATTGTGGTGCCTGGCACAAAGCAGATGTGCCTTAAAATATTTGTTTCCTTCTCTGTGCCATCATAAGTATGTGTCATGCAACAATATGATAAATTATTGCTGTTTTGATAATTACTGTATTTGGTAAATACAAAAATCCATCAGGTACTTCTGTTTGCAAGATAGTTGGCTCAGTGCTAATTGTACACTGGTACAGTGCTCATTGAGCGTTTTCTTTTTTCTTCCTTGCCCTTAAACCTCCTCCCTCCCATCATCCTCTCAATGAAATACAAACCCAAACCTAGCCTATTTTGAGGTTGTGGCACATGGCCACCTTTAATGTAGCAATCCACTCTGAATTTAGATTTGTCACCATTTTCCTTAGAGGGGAATGAGAGAGAAAATGAATTTAATTTAGTATAGAATAATAAACATTTCTGGGTGCTGGAAACATCTGTGGTGTTTTAAGAGCTGTTATCATTAATCAGTCAAGCATGTTTACCCAGACCCGTGATTGCTTAGGAACCTGAACCACATGCCCTCTGTCCCTCAATGAGAGACGGCCACTAAAACCTGAAGCAAAGGGTACATGTTCCCAGTAATCATTATATGTCTTTACATACTCATGAATGTGGCCTCTTTCATGGCTAAAAGGTGACAAAAACCAGTAGTTCAGAATATTGTAAACCACTACTCATACCATGGCTACCTTGTGGCTATAGATTGTTGGCCAAGGCATTTTCTTATAGTTCTGCTTTTTCATAGTTTACTCTATTATAATTTTGAGATGCAGCATCTTCTGCATGAATTCTCTTTATCCTATCTGTAAAATAGCCATGATAATTATCATCATTAGCTAGTTCTTACCACATAAAAGGAAGCATGACATTTGCCAGGGAAGAGAACACATTCAGGACTCAGGAAGGTATGGCTGACTTACAGTGTCCATAACCTAATCTTGGAATGGGTGGTGGTTAAGGGGGTGGGAAAGCTAGGGAGTGTGTCTCTTGAGTGTGCTCCTTCAGTGTACAAAAGACACTTTCCTAAACACTATGGAGAAAAAGAAGCCCAACACAGAAAGCATAAAACCTTAAATATAGGCAGGTGTACTTTTTAGAACAGAATTTGGCCTCTAATAAATATATATGTATGTCAGTAAGTATTTTTCATGAATTAAGCAAGTAAATGAATTTGGTGCTGTTTACTGCAATAGAGAAGACTGGAGAAAGTTTTGAAAAAGAATCAGGAATTATATTTTAGAAGTATCGTCAAAGATGTTCATTATATTTCTGCCCAGACGTGTCAGACGGGACATCAGAATCTAAAATTGCCAGGGAAAGGTCAGAGCTAGAGATTAGATTTGATCTTTAAAAGAAGCAAGGGTCTTAAATGAGATAATGAATATGGAGAGGGTGGGGAAAGGAGAAGGAGCCACAAGTACAGTGTGTCCGTAAAGTCATGGTGCACTTTTGACCGGTCACAGGAAAACAACAAAAGATGATAGAAATGTGAAATCTGCACCAAAAAAAGGAAAACTCTCCCAGTTTCATACCTATTCCGTGCAGTTCGATGTGGGCTCCATTTGTTGCCCTACACAGATCCAAACGATAGTGAAGTTCTTGCCACACATGGGTAAGGACGTCTGGTGTTAACAGAGTAAATAACGTCTGTGATTCTCTGTTTTAAGTGATTAATGTCGTTGATACGTTCAATGTACACATGTTGCTTCACATAACCCCAAAAGTAAAAGTCTAAGGGTATCAGATCTGGGATTCATGGTTGCTATGACTTGACAGAACCCCTGCCTATCCACCGCCAGAGGAATGTTTTATCTAGAAACTCACAAATAATGGTGGCATAGTGTGGAGGAGCATCGTCCTATTGAAAGATGACACCTTCTGGAAATTGTGGCACTGCATACAATTCCAACATATCAAGATAGGTGTTCGTCGTCACAGACTGCTCCGCGAAAAAATACAAGCCTATCACCTTATCATGCATCAGGCCACACCACATGTTCACTTTAGGGGTGTTACGTTTGTACTCAACGTAGGCATGAGGATGTTCAGCAGCCCATATTCGGATGTTATGGCGCTGAACATGTCCACAGATATGGAAGGTCGCCTCATCGCTAAACACAATCTTCTGCAAAAATCTTGCATCATTGTCAATCTCATGAAGCATATCCGTAGTAAACACGCATCATATGGGTCTATCTGCCGGTTTGATAGTGTGCAACAGCCACAATTTGTACCCCGTAAAACACAGACGTTTCTTTAACACCTTATGAACTGTAGTCTTGCTTAGGTGTAATTGTCGAGCACACACACGCACAGATATTTTACGGCTCTTTAGGTAGCTATCCCGTATAGCATCTACAGACTCGTCACTGACTGATGGCCTACCTGAATGGGGTTTTTCCACCAAACTGCCGGTTTCCTTCAACTGCTTATCCCACCGAGTAATGTTATTCCTATGTGGTGGTGCTTCGTTATAAATGCGCCGATATTCACGTTGCACTTTGGTCAAGAATTCGAATTTAGCGAGCCACAGAACACACTGAACTTTCCTCTGTACCGTCCACATCTCGACTGGCATGGCCGTGGGCAGCTCCACTGTATACATGGTGTTACGTCATCATCTGCACATGCGCGCATGCTGTCACATCATCCTACCAAAACTGGGAGGGTTTTCCTTTTATTTGGTGCAGATTTCACATTTCTATCATATTTTGTTGCTTTCCTGTGATGAGTCAAAGTACACCATGACTTTACAGACACACTGTAGAAATAAGAAGAAAAAGGCAGTAGTATTGGAGGAAAATAAGAATGCATTTTCTAAGAGAAATAGTGCTTCAAGAAGGAGGTGTGGTCAGCTGTGTCAGTTCTTACTGAAATGTCAAGCTGAGTGGGTTTTGAAGCTTGACTTTGGGGTGTGGTGAATGGAGGTAACTGGCAACTTGGATAGAAGGGACTTCAGTGTCATGGTGAGGTCAGAGCCCACCTGAACTGAGCCATGGAGAAGAAGGAGCTGAGGAAGTGCAGACTGCCTGGCAAAAGACAATATCCAGGCACAAGCTCCAGACCTTTTGTGACCATCCTGCCTGGTTCTAGGCAAGCTTGAGCTCTTCAAACTCTTAACCTTTAGGACATCACTCATGTGAGGACCATTGTGTTCTCAGTTCTTTTTCAGTCATTTCATGACTGAGAAGCCACAATGATGGCTCTGCTGCTGAAACTAGTGGAGCTGATGGACACACGTCTCTACACTAAGCGACACAAAAAAATCTGTGGGTGTAATTTGGAAGTTGAGGGGTTCTGTGTTCTAAAACCAACCTAAAAATTATGCTCTTCCAGTAATATAAAGTTTTCCTGCCTTTTAAATTGAGTATAATGTACTTAATATGAAAAATAACTTAATATGAAAAATAACTTAATATGAAAAATAATATGAAAAAAATAAGAAATCTATAATAGCAATGGAGAACAACTAGACAAATCATATACTTTTGGAGTTCATCAATGATGTTTCTTAGTCTAAACAGGTCTTCTTTCCTACTATGAAACAAATTGTATCTGCTACAAATTCATATGATGAAACCCTAACTCTACATGTGACTGTATTTAGATAGGACCTTTAAGCAGGTAATTAAGGTTAAAGAGGTCATAGGGTAGGGTCCTAATCTGATAGGACTGGTGTTCTTAAAAGAAGACACATAGACACACACACACACACACACACACACACACACACACACACACACCACAAGACACAGTGAGAATATAGTTATCTGCCAGTCAAGGAGAAAGGTCTCAGAAAAAATCAACCCCGCTGATACCTTGGTCATGAACTTTCAGCTTCCAAAGCTATGAAAAATAAATTTCTGTTGTTTAAGCAGCTTAGCCTTCAGTATTTTTTTGGTGTTTTGTGCCTCTTTGGTACAGGTAGCCTTAGCAAGGTGAGACAGCACCATCTCTCCCCATCTAGCCAATCAATTCCGTTATAGTATCTCTTGAATTTATTCACTGTTTACCAAACCCACTGCTGGGTATCTACTTTTATTATGTCCTTCCTGGGCAATTAAAATAGTCTTTGTATCATTCTCATGTCTGCCCTAATCAGTATAACCTTCTTACTCTGTCCAATTATTCTCAGGGACCAGAGCCAGAAATAGAATTGAAGTCAGAATTTCTCTTTAAGACACTTCCAGCCCTGGCCAGTTGGCCCAGCATGTGGAAGTCTCAGGTTCGACTCCTGGTCAGGAAAAAGAGGAGAAGTGACCATCTGCTTCTCCACCCTTCCCCTTCTTCTTTCTCTCTATCTCTTTTTTCCCCTCCTGCAGCCAAGGCTCCGGGAGCAAAGTTGGCCTGGACACTGAGGACGGCTCCATGACCTCTGCCTCAGGCGCTAGAATGGCTCTGGTTGCAATGGAGCAATGCCTCAGATGGGCAGAGCATCACCTCCTGGTGGGCATGCCGGGTGGATCCTGATCACGCACATGCGAGAGTCTGTCTCTCTGCCTCCCCACTTCTTATCCCTTCAGAAAAATACAAAAAAAAAAAAAAAAAAGACACTTCTAGTATTGGGGAACTGGAGGAAATCTGAAAAGGATGCTCAGGGGAAGGGCAGGCTCTGAAGCAGCGCATATGTCCCTGGGAAGAAGAAGAAAGCCATTAACCCAGAGACATGCTGGGAAAGGGACAATCCATGGCAGCTGTAACAAGTGGTTTAGCCATTTTGCCTGTTACAAGCTGAGGTATTTGTTCATTTATTAATTTGTTAAACGTGCTATGTAATAAGTACTTGGCTCCCAAAATCCAATGGTGAACAAGAAATCAGTGACTTTGTTAAGCTAACATTTTGGTGGGTGGAACAACATACACATAAAAAATTTAAGATGAGGAAAGATGCTATGATGATTATGGAAAAGGTCATGGGTTGGTGCAAAGGGCTATTTTTGACAGAGCAATCAGAGAAGTAGGCAGGAGATGTGATGATATCAATGATGTACCTGGGGTATGAAAAATGAGAAGGAACTAGCAAAACAGAGGGAAGTACATGCCAAGCAGAGGAAACGGCTACTAACAAAGTAGATAAGATGGATAAAACACAAAGAGAGATGTGAATGAAATTTAGATAAAGAGGTTTGGCAACAGATGATGTAGTTTAGTTTCTTATTGGCCGTGTGTGTGTGTGTGTGTGTGTGTGTGTGTGTGTGTGTGTGTGTGTGTGTTGGGGGTGGGGGTGGAGGTGGTATTGGGCTTTCTTCTAATTCAAGTGGGCAGTCATAGGAGGGTGGTAAATGGAGATGATAAGATTGCACCTATATGTTCAAAGGTGATTGTGGCTGCTATGGAGATAAACTGCTGAAGGTAGGTCAAGCGGAAGTGGGTTAGAGTACTGCAGGGCCTCGGGTTAGAGATGATGATGCTTTGCACTAGGGCTCTGGCAGTAGAAACAGGGAGGAGATGTGGGGTGAGGTAAGCTTGTGAGGAAAAAAAGAGGAGGGAATGATAATAGTACAATGAACTGAAAAGTGTAAGCAGTGTTAGTGGAATGAATCCAGAGCTGTGATTTACTTCTCTTAACTTTGAGGTACTTTATTAGACTTGAAAGAAAGGGGGTGACTGCTCAAATACCACTTGGGAAGTAAAAGGAGAACCTAGGAAGGATCGCTGGATGTGGCCAGATGAAAATAGCTGCTACTTTTTTTTTTAATTATTATTGATTTCAGCAAAGGAGAAAGAAGGAGGGAGAGAGACACACCAAGCTATTTTTGTATGTGCCCTGATTAGGTATTGAACCAGCAATGTCTGCACTTCGGGACGAAGCTCTAACCAGCCATGCTAGCTGGCCAGAGCAGAAACTTCTTCAAAAGTGTGCATGCTGGGTGGATCCCAGTCAGGCGCATGTGGGAGTCTGTTTGCCTCACCCCGCTTCTCACTTCAGAAAAATACAAAAAAGAAAAGAAAAAAATGTGTGCTAAAGAGAGAATGTGAGATGAAAATGTGGAAACGTTTTGCTGTAAAGAGAAGTAGACAAATGGTGCAGCTAAAAGCACTATGAAACAAAGGGAGAGATCACTTATCATGAGCACAAATAAAGTTTATTTGTGTGCTTTTGTGAATAGTTTATTCAGAGGGATGGGACTTTTTGAAGGGGCTAGGTTCCCAAGTAGGTTGAGCTAAAAGGGAGTTAGAGAATAAGGCATAATGCTGAAAAAAATCTAAAGTTGAAGAATTGAAGTTTATCTTCTAATTTGAATATTGTTCTTGTGAAAATCTTGTCTGTTTAAAAAGTTAAATATTTAAAAATTTTGAGAAGATATATGTTTCTAGGCCTGTAGACAATCTATTAGTTTTTATAGAACAGAGAATTCTCATAATTAAAGAAGTAGTCTTTGTCTTTCTTTGTGCTGTGGATATTAATAGTGATGTATAGAAATGACATACTATAAATATTAACATTAACATTAAAATTTTAAGGAATAATCTAAATAATTTAATTAGTATTCAAAAACACACTAAAGATTTACTTTAAAGTAAAATCCCCTCACTATATTTCTAGCAGATTAAGGAAAAAGCACTTTTTGAGGGAGGGGAATTTCTCAATACTAACAGAGCAAGTTTTGGACTTCAAAATTCACATTGAATTCTATTGTACAGACTTCTGAAATACTTTCTCCAGTGCTCCCCAGCTCCAAAGCAGCCACCGCTAGGGGGAGTAGAAAAGGCTTGTGAATGAATGGTCGGCGAACTTATAAAGCATGCACCTCTGGAGTGAAGGGAGAAAGATTTGAACATTTGCATCATATCAATGATTGCTCACTCATTGTTATCTATCTCCTGGACAGAAGATATAACAGTAATGGTCAAAAAGCTTAAGTTGGAGAGTTACAGATTTCTTCTTATTTGACCATTTCTCTTATAAAAGCATGTCTGCTAAAAAAACCAAAAATGTTTAATATGTTTAAACTTTTGCAGAGACATATACATTCCTCATCTCTGTAAAGATTTAAAAAATTAAATAAAAATACAGTATGAATTAATGAAATATTCTAAAGTAACCCTCCCTTTTCTATTTCATTGCTAACCATTCTTAGTGGGAAATAAAAATGTAGGCTTGAACAGCTATTTCTTTGTGGAATTAAAGCCAAGAAATCCCATTCACTTTCTTATCACTTTGTTCCCTGAGTTTAAACATTCAATAAATTGCCAGCCAAAAGTATCCCTTTTGATACTTTTCTGTGGTTCCTTTTTATTGTTTATAGAATATACTATGGTTCTGTTTACCTCTGCCTGCCATTTCCAAAGCTTTGTGGTTTCCTGTACAGCTGTGGGTATTTCCCATGTGAAACCACAGGTCAGTATAGAACCACAGAACTGACTATTAGAATTTTAGCCACTGTCCTGTGGGGTTTTCAGAGACACAGCTGATTCCATATTTTAAATCTAAATCCTTAAATTACTACCATCTTATGCCTGAAATAATCATGGTTTCTCTAGGGGTCCTAGGTCAGCCTTTCTCAATTTTATTGAAGGTGTGTGTGCCTGTCTCCAGATGGAGATCTCACAAATACCCTCACTAGCTGTGAGAACTACGAGAATAAAAATTTGTTTTTTCTTGTATGTTCTTAGACCTATCTCCATTGCCTGGCACGTTGCCTTTGTAGTGTGAGTGCCCCCCTTCCTTAGGGCCTCATTTTGAGCAGTGGGTCTCAAACTTTAGTAAGCACTGAATCTTCCAAAGGGTTTGACAAAATGCAGATTGCTGGGCCCCATCCGCAGATCTTCTGATTCTGTAAGTCTGGGAGGGGGGATTGAAAAATTACTCATGAAATTTGTCAAAGATGATAAGGAAGACTTTATTCAAAGGAGCTACTTCAACTGAGTTTTGTAGTAGGGAGAAAGATTGGGTTCAATTCTAAATGCAACAAGGAAAAGTGGGGTTTTATACCCAAGGAACAGAGTGAGGGGGAGGCTCAGTGTATGGAAAATTATTAAGAGGAAACATCAAGGGTAAAGAAAGATTCTAGAAAAAACCTACCTGTCAGGATTCTTGCTGAAGATAGACCAGAGTGATCAGACATCACCAGGGGTGCTGAGATGAGGAACCTGAATAGATATTGAGGATGATCAGATATTGAGGGTAACGGAATCTGGCTATACCAAGTTAGCAGGATTCTTGCTAACAAATGAACAAGGCAGAGAAGAACATGGAAAAATCCAGGGACTCTCTGAGAGGAAAGCTCAGAAAACCTGACTAGAGTTTGGTCATGGAGAGAGTCTTTGACAGGTGGCAAGAAATTTGTATACCAAATATATTTCCAGATGATGCTGACGGTCTTGGTTAGGAAACCAAGTTTTGAGGCCCACAGCTTTAGAACTTCATGAGTTCACTCAGAAAGAAGAAAATACACATGTCATTGCAGAGTTCAGTTCAGACAGCCAGAGCTTCTTTTGCTGATTTACCTTTTGGCTTAGTCTACTTAGAGAAAGAAAGCCGTGGTTAGAGGCATTGGTGAACTTGGAGCTGAGTAAGATATATGATACTTGTTAATAAAATGGGGACCCTGGGCATGGACAGAGGATAGCATGTTGTTAGTTTGGAAGGGAAGGTATGATTATTTGTCACTGATCCCCTGTGCTATTAATACTATCACAGTACATAAAATATGAATTATTACCTACTAATGCTATTTCACAAAGGAAGGGTGCAATGATATGGTTTAGGGAGGTGTTATTTTTCCATTTATTTTTGTAAGGTGTAGGTTTTGTCCTGGCTTTGAAAGAGCAAGCAGAGACAGCTAGAGGAATGAATATACTGCTCACAAAAATGAGGGGATATTTCAAAATGGATATGAGGCAACAAAATATCCCTTCATTTTTGTGAGCAGTGTTTGGTCCCCTGTCTCTTGCTAGTAACCTGGGCTCTTCGCTTCTGAGTGAAGTCCACGTGGCCCACTCACTGACTCACTCACTCTCTCTACTTGGGCTCCTGAAGGCTGAGCATGACTAAGATTTCACAAGTGGCATGAACTTTTTTCAACCTGTTTGTTTCTTTAAAGGTGCCTATATACGTATTTTCTAAATTCATGCTTCTCAAATATGTATATGTGCTCCCCCCCCCATATATTAGAAAACATACACAAAAAGGTCAGAGCCAGCATGGCACTTTCTGGAGTCATAATTCTACTGGAGACTTTTGGTGGAACTGGGACACTGTCTGTACCCTGCGTACCCTGTGTTACAGTGCCACCCCCTGACTTCAGTATCAGAATGGAGGACAATTCCCTGTACATGCTTCCTCTCCCACATCCACCCCAAGAAGCTGCATCTCTCCAATCCTCTTACACAGGGCTTTCTTCTTCACAAAGCAGTTCTTTCTCAGTCTGCAATCAGACATCTTGGAAATGCCAAAGGAGATCATGTCCCTGGGAGCAACACTTAGTCACTTGAGGCAGGAGTTTCATGCATACAGTCTCTAGCTTCCAGTGCTTCAGAAGGACAACTCTCTGAGGTACACACTGCATACCAGTCCATCCCAGGAAATTTAACTCCATTAGCCCACAGTGGCGACCAGCTCAGCTATACTCTGGTTATGGCTTTCTTTCCCTCCGTCTCTGTGTTCCCACTTACACCTGAGCTCATTATAAGGCTTTGCATCACAGGAAATGTAGAACTAAGATATGGAATACTCAATACTATGCAAATGCAAAACAAATGGAGTGCAAAATTTACAAAACAGCACTTAGAAATTGAGGATAAAGCTGTAATGATGTATTAGACATTCATTTTTCCTTCCATAGGGGAAAGAAAGAACAATTGATCTGACTTCTACAGATCTTTTGTTTCCTCTTTTTTCGCTGAACATTCATATCACAAACCCCTGCACTTTGTCTTCAGATCCAATCTCTCCGCTGAAAATCTTAACCACTAACTTTGGATTGGCCGAACTCAGTGGACAGTTTTGAATTCTTACTTTTGTAGACCTCTGTATTGCCTTTGACAGCAATGGCTGCCATCTCCTTAAAATTTTCTTAATACTGTTATTTTGGATTTAAACGTTGTGGTCTCTCTCCCTCTCTCTCTCTCTCTCCCTTTTCTATAAATTCTTCCTTTATTTTTCCCCTTAAATCCATTGAAGTATGACATTTCTTTTCATTTTGTCTTATGAATTCTCATTTTTCTCATGTTTCATTTATTTGGGCTATTTGTTTTCATTTGCCATATTTTAGAATACAAATTGAAAACCAAAACATTTAAAAATAAAGTTTTTTAATTTATATTGTTCCTATTTGTATTAGAATAGAAATAAAATTGGAACACCTAGAAAATTCAGACTTAACCCCAGACATGCTGTAGTACTTCTTCTCATACCCCAAGTACACAGTAAGTGATTACTGTGCCAATTAATATGATTTGTCTTTTTATTTTTAAGTGAGAGGAGGGGAGATAGTGAGACAGACTCCTGTATACACACTGGCTGGGATCCACCCGGTAACCCTCGTCAGGGGCTGATGCTTGAATCAGCCACACTATTCTTAGTGCTTGAGGCTGACTCTTGGAACAGTTGAGCCACTGGCTGTGTGAGAGGAAGAGAGAGAGAGAAGGGGTGGGGGAAACTTCTCATATGTGCCCTCACTGGGGATCAAATGTCCGCATGCCGGGCTGATGCTCTGTCCATTGAGCTAACTGGCCAGGACTGATTTGTCATTTTTAAACCATGTATCAATAGTGACCTGTTTGACACCTAGTAAATTTTCTAGATGATGTTTATATGGTGTAATCCTGTGTATATTTAATCATGTAATTATGATGGGAAAAAAATTGACACTCAAGAAATAAGATTTAGATATCTTAATGCAATTATAATATAGTTCTTCTGAAATGCACATGGTATTAAAAGTGAGCGCATCTTCAATAATATTATTTTTATAAAAGAAATTAGAAAAATATATTTTAACATAATGCTGCCAAGCAGGCTGCCATTATCAGACCAGAGATGCTTAGAGTTGTCTCAGCATCAAAATACAGGTCTTGTGAAGATAAGAGAACTATCTTGACCAGAAGCTAACAAAGGAAACTTGCCACAGCGACATGATTACTGAACTTTTTCTCCAAAAAAGTATAGATTGAGAGGTTATTTTACTAAAACACTTATTTCATTCCAAGTATCCAGTAATTTGATAATCACTTAAATTTTTTCTTCAAAGTAACTAGAAATGTCTCATCTTCTCCAGCAATGATTTGTCATAGGAAGGACTTTCTGTTTTTCAGAAACAAATAAAATTTGTTTAGAATACAAATTAATGTCATCAATGAATTGCTTCACATTTTTGTCTTCCTATATTATCTGGTCACCCCTCACTTCTCTCCTCTGCACTCCCTTCACCCCCCGCCCCCCATTCCTTACTCTCTTTCTTTCTTCTTTGGTTGACACTCATAGTGCTCAAATATTTGTATCAGTTGACTGTACTATGGAGCTCAAGAAAGAATATATCTGAAAAAGATGACTCCTTAGGGTTAACTGGGCACAAATTCATACCTAGAGTCTGGGTGCCATTGCTGACAGAGACCTCTCACTCATTCTGCATCTCTGGGAAAAGCTAAAGATTGAATCTTCAGCCTCCTGCACTGTGCTCTTGCCATCTTACAAAGGATTTTCTGGAATCATCTCAGACCAGTGGGTTGAGACTGCCCCATACAACCAGAATTGCATAATTATATCGTTATTTGCATTTATACTGACCAATCAGAGTAGCTATATATGACCAATCAGATCTCAAGAAGCTGACCAATCAGATCAGAACTATTTGGATCAATCAGTTAGTGCAGATTTGTATTACTCATTTTGCATAAAAATGGGCCAGTTTGGGACCAGAGTGCAAACTTTATAAAAGGCACTCTCCCTGTTATTTCCACAGATTATGCTTTCAGTTTCCACAGTTGCTGCATGGCCCTAGTTTGCAAAATGTGTACTCGGATAAAGTTTCTGGTCTTTCTTCTCTTTAGGGTGAGGACTTTTGTTGACAGTATTTCTCTCTGTCATTATGAACATTGTGTTTTTCTCTTTAACTCATAACTGAGTTCCTTGGCCAAATGCTTTATGGAAGTGTAGAGAATATAAATATCACATATACTGTAAATGCAATAAATTGTGGAAACAGGCAATTGCCATATCTCCCGAGATAGGTATATTTTTGAATGACCTCTCTGAAGAAGAGAGCCAAGGGCATGTTCCAATTTTAGAGCACAAGGTTCAGGATATTGAATGAATATGGTTATAATATGAGTGAAAATGAAATGCATTTCAGGAAGTCTTTAAATATCCAATGGCACTAAGATAAATTTTACTATATTCATGATTATTCATTTCACTATTTCTATTTCCAGTTATTCACCAGAATTCTTATGCAAAACAAAGCACACTTCCTGTTTTTAAGAGTTCAATTAAAACATTTAAAGCTATTGTCATTTTCCTCATCAAAGATGGCATTGTTAGAATGAGCACACATAAACTTTCTTTCCTACTGAGTAGACCACATGGAAAATGCTTATTTTATTTTTTCTTATAAGAATAAAATTGCAATCTTTCAACAGAATATGTTGATTATGCCATCTGGCACATAATTTTTATGCTTAAATTAAGCTGAGAAATCAATTCAGTGTTGAAAGATATTATCCGTTTAACATTTTTTCACTTCCAAGGAATTTGAGAAAGTAGGGCAAAAAATAAATTTTCTTTTCTAAGTATGTGAATTATATAGGTCTTGAATATTTTCTTCCACAATGAGGAAAATTATAATTTATAAATGGATAGCTATGATCTACTGGGATTTCTTGTCCTATAGTTACACTAAAACTATGGTGATTACCAGAGGGAAAGGGGGGTGGGAGTGTAAGAGAGGTTAAAGGGGGGATAAATGCTGATGGAAGAAGACTTGACTTGGGGAGGTGAACACATAATACAATATAATAGATGATGTATTATCAAACTGTACACCTGAAATGTATTTATTTTCATTAAACAATGTTGCCCCCCCAAATTTAATAAAAAATACACAGTATAACTGGAACATATAGTATTAGTTAATGGATGGTGTAATTTACTGAGTATAAAAACCTAAGTGTTGGTGATAAAATGGCTTTAAGTGTTAGACCAGTGGAGTCAGACTGGACCTTGGTTCAACAACCTTCGTACTTGAATTCTGGCTAAGAAAGACTTCAGAGTCAAGACTCAAATTATAAGGGAAGGTATATTTAGATAGTCACAGAAGTAGAAGTGAGCTGTTTAAGAAATGGGCTCAGGAAACAAGCTGCAGAGGCAAAAGAAGAGCCCTAGGAGCTTAGGTAGAAAGAGAGAGGCAAGGAAAACACCCTAGGGGAAGGGAGTGGAGACTCAGTTGGGCTCCACAGAGAGAGCCACACTGGGTCCTCTATCTTGAAGACATTTATCAGAAGGTCTCAGGAGAAGGAGAAGATCCCAGTAGGATACTCATCAGTTTCTAGGTGTGTCCTTTTAGGGTTATGGTCTCTACTGATGGATCTGCACTGGGGTAGGGGGTCATTAGTCAATGCAGCTGGTCCTGACATGTTAGCCATTTGCTTGTCTGGTTTTGCTGCTTTTCTGGGCCTGGAAATAGAAACACAACTGAGGCCTAGATATATTTGATTCTGGTCAGAACCTCACTGTTCTGGAAACTTTGTGTTTGAGGGTTCCCTTTTCTTTCTTCCTCTAAGGGAGTCTAACCTGCATGATTAGCAACATGCAAGGGAGAAAAGGTAACTCTGGGGGCAAGATCTTTGTTTTCTCAGTTTTGTTTACTGCTAGGCACTGGAACTTTCCCCACTGCTGACCCAGCATCCTTGCTCTGCTCATCTCTAACTGCCTACCTACCACAGAAGGAGCTGTTTACATTTTGCTCAGACTTTTCTTCATTAAGCAGTTTGTGAGTTCAGGTTGTAGTCAATGGTAAAGGTACAAATAAACCAAGATAGAATACAAATTAGGCTGCACCTAGAGCTAACTGAGAAGTTAAGTAACTAACAGGTGGTGGGAACTCAAAAGAAAAGAAAAAATGGCTATTTTTTAACTGGAGAAAGTTCTCTCAACAGAATCCTGTTGTCAGTGTCTTTTCCTCTCTCTTCTTGCATATGTAGATATAAATCAATGCTTCACCTAAGAACTTCTCAGTGAATAGCTTAAGCCATGAATAACCTTTGACCAGCCTATAGATTGGAATCAATCAATGAGCAGTGGTACCCTCAAACATTTGTAAAAAATGATGTCAAAAAAGAGCTTTGAACTGATAGAAATGTGGAAAAAAGACAGCAATTAGTTTGAATCTCTGCCTTCATTTCTTTGAGTTATTTTAAAAAGTCATCTTTAAAACAATAAATCTTAAAATTTACTTCTTGAGAATAATTTTTTTTAATTAAGAAAGAATGGAAAATTTAAATTTATTGGGATGAGGGAGGAAGAATCATAAGCTTTAATCATCTGGAATCACACTATTGTCAGTTGTTGATGGCCACCTGCCAGTTGAGGCTATGACACACCTGGCAAGCTACCTGGGGCACTCAGGAGAAAATAAAACCTTAAGTGTTTTCATACCAAAGGAAGTTTATGAAGTAACTGTAAGCACTGAAAATAAGAGTGTTTAAGAAAGTTTAACTTCTAGCTGTAGCTCAGCAATAAATTCACAATATGACTGGAAAATAGATACTGTAACTTTTTACTATAAGGACTTTGCATAATAATAATAATAACAACAATGATAATACTATTAGTTTCCATAGCACTTAAGAGTACTCAAAGCACATTCATGTGAATCATGCACATGACCTTACCACTCATGCTAGAAAAAGCCAGTTGACAAACATTTTTTAAGGATTAGTATAGAAGTAGGCCTGAGAAAGAATGTCTCTGATTATACCTTAGATTTTATATTCTTCTAGCAATGAGTCAACAAGTCCCATTCAGGGAAAGAACAAAGCTCATGCAATGAGTAATAAAAGTACAACTCCAAAAGAACCCACCTCATACTATAGAGACCCTATTGGGCAAATAAGTTTATAAAATATAATTTTTATGCTCACTTTGTTAAAAATGGCCACTGCTCATGTGATGATGCTGCCACGTGATAGTGCTGATTGCCTTTCTGCTTGGGAAGAGGCTTGGTTATGCTAATGTGTGCTGCAGGAGGGATTTTTGTGCCAAAAAGTTTTAAAAGGAGGAGCTGGAAGGCCATTTTGGAGAAGACCACGTTGTTGCAGGGGAGGAGACTACTTGTTGCAGGGGAGAGAGGCCACATGATTGCAGAGAGGAGAAAGGGAGCAATATGTCAGGGAGCTGAAAGAAAACAGAGGTGAAGGGCTTTGTAAGCTCCGCTGAACTGGTGAGGGCCTTTGATTCTAGTAAAACTCAGATGAGTCAGTGGCTTTGGGAGCTCTGAGTGGAAAGTGAAATGTTTTCCTGCTGTGTGTATTTACTTGCTGGCTGAGTGTGAGGCTAGAAATAAAGAAAATGGCCCACTAGTTCTTGGCTCCATTGTTTCTCTATGATCTATCCGAATTCAATGGGAACCTGCATGTGCCAGGTGGTGGCTGCGAATGCTGCAGCTCCTGGACTTACAGACCCAAAGCCAGACACACCTTTCCTGTGTTTGTCCACCCCTTTACCTCAAGCTTTAGTATCATTGGAGTCACTAGGGGGCTTCCGCAATTTTTCCATTTGTTTAAGAAATTTATATTGAAAAGTGAATTAGGACCTGTGGTGGTGCAGTGGATAAAGCATTGACCTGGAATACTGAAGTCACTGGTTCAAAATCCTGGGCTTTCCCCATCAAGGGGCCACATACAGGAAGCAAATACTATGAGTTGATGTTCCCCGCTCCTCCTGTCTGCCTCTGTCTCTATTCTCTCTAAAAAATGAATTAAAAAAAATCTTAAAATAAATAAAAGTTAACAAAATGTATTTTTAAGTGAATTAGAAGACTAGTAAGTTCAAACTCAATCTGTTTCATCTTTTGCCATGGTTTATAGTTCTAGCAATGCCTCTTTGCTCTCCTGGCCACTTTTGTTAACTACTGCCAAATAATATAAGATATAAAAAATGATAGAAAATGAATTACCCACACTTTCAAGGCTAGGGAAAGGCTCAAGCTGAAAGAATTTTAATAAAATTTTGATTCTCATACAATTTGAACTTCCTACCTTTGCAATATGAAATGCACATTTTATATACAATTTCCATGGCAACTTACAGGTGTTAAATTAGGTACAGGAATAGAATCAGACAGGGGATAATCTAACATAATAACTATGGAGTTCAAACAAAGTTTGTTTCCTTTTTTATATTATCATCTGATGTCTGCAAAATTTCATGCAAATCAATATTAATTTATTATGTGTTTTGGCTCTTTCATAAAATATTCTTACCATGGTATTTCTACATCTTAGCTGTAAAATTCTCCATGAATAGGGCACTTAATATAATTCTTTAATATTTGAAATGTTCCAGTTAGTGCAAGAGTCCAGAATAAAAATACTCCAGGTAGTGAAATTTAGCTTTTTACAAGTTTCCAAGAGTATTGCTAATACCCATGTGTTGCTCAGATTTAGGGAAATTAGGAAGACAGTGTAGAATCCACTGTTCCTAGTATTATGCTAGTATTTCCTGTACCACAGTCTAGATTAACTTTGGTCAAGTTCTGCAGATCTACTAATTGTTGAACTAAGTGAGCACTTTGCAAGAACTGTCAGGTAAACTTGGGTTACTGTTGGGCAGATAAAATATAGTATGCTCACTTTGTTAAAGATGGTGCTGCCCACATGGAAGCCAGTCACCCAGGTGATGTTATTTGCCCTTATGCTTGGGATGGGTGTGGGGGAAAGGCTGTAATGTATGCAGGCCAGGTTGTTATAGCCTAAGGCTTAGTTTTAAGAGTAAGCTCTTCCCCACACCCTTGACTGATTGGATGATGTGGGGTGGTGCACTCTCCTGAGGAATCCCATTATGCCTCAGATGGGTGACTTTGTATCAGAGACTTCCTTGTCTGTAGATTGGATTAAGGGTTTGGATTTCTACAGTATAAAGTGGGACAGACCAGTAGCTTGCTCTTGGTTCCTGGGTTTCTGAGATTAGTATCAGAGAGGAAAGCAGATGAAGGCCACATGGAGACCAGGAGAAGCAGCCAAGATGGTGGAGTGCTGAGTGAGAAGCCAGTTTGTGCAGAAGGAGATGGGAAACAGAGGTGAATAAGTCTGGTGAGCTAGAAACCTTTTGATTCTAGGAAACTTGGATAAGTCAGTAGCTTTGTGAGCACTAAATGTGTGGGTTTTAGAGCCTAGTGTGTGTTTTTGCTTGCCCACCGGGTGCAAGCTAGAATTAAAGCTGTTGGCTCACCAGTTCTTGGCTCTGGTGTTTCATTACCAACTGTTCGGATCTAATGTGAACCTGCACGGGTCGGGTGGCTGTGATGGTGGCCCCAGCTATTGGCTTTACAGTTACCAAAAAGATTTTGTTAATAATCTCAGTAACCTAACCTTGTGTTTCAAGAAGCCTTGGTTTGGCTCTGTTTTGAAATTTACTTCCTCACATTAATTTTGGAGGATAAGTGAGTGTAAAGCCAGTAGCCGGGACTACCATCACAGCAGCCCGACCCACACAGGTTCGCATTGGATTCGAACAGTCGGTAATGAAACACAGGAGCCACGAACTGGTGAGCCATCAGCTTTAATTCTAGCTTGCACCCGGCGGGCAAGCAAAAACACACACTGGGCTCCAAAACCCACACATTCAGTGCTCACAAAGCTACTGACTTATCCGAGTTTCCTAGAATCAAAGCTTTCCAGCTCACCAGACTTATTCACCTCTGTTTCCCATCTCCTCCTGCACAAACTCTTAACAAACTGGCTTCTTCCTCAGCACTCTGCCATCTTGGCTACTTCTCCTCCACATGGCCTTAATCTGCTCTCCTCTCTAATACCAACCTCAGGAACTCAGGAACCAAGAGAGAGATCAAGCTATTGGTCTCTCCCACTTTATAACATAGACTCAAAACCTTTAATCCAATTATAAGAACAAGGAAGTCTCTGATACAAAATCACCCATCTGAGGCATAATGGGATTCCTCCCTACATCACCACCCTACATCATCCAATCAGTCAAGGGTGTGGAGAAGAGCTTACTCTTAAACAAAGCCTTAAGCTATAATGACCCGGCCTGCTTACATTACAACTTTTCCCCCACAGCCATCACAAGCATAAGGGCAAATAATATCACCTGGGTGACGGGCTTCCATGTGGGCAGCACCATCTTTAACAAAGTGAGCATATTATATTTTATCTGCCCAACAATCCACCCTTATGCTCACTTTACTACCCACAATCTACACCACTGGCATTCCTGTACAAGGAAATTAGGCACATTACACAAATTACAGCAATAGCACAAATCATACAGTTTCAACAATTACAAAGGTATACACATTTCAACAGTCTCTGAGCACTTTGCCAAAAGCGCAAAATGTCCTCAGCCTTTTCTCTAGCCATGGGAAAAGCTTCCCAGGGCAGGAGGGCCTCCAGCAAAGCCACCCCCACCCCCATCAGGGTATTTCACATTGTCCAAAATCCGTAAGTCCATTCAACAAAAGAGCCAGTGCTCACTCGGGTCGTAGTCCAAGAAATCAGTCCACACACATGGGGTGTTAGCCTCCCCCCTCATCTCTGCCATCCTGGCAGCTCGTACACTGTCCCAAAAAGGAGCACGTGGCCATAACAGTCAGAATTTCCATCTCTGCTCTGGGGAGCATGATGGCATCCACCCTTATGTCCCAAAATCGCAGACCTACCGGCAGCGTAGCTACTCCTTGCTGCTGGGCTCTCACCTTCTGGAGGCTGCGGATTGCAACTCCAGCCAGATTGTCCTCATCCTCCAAAGAGGAACTGAAAACGTCAGCTCCCAACACCGGGCTTGAGCCCCCTGCTGCCGCTGCTTTCTGCTCAGCAGGTCTTGCAGCTCCAGCCCCGGCCGCAACTCCGGCCCCAGCCTCAGGCCCAGCTTCATGCCACTGCTGGCTCTCCACAACATCCAGGGCAATCTCCAACTCACGAACCTGTGATTCCTTTTCCAGCGTCTGCTCCATTTCCAGGTGAATCTCGCAAACCTGGTCAGCCTCCTCCTCCAGCACTTCCTTCAGCTCCAGGGTCAGCATCTGTTTCTCCCACGTTTCCTCCAGCTCCTTCCGCTGCTCGGTTTGCAGGTCCTGGGCAGCCTCTTCCATAGAGCTCTCGGTTTCCTCACACATGGCTGTAAAAGTCAGCCATCCAACAGTCCCCCAAAAAACAGCTATGGGAAACCATAACAGCAGCCAGTCCTCTACTCCACCACTCAAAGGTGGTGGTGGTTCCATGCCAAACTGTATCGAATCCTGCCACAGACTACGCCAAATGTAAAGCCAGTAGTCGGGGCCACTATCACAGAAGCCTGACCCACGCAGGTTCACATTAGATTCAGACAGATGGCAATGAAACACCGGAGCCAAAAACTGGTGAGCCATCAGCTTTAATTCTAGCTTGCACCCGGCGGGCAAGCAAAAACACACACTGGGCTCCAAAACCCACACATTCAGTGCTCACAAAGCTACTGACTTATCCGAGTTTCCTAGAATCAAAGCTTTCCAGCTCACCAGACTTATTCACCTCTGTTTCCCATCTCCTCCTGCACAAACTCTTAACAAACTGGCTTCTTCCTCAGCACTCTGCCATCTTGGCTACTTCTCCTCCACATGGCCTTAATCTGCTCTCCTCTCTAATACCAACCTCAGGAACTCAGGAACCAAGAGAGAGATCAAGCTATTGGTCTCTCCCACTTTATAACATAGACTCAAAACCTTTAATCCAATTATAAGAACAAGGAAGTCTCTGATACAAAATCACCCATCTGAGGCATAATGGGATTCCTCCCTACATCACCACCCTACATCATCCAATCAGTCAAGGGTGTGGAGAAGAGCTTACTCTTAAACAAAGCCTTAAGCTATAATGACCCGGCCTGCTTACATTACAACTTTTCCCCCACAGCCATCACAAGCATAAGGGCAAATAATATCACCTGGGTGACGGGCTTCCATGTGGGCAGCACCATCTTTAACAAAGTGAGCATATTATATTTTATCTGCCCAACAGTGAGTGAGAAGCCTTTGAGTGATAAGCTTATCTTCCTGAGTATCACAGTTTCCATGGCTGGAAGAAAATAAATTATTAAGCTGGGAGGTTAATCTCAGATGGTGGCTTATGATGCTTGTCAAGTAAGTCCAACATTTGGTGTTACTTAGAGTTTGAAAACTTAGAAGGCTCTTCAATTTTAATTGGAAGAATCAAAGGTGGCAGCATAGACAGACATTCTTTGAAGGGCTTCCTTGAGAAGTTTTTATAAGCGTGTGTGTGCCCCTGTTTTTACAGGACAATCACATTCTGTAGACAACCCATCTGTTTCATGCAAGCACAACATGTCATAGGCCCAGTCTCCTGACAGAAAGTTTAACATTATTGGATTTTTTGCTATTGTATTGACTAGTGGCTAAGGGAGATCAGTGTTGGGTTATTCGGATTTATTATGCTCAAACTCATTTATTTTCCACATTTCAAGGGAATTTCTTCCCTGAAAATAAAAGGGGGTGGGGGTTGGAAAGTGAATTCAGTGTTTTTATTCAAACATAATCCCTAATATCCTTTCTGGGCACTACCCAAAAAGACAGTTGTTTTCAACAGGAAAATACCAGTTACGGCATACCATGTCACTAAAAGCACCTTTAAGAAGTCATTGGGCTTTCTAGCAGGACCACACTCAAAGCAGAGATCACAATATATCTCTTTCTTTAGAAATCTCTAAAGTGTTTTTGAAATGGTTAATAATAATAAACGAGATAAGGGAATCCAGGTGGCTCAGCCACGCAGCACCAACCGAAGTTCCTCTGTATGTTAGGTGTCAGCCAATTTGCAGAACAAAGCTGACCACATTTCATAAGTAGTATTTTAAGAAGTGAAGTATTATGTACCTTTCAAAACATGTGCTTCTATTTATTCTTTGCCAGCAGGCTGCAGCACCTGTGTTAGTTTTGTGCCACTGAATGCCGATTCTTTGACAAGTAGAACTCTAATAAGTTCCCGTTGTTATTTCACCTGTGGAGTACAAGAGCAAAAAAATAGCTCCCCGAACTATGAATCTGAAGCACTAAAATTATTTGGAAAACACCACCACATTTGCAGTACATTAATTATTAAATGTTCAATTAAAAATATTAGTTCTTCTTAAGGCTAATAGCATATTTATAAGGTTAACATAGTGCTTATGTGATTTCTGGAAGAAAACAAAATAAAACCTGGATATCTCCATGAATCATATTGTTTACGGATATATAATAGTTGTTATGTGTTATCCACCATGTACTGTGTCAAGTGTTGCATTGCATGTGCATTATCCCATTGAATACTACTAATAATCCTAAAAGAGAGCTATTAGCATCCTCATTATGTAGTCAAAGAAATAGGTAAAGTAACTTGCAAAAGGCCTTCCAGGCAATAAGTCAGGTAATGGACTCAAATCCAAACAGTCTGATTTCAGAGCCTGAAGTTGAAATATTATTACATCAGCCTCTCACAAGGGATGGAACACAGAACATGATGGCTGAAATATTTTCAGATAGAACATGAGGGAACTTTAAACTTTTTCTAATAGTTGTGTGTTTATTTTTGATGTGTATTAGAGACAAAATATCAGAGAGAAAGTAAAATAGCCAGTCCATTCACTTCCCCCCACCTCCATTATTGCTGCCACCTGTTCACCATCCTCCCAGATCACTATAGAAGCTTTCTAAGTGGTTTCCAGAATTGCTAGTCTAATGTGAGTTCTTCACGCAGAAGCCTGAGTGATGATTATAACTGGAAAACACTTTCTGGCCCTCCCCTGCTGAAAACCCTCCAATGGTTTCTCATTATACTGAAAAGAAATTCTGAATTCCTTCTTAGGACCTGTGAGTTCTTACCTGATCTGGTCCCTGCCTGCCCTTGAAGCCTTATCTCCAAGCTTCTCTGTGCCCCTCCTCTGTCCCAGACTTCTTGCTATTCCTTAGGTATAGTGGACTCATTCTCACACTGGGACATTTACCCTTCTCTTTTTCACTGCCAAAGTCTTTTTGTAAGATTTCACTCTAGACACTACTCAAATAAAACTCTTTCAGAGAGCCACTTATCCAACTTTATCTCCTTTTTTTTCTTTACATTCTTTTAGGTGTTTATTTTTTATAGCACTGAGTTGACATTGTACTTATAGATTATCCTGTATTTTTTTGTTTTGTTATTTTGACTCTCTTCTCCATTAGAATGCAATTTCTATGACAGAGGTTCTTTGTATATCCTATTCACAGCTGTATTTCCAGCTCCCAAAAATGTGTCACAAAGTACATGTCCAATAAGTATTTGTTAATTTGTTATCTTAAAGTGAAAATAAAGGTAAGCATATACACACACACACACACACACATTAAAAAATTTTTTTTTAATTTACTCTGGGCTGTGGATTTTTTTTCCTTTTATACAGGGACAGAGACAGAGTCAGAGAGAGGGACAGACAGACAGGGACAGACAGACAGTAATGGAGAGAGGTGAGAAGCATCAATCATTAGTTTTTCGTTGCCGTTGCAACACCTTAGTTGTTCATTGATTGCTCTCTCACATGTGCCTTGACCACGGGCCTTCAGCAGACCAAGCAACCCCTTGCTGGAGCCAGTGACCTTGGGTCCAAGCTGGCAAGCTCTTTGCTCAAGCCAGATGGGCTCGTGCTCAAGTTGGCTATCTTGGAGTCTTGAACCTGGGTCTTCCACATACCAGTCCGACGCTCTATCCACTGCGCCACCACCTGGTCAGGCAAAGGTAAGTTTTTAAAGAAAAATATTAAGGGGTTTTAAGAAATAACTGTATGAGGGAGATGACAAAAACAATGAAACTAGAATGATAGTGCCTAGAGTTTGAACAACATTGTATGTATATACCATATTCCACATAATTAGTTAAAAGTAAGATTATTGCATTTTCTGTGAACTTTAAGTAATGAATAAAATTTATATATAAAATTAAGCCCACTAGTTAAAGATATATATCTGCCTGTGTAGACTAATAGATTTCTGTAGAAAGTTAGGTTTGCATGTACAGTTTGGGTAACTAACTAGCATTATTAAATAAATTGATAAATCTCATTATACTCCCTTCGGAGTTCCCCAGGAGAAATAGTTTTAACTGATTTCAGATACATTTCTGATATAGGAACTGAGCAGTGGCTAGTTAGTAACATATGTTTTCCTTCAACTATGTATGAATGTCACTGACTCTTAAATACTATCAACTTCTATAAATTAGATAAATTGTGTTGAATCGATAGCTGGATGGAACTAGTAAGAAACTGGTGTGCTAAAAGGGAAAACATTGATTATTCTATTTATATTCATCTTAATATTGAGCCAGCCATGGAAATTGAGTTATAGACCAAAGCCAGAATGGAAGGACAGAATTTGCACTCCGAAATGTCTCTTATAACTCTATTTTTTCAAAAGTAGAACGGGGAGGAAAAACATACAAATTGCAGGTTACATTTTAATGCTGGGATTGCATTAGGATTTTATAACTGAACCTATAAAGAAAAGATAATGCTAAAAATTAAATTGTCTGAAGGTTATGAGCAGTTTTGGGCTACTTCTGAATGGGGGCTTGCTCTAAATCAGTAGTAGCTGTATTGGGGAAAAGCCCCTGTCTCGGTGAGTGTTGCAAACCCAGTGAGGTCTGTTGCCGTCACTCAGTGCCCACTCTGTTCATTTTCATCAGCACCATAGCTGGCTTCAGCCCCTCCCAGTGGTGATTCTAATCGCCTTTCATCATTCCTGTAGTGAACATGAACCACGAAGAATACCAGTAATTAAATCTCTCACCAGAGGATGTACAGAATTGTAAGGTTTAAGAATTTTAAATAGGGAAGAACAACAGGGGGTGGAAAGTAACTGAAGACTGGCAGCTGCTAACTGATTGCTCGACTCATTCCCAGCACTGGGTTTCTTCTTTGGGGAGTTGATATTGAAACATTGGATGGTTTTGGCAAGATCTATTGGCAGTAAGAAATGTTTCTATAATGTTCATTTCATTCAAAAAGTGGGCTGGGGGAAAATTCTTTGAATGAGTGTATCCTGCTCTACAATTCTGATTCAGCAGTGAGGCACAGAAACCAGAGTGCTGCTGGGAATGTTTCTAAATAACTGTACTGCAGGCTCGGATAACTACAGTAACCAAAAGACTTGACTCTTTCTCAAAGGTTCTTAGGTGTAATATTTTCTCTCATCATTATTTTAAATAAGTGAACACAAATGGCATCCTTTCATTCATTCATTCCTATAAGAATATTTAGTGCATGTCAACTGTGTGTCTGGTACTCTTCCAGTTGCTGGATACTCAGCAGCAACAAAATGACAAAAATCCCAGCACCTACAGGTTTTACATTCTAGTGAGGAAGATAGACAATAAAAACATTTGACAACTATAGTATGTTAGCTATGACAGGTACTACAGAGAAATAAAGAAGGAATGAGGCCTTTAAGACAAATACTCTAAGAAGAGACAAAGAAGGTCATTATATAATGAAAAGGTCAATCTAACGAGGATACAATATTTGTAAATATTTATACAGTCAACACAGGAAAACCTAAAGATATAAAGAAAGTATTAACAGACCTGAAGGAGGAAAGTAGACAGTATTACAATAATAGTAGGGGCCTTCAGTATACCACTTTGAATGATGAGTATATTAACCAGGAAACATTGAACTTAAACTACACATGAGACCAGATGAATTTAATATAGTAGATATTTACTAAGCATTTTATCCAACTGCAAAAATATATACAATCTTCTTAATCACACATGGGATATTCTTTAGTGTGTGTGTATGTGTGTGTGTATTAGGCCACAAAACAGTCTTAATAAATTTAAGAAGACTGAAATTATATCAAACACATTTTCTGACCAAAATGGTGTGAAACTAAATATCAATTACATGAAAAATTTACAAATATGTGGACATTTAACAACACACTAAATAATCTATGGGTTAAAGAAGAAATCCAAAGGGGAATCAAGTGTGGTGTTTTCTTAAAAATTTAATAGTAGAACTATCATATGATCCATCAATCCCTTTACTGGATATCTACCCCCAAAACTCAAAAACATTGGTACATAAAGACACATGCACCCCCATGTTCATTGTAGCATTGTTCACTGTGGCCAAGACATGAAAATAATCAAAGTGTCCTACAGTAGAAGATTGGATAGAGAAGATGTAGTATATGTATGCAATGGAATATTACTCAGCCATAAGAAATGATGACACAGTGCCATTTAGGGCAACATGGATGAACCTTGAGAACATTATACTGAGTGAAATAAGTAAATCAGAAAAAACTAAGAACTATATAATTTCACACATATGTGCGATATAAAACTCAGACTTATGGACATACGTAGGTAAAACTAAAGTGGTTTCCAGGGAGAGGGTTATGCGGGAAAAGGAGTGGGGGAAGGGAGTAAAGAAGGACAAATATATGGTGACAAAAAAATGTTTTGACTTTGGGTGATGGACAACGTAGTCAACACTTCAAATATTATAGAAATGTTTACTTAAAACCTATGTACTCTTATTGATCGATGTTACCCTGTTAAATTTAATTTTTTAATAAAATTTAAAAAATAAAATAAAATATAAAAAGAAAGTATATGGATTAAAACTGCAAATAAATCATTAATTATGAAAAAAGTAAAAGAGAAAAAACACATAAGACAAAGAACAAAAACCAAAAACTAATAATCAAAAATAAAACACAGACCGAAATAAAAATATCTGAGATTAAAGAAAAAGAAAATTCAAAAGAGAAAAAAAGAAAGAAAATTTTAGTTCTGAGAGGTTTTTCTGTGTCTTTTTTTTTAAATAGTTAGTGCTGGATTATAAATTTTCACTATGAAATTTGTGGGCTGACCTCTGCTGAGGTGTTGCTATTTCAATGATTTATACTGATCTTGATGAGTGAGGTGTGCTGTGAGGATTTCGTGGCATTAGTAATTGCATTCTCAGGCCTTTCTGCACTCCTATCCACATCTGAACAGATTAGGGTACCAAACACAGAGCACCTCTGTTCTTCAGGGCAAGGAGTGGTTTTGTAGAAATAGCTATGGGGTATGTCTCTGACACTCTCTGTACCCTGCAAGGGCAGGAAAGCAGGATCTGGGAGTTTTAGGTGGCTGCACTTAGTTTTTCTGTCTCTGTGCTGAGTGTGGGCTGCTGGTGGACCATGGAAATTCTGGTAATAACCACTCATTCTGCCACAGCTTTGGTTTAATATCTCCCCCAAAGTCCCCCATTTTTTCCACTCCTCCAGGCAGTAGAAGACCCAATCACTGTGGGTTCCTCCCTTTTCTGCAGCCCTGGCAGACAAAAACCTAGACAGTCTGTGTTTCTCTTCTCTCTGGAGACTAACTATGAGTGTGTCCTATCTTCTACCCCCCTTCCCAGCCCTTCTCACCTTTAGTCTGTTCCATGCACAGATCTTCTCAGGCAAGCCTGAGAGCCTAGCTGTGTGTCTTTGGCTTCACTGAAATTTCAAGAGGAGAAGTCAAGGATATTTCTCATGCCATCATTACTCTGACGTTGAATCAGATTCTTACCCATTTCCACATTAACCTACAGCTATCTATAGCTTTTCTTTTTTGAGGGTGTTACTATGTAAACCAAGCCACCAGCAAAAGTTTTATTGAGTGCATTTATATTTATTACTCTTTAAGACCCCTTCCCACCTTTATTTTTCACTCTTACCTGAGCTCCACATCTAGATGCCTTGTACATGGAGAGTCCTTCATATTATATCTTTCTGTCATTCATATTTTTGAGATCTGATGAGAATGTGCACATTCAGGATGGTATGGCTGCAGACTCATTCATATTTCTAGACCACCTTATTCCTAAGCACACCTTCCCAAAATGCAGCTGTCTTATGTGCAAAATCTTTTCAGGGCCTTGTTCTTTGTTCCTGTGGTTCCTCTTGAAAATTGCTTAGTTCCCTTAAAATGTTCAACATTTCACCAATCCAATCTCTGAGTTGGGAAGACAAATATGTGGAAGTTAAACAACATGCTATTATGGAACTAAAGGGGTTCGTTTGCTCCTTCCACTCATCAAAACTCAATCAAAGGTGAATAGGAGTTTGCAACCAAGAAAGTAAGTTTATTTTTAAGGAAATGTCACTACCTTATAGTCACAGGTAAGCTCATGCTCAAATGCCTGGCTCTTTGATGACTTCTGAGGGATGGGTTATATAGGAACAAAATCACTAGTCATGGTGGAGCTAAGGTTGTGGTTGCTACTGATTGGTCAGTGGTAAGATAAGGAGTTGATCATTGAATAAGGTCCTTATGTCAGCCTTGGCATTGTTTTGACTTATTTGTTCCACTTTTCGGTCTGGAGCTGAAAAACAACTGAAACTTAGATGTTATCTTTAGTTTGATTGAAGCTCTGAGTCTGTGGTGAATTGACCCCAGATTTTTTTTTTTTAAAGATTGTTTAATGCTGATCAAGGCTTTATTGTCCTGAGGGCTTAATGATTACAGGAGTGGATATGCAAGAGAAAAGGATGCAAGTGAGTGAGGGTGCTGGATGAGGTCAGTTTGAATCAAAACAAAAGGAAGAAGAAAAGGTCACATTGAAGAAATGGGTAACAAGGAACATACGAAAGTAAAGTAATTAAATATTGGCCTTTACCGGGTGCTTCTAGGACTGACTTCTAAACACATTGGTCAATTAATAATGAGATTTCTTTAGAGTACCTGAGAAACATCTGATTATTCCAAAGGGAATTTTGTAAAGAGATTAATTAACTCATAATGTTGGAAAATGTCTTGTTTTTCCCCTCTAGGCCTGAGCTTAGTTCAGTTTGACAGAGAATATAGTCTTAACTGGCATTTCATCAACAAGATTTATTCATTTATTCTTTATTTTTAAATTATAATTTAATGTAATATTTTGTGTGAAAAAATATATAGAACATATATAGATATTGTGAAACCTCATGGCAGCATACATATTCACACTGAAACCTGTGTTGTTATGTTTTTCCTATTAATTGGTGTTTCCCAATATGCTCTACTTACAAACGAAAGTGAGCAGTATCTTGATTTTAATTTTTATTATTTCCTTTTCTTAAAAAGTAATATTCTCATTTATCTACGTATGGTAACAATATATTGTTTACATTTTCTTGAAATTGACAATTATATCTTTTAAGTTTAAGTAGTCTGAGATTTTCCTTTTACACTCACATGATATCTCTTTGAGTCTTCCAAGTCATTGTTTACAATTCATTCATTTTGTGTAAGTAGGAAAAAAATCAACTTATCTATTTCCTATAATTGGAAATTTAGGGTGTTTCTAGTTTTTGTTGTTGTTATGAATTCTGTGACTATGAACATTTTTGTACATGATACAAATTAACGTTTTCTAAAGTATATAGCTAGGAGGGATCATTGGGTAAATCTTAAATTTTATAAAATAATAATGACAATTTTTTCCCCAATTTGCTGTGCTATTTTACAGTTCCACTGGCACACTGTAAGAACTCCTATTTGTACACTTCTCTCCAAAATTTTATATTGTCAAATTTCTTAATTCTTGCAAATTTTTGGTATCTTACTGATGCTTTAGTTTATACTTCTGTGATAACTGAGGTTGAGGGTTTTGCCATGTATTTCCTCTTCTGTGTAACATCTATCATAGCACATGTAAAATTTACCTAGTTATATACTTAAGATTTGTGCCCTTTATGTAAGTTATACCTCCTTAAAAAATAAAAAATCACATAATACATAGATACAGATAGCAGGACAGCAGATCCCAGAGGGAAGGAGGGAGGGAGGGAGGTTGGTAGAGGGAGGGGACAAAGGGGGTAAAATAGGGGCACATGGTTAGGGGGTGTGGGTGTTATATTGAGTGAGACACTTGAACCCATGTTAACATAATAAATTAAAATTTTTAATAAAAAATAATATTAAAAATCAAATTGTTTTTGTAAGTGCATGGATTGTATATATTCTACATAGGTGAAAGACATACTGGATAACCAATCTAAAAGTTTATAATCTATAAAAATGATAAATATTGACTTTTATTTTGCCCCAGAAAGGTTCCATTCCACTCCTTTATAGAGACTGGCTATAGAGATGACCAATGACAGAGAATTTTTTCTCTCAAAGTTTTGGATTTGCTCTTGTATCTGGGCAATTATTATTTAAGATCTTAGAATTCCATACATATAAAATAGAATATTATCGGAGCAGGTGTTTACAGTTAGTTGTCTTAACTGCGGATGTACCTGAGGCTATATCTCATGTGGTTGCTGAACTTTCTGGAGTAGTATTTCCTAATGGATCTGCAAAGATGAGCTAGCTGCAAAGACATTCCCATGAAGTTGAAGAGTCAATTTGGTTGATATGAATGCAATTGAGATTTTGACATAGTTAATATTTAGCTTTCTCTTCTTCTGTTTATTCAGTTTCTTGAGGTAATTCTTACTTCATGACAGTCAAACTATGTCACATATGCAGTTTAGGTTTACTTTTAAATGTATTTTATTATATGATAAATCTTTGAAAATTTATGTATAACATATAAGCTAGATGGCAATTATTATTCATGACATTTAACTATTGAATTTATATATCAGACCCAGTTGAATAGCTTATGTTTTATACTTTTCTGATTTTCCTTAATTTTTTAAAATTAACACTTGTTACTTTCCAATCAGAAAAATAATTATATACGACAAATAATTTACACTCATTATTATATATAATTTAGATCAGGGGTCCCCAAACTTTCTACGCAGGGGGCCAGTTCACTGTCCCTTAGACTATTGGAGGGCTGGACTATAAAAAAAACTATAAACAAATCCCTATGCACACTGCACATATCTTATTTTAAAATAAGAAAACAAAATGGGAACAAATACAATATTTAAAATAAAGAACAAATAAATTTAAGTAAACAAACTGACCAGTATTTCAATGGGAAGTATGGGTGAGGATGCATCCTGTGCTCCTCTCACTGACCATCAATGAAAGAGGTGCCCCTTCCCGAAGTGCGGCGGGGGCCGGGTAAATGGCCTCAGGGGGCCGCATGCAGCCTGTGGGCCGTAGTTTGAGGACCCCCGGTTTAAATGTTTTAGTATATATGGTATATATTTATTTATTTGCTCCAGTTATCCTTCCTGAATTTCATGCCTATCTACTGGGAACACAGTTGTAATGCTCAATAAGCAACTGTCTCATTTATCTTATCTCAAACCAAATTCCTTATCTTCTTCCCCCTGTCTAAGACTAACACCTTCTTGGAGACAGTGGCTCAAACCATCAACTACAGGAACCGTAACATCTCTATTATCTTTTATATTTTACCTAATAAAGAGGTCTGTCTGTTCTGCCTTTTAAAAATTTCTCCCATTCCCTTACATTATGGTCCGTCCAACCCATCCTTTCTAAAGTCATAGGGTGATCTTTCTAAAACACAAGCTGATCATAGTATAGACTTGTCAAAATGAGTGTTTCCTTTTGGATTAAATTAAAACATCTTAACATGAGTGGTGACTCAATTACCTGAGTCCTTCCTACCTAATTGCATTATTGCTAATGAAATCTCCCCTTTAAAGACACCCAGAATTTATGTTCCAGCTGTGCAAACCTTCTTGCAATTATCTTCACCTGTCAGACTTATTTAAGCCATTGTACATGTTGTTCTCTTTAATATAGTATTTTTCTTTCTACACGATTTATCCAACCTACACCCCTGTAAAGACTGAAAGTAACCTTTTACTCCGACTAGTTTAACCTACTCATTTTTCCACCAAATATACCTCTATGGTTTTCAATACTATACTTGCGTTAATATGCTTTTCCTCAGTGTGAATGTCTTTATAAATGTTCTTCATGCTTCCAAGGCTATTATATTTAAAGTTATTTTAATATGCAGTATAATTAATTCAGATGAAGAACCTGTTACTATAAAATTTGGATCTTTCCATTTACTTAGAGCTATCCTAGCACACTATAAAAAGCAGCTGTGTGGATGAGCAGAATAGCAGGGACCAGATGGTTTGGTTGCATTTTCTTTAATGCCATGTATATATGGAAATATGTTTTTAAGTCATTAATACAAACAGGATTCTGAGAAATTGGCCAACTGGGGACATTCTTGATAACCAATCTGGATATTTTAGACGAATGAATGCCATTGGCTTGACTTGGGCTTACATTAAGGGAATTGGCTTGTCAACTGTTGCTTTGCTGTGTAGATACAGCTGGTGTTAGACATTTGCATTTGATTATATTTGACTTACTCTGATGTCTAAATCTATTTTTTGACAGGGAAACTTAAAAGAAAATGAAATTTGCCTTGAAGATTTCTTGTGAAACACTCAGGGCTATATGCAACTTCTTTCTTCCACATAAATCAAAATATGCTTTTCAATTAGTAAAGAGTTCTCAGGATAGAGAAGAGCCAAGTTTCTGTCATTCTCCATTACACAGTGGGAAATGGGGAAGAGAAGATAGAAATGTGTTGGGAACATAGTGAGCCAACCGCTCTAGTGATCCTCTTCCTGTGGCCTAATTATGACCACTTTGTGGGGGAGGGTCAATCATTTAATAGATAAAATTAAGAGATTCTTAAACTGAAACATTCTGTGTAGAGAAAAAAGCCTACAGAAAACTGAAATTAATTTCTTTATCTCCATGTGGTATGTTGGAGTCCCCATAAACTTCTAAAAAATATTAAACTTCTGAAAATGTCATAATAAATAACCATTATATTATGTGTATTTTTAAATTAAATTTTCTTTTCTTTTCCACTACCACAATAATTTGAAATGAACTAAGCAGCTGCCTCATTGTTTGAGAAACAGTTGTATAATGGTTAAATTGATCCCAACTTCAGCAGCCACCAGCTTGCTAAGGATTTACTTTGAACACATCAACAATAAGTGACCAATTCCTCATGTTTAAGTATATTCTGGTGTGAGTCACTTCCACAGAATTTGAGGAAGATAAAAAAAAAGTACACACTGGTTAAGTTTTTTGTTTGTTTGTTTCAATGTTATGCCTAAGTGTACTGCCAGATGTTCACATTTCATCTTGACTGAATAAAAATCTTTATTCAAAATGTCAATATCATTTAACAGCAAAAGCAATATAATTACACTCTTCAATAAACATCTAACAAGACACAGATATCTTCAGCTAAAAGAGGAATTGCCAGAGTGTACCTTTTAGCAATTTAGTAGTTAAATGAGTAAAAAACAAAACTTTTTTTCCTCCCCTACAACATCTGGTGAACAGTCTCTAATTTCTAAAGTTTTGGAATAAAAAGCCACAGGGCAAATTTATTGCTGTGAACAATTTGCCAGTTGTTTACCTTTATGCCAATCTTATGCCCCTACCCAATGAATATATTTAAAGTGTGTTCCCCATATTAAAAAACAAAACAAAATCCTAGCAACTTCAGATTTCTGGAAATGAAACTAAACCATTCAATTCACCAATTGGTATCTATGTTTTAAGATGTCATCATCCTCTTGGTATATTATAATTGGTCACATTGTAAAGAAAGATGACTGAATAGCCATACTTTTACATCAATTTGTTCCATTATCTAGATAGCCAATACACTGGGAAGAGGGAGAGCAGAAGGTGAAACTGCATTATTGGCTTTGTCTCATCTGGTGTTTTCAATTTCCTCTTTTTCCCTGTGCTGGTAGAGTTTGAGAAAAATTAATATAAATAATCTCTTACAAATAGATATTTAAAAATCAACCAGCCCATAGAAATCACTAGTCCTTCCTTTGCCTGTCAATGTCATAACAATAACACACAGAATGGCAGTGAATGGCATCAACAGCCTGAAATACTTATGTTGTTCTGTATTTTAATCTACTTGCCAAAGCCCCTCTCTTTTAAAATTTTTGAAAATGTTTTATGGCTGAGTTCATTTACATGCCTGGTTTACTCAGACAATATTGGACTACACTTTGCTTTGAAATGTATGACATCAGTCGTTGACATACATCAGAGGTCAAAACTCGGATCCTTTTAGACCAACACTTTGTATGAATTAGGTACACGTCTTCTAAGAGACACACAGGATGCACACATTTGTAATGTAAATCTTCATCAAAACCACTTGAATTTTCATGGATAAGGCATAGCTTCAGTTTATGGATGAAAAAAAATAAAGACTAAGGACCTAATTCAAGTAGAAAGGTTGGTTTTAACTGGGAGACAGAGGTCTTCGATGGGAAGAAAGCTGGGCTATAAATCTTAAGGACTAGGGCTATAGTCTAAATTTTGCTATTATCTATGAGAAAGTAAACAAATCACCTACTCTTTCAATGTTCTTTTTCTTCATCTATACGTAGAGGCAAACTTTAATTCATTTTTGTTTCTTCAGAACTGTAGATTCAGAGTTGCAATGAGTATCTATCTAGTTATATGATTTTCATAAAACCCTTTGAAAAAAAAAGTACAATTGTGTAGAAATTAAATAGGAAAAATTCTCCTAAGAAAGTAAAACTAGGCCTTGTAAGGAGGTACACTCCGAATAGGCTACTTGTCCTAGGAAATGAGATTCCTAAAGGGGACTGCTCAAGATAAAATGGATTGTCACTATAAGGTTAACTGTTGGGTTTTTGTTCTATTAACTAGGTTATGCAAAATGAGGGTAGGAACTTACTACAGTGGTTATCAAATTTTTTAAAGTCGGGGTGCATTTAAAATTCTACAAATAATTGTAGGTGTACTATATACAAATTTATGAGAAATTTGTTAAAATAATTAAGTCAAATATTAAAGAAAAATATATAAAGTCCAAACATGCTTTTATGGTAATTAAACACATACGACAAAATTAAATTTATTCTGACATTAAAAAACATTTTTGTTACATTTTTTGAGTTATGCTTTTTAGAATTTGTTAAAAAGAGGGGTTAAAAAAAAAAAACAACAAAAAAGTTATCTTTATATATATATAGATACATTCTTAGTAAGATTTAGTAAATTCGGCAGGTCCCGGGGCGAATGTGTTAAGTTTTTTTATTCTTGTGTTTATGAGAAACATGAACCTGATGTGTCCGAGTGATTTCTTCAATGTTTGGGCATATATTTCAAAGGCAAACTCTCATTTCCTCATCAATACATTGAAGAATTCCTTTCTTTTAACTTTTAATTGTGTTGAGTGCAGAAAACCCCCACCATACATATCATCTTAACTTTACACCAAACAAAGGATAGAAGAAACTTGCCTCGAGTCTTTCCGGGGAACATGGGGGCAGTGTAAACAATCCAGCACCACAGTTTGCCTTTTACAACCTAATCAGGCAAGTGATGTGGGGGGGCTGGACAGACTGTCAGCTTACAGCCAATTACCCCACACCTCTGTCCCCCAAAAACTTTGAACTCCAAAAACCCTGTTGGTTTTTTGCTCCCCAACAGGCACATATTTCTCTGAAATATCATAGGGCACACCTGGAAATCTTCTAGGGTGCACCAGCACACCCTGGCACACACTTTGAGAACCACTGGCTTACCATGTGAATTTGGTAGAAGAGGTTTTTACAGGTCTTATAGAAAAAGAGAAGAGGAAAGTTGAGATAGTTGGCAAAGAAGAGGAATTTTGAGAAAAAGAACAAAACTGTTTAATTGAAATTTTGATTAATTTCTTTTGGGAAAGTATATGTATTACCTTTTATCCATATAAATCCTGAGAGAACAATCTAGTCTTTAACTACCCCTTGTCCAGTGAGACTGCTTCAAAGACAAGGAGAAGTGGTGGGCGTGGTTATAAGATGGTCTGGGATCTTGGCTAAGGGTGCCCATTATGGGTTTGCTTACACCTAGGTAACAAACAAGTGAGGAGAAGAAAATGTCTGATCAGATAACCTAAAGATATGGCAAGATTAGCTGTAAAAACAATGTTTTATTGCTGCAGTGGAATGGAAGATTATTTTAAAAATAATTTTGTCCTATATTTGTGTTTTCATATCTTAGGTTTCTTTACTAATAACAATAGAAATAAACAGCCTTTCACTCAGCTGTATCCTCTTTTACTGTGTGAACCAATAAAATATCTTTAAATTTGCCCTCCAATTTAAATTTAAACAATTGAATGAACATTACCTTCGTAAAGAGCGAGAGAAAATTATTACTCATGAAGAAGCTGAGAAAATAGTTAGCTATGAAGGAGCTGATGTTTTATTATAGCTTCCATAACATACTTAGTACTGTACAAGTATTATCTATTACTGTCTTCATTATTAGGTCAAAGGCTGGCTTGTCAAAGTATAAAATAGGAGGAAGGCATCTTCCAGTTATAGAGAATTTAGCTTTTAATTAAACTAAATTCAAAATTATTCAAGGATTCCAATTTTATTGGCCTGGACATTTTTAGAGCTACCAGGTGATCTAATGTGCACTCAAGGTTGAGTGCCTTCAGTAATTCTACAGTTCAATTTTTTATTAAGAAAAGAGAGGAGCATGCCTGTTAGAATGGTTATTATCTAAATGACAAGAGACAACAAATGCTGGCAAGTATGTGGAGAAAAGAGAACCCCAGTGCACTGTTGGGGGGAGTATAAACTGGTACAGCCAATAAGAAAAACAGTATAGAGGATCCTTAAAAAATTAAAAATACAAATACAATATGATCCAATTCTGGGAATATATACAAAGAAAATGAAAACACTAACTTCAAAATATATCTGCACTTCCATGTTCACAGCAGCATTATTTACAGTAGCCAGGACATGGAAATTGCCTAAATGTCCATTGAAAGATAGATAAATGGATAAAAAAGTTAGGGGATATATAGTGAAATATTATTCAGCTATCAAAATTGAGGGAACCCTGCCATGACATTTGGGCCAACATGGATAGACTTTGAGGGCATTATGCTAAGTAAAATAAGTAAGATAGAGAAAGACAAACATGTATAATCTCACTTATATGTGAAATCTTAAAAAAAAACAAAACAAAACTGAAATAACCAAATCCTGAAAATGCACAATAAAAGGGAAGAGATTTGTGGTTTCCAGAGCAAGGGTGGGAGAGGGGTAATTGTAAGAAGGTGGTCAAAAGGTACAAATTTCTAGTTATAAGATAGATATGTACTAGGGATGTAATCTTCAACATGGCAGCAATAATTAACACTGCTGTATGATATTATAGACCCTGAGAAAGACAATACCTGCTAACTAGAGCTCATAGAACTCAGTGCTAACTGAGCTTAAATTGAAAGAAACATAGCCTACCAGCTATTTCTACATAGAGACCTGTCATGCAAACTGAGCATTAGAGAGAAACATGCACTGAACTGCCTGCTTGTACTGTGCGCCTGCTATTTGAACCAGCATTTATAAAGATGTTCCTGGATTTATATATCAATTAATAGTATGAGGCTTTCCCCATCTGATTGAAGTTTTGTAGATGTGTCCTGATTAGCATCTTTACCAATGAATCAGAGCAGCTCCATTTTGATCAATCAAGATAGTGCTTTTTGGACCAAACTGAAGATTTGGAGTCAATATTTGTATGAGGATAAGCCAATCAGTGAGGAGTGTGGGGACCTTATCTGTATACATCAGCTCCCCTCTGACTCATAGACTTTCCTTTTCCACCAAAGACTGAAGACTACATTTCCCTGGCTAGAGCAGAGTAAGCAGACCTGGACCAGAGCAGGTGGAGCAGAACAGAGCCATTTACCTGGAGAGGGGCCTTGCTTTCAGGGCTGTCTTGTTCTTGCAGCTGTGTGGTATCATAACTGAGCTGTTTGCACTGAATGCATTTTCTTCTTTATCACATCTCTTGACTGGTCATTAAGTGCTAGGGGCTGTTGTACATCTATTTCTGTACTTATTCCTCAGTATACTACCTCTGGAGTAAATGCTATTATTAGTTCTATTTTATAAGTAATATATGAAAAGGGAAAAGTTCGGTAACTTATCTTTATTCCACTGACTGCTCTTTCGAAGGGCAACAATGACCTTCCCATTTACTCATTCTCAGTTTGCATCTTATTTGATCTATCAGCAATTGATCATGTCTGTCACTTTGGTGTACTTTTACATTTAGATTCCAAGAAATCAATTTTTCCCAGTTCTCTTCTATCTTCCGATTGTTCTTTTTTCAGTCTTCTTTGCTGGTTCCATGTATTAGCACTAATGAAAATTGGAGTATGCCAGGGCTCAAACTTTGTTTTTCTTTTTAACCTTTCTAATCTACACTTATTTTCTCGGGGCTCTCATCTAGCCTTACTACTTTGAATATGATTTATATTTTGATATTGCCCAAATTTTCTTCTATAAATAATGTTATATTTAATATATTTTACCCTATCATGTTCTCATTCTCCCCCATAAGTCAGTTATATTTATTTTATTATTTTTATAACTTTACATATACTTATATCTTTATGACTTGATTAATCAGTTTCAAGTGACATAATTTTATACTTAGTGTAAAAAAAGGATGAAATCAGTATATTCATACCATTTTGCAGCTTCTTTCTTTTTCTTTTTATACCTTTTGTGGTATTATTTCTACGTTGAGAAGATTGATAAAACTTACTGCATTCAACCCATATTTGCCTTATTCCTAATCCTGCAGTTTGATAGATTTACTGTTTACAGCTAGTTTTTGGCCAGAGTTTATCCTTTAGTGATTTTTTTTTTTGGAAGGGATCATGGAAACTGAGTTCTTGCATCCTAGAGAATGGGAGATAAGCTTTACAAAAGTTAAGGGACCTACTAGTTCTATGATACGTCTACAAATTTGGTAGTGTGGGATATGTTGGAATACAACCACTAGAGAAAGGAAAAATTGCTGTATCTTACACTACTTACCATGAAGACAAAATTACAGTTCTGAGGAGATTTTGGAAACTGTACATCACATTAGGGGTTGTGGTTCTAACCCAGTTCCTGGGTAGTCAGTAAATATACCTTTTGTTTTCTAAAGTTTGATTGAAGTATAATTTGCGTAATGTAAAAATAATTAATGAGTTTTGACAAATGTATTCAATTATGTAATAACCACCAGACAACTGACATCATGATATAGAGCCTTTCCATCACCTAATATGATTTCATTCAAATAAAGTCCAAATAGACCTATGCAAATATAATCAAAGTACATTTAATTTTGTAAGAAACTGCCCAACTCTCCTCCAAAATTGCTGTACTATTTTGTATTTCCACCAGCAGTGAATGAGAATTCTTGTTGCTTTACATCCTCATCAGCATTTGATATTGTCTGTTTTAGATTTTGACCATTCTAATAAGTGTTCTGTGGTATCTCCTTGCTGTTTTACTTTGCAATATCCTAATGATAGAAGATGTTGAGTAACTTTTTATATGTCATTTGCCATTTGTGTGTATTTTTTGGTGAGGTGTCTGGTCAGGTTATTTCTTAGTTTTTGATTTGGTTGTTTGTTTCCTAAACAGTGAGTTTTAAGAGTTCTTTGTGTATTTTGGGTAATTGCTTGTAGCTTTTGACCATTGTTTATGATGTTAGCTTTGGGTTTTTCATATATAGCTTTTACTATGTTGAGGTATGCCCTCTCTATTCCCACTTTGTTGTGTGTTTTTATCATAATTGGATGCTGGATTTTATTAAATGTTTACTCTATATCTATTGATATAATCATGTGATTGTTTTTCTTTTTTATTCTGTCAATATGTTGGAGTACATTAATTGATTTTCAAATGTTGAATAACTCTTGCATACCTGAGATAAATATCAATTTGTGTGGTGTATATTTCTTTTTATATATTGGATTAAATTTGGTAATACTTTTCTTGAGAATTTTTACATTTATGTTCAAGAGAAATATTGGTCTATGGTTTTGTTTTCCTTGTAATGTCTCTGTTTTGTTTTGGTAGCAAGGTAATGCTGAATTCAAAGAACATCAAGAAATATTATTGTTGTTTCTAACTTCTAAAAGAGCTTATAGAGAACTAGTATAATTTTTACCCCAAACTTTTTATATAATTCACCAGTGTACCCATTTGGACCTGAACTTTCTGTCAATTATTGTTTCAATTTCTTTAATAAATATAGGTCTATTCAAATTCTCTATTTCTTCTTGTGTGAGTATTAGTAGATTGTGTTTTTCAAATAATTGGGCTGTTCCATTCAGTTTATCAAGTTTGTGAGTATTGAGTTTTTTATGATATATCTTTATTGTTTTTCAAATGTTCAATGTTTAATTTCTGAGATTAATAATCTATGTCTTCTCCTTTTCTCTTAGTCTTCCTAGCTAAGGCTTATCAATTGTATTGATCTTTTCAAAGAATCAGCTTTTGAGTTTGTTGCTTTTCTCTATTGAGTTCTTATGTTTAATTTCACTGATTTCTGCTCTAATTTTTATTTCTTCTCTTCTGCTTACTTTGAAGTTAATTTGCTCTTCTTTTTTGTTGCTTAGGCAGAGAGCTTTGGTTATTGATTTTAGATTCTTATTTTCTAAAATATTCATTCAGTGCATAAAATTATGTCTAAGTTCTGGTTTCACTGAACCTCACAAGTTTAACTAAGTTGTATTTTCCTTTTCATTTAGTTCAAAATAATTTTGAATTTCTCTTGAGATTTAAGTGTTTTAAACATTAGGTTTATTGGGACATTGGTTGACAATAACATTGCCTAAATTTCTGATGTATATCTTTATAATACAATATTTGTATGCTTTATTATGTGCCCACCAGCTGATGTCTAGTCTCTTTTCATCACCATATATTTGAACCTCCCTACTCTTATCATCCTCTCACCACCCTCACTCACTCCTGATAGCCACCATACATAGTAGTGTATGTGTTGATGAGCTTTTTTCTCTTATTGTCTGTTGCTTTTTGTTTTATATCCCACTTAGAAGTGAGATAATACGGTTCTTGTCCTTTTCTGTGTGACTTATTTTATTTAACATAATTCTAGCAATATCCATCCATGTTGTTGCAAATGGCAGTATTTTTTTATAGCTGAGTAGTATTCCATTAAATATTTGTACCATGTTTTCTTTTTCTTTTCCTTTTTTTTGTGGCAGAGACAGAGAGAGTCAAAGAGAGGGACAGAGAGGGACAGACAGACAGGAAGGGAGAGAGGTGAGAAACATCAAATCTTTGTTGTGGTTCCTTAGTTGTCCATTGATTGATTTCTCATATGTGCCTAAACAAGAGGGCTACAGCAGACTGAGTGACTCCTTGCTCGGGCCAGCGACCTTGGGTCCAAGCTGGTGAGCTTTGCTCAAACCAGATGAGCCCGTGCTCAAGTTGGTGACCTCAGGGTCTCAAACCCGGGTCCTCCGTGTCCCAGTACAATGCTCTATCCACTGCACCACCGCCTGGTCAGGCTGTACCATGTTTTCTTTATTCAATCATCCACTGAAGAAAAGTTTTTTTCCTTGTCTTGGCTATTATAAATAATGCTGCAATGAACACAGGAGTGTGTGTGTGTGTATGTGCATATATATATATATATATATATATATATATATATATATATATATCTTTATAATTGTTTTCAAATTTATTGGGTAGATACCCAGAAGAGTGATTACTGAGTTATATATAGTGTGTTCGTAAAGTCATGATGCACTTTTGACCGGTCACAGGAAAGCAACAAAAGACAATAGAAATGTGAAATCTGCACCAAATAAAAGGAAAACTCTCCCAGTTTCATACCTATTCAGTGCAGTTTGACGTGGGTTCCATTTGTTGCCCTACACACATCCAAACGATAGTGAAATTCTTGCCACACACAGGTAAGGACGTCTGGTGTAACAGAGTGAATAATGTCTGTGATTCTCTGTTTTAAGTGATTAATGTTGTTGATAAGTTCAATGTATACATGTTGCTTCACATAACCCCAAAAGTAAAAGTCTAAGGGCATCAGATCCGGGGATTGTGGTGGCCATGGCTTGATAGAACCCCTGCCTATCTACCGCCAGAGGAATGTTCTATCCAGAAACTCATGAACAATGGTGGTGTAGTGTGGAGGAGCGTCGTTCTATTGAAAGATGACACCTTCTGGAAATTGTGGCACTGCATACAATTCCAACATGTCAAAATAGGTGTTTGCCGTCACAGACTGCTCTGCGAAAAAAATGGACCTATCACCTTATCATGCATCAGGCCACACCACATGTTCACTTTAGGGGTGTTATGTTCATACTCAATGTAGGCGTGAGGATGTTCAGAAGCCCATATTCGGATGTTTTGGTGATGAACATGTCCACAGATATGGAAGGTCGCCTCATCGCTAAACACAATCTTCTGCAAAAATCTTGCATCATTATCGATCTCATGAAGCATATCTGTAGTAAACACGCATCATGTGGGTCTATCTGCCGGTTTGATAGTGTGCAACAGCCACAATTTGTACCCCATAAAACACAGACGTTTCTTTAACACCTTATGAACTGTAGTCTTGCTTAGGTGTAATTGTCGAGCACACGCACGCACAGATGTTTTAGGGCTCCTTAGGTAGCTATCCCGTATAGCCTCTACAGACTCGTCACTGACTGATGGCCTACCCGAACAGGGTTTCTCTACCAAACTGCCAGTTTCCTTCAACTGCTTATCCCACCGAGTAATGTTATTCCTATGTGGTGGTGCTTCATTATAAATGCGCTGATATTCACGTTGCACTTTGGTCACAGATTTGAATTTAGCGAGCCACAGAACACACTGAACTTTCCTCTGTACTGTCCACATCTCGACTGGCATGGCCGTGGGCTGCTCCACTGTATACACAGTGTTACATCATCATCTGTGCATGCGCACATGCTGCCACGTCATCCTACAGAAACTGGGAGGGTTTTCCTTTTATTTGGTACAGATTTCAGATTTCTATCGTCTTTTGTTGCTTTCTTGTGATGGGTCAAAAGTGCAGTATGACTTTACGGACACACTGTAGTATAGCTCTATTCTTAATATGTTGAAGAAACTCCATACCGTATTCTATGAAAGCTGTACCTATTTACATTCCCACCAGCAGCATATGATGGTTTCCTTTTCTTCACATCCTTCTCTAACATTATTTCTTGTCTTATTAATAGCATAGTCAATCTAACCAGTGTAAGGTTGTATATCCTTATAGATTTAATTTTCATTTTCTTTATAGCTTATGATGTTGACCATCTTTTCATATGTCTGTTGGCCATCTGTATGTGTTCTTGTATAAGTGCTTATTCAGATCCTTTAACTATTTTTTAATTGAATTTATATATATTTTTTGTTGAGTTGTAAGATCTTTTTTTAAAAAAATTATTCATTTTAAAGAGGAGAGAGAGAGAGAGAGAAGGGGGGAGGAGCTAGAAGCATCAAGGCCCATATGTATCTTGATCAGGCAAGCCCAGGGTTTCAAACTGGTGACCATAGTGTTCCAGGTTGACACTTTATCCACTGTGCCACCACAGGTCAGGCAATATATGTATGAGTTCTTTATGTATTTTGAATATTAGCTTCTGATCAGAGATATCATTTACAAATACCTTCTCTCATTTGATTGGTTGCCCTTTTGTTTTGTTGAGGGTTTCCTTTGCTGTGCAGAAGCTTTTCACTTTGATGTAATCCAATTTATTTATTTTTGCTTTCATTTCTCTTGCCTTTGAGGTCAAGTTCACAAAAATCCCTCTGAGACCAAGGCCCATAGTTTAGTGCCTGTGGTTTCTACTATGTATTTTATTGTTTCAGGTTTTATGTTCAAGTATTTTATCGTGTTTGAGTTAATCTTTGTGTATGGGGTTAGATAGCAATCTAGTTTCATTCTTTTGCATGTGGCTTTTCACTTTTCCCAATACCATGTCCTGAAGAAGCTTTTCTTTCTCCATTGTTTGATGTTGGCTGCTTGTTGCCCATATGTGTGGGTGTATTGCTGAGCTCTCAGTTTTGTTTCATTCATCTCTGTGTTTATTTTTCTACAAATATCATAGTGGTTTATAAAATTTTTTATTGAATTTATTAGGGTGACATTGGTTAATAAAATTATATAGGTTTAAAATGCACAATTCTATAATATGTCATCTGTGTATTGTACTATGCGTTCACCACCCCAAATCAAGTTTTCTTCCATAATTATTTATCTCCCCTTTACCTTTTTCTACTACTCCCCACCTCCCTTTTCCTCTAGTAATTACCATATTGTTGTCTGGGCCTATGAGGATTTTTTTTGTGTGTGTGTGACAGACAGAAAGAGGAACAGATAAAGATAGACAGGAAGAGAGAGAGAGATGAGAAACATCAATTCTTTGTTATGGCATCTTATTTGTTCATTGATTGCTTGTTCATTGATTGCTTTCTCATATGTGCTATGACTGGGGGGCTCCAGCAGACCAAGTGACCCCTTGCTCAAGCCAGTAACCTTGGGTTCAAGCTGATGAGCTATGTTCAAACAAGATGAGCCCTCGATCAAGCTGGAGACCACAGGGTTTTGAACCTGGGTCCTCTGCGTCCCAGTCTGATTCTCTATCCACTGCACCACTGCCTGGTCAGGCTGGGCCTATAATGTTTTTAAAATACTTTTTTTTCTTTCTTTTTTTTTCCTTTTGCTTAATGCCTTTACATTTTCTTCCAGCCCTTCCCAACCCCCTCCTCTCCACGACAACTATCAGTCTGTTCTCTGTATCTATAAGTTTCTTTCTATTTTGTTTGTTTGTGTATTTTGTTCATTAGATTCCACATATAAGTGAAATCATATGGTATTTGTCTCTCTTTTTGAATTTACAAGTAGGAAGGATGTGATTCAACAGAGGATCCCCTGCTCAACACACAAACGTATCTGAGAGTTTTATGCGTTGAGACTTCTGAAGTTCGAGACATCACAGCAACAGCAGAAATGAGAAGGTGGAGGCAAAGAAAGAATAGAAGTGGAAGCCATGGGCAGTCCAAAACTTACAGCAGCCACAGTGGATTCAACAGCAGGAAAGGATCAGGGTACAGCCCCCAATGGGAAAAGCAGAGGGAAAGAGACAGTAATCAGGCCTGGTTGGGTATTGCACATTGAGGCTGAACCTAGGGTTAGAGACAGAGCTGAGGTACAAATTTTCTCAGCATTCCACAGCCCACCATTATCAGACAATAAATTCTGTCAATGCAGAAACCATTTACTCCATTCATTGGTAACCTGTCCAGCAGTAAAATTCTCACTTGGCAGCTAATGAAAAGACTGAAAATACTTTCCCGCCTAATTGGCTGTATTTATTGCAGCTTAACCCAAAGAGAGAACAAAGATTCAGACTTACAAACCCACTTTATTGGCCCACCCCACCCTCATCCACCATAGTGCAGCCTGGTAGAGATAGCTGCATCAACTCAGAGAGAGCAACTCTGCCTGTGGCTTCCGGCTACAAGAAGGTGTCACCAGGAAAATAGAGGGGACACATTGCTTACCACTTCCAAACCACAAGAGAGGCACCTCAACTCTGAGGTTATTGAGCCAAAAAAGATGATGCCCCACTTCTTAGGTAATATGCAACATTTTCCATGGTAGAGGCAACACTACCCCACAGACATTCTGAAAGCCCCTGCAGTATAGATTAGAGAATACAAAAACTCGAGCTCCAGCACCACCTACTGGAAAACAAAGGAAAGTCCTCTAAATCTCAACTTGCTAAACAATGAAGTGTCAAATACTTTAAAAAAACTTTTTTCAATCTCACAGATTTTTTCAATTTGCAGGCAGAGAAACAATCTATCAAGCACAATGAATAACCAAGGAAACAAGGAACTCAGAAAGAAACTTAAAAAGCTCTAGAAAATAAATGTAAAGTCATGGAAGACCATGATTGAAATGACAGAAAATTCAAGATTGCAACTCTGAAAAAAACTCAACATGATACAAGAAAACTCAGAGAAGCAAACCAATGGTCTCAGAAATAAAATCAAGAAAAAAAACCTTCACCAAAGAGATTAAAACTATAAAAAAATTTATACAGAAATTCTGGATTTGAAGAACTCAGTAGAGGAGATGGAGAATTAACTAGCTGGCTTAGGAAATAAGCAGGCTAGATGGAGAAAAGATTTAGTGTTATAGAATATAGAAATTTAGAAATGACTCAAGTTGAAAAATAGAGAAGCTTGAGAGTAAAAAAATAAAATTAAACCTAATTTAACTTCATTAAATTAGGAAATATCTGACTCCATTTGAAAGAGCAATATAAAAATAACAGGTATATCTGAAGGAGAGGAGCAGGAGAAGGAAACAGAGAGCCCATTCAAAGAAATAAGTGGTGAGAATTTCCCAAACCCATGTAAAAACTGAATCTTCAAATGAAAAAAGCTGACAAAACACCTAATTATTTCAACCCAAAAAGGCTTGTCAGTGGCACATTATATTAAAATTGTAAAAAAATAACAAAAAGGATTTTTTTTCAAGGTAGCCAAGGAAAGAAAGATGGTAACCTATAAAGAAAACTCCATTAGATTCTCATCAAATTTTTCAGCAAACATCCTCTAAAAGGTAAGAGAAAGTGGAATCAAATAATATTCCAAGTATTGAAAGAGAGAAATCACCAGCCAAGAATAATATACCCAGAAAAGTTATGCTTTTACATATGAAAGAAAAAGAAAGGTTTTTCCAGACATATAGAAACTGAGGGAAATTACAAGAAATGTAAAAAGGTGCTCTTCTATCTGAAACAAAAAAACATAAGAATACAAAATTAGGAGTAAGACCATTAATAGACAAACAGAAACAGGAAAGTAAAATAATAATAAAAATAAGACAAATATTACTGTAAAGTAGAAATGAGTACACAGCATGAAAAGGGATAATTTTTTTTCATTTATTATTAATTTTAATGGGGTGACATTGATCAATCAGTGTACATAGATTTAGAGAAAACATCTCCAGGTTATTTTGACATTTGATTATGTTGTATACCCATCACCCAAAGTCCAATTGTCTTCCATCACCTTCTATCTGGTTTTCTTTATGCCCCCTCCCCCTCTCTACTCCCTCCCTCTCTTTCCTCCCCCCCATAACCACCATACTCTTGTCCATGTCCCTGAGTCTCATTTTTATGTCCCACATACATATGGAATCATATAGTTCTTAGTTTTTTCTGATTTACTTATTTCATTCAGTATAATGTTATCAAGGTCCATCCATGTTGCTGTAAATAATCTGATGTCATCATTTCTTATGGCTGAGTAGTGTTCCATAGTATATATGTACCACATCTTCTTTATCCAATCATCTATTGAAGGGCTTTTTGGTTGTTTCCATGTCTTGGCCACTGTGAACAATGCTGCAATGAACATGTGTCTTTACGTACCAGTGTGTTTGAGTTTTGGGGGTATATACAAAAAGGGATAATTTGTGACAACAAAAACATAAAAAGTGTCAAGGAAAAGAATTAATTTACCAAGTGAATGAAAATAAGATGCAGTGAGAAGAAAAATGCCTACTGTAGGTACAAATATACAAGGACAGAAAATTATTTGACTTTGGATGATGGATACACAACCCAACTAACAGTTCAAATACTATAGAAATATTTACTTGAAACCTATGTACTCTTATTGATCAATGTCACCCCTTAAAATTTAGTTTTCTACATAAAATTATATATATATAAAATTGGAGAAACAGCTGCCAGAAAAAAAAAGATAAAATGACTTAAGAAACTATCATATATCAGTAATCACTCTAAATGTAAATGAACTGAATTCACCAATTAAAAGACACAAAGTGGGAAGACAGATCAGAAAATGAAACCCAACTTTATTTTCTGCCTTCAGGAGATACACCTTAGCTGCAAAGACAAACGTAGACAGAAAGTGAAGGGTTGAAAATTATCTCCAAGCAAATGGATTCCAGAGAAAATTGAATGTAGCTATACTTACATCAGACAAAATAGATTTCAAGATAAAAATGGTAACAAGAGACAAAGATAGATATTTTATAATGATAAAGGGAATAATCCATCAGAATAAATAACACATTAATATATATGCATCAAAACTTGGAGCACCAAAATATATAAAGTAACTTCTTAAAGAACTAAAGGAAGAAACTAACAAAAGCACAACGATAGTAGGGTTTGAAGCACTTCATTGACAAGAAAAAATCAAAATATACATAGAGACAAATAAGAACGACAATTCAGTATATAACAATTTTTAGGATATAGCTAAAGTGATAAGAGGGAAGTTTTTATCATTATAGACCTACCTCAAGAAACATGAAAAATTTCAACTAAACAACCTAACCTTTCACTTTAAAGAATTAGAAGAAGCCAATGTCACAAAAAGAAAAGAAATAATAAAAATTAGAGAAAAATTAAAACAGAAAATGATAATATAAAATTAATGCAACAAAGAGCTTGTTCTTTGAAAAATTAATAGAATTGACAGACTTCTGGCTAGAATCACTAAAGAAAAAAGAGAAAAAGCTTCAATAAATAAAATAAAAAATGAAAGATGAGAAACTACAATGGATACTGCTGAAATACAAAGTATTATACAAGAATATTAAGAAAGGCTATATTTACAAAATCTGATAACTGAGAACTATAAACAAGTTCATAGACTTATATAACCTTCTTAGTTTGGATCATAAAAAATTGATCAACAGTTAAGAAATTGAAATAACCATCAAAACTTTCCCCAAAGTGAAAGTCCAGGGTCATACAGCTTCACTAGTGAATTCTACCATGCATATAAAGACTTAATACCTAACTTCTCAAACTCTCCCAAAAATATTGAAAAAGAGGAAATATTTCCTAGCTAATTTTATGAGGCCAACATTACCCTATCAAAACACATGCAAAAAAAAAAAATTACAATCTGATATCTTTGATGAATATAGATAGAATATGCTAAACAAAATAAATACTAGCAAAATGAAAACAATACATTAAAAAGAAAATACATCACAATCAAGTCACACTCTCTGACTTCAAATGGTACCATAAAGTTACCATAATCAAACCAGACACACAGATCAATGGTTGTTATCAATAAAACAAGAACTAAGTGTTGCAGAGATTGTGGAGAAAAAAAGTACCCTCATATGCTGTTGGTGGGAATGTAAAATGGTACAGCCACCATGGAAAACATTGGTGGTTCCTCAAAAAATTAAGAATAGAGCTACATATAACCATAAAATCTTTTTTTCTGGGTATCTACTCCCCAAATTTGAAAGTTATTCATAATGATGTATGTACCCCTATGTTCATCACAGCATTAACCATGTTAGTCAAGATGTGAAAACCACCTAAATGTCCTTTCATGTAGGATTGGATAAAGACAACATCATACTTAAAACGAAATATTACTCAGCTATAAGAAAGGATAAAATACTATCATTTGTGATAACATAGATGTTCTTGAAAGTATCATGCTAAACAAAATGAGTCAGACAGGAAATGACATAAAACGTATGATTTTACTCATATGTGGGTAGAAAACAGAAAACAACAACACATGAACAAGCAAAACAAAAAAACTCATAGACACAGACAACAGTATAATGGTTACCCGAAGAATGGCATTAAAGGAGATTGAAGAGGGCAAAGGGGGTAAAATATATGGTAATTGAGTCTGACCAGGCGGTGGTGCAGTGGATAGAGTGTTGAGCTGGGACACGGAGGACCCAGGTTCAAAACCCCAAGGTTGCTGGCTTGAGCATGGGCTCACCAGTTTGAGCATGAAGTTGCCAGCTTGAGTGTGGGATCATAAACATGACCCCATAGTGGCTGGCTTGAACCCAAAGGTCACTGGCTTGAAGCCCAAGGTTGCTGGTTTAAACTCAAGATTGCTGGCTTGAGCAAGGAGTCATTTGCTCTGCTGTAGCCCCCCCGGTCAAGGCACATAAGGAAAAGCAATCGATGAACAATTAAGGAGACTAAGGAGCTGCAATGAAGAATTGATGCTTCTCATCTCTCTCCATTCCTGTCTGTCTGTTCCTATCTGTCCCTCTCTCTGTCTCTGTCACAAAAAAGTAAATAAATAAATAAATAAATAAATAAATAAATGGTAATCAAAAGAAACTAGATTTTAGGTGTTCATCACACCAAATGCAACACATAATATATAGAGAATTGTACCCTTGAAACTTATATAGTGTTATTAAATAATAAATTTAATAAAAAATAAAAGATGATTTTGAACAATTTATTTAGGTGGGACTTATCCAATCAGTTAAAGACTTTAAGAGAAAAACTGAGGTTTCCCAGAGAATTTATATATCAAGACTATAGAACAAACTACTGCTTGACAGCTCTACACATTTTGACTTGCCAACCCCCACAATTATGTGAGCTAATTCCTTCAAATAGATCTCTCTCTGTATCCTTCCTTCCATCCATCCATCCATCCATCCATCTTTCTCTGTCACTCCTATTGATTTATTCTGTTTTTCTAAAAGATCCTGATTGATAGAGATTTTGGTATAGAAAGTGGGGTTCTACTGTAGGAAGTATCTAAAAATGTGAAAATGGCTTTTGTATATTTAGTGGGTAGAGACTAAAAGAACTTTTGAGATTCATGTTAAAAAAATGCAAGATTGCCTTGAAGAACATATTGGTAGAAATATGAACATCAAAGATGATTCTGGATATAGGTCACAGAAGGAAATGAATGGAATGATAGCGAAATTATTCATTCTACTAAAGACTACAGATATTGTCATAATCCGAATGTTGCTGGAGATGTGAACATTAAAGGTGTTTCTGGTGAGACTGGAGAAAAATGGCACAAAATTTTGCTAAATTTTTTCCTGTCACTACGTTGAATACAGAGCTTGTAAGTGATAAACTTAGATGATTAGTTGAGTAGATTTTCAAACAAAGTGTGGAAATTGTGGTCTGGTTTCTTTTTTCTGTTTATAGGAAAAGGTAGGAGGAAAGAGTAAACTGAGGAAAGAACTGGTAAACAAAAAAGATCCAGCATTTGATAATTTGAAAAACTCTCAGTCTATCCAAATTACCAAAGATTCCAAGGTATGCTCTGTAGAAAGGGCCAAGGTGAGGCTGGACAGTCTTGGTTGAAGAGATTAGGTATATGATTTATGAGTCCATTCAACCATTTCAGCAGAAACTAGGAATAAGGACAGAGTCATCCAGAAAAGACCTTTCCTAATGTCTAATGGCATGACTATCTGTGATATCTATGGAACACCAACAAGGTTTTTGAGAATGCCATCTCAGCAGAAAACTGACAACCCAAACTGGAGGAGACAGAGACAGGATAAAATGAAGGATGTCTGTCAGGTTTCTCAGATGCTATAAATGAGAAATAAGCTGCCCAGAGATCAGGGCTTACTGGATTTTCTCTAGAGACTCCATGGTCCTGAAAACAGAGCATGGAGTCACAGAGGGTTATTCCCAGGCCTTGAAATCTGTTCACATTTAAACTTGCTTGGGAAAAGTGATCCCTTCATTTCTTCCATATTAGAATGGGAAATGACTACGCCAAGACTGTCCCACTCTTGCATTTTAGAAGTAATTAACTTGTTTTCTAGTTTTGCAGGTTCACAACGGGCAATTATTTTGTCCCAGAATAGTTCATACACAAGGTCTCATCTATATCTGATTTGGATAATTTAGGTGATGAGATTTTTGACTTTTTGAATTGAAGATATTTATTTAAGACCTTGTACTCATGAGTTGAATGTTTGGGGAGAAGTTGGAATAAGGTAAAAATATTTTGCACATAGGACAAATGTGCATTTTGTGGGGGCAGCAGGTAGACTTGCAGAGTTGAATAATGTCCCCCTGACAAATTCACATCTATCTGGAACCTCAGAATGTGATTTTATTTAGAAATTGGGTTCTTGCAGATGTGATTTGTTAAGATTTGATCATGCTTGAGTAAGGTGGGCCCTACATCCAAAATGACTGGTGTCAGAAGCACACAGGAATAAGATGTCACATGATCACAGAGGCAAATATTTGAATGATACATCTACAAGGCAGAAAACACCAAAGAAGGCTGGAAAACAGTAGACACTATAAGAGGCAAGGACAAATCTTCTCTTAGAGCCTTTATAGGAACTACAGCCTTGCTGACACCATTATTTCAAACTTGTAGCTTCCAGAGTTGTGAGAGAATAAATTGCTATTGTTTTAGGTTATCCAGTTTGTGGTAGTTTGTTATGGCAGCCTTAATACAGAGTGGTTATGCATTTTCTTAAGTACATATCTTGGTAAAGAGATAAGAAGCAGTAAGAAAAAAGGAGAGCTCAATTTGTTTCTCTAGCCTGGATGGCATATATAGCTACATGTGTAACTGCTATAGGTTGGATAGCTTCCTTTTCAGTCATTGCAGTCCCAACTAGAAGTGAAATAAGATATTAAGAATGAGAAAATCCAACTTGACCAGGTGGTGGCGCAGTGCATAGAGTGTCAGACTGGGATGTGGAGGACCCAGGTTTGAGACCCCGAGGTCGCCAGCTTGAGTGAGGGCTCATCTGGTTTGAGCAAGGCTCACCAGCTTGGACCCAAGGTTGCTGGCTCGAGCAAGGAGTCACTCGGTCTGCTGTAGCCCCACAGTCACATATGAGAAATCAATCAATGAACAACTAAGGTACCGCTATGAAGAATTGATGTTTCTCATCTTTCTCCCTTCCTGTCAGTCTGTCCCTATCTGTTCCTCTCTCTGACTCTCTGTCTCTGCCACAAAAAAAAAGAAGAAAAAAAGAAGAAAAAGAGTGAGATAATTCACATGGGGATTGGTAGCTACCTGCTCTATGACTTGTCCTGAAACTGACAGTCTCTAGATTTTGAGAAACACATCCTCTCCAACCACCTATAGTGTCTGACCCAGAAAAAAAAGTTCTTTACTGGTGTTTAAACCTCTAATCTTCATTATATTGCTTTCTAACTTAATTGTGGATTCTTATCTATGAGCAATGAAGTAGCACACTTGGGCATGCATAGCACCCAATCATTCCCCCCTTGGACCAGAGTGTATTTACTCTTGACAAAATGCAATTTCCTACTTCAGAAAAATTTTATTTAAAAAGTATTTTTAAATAACGTCCCCAGACTCGCTGAATAACAAATAGCTTTTTAAAACAAAACACTTTAATGGGCTACAGTTAACCAATTCAAAAACAAAAGTATTGAATATCCCTTTAAATAGATATGGGTTTAGAAAACAAGAAGATAATAGAGTTGGCAAAGTTTCTTTTGGATTTTACAGAATTCAATATGCTTTGAAAAATTTTACGTATGTGCTCATACACGAGTGCACAAAATGTATAAGTGACCTGGAGGGATAATAAAAATGATAGATGCAAATCTAAACAGTGTGCAGCACTTATGTGTGGCTGCACCTGATGGAAATGGTTATCTTTTCTATAAGCTTGTCTGTGTGAAAGGGAAACAGGATGATGGTCATATAGGGTAGGGAGAGAAGGAAGGAAGAAGAGAACCATATATCTGCTCTAAATACTGCTGTTGCTGTCTAAATAGAATTATTTGCTATGTATTTTGTATCGCTAGCATGTGGGAGAATAGTGGACAATGGAGCTTCATGCAAACTATGAATTTTATAGCAATGAGTTAGCATGTTCATTTAACAGAAATGAGAGAAAGTTTAGTGCAAATGGATTTAGTGTATAACCTCACTTTTTCTACTGCTTAGTGAAATGATAATGATGGAGCTCCCTAAAAATAGATTTGTGCTTTATAAAGTGTAGGAAAAATACTTCTGTGTTTAATCACTGAATCACTGGGTGGTACCCGCCCAGGCTACAGGATTTTGGGTGTTGAACCAAAAAAATTACTTTAGAACAAAGAAGAAAAAAATAAGTACAATCAGTTCTGACAAACCCCTTGCATCTGCTAAGTACCTAGTGTGTGTCAGATATGGGGATATGACACAATAATAATCAGATGGAGGCACTTGAATTGTCCAGAATCCTGAGGAATGTGGGAAAATATAGGGTGTGATTATCTGGATTTGGGTTTCCCCAGAAACAGACACTGAAACAAAGATTTGAGGACTACTATTTTAATTAAGAGTGATCCCGGGAACCATGGGTAGGAGAGTAAAAGAAGTGAGACAGAAAAGGGAAGGAAGACAACTAAGAGAGAAACTGGTATTTTTACTAGGAAATAGTATAGAACAGAACCTAAGGTTAGTCTACCTATGAGAGAGAGATAGTATAGTTTCTTATAATTCCCACCCATCGCTGGTGAATGGCTGCTCCTGGTAGCATTTACTCCCCAGCACTTACGGCTTTTTGTGTGAAGATCAAGAGACAGGCTTCAGTTGGAGAGCTGCAAATTCTTACAATAGAATGGCTTCAGCACTTACAAAGGTGAGACATCTAGAGCATCTTCTATAACAACTGAGTGGGTAAAGAGTGACCCAGCAACAAATGCAAAATGAGTTCAGAGGAGGAAAAGAGTATTATGGAAGGTAGCAAGAAGGGAGAAATTTATGGAAAAGTTTAGGAATTGATATGGGCTCTGAAAGATGTGAAGAGGCACAGTGAGCCAGGGTGGTAGAGTGGCTAATTTCAGGGCCTTCTGAAAGCCTGAGCTGGTAATAAAAGATTGTATAGCGTCTGCTTAGGAATGCCCTGAAATACAAGCTGAATAGTCTATAATGTACTATATTTACTGGAATATATATTTTAATTTATTTAATTAATTAATTGATTTTATTTTGTTTTATTAAGTGAAAGGCAGGGAGGCAGAGAGACAGACTCCCATATGCACCCCAACTGGGATCCACCCAGCAAGCCCCTTTTGGGGCCGTTGATCTGTTGCTTGACAACCGAACTATTTTAGCACCTGAAGCGAGGCCATGGTGCCATCCTCATTGCCAACTTGTTCAAATGAGCCATGGCTGCTGGGGGAGGAGAGAGAAAAAGAGAAAGAAAGAAGAGGGAGGGAAGAAGTGTAGAGAAGCAGATGGTAGCTTTATCTGTGTGCCCTGACCGGTATCGAACCTGGAACTTCCACACACCAGGCCAATACTCTATTGCTGAGCCAACCGGCCAGGGCTAGAAATATAAATATTCAATGTGAAAATTTAAGCAGAGAAATATGAAGAAGTTATTTTGGGAGCCTGCCACTTGTCACCCAATATTCATTCTTTCATCTCTCATGACAATAGAATTTTCAGTTGGATACAGTTGGCTGAACAAAATACAGACTTTATTCTCAGCCTCTCTGGCAGCTAGGTGTGGCCATGTGACTAAGTTCTGGCTAGGGGAATGTACACAGAAATGACGTAAGCAACATCCATGTTTCGGTCTTCCTGGACATGCTCACACCTTCTGCTTCCTGCCTTATTTATGGCTGAAATGTGAGCTTGGTAGAGAGGATCACGTAGATGAAGGCAGCACTTCTGGGAGGGCAGAAGATCAAAGCAGATGATGCCTGAGTTCCTAAAAACTTTATAGTGTAGAAGCACAGACCATTACTTTGGGCGTTTGTCAACAGTCTATACCTATATTCTAATTATAAATGAAGACAATTATTTAGAGTGAACTCTGGAGGGAAGGATAGAGAAGGACTAAATGTGTCTTATATTTGTCATGACTTTGTGGTTGGTGTTCTCCATTGATCTTTTCCAGGGTTATTATGCTAATTCTCAGAGTGCTTCTTCTTTTAAACTTCAGGGTTTTTTTTGTATTTACAAAGTAATATTTTGGTGACAAGAGTTTCTATAATATTGGAAGGGGCATAAGTACTGACAGCAGACAAAATGGAGGAATATTGATGGAGGGTATTGAAGAGATTCGGCTTGATCAAGAAAAAGACATTTGAGATAACATCCTGAGAAAATATTGAAGAAAAAATTACAATGGGATATGACTCTAAGTAGGCACATCTTTAGATATGTATATATTTGTATTTAAATTACAGTTCGAATATTTAGTAAGGAGGGACATCAGGTTGCTGAGGAAATGAATTGGGTTGGTAGAAGTTGTAGAAGCAATCATCTTAAACTGGTAAAGCTTATATTTGGTAATTAATAAATTATAATATTGCTCATTTACAACCTAATTAGATAAAATAGTCCAGATTTGTGTAATATAGTCAATCAGAGATTAAAATTGGACGTGCATTTACTTTTGGTTGCTTTGTGATGCTTATGCTAATGTGAATAAGGGTACTTGCTGTGCTTAAGGCTCATTTCTTGGCTAAAGGCAGCAAAATACTATCATCTGGCTACATTCTAAGAATAGTCCCAGGCCAATAAACAGCAGGGGATGCCCCAGAAGGCACCCTCCAAAGACTTGGGCTGCACTGCACAGAGAAATCAAAGCTTCTCCACTGGAGTGTACCAAGGAAACGGTAGGAATCCTTGAGTGCTCTTTCTTAAAGTGTCAGAGAGGGGGCATTCGTACTATAAATTAAGCTGCATTTTAGCAAGGTACAGGCCCTTCACTTTCTGCCTAAGCAGAGAAGAGTTCCCCAGGGATTATGATATCTGGCACAGGGTAAGTACTCAGATAATCTTTGTGGAATAAATGAACAAATAATTGACCATAGATTTGACACTAACCATCAATACTTATGTGACCGATTACTGAGCATCTTGGAACTTTAGTAACCATGTGTTTGTTAAAAACTTGGTCCTCCCAAAGGAATATCAACCCCTAAATTTTGTTCAAGTTCTTTTTATTTTCTCTTGAAGGTTCAGAGAGATTCTATGCCCGGCTCCTTGCCTTAATCAACCTCTTTCTGTAGATTAATATGTACACTCATATCTTAGCTTTTATTAGGCAGTAATTTTGCAACCCATATGTAATTCATTAGTATATAAAATACTTTTCTATTTCAGCCAAAATAATATACAGGCTGTCTGAAGTTTGGCAACAGAGGATAAATTTATTTCAAATAGTTTATTCATTAAGTTTTCAAATAATATACTTAATACATTTTCTCTCAAACTCCAGGCACCTTTTTAGGTAAAGTAACTTTAAACTTAATGCAATACCTTGGATCTGTAGTCTGCAAAAGTATAATAGATATACTATGTCTTCCATGTTTCAATATTTGGACACTGTAGTGTACTTTTGATTTTGTTTCAGATTAACAGTAGGATCATTGCTTTAAGTTTAGTGTTAGTTCATCTGAAAAGCTGTCTTCAGGTTGAAGAAAAATGTATCAAATATATCTTTTTCTAAAAAGTGTAAATAACATGCTATTTAAAATTAAGGGTTTTCAGAATTCGTCTAATTGATAAGTGTCTTGGAAAGTTTAAAATATTTGGTTAAAAGAGAACAAGTGCTTCAACATTTATTTTCAGTGTGTACCTAGAATATGTTCAAAAATAAAACATAAAGATTGAGGTTTTGGCTTGATTCACTTTTCTCTCCACAAAAAATATTTTAAAAGGAGAAAATAATAAATTTAAAGTAGAAAATAGGGAAAAGTGTATAATATTCTCCATCATCAAATCTGCCTTTGCAATATCCCCCAAAGCCAGCAAGTTCCATATGCTCTATAAACCCACTTTACAGGGGAACTTAATGGGTTGGATTTGCAGCAAGTTAAATGAGATTTTAAAAAAACAAAACTGATCTAGTGTTCATAGGCTGACGCCCTCACTCTTTAAGTGAAACCATCTTGGTTTTGAATACTTAGACCCATTTTGCCATCAGCTTTGTGTCAAATGGACCTGAATTTGAAATGAAATCACTTTTCATATCTATGATTTGGGATGATGTCACAGGTAACTGAGTTTTGTTCTTATGGATTATCATGATCCCTTTCAAACCTTTGATGTATTTATGTGCAAATTCAACGGTTATAGGTGAAACACTGAACAATAACTCTTTCATTCCAGTATGAACAAGCTTGAGGCAGACCCTCTGCCTCTAGCTACTATGATGCTATCAATTTTATTGATAATGGTTACGATTAAAATCTTTGTCTGGGAGCCTCTTTGGATAAAAAATTTTGTCTTTATGTATATAAATCTATCATTTATATATAAGACTTTCTCATTAGAAACTTGGTCCTTGAGGGCAGAATATATAGACAGTTCATGGTCATTAGCTATATTTCCCTAAAGTATCAAGGTTAGCAAATTTGAGGTCTTAACAAAAAGTAAGGTTAGAGAAAATCAATAGCAATAGTAACAATACACTAAAACTACTAGAAGAAATTTGCTTCCAAAACAAACTAGGTTTGTAATGTAAAATCCTGCTTGTAGAATTAATTCTTTTCCTGAACCACTCTCTGTCCATTTTCGAGGAGCAGAGCGGGGCAGTGTTTTCTCTTGAGACAGACTCACAAGTTTTAGATGTGCAGCCAGCACCTCTTTTAAAGTTTTTGAACCAGCCCTTACTGGTTTGAAACGTAATATATTTTATACTTGCATTTTCCTCTAGTTTTGTCTACATGTGCCTCAGGGGAAAATGCTTATATATCCCCCTGACCTTTTAATAAATTATTGCTGGGCTTAGAGACACGTTTTTCTCTGCACTTAGTTTTCTTATCCTATGTATTGAAATGTTGGGCTGTTAATAATTTTCTTTATGGGCATAATCTTAGACACCTGAGGACATGTGGGGGTGTGGGACCATGACAACAATGCTTTTTTTTTTTTTTTTTACTTTTTAAGACTTTATTTATTCATTTTAGACAAGAGAGAGAGAAGGGGGGAGGAGCAGGACAGATTAACTCCCATATGTACCTTGACCAGACAAGCCCAGGGTTTCAAACTGGCGACCTTAGCATTCCAGGTCGATGCTTTATCCACTGCGCCACCACAGGTCAGGCCAACAATGTTTTTTTTTTTTAATTTTAAAGAACTAATCCATATAGACGAAATGTCAGTTTACAAAATCTGGTTATCACAAGGTATGTGGGAATTAACTCCAAATATTAATGTAGAGCTTTATAGTGGGTAAAGCAGTATCATATACAGTGTGACATTTGACATGATTGACCTCAACTCCTCCTTAGTAGTTGGTTGCTAAGATGGTGTGCCCATTCTGGTGTGGTCACTGTCACTAACATCCTTTTTCTCTTTCTTCTCATAATACAAATATGTTTATATTATAAATGCAAATAACATGTAAAAATATAGTTTATGTCCTTCAATTGCTTTTGAAATTGTTTAGGATTTCATGAAATGTGACAAACAATACATTATCTGACAAAACTAGTAAGAGCCATAAGGACTGGGTGCCATCAAACCCAGAAGCTCACAGATGTTGGCAAAGTCATTTCCACTGGTGAGAAAGGGAGAGCCGCATGGCTTCTAAAACGATTAGTTCGTTAGATTTTTAACAGATAAAACATGAGACAATCTATATTAAAGGTTAGCAATGCCTATTAGTTTGACTACCATCCTGGCAAAAACAGAAGCACAACAGGAAGGAAAAATTGAGACTCATGGGAAAGCATGACAAGCAAAGGAATATGGAAGAGGCCAACCCAACTGCAAGACAGTGTAGCCAGTGGCCTTTCTGGCACATGTGTGATGAACAGTCCTGGGGAAACATCAGTGTGCCCTATTCATTACCTGCCTTGATGGGGACTCCATGCTTCTACTAATGAAGCTAAAGCCCACCTCTATTTTTCTTTATAAAGCAATTATAACTCATCATCAGGCCCTTCTCTCAAAGATCACTTCTAAGTTAGATGTTATTCACACCAAAATTGTGAATTATTTGTGGAAATCTGAATTCAGAATTTCACTTTTCTTTTTCCTAACCCATTTTATCTATTTGTTTTTGGCTCTTCATTCCAGGCTTAGAAATCATTTTGGGTATAGATCTACACCCAAATTATCTAGCATATCAGCTATTCCCAACAGCTTGGTCTTATGAGACTTTTTTCCAAGCTAACATCAATTGATTTTCCAACAGCCTTTGTGGTCACTGTTTTCTTTTTGGCATCAACTACAAACATATCTAATAATGCTTCATTCAGGACTCAGTCCTCTATCAAGTCAAACACCTTCAGAAATCATACTGTTGATCATGTTCTTCTGACCTATATGCCTAGTTACCCCACCAAAAAACTAAATTCATTTGGTTGGATGCATTATTTATTCCTTTCTTTAATGTGTAATTAAGCTATCAATAAATTGATTAGTCCATTACAGATGATCCTCAACTTATAATAGGGTTAATAAATACCCACAAACTCATCATAAGTTCAAAATATTGTAAGTTGAAGACATATTTATTATGCCTACCTTATCAAACATCATAGCTTAGCCTAGCCTACCATAAATGTGCTAAGAACACTTACATTGGGCTATTTTGGGGAAAAATTGTTTTGCTGCTGCTGCCTAGCTTAACAGGAGAGTATCCTGCTACATGTCACTAACCCAGGAAAGACCAAAAATTCAAAATCTGAAGTATGGTTTCTACCATACTTTTCACCACCAAGTATTGCTTTTTCACTACCATGCAGTAAAAAAAATTGGAAGTCCAACCATCATAAGTTGGGGATCATTTGTATGATTTTTTAAGTATCTGAAGCAAATATACCAGTCTGGAACCCTAAAATTTATCTTATTGTTGTTATTATATAGAATTTGTGTATTTGTCTGCCCCCAGTGTTTTGCCATGATTCCTCAGATATTACTAAAAGTGATCAATTTAAGATTTCCAAAAGGGGAATTATATCTAACAGCCCAACAAAATGTCCCCATAGAAAAGATTTTCAGGTACCCAGAACATGGAAGAGGAAGGCAGTCATGGCAGTGCCCTGCAGTTACATGTCTCCATGCTTACCTTCCTTATAGATGTCCTTGCATGGTACAGGTAAGAGCCAAGGCATTCTGAGTGTTCTATTCCTGGTCATTCCCTTACCTTGTTACTTAGGAGACCAGGGGATTAGAGGAATCATACCCTGGTAGGAATTTTTAAATATGTTTAGTAACTTTTTTCATGATGGCTTAAAACAAGAGTCTGGAATCAACTTGTAACTCTTTTCCATGTCTCCCTGCTCTGATTTATTTTTCTGACAGCTAACTGCCAGTGGAAGATTTTCCCTGGCCAGGCAATTTTGCTCTAGATCCCTGCTACCTAGGGAGTGTGCACCTGAGGAGAAATCAATCAATCAATATATCTGGGTTTTAGATGTACTAACTATAAAATCAGGACCCTTATGGCACTAGCAACTATAACATTCAGTAAGTAGGTATGCCATATTTGTAGCAAGAATAGCTGGACTTGTGCGGTAATTTTGTTTCATGATTAATACCACTTGGAAAAGACCCAGGGCCATATTAGTTTTCTCCACTCCTTTCCAGTTCATTGTGAACTTCTTGCAGCAATCTCCTAGGGTCTGTAAGAGTTCTCTGGGACTTTTGTCCTTTGTGTACATTATCTCCAAATTCTAGTTAAATTTTCAAGGAACTGTGGACCTTACTGCACTATCCCACTACTGGAAGAAGCCCAAGAAATTTATGAAAACATACCTATATGGAAATTCTATTATATACCCCAAAATGGAAGTATTTCTTTTTTTTTTTTTTTCTGATTAAATGCCTTTACGCTTTGGTCCAGCTATCCTGCATGTACTGAAAGTGGCTTTTCTCCCTGTGTGTCCTCTTTGTTTCACCATCCGGAAATTGAAGTGCTTTAGGCATTTTCATTCTTGCATGAAACCTTGGCTGCTTTTTCTCCCAATATTTGGAAAAGTCAAGGTATCATGTGAGCTGCCAAAAAAAGACTGGGTGGGAGTTGGAAAAGATCCAGGGCCATATTAGTTCTCTCTACTCATTTCCAGCTCATTGCAGACTTCTTCTATCAATCTCCTAAAGTTTGTAAAAGTTTTCTGTGACTTTCATCCTTTGCACACTTTTCTTCTTAACCACAGGAGTCTAATTTCAAAATTACCCACTAATATAAATTCAGATTAGCAAGCAACCAAGTAGACTGACTGGCAGAGAAGCATTTAGAAATAGTTACTTCCTTGGTAGGGGATTGGACACAGGAAAAACTTGTCCAGACCTTAAACTGATCGGCTGTTAGGTGAATAGCTGAGATCTATTTCTCCCTTTTGATTTAATGGGAACAGGTCAAAGGGCCACTGAAAAGTACACAACACTTCGAGTTTAAAATAGATCTTGGAAGACATTGAAAGAAGAAGGAAGAATGTGGGAATGCAATGGGACAGTGTTCTTTGATCATAAACCCAGTGAGAATTTTAATTAGCTGTGCATGTAAAACCAGAAAGAAGAACCCCTGTGGAGCAGGCTTCCGCAAGTGAAATGGAAGTTCCAAGAAGTGGTTGAGTTTTTCTATTTCCAGCTGAATTCATTGTAAAATTTTGAGAGATTCTGAATGAGAAATCTTCCTTGTCTCCAAAATCCACGTATTTTGAATAAGTAAAATTCCTGGTAATTCAACAAAGAAAACCAGATAGAAGGTGACAGAGGACAATTTAACTTTGGGTGATGGGTATGCAACATAATTGAATGATAAGATAACCTGGAGATGTTTTCTTTGAATATATGTACCCTGATTTATTAATGTCACCCCATTAAAATTAATAAAAAAAAGAAAAAATTGCTGGTAATTCAGAAGGTGGCTTACAACAGAGAGTCTTATTAGCTATAGATTATATGGTATATGTTATATATATATTAAGAAAAACTATCCTCTTTTCCCTCCTCTCCCCAATGAAGAGCTATGGATAAGATCACTGGTAAAGGTTGTGAAGATGAAAAGCAGCTTCAGGAAAGAATCCAGGAAACTTCCAACATTTGGAGGTTGAACCAAGAGAAAAAACTAGCAAAGGAATTGTTGGGAAAACAACTGTGTTAGGCTTGCTCACTTGCACTTTGCATGATTAGTGCATAAGCACCTGGCAGAGCCACATGTGCATAGCCTATGTAAGGCTAGGGGTGCTTTCCCTCAGGGCAGTTTTGCTCAGATTTCTTGCCCATCATTGAGAGAGGCTGTTTTGCTGTTAGTACGCCTGCTGCCATGAGAAGTGATTTTCTGCTGCCTGTTTGCTCCTCCACAGTTGCAAGAATCTAATAAACAGAAAAGGCCCTAGACTTTCTGGCTCCACAGTTCCTTTACCACAGTGGTTCTTAACCTTTTTTGAGGTTCTGAACCCACCAGTTTCATATGCGCATTCACCGAACCCTTCTTTAGTGATAAATAAAATATGATTTTTTTTTTTCCAAATTCAAGACATAGGTATATGTTTTCTTTACTGGTACACAAAATGAGCCGTGCATGAACATCACCTTGCTCAAAGAACAAAACTAACAAAGTGCATGAACTCACAACAAATTACGGTATTACTTTATTCTGGCCTCCGCGGCAAAGGCTTATCCAAACCCCTGAGACCGACTCATTGAACCCCTAGGGTTCGATAGAACCCAGGTTAAGAACTACTTCTTTACCATCTGCTCAAATCCAATGTTAACTTTCCTGGTCTCGGCCATAGGCATTACAGGAATATAAAAGCAGCAGCTGTGGAGGTAGAAGGAAGTGGAAAGTGAGATAGAACCTAAACCAAAGTTGAAAACATCTTAAATTGTTACCTGTTGAGAACTTGAGTGGGATGAAGCCATAAGGTAACTGCCATGTTTGATGAGAAGTAGGACCTTGCTGAACTTGGCAAGCATAGTATTTTGAAATAGTGGGAACAAAGCTCCATTTGACAGACTTTACATAAGAGTTCAGTTATTCAAGAAATAGGCCTATTCATTATTTTCTTTCTTTCTTTTTATTCAGTGAGAGGAGGGGAGACAGAGACAGACTCCCACACATGCCCAGACTGAGATCCACCCAGCAAGCCCGCTAGGGGGTGGTGCTCCACCCATCTGGGGCATAGCTTCATTGCTTATCAACTGAGCTCTTCTTAGTGCCTGAGGCAGAGGCCATAGAGCCATCCTCAGTGCCCAGAGCCAACTTGCTCCAATTAAGCAATGGCTGCAGAAGGGTAAGAGAAAGAGAGCAAGAAAGAGAGAGAGAGAGAGAGAAGCAAGAGAAGAATGGGGTGGAGAAGAAGATGAGTGCTTCTCCTGTGTGCCCTGACTGGGAATTGAACTTGGGACATCCACATGTCTGGCTGACACTCTACCACTGAGCCAACTGGCCAGGGCCCATTATTTTCATTAGAGATAAATTCAGGGAAAAAAATCTGATGTGACCTTCAAGTTTTCTGTAGACCGTGGGACAGGGTCTTTGGTCTTCATTTTCACCTATGTCCCACTGTAAAACAGCCATCAAGGAGTACCACCAAATCTGGACCAAAACTCTTGTGGAAAGAGGGGCAGGCCCCCTCTTCCCTGAGAAGGAATAAATGGAAACAATACAAAGGGAAAGGGGCCAGCTGGGGTAACAGAGTCAGCCAGTGATAAATTATCTATATCCCATAGTTACAATACAAAGCAAGAATAGCAAGATCTGTATGTAACTATGGCCAGAGATCTGGAAACCCCTTCTCCCTTGTTTACCCCACTGAAACTTTCCCTCCCCTCTCCTTGAGTCCTGAGAAACCTTAAATAAAGAAATCACATGCCCATTGCTTATTGTAAAGGTATATAAACTGTAAGAAAGTCAACTTTGGGGAGCCCGTGTTTTGGAGCTACAAGTCCCAAGTGCTCCGCCGGCTTCATAAATTCTCCTTCCTTTAATGATTGGGTTATATGAGTGTCTATCATCCATTGGGTTACTTTCTGCAACACTCTGACATGTCTTGGAGGCTAAGTGACACAGATTAAGGTAATTGGGGAGGAAAGTACTTTCAAGGAATAGAGATTCTGTTGTACCCATAAAGCTAGGGTTTATAGAACAATGGGGGAGGGAATTTTCATAATGACATTGTATTATAATTCCCTTTTTGTGATTTGTGTGAACTCTTTTTTTCATTTCTTTCTTTATTCAAAAAATCATTTTGAAGTTCTCATTATTGATCACTATCAGAGATGCTGTGAAGTAGAGCAATACATAAACCTTCTAAAGTTTCTGCCTTAATCAGTCATATTAAATTAAAGACCTGTGGATATAGCCATATCTTGATGCAAAAGACGACAGAGGATGATAGAGAAAAAGGAAAAGCCTGTGCTGGGCACTGAAGTAATAGTTTTCAATCTTGGGTGCACATTAGAATCATGTGAGTGTTCAGTCCTCTCTCTAATAGATTGATCATTATAACTGTAATGAGATCCAGGCATCAGCAATAATTTCCCCAGGTGATTTCCATGTACAGTGTAAGTTGGGGACTGTTGAATCAGAGCCTTGGTTCTTGAAATGTGCTTCTTGGACCACCAGCATCAGTGTCACCTGGGAACTGTTGAAGATGCAGACTTGTCAGAAGTACCCTAGACCTGCTCAATTCAGATCTCTGGATGTGGGGCCCAGCAATCTGTGTGTTATCAAGTCCCCCAGGTAATTTTTTCTTTCTTTCTTTATTAAGTGAGTGGGAGGGGAGGCAAAGAGACAGACTTCCATATATGCCCGGGCAGGTGATGCTCTGCCCATTTAGGGCTGCTGCTCTGTTGCTCTGCAACCAGACTCTTTTAGCACCTGAGGTGTGGCCATGGAGCAATCCTCAGCTCCAGGGGCCAACTTCCTTGAACCATTCAAGCCATGGCTGCAGGAGTAGAGGAGAGAGAGAGACAGAAGGGGTAGGGGTAGGGGTAGGGGTGGAAAAGCAGTTGGTGCTATGACCAGGAATTAAACTTGGGATTTCCATATGCCTGCTGGGCAGAGGCTCTACCACTGAGCTAACTAGCCAGATCCCCTCCCAGGTGATTCTGATGAGCACTAATTTTGAGAATGAGAAATTATGAGTTTGCATCAGAGATGAGTTTGTATCAGAGAAATCAACTTTCCAAAAGTCAAAAGGAGGAGAGGTTGAGTATAGAGGTGTCATATTTACAACCAATGAATACAGTGTGAAGTATCTCCCATGGCCCAGTTCTATAAAGAGCAAGAGAAATATTCTTACCTTTAAGAAACTTCTGTTACACCCTGGGAAACATACAGAACAATTAGAAATCATATAGAATTGTGTGTGAATAATTACACATTTATGTTTACACATATATTGATGGTTTTCTGGTGATATAGGTGATGTTACAGAGAATATATTTTAAACTTTAGTGCAGCTCTCAAACTTCAATCACAAGTTGACTACATATACTATTTTTTAGTCACATTTTCTTTCCTACAGAGTTTCACAGACTTTCTTCCATTTCTTCTGACGTTGCTTGCTGTAAGTCTCCAAAACTAAAAGGAATTTTCCCTTTTTTAGGTGACATCCTTTTCCACTTGGCTATTAGGAAAAAATGTTTATGTTCCTTACACTGTAATTGAAATTCAATAACCTAACTAAGATGTGTCTCAATGACCAACCTGTATTTTATTTTTTGAATAAAGGGGTACTGTTTTCATCTACAGATTCAGTATTTCACTCATTTCAGAATAATTTCATATTGTATTGTATCTCTGATTTTTAAAAATAGAGCTCAATAATTCTTAAGTGGGTTAGTCCTAGACCTCTATAGATACTCAAAGTTGCTAGAGATGTTTAGGTTAGACTATTACTATAGGATGAAATTGTTTTCTTAGATATGATACCCAAAGCATTAGCAACAAAAGAAAAAATGAGGTAAGTTGGGCTTGACCAAAGTTAAAAACATTTGCACTTCAAAGACATTATCACGGGAGTGAAAAGGCAATTCGCAGAATGAGAGAAATATTTGTAAGTTGCATATGTGACAAGGGTCTAATGTTCAGATATATAAAGCACTCTTACAATTCAATAGTAAAAAGATAGTCAAAATGCAAATGGGCAAAAGATTTGAATAAACATTTTTTTTCAAAGAAGATATACAAAGAAGGTATATGTGAAAACATTCCCAACATAATCATTAGGCAAATACAAGTCAAAATCACAATGAGATGTCCTTTTATAGCTACTAGGATAGTTATTACAAAAAGATGGACAATAAAATATTGCAGAGGATTGTAGATGTTGGAACTCTCATACACTGCTGGGGGGATGTACAATGGTGCAGCTACTTTTTTTAAAAAGGAATTATTTAGAAAGTTAAATTTAACAGGGTGACATTAATCAATAAGAGTACATAGGTTTTAGGTAAACACTTCTATAGCATTTGAGCTATTGATTTTGTTCTGTGCCCACCACCCAAAGTCAAATAGTTTGGCAGTTACTCAAAGTTAAACAGAGCTACCATATGACTCAGCAATTTCACTCCTAAGTGTACACCCAACAAAATTAAAAGCATATGCAGACAAAATCTTCCACATGAATCTTCATAGCAACATTATACACAATAGACAAAATTGAAAAAACCCCAAATCTATATCAACCAGTGATTAGATAAACAAGATGTAATATAGCCATACAATGTGGTATAACCATAAAATGAAATGTTATTTAGCCATAAAAAGGAATGATTATGTCTGACCTGTGGTGGTGCAGTGGATAAAGTGTAGGCCTGGAATGCTGAGGTCCCCGGTTTGAAACCCTGGGTTTACCCAGTCTAAGGAAGGAAAAGTCAGGCCCCCTATTCCTCCTCCTGAGGAGGAAGAAACAAGAAAAATGCAAGGGAAGGGAGCCAGCAGGGGTAGCTGAGTCAACCAGTTATGGATTAACTACTTCCTATAGTTCTCTGAAAGGGTGCCTGGGCCACTTGCTACACAGAGCAAAGAAGATAGAACTTATCTGAAAACCTCTTCCCCTTTTCTTTCCTTAAAAACCTTTAAGAGACAATGTTTACATTCCTTAATTAAAAATTCCAACACTTATCCTCTGAACCCACCTAAACTCACCCTGGAATATGAGAGTGACATGTACCTCTAGACAAAAGGACCATGAGCCCCTTGCATGAAAACCTGTGTTCTGTAAAATGTATATAACCTGTAAGAAACTTGTTGGGCAGATGAAATATATTATGCTCACTTTGTTAAAGATGGTGCTGCCCACGTGGAAGCCTGTCTACAGGTGATGATATTAGTTGCCCTTCTTGCTTGAGATGGGTGTGATTATATTAATGTGGGTGGGGGACAGGCTGTAAGCAGGCAGAGTCATTATAGCCCAAGGCTTAGTTTTAATATTAAGCCTTTCCAACCTTCTCTGATGTAGGGTGGTGCACTCTCATGAGGAATCCCATTTATGCCTCAGATTAGTGGCTTTGTATCAGAGACTTCCTTGTTTGTGTATTGGATTAAAGGTTTTGAATCTATACTATAAAGTGGGGCAGACATGGAGCTTGCTATCTCGGTTTCTCAGGTTAACATTAGAGAGGAGAGCAGAGAAAGGCCACATGGAGGAGGCCAGGAGAGGCAGCCAAGATGGTGGAGTGCTGAGGAAGAAGCCAGTTTGTGCAGAGTTTGTGCAGAGAGAAGGAGATGGGAAACAGAGGTGAATAAGGCTGGTGAGCTAGGAACCTTTGATTCTAGGAAACTCGGATAAGTCAGTGGCTTCGGGAGCCCTGAATGGAAAGAAAAGTGTTTTCCCATTGTGTTATTTCTTGCCCTCCAGGTGCAAGCAAGGATTAAAGCTAAAGGCCCACCAGTTCTAGGCTCCGTTGTTTCATTACCGTCTGTCTGAATCAAATGCGAACCTGCATGGGTCAGCCGGCTGTGATGGTGGCTGTGACTACTGGCTTTACAAAAACCAACTTTGAGGAGCATGTGTTTTTTGAGCTACTAACCCCGTGTGCTCCACCAGCTTTTAATAAATTTTTTTTTCCTCTAATAAAGTTATCTGAGTGCCTATTTGTTGGGAAGATAAAATAGATTATGCTCACTTTATTAAAGATGGCGCTGCCCACATGCAAGTTTTAAAAGTAAGTTTTTCCCCACCTCCTTGACTGATTGGATGATGTGGGGTGGTGCACTCTCATGAGGAATCCTCCCATTATGCCTCAGATAAGTGACTTTGTATCAGAGACTTTCTTGTTTGTAGATTAGATTAAAGGTTTGGATTTCTACACTATAAGGTGGGGCAGACAGAGAGCTATTTCTCTCTCGGTTCCTGAGGTTAGCATTAGAAAGGAGAGCAGATTAAGGCCACGTGGAGGCCAGGAGAAGCAGCCAAAATGGTGGAGTGCTGAGAGAGAAGCCAGTTTGAGCAGAGTTTGTTCAGAGAGAAGGAGATGGGAAACAGAAGTGAATAAGTCTGGTGAGCTAGAAATGTTTGATTCTAGGAAACTCGGATAAGTCAGTAGCTTTGTGAGCACTGAATGAGTGGGTTTTGGAGCCCTTGAATGAGTGGGTTTTGGAGCAAGTGTGTGTTTTTACTTGCCCGCTGGGTGCAAGCTAGAATTAAAGCTGATGGCTCACCAGTTCTTGACTCCAGTGTTTCATTACCGACTGTCCGAATCTAATGCGAACCTGCACTGGCTTTACACTATCCTCTTTTGGGTCACTTTCTGCTACAGTCAATATACATATGAGAAGCAACTACTATAAGTTGATGCTTCCCACTTTGCCCCCCCATCTAAAAATAAATAAATAAATTAAAAAATAAAGAGTGATACCTAAATATAAAGCCAGTAGTCAAGGCCACCATCACAGCTGCCTGACCTGTGCAGGTTCACATTAGATTCGAACAGTTGGTAGTGAAACAACGGAGTCAAGAACTGGTGAGCCATCAACTTTAATTCTAACTTGCACCCGGCAGGCAAGCAAAAACACACACTGGGCTCCAGAACCCACTCATTCAGTGCTCACTAAGCTACTGACTTATCCGAGTTTCCTAGAATCAAAGGCTTCTAGCTCACCAGACTTATTCACCTCTGTTTCCTATCTCCTTCTGCACAAACTCTTCCTCAGCACTCTGCCATCTTGGCTGCTTCCTCTCCTCCATGTGGCCTTAATCTGCTCTCCTTTCTCATACTAACCTCCGGAACCAAGAGAGAGAGAGCTAGCTACTGGTCTGCCCACTTTATAGCATAGATTCAAAACCTTTAATCCAATTATACAAACAAGAAAGTCTCTGATACAAAGCCACTCATCTGAGGCACAATGGGATTCATCATGAGAGTGCACCACCCTACATCATCCAATCAGTCAAGGGTGTGGAGAAAAGCTTACTCTTAAAACTAAGCCTTAGGCTATAATGACCCGGCCTGCCAACAGCCTGGCCCAGAACACACATTAATATCAACAAACTTCCTAGTGGGCAGCGCCATCTTTAACAAAGTGAGCATAATATATTTTATCTGCCCAACACTAAAAAACGAAGCTATAACATTGATGAAACTTGAAACCATTGCGTTACATGAATGGAGCCAGATACAAAAGATCACATATTTTTAGATGTTGTAAAGTACTGTACCTCACTTCTATGGGTTTACATAGAGACACCAAGTCCAGATGAATTTTGAAGGGCTTTATTAAAAAAAGGAGATTTATTAATATGCTGGCTACATATGCCTAACATGGGGCATATCTGACCCAAATCATGCAGCCACAAATATATCTCAGAGGCTGGTTATATACCCTTTGACCACATACAGGTTGGGGAGAGCATGACAACATGACATAATTATTAACAAGCTTATAACATTTATCTAGGAGATCCATAAAAAACATTAAAACTTTCAAGGTAATACAATCAAAGACATTCACAGATCTTTTAGTGTCTATCTCTCCTCCTTTGCCTAGAGGTACACGTTAATCTTAGGATTCCAGGAAGGGAGGGTGTTGTAGTAATATAAGGTTATAGTAATTAAATATATAGAAATATAAAAATATGAAAGATATATAAAAGTAATTAAAAGAATATTTAAAATAATTATTAAAATTAAATAAAGTTATGCCATTTTGATAGGAATTAATAAAGTGGCTGTAAAGCCAGTGGCCAAGGACACCATCACAGCCGCTTGGTCAGTGCAGGTTTACATTAGATTTGGACAGTCAGTAATGAAACAATGGAACCAAGAACTGGTGAGCCATCATCTTTAATTCTAGCTTGCACCCGGTGGGCAAGTAAAAACACACACTGGGCTCCAAAACCCACTCATTCAGTGCTCTCAAAGCTACTGACTTATCCTAGTGTCCTAGAATCAAAAGGTTTCTAGCTCACCAGACTTATTCACCTCTGTTTCCCATCTCCTTCTCTCTACACAAACTCTGCACAAACTGGCTTCTTCCTCAGCATTCCGCCATCTTGGCTGCCTCCTCTCCTCCACATGGCCTTAATCTGCTCTCTAATGCTAACCTCAGGAACTGAGAGCAAGCTCCATGTCTGTCCCACTTTATAGTGTAGAAATCCAAACCTTTAATCCAATCTATAAACAAGGAAATCTCTGATACACAGTCACTTATCTGAGGTATAATGGGAGGATTCCTCATGAGAATGCACCACCCCACATCATCCAATCAGTCAAGGGTGTGGGGAAAAGCTTACTCTTAAAACTTGCACGTGGGCAGCACCATCTTTAACAAAGTGAGCATAATATATTTCATCTGCCCAACAGTGGCTTAGTGCTATAACTCTGTAATGTGATAAACAGACTCTGACTTACAAGCGGAGCCCAGTTAGTAAGTGTGTGAAGTTATACATAGATAAAAAGTGGCTTGGTGTTATTTACATTAACTTTGTAAATTAATGAAAATAAGAACATCTTAAAAAGTGGTTTAATGTAAACATTTCAGTAGATTGACATAGAGGGAATTCCCTGTGAGGAACTGCCGAAAAGGTGGCTTGAGGTGATAAACCTGTTAGAAGGCATTGGTCAGGAAAGGTAGTAAAGCTGAGGGACCCCGTGCTGCAGTAGTTGCCCACACTCCAATGTTGATGTGGACTGTCTCTACACAGCTCTGAGCTCTGACCAAAACTAGCCGAGAGGAGCACGCCGGCGGTGCCCCTTAAGCTGTACCCAGGCACGCCAAAAGGATTTGTGAGTAATAAATTGCCTGTGTGATTATTGAAACTAATTTGTGTATCGGTCGTGTCTTTCCTCCAGTGGCACTTAACAGTAGCATCCTCATAGCCGCCTCAAGAGTAGTCTGGAAGAGGCTACCAGCCCTGCTGATAAGCAGGAGGGTCTCACTGCACAGGGAAGTCGAATCAGGGATGCCTGATTGACATAGAGCTTGGGCTCTACTGGGACAGAGGGAGAGCCAAAATCAGTGTAGGGTGGTATGTAAATTTTGTCTCTTATTGAAAGGGAAAGAAAGTTCTTCAGATAACCTTAATCCTTTCAGAGAACTAAAACTAAATGACCCAGTTGTCCTTGTAAGTCAGGAGACTTTCATATCTTTCTCCCACCATTTTCCAAATAAAGGACAGGACAGAAAGTCTGACTTTTCCTCTTTAAAATGCCATTGCCAATACTAAGTTTTACAGTTCTCTGGTACCTTACCACAGTAGGGAATGACCCATCTAACCTTGAATCCTTTATGACTTGGATTGGGGAACTTTAGTTAAAAGCTTTGAGTAATGTCTGTTGGATGCAAACAGCAAAAAACTGTGAGTGGGTGACCTTTGTGCAGACACAAAGGAATGCATGGGAATGGGTTTTAGAAAATTAGCCTAGAGCAGTGGTTCTTAACCTTTTATGAGGTACCGAACCCACCAGTTTCATATGTGCATTCACCGAACCCTTCTTTAGTGATAAATAAAATATGATTTTTTTTTTTCAAATTCAAGACATAGGTATATGTTTTTTTACTGGCGCACAAAATGAGCCGTGCATGAACATCACCTTGCTCAAAGAACAAAACCAACAAAGTGCATGAACTCACAATGTTGGGCAGATAAAATATATTATGCTCACTTTGTTAAAGATGGCGCTGCCCACATGGAAGTTCGTTGATATTAATGTGTGTTCTGGAACAGGCTGTGGGCAGGCTGGGTCGTTATAGCCTAAGGCTTAGTTTAAGAGTAAGCTCTTCCCCACACCCTTGACTGACTGGATGATGTAGGGTGGTGCACTCTCCTGAGGAATCCCATGACTTCCTTGTTTGTATAATTGGATTAAAGGTTTTGGTTCTACGGTATAAAGTGGGAGAGACCAGTACCTTGATCTCTCTTGGTTCTTGGTTCCTGAGGTATTAGAGAGGAGAGCAGATTAAGGCCATGTGGAGGAGAAGTAGCCAAGATGGCAGAGTGCTGAGGAAGAAGCCAGTTTGTTAAGAGTTTGTGCAGGAGGAGATGGGAAACAGAGGTGAATAAGGCTGGTGAGCTAGAAACCTTTGATTCTAGGAAACTTGGATAAGTCAGTAGTTTTGTGAGCACTGAATGTGTTGGTTTTGGAACCCAGTGTGTGTTTTTGCTTGCCTGCCAGGTGCAAGCTAGAATTAAAGCTGATGACTCACCAGTTCTTGGCTCCTGTGTTTCATTACCGACTGTTCGAATCCATTGCGAACCTGCATGGGTCAGGCGGCTGTGATGGTGGCCACGACTACTGGCTTTATACACAACAAATTACGGTATTACTTTATTCTGGCCTCCGCAGCAGAAGCTTCTCCAAACCCCTGAGACCGACTCATCGAACCCCTAGGGTTCGATAGAACCCAGGTTAAGAACCACTGGCCTAGAGGTTCTGGATTGCCTCTTCCTTTGTGCTTGTTAATTAGCAAAAGAAAAGGAATGTACTGACCTATTTATTCCTTCCTTCATGTCAGCAAAATGGCCATTAGTCATCCTTCCCCTTGTAACCTGATCTCCCTCTCTTATAATCCTGTTACCTCTGTTCTGCTTCTGATAATAAAAGTTAAGGGAGGAGATTCAGGAGGTCCCTCTTTGCCTCCCTTGGCAGGTCTCCCTCTCTCTTCCTCTTGACATAAGTTTGTGTCTTGAGTAGGTTTCTTCCATGTGACACTGGTAATTCCCAGCAGGCTGGAGTGCTACACATTGTTGGTCAAATAAGTTTGTAAATATGATATATATGTTTGCTCTCTTATAGTTTATTTTGGGTGTGAGGGATAGCCTGTAAGCAGGCAGGGTCGTTCTAGACTAAGGCTTAGTGTTAAGACTAAGCTTTTTCCACACCCTTGACCAGGGCCCCCAAACTTTTTACACAAAGGGCCAGTTCACTGTCCCTCAGATTGTTGGAGGGCCAGACTATAAAAAAGCTATGAACAAATCCCCTATGCACACTACACATATCTTATTTTAAAGTAAAAAACCAAAACAGGAACAAATACAATATTTAAAATAAAGAACAAGTAAATTTAAATCAACAAACTGACCAGTATTTCAATGGGAAGTATGGGTGCAGATGCATCCTGTGATCCTCTCACTGACCACCAATGAAAGAGGTGCCCCTTCTGGAAGTGCGGCGGGGGCCGGATAAATGGCCTTAGAGGGCTGCATGGGGCTCGCAGGCTGCATAATTTCATAAGAAATCCCATTATGCCTCAGATAAGTGACTTTGAATCAGAGACTTTCTTGTTTGTATATTGGATTAAAGATTTTGATTTCTACACTATAAAGTGGGGCAGACCAGGAGCTTGCTCTCTCTCTCTCTCGATTCCTGAGATTAGCATTTGAGAGGAGAGCAGAAGCAGCCAAGATGTCAGAGTGCTGAAGAAGAAGCCAGTTTGTGCAGAGTTTGTTCAGAGAGAAGGAGATGGGGAACAGATGTGAATAAGGCTGGTGAGGTAGAAACCTTTGATTCTAGAAAACTTGGATAAGTCACTGGGTTTGTGAGCCCCCGAATGGAAAGGGAAGTGTTTTCCCACTGTGTGTATTTCTTGCCTGCCAGGTGCAAGCTAGGATTAAAGATAATGGCCCACCAGTTCTTGGCTCCATTGTTTCATTACCATCTGTCCAAATCAAATGCTAACCTGCATGGGCCAGGCGGCTGTGATGGTGGCTCCGGCTACTGGCTTTACACACATATTGTATGATTCCATGTGTATGAAATGTCCAGAATAGAAAAATACAGAGGGACATTAAATAGATAACTGAGTGCTTTGGACAAAGTTGGGAGGAAACACTAATTACCAATGGGTACAAGGTTTCTTTCTGGGCTAAATTAAGTCTCCAAAATAGATTGGGGTGATGATTGCACAACTCTGTGAATATGCTAAAACCCATCAGATTGTACACAGCTAATGGGTGAATTTTATAGTATGTGAATTATACCTCATTAAAGCTATTAAAAACTTAATAGGTTTCTGACCTAAGTGCTTTCAGTCACTTCCACATGCCATTAATAAAACCCAAAGGATATTTCAAGAATAATTCCAAAGTAGCTTAATTTTTTTTGCTTTCTTGTTCTCTTGCCTTTCTTGCTCCCCCCTAGCTCCCTCCTTCTCACTCTGGCTCTTGCCCTCTCTCCCTGGTTCATCCCTGGCATTCCTTGCAATAGCTGTGGAGACCACATCTTTCATGTGCTCTTTGCTCTGAGACATTTTATTAAATTGAAAGGTTTTATTAAGGTGACCAATCATCCTTCTTTAGGGAGGACAGTCATTCTTTTGTAAGTTCCATTCTCCCTCAAAAAGTGTCTACCTACATGTCCTCCTTTTTGATATTGGAAGACTAATCTGTAAATGTCCATATTCGATCGATGCAGAGTCGATCCACAGTGTGTGATGTGACGTATTTGTATTTGACATGATGATTCGTCAGGGATCAGTACAGTGCTGTGAGACACGATTATGAGACACATGCTCCGCACGGGAGACCTTGAGAGAGCGTGCGATATACCGAGCATGCAAATGGCTTTGTGTACTTCTTACTGAAACACGACACGGCACATATGACTTTGTAGACTCATGGTTATTTCTTTCTCAGTGAATATTCAATCACAGACAGGTAAGCACAATTCACGTTTCATTAATTCATTATCTATTTAATAATTTCCAAATATATATAATTTTATTTACAAGTATTTACCCAAAATTCGAGTTTTAAAGTGGAAATCTAACCTCAAACCATATCTATTAATAATGCATTTTGATTAAATAGTTGCATAAAAGAGATGTTTTAATTAGAAAATTATAAATACACCCAAATATTACTCCAAATTAGTGGTTTTGTTTGATATTTAGTTTTGTTAATTTAGCTTTCAGATAATTCCCCTACCCTGATGTAAAGTAATTTTAAGTTTCTAATGTGGTTGCATCATTCGTGTAGCTCTATATTTTATTTTTTATTTTAAATTTCTTTTAAAGGTTGGAAAAATCAAAACAGAGAAAATGCCATTTCAACAATAAATTGAAAAAGAAAATTCCATTCCCCATATTAAAGAAAGATACCATTGTTTTCTGTAATATTTGCAGTGGAGAATTTTGTATTGCATTTGGGGGCAGAGCAGCAATAATGAAATACTTGACCACCAACAAACATAAGCAATCATGATGCATCAGCTTCCAGTTGTAAAGTAACAAGTTTTTTTGAAACTTCAAATTATTCTGAAGATTAAAAACAGTTGGCTGTAATGGAGGAAACATTTGAATTTCATACCATAATTCACAATTAAAGTTTTCGTAGTATGGATTGCACAACTAAATTATTGAAAAAGTTTTACAATGCAAAATTTCATGTGCCAGGACAAAATGCGAGGCTATTTTGAAATCAGTATTTAAAAATTGCTGTGACAAAATTCTTACAGAGGACTTGGAAACTGCAGCATTTGTAACACTTTTATCTGATGCATCAAATCATAATGAAATTTAATTGTGTCCAATAATAGTAAGATATTTTAATGTTACCAAGGGCATACAAGTAAAAGTTTTAAATTTAGAATCCATTGAGGACAAAACTTCTAAAATTTTGTCAAACCATCTATACAGAGTAATAAATGAAAACAATTTGAAACCCAAAGTTGTTGCACTAATGGCTGATAATATAAATACAAATTTTGCTGGGTGAAGACACAAAGGGGTGAATAATGTGTGTGTAAAATGACAAGAGTTATTCCAAAAGAAAATACTAGGAATAGGCACATATTTTGTTAAATGCAATCAACACAGCATCATGTGCCATGCCAATTGATGTAGAAGTAATAATAACTACAATTTATTTGCATTTTAGTTGTTTTATCATTCATTTTGCTATTTAAAGTAATTTTATAAAGAATCAAATGTTTAATACAAAGAACTTTTAGGATATTCAAAAGTTAGATGGCTTGCTCTAACACCTGCTATAGAGCATGCTCTACAATTATTTGAGCCTCTCCGTTCTAATTTTTCAAGTTTAAACAAATGCCCTGAAGTCCTGGAATTGTTTTTCAATAATAAAATATCTGAGATATTAATGTTTCTTGTACATAATCAAGCATCTATTTTTCACAAAACGATTCAAAAGATTGAAGGTGAACACATTTTAGCTACAGAAGTTAGTCTTATTTTGAATGACTTTATCCTTCAATATAAATCTCATTTTGAAGAAAAATTTCTTCCTTTAATTATAAAAAGAAAACTGTCAGACTTAGAGCAATCAAATTTGGGCATAACAGAAAAGTTTATCAAAGAAGTGCAGAATATTTACCAGACATGTTTTCAATATATTGAAGAATGGTCTGAAACAAACATCACAGGAAATAACAGTTTCAATGGTGTTTTTTGACTTCATTGCAAGTATATTGGACAGATACTGAATCTTGTCTTGTTTTTTTATCTAAAGAAATACCAAACATCAAAATAGATGACAATTGTCTCTTTGAAGGAATTAGAAGACTGAATGTATATTTAAATTCTGAAAAATGAATACAATGGGAAAATGAACACATCAAAATTGATAAAAGATGGGTGGAAATATTCAGCAATTTCAAAAATGAACATATTCCATGTGAAAATTTAATTATTCTTGTTCAATTTACATGTGCTGCCCTGGAACTAATGCAGCAGTTGAAAGAGTTTTTTCAATTGCTAATAATTTTGGACAAGTGAGAAATTGAGAGTGAATGTTGATACTCTAGCTGTAGCACTTGCCTTAAAATTTAATATGAAGGATATTTCTTGTTCATATATTTCCAATATATTGTTACAAGATGATACATTGACAAAAAAATATTAATTCAATGGAAAAGTACTCATTTAGATAATATTATCTAAATGAGTACTTTTTTCTTACAGTTAATAAAAATTAATAAGCATGTAAGCATTATTACAATGTAAAATATAAATGTTTTTATTATGCATTTATTATATTATAGTGTATTATTATTGCAATAAATAAAATGTTTCTTTTATTTACAATATTGTTTTTTTCAATTTATTTTTGTCCTTTTCACTGTAAAGAAGTTCGTCACCTTAAGTTTTATGCACCTTTTGCTTTCCAAAGTGCCTCTTTAGTCCCATCTGTTAATGCTTGGGATCTAGAAAACTTGATATCTCCAATCCTGACTCTTCTGTCATGACAGGGAATAGCTTTCCCAAATGCTTTGCTGTTTGGTGACAAGGAACTCTACTTTTCTTGCCTGTAATGTCAGCCTCCTTGTCACCTGCTACTCAAAGCCATACATTTTATAAGTATGTGAGAGCAGCTCCCCTCTGCCTATTAATAAGCTACCAGTGGGGAGAAAAACAATCAGAACAGAGTCTTGTTGTCATTGTTGTTTAATAACAGTAAAGAAGCATCAAACATATTCACAAGGAAGCAGATTTAAGTTGTTTCTGTTACTCAATTCCATTTGTCCGAGCAACTATGTTCACTGTGTTGAGTATGTAAATGAGAAAGCACAACTGAGACACATGTTGGTTCAGGAGGGTCACTGGTGCTGAAAGTCAGTCAGGGTGACCCAGGTGTCTGCTTCCACCCTTTGCCTCTTCTCATTCTGTGTGATATTTGAACAGATTTTATTTTAAGTATCCAATGAAGAGCTAAAAGGAAGCAAGTTAGCTGGAAATAATGAGGAGAAACATGGCTGTTGGCCTTTTTATTTCTTTATTTATTACTTTATTTCTAACTCTGTTGGCTTTCTTTCTTCTTCTTTTTTTTTACAGAGACAAAGAGAGAGTCAGAGAGAGGAATAGATAGGGACAGACAGGAACGGAGAGAGATGAGAAGCATCAATTATCAGTTTTTTGTTTTGACACCTTAGTTGTTCATTAATTGCTTTCTCATATGCACCTTGACTGCGGGCCTTCAGCAGACTGAGTAACCCCTTGCTCAAGGCAGCGACCTTGGACTGAAGCTGGTCAGCTTTTGCTCAAACCAGATGAGCCTGTGCTCAAGCTAGCGACCTCGGGGTCTGGAACCTGGGTCCTCCACATTCCAATCTGACACTCTATCCACTGTGCCACTGCCTGGTCAGGCTATTGGCCTTTTCTTACTGGAAGAAAATAATTCTTGCACCTCAGGAGATAAACACGAAAAAAGGTGCAAGCATAACATTTCTTTGTGCTGTTTTGATCTGACAATTAAGTAGAAAAGGAGCAAAAAGAAACCACATGAATATTCCCAAGTAGAAGGGTGCAGAGATTTTAGTTCAGTGAAAGTGATAACATGCTTTTCCTTTTTAAACAACATCTCCTCATGTTATTAGTTATGCACTGCTTTTCAGCATGACGTTTAACCATGACCATTGTATGACTGCTGTGTGGCCAGTAACTGCAGCCACCATCACAGCCACCTGGCCTGTGCAGGTTCCCATTTGATTTGGACAGATGGTAATGAAACAATGAAGCCAAGAACAGGTGGGCCATTACCTTTAATTCTAGCTCACACCCAGCAAGCGAGTAAATACACACAGCGGGAAAACACTTCCCTTCCCATTCAGGGTTCCCAAAGCCACTGACTCATCTCAGTTTTCCTAGAATCAAAGGCCATCACCAGTTCAGCAGAGCCCCTCACCTCTGTTCCCCTTTAGCATGCCTCCATCTTGGCTGCCTGCATCCTCTGCAACCACGTGGCGTCTCTCTCTGGCAACAACATGGTCTCCTTCTCTCTGCAAAAGAAACCTCCTAGCTCCTCCTTTTAAAACTTTTTGACAGGAAAGCCCTCCACTAGCACACATTAGCATAACCAAGCCCCTTCCTAAGCAGGAAGGTAATCAGCCAGCCCATGTGGGCAGCGGCTATCTTTAACAATAAAAGTGAGCAAAACCAAATAATACAAATTTTACAAACTTATTTGCCCAACAACTGCACTGCAGTGACTTAACTAAACCCCTATTGTCACTTTCATTGTTACTATTTTTAGTGACTTTCATTTGTCTTTCAAACATTTTTATTTTTAATGAATGCAGAAATAGTACAACAAACTCCCATAATTCTAAAACTAGGTTCACCATTTCTTAACAGTTTTCCCTATTTGATTTATTATTATAAATTAGGGAATTATGAAAAGAAAAGGTCATAGTAATTTGTATACTTGGTAACCTCACTGATGATATCAATCTACCCAACCATCAATAAGGCAATCAATAGTTGGTTTCAACTTTGTGCTCAAGAATCTGAGGATACAAAGGGAAAATGAAATGTGGTATTGTAAGGTCAGTAGCCATGGCCACCATCACAGCTGCCTGGCCCTTGCAGTTTTGCATTTGATTCGGACAGACGGTAATGAAACAACAAAGCCAAGAACTGGTGGGCCATTACCTTTAATCCTAGCTTACACCCAACGGGCAAGAAATACACACAGTGGGAAAACACTTCCCTTTCCATTCAGGGCTCCCAAAGCCACTGACTCATCCGAATGTCCTAGAATCAAAGGGTTTTACCTCACCAGCTTTATTCACCTCTGTTCCCCATCTCCTTTGCTCTGCACAAACTGGCTTCTCCTTCAGCACTCAGCCATCTTGGCTGCCTCTCTCCTGCAATGCTAGTTTCAGGAATCGAGTGAGAGCAAGCCCCAGGTCTGTCTCTATTTTATAGTGTAGAAATCAAAATCTTTAAGCCTGTATACAAATAAGGAAGTCTCTGATACAAAGTCACTTATCTGAGGCATAAATGGGATTCCTCATAAGAGTGCACCACCCACATCATGCAACAGTCAAGAGTGTGGGGTAAAGCTTAGTTTTGAAAAGATCTTAGTATTAAAAGGGTGGGAAAGGCTTAGTCCTAAAACTAAGCCTTAGGCTATAATGACTTTTCCGGCTTACAGCCTGTCTCCCACACCCAATGTGTTGGACAGATAAAATATATTATGCTCACTTTGTTAAAGATGGTGCTGCCCACATGGAAGTCTGTTGATATTAATGTGTGTTGGGGAACAGGCTTTGGGCAGGCCAGGTCGGTATAACCTAAGGCTTAGTTTTAAGAGCAAACTTTTCCCCACACCCTTGACTAATTGGATGATGTGGGGTGGTGCACTCTCATGAGGAATCTTCCCATTATGCCTCAGATAAGTGACTTTGTATCAGAGACTTCCTTGTTTGTAGATTGGATTAAAGGTTTGGATTTCTACACTATAAAATGGGGCAGACCAGGAGCTTGCTCTTTCTCAGTTCCTGAGGTTAGCATTAGAGAGGAGAGCAGATGAAGGCCATGTGGAGGACAGGAGAAGCAGCCAAGATGGCAGAGTACTGAGGAAGAAGCCAGTTTGTACAGAGTTTGTGCAGAGAGAAGAAGATGGGGAACAGAGGTGAATAAGTCTGGTGAGCTAGAAACCTTTTGATTCTAGGAAACTCAGATAAGTCAGTAGCTTTGTGAGCACAGAATGAGTGGGATTTGGAGCCCAGTGTGTGTTTTTACTTGCCTGCTGGGTGCAAGCTATTATAAGGTGACCAGATTTTAAAATTGGTAAAGTGGGACATCATTGATGGAGGGGTTTCTTGATTAAAAATTTGGTCTATATGGAGCAAAAAAATATTTTCATAGAATGCAAAAATAGTATTGTAATATATTTTTTTAAATCGGGACATTTTTAAAACACCGTGAGCCGCGGGACAAATTGTTAAAAATTGAGACTGTCCCACCAAAAGCAGGATGTCTGGTCACCTAGGATTAAAGCTGATGACTCACCAGTTCTTGTCTTCGTTGTTTCATTACTGACTATCTGAATCAAATGCGAATCTGCACTGACCAAGCAGCTGTGATGGTGGCCTTGGTCACGGGTACTGGCTTTACACAATGCAAAGTACAAGTGAGAAAACATATATATCATATTTACAAACTTATTTGACTAACTTCTATTTCCCAGAAATGTATTGTAAAGCCAGTATTCGTGTCCACCAACAGGGCCGCCTGGCCAGTGCAGGTTCGCATTAGATTCGGACAGATGGTAATGAAACAATGGAGCCAAGAACTGGTGATCCACAATCTTTAATTCTAGCTTGCACCAGGCAGGCAAGCAAAAACACACTGGGCTCCAAAAACCCACTCATTCAGTGCTCACAAAGCTCCTGACTTATCCGAGTTTCTTAGAATCAAAAGGTTTCTAGCTCACCAGACTTATTCACCTCTGTTTCCCATCTCCTTCTCCAGCACAAACTCTGCTCAAACTGGCTTCTTCCTTAGCACTCCACCATCTTGGCTGCTTCTCCTGTCCTCCACGTGGCCTTCATCCCTCTCCTCTCTGATACTAACCTCAGGAACCAAGAGCACAAGCTCCCGGTCTGCCCCACTTTATAGTGTAGGAATCCAAACCTTTAATCTAATCTACAAACAAGAAAGTCTCTGATACAAAGTCACTTATCTGAGGCATAATGGGAGGATTCCTCATGAGAGTGCACCACCCACATCATCCAATCAGTCAAGGGTGTGGGGAAAAGCTTACTCTTAAAATGTGGGCAGCTTGCCATCTTTAACAAAGTGAGCATGATATATTTCATCTGCCCAACATGTATCATCTAGGTGGAGAGGCATACTAACTTACATGAAATCAATGTTAAACAGGAAGAAACTGTTAGAAGGCCTTAGAAGGTTGAAAGATTAAGCATATTATAGTTACAAAGAAACTCAGAAATAATTTTCTCCAACCTCCCTCTTTCATGGATGAGTCTTTACATATATTTTACTAGTTACACTACAATCTTTGCAGTAATATGTCCAGTGATAAAAACCCACCACTTAGCAGTGCAGCCCAGTTCTCTGTGCCAGAGTGTTCTTTCTTACACTCAACTAAAAAAGGGTTTTTCTCTAATCTTCATCTCTTTTCTCCAGTTTAGCCTCAGTCAGTGGTACCTGGCTAATACCATGGGATATTCTGGGTGGTGTTTGACTGTGAAAGCAGAGATAAGTATAGCCTCAGGGCACTAGGAGAAATCTCAGATGTTACCCAATCCCCATCACACCCAACCAGCTGGAAATTCTGTCACTCCCAGACTTGGGTTTAGCATGAAAACTGAACACTTAAAGGACCAAACCAAATCTCTCCTACAGGCAGTTCTGGAGGTTGCTAAAGCACCTGTGCCATAACTTTCTGGATTGGACAGAACCTGATGTGCTAGACTAGCTCCATGATCACACTGCATGCCAGGTTGCTTGTCTACCCTCAGCCATCATAGAAAGGACCAAGAGCTCTGTGTGTGCAAAGTAAGACCATTATCCTCCTCAGTCTGTACTGTACACCTGCCTCAGCAGTGGTCACAGTGAAGCAATAAGGATCAGTGTTTCAGAGTTTAGAATGGAGCCCTAACAACCTGCCACAAATATCTTTCCTCTAGGTCTCTGGATCTTTACCACCCCTCTGTTCAGCCCCACCCCCCATAACCAAATTCTACTGATGTCTGCCTCAGACCACCAGGCTGAGTAACCCACTTACATCTATGTCTGCAAGAAGCCCAGGCCTCTGGGACCCCCACCCCTATCCCCACATGGCCTTGTACATACTCATTTCTGGTTCCATTTTTCTTCTCTCACCAACTCCTGACACCAGAGGTGAATTTATTACAACACTAATGAAGCTTAGGTTTTGGGAAGCATCATGTTACACGTCCCTTCCAAAGCTGGGATTTTTCTTGCCAGGGCAAGGGAGAGGAAGCAGTAGTGCCAACCAGGTGTTGGAGGCTGAGAGAGCTGGCTACCTCTGTCTGTGTCCTGGAGTGGGTCCTGGCCACCCTGTCTTAAGACAACCTGCTTCCATGCATGCCTTAAGCATCCACACCCTATGAGAATAATTTGAACGCTGTGGGACTGAGCAGGAGCCTTACTGGGTGAGCTACCAGGGCTGTGGTTTTCACTGTACAGGCTTCTGAGAAAGAGAAACTGAGTAAGAAACTGGAAAAAGTTTTAATTGTGGCACAGCCAATAAGAAAAATGATAGAAATCAAAAGGAAAAAGTTTTAATAATTAAAAAACAAACAAGAATTAAACTTCCCCAATTTTTATTAACCGTGCTTAAGAAAAAAACAATAATTTTGTTTTTTCTTCTATAGAAAATATTACAAAATCACTGTTGTATGAAAAGATAACTAATGAAAATTCAGGTGAACAGCAGGCAAATACTATAGAAACAAGAAGTTATAGAAATGTTAGGCAGTTAGCTAACACTATTAATAATATTTTCCAGAGTTTTATGGTGTTTAATTGTAATTTTAAAAATTTGTTTTCTAAAAGAGGGCTCTTCAAAGATATAAGGCTTTATCCTGAAATACCCTGAATTTATTCCTGAGTATTCCTTGAAGATTCCAGCTCCTGCCTTTGTATTTTCTTTAACTCTACTCCTATCTTAAACTTGACGTTAATATGTAGGAATAGGATTTTCTTAATAACCTGGCCTTTCCCATCCTTGTTATTCTCTTTTTTTGAAAACAGCTTTCTTCATCCAACCTTAGTCACTCATTCTCTTGATGACTCCTCAGACCTTGTCTTTGTTGATAGGGGCAATTTCTCCACCTTTTCAGTTGAAGCATCCCTCACTCAGACCATGATCTCTCACATTTGTGGTGCATTTGCTTTGTGTTCAGACTCCTACAAAGCTTGGATCTCGTCCCAATCCTACTGAACCACTGCTTTTCCTCTGCCTCTCACCACCTCATGAACATTGTCCCTTTTAACCCAGTATGGATCCTGAGCTCCACCATTCTAATGCATCTCTTACATATAGCCTCAACTTCCCTCTCCTTTTTTTTTCTTCACCAAAACCAACTAGTTAAAGCCAACTCTAGCGTAATATGCACCATCCCGTTAGTTGGAGAATAGTCACAATGTTGATGGCTCTCGTTTAAATTTATAACTGCTGGTCTTCAGTGAGCCCTTATGCTACTGAATTGTCAATCAATATTCATCTTGTCCCCTCACTCACTTTCCCCAACTCTTTCATATCTTCTCCACTGACCTCAGCTTCCAATGTTCACTCTCTGCTGCTTTTCGTTTCACAAAGAACATAAAAACACACAGAAAATATCTTCTACACCCTTTGACCGGCCTGCTACATATCTGCTTCTGTCTTGTACCACTTTATTTGGTTGCTATGGTGGTAGTTTTTCTTCACTAACTGAATGCACAGAATTTCCATCTTCTCTTATTTAGTAGCAGCTGTGTCTCCAGCAATCTCTTCTCTCTCTCTGTATCTTAGATCTCCTCTCCCCATTGGACTGTTCCTGGCATAGCACAGACGTGCTTTTGTATTTTCAGCCTAAAATTCATATCACCAGACCTCACATGCTACTTAACTCCTATATTCTGCTCTAGACAAAATCTCCTCAATAACTGCTCATATTAGTTCTATCTAATTCTTCTCTTCTTCTCTCTTGAATTCACTTCAGTCAAATTTTTTACATTGTCCTTATCAAAATCATTAAACACCAATGTTGCTAATTCAGTGGTCAAATGTCTTTGTTGTACTTCTATAGTAAGTGACATTTGACACACCATTTCTTCTTTATTGAAACATTTGCTTTGCTAAACTTCCAGAAGATGACATTGTCTTCATGTCCTCCAACTTCACCTGCTTTTCATTCTCAGTCTCCTGGGTCAGTCTTTCTTAACTCTCTGATCTCTAAATTCAACTTGCTCCTTAGCTAAAAGCTTGGACCTCATCTCTTGTCTAGATATAGTCACATCTTGGAGATCTCATCAAATTTTGTGGTTTTAAATATAATTTGATATCATAAAAGCTCTGCAAATTTATCTCTCTAAATCAGGTCTTTGTCTTGAAGTCTATATTTAGATATCTTGCCATCTCTTAGATATCTCTATTTGGAGGTTTAATAAGCACTTAAAATATACCACATCTAAAAACAAATTCCTGGTCACATCAACAAGTTGCAACTTCTTTCTTCAAAGTTTTTCACAGCAATATATAGTCATTTTCTTATTCTTCCTTTTATCCCATACTCCTCATCAAATCCATGAACAAATCCTGTTGATTTTACTTGAAAAAAATATTCTGAATCATAGCTGTTACTTCTTCACCATGCTCTTTCATTTGGGGGTTTGGAGTAGCTTCCAAACTTATTATCTTGCCTCTGGTCTTCCAGCACTCTGCTCTCCCACCTTATACTTTTTACCACCATCTTTTCTTCACAGAGCAAAGTGATCCTTTAAATATTTAAATCTAATCACATTTTCTTTTGTGTCAAAACCTTCCAAGGCTTCCCATCTCTCAAAGGGAAAATCCAAGTGTCTGAGCGTGCTTTTCTGACTTTCTTGTACAAATTCACCACTCACTCATTTGGCTCCAATTTAGCTTCCTATTCTCCTAATACTTTGGCACAACCCTGCCTTGGGGCCTCTGCACCTGTGTTTCCTCTTGTTGAAACTTTCTCCCCTCAGATAGCCTCATATCTCACTTCTTATCTCCAGCAAATCTTTGCTCAAATGTCACTTGTCTGACCACCCTTTCTAAAATTGCCGTCTTCCTACCCTAGAACTTCCTATCTCCCTTCTTGACTTTCCTTTTACAATAACTTTTGTGGTGGTATATTTTAAATGCAATTTTCGTCTCTTACTATTTTTGTGCTTATCCATTTTGTTTATTGCCCTAACTAGAACGTAAGCTACCATTTTGTTAACATTGAATGCCCATTGCCTACAAGAGTGCCCACTACATATTAGGTTCTCAAAAATAATTTTCAAAGAAGTGGATTAATGATAGATTTATGTTTAAATAAAGAGAGTAGGAATGATGAAATGGTAGCCAAAAGCTTTAGAGTAGTTGAGGCAGCAGATTCCGTTAGTGGGAGCAAAGAGGAGGATCGAGGGAGAAGAGTTGGTTGTGGCAGAAGAAGATGCAAGAACACAGACAGGAAGCAGCTGTGCCACCTGAATGCCAAGTGACGACAGGAGGACAAGTCTTTGCACTTTGGTAGGCACACTGGTGAGTAAGGGAAAACTGATGTTAAACCACAGAGAAATGCTGAAATTTCAATGACATTTCAGCCTCTGTGACTTCTGAGATTTCTTCTGATCTTTTTTACTTTCTTATATATACTATACTAGATAAAGTTCCCAAAGAACTATAACAGATAATGCCCCTGTATCAGTGCCTGTGTTATAAATGAAATGTTAAAAACTGAAGACGTTGAGAAAGCAATCAATGAGTAACTGAAGTGTTGCAATTATGAGTTGATGGTTCTCATCTCTGTTTTTGTCTGTCTGTCTCTCTCTCACACTTAAAAAACACCAAACAAACCAATCGCCCGCCCACAAATCCTGAAGATGTAAAAGGAAAAATTGGCTTAAAAGCAGAAGGAAGTTCAGATCACCCCACTGTTGCTATTTAACAGTATGCACAACTAACATCAATATAATTTTTAAAATTATTTAATTACTCTGTTATCTCTAAGAAACACTTATGCACAACGTAAATTAAAAAAAAATCACCTAGAAAGGTTATTAAAATGTTGATAGAAAGCCCAATCCACAAGTCCACTATTTGCAGAATGAAGTACAGACAATGACCATGCGATAGCCTCCTAGTAGTGGGGAGATATCACATAATAATTTTGCCAAGTCTAGAGTTTCCCACCCACTGTTGCCTTTTTTAAACAAAATAAAACAAAACAAAAGCAAACCACTTGTTCATAGGTAGAATTTTGGTAATTCCCTTCATATTTTGGTTTTATTTTTATTGGTACCTTAACCCATGGCTGAAAAATAATGGAAGCATTGCTACACATTAATGATTTAGTAAACTAAATTAGAAACAAAGTTACTGAGTGGCATTCTGTCCCCTGAAGCCTGAATAAATAATGATTCTAGAAATCTAGAAGAGAAGTGAGAATCTGGCAGATAGAATAGCACAAGCAGAGATAAAACAATCTCTAATGTAGCTAAATCACAAAATATTATAAAACGAAATATTAGATATAAGAATCTTAGAGAATTAAGATAAAAATGCATGAACAATGATTGGTAACAATAGACCAACTTTTGTTGCTAGAGATTAATAAGGAGGATTAAAATTTATAGAACACAAAATATATTAACTGGAAAGAAGGCTAATTTTTGTCTTCTATAGACCAAAGTGTTTTTTTCTTTTAATAGTAATTGTGCATCCCAAAAGAAAAATAAAAAGAGGTAGACTCTTTTTTTAAGGGGTCCAATTTGTGCAAATTACAACTTTTGGCTATAAGAAACATATGAACAAGTTGTGTTAGTATGTTGCATTAATTTCATGAAAGACTGTCATGTCTAATTATAAGAAGAAATACTGTATCAGAATAATCTCAGATAAAATTTTTATTTGTTTCCATGCAAACAGTGGATACATGAGGATGAAGTGAAACTCAATAGAGAAAGAGAGGTCCAGGCAACCTGTGAAGTTTTATAATCTCAGCTTTATTAGTAGTCTGTGCCAAGCATTTGGAGAATACACTTACGTAGCTGCAATTCCAGACAGGCTAAGGCCAACTGTGAGCTTCACATGTACCTCCCTGTATGTAGTTTACAGAATTCAGAAAGAAGGAGTGGAACAGGTGGGTGAAAGCCTAGGCTTCTAAGTGACCCTGACCAGGAGGAAGGAAGTGGCCCTCTTTGACAAGTGTGTGAGTGATTTAAGGCATTGTGAAATGCCTGAATATCAAAAGAGAGTGGTAAAATCTCCTTTAAAAATGTGGAATTAGCAATGCCTTCAAGTTCATGGAGGATGATTTATTGTGTGAAGATAATGATGGCTTAGTATTAAGTAGAGAGAATCCAGTGATGATGACAAAGAATCTGGATTCTGGCAGCAAGAATGGATATCCGGGAGAGTAGTTTCTCTGCTTTTGAAAATGGGGGGTTTTCTAGTCTGTGAGGTTGATGGTAAAACTTTTGATACTTTCCTCCCCTACACACACATTTATTCTGCCTATTGCATATGCACAAATGATAGTTATTGAGATACTGGTTTCTGTTTGAATGTATTTTTTACTCACATCTTTTTTTGTGCGAATATTAAGATTGGATATGCTTTCAATCATACAGAAGCATGATGTTATATTTCCTTCAAAAATATTTTTAATATTCTTTTTTTAACTTAAAGAATTTTTGCCTACATATTCTATAACTACCTGTATAGTAATTTATTCAAAGTTTTATATAGTGGCTTTGTTGCGTGAGTATTTGCTGCTATATTTGCCTTTCATGTTTTCTTTCAAAAGTTCAGTCAAAGTTATTTTATAATGTGTCCTGCTCTCTAGTTCCTAATATTAACTGGAATGCAATATTACTTGTACAGTTCCCGTTCATAGTGTGAGAATTCTTTTCCAGCAGATATGTCCTGTTTCGGTACTTTATATATGCTCATATTAAGTACCATATTTTTTCTTTAGCTTTGTGATTTGACATTTTTTTCAGAGTTAATAGATTATAGTGCATAGCTAGAACTTTAAAATCACTTTTAACACAGGTTAAATTTTTTCAAAATATTTTCTTGTGAGATTGATGTGCATCTTATATTCGTGTACATTTTGATAAAATAAATATGTTTACAGCAAGACATTAATAACCAAGGTAATCCAAGAGTATCAATTTTTTCACAACCTGAAATTGTCTAATAAATGCAAGAATAAATACATTGACTTGTGTTTATCTTAATGTAATTGTAATCTTGTTGGAGTTGGTTTAACAATGAAAGATTGGCAATAGGAGAATTTGTGATGAATTAAGAACATTTTGCATCCATTGTGGCTGATTTGATAAACCAAAATGTTGGTGTCATAGCAAATTCTACTTTGTGATTTCTGAAATTTTCCGTCTTTTTCCAGGGAAGCAATAATCAATTTATTAAAAATTTAGGAAAAGAAAAATAAAATACATATATGATTTCAAATTTTTTAAGTTTGTTAAAATATGTCAGAAAGTCTTAAATTTCTTCTAAAAAATATTTTATTTAATGTTTTCAGCTGTCTTTTCTATTAAAAGTATAAAGTATACAAATACTGAAAATAATATAACAAAAATTCAAGTGCTCACCTTTCAAGATTAACTAATGTTAGTGTGTTTAAATATATTCTAGTTTATTTATATTAAATAAATAAAGCATATAGGAAAAGTCAAAGTCTCGTTGTCTCTTGCCTACTAACCTGCCAACTCTCACTTACATACTCACCACTTGAACTTTGCATTATGTTGAAAAACAATAATTAAAAAGGAACATGTGAGGGCTAGGGTAATATACAACCCTGAGATTCTTCAACTTTGGTCCAAATATTTCGGTCCACCATTTTGCTGCTCGCTCACCTTCTTAGGATTCACTCAGGAACTACACAGTCCCAAGTGGGTGTCAGAGAGAACTCGGTTTGAATCATAGTATTTGAAAATTCAAGTTTTTAAATTAATGATATAGCAAGCCAGTTTTATCTTAAAGGTGAAGAAACAGACCTAGGGAGTAGAAGATACTTTTTAGGACATACAGCTAATTCCTAAATGAACAAAGCCTAATCCCATCTGTCTCCCTTTCCTCCATCTCCCTATTAATTCAGCTGTTTTCTAATAATTTGAACCAGAGCCAGATATTTTAATATTCAAAAGTTTCAAAATTAGATTTCTTATACCAAATTTAGAACAGAAAAAAAATAGAAGAAATGCTTTATTCTGCCTGCCATCTAATAAGACTTGAGTTCTACAAGTAGATGTTGCATAAACTAGCAGAAAGTTCTTATATGCAAGTGTCATCTTTGAGTGTGTTGTGTGAATAAATGGTTAACAGCAAAACTTCTCAGATATCATGGATTGCCTTCAAAATGCTCTTGGGAATGAAAATTGCATTGGCTGAATACCCAATGATAGAAAAACAGTTTGTGCTATTTGCTAATTCTAGAATGTCCCTGTGCCCATGGAGGACTGTCTTTTATGTGGGTCTTCTAAGAGAATCTTATGTGTTACTTCATGCATTTTTCATCAACTTTTCTTATCATTGATGTAGCCTTAAATACTGGTCCTCATCATAAGAAGAGAGGGGTACTGTCAGGAAGTCCACATGAATCAAGTTAGTTCATTTGATGTTCATAATAACTTTAAAGTATATATTATTTAGCAGATTCAGAAGCATTTTACAAACAGCAGTCTAAAGAGAGACTTCCTTCAACATTATAAATTACTCCTACTCCACCACAATAGCTTGTATAATAGCATGTTTTAGGTCCTCTGGAATTTTTGTTTCTGTGCTATAGGATTGAAAATAGATCATGCTAGTGGTCAATTTGGAAACTTCTAACTTTACCATTTGATGATGAGATAGATTTACAGTAGATGAGTTTTGGTTCAGAATAAGACAGAGCTGACACATTTACATACAAGCCAAGTGACTTGAGTTCATTGTATTATTTCTCATCTATAAAATGGGAAGAATGACATCTTGATTATTGTGAAAGTTCGTGGGGGCTGTTATTGCTGTCACGCATGTAGCAGATCAAAGTAAGCATGGCAAGATGTACGACTGTCCACAGTGAAAACATGTGTTTAGGCTGTAAAACCCCAATCCAGAACACCTTGGCCTAATTCTCACTAAATTGTACTTTCTCCTAACTTCCCATTTTCTGCTCATGTTTTCTATTGAATTGGACCTATTCATGGAATCCATTTTCTTTGGGTTTTGCACTGTTTCTTTGAGAATTACACTACTGCCTAAAATTACAGTCTTTTTCTTAACTTACCTTGCCATATTTTGTTGGTTCTGTGTAGCTCGCAGTGAATGTACTGATTTGTATTAACTGATGGCTGACATACAAATTTCAGATTTTTCTCATAAACACACAGGAAGAAGTTGGTGGTTGCCAGAGGGGAGTTGGGTTGGGAGATTGAATGAAAGAGGTAAAGGGATTGAGAAGTAAAGATTGGTAGTTACAAGTAGTCACAGGGATATAAAGTACAGCATAGGAAATAGAGTCAATGATAGTATAATAACAGTGTATGGTTTCAGTGGGGTACTGGAAATGTCAAGGAGAACACCACTATGCAGTACACCTGAATCCAGAGTAAAATAATATTGAAATTAAACTGCAATTAAAAAATAAGAAAATGTTATAAAAGAAAGTTTCAGGTCTTTACAGCTTCTTTTAACAAATTAGTCACAATAAAAAAAACCTGAGCTTAAGATAAAAATCAATCATAGCCCAATTGAGAGCAACCAGAAATATTGAGTGTTTGAAACATTGGTTTAACCAACAGTGTTTGTTTGGAAATCAGACAAATCCTTACAACTCTGGACAAAGACTCAGTAACACTGTGATGAGGAGAGGGTGCTTTGTCTTCACCTTGGGAAGGAAGTGGTTGCTATGCTAATGAGTAATATACCTGCTTATTTTCTTGGATAAGAAAACAAGTTATAAGAAAATTTGTACATTTTAAATCACTGTAGCACTTGTCTCTTTATTTCTTTTTTTAATTGAATTTTATTAAGGTGACACTGGTTAACATAATTATACAGGTTTAAGGTGCCCAATTCTTCAACACAGCTCTGTACACTGTAATTGTGTGTTCACCCCTCTACCTCCCAAATCAAGCCTTCATCCATCCCATTTATCCCCCCATACCCTCTTCCACTTCTATGGCTCCTCATTCCCTGGCCATCATCACACCATTAACGAAAGGAGAAAAAAAAGAACAAGAAACACCATAACAATCAAAAATAATGACAATCCAAAAATTATTTATATTTGGTTTTAGGATTTGTATTACACTTACATTTTCATATGTGCCTGAGGTATTGACTGAAATTTTGCTGTACAGTAAGCAAAAAAGTCTCCCCCCCAGCACCCCACCACCACCCCATAAATCTAGGAAAGAACAGGAGAAGCATAAGAGAAGCTAAGAAGCTGTTCAAGTTCTCTGCCTGGTCTTGGTCCAGATGATCCCTGTCCTTTCAACCAGGATAACTCAGAAATAGATAACTTCTTTCAGGCTGAAGCTAGCCAAGCAGAACCACCTGCTCTCACTTTCTCCTCTCAAACATTTCAACCTTTGCTTCAGAGGAAAGAAGGAAGAATAAACAGAATGCGAGATTCAAATAACTAACGTAAACAGAGATGATGTTGTGACTAAAAACTGAAAAGCAAGATTCGCTCCAGGTGTTTCATGATCAATGTGTCACAGCACTGTTGACTATTGGAAACATGCATTTCATTTTTGGACCACTCCATCACTATTTGAATATCCCTGTGGGACTTTTTAGCACTCCATGCAGGTTTTAACAAGCTCGAACATGTGTATAATAAATGTTGACTCTTTGACATTCAATTTTGACTCAGCCTTTAAAATGGCCTTAAATAGAACTAGTGAAATTTCTTTCTGACCTCAGTTTCTTGTATTTTACTTGCAAGTTTTACCACTATAAATGAGATAGTTTTTAGATAATAAAATCTAGGAATTTATATTTTACTTTTCATTCATATACTTTGACTTTTTAATGGAAAGAATTTATTCAACATTTTACCCCAGAATTTAGAGTATCTCAAGACTCTACTGTCTGATTCTATGTTGTTTAAAAAATAATTTTACTGTTAAAAGTGGTATTTATAAACTATTTTGATACTTTTAACAAAGTTTAAATAATTTAACTATAGTAGTTTTTATATATGTATATAAGTACATATATAAATATAACTCTTTGTGTATTAAAAATCAGCACAAGTTTGTGAAATGCACCCATGATCTGAAATGTGTAACAAAAATGTAATGATAACTTTCTAAGTTTAAATTCAAAATTAGACTTTTTCACAAATTAGGAAACAGATTTGTTGGATGCTTACTTAATATCAGAAGTTGTGGCATGATTTTCATGATGATGACTTCATTTCTGTCTCTTGACTTGGCCAGTTCTGTTGAGCCCGGGGAGGAAGAGCATTGTGAGGGTGCTGAGATGACCCTGACAGTCTAGTGAGTTTGTTTAGAAGGTGGCATGTCTCATTTTAGGAGATGGTGATAAAATCAACTGGAGGAAAACTGCCTGAGAACTGTACTTTCTCAAAGGTCTTTTCTCTCTTCCTTCCCATGTTATTTGACTGTTAAAGAAAAAACAGGGAGAAAATGTCTCCAGTCCTTCTAGCAGATCCCTTCGCAGTGAACGGTATTGTCCTAGATATTGTTAGGCCTTAATCCTCTGGTACTAAAGATACAAAGTATAAGAGAATGAAACTAAGGGTACAATTTGAGATTTTGTCAGGAAGTTAAGAAATAGGTTTCTTGGTAAATATGATGGTATATAGAACTCTTTATTTATATAAGGTGACCAATAGTCCTCCTTTAGGGAGGACTGTCCTTCTTTTGTAAGTTCTGTCCTCCCTTGAAAAGTGTCCTCCTACATGTCTTCTTTGTTGATATTGGAAGACTAATCTGTAAATGTTCATATTTGATCGATGTAGAGTCGATCCATTGCATGTGATGTGATGTATTTGAATATAAATGAATACTTTTTTCTTACAATTATTATTAAATTAATAGGCATGTAAGCATAATTACAATATAAAATATTACAAATGTTCTTATTATGCATTTATCATATTATAGTGTATTATTGTTGCAATGAATAAAATTTTTCTTTTATTTATGATATTGTTTTCTTCAATTTATTTTTGTCCTTTTCACTGTAAAATAAGTTGGTTACCTTAGCAAACAGATACATTTAAAATGTTCACAGGTTTACATGGAACATCATATTCACACATTTAATTGGTTCACAGCAAAATGCAAATTTTCTATTGTATGATATGAGTTTTAATTATGATAACAAATAATTGTTTTAGAAATCTTCCTGATTGCCCTGGGAACACTGCCTCACAGAATGCAGATGTGTATGTTACTGTCATCTGTTTCAAGGTCCCCAGTTGGATGCTTCTAGTGACGGATTTCAGTCCAAGACATAGAAGCGAGTAACAAATCCAGACTAATAAGAAATGGAAACTAGCACCATAAACCCCACTGCAGAAACAAGAGCCTCTTTCTGCATCTGGTGGTCCTCATTATCTTGTTAGTGTCAGCATGTGGTTCCAGGTTTCCTGCTGCAGTGAAATGATAATGGGGCTCTCTCTGGAGCGCATGGCTGCCCACCGTGGAGAGGGGTGCATTCCGGGCCCAAGTCTGTCTCCTGTGAACTTACTTCACCAAAAGCTTCTATCCTACCAATTTCGAATGTTTCCTTTGCTCTAAGAAAATGTTCTTGGGGACTGCTCTTAATATGTCTGCTTTTATCACCCATAGTCTTTTGTCTTTTCTCCTTAACCTCTGCATCATGGCAACGGATGAGAAGAAAGATCAGATTTCAGCTGAACATGTGTTTCACTGCTGAATAGAGTAAGTACCAATATATCTGAGAGCCGTGAGACTGAATTCACTGATTCGTACCAAAAAGTGCTGGAGCTGTATACAGTAATTGGCTATTTTCTGGGGAAATATAGTGCTCCTTAAAGACAAGGTCTCCCATACTCATTAGCCCCTTATGTCTAAAGCCATCATCTAGCATCACCATAACTAGAGAAGAAATCAGTCTCTAAACTTTTGTTTCTTTTATTTTGATAGGAAAGATGGGTTGAGCTAGCTTATTTTTTTTAATGTAAAGTAAATAAATAAAAATAATTAGAAAATGTTTCTGCCAACATTTTAAGTTTCTATTTGACTTTTTTTGTGTGTGTGTGACAGAGAGGGACAGACAAGCAGGAAGATAGAGAGAGATGAGAAGCATCAATTCTTCCCTGCTGCTCCTTAGTCTCCTTAGTTGTTCATTGATTGCTTTCTCACATGTGCCTTGATGAGGGAGAAGGGGGCTAAAGCGGAGTCAGTGACTCCTTGCTCAAGCCAGCGATCGTGGGCTCAAGCCGGATGAGCCTTTGCTCAAGCTGGCGACCTCGGGGTTTGAACCTGGGTCCTCCACATCCCAGTCCGACGCTCTATCCACTCCGCCACCACCTGGTCAGGCTATCTTTGACTTTTTGACAAAGTAAAAATAAAGGGTTCAGTAGTGCAGAAATAAAGGTCATCAACAATTAAGTAAATTCAAAAAACCACAGGAAATGAAGAGAAGCTGATATTTTTTGTAAGTTTGAAATATATGAGAAGGTAAGGCTGTTTTATGTATGGAGCACTCTCTTGGATCAATCTTGCAGGCAATGATATGTAATAATAATGGGAAGGGAAACTTACTCCACATTATTTTCTTTATTAAAATTTTAGCATTCCAAAGAAGTACCTATAAGAGTGGTTATGGAAATATACTTTAAATATGGCATAATAATCCACGTAAACATGCTTCCTTCATCCAGTTTTCTTTTACACATAAATTCTGCTGGCAATCCTGAAAATGATATTCTTCTTTCCAGTGATGAATAACCAACTTTCCTTTCCCTTCATCTCACTTTCAACAACTGATGAATTCCCTATGTTCAAAGCACTGGGATGAGTTTCCTGAGCCTGCTCATGCTTTGTCTATATTTTCCAAAGGGCATAATTTATTGTTCAAACTTTATACATTTAAAATATTTTATTAAAATATTTATTTTAAAAAATACAGTACCCCAGTTTGTACCCTTTAACTAAAAATGTTTCTTTACACATAAACTGATTTTTAAAATATTAAAATTATAAACTGATTTTTTAAAATTATTAAAGAATAGTTTTTAAAAATTTATTTTAAAAGTAAAATTTTCATCCTTTAAAAGATTTATTTATTTACACATAAACTGATTTAAAAAAATCTCATTGCCTTAATCAGTACATGGATATGTTTGAAACTCTCCATAAAATAGAATAAAGTACTCCCTATGAACTTACCCAGGACATAGAAATATTATTAAAACCTATAAAATATACTCATTTATCTGCTCTAAATGAATTTTTGATGTTAGTTCTTCTTTTTAAACCAGGAGAGAAATTCAGAATAATGAATATTAAATCGATCATTCACTTCTGAAAATTTTTAAAGCTTTCTGTGTGATTGGTGATAATGGTTTTAAAAAATGACAAAACGCCTGAAACTTTTAAAGGAACCACTATTACTAAGTGGTTCCTTTAAAATATTAATATTACTAATACCAATATTATGATGGAGTTTTGTTAACAAATCAGAAATAATTTTAATGTTTATTAAGCTAGAGCACTAAACTATTATATTATTAAGGACATGGTAACTTGTTTATAAATTTTCTTTTCTTTTACTATCTCTCTGTTTTAATTTACAAAGGAGAAAAGAAAACAGGTAGACAAAGCAGTAAATATTAATTTTAAGGCCATTTAAAAACTGACAAATATTTATAAAGTAATTGATATATTAAATAACTGTACTAAAATCATTTTTATAGTTCTAATTTAATTGTTTTTATACGTTTTGAATTTTTATATTTCTATTTTTCATATGTATTATAGTTTCACACATTGTTTTAGTAAAGAGTTTAGTTAGCTCTTGTGCATTTTATCCTTTTGAAAATTAATGAAAGACCTTTCAGATTTTATGTTTTTGTTAGGATTGAAATTATATTCTTTAGGAGGATTAAGCATTTTCTTTGTGAAAAATGAAAAGTGTTAAGAAGGAAACAATTTTGAACAGAGTTTTGATTACAGCTTGTGAACTAACTTAAAGCTTTATATTTTTTTAATAGGATACTTACACTCAGCAAGCAAATTTAATTACATTTTATGCTAATTTAAAGTCACGCCCTCTTTTCATTATTGTACTATTTAAGACAGGAACAGAGTTCTAAGGGGTTGATTTTGAAATACATTATTACATTCAGCCAGCAGGGGTCACAAAATAATACCTAAAGACTACCTAAAGACTTTGGAGCAGTTTACCTCTCTAAGAGAGCAACAGCCTAGCAAAACATTTATCATGCCCCTGATGATAAAAGTAAAACCTTATTTTCAGAAATGGAAAAAATAAAGTTTGAATTTGCTTTGCAAAGACACCCAAATAAAAAGAGAAAATGTTTAAAGAAATGCTTCTAAATACCGATTCACTTTTAAGTCTTTAAAAAGTGGCTTTAGCTAGTTATAAAGGACCACATCTTATTTGGTTCTATTTTATATGAAATGTCCTACATGGGCAAAACTATAAAGAAAAAAAGTAGGTGGTTGCTTGAAGTTGGGGTGTGATGGAAGGGAAATTTAAGGGTGATGACTAAAGGAAGTAGAAGTTTTGTGAAATGAAAAAATTCTGAATTTGTGGTAATAAATTTACAAATCTGTGAATATACTAAAAACCATTGAATTGTTTGTTTTTAATGACGAATTATGTAGTAAAAATTTTATCTCAATAAAAATTTTGGCTTTTAACATGTTAGTTTAAAAACTTTAGTGTGTAAAGCTCCAAACTTATTTTCTAATGAGCATTAATGGGTTCTTGAATAATCAGTTATAATATGCCTTCATGATTTAAATTTCCATCAAGGATTTCATTTCAAACAAATATAAATTAATTTATATTACTTCAAGCAAACCCAAAATAGTTCATTTGGAGTTCTGGGAGAGAACAAGTTTGCCAGGAGAAACTTCATGGAGAGAGAAGTGCAGAGCTCCAGCTTCAGAGCCTGACTTTACCATGAATTCACTCGGTGTCTTTAGATAATTGGCTTCACCTTTCTGTATTCACTTTTTTTTTTTAATTTGTAAAATGATTGGTTAAGCTTTATTTCTGTGGCGCCATTTTAGCTGTACAAATCACATGGTATTGTCTCAATGCATTTGCTTATTTGTGATTTAATAAGGTGACCAACTTTTTACAATGAAAAGGATGACAAAAATAAATTGAAGAAAATATTGTAAATAAAAGGAACATTTTATTCATTGCAACAATAATACACTATAATATCATAAATACATAATAAAAACATTTTAAATATTTTATATTGTAATTATGCTTACATGCCTATTAATTTTTAACAATAATTGTAAAAAAAAGTACTCATTTAGTGAAACTAAATATCAAACAAAACCACTAATTTGAAGTGATATTTGGGCATATTTATCATTTTCTAATTAAAAAACATCTGTTTTATGCAACCATTTAACCAAAATGCACTATTAATCGATATGATTTGAGGTTAGATTTCCACTTTAAAATTTGAATTTTGGGAAAATACTTGTAAATAAAATTATATGTATTTGGAAATTATTAAATAGATAATGAATTAATAAAACATGAATTGTGCTTACCTGTCTATAATTTAATATTCACTGAGAAAGAAATAATTGTGAGTCTACAATGTCTTATGTTCCATATTGTGTTTCAGTAAGAAGTACACAAAGCCATTTGCACGATCGGTATATCGCGCGCTCTCTCAAGGTCTCCCGTGTGGAACACACGCATCTTATAATTACGTCTCGCTGCACTGTACTAATCTTTGATGAGTTGTCATGTCAAATACAGATATGTCACATCGCATGCAATGGATCGATTCTGCATAGATCGAATACGAACATTTACAGATTAGTCTTCCAATATCAAAAAGGAGGACACGGAATTTACAAAAGAAGGACTGTCCTCCCTAAAGGAGAATGATTGCTCACCTTAGATTTAAGGAAACTGAGGAGCCTTTCTATTCATTTCCAGTATATTTTACAACATTTACACAGGATTTGAGTGAAGATTGAGATATGACCTTACTGTTTGATATTTGCTAATCCAGCTTTGGAAGCAGATGTTTAAATTGTTTGCTAACCTACATGAATTTGGATGTCTGAATAAAATATTACTTATATTTTAAAATTTTAGTAAATTAGTATTTTTACTAAAAATACTTGAAATTATTAGAATTCCAAAATTGGAATTTTATATATAATAAGTTATTTAGTGGGCTGTCAGATTCCTATATAGGTTTAACGAGTACATGCTCTAACTTGACATTTTAACTCAGCATATTTAAATTTAGAAAAGTGATATGCAGTGTTTAGACATAGGGAAATTTTCAGAAAAATGTGTTTGAATCATAAAAAAATTGATAAATTGATTAACTTTATGCTCTTTACTTTTTTCTTCAAGGGATCTTTTGGGGTTCACTCTTGTAGTCTCTCATTTCAATGGACCTCTATACAACCAGTAATTGTAATAGTAGCCTCATTCACTTTCTTTTGTTTTTCAGGATAAATACTTTAAAGACATAGAAACAAACAGTAATATATCTTGTTTTTCCAAATATTGTACACTCTTAAAGCAATATCTGGCTTTCACAGAGTACTTGAGATAAGATGGTAAATTAGGTGATGTTTGTCTTGATAGTTTTTTTACATTACCAGTTTTAACCTAGCTCCCCAAATCATTTTTTTTGTCTTATTTTGCATCACCATCATATCATCCAAATATGCAAAGAAGGTTGAAAACCCCAAAAGTATCAAAGTGGAGAAACTGCAAAAACCTTGATAAAACAGTCTTCCTTGATCATATGTTCACCTGTGCATTGATTTGCTTGTCTTTAGTTCATACTGTCTGATAGCGAGGGCCATTCTGCCCATCTCTATGGAAGTTTGTGTCTTTGGAGGTAAACATTTCAACGCTTAGAATTTGTATGGCATCTTACATTTATATGAAGAATCTAAGAATCTTAGAACTGGCAAAGTATTTTGAGGCTATGTGGTTAACCTGTCACCCAATAAGATGACTGCTTTCATGAAAATCATTCTGCATTGAGGATATGGTCTTATTTTTTCTGGAACAAGTACCCACTACACTATTTCAGAGGAATAAATTGCTTTCATGTTTTTATAGTCTGATCTCTCTTATAACACAGGTGTGCCTCTTTTGTTGTCAGGATTGCTCCCTTACTGAAGTAGCTCACTGTCTCAGAGCTAGACCTTAGACTGGAGGAGAAGTTTACCTCAAAGCCCCTTTGCTCCCTAGCCAGATATAAACTGTGCTTATCTAAGCAGAGGTCTTTGATTTACATATAATAATATAATTAATATAATATAATAATTTATAAGGCTAACACTGCTAGCATGTTAAATAAATCATCTTACTTTAGGATTATAAGCACAAATGTGTACTTTTATCAAAAAATTGATTTATAAAGTTTCCTTTTTTATAATCATAAAGCACTTATTAAGCAGTTAAAGTTTTTATGATGTTATGTTAAAAACAATATTGCTTAGATTTAAGTTTTATTTTCTGGTTGCTTACAATTTACACAGTAAAACAACTAGGATTTGTATTAAAATGATGCAGAAATGGCAAAACAAAATGTTAAACCTGTGTATGATTAGTTAGACATTCATGTAAAGTTCATTTTAGTTAGATATTTATGTAAAAATCATCATATTTGTGTAAAACAGTCAAAAATAGTGTTTGCACCCTTCCTCCTTCCTATTCTGTCTCAGTTTTTAAAAACGGAATGAAGCCTAGCTTGACCAGGTGTTGGCGCAGTGGATAGAACATCAAACTGGGACTTGAGAACCCAGGTTTGAAACCCTGAGGTTGCTGGCTTGAGCATGGGCTCATCAGCTTGAGCGTGGAAAGAGAAAGAAGTACAGAGCTCCAGCTTCAGCTTGAGCACAGGGTCACTGGTTTGAGCGTGGGTCATAGACATGACCTCATGGTTTTTGACTTGAGTCCAAAGGTTATTGGCTTGAAACCCAAGGTCATTGGCCTGAGCTCGAAATTGCTGGCTTGAGCAAGGGATCACTGGCTCTGCTGTAGCCCCCCATTCAAGGCACATATGGGAAAACAATCATTGAACAACAAAGGTGCTGCAACAAAGAATTGATGCTTCTCATCTCTCTCCCTTCCTGCCTGTCTATCCCTATCTATTCCTCTCTCTGTCTCTGTCACAAAAAAATAAAAAAAGGTGAGTGAAACCTAAATCATAAAATGAATAAATTAACAAGTCAATAAAGAAGTGAAAAGGTAGACTGTATACATGCATAATGTAGGCAGACACACATAAACACATTATATTTCTTGAGGCTCATGCATTGTGAATTACAGGGACACAGTTTCTGGACCCTAGGGACTGTGCATCTCAAACTTTTTGAAGTCAGGGCACATTTAAAATCCTACAAATAATTGTAGGCATACTATATACAAATTTCTGAGAAATATAATAATTAAGTCAAATATTAAAGAAAAAATATGAAGTCCATGCATGCTTTTATGGTAATTAAATAAAATAAATACAAAAAAATTAAATTTATTCTGACATTAAAAAACATTTTTATGTTACATTTTTTGAGTTATGCTTTTTAGAATTTGTAAAAAAGGGGTTAAAAATAAAAAAAACAACAAAGAAAGTTATCTTTATACATATATAGATACGTTATTAGTAAGAGTTAGTAAATTCAGCAGGTCCCGGCATGAATGTGTTAAGTTTTTTCATTCTTGTGTTTATGTTTATGAGAAACATGAGCCTGATGTGTTCTAGATTTCTTCAATGTTTGGGCATATATTTGAAAGGCAAACTCTCATTTTCTCATCAATACGTCGAAGAATTCCTCTTTTTAGTTTTAATTGTGTTGAGGGTAGAAAATCCTAATTCACATAAATAAGATGTTGAAAACTATAGTAAAATGTTCAAAGCTTTTTTAGATATTGACACATATTTTTCTTTTTTAGAAATCCAGAAGGCTTCAAGAGACAATTCCTATGTTTAATCATCAATCCATGATCAGTGGATATAGCTGCCAGTTCTTCTACTTCTGTTAATGTTAAACCAAAATCACTTGAAGCTTCCATGAATGGGTTTCTAATCCAATCGTATTGTTCAGTGTTAAGTGATGGAAAATAAGAACTCAATTTTTCTTCTAAACTTATTAAATGTTTAACTATTATTGGAAGTATTTTATTTATGCAAGTGTTATTTACCAATAGAAACATTTCCAAATTACCTCCAACAGCTTTTCTTTTCCATATCTGTAGTTTTCTCTGAAACGCTTTCATTTTGTCAGTGGATGTGAGAATATTTTCTTCTTTTCCTTGCATGCTAGTATTCAAAATATTGAGCTGCTGAAATATATCGGCCAAATACTGTAACATGACAGTCGAAAATTTGCACCAAAGGAGGTTACAAATATGTAACTGTTTCATCTCTTCAAAAAATGCAAGAAGTTCTTGTTGTAGCTCATGTACATGGGTAAGTATTTTTTCCCCTTGACAACCACTTCATCTCAGTGTGTAAAAGCAGCCATCTGTGTTGTGAATCCATAATGATACAAAGCTTTTCGAATAAACACGATTTGACAGGTCTTGTTTTAATAAAGTTTACCATTTGAACAACTTGATCTAAAACTTCTCTTAATTTTTCTCCCAATGTCTTTGCCATCAAGGCCTCCCTATGAAGAAAGCAGTGAGTTACGATAACATTCTCATTTTGTTTTTTTACAAAAGATGTAAGACCTTAAAACAGTCTACCATGAAAGGGGTGTCATTTGTACAAATGCCTACACACGACTTCCATGTTAACTGCCATTTATCAAGACAGTTATTCAAAATGTTAAAAACATCTTCAGTTTTTGTAGACACACCTAATTCTTTGCAAAAAAGAAACTGATTTACTATTTGATCTTCATTAATAAAACGAATGAATGCTAAGAGTTGTACCATGTTGGTCATGTCTGTTGACTCATCAACTTGCAAGGCAAAATTTGAATACTGAAGCTTATTACTGCATACATTTTTCTCGATATCAGAAGACATTTCTATAATACGCCTGTGAGCTGTATCGTTGGACAGAGGAATGTTGCTTATTTCCCTTGCTGCTTTATTTCCTAGCACTGTCATGACCACCTTTTTGCAAGCAGGTAAAATAAGTGCCTCACCTAAACTATGTGCTTTCATATTTTTTGCTGTCAGTTCTGAGACTTGATAAGAAGCAACTTGAGCTTTATCAGAAACAGTCATATTTTTAAAAGAATTTGCCACTTTTGTTTGCTGTTCAGACAATCTCTTGAAAAAACTTACAGATTTATCTTGTAAATTAGAGTGTATAGTTTAAAAATGTTTACTCAATTTCTTAGGAAGCAATGATTCATTTGCCATTTTACATTCACATACTGAACATAGCGGTAAAGGATGACCTTCACTTCCGGTCCAAGTGAAACCAAAGCTTAAATAACTTCCATTATATTTGTGAGTAGGCTGTGATTTTGCTTTCTTACTTGCACTTAACTTTTGCTCACTTTCAGAATTGAATTCTTCAATATAATTCTTCTTTTTGAGAAATCTATCCATTTTATTTGGGTATATTTATCTAAAAATAATATAATAATGTGTTAATAATGAATATAATAATGATGTGTTAACAAAAAGAGTGGTATTTTTGTAATGAAATGATATAATAGAGTAACTATATTTATTTTTATATTTGGGCACATGCCGTGAATCAGCACATTAGTAATTCCAGGTCCCGAGTGGGAATGGTACGGAATAAGAAAATACATGGAATTAAGAAAACAGGGGGTTGAGAGGGCCCTGTAAGTGCTGCTGGCAATAACAAAGCACACCCCAAAATCACATCTTGCTTTATTTATAGGGCAAAGTGAGGTTATTAGCAAATCTTAACTTATGCCAAACAAAAGATAGAAGAAACTTGCCTCCAGGCTTTCTAGAGAACATGGGGGTAGTGTAAACAATCCAGCACCACAGCTTAACAGCCTTTTGCAACCTTATCAGGCAAGTGAGGTGGGGGGTTGGGCAGACTGTCAGTTTACAGTCAATTCCCCACACCTATGTCCCCCAAAAATCTAAACTCTGAAAACCCTGTTGATTTTTTGTTCCCCAACAGGCACATATTTCTCTGGAATACCATGGGGCACACCTGGAAATCTCCTAGGGCACACCAGTGTGCTCTGGCACACACTTTGAGAACCACTGCCCTAGAGTATACAAAAAAGCTCAACATATGGAACCTAATGTCGAAAAGTGACTTAGGAAAAACAAGTGATTAAGGCATTAGTTCAAGCATTTTGACATTTAACTTTATCTATTTAAGTTTCAACATGAGCATCTGATGTTGGAGTTTCAATTTTATACTACTATACATTTATATGTCCTAATGGCATAAGAAATATCATTGTTCAGAGAGAACTAAAAGAATAATATATTGACATTTCAATATGAGGATGAGGAGTACCTTTCAGAAGTAGAGGTAGTTTAATTATAAAGTTATCTTTAATGTAAATATTTGTATTGACTTTTAAAGTTTACACTAGGAACTTCTGGTCAAGATGGTAGAGTAGATAAATGCTGTGCTCCCTTCCTCCCATGACCACATCAAAATTACAAGTAAATTATGGAAAACCATCAGTGAGAACCAGCTGAAGACTAGATGAACAGAATTCCTATAACTAAGGATATAAAGAAAAGGTCACGGTGACACTGGTAGCAGGGGAAGATATAAGTCCCTACAATCTTGGTGTGTTGTTTAAGAAATAAGAGAGATATCTTGGCTACAGAGGACCTTTGAGTAATGAAGCGTTCTGGTCCCACAGCACACTCTTCAGCCTAGGGTTCCAGTGACAGAAAGAGGAGTCCTTATAATAACTGGATGTGAAAACCAGCAGTTAGAGAAAGGGCTGCTGGAGTTGCAGGTATTCCTTTTAAAGGGCCTACACACAAACTTCACTCATGGACTAGCTCTGAGTTCTACCACTGGGCCAGAAGCTCAAAAAGCACATGAAACATAGAGGGAAGAACTAAATCGACTAGTTTCAGGGCAAGGGCTGGAGGAGCAGGATTCAGGAGACCTTACTTTAGGACAGAAGTGCTGGCTAATGACATTGTACCTTTGTTGAAACTTCTCCCACTCAGCCAGCAGGTGCAGGTAGGCATGATATCTGAGTGTGCCATTAATCTGGCTAACACTTTTCACCCTGGCTTAGTACTTCTCTGATACCCTGCCCCACTCAACTTGTGTGCCTGACCAGAACCTCTTCTAGCAGATTATCAATGTATATGGCCCGTTTGGGCTCACTGCAGACTTTCCTAAAAATCTCTTAAAGGTTTAAAAACCTCAAATCTCTTAAAGATTTAAGAACTCTAAATATGTAGTTTCTGACCGTGGTACACCTCATACTTATTAGATGGCCCCATGTTTGACACAAGCAGTAGCCAGTCTTGGTTTATAGCTTAGCCTCCCCATGCACCAGCAATTTCAGCACAGGTGGCAGCCATCTGCAGATCACTTTGTAGCTATTACCAGGTGTCCACAGGCTGGGCACAGGCAGAAGCTGATATTTTTTTAAAATTTTTATTTTTTTACAGGGACAAAGAAAGTCAGAGAGAGGGATAGATAGGGACAGATAGACAGGAATGGAGAGAGGTGAGAAGCGTCAATCATCAGTTTTTCATTGCCATTGCGACACTTTAGTTGTTCATTGATTGCTTTCTCACATGTGCCTTGACCGCGGGCCTTCAGCAGACCGAGCCACCTCTTGTTGGAGCCAGCGACCTTGGGACCAAGCCGGTGAGCTTTTTTTTTTGCTCAAGTCAGATGGGTCCGCGCTCAAGCTGGCGACCTCAGGTCTCGAACCTGGGTCTTCCGTATCCCAGTCCAATGCACTATCCACTGCGCCACCGCCTGGTCAGGCCAGAAGCTGATCTTGACCTCCATCAAATCCCCTCTTAAGTAGCCTCAGAACAAGCATACCTAGTGGCCACCTTTAGACAACTCCAGAGCACCACCCAGCCAGTTCCACAAACCATACACCCAAATGGTGGACTTGGAAGGCACCAGAGCCTTGACAAAGTGAATCTCACTCTATGAGGTCAGCCCTTGAACAATAGCTTATCTGCTATAGTCATGGCCATTTTTCATAGCCAGTCAGACTGAGGGATAATTTGTCTCATTGACATTACAATAGCAATCAAGGCTCAACTACAAGGGATGACACACATATTTCAATTAAGACACCCCTGAATCACCCAGATCAGGTAACCAAGGAAATTGTGGCACTGGGTCCCACAGAACACATACTACATAATGCAATTGTGCCCAGACTGGGTAACATAGCATATATACTTAATACCTAGAAACCAATCAGGTACATATGTACAATGAATACTACTCAACCATAAGAAAAGAAGAAAGATTGCCATTTGCAACAACATGGATAAACCTTGATAATATCATGCTAAGTGAAATAAGTCAGACAGAAAAATTAGAAGCCATATGATTTTCATTTATATGTGGGGTGTAAAACTGAAAGCAACAAATGAACAATCAAGAACCACCCCCCCTCCAAAAAAACTGCACATAGACACAGACAACAGTATGGTGGTTACCAGATGAAAGGGAGTTGGGCATATTAAAGGATAAAAAAGATCAAATATATAGTGGCAGAAAATGATTTGACTTTGAACGATGGGCACACAATGCAATATACAGATCATGTATCATAGAAATGCACACTTGAAATCTATACACTCTTATTAACCAAAGTCACCCCAGTAACTTTAATTGAAAATAATGATAACCCCTTCCCCTCAAAATAAACAAACACAAGGAGTCAGCTAAAATGAGAAGACAAAGAAACATTTCCTAAATGGAAAAACAAGGCAAAATTCCAGAAAAAAAATTAAATAAAATGGAGGTAAGAAATCTATCAGATGCAGACTTCAAAACACTAGTTGTAAAATATCCAATGATCACAGTGAGAACTCCAACAAAGATAGGAAACATAAAAATAGAGATAGAAAACATAAAAAAAAAATGAAAATGAAGAACATTTTGGAAGGAATTATCAGATTAGATGAAGCAGAGAAACTGATCAGTGATTTGGGAGACAGATATAGGGAAACAATCAGGATGGCTAAATGAAATAGAATTTTAAAAATGAGAATAGTTTAAGGAACTTCTGGGACCACATCAAATGGGCCAACATCCACATCATAAGGATACCAGAATAAGAAGAGAGAAAGCAAAGGACTGAAAACCAATTTGAAGAAATAATGATGAAACTTTCTTAACCTGGTGAAGGAAAAGGACATACAAACCTAGAAGTGCAGAGAGTCAAAAACAAGAGTAACACAAAGAAGCCCACAGCATGACACATTGTAATTAAAATGACAAAGGTTCAAGACAAAGGTAGAATTTAGTCTGACCAGGTGGTTGCACAGTGGATAGAGCATCAGACTGAGACAGAGGACCCAGCTTTGAAGCCCTGAAGTCACTGGTTTGAGCACAGGTTCACTCAGCTTGAGCGCGGGCTCACCAACTTGAGTGTGGGGTTGTTGGTTTGAGCATGGGATCATAGACATAATCCCGTGGTCACTGGATTGAGCCCAAGGTCACTGGTTTGAGTAAGGGCTCACTTACTCTGCTGTAGGCACCCTCCCCAAGTCAAGGCACATATGAGAAAGCAATCAGTGAAAAACTAAGGTGCTGCAATGAAGAATTGATGCTTCTCATTTCTCTTTCTTTCTGTCTGTTTCTGTCTGTCCCTCTCTCTGTCACAAAACAAACTAACAAACAAATAAGATGAAAGTGTATTTCCATTGAGAAATCATCTGACAGTTTTATGGGAACACCTTTGTGTAAAACTAACTTCTTTTTTATAAGACTGTCTACTGATTTCTCAACAAAAACTTTGCAGGCCAGAAGGGATTGGCACAAACTATTCAAAGTGATCAGAAACAAGGACCTACAACCAAGATTATTTAGCCCAGCAGGGCTATCATTGAGAATGAAAGGAGAGATAAAGAGTTTCTCAGACAACAAAAACTAAAAGAGCCCATAATCACCAAACCAGTATTATAGGAAATTTTAAAGAATTTTTTTAGAAGAAAATGAAAAAGAGAAAAAAATATAAATAATTTAATGGCATACTTATCAATAATTACTTAAATGAAAATAAAATGATCTAAACAAATGATATAGGGTAGCTGAATGGATAAGAACACAAGACACATGCATATGCTAATTGAGAGACACACACAGGCTGAAAGTATTGGATGGAAAAATATTTCATTCAAATAGAGAGAAAAAAAACTAGGGTAGCAATACTTATATAAGACAAAATAGATGTTAAAATAAAGGCTATAACAAGAAACAAAGAAGGACATTTTGTAATGAGATGAGGATCAAACCAACAAGAAGATATAACTCTTATAAACATTTATGCATTCAACATTGGAGAACCTAAATATATACAACAGATATTGATGGACATAATAAGAGAGACAGTCATACAACAATAGTAGGGGACTTGACACCCCATTGAAATAAATTCTCCCAGAAAATCAATAGGGAAATAGCAGCTTTAAATGACACATTAGACCAGATAGAATTAATTGATATTTTAAAAACTTCACCCAAAACCAGCAGAAAACCATTCTTTTCAAGTGCTCCTGGAACATTTTCAGGATAGATTATATATTAGGTCACAAACCAAGTCTGAATAAATTTAGAAAGATTAAAATTATACCAAGAATCTTCTTTGATCACAATAGTATGAAACTAGAAATCAATTACGAGAAAAAAAAAAGAAAAATCATACAAATTTAAGGAGGGTAATAACATGCTACTAAACAATGAACAGGTTAACAATTAGATCAAGGAAGAAATCAAAAGACACTTTGAGACAAGTGAAATTAAGGGAGAGGACTGAAATAAATAAAATCAGAAATAAAAGAAAAGTGACAATTGGTACCACAGAAATCCAAAGGATTATGAAAAAAATGCTACAAAAATTATAAACCAACAAATTGGATAAGCTGGAAGACATGAATAAATTCCTAGAAACATCCAATCTTCCAATCAAGAAGAAACAGAAAATCTGAACAGATTGATTACACCAACAAAATTGATTCAGTAATAAAGAAACTCAAACAAAATGTCCTGGTCCAGAAGTCTTTATAGGTGATTTTTATCAAACATTTAAAGAAAAATTCCACTTGTCCTTTCCAAACTTTCCAAAAAAAATTTGAAGAAAACTAAAGGCTCACAGTCTCATTTACAAAGCCAATATTACCCTGACACTAGAAATTCTACAAACATATTACAAAAAAAGAAAATTGTATGCCAATGTTCTCAATTAATATAGAGGCAAAAATCTTCACCAAAATATTAGCAAATTAAATTTAACAATATGTTAAGATGATCATAAACAATGGGATTTATTTATGGGGTACAAAATTGGTTCAATATTTGCAAGTCAATTAACGAGACATGAGACACACCACATAAAATAATGAAGCATACAAATGGTATGATCACATCAATAGATGCAGAAAAAGAATTTGACAAAATCAAGCACCCATTTATGATAAAAACTTTCAGCCAAGTGGGAACAGAGGGAAAACACCTCAACATAATAAAAACCACATATGACAAACCCTATGTGGAAAAAGCTAAAAGCATTTTTATTAAGGTCAGGAACAAGACAAGCAAGTCAGCATTCACCACTTTCATGCAACAGAGTCTTAGAAATCCTAGTGACAGGGACCAAACATGAAAAATAAGTAAAAGTCATTCAAATTAAAAAGGAAGGAGTTAAACTGTCATTATCTGCAGATGACATGATAATACAGATAGAGGCTTCTTAAGAATCAACTAAAAACTACAAAAACTGAGAAATTCAGTGAAGTAGCAGGATACAAAATGAATGTTCAGAAATCAGATGCATTTTAGAAATTCAATGATGGCAATGGAGTAAGCAGACGTTCCAACTGCCACCTGCCAGGACCAAATTGGATTACAACTTAATTTAAGAACAATCATCTTGAAAAACCAACTGTGGACTAAATTAAGAGGAGTCTATAACCAAGGATCACTGAAGAAGCCACACCAAGACTGGTTGGAAGGGCAGAGACCCGGACAAGGGCTGCCCTGCTCCCAGGAGCGAATGGCAGCTGAGGGTCTGGAGGGACTCTCACTGTGGAGAGGGTTGCCCTGAGAGATGTGGGTCCTCAGCCCCAGGTCCAGAGCCTCAGCCTAGGACCCCAGAACCTAGAAGAGGAGTACATAGCAGTGAAAAGGGCTGGGTATTTTTCTGCGAGAAAGAGACAGAGCTCTTGGAGAAGCAAGCTCCATCTTAAAGGGCCTGTACAAAAAATCTCACTCACAGCCACTTACCCAGGACTCCGATAGAGGGAGAGCTGAGAGGACTAGAGTTGCATTAGGAAAGTGTAAAGTTGGAGGCCCAGGGAAAGACACTATGAGGGATGGCCACCAGAACCTCTGTGCTGAGTCATTCTCCAGTACTGGAGTTGCTATCTTTCTTGTGTGGAGCAGTCCCCTCTGAGTGGCACCAGCCTGGGGAGAAGCAACTGCTCTGCCCTTGGAAGTCTCTGCTGCTCCAGTCATGGGAACTGGGTCTTCCTGAGAAACCAAGAGGCAGGGGAGCATTAGTGACTCAGTGTTCTGGCGTTGAGGCTGGAGCTCCCCTCTCCTCCTGCCCCCATGCCCCTGAGTCTAAGAATGATAATTCTACCTCACGAGAGACTCAGTGGAAACTTTCCAGAGTGTGAGCAGACCACACCTCTGGGTCTCAGAGGCCACACCCACCAGATTATTGTGGCCACACCCTACTAAGGTCTGTGAAAAAGGACAACATTGTAATATACATGATCAATGTTGACCATTATAGCCAGCCAGCCTAAAAGAATAACCATACCCACAAAAGATCCAACTGCATTCAATACTCATAGATGACAGGAAGGAAAATAGTACCCTCAAGAAGTATTCCTAGAACAAAGAAAACAGGTGGCCTGGAGGTCAATACCACTGAGCCCATCATCTTATAAAGACACCACAAAAAGTTCAAAGTCAGACAGCGCTACCTAATATGCAGACAAAATAGGCAGACAAAGAAATGCAACCCAAATAAATCAACCAGAGAGATTCCCAGAAAAAGAACTAAATGAAATGAAGTAACCAAACTACCAGGTGCAGAGTTTAAAATAATAATTTTTAGGATGCTCAAGGATCTTAGAGTAACAATGGATGGACATAATGAGTACCTAAATAAAGAGATAACAAGCATCAAAAGAGACATTGAAATCATAAAAAAGAATCAGTCATAAATGACAAATACATCATCAGAAATGAAGGCTGAACTAGAAGTAATTAGCAGCAGGCTGGATGAGGCGGAGGATAGAATTAGTGATTTAGAAGAGGAGATAAACGTAAGCACAGAAGTAGAGCAGCAAAATGAAAAGAGACTCAAAAAGACTGAGGAAACTCTAAGAGCCCTCTGAGACAACATGAAGAGAAACATCTGCATCATAAGGTTTCCTGAAGGAGAAGAGAATGAACAATGTGTAGAGAACCTGTTTGAAGAAATTGTAGCTGAAAATTTTCTTAAATTGATGAATGAAAAAGTCAGAGAAGTTCAAGAAGCACAGGGAGTCCTATTAAAGAGGAAGCCAAGGAGGCCAACACCAAGAAAAATTATAGTTAAAATGCCAAAGTTAGGAGACAAAAAAAAGAATACTAAAAGCAGCAGGAGAAAAGCAGTTAATTACCTACAGAGGAGGTATTTAACTATAAAGATGATATCCAGTTTCTCATCAGAAAAACTTCAGGCCAGAAGGGATTGGCAAGAACTATTCAAACTGATGCAAAAAAAGAACTTACAACCAAGACTACTTTATCCAGCAAGGCTATCATTTAAAATTGGAGGAGAAATAAAAAGCTTCCCAGACAAAAACAAAAACAATATAAAAAACAAAACAACAACAACAAAAAACTCAAAATAACCAAACCAGTAAGTACTACATGAACTATTAAGGGGCCTGTTATAAAAAGAGCAAAGGAAATAAAAAAAAATCAAGAAAAAGAGGAATGTGGATTTAAAGAAAAAATGGCAATAAATAAGTACATGTCAATAATAACCTTAAATGTAAATGGATTAAAAGACAGGGAAGCTGCATGGATAATAAAACTGAACTCATTCATATGCTGTCTATAAGAGACCCATCTCACAACAAAAGATACACATAAACTGAAAGTGAAGGGGTGAAAAGAAGTATTTTACACAAACAGAAATGAAAAAGAAGCTGGGGAGCAAACCAACAGGAGGATATAACCATTGTAAATATTTATGCACCTAATATAGGAGCACCTAAATATATAAAGCAGATTTTGATGGACATAAAGGGTGAAATCAACAGCAATACTATAATAGTAGGGGATTTTAATACCCCACTAACATCAATGGCTAGATTCTCTAGACAGAAACTTAACAAAGAAACAGTGGCCTTAAATAACACACAATATCATCTGGATTTAATTGACATCTTTAGAACCTTTCACCCCAATGCAGCAGAATATACATTCAAGTGTTCATAGTACATTCTCTAGGATAGACCACATATTAGGTCATAAAATGAATCTTTTTTTTAAGAAGATTGAAACCATATCGAGCATCTTCTTTGATCACAATGATATGAAACTAAAAATCAACTACAATAGAAAAACTGAAAAACATTCTAACACTTGGAGGCTAAATAGCATGTTATTAAATAACAAATGGGTTAACAATGAGACCAAGGAAGAAATAAAAAATTTTCTTGAAACAAATGAAAATAAACATACAATAATGTAAAATTTATGAGATACAACAAAAGCAGTCCTGAGAGGGAAGCTCATAGCATTACAAGCATACCTTAAGAAGCTAAGAAAAAGCTCAAATAAATAAATTAACCCTGCATCTAAAAGAACTAGAAAAAGAACAATAAATAAAACCCAGAGGAAGTAGAAGAAAAGAAATAATAAATATCAGAGTTGAAATAAATGACACAGAGGCTAAAATACAATACATAAGATCAATGAAACCAAGAGCTGGTTCTTTTAAAAGGTAAACAAGATGGATAAACCTTTAACCAGACTCATCAAGAAAACAAGAGAGAGGACTCAAATAAATAAAATTAGAAATGAAAGTGGAGAAGTAACTGGCACCGCAGAAATACAAAGGATTGTAAGAAAATACTATGAAGATTTATATGCAAAAAATTGGACAACCTAGGTGAAATGGATAAATTCCTAGAAACATATAATCTTTCAAACCTCAATAGGGAAGAATAGAAAAAGCTAAATAGACCAATTACAACAAATAATATTAAACAGTTATCAAAAACTCCCTGCAAATAAATCCTGGACCATACAGCTTCACAGGTGAATTTTACCAAATATTCAAAGAAGAACTAACACCTATCTTTCTCAAGCTATTTCAAAAAATTCAAGAGGAGAGAAGACTTCCAAATTTCTTTTATGAGGCAAGCATGATCCTCATTCCAAAACCAGATAAAGACACTACAAAGAAAAAAAAAAGCTATAGACCAATATCCCTGATGAATTTAGATGTTAAAATTCTCAACAAAATATTAGCAAACCAGGTCCAGCAATACATGAAAAATTCATACATTATAATCAAGTGAAATTTATTCTGGGGAGGCAAGGCTGGTACAATATTCGCAAAACAATCAGTGTGATTCATCACATAAAAAAAGGAGACAAATCACAAGATAATATCAATAGATGCAGAAAAAAGCATTTGATAAAATTCAGCACCCATTTATGATCAAAACTCTCAGGAAAGTGGGAATACAGGAAACATACCACCTCAACATAATAAAGGCCATCTTTGACAAACTCATAGCCAACATCATAATCAATGGTCAAAAATTGAAAGCAATTCCCTTAAGATCAGGAACAAGGCAGGGGTGCCTTCTTTCACCACTCTCATTCAACATAGTTCTGGAAGGCCTAGCCACAGCAATCAAACAAGAAGAAGAAATAAAAGGTATCCAAATTGGAAAAGAAGAACTAAAACTATCATTATTTGCAGATGATATGATACTGTATATGGAAAACCCTAAAGTCTCAGTCAAAAAACTACTGGACCTGATAAATGAATTCAGCAAGGTGGCAGGATATAAAATTAATACTCAGAAATCAGTGGCATTTTTATAGACTAAAAATAAATTGCCTTAAAGCAAAATTAAGGAAACAATGTCCTTCACTATTGCAACACAAAAATAAAGTACCTAGTAGTTAATTTAACCAAGGAGGTAAAAGACTTGTAATCAGAAAAACATTGAAAAAAAAATCACGGAAGATACAAACAAGTGGAAGCATATACCGTGTTCATGCATAGGAAGAATAAATGTCATTAAAATGTCTATATAACCTAAAGCAATCTATGAATTCAATGAAATTCCTACTAAGATACCAATGGCATATTCAAAGATATAGAACAAATATTTCAAAAATTTATATGGAACTGAAAAAGAACAGGAATAGCCTCAGCAATCTTGAAAATGAAGAATAAAGTGGGAGGTATCACATTTTCTAATATCAAGTTATACTACAAGTCCATAGTAATCAAAACAGCTTGGTACTGGCATAAAAACTGGCATACAGATCAATGAAACAGATCAGAGAACCCGGAAATAACTCCATGCCTTTATAGTCAATTGATAATTGACAAAGGAGGTAAGAACATACAATGAAGTAAAGACAGTCCCTTTAATAAATGGTGTTGAGAAAATTGGACAGGTACATAAAAAAAAAATAGAAACTAGACCACCATTTTACATCATTCACAAAAATAAACTCAAAGTGAATAAAAGACTTAAATGTAAGTCATGAAACCATAAACATCTTGGAAGAAAACATAGGTAGTAAACTCTCTGATATCTCTTTAGCAATATTTTTGTCAATTTATCTCTATGGGCAAGTTAAATAAGAAACAAAATAAACAAGTGGGACTATATTGAATTAAAAAGCTTTTGCACAGCAAAAGACACCATTAACAAAATAAAAGAAAACCCACACAATGGACAAACATATTCGCCAATGGATCTGATAAGGGATTAATAACTAAAATTTATGAAGAACTTCTAAAACTCAACACTAGGAAGGTAAACAATCCATTCAAAAATGGGCAAAAAAATGAATAGACACTTCTCCAAAGAGGACATACAGATGGCCAATAGGCATATGAAAAAATGTTCAATGTCACTAATCATCAGAGAAATGCAAATTACTGGCAGTAAAAAAACACAATGACATATCACCTCACACCTGTCAGAATGGCGCTTATTAACAAAACAACACACATGGCCTGACCTGTGGTGGCGCAGTGGATAAAGTGTCGACCTGGGAACACTGAGGTCGCCAGTTCAAAACCCTGCACTGGTCTGGTCAAGGCACATATGGGAGTTGAGCTTCCAGCTCCTCCCCCCTTTCTCTCTTTCTCTCTCTCTCTCTCTCACTCTGTGTCTCCTCTCTAAAATGAATAAAATTAAAAAATTGTATTAAAAAAAAAAAGAACAAACAAAACAACACACAATAAGTGCTGAGGAGGGTGTGGAGAAAAGGGAACCCTCCTGCACTGCTGGTGGGAATGCAGGCTTGTGCAGCCACTGTGGAAAACAGTATGGAGTTTCCTCAAAAAATTAAAAATGAATCTGCCTTTTGACCCAGCTATTCCACTTTTAGGAATATATCATAAGAATACCAAATCACTGATTCAGAAGAAGAAATGCACCCCCATGTTTATTGCAGCATTGTTTACAGTAGACAAGATTTGGAAACAGCCCCAGTGTCCATCATTGGACAAGTGGATTAAAAAGCTGTGGTACATATACACAATGGAATATACTATGTGACCTTGAAAAAGAAGGAATCTTACCTTTTGCGACAGCATGGATGGACCTGAAGATTATTATGCTAAGTGAAATAAGCCAGGCAGAGAAAGACCAATATCATATGATTTCACTTATATGTGGGATCTAATGAACAAAGTGAACTGAGGAATGGAGTAGTGGGGTCACAGAGACCAGAGGGACAGCTGTCAGAGGGAAGGGGGATGAAGGGAGGGGAATCAGGGAAGGTAAAGGGATTAGTTAAATTATATATACATAGCACATGGATACAGATAACAGAACAGCAAATCCCAGAAGGAAGAAGGGAGGGAGTTAAGGGGAAGGAGGTAAAAGGGTGTATAAGTAGGGACATGGGGGTGGGGGTGAGGGTGTTATATTTGTGGGACACTTGAATCCATGTAAACACAATAAATTAAAATTAATAAATATTAAGAAAAGAAACAGGACAATAAAAACATCAAACACATTTTTATGCAAAATTATCAGAAAGACAAATTAACAAAAACAATTCCATTTATAATTTTATCAAAAAATAAGACACTTAGGAATAAATTTAACTAAGGATGTAAAAGACCTGTACTTGGATAATTATAAGGCATTGAAAAAAAATACAAATAAATAGAAGTCTGTATTGCACTCATTTGTTGGGGACCAAAAGTCAACATGGTGTTTGCAGTTTAGATTTTTTGGGGACAGAGGTGTGGCAAACTGACAGTAAGCTGACAGTCTGCCCAAACCCCCACCTCTCTTCTACTGTGAAGTTGCTAAAGGCTGTTAAACTGTGGTGCTGGATTGTTTATACTATTCCAACCCCTCATGTCCCCCCAAAAGACTGGAGGCAAGTTTCTTCTATTCTTTGTTTTGTGAAGTTAAAATGTTATATATAGTTAGGGTTTTCTGCACTTGGTAGAATTCTTGGGTTGCCTTGGATATGTGATCAGAGATCTCTCATTTGCTAATGGCATCATTTTGCCCTATAAATAAAGCAAGAAGCGGTTGTGGAGCATGCTCTGTTCTTGTCATCAGCAATTGCAGAGCCCTCCTCAGCCCATCCTTTATCTTTAAGCCTATTTTCTTAATTCTGCACTGTTTCCACTCAGCACCTGGAATTACTAGCCATGCTGGTTTGCGGCACTCATTGATTGAAAAAAAAATAACATTATTAAATGTCTATAGTGCCGAAAGCAACCTACAGATTTTATGGAATCCTGATAAAAATACCAATGGCATTTTTCATAGGACTAGAACACATGATTCTAAAATGTATATGAAGCTACAAAGACCCCAAACAGTCAAAGTAATCTTGAGAAAAAAAGGTAAAGGTTTTACTCTGCTTGATATGAAGCTATAGTAACCAAAACAGTATGGTGCTGTAATAAAATTAGACTCACAGATCAATAGAACAGGACAGTGGACCCAGAAATAAATCCATGTGTATATGGTCAATTAATATGACAAAGTAGGCATGAATATAGAATTGGGACAGTCTCTTTAATAAATGATGTTGAGAAAACTCAACAGACACACATAAAGGAATGAAGCTGGATCACTTCCTTAGATTGCTGCATTATTTACAATAGCCAAGATATGAAACAATCTAAGTGCCCATCATAATAGAATTGGATAAAGAAGTGGTTCATATATACAATGGAATATGACTCAGCCATAAAAAGACTGAAACCTTGCCATTTGTGACAACATGGTTGGACCTGGAGGGTATTGTGCTAAGTGAAATAAGTCAGACAGAGAAAGACAAAGACCATGCGATTTCACTAATATGTGGAATCTAAAAAACAAAATAAGTGAACAAAAAAATAAAACAGAACTCTTATCTCAGAGAATATTTTGATGGTTTTTAAATGGGTGGGGTATTGGGAGATGGGTTAAAAAAGCAGAAGGGTTTAAGATGTATAAATTGCCTGTTATAAAAATAGTTGTAGGGATGTCAAGTACAGTTTAAGGAATGTAGTTGATAATATTATTATAAGTATAGAATTTAGTAAAAGTAGGTTTACAGTTATGAGCACACAAAACAGTTTATTCATTATTATAATAATCATAACCTGCTTGTCTTTTTTCACACTAACAACTGTAGGTCTACTCTTGTCCATTCCTATATATATGGTGTCAGATGGGTACTAGACTTTTTAAGTTGTATACATGTCTAATCCCTATGTTGTACACCTGAAACTAATATTGCATTGTATTTCAACTGTAATTACAAATAAAAATATAGTTAATACAAAAATAAATCCATAAATACAATAAGTAAATTTTTCTCACAGGATATTATACTGTATGTTTGTGCTACAAAAATGTAAAACAATTATGACTTTTATAATATATAGTCATTCGTGATGCTGTCCCTACAGTTGCTGCATTTAGCCAAAATAATATAATCTCTTATAGTTCACATACCAATTCTACACGCTATAGTTTGCTGTAATTTAACCCACTTTCAGAAATTATGTTTTACATCATTTGGCATGCAGAATTTTCTCTGATGAAAGAAAACTGAATTTTAGAGTTGCCACATGTCCACTTTTGAACCAGGCTGTCTGGGATTTGAGCTTCTATACGGCAAACAGAAGAAAACGTTTAAATGACCTTCACTGTTGCATGGTATGACTCAAATTGCTCACTGGTTCTTAAAGTCAAAGGTCTCTGGCAACTGGTCCCAGAATGTCAGAATCAAGGCCTCATGGAACATGAGTCATGTTGGTTGGTATATATAACCTAATTTATATTCTCACCACCTTCCTTGCCAGGAAACAGGCAAGCCTGTGAAAGAGAAATACATTCTCATTCTAAAATTGTGATGCCTAGTAATGACTTTTCATTTTCTTGTATGTGGCAATACTGTTTCGTGAGTAGAGAATTTCTAATAGCTTTCTTTAAAAAAAAAAGATTGCTTACCATAAATAAAATCACCTTTTCCCCCCCAGAGTTTAAAGAGTTTTCTTTAATTTAAAAATATTACTATTTTTATTTTTAGCATTTTCATGTAAAAGTAAAATATCTGGCAGTGCTTAGTTAAATTAAACCTACACATACTCATTTAGATAGCAATCCTGCTCATGGCATTGGTTAGTGAACAAATCATACCAGCTTCTGAAGGATCATTCGAGGAGGCAGGGCACTGAGCAGCCTGGGTCTCCATGTCTATAGAGTGGACACAGTGGAGGCATCACCATGGGGCACGTAGAAGCAATGGACAAACTGCGCACATGTTGCAAGATGGATAATATTAAAAGTGAGAAACAGAACATGTAACACAATATCATTTATATAAATTAAAAATACATATATCGATACAAAACACAGAATGATACATATTAAACACATGAGCATTGCTGCCCAGAGGGAAAGGCAAATGAGGATGAAAAATGGGAATAAAAGGGGGAAGCTCATAAATATGTATGCCCATAAAATGAGAGACAAGCCTTGAATGGATCAATGATAGCAATGATGTGAACAAAAAATATTTAATGCTCTGACCCTTAATTGAAAAATGCAACCTATACATTGAAGGTCTAAGTGCATAAAGTTCAATGTGAACATGGCTTGTGTGCCCTGTTCCACTTCCAATTTCTACAAGTAGCAACTGTTCATAGTTTGAAACAGTTTACTGCATGTGGTTCCTGCCTAATTTCTGTGTGTATACAAAATATAATTTTGTTTTTACATAAATGAGCTTATGCTATACTTACTGTTCTGCATGTTGTTTTTTTATCTACATACAATTACACACATATGCACATACACAGAATTATAAATACATATAATTGTGTACTCCTATGCCTGTAGATACGACTCATCTTCCTCCCTACTTTTCTGTTGCCTTCACTTTCCCTCTCTTCTCTTTTTCCTTTTTGGACTATTTTTTAATGAAATAGGGAGCCACTCTGAAATACGAGGTAATTTAATCCAAATGCATTTCTCACATTTTCTATCTTCAGTTTCTAATTTTTTATTGGAACATTAATTCACTGTCAAGGTTTTGTAACATTTACTTTCATTTTCACAACTACAGTTCATACAGTAGTCTGTCTCAGTCCTCTGCCTTTGCTGATTCACGCCTGCAGTGCATACCTGCAGGTGCTTCATGGCAGCTCTATCCTCGGTCTTGCCCAGCTCTGAATGCTGATGTGTTGATGTGGGAAAGCAGCGTTATGTTGAGTCAGCCTGAATTTTCTCCCTTGTATGTGACTTACTTCTTTCTGCCTACGTTGTCAAGAGATTTTGTTTAGTTTTGTTTTCACTTGTAGATAAATAACCAGAGAATGTCTGTATTGATCAGCCTCTGTGTGTTTTCTGTTGCTTTATTCATCTTGCTGCATCTTTTCCAGTTTGTGTCTAATATTTATTGGTATTTTCTACCACTTTTACTTCTCAATTTCTTTCCATTTTATTTTGTGTGAATTTTCTCAGGGTTATCTATGTGTTTAGTGTTGTGCATTCTACATCTTGTTGGTTTTAATGTGGTATAAATTTCTGTAATAATTTGGGAATCACTACTGGCACTGGAAACTTGTTTTTGGAATTAAACATATAGTTTTGTAAATATTTTCTCCTACTTGAGAGGTTGACTTTACACTTTGTTGATTGTTTCATTTGCCTGTGCAGAGGCATTTATTTTTATATAGGCCCAATTATTTATTTTGGGGTTATTTTTTTTGCTTGTGCTTTTATGTCATACAAAATAAATTATTGGCAACGCTAATGTCATGATTTCCTTCTGTTAAATTCTAGGAGAGCTTGACCAGGTGGTGGCACAGTGGATAGAGTGTCAGACTGGGATGCAGAGGACCCAGGTTTGAAACATCGAGGTTGTCAGCTTGAGCGCGGGCTCATCTGGTTTGAGCAAGGCTCACCAGCTTGAGCCCAAGGTCACTGGTTTGAGCAAGGGGTCACTTGGTCTGCTGTAGCCCCCCTGGTCAAGGCACATATAGAAAGCAATCAATGAACAACTAAAGTGTCACAATGAAGAACTGATGCTTCTCATCTCTCTTCCTTCCTGTCTGTCTCTATCTGTCTCTCTCTCTGTCTCTGTCACACACACACACAAAAATTCTAGGAGATTCACAGTTTCAGTTCTCACGTTTAAGTGTTTAATTGATTTTGAGTTGGTTTTTATATCATGTAAGGTAAGAGTCCAATATCATGTTTTTGCATGTGAATATCCAATTTTTCCAGCACCATCTATTGAAGAGATTCTTCTTTCTGTTTGAGCATTCTTAGCACCTTTGTTGAAAATCAGTTGATTGTATAAATGTGGACTTATTTCTGGGTTCTCTATTCTGTTCCATTAGTCTATCTGTATATAATTCAGTAATGTACTGTTTTGATTACTGTACCTTTGTAATATATTTTGAAATTAGCTTTGTTCTTTTTAGTTAAGATTAATTTGGCTACTTGTGATTCTCTGTTTTTCCACATGAATTGTACAATTGTTTTTTCTATTTCAGTAAAAAAAATTTTTTTTGGAAATTTGACAGGGATTGCATTGAATCTAGATATTTTAAAAATGGAATTTAGTGGGGTGACACTGATTAATGTAATTACAGAGGTTTCAGGTGCCCAATTATATAATACATTTCTGTATACTGTATTGTATGTTCACTCCCTGAAGTCAAGTCTTTGTCCATCACCATTTCTTCCCCTCTGTAATTTCCTTGACCTTCTCTTTCCTTCCAGCAATAAGCACATTGTGGTCTGTGTCAATGAGCTTTTCTCTTTTTTTGTTCATTTTTTCTCATCTCTTCACTCCCCTTACCCAGTCCCACACCCCAACCACTGTTAAACTGCTCTCTATGTCTGTCTTTATTCTGCTTGTTAGTTCATTTTGTTCATTTGGTTCCATAAGTGAGTGAAATAATATGGTACTTGTCTTTCTCTGACTGGGTTATACACTTGGAATGATCTTCAGGTCCATCCATGCTGTTGCAAAAGGTAAGATTTCTTTTTTTATGACTACACAGTATTTCATTGTGTGTATGTACCGAACTTTTTTATTCACTCCTCTACTAATAAGCACTTGGGCTATTTCCAGATCTTGGTTATTGTAAATAAAATGTTGCAGCGAACATAGTGGTGCATATATTCTTTTGAATTAGGGTTTCATGTTTTTAGGCTATAGTTTCAAAAGTGGGATTACTGGATTAAAAGGCAGTTTTATTTTTAATTTTTTGAGTAACTCCATATTGCTTCCCATGGTAGCTGTACCAATCTGCATTCCCACCAGCAGTGAATGAAAGTACCTTTATCTCCACACCCTCACCAACACTTGTTTGTTGCTTTTTTATTGATGATAACCATTCTGACAAAGGTGAGGTAATATCTTATTGTGGTTTGAATTTGCATTTTTCTGATTATTAGTGATGTTGACATTTTTTATATGTCTATTGGTCATCTGTGTGTCCTCTTTAATCTCAGCAAAGTAAGAATAGAAAGAACATGCATCAATGTAATAAAGGCCATATATGACATGACAAATCCATAGTTAGAATCTGTAGGTTTTTTTTTTGAGACAGCCAGCCAGCCAGCCAGCCAGACAGACAGAGACAGACAGAAAGGGAGAGAGATGAGAAGCATCAACTTTTATTATAGTAGTTTAGTTGTTCATTGATTGCTTCTCATATGTGCCTTGATGGAGGGGTGGCTCCACCTGAGCCAGTGACTCTTTGCTCAAGTCAGCGACCTTGGGTTCAAGCCAGTGACCTTGGTCTTCAAGCCAGCAGCTATAGGGTCATGTCTATGATACCCCAGTCAAGCTAGCAATCCTGCGCTCAAGCTGGTGAACCCATGCTGAAGCTGGTGAGCCCACGCTCAAGCCGGATGAGCCCAAGCTTAAACCAGTGCCTCAGGGTTTTGAACCTGGATCCTCAGCATCTGTGCCACACCTGGTCAGGCCCATCATATATATTTAAAACATTTTTTAAATCTGTTATTTGGTGCACATTGAGATTGTAGGTACATTTTTGTGTAGTCACTAGAATTTGGAGATTTTGCAATGTAATTTTATGTCACTAACTTATTAGCCAGAAGCAAGCTGCCCACCAATGCCATGCATAGAGATATAATAGCCATGATTGGTAGACAAAGGTACTAACATTTGTGTTCATAGACAGAGAACACATTATGGGAATTTAGATTCTTATAGACAGCTAGATTCCAACTTTTGTTTAAGATTGGGACCTGCTGTTTTGACTTTTGTTGCTTGAGCCAATGAATACTGTAGCTTACAAATCCTCCTTCTTGCTATGTGTTCTTGCTTCTTTTAATATTTTATTTCATGCTTTATAAATTGTTTTTCAAATATTTTATATATCACCTGGCATTTCTATCCATTTACAAAGGTGGAGGCGAATATCAACATGTACTCTATCATTATTACTCCAAGAAACAAGCCTCATAGATATAAACTATTGGAGGTCATGAGACAATGGTTGAATAGAACCACAGCTTAAATAATAGATGCGAATTGATATTTTACACTCTTAGATTATTCATGTGTAAACTAAAACTTGCAGAATAAAGTAAAGGCAGGGTGAGAACATGTGAGAGGAAAACTGGAGTGCTGTGTCTCAGGCTCCAGCGTTGTCATTAAGCTGGAGCAGAACCAGAATAATGACAAGAGAAAATAAGTCAAAAGAAATAGTTTTATAAGAAAAAGGGGGAAATACTCATCAGCCCAAGAAGAGTGTATTTGCAGAAAACATTGTAGAGTCATGGAACAACTATCAGTGAAACCACCTGAGTTTTAGCAAAAAGCCAGATTTTTAAAATGGAAATATTTACCCACTATAAGTAGGCCTCTTGGATACATTACTGCTATTTGTTGCAAGAAATGATACCTAAATATGGTAAGTAAATATCCCTCCACACCTTTTGCAAAAATTCTTTTGTGATTTAAGAGGAGACTTTAAGAGGCCATTCACAAGCTTCTCACATTTTTTTTCTTCTTTTCCAAGTCAGAGGAGGGGAATAGAGAGACAGACTCCCACATGTGCCCCAACTGGTATTTACCCAGCAACCCCATATAGCATTGGTGCTCTGCCAGTTTGGTGCTATGCTCGCAACCCAGCTACTTTTAGCACCTGAGGTGGCTCCACAGAACCATCCTCAGTGCCTGAGGCCAATGCACTTGAATTAATTGAGCCATGGATACACGAGTGGGAGAGAGAGAGAGAGAAAGAGAGAGAGAGGGAGAGGGGTGGGGGAGAGCTGGAGAAGCAGATGGTCACTTTTGTGTGCCCTGACCAGGAATCAAACCTGGAACATCTACACATCAGGCTGACACTCTACCAGTGAGCCAACCAGCCAGGGCCAATCTCGCAATTTTTAAAAGGACATATGCATCTAATTACGATTTTGAACTTTTAAAGCTTTTTTTGAGCTTTGATTTGGACATTGTTTGGTATCTTGGAATGTTAAGAAAATTAGTGACATACTTAAAGATATTTAGTTCTACAGAATAAAGTTATGAAAAAGAGTAAATAGGATGTGCACAGACTCTGAGAAGTAGACATAGTGGTCAAATAATTATTAAATTTAATTAGTTCACTTTACAGATGATAAACAGAGGGACTTGGAGGGGCTATATAATATTTGTAAGGTTATATAGTCAATAAAAACATTAACTCTAGAAACTGAGTTCTCCTGTTCACAATAACTTATTATCATCTTTATATTAATTAATATTTTTCAGTTTTATTCTTTTATCTCATCAATTTATCTGAGATTGAATCTACTGAAACTCAACTTTTTAAAAGCGTGTGTGTCATGGAGTTTTCTGATTTAGCATCAATGTTTTCATTTTTCTTTTTAATTTTATTTAGAAAATTAAATTTAACAGGGTGACATTGATCAATAAGAGTACATAGGTTTCAGGTGAACATTTCTGTGGCATTTGAACTGTTGATTATGTTGTATACTCATAATCTAAAGTCAAATCATTTTCCATCATCATATATTTGTGCCTCTTTACTCCCTTCCTCCATCACTCACATTCCCCTGCTCCTGGTAACCACTTCATTTTTATCTATGTCCATGATCTCAGTTTTATATACCATCTATGTGTGAAATCATACAGTTTTTAGCTTTTTCTGACTTACTTATTTCACTCAGTATAATGTTTTCAAGGTCCATCTATGTTGTCATAAATGGCACTGTGTCATCATTTCTTTTTCCATACAATGGAATCAGTATTCCATTGTGTATGTGTACCACATCTTTATCCAACTCTCAACTGAGGGACACTTTGGTTGTTTCCACGTCTTGGCCACTGTGAACAATGCTGAGATGAATGTTTTTCTTTCTTTGCAGCATCTGAAGGCACTATTCTTCTTTCCTGAGCTCTCTCTGACCTTAGACTCTGTGGTGCCATGTTTTCTTGATTCTTCACCATTTCCGACAACTCTTTGTAGTGTTTCCATTGGTGCTTCTTTCTAAGCTGTTCTGAAATACAAGCATCCACTATATATACTGTCTTTAATGGAATTTCTTTTTGTAACCCTATTTCCCCTTGGGGAAGACTCATCTTTATCTATGTAGGTGAGTCACATATCTTCATGTCTAGCCTCAATATTTTTCTGAACCTAAATATTGCTGTATTATAGTTTGCCAAAACTTCAATCTCGTGCATTCACAACTGATTTTATTGTCATTAAGGAGAATCCCTTCTTCTGTCCTCAGGTCTTACCACTGCAAGGCTAGAAACTCTTGCATCATCTTTAGTTTTTTGCAGAACTAGCCAATTTCTTGATTTATATAAATATTATTTTATTATTATTATTTTATTTAGACAATTAAATTCAACAGGGTGATATTGGCCAATCAGAGTACATAGATTTAAAGAAAACATCTCCACATCCTTTGGACAGTTGATTATGTTGTATACCCATCACCCAAAGTCAAATCATCTTCTGTAACCCTATATTTTATTTCTCTTTAAGCCCTTCCCCTTCCCCCATTCCCCTGGCTCTCCACCCTTCCTTTCCCCTGGTAACCACTGCACCCCTGTCTATGTACATGAGTCTCAATTTTGTGTCTCACCTATATATGGAATCATACAGCTCTTAGCTTTTTATGATTTACTTATTTCATTCACTATAATGTTCTCGAGGTCCATCCATGTTGTTGTAAATGATACTATGTCATCCTTTCTTATGGCTGAGTAGCATTCCACGGTATATATGTACCACATCTTCTTTATCCAACTCTCTATTGAGGGGCATTTTGGCTGTTTCCATGTCTTGACCACCTTGAACAATGCTGCAATGAACGTGGAGGTGCATGTTTCTTTACATATCCATGTTTTCAAGTTTTGTGGGTATATACCTAGTAGAGAGATTACTGGGTCATATGGTAGTTCTATTCTTCATTTTTTGAGGAACCACCATACTTTCTTCCATAATGGTTGCACTAATTTACATTCCTACCAAAATGAGGGTTCCTTTTTCTCCACAGCCTCTCCAACACTTGTTATTACATGTCTTGTTGATAATAGCTCATCTAACAGGTGTGAGGTGGTATCTCATTGTAGCTAATGAAGATGAGCATCTTTTCATATATCTGTTGACTGTTTGTATTTCTTCCCGGGAGAAGTGTCTGTTCATGTCCTCTTCCCATTTTTTTATTGGATTGTTTGTTTGTTTGTTGCTGAGTTTTGTGAGTTCTTTATATATATCTGAGCTGTTGTGTGAAAATACCATTTCCCATTTAGTTGGTTGCCTATTTGTTTTGTTGTCAGTTTGTTTTGCTGTGCAGAAGCTTCTTAGTCTGGTGTAGTCCCATTCATTTATCTTTACCTTTACTTCCCTTGCCTTTGGAGTCAAATTCATAAAATGTTCTTTATGGCCAAGGTCCATGAGTTTAGTACCTATGTTTTCTTCTATGTAATTTATTGTTTCAAATCTTATATTTAGTTCTTTGATCCATTTTGAATTAATTTTTGTGCAGAGATAAACTGTAGTCAAGTTTCATTTTTTTGCACATGGCTTTCCAAATTTCCCAGCACCATTTATTGAAAAGGCTTTCTTTTCTCCATTGTGTGCTTTAGGCTCCTTTATCAAAGATAATTTCTGGGCTCTCTATTCTGTTCCATTGGTCTGTGTGTCTATTTTTCTGCCAGTACCATGCTATTTTGATTATCATGGTTCTGTAGTATAGTTTGAAGTCAGGTATTGTAATGCTTCTAGCTTCATTTGTTTTCCTTAGGATTACTTTGGTTATTTGAGGTTTTTTATGGTTCCATATAAACCTGATGCTTTTTTTGTTTCATTTCTTTAAAAAATGACATTGAAATTTTGATGGGAATTGCATAAAATTTGCATATTGCTTTGGGTAATATGGTCATTTTATTTCTTTTTATTTATTCATTTTAGAGAGAAGACAGAGTGAGAGAGAGAGAGAGAGAGAGAGAGAGAGAGAGAAAGGGGGGAGGAGTTAGAAGCATCAACTCCCATATGTGCCTTGACCAGACCAGTGCAGGGTTTTGAACTGGCGACCTCAGTGTTCCCAGGTCTACGCTTTATCCAATACGCCACCACAGGTCAGGCATGGTCATTTTAACTATATTTATTCTTTTATCCATGAACAAAGAATATTTTTATTTCATTGTGTTTTTTTAAAAATTTCCTTTAATAATGTTTTGATAGTTTTTAGTATATAGGTCCTTTACATTCTTTGTTATGTTTATTCTTTGGTATTTTATCTTATTTTGTTGCTACTGTAAAAGGGATTATTTTTTTGAGCTCTTTTTCTGAGTTTTTTTTTGTTGGCATATAAAAAAGCAATAGACTTCTATATATTAATTTTGTATCCTGTGACCTTACCATATTGGTTTATTGTTTCTAATAGCTTTTCTGTGGAGTCTTTGGGGTTTTCTATGTATAGGATCATATCATCTGCAAAAAGTGAAACTTTTACTTCTTTTTTCCCAGTATGGATGCCTTTTATTTCTTTCTCTTGTCTGATTGCTCTGGCTACAGCTTCCAGCACTATGTTGTTCCTGATTTTAGAGGGAAAGTTTTCAGTTTTTTACCATTTAGTATGATGTTAATATGTTGTAAATAGCCTTTATTATGTTGAGGTATTTTCCTTCTATACACATTTTGTTGAGTGTTTTAAACATAAAGTGATGTATTTTATTGAATGCCTTTTCTGCATCTATTGATAGGATCATATGGTTTTTGTTCTTTGTTTTGCTTATATGATGTATTACATTAACTGTTTTATGTATATTGAACCATCCTTGTGATTCTGGTATAAATCCTACTTGATCATGATGAATTATTTTTTTAATGTATTGTTGTATTCAATTTGCTAGCATTTTGTTTAATATTTTAGCATCTGTATTCTTAAGAGATATTGGTCTGTAGTTTTCTTTCTTTGTGTTGTCCTTGCCAGGTTTTGATATGAGGGTTATGTTGGCCTCATAAAATGTGTTTAGAAGTATTGCTTCTTCTTTAATCTTTTGGAAGACTTTGAGAAGAATAAGAACCAAGTATTCTTTGAATGTTTGATAGAATTCACTAGTATATCCATCTGGCCCTTTATTTTTTGGGAGGTTTTTGATAGTTGTTTTTATTTCCTCCCTGCTTATCAGTCTATTTAGGCTTTCTTCTTCTATGTGATTCAGTCTAGGAAGATTGTATTGTTCTAGGAGTTTATCCATTTCTTCTAGATTGTTGAATTTGGTGGCATATATTTTTTCATAGTATCTGGAATAATTCTTTGTATATCTATGATATCTGTGGTGATTTCTCCTCTTTCATTTTAGATTTTGTTTATATGAGTCTTTTCTCTTTTTTCCTTAGTGAATCTTGCCAGGGGTTTGTCAATTTTATTGATCTTTTCAAAGAACCAGCTCTTTGTTGTATTTTTTCTATAGAGTTTTTATTCTCCATTTTATTTATTTCTGCTCTGATTTTCATTCTTTTCTTTCTTCTGCTGATTTTGGGTTGCCTTTGTTCTTTTTCTAGTTCATTAAGATGTTATGTTAAGTTGTTTACTTGGGCTCTCTCTTGTTCATTCATATAGGCCTGTAGTGATATAAACTTCCCTCTTATTACTGCCTTTGCAGCATCCCAGAGATTCTGATATGTGTTATCATTTTCATTTGTTATATATCTTTTGATTTTTTCTTTGACCCATTCATTTTTTAGAAGTATGTTATTTAATTTCTACATTTTTGCAGGTTTGTTTCAGGTCTTCTTTATTTGCAGCTGAATTCTTGTTTCAAAGCCTTATGGTCAGAGAATATGCTTGGTATAATTTCAGTCTTTCTGAATTTGTTGCTGTTGGTTTTGTGGCCCATCATATTGTCTATTCTTGATAATGTTTCATGTACATTGGAGAAAAAAAATGTATACTCTTACATTTTGGGATGAACTGTCCTGTAGATGTCTATTATGTTCATTTTTCTAGTGTTTCATTTAAGACAGATATTTCTTTATTGATTTTCTGTTTGGATGAACAATCTAAAGCCATCAGTGGTGTACTAAGGTTTCCAAGTATGATTATATTTTTTTCGATTTGCACTTTTAGATCAGTTAGTAGTTGTCTTATATATTTTGGTGCTCCTTGTTTGGTGAATTTATATTAAGGAGTGTTATGTCTTTTTGATACAATGTCCCCTTTATCATTACGAAATGTCCATTCATGTCCCTGGTTACCTTTGCTGTCTTGTAGTCAGCATTGTCACATATGAGTATAGCTACTCCTGCTTTTCCTTAGATATTATTTGCTTGGAGAATCATTTTCTAACCTTTCTCTTGAATCTATTTTTATCCTTGTAGCTTAGATGTGTCTCTTGAAGGCAGCATATTGTTGGGTTTTGTTTCTTGATCCTATTTGCTACTCTGTGCCTCTTTATTGGTGGATTCAATCCATTTATATTTAGTGTAATTATTGACACTTGAGGGTTTCCTATTGCCATTTTTTACACTGTTTTCTGATATCTTTGTGTCTCGTTTGGTTCTTCTTCTTTGTTTTTCTGTCATTTGTGGGTTTTTTTTTGGTGTTGTTGTTGTATTCCATACTTCTATTTTCTGTTTCTTCTTTTTTTAAGCTATGTGTTTTAGTAGTGGCATTTTCAGGAGTGGTTCCTATTAGGTTATAAGAAGAAAAATTATCATATTTATTAGAGTCCATTATCTCATGAGTGCTTCTGCAATCCATCTTTCTTTTTTACTGTTGATCTTTATCCTCTCCCCTTTTATGTAATTGTTGTCACATATTATTCTTGTTTTATTGTGGTTTTGTTAAAATATTTTTACTTGTAATTTTGTCTTGTTTTGTTTTTTGTATCTGGCTGGATAACCCCTTCATTATTTCCTGTAGCGGGGGTTTTCTGGTGATAAATTCCCTCAGCTCTGTATGTCTGTAAATGTTTTCATTTCCCCTTCATATTTGAAGAATAGCTTTGATGGATATAGTATTGTTGGTTGGTAGTTCCTCTCTTTCAGTACTTTAAATATTGGGGTCCACTCTCTTCTGGCTTCTAGAGTTTCTGCTGAGAAATCTGATGATAGCCTAATGGGCTTTCCTTTATATATTATACCCTCCCTAGCCTACTTGAGGACTCTTTCTTTGTCATTGATTTGTGATCATTTCATTACAGTGTGCCTTGGAGTAGGTCTGTTTGGGTTGAGGTAACTTGGCATTCTGTTTGCTTCTTGGATATGAGGCTCTAAATTTTCACAGGCTTGGGAAGTTCTCATCAATTACTTCTTTCAATATGTACTCCATTCCATTTTCCCCCTCTTCCTCTTCTAATATACCCATTATTCTTATATTGCTCTTCCTGATGGAGTCCGACAATTCTTGTAGGGCTTTCTTGCTTTTTTAAATTCATGAGTTTCTCTCTTCTCTCTGTAGTATCTCTAGTTGCCTGTCTTCAATGTCACTGATTCTCTCTTCTGTCCAGCTTGTTCTAATGGCTAAACTTGTTACCTTATTTTTCAGTTTGTGTATTAAAATTTTTATCTTTATTTGGTTCTTTTTTATAGCTTTCATTTCCTTGGTGAAGTACTCTTTTTGTTCATTAAGTTGTTTATTGAGCTCACTAAGTTGCCTTTTAGTGTTTTCTTGTACCTTATTGAGTTTTTTTAGAGCTTCAATTTTGAATTATTTGACATTAAGCTCCAAGGTTTCTATGTAATTGAGATTTTTTCTGGAGACTTTTCATATCTATTTGAGCTATGTCTCTGTCTAGTCTATCCATATTTAATTTTTTTTCCTTGATGGCATTTGTGGGTGATATTGTTAATAACCCCAATAAGAAATAATTATTCCTTTTTCTGGCAGGGGGCATTGCACTACAAGATTTACTTCTGAGATGCTTGACTTTGCTGTTGTCTTTGTAATGATAAAGTCAGGGTCACCGCATTGGTAAGAGGGGCTTATTACTAAGACTTTGCAAATTTATGATACTGGCACTGGCTGATCATGAGTCCTCCAGGGTCCTCCTCCATGTCCCAACTGAGCAGGGGATTTACTTTCTGGGGTGCTCCTGCCTCTCACAGGGGAGAAAAATCTAAAGATCTAGTGGAGGAGATTCTACCACTACTACTGTTTACACAGAAAGGGGAGCAATGAGGAACTGGAAGACTGGGATGACACAGTCCAGTCCCTCCTCCAATACCACTCTAAGCTCTCCAAGCACAGCCTTGGGCTGGGCAGAGGGTGAGCATCACAAGCCAGTGTCCCCGAGTTTCGGGAGCAACTGAGGCAGAGATCGCAAATCAGGGGCTTCCCATCCACACATGCTAAACTCCCTCTAGCAAGCCGGTGCCCGAGCTTTAGAGCCATTGACATGCAGATCCCAGATCAAGTGTATTTGGCACCACAAGGTTAAATTGTGCTGGTTGGGTAGGCAGATCAAGTGTACCCTAGTGTCTTATGGGCTGATCTCCACAAGCTATTTGCCTGCAGTTCTTGGGAGCTTACCACTGGCTTTGTGTGCACTTGAAGCCCATAATAGCCCAGCCTTGCAATCACAGGTGCAGCAGACCCTGGGAAGTGGCTCTGCTTCCTGTTCTTGGTCATCACCCGTTGCTCTGCTCCTTCTCCCAAGACTCTCTTCCTGGCTCTTCCAGGTCTGAGACAAAGCTTGTGCAAACAGTACCTCCCTCCCTCAGGTCCATGAGGAAGGAGAAAAATTCAGTCCTCTGGTACTATTTTTTCTTCTGTGCTCTGGCCTGCCTTCTTGGGCAATCATACCTTTGTCTATCTAGTGTGTGTATATTTCAGCTTCATCTGGGTTTTTTCCTTTGCATATAGTTCTAAAATTTATTGAAATTTCAAGGAGAGAGTTGAGGAGTATCTTTCACACTGCCATGTCTCTGATGTCACTCCCAATATTATTTCTTAAATGCACCTTATATCATACTTTTTTTATACTATTGCTTTTTTTACTTTGAGTAATTAATGTCTTAGCCTGAATTTTAATAAGCTTGATGTAATTATAATCTTTATTCTTTCCCAAACCATATCTTTTATGTCACCAATATTTTTTTTTCTATGCAAGTTTAAACATGCTTTTCCTTGCTCAAATGTCTTCATATTAGTCCATTGCCTACAAAAGAAAGAACATAAATTACAAAACTCTCTATAATTAGATCACAAACTATAACCTAATCTTTATTTCTCACACATTCCACGACCACTCTACACTAAAACTATTTTTCTTTGCTTATTAATTTGTGCATTCATGCATTTTTCAATAAACATTTATTAAGTTCTTATTTTTTTAATTTTGTAGATATTAAAAATACAAAACTTGTACTTTCCTAAATGTTCTAAATTTTCTAATCATGAGAAAACTGTTAAAACCTTAAATACAGTGTGTCCATAAAGTCATGGTGCACTTTGACTGGTCACAGGAAAGCAACAAATATAATAGAAATGTGAAATGTGCACCAAATAAAAGAAAAACCCTCCCAGTTTCTGTAGGATGATGTGGCAGCATGTGCGCATGCACAGATGATGAAGTAACACCGTGTATACAGTGGAGCAGCCCATGGGGATGTGGATGGTACAGAAGAAAGTTCAGTGTGTTCTGTGGCTCGCTAAATTCGAATCCATGACCAAAGTGCATTGTGAATATCGGCACATTTATAATGAAGTGCCACCACATAGGAATAACATTACTCGGTGGGATAAGCAGTTGAAGAAAGCCAGCAGTTTGGTGGAGAAACCCCGTTCTGGCAGGCCATCAGTCAGTGAAGAGTCTGTATGTAGAGGCTATATAGGATAGCTACCTAAGGAGCCCTAGAAGATCTGTGCATGTGTGTGCTCAACAATTACACCTAAGCGAGACTATGGTTCATAAGATGTTAAAGAAACGTCTCTGTTTTACAGGGTACAAATTGCGACTGTTGCATGCTATCACACCAGCGGATAGACCCATAGGATGCACGTTTGCTACAGGTATGCTTCATGAGATTGACAATGATGCAAGATTTTTGCAGAAGATTGTGTTTAGTGATGAGGCGACCTTCCATATCTGTGGACATGTTCATTGCCATAACGTCCAAATATGGGCTGCTGAACATCCTCATGCCTACATTGAGTAAGAATGTAACACCCCTAAGGTGAACGTGTGGTGTGGCCTGATGCATGATAAAGTGATAGGCCCATTTTTTTTCACGGAGTAGTCTGTGACGACGAACACCTATCTTGACATGTTGGAATTGTATGCAGTGCCACAATTTCTAGAAGGTGTCATCTTTCAAAAGGACGATGCTCCTCCACACTATGCCACCATTGCTTGAGTTTCTGAATAGAACATTCTTCTGGCAATAGATAGGCAGGTGTTCTGTCAAGCCATGGCCAACATGATCCCCGGATCTGACGCCCTTAAACCTTTACTTTTGGGGTTATGTGAAGCAACATGTGTGCATTGAACACTTAAAACAGAGAATCACAGACATTATTCACTCTGTTACACCAGACATCCTTACCTGTGTGTGTTTCAAGAACTTCACTATCGTTTGGATGTGTGTAGGGCTACAAATGGAGCCCACATCAAACTGCACTGAATAGGTATGAAACTGGGAGAGTTTTCCTTTTATTTGGTGCAGATTTCACATTTCTATCGTCTTTTGTTGCTTTCTTGTGACCAGTCAAAAGTGCACCATGACTTTACAGATGCACTGTATACGATTAAAGCAGATGATTAGGATAAAGTACATGAAGTGTTAAGACAGAGAGTTAAGCATAACCAGCTGGAGATGCGTATAGGTAAGGAACCAAATGTAGACTGATAATTGGGCAGATGTTGAAAGGCCAATATTGAATGAGAAGGTTTCTGGATACATTCATATGCAAATTAAGGGAGAGCTGGCAACTGATGGAGAAACAGTCCTAAGAATGTAAGAAGTAGGAGGCAAGACTCTTTCCATTGGAACAGAAATGAAAGAGTAAAGGATGAATGAACATCATATTACAAAAAATCTCAGCTCAATTAAGATAAGCTCAACTAAGAAAGATTTAACCACTAATGACATTTACTTGTCTCAAATATTGAAAGTTCTAGGAGTAGGTAGTCTAAGAGACAGAAAAGTAGTTAATGTCATCAAGGACCCAAACTGCTGTTTTTCTGAATTACCATCCTTATTGTATGAACTTCTCATCTTTAATTCCATTGTCTTGTGTAGTCAACCATTTTAGTGTAAGCTAAAGTTACTAACAATGACCAAATTTCAGTGACTTAAAATAACATAAGTTTTTCACTTACATTATGTTGTTTTTAGGTTTTTCATTTCACTATAAGTTTGAGGGACAGCCTCCATCTGGAACAGGCATTGTCATTAGAAAAGGAAAAAGAGGCAGAGTTGAATCAGAATCTCAAAGATCATATTGAATATGGCATATGCCCTGTTTCATTGTCTAAAGCAAGTCATTGGCCACACTCAACCATCAAGGGTGAACAAATATTCTCCTCTCACAGGGTGACATTGCAAGTTACATGGTAATTAGCAGGGATATGCTTTCCTTTAATAGGAATACAAAAATAATAATCCCCGTTTTTAGTATAGTATAATCTATCACTCCTTTTAAGATTGCATAATGACTGCACAATATTACCTTCTACAACCAGAATCAGAATCTGACAAAAGAGCACATTTTCTTCCCATACTTCTTTATGTCATGAAGAAATATATGTTTGAAATGAACAGATGAATAGTATTATAGTTTGATGCTATATTCATTAATACATCAACAAATCTTTCTCAAAAAAGGTATCATGAAATGCAATATGATTTCAATACAACAAATTTCCAAGAAAATACAAAGACAAAGAAATAGGTATTACTTAAATCCTAAATTCCGAGAATTAATATGTGCCAACTTCCAAAACAGAACAATTATTGCATTCTTTCAGAGCCTACTCAATTTTCAGTGTGCCTTTTTTCCTAGTCAGTCATTGTTGAATTCTCTAGAAAAACATATCTCATTGTGATGAAATCTCAGCATGATATGACTCTTTCTAAAAGTTTGGGCATTGACTGACTCCAAATTTGTCATGTTGGTACATGTTGTAAAATAAACACCTAACATTCATTGTTATTGAGCATAAATTTTCTTATTAATGTGTAATAATGAACTCTACAGAATAGTCTAGCATAAATTGATAAACCCCCTTTTGGTAGTCAAGAGAATCATCAATACTTCTGTAGCTTTAAAATATTAGAGTAGGGACTGGCCTAATTTGTGAATCTTTTTCTATACAATGTGAAGATATGAGATTGTTTTGGGTTATTTCCCCTAACTATTCTGCAACTTTCCAAGTCAAATCACACCATCAACTTCAAGATGCCTTTAACTAGCCTGAATTATTAATATGGAGGATGTGTTTATTAGAGAAACATTATGACTAGTTTAAGCATTCCACCTGGAAATGTTTTTTTGGAAGATACCTCACTCTTATTTTGGAAAACCTGCATGATATAGTTTGGATTACAACACATGAAAAATATCTTAGAATTGTTAATATGATTAATAAATATAAAACCCTCTTGGAGCCTGTCATAAATTTTGAGTCTGAAAAGTGTGAACATGTATAAAACACATGCCAGCTTGTTAGACACTACTTGCCAGGTGCCCTTCATTCTACAATGACCTTTGTTGAGAAAGGGAGCACTTGTTTTAAAACCTGGTTGGCACGAAAGAGATGCATTTGATCAAATGTTGATAGAGAATATATGGGAGTAGGGCTAAGAGTCAAACCCCTTAATAGAGAAGAGGTTGGGATAGTCAATGGATAAAATGAATAAAAATACACAAAACATTTGATTGTAGGGGAGAAGCTTCAAAAAACTGATTGATATTATTTAGAATAAATTAAATCAAAATGATTTATACTGAAATTCTTCCCTTCTCTAAATTTGTAGCAACTTGGATAAAATCTAGCATTGAAATGCAGAGAATTAAGATATTTTCAGTTCCTACTTATTTTAGTTCTCCAGACTACTTAACAACACCCTCAATGTATTCTGCTACTTCTTAACATATGAGCCAGAAGAATTAAATATTTTCTCCAGGAATGAATGCCAAGAGTTTCAAGCAAAGAATATTATTCTTACAAAGATTGTTGTGAAGTGTTTCCAAGTGGAGAAGATTTAGAATCTTATAACCAAACCCAGGTGTGCACTTATACAACAAATTTTTTTTATTACAATGAAAGAAAAAAAAATCACTAAAACCCATAGTTGATCATAAAATCCTAATTTTAGTCCATTTAATTACTTTGCTTTTACAATTATTTTGCCAGAACTGTTGAATATCACTGAACAAGAATTTGATAAATTTTATATTTTTCTATTTAAATTTTTTTTTTAATTTTTCAATTATAATTGGCATTCAAAGTTATATTAGTTTCAGGTGTACAGAACAGTGGTTAGGTATTTACATAACTTATAAAGTGGTCCCCCCTGCTAAGCCTTGCACCCACCCTACACTATGCATAATATTACAATATTATTGACTGTATTCCCTAAGCTGTATTTTATATCCCATGACTATTTTTAACCACCAATTTGCACTTTTTAATCCCTTCACCTTTTTTACTCAGCCCCTAAACCCCCTTCCCATCTGGCAACAGTCAGTTAGTTCCCTATCTCTATTTGTTTGCTTCTGTCTTGCTTGTTCATTTATTTTGTTTTTTAGATTCCACATATAAGTGAATCATATTGTATTTGTCTTTCTCTGTCTAAGCTATTTTACCTAGCTCAGTATCCTCTAGGTCCATCAACGTTGTCACAAATGGTTAAGACTTTATTCTTTTTTATAGCCGAGTAATATTCTATTACATATATATATACCAAACTTTATCCATTCATCCTTTAATTGAAGCATTTAGTCCACTACATTTAAAGTAATTATTATTATTAATTATACAGTTATTGCCCTTTTACTGTTTTCTTTTAGTTTCATTGTTTTATGATTGTTTTTATAATTCTTGCCTGTTAATTTCTCATTCTTTTTTTCACTTCCCTTTTATGTTGATGACTTTTTGTAGTGTTGTGTTTGAATCCCTTTTTTTTGTTCTTGTTTATCTCTTGCAGCTTTTTGGTTTGTCGTTACAATGTGGTTCATATATTTAAGCTATGGTTATAACAGTCTATTTTAAGCTGATGGTTCCTTAAGTTCAAACACATTCTAGAATCACTGCTCTTTTAACTTACTCTTTCCATGTTTATGCTTTTGTCATTATTTTTTACTTCTTTTGTGAGTGTGTTGATGTGTATTCCCTTAAAGATCTTCCTACTTTTGCCTTTGAACCTTTGTACTAGCTCTAGTGTTAGCTGATCCATTGCTTTTATTATGTGTTTGCTTTTGTGAGAATTTTGCAATATTTTCATATATATATTTATCCTTCTTCTTCTTAAAGAAGTTTCTTTAATGTTTCTTGTAATACTTGTGGTGATGAAGTCCTTTGGCTTCATCATATGATGAGATGACCAAATTTTAAGGGTCTGAAGGAGAAGGCTCCTAGATCATTTAGATTTTCTACATTACTATTCGTCTATCAATCAATCTATTCTCTATCATTCTATCTTTTTTTATTTAACCTTGGCTTGGGTCTTAGGCTTTAGAAAACCAAATAGAATATACCTATCTAGATGACATCAGAATAATGTCAGTGTGAGATATACTCCTGACCATTCCTCTTGAAATTTCAACAAATTGAACAACTATAATACAGGAAAGGAACCTCAGCTGGGCTCTCAGTCTTGCCTAAAATATCCACAAATAAAATGGACTGAAGGTGGAAAGGATTTAGAAGAGGGGTGGAAGATAAGACACAGACTTGTGGTTGGCTCTGAAAAGGAGATAGGTCTGAACTGTCCAAGTTTTTGTCTGCAGGGTCTCTGGATAGAGAAGAAACCTGGACTCACTGTTTTTGTTTTTGTTTAGTCTGCCAACCTCCAGAAAGGAGGGAAACTCAGACTGTCTAGATTTTGGTCTGCAGTAGCTCCAGACAGGAGAGAAGTCTAGAGTGAATGGGTTTCTTTCTGCCAGGAGGAGTGGTGAGATTGAGAGGCAGAAAGGAGATACTAAACCAAAGTGGCAGCAGAGCAAAAAGCCATGACCAGTGTTCCCATGCCTGCCCACAGCACGCACTAGGCTCAGAGATAGAGAAAACCAAAGTGCGCCCCCCCCCAACCTCCCAGATCCTGCCTCCTTTATATTGCAGGTTACAAAGAGTGGAAGACAGACCCCAAGCTAACTCTTCAGAGCCACTCTCTCCCCCGAAGAACAAAGGTATTTTGTGTCTGGTCCCCTGATCTGTTGAGACATGAGGAGAAGAACACCAAGGCCTGAGATTATCATTGCTAAAGCTATAAAGCTATAAAGTCTTAAAGCCCTCAAAATATGCCCCACCCACCATTGGAACTGTGACCCCACCTACATCATTGCAACAGTAACATTTCAGTGGAAGTCAGCCCAGGAATTCCAAAGAGCTAAAACCTACTGGGAGAAGACAGAACAACCTCTCAAAACTGAAATCCTTTTTTCTTTTGAATTCCATTTCTTTAATTTTATATATTTTATTTTTATATTTTTGTGGGTGTTTTGTTTTTGATTTTTAAATTTTTGCTCTTTGTTTTACATGGGTTTTCCTTTTTACTTGTCATTATTTTAACATTTATATATTTTTCATTGTATTATTTTTATTTTTCATTTTTTAACTTACTTTTTGATAGAGTTGTAATAATATACTCTCAAATGCCATCAAGGAAAAAAATATTGAATACCATGGCTACACAAGACAGAGACAGAATTCAGAAAAAAAGTGAAAAATCTCCAGAAAATATATAATCTCAATTACATGGAAACCTTGGAGTTAAACAATAAAGAATTGAAAATTGAAGTTCTGAAAATACTCAATGAGATGCAAGAAAACTCTGGAAAGCCATTTAATGAGTTCAGAAAACAAATTAATGAACAAAATGAGTACTCCATTACTCATTGAAAAGTTTAAAAAGGAACCAAACAAAGATAAAGAACTCAATACATGAATTAAAAAATGAGGTAGCAAGTTCAGCTAATAGGCCAGATAGGAGAAAGAATCAAAGATAGGCAACTAGAGATGTTACAGAGAGAAGGAAAGAGACTCAAAAATTAAAAAGAAATGATAGAACTTTACAACAGTGGTGGGATTCAGCTGGTTTGTACCAGTTTGGCAGAACCGATACCTAATTTTTTGTTGAGTTCAGTGAACCGGTTGTTAAAATGGCACTTGTTAGAGAGAATTCGTGTTCTCTCTAAGGTGGGTGCCTGGACAGTTGCCCAATGTGGAAATCACACATTTACAAATATTACTCTTTTTTAATGTCATCTGTGCAACAGCATATTCTAAGCACCCATAGTAATGTTTATTGATACAAAGGTGAAGAAAATTGCAAGTGAGGATGCCAAAAGAAGCAATAGGAAAATATCTTAATAACAGTTCTATATTTTTGGCAGATATTATTTAATATTTTTTATTGATATTTTAAAATTCTTGTAACATAATGTAGTTTTGTGTACTTCTTTTATTGTTCTTATTTAAGTCAAGTGTGTGAAATAATAAACTACATTTTAGTCTATCTATTTTTATACTTAAAACAGTCATTAGGGCAAAGATCTGGTTGTTAAATTATTTGAATCCCACCACTGTGTATGACTCAGGTAGAAAGTTTGAATCTAGCAGAGACGGTAATGAAAAAAACTTAAGTCCTCGTTATCAATGCCAGCCTGTATCCCCACCACGTGATGTATTTCACTGTCATCTCTTTTGATATTTTTTTATAATTTATGCATAACCCAAACTTTTTCTTCCCTTGTGGGTGTTTCTATTTATCTTATGGTGGTATATTAGTTTTATAATACTTAAAAAAAAACCTGGATGATTTAATCATCTTTTTTTTTTTTCTAGTCTTGGTGGAGTATAATTATATATTCTAATTGATTACTCTTGGGAGTTTTACTCCTCCTAATTAGAGGTTTTCATTTTTTCTAAATCTTTCAAAGTCAGTCTTGTAACTTCTAGTAGTTTTTCTCCAACTTTTCTTATGCCTTAAATAAAGAATAACTTTGGCAATTTTGGACTATTTTCTGTGGCAGTTTGTTTCAGCAGTATGAAAAATAAATTTTGGATTGCTGTTTATATTCACTGGCAGAATAGTCATATGAACATTGCACTAAATTTCAGTTAAACAATTCTTCTGCAACTCAGTTCAATTTTTAAAACTCACTCAAGTATTAAAATAAGAAAATTTTGGTTTATTATTTCAGGGTACCATACGGTGGTATGTAATCTTTTTTATTTTTACATTAAAAAGATCTATCACTAAGCAGTTAAGAATGTGACCTAGTTTTATTGTTTTTCAGGAGGTAGGCATGAAGTGTCTCATGTAGAGTGAGTGCTAGTTTGCTGAAGATCTGTCCTTTACTAGCAGAGTTAAGTGAAAGCTCCCTCCCTGGTTGCCCTGCTTAGTCTTTTGATGTAAGGAATGAAGGGGCTTTACATTCATGACTACATGTTGAGTCACAAATTAAGCTCCTCAACTAACTTTTTTTCACTGCTATCGACTTCCATGCCATGCAGGAAACTTCTTTGTAAGCAAATTCCCATCCCCAGTCCTCTGGCTGTTTAGTCTATATTGCATTAACCATGAGCTTGCTCTTCTTTGATTGGCAAGTTTAGTGCTAGAAAAAACAAATGTATGGAGCAACTCTCATCAGAAGTTCCCTGCCCTCCATCCTCACAATCTGTAAACTCTTTTAGCTTTATTTGGACTAAAACTTAATGAGAACTTCCCTAGACAGGAAACATACGCCTCCTCCCAAAAATGCCACTAACAGGAGGACACAATTTCTCACAGATGCAGTTTCTATGATGACAGGACCCTGAGGTACTTTATGGCTTGAGACTTTTGACTCTTGTCAAAGAAGGAAATAGCTGAACCTGTTTATTTTCACTGAAGGTGAAGTTAATTGTTTAATTAAAAACTGCAGTTCCAATGATGCATGAAATTAGTGAGTAAGATCGGTGGAAATATTAAGCAACCCACAACATCCATGATATACAAAAAATATAAAAATAAAAAGATTTGAACATAAGAAAATGTAAAAGAAAAAGGTGAATTAGCAACAAAAGAAAAAATAGATACATTTCACTCCTTCAAAATTATAAATTTCTGAGCTTGCAAAGATACCATTAAGCCAGTGAACAGAAAAGTCATAAAATGGAACAAGATATTTCCAAATTATATATCTGATCAGGTAAATGTACCTAGAATATATAAAGACATCTTACAGCTCAATAATAAAAAATCCAATAATCCAATTAAAAATGGGGAAGGATAGAAATAGCGTCATGAGGGGTGCTTCCAATATCTTCCCCTGAAAGTTCAACAAATTCAACAACTAGAGACAAAAAAAACAATCTCAGGAGCATCTCTAATACACATACACCAAACAAAGGTAAGACTGGACCTAAAGGTGGCTGAATATATAATCCACTCTAAAGGAAATAAGATGGAGAATGGAGTATTCTACTTTCCTCACTGACCTGAGGAAGGGCTACTTTCACTTGGAACTGAAAGGTAAGGAGGGTTAGGGGCAAGGGAAGAAGCTGGGATAGGGCAGACAATCAAGCTGAGGAGAGAGCGCACCGGTGGCTCAGCCTGAGATTTTGGATGTGGAGCTAGCACAAGTGGCAGACTCCTGCAGAGGTGGCCGAGCAGGTTACCTGCGGAGGCTGGCACCAGAGCAGCTTTGGGCTTTGTTCACTCCCAGTCTGCGATCATCGTTGGTGTATGAGTGCTTGACCTGGCGTCTCTGGTGTGGACATGCACATTTGCAGATGAAGAAGCTAGGCTGGAGACTGTCAGCAGTGGACTTCTGCATGTTCTATAGCCAGAGTTTCTGTGTGGTCCCAGCTCCCCGACCAACAGCATGGGAAGTGCGCAAGGGCTGGGGTCCCTAGGCCTGGACCTGTCTGGGCAGAGTGCCTCCTCCAGCCGATACAAGTTACAAAGCACATTTCTGTGGAGCAGACCTCAGTGAGCACTGTGGAAGTTGTGGGGGCTGGGCTGTGGGCTTCCAAACAGGGTATAAGGGAGAAGCCTGTGAAAGTTAGATCCATGGAGCTCTAGAGCAAACTTGACATACCTGGGAACCCTTAGAAAGGAGCCTGACCAGCAATCGGCTCCCTGCTCTGCCTGCTTATGCTGGTGGCTCTGGTTGACAAAGCCTTACACAGAACTGTACTTTGAGAAGACCTAGAGTAGAGACTTGGCAGCTCTTAGGGCCTCTTGCTCTGTAAGTAGTGGCTGGGGCAACTTCCCACCAGCCGATAGAGATTACAAAGCACATTCCTGCGGAGCAGACCTCAGAGAGCACTGCAGAAGTTGTGCGGGCTGGGCTGTGGGCTTCCAAACAGGGCACAAGGGAGAATAGCGTGTGGAGATTAGACCTGAGGAGCACTGAGCCATACTAGACATGCCCAGAAGCCCTTAGAAAGGCACCTGAAAAGCAATTGACTCCCTGCCCTGCTTGCTTACTCTGGTGGCTCTGGTTGGCAAAGCTTTACCCAGAACTATGTTTTGAGTGGGGATGAAAGGGGCACTTGGCAGTTCTTAGAGCCTCTTATTCTGCAAGCAGTGGCTGGTGCAACTTCACAGCTGGGTCCCCAGGCTGCTAGCTCAGGGAGAAGAGATGTGGGGAGAGGCACCAAGAAAACTGACTCTCCCATTGAAGAAGCCTGCATACCCTAACAAGCCTTGCCTACCAACAGGAATGAGGCCTAGCTTATGTCATTGCCATAGCAACATATCAATTGGAAATTTCTACTCAAGAGTGCCACAGGGGCAAAACCTGTGGTACAGTGCCACCTGCCAAAAATAAAAAAGGAAAAAAAGGTAACCTTTCAAAACCAGAAAAAAATTACATTTTTTATACTTTTTAAAAAATTTTTTCTTGTATTTTTTATCTTTTTTTCCCAATTTGGTCATTTTATCCTCTTTCTGTCTTATTCTTTCCTTTTAATTTTGAACTTCATTACCCATATGTGTTACATTTTCCATTCTTTTTTTTTTATGAGGGTTACATTCAAAAAACCTTAACTTACTTTTCTTTTTTCTCTTTCACTTTTTCTCTTTTTCAATCATCATTTACAAACAAATTATTTTATTCTGGATTCAAAATTTTGGGGCATTTTGTGTGTTTTTTACTTCATATTTTATCTCTTTGTCATTTCCCCCTCAAACTCTGGCTCTTCATCCTATGTAGTTTTTGTTCTACTTAGTACTATAAAATTTTCATTTTTTCACTTTAAAAAAATCATTTCTTATTAGTGTTATTAACAATACCACTCTCAAATGCCCTTAAGGAAAAAGAAATCAAATATCATGGATACAAAAGACAGAAATGTAGCTCAGATAGATGAGAAAAAAACTCTAGAAAAATATTTCAATTGCTTGTAAATCTTGAAGTCTAATGAGAGAGAATTAAAAATTGAAGTCCTAAAAATACCCAGGGAAATACAAGAAATCATGGAAAGGCAATTTAGAGACCTCAAAAAACAATTCAATGGACAAAAGGAATACATTAGCAAGGAAATTGAAACTATGAAAATGAATCAAACAGAGATGAAAAACTCAATTCATGAACTGAAAAACGAGATAACAAGCTTAGCTAATAGAACAGGCCAGATAAAAGAAAGAATTAGTGACATAGAAGATAGGCAACTAGAGACACTACAGCAAGAAGAGGAGAGACTCACGAATTAAAAATAATGAGAAAGTTCTACAGGAATTGTCTGACTCCATCACAAAGAGCAACATAAGAATAATGGGTATATCAGAAGGATAAGAGAGGAAAAATGAAATGAAAAACATATTCAAACAAATAATAGATGAGAACTTTCCAAGCCTGTGGAAAGAATTAGAGCCTCAAATTCAAGAAGCAAATAGAACACTGAGTTATGTTAACCCAAACAGACCTACTCCAAGGCACATCAAATTCAAGAAGCAAACAAAACACTGATTTATGTTAACCCAAACAGACCTACTCCAAGGCACATCATAATGAAATGATCAGAAACCAATACAAAGAAAAACTCAAGGCAGCCAGAAAAAAAAAAAAAAGAATACAACCTATAAAGAAAAGCCCATTAGGTTATAATCAGACTTCTTAGCAGAAACTCCCCAAGCCAGAAGAGAATGGACCCCAATATTTAAAGTTCTGAAAGAGAGGAACTCCAGCCGAGAATACTAAAACCATCAAAGCTATCCTTCAAATACGAAGGAGAAATAAAACCATTCACAGATATAAAAAAGATGAGGAAATGTATTACCAGAAAATCCACACTTCAGGAAATACTAAAGGGGATTATCTGACCAGATACAAAAAACAAAACAAAACTACAAGTAAAAGCTTTATCAAGATCACAATATAAACAAGATTAATCTGTGACAACAAAAACAAAAAAGGGCAGAGGACAAAGATTAACAGTAACACAAGAGGATGGAGTGCAGAAGCACTGATGAGATAATGTATTACAATTCTTGCTATACTAAATGGTAACCACCTCTGAAAAAATTACAACAGAAACACATGGCTTAAAAAAAGAAGAAAAAAGGAAAGAAGTATGGAATATAACCAAACAAAAACAAATGATAGAAAAACAAAAGAGAAGAACCAAACAAGATGCAAAGCTATTAGAAAGCAATATATAAAATAGCAATAGGAAACCCTCAAGTGCCAATAATTACACTAAATGTAAATGGATTGAATTGACCAATAAAAAGACACAGAATAACAGAATGGATTAAAAAAGAAAATCCATCTACACATCTAAGCTACAAGGATAAAAACAAATTCAAAGTGAAGGTTGGAAAATGATTCTCCAAGCAAATTACATCCAAAGTAAAGCAGGTGTAGCCATACTCATATCTAACAATGCTGACTACAAGACAGCAAAGGTAATCAGAGACAAAGATGGTCATTTCATAATGATAAAGGAGACATTGAATCAAGAAGACATAACATTTATTAATATATATGCACCAAACTAAGGAGCACCAAAGTATATAAGACATCTACTAATTGACCTAAAAATAAAAACTGAAAAAATACAATCATACTTGGAGACCTCAATATACTGCTGAAGCTCTAGATCGTTCATCCAAAGAGAAAATCAATAAAGAAATACGGGCCTTAAATGAAACATTAGAACAATTGGATATGATAGACATCTACAAGACATTTTATCTCAAAGCACTAGAGTATACATTTTTCTCCAGTGTGCATGGAACATTCTCAAGGATTGACCATATGTTGGGCCATAAAAATAACATCAACAAATTCAGAAAGATTGAGATTATATCAAGCATATTTTCTGATGATAAAGCTTTGAAACTAGAATTCAACGGCAAAAAAGAAGTAAACAAGCCAACAAAAATGTGGAAATTGAAAAACATACTTCTAAAAAATGAGTGTGTCAAAGAAAAAATAAAAGATACATACCAACAAATGAAAATGACAATACAACATATCAGAATCTCTGGGATGCAGCAAAAGCAGTAATAAGAGGAAAGTTCATATCACTACAGGCCTATATGAACAAACAAGAGAGAGTCCAAGTAAACAACTTAACTTCATATCTTAAGGAACCAGAAAAAGAAAAACAAGGGCAAACCAAAACCAGCAGAAGAAAGAAAATAATAAAAATCAGAGCAGAAATAAATAAAATAGAGAACAGAAAATCTATAAAAAAATCAATAAAACAAGGAACTAGTTATTTGAAAAGATCAACAAAATTGACAAACCCTTGGCAAGACTCACCAAGGAAAAAAGAGAAAAGACTCATAAACAAAATCCAAAATGAAAGAGGAGAAATCACCACAATTATCATAGATATACAAAGAATTATTGTAGAATACTATGAAAAACTATATACCACCAAATTTAATAATCTAAAAAAAATGGATAAATTCCTAGAACAATACAATCTTCCTAGACTGAGTCATGAAGAAGCAGAAAGCCTAAACAGACCCATAAGCAGGGAGGAAATAAAAACAACTATCAAAAACCTCTCAAAAAATAAAAATCCAGGACCAGATGGCTATACTAATGAATTCTATCAAGCATTCAAAGAAGATTTGGTTCCTATTCTACTCAGTCTTCCAAAAAATTGAAGAAGAAGCAATACTTCCAAACACATTTTTTGAGGCCATCATAACCCTCATACCAAAACCTGGCAAGGACAACACAAAGAAAGAAAACTACAGACCAATATCTCTAATGAATACAGATGCTAAATACTAAACAAAATGCTAGCAAATTGAATACAACAATACATTAAAAAAGTAATTCATCATGATCAAGTGGGATTCATCCCAGAATCACAAGGATGGTTCAACATATGTAAAACAGTTAAGTTAGTAAACCAATATAGTACAGTCTCAGGATACAAAATTAATATACAAAAGTTCATTGCTTTTCTATATGCCAACAATGAAACATCAGAAAACGAACTAAAAAGAATAATCCCTTTACAGTTGCAACAACAACAAAAAATACCTAGGAATAAACATAAAAAAGAATGTGAAGGACCTATATAATGAAAACTACAAAGCATTGTTAAGGGAAATTGAAAAAGATACAATGAAATGGAAAATTATTATTTGTTTTTGAATAGAAAGAATAAATATAGTAAAAATGACGATATTACACAAAGCAATATACAAATTTAATGCAATTTCCATAAAAATTTTATTGTCATTTTTTAAATAAATGGAACACAAAATTATAAGGTTTATATGAAACTATAAAAAAAATTCCAAATAGCCAAAGTATTCTTAAGGAAAAAGAACAAAGCTGGGGTTATTACAATTCCTGACTTTATATTATAGAGCCATGATAATCCAAACAGCATGGTATTGGCAGAAAAATAGACACTCAGACCAATGGAACAGAATAGAGAGCCCAGAAATAAAACCACATATATATGGTCAAATAACTTTTGATAAAGGAGCCAAAAACACACAATGGAGAAAAGAAAGCCTCTTCAATAAATGGTGCTGGGAAAACTGGAAAGCCACATGCAAAAGAATAAAACTCAACTAGAGTTTGTCCCCTTGTACTAAAATTAATTCAAAATGGATCAAAGACCTAAAAATAATACCTGAAACAATAAATTACATAGAAGAAAACATAGGTAGTAAACTCATGGACCTTGGCCATAAGAGTATTTTATGAATTTGACTCCAAAGGCAAGGGAAGTAAAGCCAAAAGTAAATGAATAAGACTACATCAGACTGCACAGCAAAAGAAACTGACAATAAAACACACAGCCAGCCAACTAATCGGAAATGATATTTTTAAACAGCACAGATAAGGGCCTAATATCCAAAATATACAAAGAACTCACAAAACTCAGCAACAAACAAGCAAACAATCCAATAAAAAAATGGGAAGAGGACATGAACAGACACTTCTCCCAGGAAGAAATACAAATGGCCAACAGATATATGAAAAGATGCTCATCTTCATTAACTATGAGGGAAATGTAAGTCAAAACTACAATGAGATACCACCTCACACATGTTAGATTAGCTGTTATCAACAGGTCAGGTAATAACAAGTGTTGGAGAGGCTGTGGAGGAAAAGGAACCCTCATCCACTGTTGGTGGGAATGTAAAGTAGTAACAACCATTATGGAAGAAAGTATGATGGTTCCTCAAAAAATTAAGACTAGAACTACCATATCACTCAGCAATCCCTCTACTGGGTATATACCCCCAAAACTCAAAAACACTTGTATGTAATGACACATGCAGCCCAATGTTCATTGCAGCATTGTTCACAGTGGCCAAGACATGGAAACAACCAGAAAGCCCTTCAATAGATGATTGGATAAAGAAGATGTGGTACATATATACTATGGAATACTACTCAGCCATAAGAAATGATGACACAGGATCATTTACAACAACATGGATAGACCTTGATAACATTATACTGAATGAAATAAGTAAATCAGAAAAAAACTAAGGACAGTATGATTCCATACATAGGTGGGACATAAAAATGAGACTCATGGACATGAACAAGAGTCTGGTGATTACTGGGGGGGGGTGGGGAAGGAGAAGGGAGGAGGGGGAGGCAGTGAGGAGAGGGGAGAGGCACAAAGAAAACCAAATAGAAAGTGATGAAAGACAATTTGATTTTGGGTGATGGGTATACAACAAAATCAAATGTCAAAATGACCTGGAGATGTTTTCTCTGAATTTATGTACCCTAATTAATCGATGTCACCCCATTAAAATTAATTGTCTAAATAAAAAGAAATGGGGAATAATCTGAATAGATAGTTCTCTAAGAATGATATATAGATGGCTAATAAGTACATGAAAAATATATTTAACATTCTTTGCCATCAGGAAAACATAAATAAAAAATGTAATTTGGAGATACCATTTCCCATCCACTAAGATGGCAATAATAATAAACATAAAGAATAATAAATGAAGTTAGGATGTACAGTATATGGAACACTCATAGGTTGCTGGTAAGAATGTAAAATGTTACAGCCACTTTGAAAAACAGTATGTCAGTTTCTCAAATAGTTAAATGACATTACCAAAGGACTTAGCAATTTTACTTTTGGGTAGATGTCCAAGAGGTTTGGAAACATACCCACATAAACACTTGTACATGAATGTTAACAGGAGCATTATTTATAATAGCTAAAACATAGAAACAACCCAGATATATATCACAGATGACTAGGTAAATAATATGTGATATATTCGTGCACTAGAGCAGTGGTTCTTAACTTTTTTTTGAGATACCAAACCCACCAGTTTCATATGCGCATTCACCGAACCCTTCTTTAGTGATAAATAAAATATGATTTTTTTTCAAAATTCAAGACATAGGTTATGTTTTTTTTACTGGTGCACAAAATGAGCCATGCATGAACATCACCTTGCTCAAAGAACAAAACCAACAAAGTGCATGAACTCACAACAAATTACGGTATTACTTTATCCTGGCCTCCGCAGCAGAGGCTTCTCCGAACCCCTGAGACTGATTTGTCGAACCCCTAGGGTTCGATAGAACCCAGGTTAAGAACCACTGCACTAGAGTATTAGTTAGCCATAAAAAATAAGGTACTAATATAAGCTACAACAAGGATGAAGCTTAAAAATTTATGCTAAGTGAGAGAAGTCACAAAAGGCCACATAGTGTATGATTCCAAGTTTATGAACTGTTCAGAACATATAATGTTAGAAAGTAGATGAGTGGTTCCCAGGATATAGGGGAGGGGGAAGTAGAGAATGACTGCTAATGACTATGAGATTTATTTTGGAATGATGAAAATGTTTTGGAATTAGATAATAGTGATAATTATACAATTTTGTAAATATACTAAATTCATTGAAAATTTATACTTTATAAGGGTGACTTTTATGGTATGTGAATTATATCTGAATTTAAAAAACCTATGTGGAGGAAATAAAAAATATTTAAAATAGCATTTTAAGCCAGAGACTTGAAGAAAATATTTGCAAAAGACATCTGAGAAAGGACTGTTATACAAAATATACAAAGAACTCTTAAAACTTAACGAAAAGAAAATGAACAACCCACTTGAAACAATGGGCAAGTGGTTAGAATAGACACCTCACCAAAGAAGATACACAGATGACAAATAGTCACATGAAAATATGTCTAACATTATATGTCATTAAGAAATTGCAAATTAAAACAATAATGAACTACTATAATTGAGAATAAATATGCTATATTATTTATTTACTGATATTAATCTGACTAGCCATAAAATAGTGCTAAATAAGAATGTACTTAACAAAGTAAGATTACAAAAGAATTTCTGTAAAATGTTAAATCTAGTTTGTTGTCCTTGTAACCATGATTCAATATTACTAGTTTAGTGATTACATTTATGTATTCTATAACAAGTCAATAGTACATAATCAGTCCTGTGCTTTCGCCCACGGCCAGCCTCTCATTACAGTTAAAAGGCCTGTCCCCTCCAGCTGATGCACATCAAAGGTTAGCATCTGAGCAAGAAGAACAAACATGAGCAGGAGCTAGCTACACGTCAGCCCCCCTTCCTTCTTCTTTCTTCACACTGAGGCTTGTAGTTCTGATTTTCACTCAGGGCCAATAGGACAACCTGAGTGTGGGAATCTGTGGACACTTGTCACATGAAACAAAAACCTTAATTTATAAGTTATTTATTAGCTTTGATTCCTGTATCAACCAAGGAAAAACACTCCAACTTTCAGATATGCTTGCTCCAGAGGATGTGGTGGAGATTATCTATTATCTGAACACATTATCTGAACACATTGGGCTAACATGAACACAGCCCTCCTCAGCAAAGAACTCTCAACCCCCTCATTTTGATTCCTTTGTTCTATTTTTGTTCATTTCCCTCCTCCCTCCTTATAAAAACCCCTTCCTGCACTGGAAAAAGAAGATGGGCTTTGGGAAATAGGATTCCCCCCATCTTCTCAGGTGGCTGACATGTGAACAAACCTCTTTCTTTCTCATCAGCTCCTATTTCATGTAATTGGTTTTTTATGACAACAAGCAGCTGGACCTGTGAGTCACTTTCCTGGTTTCAATACCACTACATACCCATTAGAATAGCAAAAATACAGCCTGACGTGTGGTGGTGCAGTGGATAAAGCATCAACCTAGAATGCTGAGGTCACCAGTTTGAAACCTCAGGCTTGCTTGGTCAAGGCACATGCAGGAAACAACTATGAGCTGATGGTTTTCATTTTACCCCTTGCCTTTCTCTTTCTTTCTCCTCCTTCTTTCTAAAATCAATACATAAAATATAAAAAAATAAAAGGATAACAAAAATCCAAAACACTGATAACACCAAATGCTGGTAGAGATGTAGAACAGTGGGAACTTTTATTCATTGCTTGTGAGAATGCAAAATTGTACAGTGAAGTAAATAAATGGTCTTATAATATGTATTAGTTTGCTTGGACTGCCATGACAAAATACCACACACTGAGTGGCTTAAACAACAGAAATTAACTATCTCATAGTTCTGGAGGCTGGAAGTCCATGATTAAGGTGCCAGCAGTTTTTTTCCTGGGGAATTCTCATTCTTGCAGATGTCTCATTGGTTCCTCATAGAACTTTTCTGCCACTGCTCTTAGGGACAGGGAGAGCTCTACTGTCTCTTCTTATAAAGACACCATTTCTATTGCATTAAGGCAACACCTTTATGACATTGTTAAACGTTAATCACTTCCATAAAAGCCCTATTTACAAATACAGACACATTGGGTGTTAGAGGTTTAACATATCATTTTGGGGAGTCACAGTTCAGTCTGTAACAGCATTTGATTCAACAATCATGCTTTTTGGTAACCCAAATATGTTGAAAATTTATGTCCACACAAAAACCTATGTATGGATATTTATAGCAACATTATTTATAATTGCCAAAACTTGGAAGCAACCCAGATGTCTTTCAATAGGTGAATGGAATGAGAGTGATGCTAATTTTCTGAAGAACACAATTTAAATAGTTTTGCTGTTAGACATACATTTAATTAAACAATCTGATGTGCAACATTATCTCTTTGCTTAGCATTTTGCAGATTAAGAAATAAGAGAAGATTTAAATTTGTGTTGCCAAATATATACAAATATAAATATATTATGAGACAATTAAAAACTCAAATGACTTCATTCCTCCAATTCAGGCTTCACTTTCTCAAGTTTCAAATTTACATACTTCTTGTTTGCACTGAAAGCTATATCCATGGAAAATTGTGAAGTCCTATGTGATTACTCCATGCATGGCACAGGCCTGGAGTTCCTTTGAAAAAGCACTTGTAGCCATGCTTTAGAATCTTAGGATGTTTTTCCAATTTTTTCTTTCTCAAACTCGCAATTTCAAAATCACTTTCCTCATATTCTAGTTTTGTTCCCAAGTTTGCCTTTTGTCTTGAATTTCTGAAAGGCTGAAGCCATAAACCAACTGCAAATACTCATGAGATGTAAGTATTGCTTATAAGCTGAATAAATATAATTCTATATTTGGATTCATTAGTATTTTTTCACTTGGATAAAGGTGCTCATGTGAAGAATAAAATATGAACAACTTTAATACTGCCATCATTTTCTTAGTTATCAGTTAGTAAAAGTATACTATATCAATAAAGTACACAAATTTTCTTAAAGTTAAAAAGATTTAGAAAGATCTAGATTGGTGTATTTTATGTGTTACACTAATTATATATATATATATTACATTTTTATATGTTATTAACATATATTATTAACATTATTAACAAATGTTAATTATATGTATAGTTAATTTATGTATGTTATTAACATATATTATTAACATTATTAACAAATGTTAATTATATGTATAGATGATGTATCAGTTAAGTTTATCTTAGTATCAAGTTATAGAAAATCTTAGCTCAAAATGCATTTGATATGGGAAGACATAACCCTGGCTTTAAGAGAGCTTTAATTTAGTACCTCAAAAACTGGTTAATCTATCTTTGTTTTTGTCTTCCTAGATTGGCTTAGCTCTCAGGGCTTACTCAGGTTGCTCTGTAACTATCATCCTCAATATCCTGCCCTCTGGATCCAACAGAATGAAGAAGAATCTTCACAGAAGCTCCTGTACAAAACTTCTCTCCTACTAGCCTCTTCCATACATTAGTCAAGTGCATGTATCATTGTAGTCATAGAATGGTTAAAACTCATTAGGGCCTATGTGTGAAAAATGGCTGAGATGGGTAAAGAGGAGCTGTTGATATGAGAAAGGTGAAGGAAGTAGAGAGATACTATCAGATATCCACAACATGTAGCCATATCATCCTGGCTTATTAAACATTCTGAAGACTATACCATGGTTTTATACGTGATTTTGCAAAACAATCAATGGACAAATATTTATTGGCATTCATGTTGTATGGTGTGTCCATCTAATTTGGAATTAAGCAATTATATCTACTCAGAAGGTCAAAATAATCTGGTTGGACCGATGAGACACAAAACAATGAATGAATAAAAATTTTATTAATAGTAACATTAAATGACAATATGATATTGTGTTAAAGTGCCTAAAACAATGAGGAGATTGACAGTAATTAATTGTATTAGCTATTATTATTTATTGTTGTCTAACAAATCATTGTTGCTTTTATCCCATTTAGTTCTTTGTGTGATTGTTATCTAGTTTTATCAGATATAATTAATACATAACACTACATTAGTTTTAGGTGTACAAATAGTGATTTTAAACATGTATATATTGTAAAGTAATTACCACAGTAAGTTTAGTTAACATCCATCACCACACATAGTAACAATACTTTTTCTTACCATGAAAACTTTTGAGATACCTTCTCTTAGAAACTTTCAAATACACAATATAATAGTCATCTAAAATCATCATGTTGTACATTACATCCTTAGAATTTATTTTATAAATGGAACTTTGTATTTTTTTTACCACATTCATGCAATTTCTCTACTCCCATCCTTCTCCTGTGGCAACCACAAATCTCATCTCTGTTTCCTTGAGTTTCTTTCCTTCTTTTTTTTTAGATCCCACATATAAGTGAGATAATGCCGTATTTGTCTTTCTTTGTCTGATTATATCACTTAAGACAATGCCCTCAAGCTACATCCATCTTGTCAAAAATAGTAGAATATTTTTTATTACAGTAAAAATAGTATTCCATAACATGTGTACATCTATCTATCTATCTATCTATCTATCTATCTATCTATCATCTATCTATCTATCTATCAATTTATCTATCTCACATTTTTTGTTCATTTATTTATTAATGAACACTTAGGTTGTTTCCAAATCTAGACTATTGTAAATAATTATGCAATGAATAACTTGATGATGCAGATATCTCTCTGGGGTAGTAACTTTGTTTCCTTACAATATATACCCAGAAGTATAATTGCTGGATCATACAGTAGTTCTGTTTTTAATTCTTTCTATATGGACTTTTCAAACACAGTTAGCATACAATATTATATTACTTAAATATGTACACCATAATGTTTAGAAATTTATGTAACTTACAAAGTGTTCACCCAAATTTTTTGTCATATAGTTCTTTATGTTTCTGCAGCTGAGTATCAGTTGTTACTCTCTTTCATTTTTTATTTTATTCACTTGGGACCTCTCATTTTTTACTTGATAAGTCTGGTTCATCAATCTTTTTATGTTTGTAAAGAGTCAGCTTTTGGTTTCATTGATCGTTTGTATTGTTTTAAAGACTTTATTTTATTTATGTTTATTCTGGTATTTATTATTTCCTTTCTTCTACTAATTTTGATCTTTTTTTTTTTTTTTTTTTTTTTTACTTCATTTAGGTGTAAGGTGAGATTGTTTGAGATTTTCTTGTTTCTTGAGTTAGGTTGATAATGTTATGAATTTTTTTCTTAGGACTGCCTTTACTGTGTCCCATAGATTTTCAGTTGTCATGTTTTAATTTTTATTTGTCTCAAGTTATCTTTTGATTCTTTTTTATTTCATTGTTAACTCATTGTTTAGTAGTAACATACTATTTAGTCTCTATGTATTTGTGTGTTATTCAGTATTTTTCTTATAATTGATTTCTAATATCATACCACTGTGGTTGGATATGCTTGAAATGATTTGAATCTTTTTAAATGTATTGACAGTGGTTTTGTATTCTAACATGTGGATGATGCTCCATGTGTACTTAAAAAGAATGTATGTTCTGCTTCATTGAGGTGAAATGCTCTGAAAATATCTATTAAATTTGTCTGGTTAGTGTGTCATTTAAGGCCGCTATTTCCTTGTTGATTTTTCTGTCTGTAAAATCTACCCATTAATATCAGTGAGGTGTTAACATCCTCTACAATGATTGTATTACTGTCAACCTTTTCTTTTATATCCATCAAAATTTGTTTTAAGTATTTAAGTGTTCCTTTGTTGAGTGCATAAATTTCATATGTCCCTCTTGTTCTAAAAAGTTCAGTTTTGATTGCTGTTGGTCTGTTCCTTGTTGGGGTGCCCTTCGGGATGGCTTATCCTTCTTCTGCAATATTGCTGGTTTATTGTAAAAAGAAATAACTCAGGAACAGCCAAACAGAAGAGATGCAGGGAGTAAAGTATGTGGGAAGGACAAAAACTTCCATACCTTCTCCGATATATCAGTCTCCCTGCACCTCCACCTATACATCAAGCAGTAAGCTTTTTTGATGTATTTTACTAAATCTGATATTTCTTGGTTGCTCTCATTAGGACTTCCTGTATTATGTTGCATAAGAGTGGTGAGTGTGGACACCTCTGCCTTATTCCTTACTTAGAGGTAAAGCTTTTACAATTGAGTATAATGTGCTAGCTGTAGGCTTGTTATATGTGGGCTTTATTACTTTGACAAAATATTGATGTTGCAAATCTAGCAGTTTAAAACCACAAACATTTGCTATCTCCCAATTCTGTGAATCAAGAACCATTAAGCATATTAGCTGGGTGATTTTTTACTTAATTTTTTTAGGAGGTTGCAGTTAAGCTATTGGCCCACGCTACCATCTCATTTGAACGCTCGACTAGGCTTCTGAGTTTACTTATGTACTTTTGGGCTGGCCTCCATATCTTTCTGGGTGTTGGCTGGAGATTGAAGTTTCTCATCATGTAGGTCTCTTCATAGATTTCTAAGAGTATACTCGCATCATGCCAACTGGCTTCCACAAGGATGAATGATGTCAGACAGATGAGAGAGACAGAGATAGAAAGAGAGAATATGGCACAGAACTCATAGTTGTTTATTTTTTTAAATAATCTCAAAAGTGACATAGCACTACTTCAGTTCTATATTCGTCTCATAAGTTAACTTCAGGACAGTATAGAAAAAAACTATACTGCTCACAAAAATTAGGGGATATTTCAAAATGAATATGAAATGATAGAATAAAAGAAACATTTGATATTTTTTATTAAACAAGAACATCAGAAAAGCAAACAAGTCAAGAAAAGTTGTTCAATTGTGCAAATGAGATGCAAAAGCAACTTCTATTTCATTGGTAAAAATGCACTATACAAAAAGCTGAAAGTACTGGAGTACCTGCACGTTCCCCAATCCCCTGATTTTTGTGAGCAATGTATTAATTTATAGGTCACATCAACCTCAAGTATTTTGAAATCCATTTTCATGCAAATATGGGGGTTCTTCTGGGAGTAGAAGATTAAACATCATATTCTTATGAAGTGATGACCTAACATTTGGTTCCCCAATAATGGATACAAAATGACTGGCACCAAGACACATTTTAGATGCACATGCGTTTTCTTCATATTTAAATTTAGCTTTGCAAATGAAGTGTATAAGTAAGAAAAACATCTTTTAAAAGTTAATCAAAGACAGAATCTAGCCATAGAACTACACTCTCTGTTTTTCTGAATTTTTTCTTAACCCTCAGCTTTGAAAGGAATCTGTGTTATCGTCCTGGTCTCTGAACTTTACTGATCATCAATAGATTACCTCTGTTATCATCCTCTTCTACTGACTGATGTCACCATACTTTCCTGGAAGACAAAAAGGAAAAGAAAAATTACTTCTGAGTATTTTCATATCTCGGCATTTATTGAGCCATTAGTAAAAATGTAAACATACTTCTGCTGAGATTAAAAAAAAGCATTAATTTTATTCCAACATTTATTATGATATATGGACAATATTTTTCTCCATGGTTGACACTCATGTCAAAGAGCAAGGTTCTGACTTGAGGTATTTGACTGACTTCCTTAAAGCACTGTCTAAGCAGAGGTGAGAGAGAAAGCTAGGCATGTGAGTGAGAGGCAGCTAGCTCTCCCATGCTGATTAAAAAAGGCTGGAATTGCATTAAAAAATGGAAAAGCAGATTTTTGAAAAACAGTGTACTCTTTTGTGTTCTTGTATTTTGCTTTAGCAATGTGCAGGCTGAGTTTTTACAGCAGCAGCTGTTTTTCAAGACTCAAAGGAAAAGAAGTATAATCAGCTTCGATGTCTGTGCCTGTCATGATGTTCTGAAGGGGGCCCTCTGAACTGATACACCCTCAGGGGCAAAGACACACTCAGATGTCTTGAAAGGTGTTTGGTGAATAGCTTATAAATGAAAAAGGAATTCTCAGGGCTGTTCAAAACTCTCTCCTTCTCAGTTCATTTGGTTTTTAGCCATAAAGACATAATTTTATCATAAAGGGAAAACCATAGGAATCCTCATCATACTGGGGGTCTCCTGACTGCTCATCTATTCCACATGTGCTTTGAGGGTTGGAAAGGTCTATCTCTCCACTGCTTGCACCCACACATCATCCTAGTATTTGTCTTGAACATGGTAGACACCCACCACATACCTGGGCTTTACTGATTATTCAAAAATACACTACATTTAAAACATTCTAACAGTCCCCAGTATCCTTTGATATAAATTCTGCTTTGGTGAGTGTTATTTTTCAGAAGAGGTTGATACATTAGTAGAAAAAGGGTGAAATTAAATGGATACACATTACAGCAGCTAACAGACTACCAGGTTGCAGGGAGTTTTGGATGCAGGAAACTGACAAACCACTCTATCCAATGTGTCCAAGGCAGTGCTCCTGAGATTTCTGTTTTGTAACATGTAAAATTTTATCTCCAATCGCCAATGTGTTCCCTTTGTATGTTTGGGGTTTTTGTTGTAGTGTGGACTAAATTGTGTTCTAAAATTTGTATATTGAAGTCTTAGCTTCAGTACCTCAGAACGTGAATGTATTTAGAGATAGGACCTTTACGGAGGTAATTAATTTAAAATGAGGTCATTAGTGTGGGTCCTAACCCAATCTAACCAGTGTCCTTATAGGAAAAGGAGATTAGAAGACACAGAGAGATACAGAGGGATTGTGAGCACAGAGGAAACGCCATGTAAAGTTACAGAGATGATGACCATCTACAAGCTAAGAAGAGAGGACTCAGAAGAAAATAACTCCGCTGACATTTTGATCTTGGACTTCCACCCTCCAGAACTGTGAGAAGATAAATTTCTGTTGCTCAAGCCACCTGGTCTGTGTAATTTTGTTGTGGTACTCTGAACAGACCAATTCAGAAAGCTTTTCTCATTCTTGTGGCAATTGCAAAAATAGTCAGAAATTGTTCTCATCCTTGTAGCTCTAACCCTTTGCATTACTACTTTGTAGCTTGGGAGTTAATAGGTAAAAACTATTGACTATGGTTTGACTTTGTTGACTTGCTCTAGCCAATAAAATCTGCCAGAAGTTACTTTGTTCCAGTTCAAAGGCTGAGCTTTTTTATAAATTTTATTTTTCAATTGCAGTTGACATTTAATATTATTTTATATTATACAGTTGTGTTTTTTCAGTTACACAGCATAGTGGCCAACAATTATATACATAAGTTACAAAGTGATCACCCTGATAATTCAGGTACCCAGCTGGCACTGTGGATAGTTATTACAATATTACTATTTATGTCCCTGTGCTATACTTTACATCCCCATGACTATTTTGTAACCACCAGTTTGTATTTCTTAATACCCTTCTCTTTTCACCCAACCCCCAACCCCCTTCTCATCTGGCAACTGTCAGTTTGTTCTGTTTCTATTTTGTTTGTTGATTTGTTTTGTTCTTTGGATTCCACATATAAGTGAAATCATATGGTGTTTGTCTTTTTCTATCTAACTTATTTCACTTAGCATAATACCTTCTAGGATCATTCATTTTGTCACAAATGGTAAGATTTAATTGTTTTTATGACCAAGAAATGATCCACTGTATACACCTACCACATCTTCTTATATAATCATCTCTCCATTGACACTTAGCTTGCTTTCTTATCTCGGTTATTGTAAATAACATTTCAGTAAACATAGGAGTACATCATCTCTATAAAGTAGTGCTTTGAAATTTTTTTTTTTTATATATACCCAGAAGGGAAATTGCTGGGTCATAAGGTAATTCTATTTTTAATTTTTGAGAAATGTCACAAGGCTGGAATTTCAGAGGCTTTTCACTCTTTTTTTGAAGCCTACCTACAATTCCTGTTGAAAAGTTCAGGCTAACTTGAGCTGACCCCTCAGACTTCAAGCACACAAATGAGTCTAGCCAAGTTTAGCATGGCCAGCTTAGTCCAGCACAAACTGCTAAGCAAATGATGGCTGAAATTAAATAAATTTTAGTGGTTTACAGCAAAACTAACTGATACCCTTTGAGTGATTTCATTCAGAGAAACAGGCAAAAGGCAGGCCAGGCTACACAGTTCATCAGTTTACATAATTAATGTTTTTCTTCTAAGTGATCATGTTTAACCCCCTTGACTTTATGCCCCCAGGTCAGGAAGACACAGAAGCTGAAAAGATTGGAGATCGAACTAGTTAAGTTCTGTCTGTGTAATTTTGAATATTTATTCTCATATGTGACCAACATGTGTAAAAGAGGTCTTGCCCTGTGCTCTCCCACACACCCCCAGCATTTCCTATGACGGTCAATCTGGAAACGCTCTGTATCAAAGGCTGAGGAGTGCCTTCCATCCCTGTCTTCTGGTGGCTGAACTGAAGATCTTACCAAAGGTTATTAGTCACTCTTCTTAAGTTAATTCCAAAATTTTCCCTTGTGAATTTCCATTTCAAGAATGCCATCCCTTGTTACTATTTAATGAGAAAGAGAGAGCTCATTTTAAGTAGAAAATGAACCAAATGAATTGACACATCTCGCTTTCTGATTGAGAGTGTCTGCTTTCTCATTCTGAGGCCAAATTTATGCCCACCTGGGAAGGAGCTTTATAAAATTGGGCAGTTAAGAGAAAAAGGCTACATATACATCAGAACATGTTGAGGTCAGTTCTGATAGAGGTAAATCTGGATTGAGGACGTTTGCTTTGCCTTTGTCCCTGAACCCCCTTCTCGGGTGTCGGGAGCCACGAGGCTTTGCTCTTCTGCACTTTTGGGAGGGCATTCTGAACGTGTGTGCTTTGGGGGCTAAGAAAGGTAAGCTATGTGGAGATCATTTGTGGCCAACTTGGCTGATGGGCTCCTTGCCAGGTGCAATCACTGGTTTTAACTGCTGTAAATCTATCATCTGTAAGACACCTTGTACATTTCTGAGACAGGGTTGTAAAGGAATCTGCCCTAGATCATTAAAGTGTGTGGGAGGTCTGTGTGGGGGAGGGGCTGCCGCACATTTCACATGGCCATTCCGGATCTTAACCCCTTGGTAAAAGCCCATGTCACTAGACTGCAGGAGTTTTCTAAGTCTAAACAGTCCCTGATGATCTATATATTTTTTAAAACTAAAAAGTATATTTACAAAAGAACACATTAGCGTGCTCTCTCTCTCTCTCTCTCTCACCACTCCCTTAGCCCCCAGCTCAAATAAAAACATTTTAAACATTTTGTATCTGATTTCCTATTTCCTGTGAGTAGTTTTTGGCATTATTTTATTTGGGTTTGGTTGTAAGATGAGCTCTATTTATTTGTTGCTGTAAATTAGGCTGTGATACTCTTCAGGCCAAATCCAATTTTCTTCTAGGAGCATCATACATAATGTAATACACAACAGAAAGTTTTTGCTCATTTGAATTAAAGCTATTATGTTGCTTAATTTTTGTTTGGTCTTTTTTCCCCCTTGAGTAGACAATTTAATCTCAAAATGTCAAGTAAACTCAAACTTTCGTGCTTTATTTTTAAGTGTGTTTCATCTTAAAACCATCCAGGAGAAAAATGTGCAAGGTCACGTCCTTGGGCAGGGTATGCCCTCTCCAGCACGATAGGGATGATTGAGACCCGTATCTGCCAAGCTGGTTTCACATCAAATGGAAAAGACATTTGCACAACATTTTACCTGGTGTATCTCACTTCCATTTAAGTTATCACCCAACAGGCCCCTGAGACCTGTGTGTGGATCCACGAGTTAAACAAAGCAGGGTTAACATTACTCTGCAAACAGCTCCACTCTATTAAATGACCCATTCTATTCTTTTCCTTAAACTAGTCCCTCTTCCACCGTACTTTATTTCACTCTGTTCCATATTCTGTCATGTGAATAGAAATTCTTCCTAAGTGATTTCTAGGGTTCCTCTTCAGGATGGGAAAGAAAATTCTAAGATTCCAAGGTCTCATGTAGACAATACTTTGAGGAGTTTTCTCTAACTTTTGGCCTATTAGTTGCTGCTGAAATGCCCACTGCCCCTTCTGCATGGTCCCTTTAAGGATTTGTGGTTCTATTGCTTCTGCACCGATGTGTGCTTGGGAATCCTCACACCAGTTTGCTCATGTTGGCGTTCTGCCTCCCTACTTGCACCAACACATTCCTTCAAGGTCTTGCCACCCCCACTGTTGCAAGGTTTGCAAGGGTCCTGCCCTCCCTGCTTGAAGAATTTGCTTGCTTTTCCCCTTTGTTTCCAGCTCTTTTCCATTCCTTAATATTATCTCCCCTAGAAGATCAGAAATCAGGTGGTAAAGAGCTAGCAAGGGAAGAATTAAGCTAAACAGGCTGTGCACACAAAGCACCAGTAGTGCCATATCAGTAAGTCCATTAATTTTCCATTTTGGGGGAAGAAAAGTAAAGTACAAAGAAGACAACTGGCATATGGTGAGCCATATAACAGATGCCTCCCAGGTTTGAACCTAAATGAAGCTTTCTGAACTCGGATTATGTGCTCCTTACACAATGAAAAACTGAACCCAGGCACTTTTAGTTTCTGAGTCCAAAGAAAATGGCAGGATGGAATAAGTTAAAGCCTACTCAAAGGAACAGGAACAAAACTTTTTTCTTTCCATGGGTAGTTTGATTTACTATTCAAGCATTTTTAAAATTGAATCCTAAGGCCATAGGAGTCTGACTGCTGGTATCAGAAGCCACTGAGGAAACTTCCTTTTATCAGCACTCAATACCCAGTTATCTAATGTGTATGTCAGCAACATCTGGCAGGCTTCAATCATAGTCTTTCTTGCAAAGTAGCAGATGTCATTTTTTTCAATCTCTTTGGAAAAAAGAAATTTGTTGAAGTGAACATGAGTGCTCTAAGACTGAAAACCAAAGATACATATGACTGTTGAGTCAGAAACTCCAAAAATCTTACAGCTGCAGAGGAGAATGGGGTTGAAAACTGGAAGTTTACTCATCTTCTGAAAAAACAGTTGTAGATTTTTTCTCATATTAAGTAAATAAATTGCATATTTTCATAAGCAAAAATGTGGATAGAATACTTATAGGAAAAATATTGCAATATGATGCATAAATTCTGCTTAAGGCCTTCTATCCTTCTTATACCAGTCACCTTAAGAACGTGAGCAGATGTTCAAATTTACTGCGCCATGACTGCAACTTTTCCTTAGGTTGTTCTTTTCAAAAGAGAGAAATTGTGCACGTGAAGGCCAAACCTCAAAATTCAATATGCCTGGAAGTTAGATAAGGTAGATTATAAAATATGTATGTGAGAGCGTCAGCTCAGTGAGAAGTTCAACATCACAGCCATTCATTCATTTGTTCATTTGTTCATTCATTCACTCATTCACCCATGCAAAATTAAAAGCAGCAAATAAAGTCAGGAACCATTCCGTAAAGTAGGTAGGCTTGGGATTCTGAGAAAAGAATTACACAATGTGAATGGAGCAGCCGGCAGCACAGTGGGGTCCTGCCAGAACCTGGTACGGAACATGGGTCTGCAGTGTGGTCCAGACAGGCTCCTTTGGAATCCTGCCATACTACACCAAGTAATATTGGCACAAGAACATCCAAACTTGGAGAGAACTTTTATAAAATGTTGTTTTGAGTCAAACAGAAGATACACCTACCTGGAAGCTTAGCAGACTGAGGTCAGTGATTTGGAGAACAAGAACTTGCATTTTTCTTTATTCATTTAAGGTGAAGGAGGGACTTTGAAAACAATTGCATGAAGGTGGGATAATGCAAGGCAAACATCATAGATCATATCACAGAGTAGTTAAGATTGTGTTTCCTGCATGCTTTAGAAGGAGAGCCATAAAGGGGCATTTCAAAGGTATGTTAACCTAGGTGTGCTAAATAAATAGTGGACAGGGCTTGCTTAAGGCAAAGACAAGCCTTTTAGTAAAGAAGTTATAGGCCAGGGGTGTGACTACCCATCATGATCTGACCAGGTGTGAATTTACCATCAGATCACCCTGTAAGGACATTCAGGATTTCAGAGGAAAGTGAGATTACTTTCCACAGAACTCATTTATTTTTAAAATCTTTAGTTAATGAAATCATATCCAAAAAGAGAAAAAATTCATCCACATTGAGCTTCTCCCCCCCTTTTTTTCTACTTTAGTAACAACTTCTCCATATCATTTCATACTCAGTGATGAACTCATTTGTGTCATTGTTTGAAAAATATATCTAACTTTAAGTTTCAATAATAGAGTATAATATATGAGATAATTTTATTTAAATAATATAAAATTGACATTTCATTTTATTGATTTTAAAAGATCTGTGTATATATTTTGGAACATACACAAAAACTTCTAGTCATTGGAGAAAAGTATATTAAAGCATCAAGAGCAAGTTAAATTGAAGGAATATTTAAAAAATATCTAAATTAACAAAAAATTAACAAAATTCCTTTTTTTAAGAGAGGCATTAATATTTATTCCAAGATAAAATATAGAAATGCATTTGCTTTTATTCAAATATTGGTTATTCTCTCCATCCCTATCTTTTCTTTCTTTACTCTTGCCAGCATAAAAAACATCTAAACCTGTTAGAGAATTTTTATAAGAGTTTGTTTGAGCTGAACTGGGAACGGTTGATGGGAAGCAAGATCTCAAATGCTCCAGAGAGTAAGTTGCAGCTTCTTTCATACCTTTGAAATTAAGGAGGGAAGTAAGGAAAATTACATGAGGGTGGGAGAAAGCAAGATGAGGATTGAATTCCAGCATAGCAAACCAGAGTATGTGCTCTCTTGAGGGTGGTTATGTCTCAAAGGGGTCCGAAAAGGAGGATTATTCTAGCATTTCAAAGGTGGGTGAACTTAGATGCACAAAAACAATGGACAGGACTCACAAAGATAAACCTTTCACTAAAGAAGGTATATGCCTGGGCATGACCAGTTAGGGATTAATGATCAGATCACCTTGTGAGGACATTCAGTTTTATTACAGAGCCTTTTTTTTTTTTCATCCACACCCTCCCAATGACTCTGTATGATCAACTTATTTAATTCTAGAAATAGAAAACATATCTATATAGGTATTTACTATATACAAGTTCAATAAAATACTAATTGAAAGGATATGTGGGTATTGTAAGGTCAGTGGATAATGGGGGAAGGTCACATGAGGAACCCAGATTCAGGGACTTTTGTTAGATCCGCACACAACCAAGCGCACCAAAAAGAAACTTCCCAGGAAACCTTGGGAAAAGAGCGACTGTCCATCAGCCAGTTGGATTTCACCACGTCATATTAGCTTGCCCACCCTTGAGGACCCCTTAAATATCTCCCACACAGATCATCCCATGTGACTTCCCTGGTCTCTGTCCCCGGGGATACGGAACATCGTCCAAGCAGCACAGTACTAAATAAAGCCTTTACTATTCCACACTTTGTGACTCCAGCCCCTTCCTTCTTTCTCAGCAGGGAAAAATACCTTACATTTGGTTCCTAAACCCGGGAGGAATTAGAAGCCTACTGGGGTCACTCCTCTCCCTATCCCCTCCGAGAAAGAACCAGGACCTCTGACCTTCCATCCACTTCGGTGCACAGTGTGGTAAGTCCCCTGCCTCCAAACTTTCTTTAGTTCTTTCCACCGAGGCTCTCTGTCCGAAACCGCCGCTGTGTCAGGGAAGTCTTTTTTCTGTTTCTAGTGTGTGTGTGCCCATGGATATGTCCAGAACACACCCACTTTACTTATCCGAAGGTGGCCAGAGCTTGAGTTTTGGCATGCCAATTCTCAACTCTGACCATTCCAAGGACTGAAGGTGGCATGGGGGCACAAGAATCCCAAAACACTCTGGGAGTTGCCTTATCTGAAATCTCTCCCTCTCTAAAGAAGAAGAAACTGTTCTCCGCTGTGGCCAGGCCACAGAACCCACTGGATAATTGGACCAGATGTCCTCCTGAAGGGACTTTTGGTTTTAACACCCTCACCAGTATAACTATCACCAAAAGAACTGGGAACTGGTTGGAGATCCCTTACATTCAAGGCTTCTAGTTATTTGTGCTCCCGTCCTAATCTGTGTGCCGCCTCTTCTATGCTCAGGCCCGTTTTTGGCCAGAGAAACCTCACCTAAAACCTCTGCTCCTAATCTTTCCTTCTCCATGGACTCCCAATTCTCTCCCCTTCCTGCGTGACCCCTGGGGGCGCCCCTCTCTCGGGACTCCTCTCTGTTCCCTCTGCGGACCTCTTTCACTCCGGTCTCTTCCCTCCAAGAGCCCCCCTCCCCTCCCTTTGCAGGATCCTGTTTCTCATTCACTTGCAAATACCAGTCTCTCTTTCTCCTCCACCCCCCTGCTGGCCAGGGGCCCCTCCCTTCTCCACTGTGTTCTTAAGCCCTTCCTCTGTCAGGCCATTCTCAGCCTGCCATCGGCTCTTACACCAGTTTGCAGGACGCCCAACCCCAATCTGTTTTCAGGAAGTTCTGGCCCAGCGTTTCCAGCTGGATCTGAGTGCTAGGCTCCCTAGGAGCCCTCCTCCTCTTATTCTCAACCCCAAAAACCCTATCCGGGGTCTGTGAACATGGCATTTAAAGTTTTCAATGGTCACGGCTAGTAGAAAAAGGCCAAGGCTTTTCGCCAGGCTCACATGCAGCAGAAGGTAACACTCCAAACCCAGGCTCTTGTGGTAGCCCTGAGGCCGGCAGAGCAACAGGAGCAAGGCACAGGAAGTGCCCAACCCAAATCCAAGCCACAAAGAGAAATCCCACCAGGAGCTTGCTTTAAATGTGGCAAGCAGGACCACTGTGCCTGACAGTGTCCCTGCCCGTGGCTACCCACTGAACCCTGCCCTGACTGCAAGCAGCCCAGTCACTGATGGAGCGATTGCCCCTTTGGGCAGCAGTCTCACCCTCAATGTCTCTATGTGGAGGATAAGCCAGCCAGGTGGGCCCATTGCTCGAACTCCTAGGACTGACGCCCTGGACTTGGAGACCTCCATCAACCTCACCAAACCCCAGGGTAATGCTGCAGAAATGGGTAAGTCCATCTCATTTCTTGTGGACACGGGAGCTGCCTTCTCTGTTTTGCCACCACACTCTAGACCTCTTATTTCCTCACAGGTCTCAGTTATGGGAATGGATGTGACCCCTTCTTTTCCCCTTCACACACCACCCCTGACATGCAGTTTGGACAAAATGCCTTTTCACACTCGTTCTTAGTTATGCCATCGTGCCCTGTACCCCTCCTGGGTTGAGACATTCTACACTGTCTCAGAACCACTATCCAGCTGACAGCATCTTCCTACCTACTCCTGCCATTCCTCAGTACCAAGGGCTCCCCCATAATCAATACTACCCTCATTTCTGACCATGTCTCTCACCACAAGCTTACCCCCCATGCAGGACTGCTAGCAGTCAGAAACACTGGGCCCTACTCATCTGCAGCTCACCAAAAGGTTGGGCCCTGCAGACCCTCCTGTTGCTCCTGTCCCTCCCACCAGGAACCTGCTGCCAGAGTGAGCTGAAGTAGGGCACAATGCTGTTCAGTAAGACTGACCTGACGAAAGAAGCTTCAATCTCCACAACCATCTGCGAGAAAATTAAGTAAGAATCTCTCTTCCTACAACCTGCTTAACTTCTGATGGCAGCCACCTATTCTTACCTGGGCTGCGGCTATCCTAAATCTTCTTCTAATTATCAGAGTATAACTCATATTTGCTTTTCGTTTTTAAATTCTTACAGAACCGCATCCGCGAAGTTTCTCAACTCACAGCCAAACAGATGTTCCTCCTGACACCCTCAAAGCCACCACCTACTGATCTCCCCCTCCCCACGACACCCCTAATCAGCATAAAGTAGCTAGATGAATAAGCAGTGCCCCTAATTAACACAAAAAGATTGAAATGTAAGGTCGGTGAATAATGGGGAAGGTCACATGAGGAACCCAGATTCAGGAATTTTTGCTAGGGCCGCCTACAACCAAACGCATCAAAAAGGAACTTCCCAGGAATCCTTGGGAAAAGAGCGACTCTCTGTCAGCCAGTGAGATTTCACCACGTCATATTAGCTTGACCACCATAGAGGACTCTTTTAAATATCTCCCACACGGATCATCCCATGCAACTTCCCTGGTCTCTGTCCTTGGGGACAGGGAACATCGTCCGGGCAGTGCGGTACTCAATAAAACCTTTACTATTCCACACTTCCTGGCTTCGGCCCCTTCCTTCTTCCTTGGTGGGGAAAAATACCTTACAGGTAGGGCTAAGAATTTTTAGAATATTAGAAGTAAATTGGAACCTTGTTCAGAGTGAGCATTTGTAGTTCTAAGATATTGTTTATTTACCTACAATGTTTTCCTAACTTTATTTTAGTTTCTAAGAAAGTAAAAAATTCCTGAAGATAGGTCTTGTCATGAACAAATGAAGCTGTCTGAGCTTTCAGTAACAGTTTATACCCAACATAGCACAACCTAGCTTCTATTTTATTTTCAAAATCATTCAAGAGCCTAGAAATATTTATTTTTTTGCTAAGGAAAAATTTATCCAGTGGGAAATATCAAGGCAATTATTTGTGTATTTCTGAAGTTTCTTGGTGGGAGAGCATAACTGCTGAAATTCCCTAGCTGTACTCTACTTGTTCTTTTCAGGAAAGTGTCTAAGTAGCCAGTTGCTGATAGAGCAAATTTTGAGGGAAATTAATCAATTTTTTAAAGGATTTTATTGCTGCTAGTTCAACCTTATAAAGTGTTGTTTGTTCTAAAACCACATGTTTGGAACAAAGTGTTAGCTACTTTCCTCTCTACTTTAATATTTTGGTTCTAACTCACTCTGCTTTGATGAGAACACTGCAGACAGTAAAGTGAGTGAGAATGTATGTGTGTGTTCTGTTCATTCAGACTTTACTGAGCATCTTTTGTATGACACCATACTAGGTACTGAAGATAGAGCAATACTTAGGAAAGGTGCAGGTAGGTCCTGCTCAAGATGCTTACTGTCAGAGACTGTGGTAGGCAGAGACTGCAAGCAAACTATCCTAGTTCCGTATGACAAGGCAAGCAAAAGAGGGTTTTTTGTGACTGTCAAAGACCTTCACATCCAGAAGGAGGTGATGTGTTCAAACTGAGGCCTGAGGGTAAGTGGACCTGAGGTGGAAACACCTTAGGCATAGGTCCTTGGACTCTCGTGGGGGTCTATGACTGGACCACTATCAAGCACTAGAGGACCTGAACTGTGTAAGACCACATCTCGCTCTCCCTGAAGATGATACTTAGTTCACTCTAAAGTTATTAGAGAAAAAGTATGAGTATCGCCAACCCAGGAATACAGTTTTTCCTCCTGAAATAGCAAGTCTCATGAAAGGCTTAATTAACTGTTCCTAGACGATTTTTTATAGTTAATTTCACAGTTTTCTTTTTTAAAATTTTGACATTTATTTTAGAGAAACATGAATTTGTTGTTCTGCTTATTTTGTACTTATTGGTGGATCCTTGTATGTACCCTGACCAGGGTTCTAACCCACAACCTTCCCATATGGGGATGATGCTCTAACCAATTGAGGTATTTGGTCAGGGATAGTTTTAAAGTTTTCAAAGGTTCATCTCAGGTGAGATTTCTCATATTGAGTATGTAGAATATACTTCATTTTATTATTTCTTTATCTTATCTAAATAAGAACAATGATGAGCAGCTTCTCCATAAATTCACACCTTTCCTGAAAGAAAATATGGTGATAGTGTTGAATAGACCCATACTGGCATTTGGAATGATAAACACTGATAAAAACAGTTATTTAAATTAAGGACCCTGATGGCTGAAACATGGCTGACCAAATCCATTAAGATATAAGGATAAAAACTCTAAAAAGTATAATCAAGTGAAACCCCCTGGCTGGATGGCTCAGTGGTAGAACATTGGCCTGGTGTGTGGAAGTCTTGGGTTCAATTCCTGGCCAGGGCACACAGGAAAAGTGCCCATCTGTTTCTCCACCCTTTCCCCTCTCCTTTCTATCTTTCTCTTCCCCTCCCAAAGCCAAGGCTCTATTGGAGCAAAGTTGGCCTGGGCATGGAGGATGGTTCCATGGCCTCTGCCTCAGGTGCTAGAATGGCTCTGGTTGCAATGGAGCAATGGCCTAGATGGGCAGAGCATCACCCCCTGTTGAGCATGCCAGGTGGATCCCGGTTGGGCGCATTCAGAGTCTGTCCCTCTGCCTCCCTGCTTCTCACTTCAGAAAAATACAAAAATAAAGGTATAATTAAGGAAAACCAAAAAGTAAAGGAAGGTGGAAATTATTTTTTTAAAATTATTTTTCCATGTAATTTTCTTCTTGCAGCCTGAAGTTGAACTAGTCTTTCTTACCTTGTCCCCACTTCCTGGTCTATATCCAGTGCCATGGCATCCATTGAGCAAATCAAGAAAGTCGGAATTGGCTGTGAGTTTTTAGTTCACGTGACTCAAAACCGCATAGACAGTGATGTTTCTCTTTGTATTACCATTGACCTTTTCCTTCGGGTGTGGCCATACCTATCATTCTTAATGAATAGGGTGAATCCTGAATTATACTTGATATTCTAGTAGTTTTTCTTGTATAGTTTTCTTGTGTGGTGCCTGAGTTTTTCTTGTATAGGTTTCCCGAAGTTGTGTCATATTTCCAGTTGAATTAACAAAAGCATTATTAATCATTTTTTTTCTTCATGGACAGAACTAAAGTAAACATTGTCATCATTCTTTTAAAGACTCTGAAAATAGGTACAGTGACATGTTAAATTAACATTATGTTAGGTGTGGTAACAAACAACTTTTATTTTCTTTAACAACAGTTTTACTGAGACATAATTCACATGCCCTATATTTCACCTACTTAAAGTATACAATTAAATGGTTCTTAGTATATTCATGAAGTTGTAATACACAATCATCACCACAAATCCTTTTAGAACATACTCACCACTTCCTCCCAAACCTTGGTACCCGTTAGCATTCATTCTTACTTTCTTCCACCTACCCCTGCCCTTGACAACCACCCACTCATCTACTTTCTGTCTCTATGTGTTGGCCTATTCTGGACATTCATGTAAATGAAGTTATAGAAATGGATCCTTCATGATTAATTTATTTTACTTAACATGCTATTCTCAAGGTTTATCCATGCTGTACCATATATCGTAACTTTACTACCTTTTAGGGCCACAAAATACTCCATTTTATTGGAAATACCTCATGTTACTTATCCATTCATCAGCTGATGAACATTTAGATTCATTTTATCCTTTGGTTGTTATGAATAATACTTCCATAAATATTCACATAAAAGATTTTGTGTGTTTTCATTTCTCTTGTGTACATACCTATGAATATTATTGTGTCATATGGTAACTCTCTCTTTATATGAATATATATATATATATATATATATATATATATATATCCATATAAGATTTACAAAACTTCCAGGCTGTTTTTAAAATATGTAGATACATTTTTCATTACCACCACCAATGTACAAGGGTTCCAATTTCTTTTTTTTTTTTATATATATTTTATTATTATTAATTCTAATGGGGTGACACCAATAAATCAGGGTACATATGTACAATGAAAACATCTCCAGGTTATCTTATCATTCAATTGTGTTGCATACCCATCACCAAAAGTCAAATTGTCCTCTGTCACCTTCAATCGGGTTTTCCCTGTGTCCCTCCCCTCCTCCCTATCCCACCCTTCCCTCCCTCCCCCCATCCCATAACCACCACTCTCTTGTCCATGTCTCATACCCTCACTTTCATGTCCCACCTATGTATGTAATCGTGCTGTTCTCAGTTTTTCTTCTTTTCTGATTTACTTATTTCACTCCGTATAATGTTATCAAGGTACATCCATTTTGTTATAAATGATCCGATGTCATCGTTTCTTATGGCTGAGTAGTATTCCATAGTATATATGTACCATAGTTTTTTAATCCACTCGTCTTCTGACGGACATTTGGGCTGGTTCCAGATCTTCGCTATTGTGAACAATGCTGCCACGAACATGGGGGCACATTTCTTCTTTTCAAACAGTGCTATGGTGTTCTTAGGGTATATTCCTAAAAGTGTGATAGCTGGGTCAAAAGGCAGTTCTATTTTTAATTTTCTGAGGAATCTCCAAACTGTTTTCCACAGTGGCTGCACCAGTCTGCATTCCCACCAGCAGTGCAGAAGGGTTCCCTTTTCTCCACATCCTCGCCAGCACTTATTCTGTGTTGTTTTGCTGATAAGTGCCATTCTGACTGGTGTGAGGTGATATCTCATTGTGGTTTTAATTTGCATTTCTCTAATGATTAGTGATGTTGAGCATTTTTTCATATGCCTATTGGCCATCTGTATGTCCTCTTTGGAGAAATTTCTATTCATTTCTTTTGCCCATTTTTTGATTGGGTTGTTTGTCTTCCTGGTGTTGCATTTTATAAGTTCTTTATAAATTTTAGTTATTAACCCCTTATCAGATGTGCTGTCGAATATGTTCTCCCATTGTGTGGTTTGTCTTTTTATTCTGTTCCTATTGTCTTTAGCTGTGCAAAAACTTTTTAGTTTGATATAGTCCCATTTGTTTATCTTGCCTTTTATTTCAGTTGACCGTGGAGATAAATTGGCAAATATACCTCTGCTACAGATGTCGGAGAGCTTGCTACCTATGTTTTCTTCTAAGATGCTTATGGTTTCACGGCTTACATTTAAGTCTTTTATCCATTTTGAGTTTGTTTTTGTGAATGGTGTAAGTTGATGGTCTAGTTTCATTTTTTTGCAGGTAGACGTCCAATTATCCCAACACCATTTGTTAAAGAGACTGTCTTTACCTCATTGTATGTTCTTTCCTCCTTTGTCAAATATCAGTTGTCCATAAAGCTGTGGGTTTATTTCTGGGTCCTCTGTTCTGTTCCATTGATCTATGTGCCTGTTCTTATGCCAGTACCAGGCTGTCTTGAGTATAATGACCTTATAGTAAACCTTGATATCTGGAAGAGTGCTACCTCCTGCTTTATTTTTTCTTTTTAAGATTGCTGAGGCTATTCGTGTTCTTTTTTGGTTCCATATAAATTTTTAAAATATGTGTTCTATATCTTTGAAGTATGTCATTGGTATTTTAATTGGTATTGCATTGAATTTATAAATTGCTTTGGGTAATATAGACATTTTAATGATGTTTATTCTTTCTAGCCATGAGCACGGTATATGCTTCCAATTGTTTGTATCTTCCTTGATTTCTTTTATCAATGTTCTATAATTTTCCGAGTACAAGTCCTTAACCTCCTTGGTTAAATTTACTCCTAGGTACTTTATTTTTTTGGCTGCAATAGTGAAGGGGATTGTTTCCTTAATTTCTTTTGCTGATATTTCATTGTTGGTGTATAGAAATGCCTCTGATTTCTGAGTATTAATTTTATATCCTGCCACCTTGCTGAAATCATTAATAAGGTCAATAGTTTTTTGACTGAGACTTTAGGGTTTTCTATATACAATATTATATCATCTGCAAATAATGACAGTTTTACTTCTTCTTTTCCAATTTGTATGCCTTTTATTTCTTCTTCTTGTCTGATTGCTGTAGCTAGGACTTCCAGAACTATGTTGAATAAGAGTGGTGAAAGTGGGCAACCCTGCCTGGTTCCTGATCTTAAGGAGATTGCTTTTAATCTTTGTCCATTTAGTATGATGTTTGCTGTCGGTTTATCGTAGATGGCTTTTATCATGTTAAGGAATGATCCCTGTATTCCCACTTTACTAAGAGTTTTGAGCATGAATGGGTGCTGGATTTTATCAAATGCCTTTTCTGCATCTATTGAAATTATCATGTGATTTTTGTCCTTCCTTTTGTTTATGTGGTGAATCACATTGATTGATTTGCGAATATTGAACCAGCCTTTCCTCTCCAGAATAAATCCCACTTGATCGTGGTGTATGATTTTTTTCATATATTGCTGGATCCGGTTGGCTAATATTTTGTTGAGAATTTTAGCGTCTAAATTCATCAGGGATATAGGCCTATAATTCTCTTTCTTTGTGTATCTTTGCCCGGTTTTGGGATCAGAATTATGCTCGCCTCATAAAAGGAGTTTGGAAGTCTTCCTTCCTCTTGAATTTTTTGAAATAGCTTGAGGAGAATAGGAGTTAGTTCTTCTTTGAATTTTTGATAGAATTCACTTGTGAAGCCATCAGGCCCAGGACTTTTCTTTTTTGGGAGTTTTTTGATAACTGTTTCGATCTCATTTGTTGTAATTGGTCTGTTTAGGTGTTCTGATTCTTCCAGATTGATTTTTGGAAGGTTATATGATTCAAGAAATTTGTCCATTTCACCAAGATTGTCTAATTTTTTGGCATATAGTTCTTCATAGTATTTTCTTACAATGCTTTGTATTTCTGTTGTGTCAGTTGTTATTTCTCCACTGTCCTTTTTGATTTTATTTATTTGAGTCCTCTCTCTTTTTTTCTTGGGGAGTCTAGTTAAAGATTCATCAATCTTGTTTACCTTTTCAAAGAACCAGCTTCTTGTTTCATTGATTCTCTGTACTGTTTCCTTAGCCTCTATGTCATTTATTTCTGCTCTGACCTTTATTATTTCTTTCCTTCTACTTGCCTTGGGTTTTATTTGTTGTTGTTTTTCTAGTTCTTTTAGATGCAGGGTCAGGTTGCTTATTTGAGCTTTTTCTAGCTTCTTATGATATGCCTGAAGTGCAATAAACTTCCCTCTCAGAACTGCTTTTGCTGTGTCCCATAAATTTTGAGTTGATGTATGCTCATTATCATTTGTTTCTAGAAACTTTTTTATTTCTTCTTTGATCTCCTTGTTAATCCATTCATTATTTAATAACGTACTATTTAGTTTCCAAGTGTTTGAGTATTTTTCAGTTTTTCTTTTGTGGTTAATTTCTAGTTTCATGGCATTGTGATCAGAGAAAATGCTTGATATGATTTCAATCTTCTTAAATTTATTGAGACCATTTTTGTGTCCTAACATGTGGTCTATCCTAGAAAACGTACCATGAGCGCTTGAGAAGAATGTATATTCTACTGCTTTAGGGTGAAAAGTTCTGAAGATATCTATTAAATCAAGTTGATCTAGTGTATCCTTTAAGTCTGCTGTTTCTTTATTAATTTTCTTTCTTGACGATCTATCCAGTTTTGTTAGAGGGGTATTGAAATCCCCTACTATGATAGTATTGCTGTTAATCTCTCCCTTTATATCCATCAAAGTCTGCTTTATGTATGTTGGGGCTCTTATATTTGGTGCATAGATATTTACAATAGTTATATCTTCCTGTTGAATTGTTCCCTTTATCAGTATGTAGTGTCCTCCTTTATCTCTTACTACAGCCTTTGTTTTAAAGTCCATTTTGTCTGATATAAGTATTGCTACCCCTGCTTTTTTTTTATTTCCATTTGCATGAAATATTTTTTTCCATCCTTTTACCTTCAGTCTATGAGCATCTTTTGTTTTAAGGTGTGTCTCTTGTAGACAGCATATGTATGGGTCCTGTTTCTTTATCCATGCAGCTACCCTATGTCTTTTGATTGGATCATTTAATCCATTTACATTTAAGGTTATTATTGATATGTAGTTGTTTATTGCCTTTTTATTCTTTAAAGCTGTATTCTTCTTTTGCTCTATTCATTCTTCCTTTTAAACTGTTCACAAGAGGCCCCTTAGTATCTCTTGCAGAATTGGTTTGGTTTTTATGAATTCCTTGAGGCTTTCTTTTTCTGGGAAGCTCTTTATTTCTCCTTCAATTTTAAACGTTAGCCTTGCTGGATAAAGTAGTCTTGGTTGTAGGTTCTTGTTCTGCATTACTTTGATTATTTCTTGCCATTCCCTTCTGGCCTCAAGTGTTTCTGTTGAGAAGTCCGATGTCATCCTTATGGGGGCTCCTTTGTAGGCGATAGTTTTTTTTTTCTCTAGAAGCTTTTAAAATTTTTTCTTTATCCATTAGCTTTGGTATTTTAACTATGATGTGTCTTGGTATAGATCTTTTTGGGTTTCTCTTTAATGGAGTTCTGTTTGCTTCTTGAACGTGTGGAGTGTTTCCCAGCCTTAATTTAGGAAAGTTTTCTGCTATGATTTGATTGAACACAGTTTCCATTTCCTGTCCTCTCTCCTCTTCTTCAGGCACCCCTATGATGCGATTGTTGTTTCTCTTCATGTTGTCACAAAGCTCCCTTAGAGTTTCCTCACATTTTTTAAGTCTCTTTACCTTTTTCTTCTCTGCTTCTGTGCCTTTGTTTATTGTGTCCTCTAACTCGCTTATTCGATCCTCAGCGTCATCCATCCTGCTTTTAATTCCTTCCATTGTGGTCTTCAGTTCTGATACTGTATTTGTCATTTCTGTCTGATTCTTTTTTATTATTTCAATTTCATTTTTTATACTTGTTATCTCTTTATTTAGGTGTTCATAATGACTATCCATTTTGTTGCTCTAATTTCTTTGAACATCCTAACTATCATTATTCTAAATTCTGCTTCTGGTAATTTGGTTATATCTGGTTCATTCAGGTCCTTCTCTGTGGATTTCTCTTGATTCATTTGGTTTGCATTCCTCTGCCTGCCCATTTTTTCTGTGTATAAGCAAGTTGTGGCCACTGGAGTCCAGTAGGTGTTGCCTTTGTGTTCTCTAGGTGTTGTCTATCTGCAGGCCCCCCACCCCCTCTGCCGGTGCCTAGGGTGGTTGGGTATGAGCTTTGCCAGCGCCGGCCCACTGTGGCTTTTGCTGTGATTTCTGCCTCTCCTCCGTGGGAGGGGCTGTCACTGAAGCCACAGGATTAGCACCAAGGGTAGAGGTGAGCACCTTTGCTCAGCTGTGGACCCAGCCTATTTCCGGACTTCCGCCCAGAACCGGCACTCAGAGCCTGCTCGCTTCAGTTCCGCGGTTTAGGCGGGGCTTTTGACGTGCTCTCAGCTGTAAGCTTTTGCCCGTCCGGAGCTTTAGCCCCTCCCTCGAGTCCAGGGCCCTTCTGAGCAGGGTCGGAAACCAAGGTTTATTGGGGCGGGCGTGTTTGCTGGCTTCCGCTCAGCTGCGTACTTCCGCTCATCCCGGACTCTACCCCGCCCCCGCGTTCGGAGCTCGCTCGTGCACGTGTGAATGCTATCCGCGGTTTCTCTGGCCGGGTGGGGATAGTAGCGTGGGCTCAGCTGCGAGCCTCCACTTGTCTCGGGGTCCACCCCGTTCCCCCGCTTGGAGCCCGCTCGCGCATGTATACTGGCCAACCGCAGTTTCTCCGGCCCGGGGGGTGGGGACTGGTAGCGTCAGCTCAGCCACGAGCCCCTGCCCGTCCCTGGTCCTAGCCCGGTCCCGCAGTCAGGGCCTGTTTGCGCAGGGCCTGCCTGTTCCTGGCCTCCCGCTTTGTCCCCGTTAGTGGGATTAAAGGCGGGCCTGCAGCTTCCGGACCGCTTTCGCGCGTCTCCTCCGACCCTCTGGGCTAGACCGATCTCCCACTGGCTTGGCCTCTGCCCACGCCGACAGAACCGCCTTTCAGCGTCCTGCCGCCCCAAAACCTTAAGCAGCCCTCAGCAGAGTAGGAAGGGACCTAATACACCACACTGTAGGTCTGGGATCTCCCTCACTTGTTTCACAGCTCAAAACTGTCCAAACGCCTCTTCTAGGCTCTAGGACTGCAGGCTGGGGCTTGGTTCCTGGGACCCAGGTCCCTCCCTCTCCGCCAAACTTTCCTCCCGCCCCGCGGGTTTCTCCGGGCTGCCGTTTGCTCCGGGGAGCTGGGCAGCCCTCTTCGCATTTTCGCTATTCCTACCAGTCTCAATGTGGCTTCTTCTGTTTTCCTTGGTTGACGAGTCCACTTAGTTTTGTTCAAAGTTGGTTTATCCAGGTGATGGTTCTTAAAATTGAGTTGTAATCCACTTTGGTTCTGGGAGTTTGAAGTTGGTACGTCCGCCTACTTCGTCGCCATCTTGCTCCCCCGGGTTCCAATTTCTTCACATCTTTGTCAACACTTATTATTGTCTGTCTTTCTGATTATATCCATCTTACTAAATGTGAAGTGATACCTTATGGTGGTTTTGGTTTGCATTTGCCTGATGGCTAATGATGAACATATTCTCATGTGTTTATCTACCATTTTATATATCTCTGGAGATATATATATATATATATATATATATATATATATATATATATAATATTTTGACACAGAGAGAGTCAGAGAGAGGGACAGATAGGGACAGACAGACAGGAAGGAAGAGAGATGAGAAGCATCAATTCTTCATTGTGGCTCCTTAGTTTTTTACTGATTGCTTTCTCATATGTGCCTTGACTAGGGTTCTACAGCAGAGCAAGTGACCCCTTGCTCAAGCCAGCAACCTTGAGCTCAAGCCAGTGACCTTGGGCTCAAGTCAGAGACCTTAGGCTTCAAGCCAGCAACCTTTGGGCTCAAGCTAGCAACCACGGGGTCATGTCTATGATCCCACGCTCAAGCCATGACCCCACGCTCAAGATGGTGAGCTCCTACTCAAGCTGGATGAGCCCGCGCTCAAGCTGGTGACCTTGAGGTTTCAAACTTGGGTCCTCTGCATCCCAGTCTGATGCTCTGTCCACTGTATCACCATCTGGTCAGGCTCTGGAGAAATCTTTATATTCCTATGATTTTCCCATTTTTAAGTTAGATTGTTTATCTTTTTATTATTGAGTTTTATGTTCTTTATATGTTCTAGGTACAAGTTCTATAAGTTCTCCAGTAAATATATGATTAATGAATATTTTCTTCAACTCTGTGGGTGTCTTTTGAAACACAAAAGTTCTTAACCTTTATCAAGTATAATTTATGTATTTTTTCTCTTGTTGCTTCAGGACACAGCTTTTTGATCCCAAAGAAGTAAACATTTTGAATACCACTTACCTCTAGAGAAATTATGGTAATATTTTTAAAATGTGTTGAATATGAAAGCACTTTTTAAGGTTTTAGCTTAGAGGTAAAGGATTAAAGTTATTTAAAAGCAGAATATTCACAAAGCACAAAATGATAGCCCTGTTTCTATTAAATATTAGACTCACCTTTATTGAAAGGATCTTTTATAAAATATTTTATGGTAATGCATGAGCATGCATGTTAAAATATTTTTGTCAAATTATTTGTGCTAGAAAATAGTGGCTTTGGTATACATCATTAAGTAAAGTTATGGTTTCTTTCTATTAGTTTTATTTGCTCCTTAGAGAGTGGAGCCATGGTCCTGTGACTGGGGAAGAAAGCTTTCTTGGGTATTATGTGACTTTAGTGATAAGCATTCAGGAATTTAGCTTTTTACATTTATTTTCTGAATTGACTAATGTAAGTAAAATAGAGCAAACTTTGAAAACATTTGGGGAAAAAAAAAAAAAACCTCTTGTACAGTGAAATGCTCCCCTGACAGAGCTGGCCTAAGAGACTTGCTCTGTGGTAAGGGCTCAGGAGTGTCTGAGACTCTGGGATCTGTGTGTCCTTCAGCAAAACCAGAGGTTCTGTGGCTTGGTGAATGGGATAATAACTGAGGCTGCAGAACAACTAGACCAGCTCAAAGCTTCTACAGGCACTAGTGTCAGATCACTTTTAAGTGAACTTGGTTATTACAATTAAAAATTTAAAAATATTAGTGAACAAGTTCAAATTTATTAGTGAAGGTTCTGTCCCATCTCTCCATTATGGGCTGAATTTTATCCCCTCTAGATTCACATATTGAAGTTCTAACTTCTGGTATTTCAGAATGTGACTCTATTTGGAGATAAGGTTTATAAAGAGGTAATTAAGTTAAAATGAGGTAATTAAAATGATCCTTAATTCAATCTGATTTATGCTTTTATAAAAAGAGAAAATTAGGTCACCAACATGCACAAAGACATGACCATGTGAAAATAGAAGAAGGTAATGACCACCTATAAGCCAAGGAGAAAAACAGCAGAAGAAACCAACAAGGATCTCCAACTTCTAGCCTCCAGAATGGTGAGAAAATACATTTCCATAGAGTAAGTTCTCCTTTCTGCCCTGCCCTTGTCAGTGGTGCTTGTTATGGTAGCACTAGCAAACCAGTTACACCATCTATTTCATTGGGGAACAATTTTTATTTCATTTTCTGTTGCATGAGGTTTTAGAACTTTTTCTATATATTTCTGCATCACTGATTCCAAATCTGAAATTGTTTTTTGGTACACACTCTAGTTTTTATGCAATTTTAATTTCTTTTTGTTACAGTTAATGGCATGCATTGGTTTTTAAATTGGAGTTAAAGGGCAATGACTCTTGGATTGAACATAACCACAAGGCAATTAATGGTTTACAAACATCACTGTTACATAATTGTAGTTGTTTTTAAATGTAAAAAATTATTATCTGATAAAGAAACACCTTCTTATTTTGTTTTAAGATTGAATCATGGCTTCTTTGAGTACACATAGATGTAAGAATAGTCCTGACACATTCTGTTATATATGTGGCTGTTACAAACTTCAACATTAAAGGTGAAATATTTCATCATTTGTGACAAGTGCATATATTGCCTATTTTCAAGTTTCCCTTGGAGATCAAGACAAGAATTGGGCTCCTCATATTGTGTGTCATAATTGTGAGAAAATGCTTCATGACTAGACAAAAGGAAAATGCAAAGGAATGCCTTTTGCTATTCCCATGGTTTGGTGTGTACCTAAGGACCACAGCAGTGACTGTTACTTCTGTCTGATCCACACGAAGGGCATTGGCAAGAAAAAACGGCATATGATCGCATATCCTAATATTCCTTCAGCAATACGACCTATCCCATGCTCAGAGTCACTCCAGGTTCAAGTTTTCAATGGTTTTATTTCTTCTAAGGATGAAGAAATTGAACATGGTGATCAAGTGTATTTTGATAAGATGCATGAGAAAATGGTTGTAGAGTCTAAAGGGTCTTCTTCTGATGCCAAGCAGTCACTAACCCCTCAGCAGTTTAGTCAACCCAAATTGAATGACTTAGTAAGAGAACATACTTCACCAGTCAGCCAAAGTATACCATTTTAGGAAGCATTAACAAATTTTTGTGGTGTGGACTTTTTTTCCGAAGACAAACACTTTGTTTACTGTCATGATATCAGTAGTCTTCTCAGCCAGTTAGGGTTTACCACTTATAGTCCAACAGAATGGTGGCTATTTCTTGACAGCTCTAAACGGAGTCTGAAATGTGTTCTCCTACACAACGGTAATGTTTATGCAGTGGCTCCAATTGGTTATTCAACTCATCTGCGAGAAGATTATAATGACATAAAAATTGCCCTCGACTTACTGAAGTATGAGGAGCATAACTGGATCATTTGTGTGCATCTTAAAACGGTCAATTTCAAGCTAGGACAGCAGAGAGGTTTCATGAAGTATCTTTGCTTTTTGTGTTTGTGGGACAGCCGAGCTCGGGATAAACACTGGACACAGAAGGAGTGGCCGAAACGTGAAGCTCTGGAAGTAGGAATTCAAAATATTGTGAATGAACCTGTAGTTAATCAAGACTGAATCATTTTTCCCTCACTTTACATCAAACTTGGCTTAATGAAGCAGTTTTTCAGGCTTTGAAAAAAGAAAGTGAATGCTTTCAACATATTATTTCTGCTTTTTCTGCCTTGTCTTTCAAGAAGATAAAAGCAGGTATATTTGATGAACCTCAAATTCGAACCCTCATACATGATGAAGAATTTGCCAGGAAGATGAATAAGGAGGAGAAAGCAGCATGGCAGTCTTTTGTGGCAGTTACAAAGAACTTCTTTGGCAACAAAAATAAAACTAGGAACTCTGGTTCAAAGGATGCTGTTGGCATTTCACGACATTGGATGTAACATGAGTGTTAAGATTCACTTTCTAAACAGTCACCATGATAAATTTCCCAAAAATCTTGGAGCTGTTAGTGATGAGCAGACTACTGCTGGAGCATCAGATGAGATTGTCCTCAACCAGTACACAAACGCAAGAGCTACAAACGCAAATTTTTGAATTTAAATAAGTTTTGCACAAATATTATGATTAAAATAAGCGTTTTAATAAGTTATATTTTGAAATTGTAGACAAATGCTGATGCAATCATAACATTTAGTGTATTTACTGCATTATATAAATTATATTTTCACAAAGATGATGCCCAAGGAGACATTCTATATCATTATGTTAAATTAAATGTTGAAAATTTTACAATAAGATGAAAACCTAAAATCTTGAATTGCAAAAAAAACTCGTAGCTTACAGAGAAAAACTAAAGTCAGATTTGAGATCAGCACACTTGAATTGGGTAAGAACAAGTGTTTTTGTGGACACAACAAAAATTTTGTTCCCCAGTGTTTTCACCAACCTCTGGGAAAAGTATGTATTTTTTCCCCTTATATATTAGAAAAATGTAACAATAAGGAGAATGCAAATCACTATATGGATGTGATCATTACCGATTGCTTTAAGCAAATATGTTTATCTTTTTAGCTGATGTTTGTAAATCATTTATAAAGTTCTTTTTTTTTTAAATTTTCACAGTTGATCATTAAAAGAAGCATGTGAGGTAGTCGTATTGTTAGCCACAGTTTACAGAGGAGAAAGCTTAGCAACTTTCCTAAGAAATTCAGCCAATAAGGAGCAGGGAGATTGCACCCTGTTTTTTGACCTTGAAACCCTTTCTCCCTCAGGTCAAAACTATATTCCTGGAACTAATAGCTTGTTATGTTTCTGGGATAGGAACTGTATGTTGAAATGATGTAAGTCTAATTTATGTTATATGTATATGGATTTTACAATATTTATTCATATGATCATAGAGGTTATAATGTGAATCAAGTGCTTGATTTTCACATTATTATATAAAGAACAAAATTATTATATGTGATTGTGTAAGTTATGCATCTCTATAGTATAAAGTGAAAATGAAGGTATGATATCTGCTTTTATAAAACTTGATTTAGTTTTTAACATAATTCCCAGGAGAGGCCTGTACAGAATAGAATAAAGAGCTAAAGGTTTTGTGGAAACAGCTGGAGATTCCTTACTTTCAGTGGTTTTTTCCCAAAGATGAAAGCTGGAGTGACCCACGGGAGCGATGCTGCAAGGGTAGGAAAGATCATCTGACATCTGGCACTGGGACATTGAGTCTTCTCATGACGGTTTGTTGGAAAGCAGGTTTGCTGGCTGGGATGTCTGTGCAGGCTGTTGTGACACTGTGGGTAGAACCAGAGCTTGGGAATCTCTTGTGAACTCAAGTTTATTGAGGGAAGTTTTATCTGTCCTTGGCTGTTAGGTTTAGCCATAGGGTCAGCAGCAGACCTAGACCATTTGTTATGGAATGCTGTTTCTTCCTTATGGAAAAATACACCCTACCACTTCAGCCCCAAAAGGTAGGCGTCAATACCCAGGAAGGAGCCATGTGTGCAGTGAGGACCCTCTGAGTGCAGATGAAGCATCCCACTCTAATTCCAAACCATAGCCTCTCTGGAAAGCCTGCTCCTGCTTTGTGAAAAAGCTATGAAAATAGGCTTAAACAGGGGAACTGCAGCCTCAACCCATTTATGCCTGAGGTTGAAAATTTTTAAATTCAGTTCTTCAAACATTTTCCGAAAACTCATATCACTTTTTGACCAACTCCCAGCATACCAAGAACTGCGGCAATGACTAACTCTGTGCACCACCTGATAACATGTTCCCTCAGGGGCAGACATGTGTGAAAAGCCTGATGACCCTGAGCAGTAGGACATAAAGAACTCTCAAGTCATACTGTTTCAATAATGCGACACGAGGCATGAATGGGTTAATGTGAATGGTCCTACCCATGGCTGCTCTGTTTTCTGGTGACTAACAGTGAGCCTGTTTTTTCTATTTCAGGTCACCTTGCTCAAGCTGGAGATGAAATTTAGAACATCTCTGTGGGGGAATCTTTAGCCTTCTGTGCCTCCTACTAGTGAAGCAAAAAAAAAATATATATATATTTTTTAAAAAAGAGAGTCCGTATCCTGAGCCTGCAGCTAGAAGGTAGGAAAGCTATTGTTATTTTTAGAAGGTCAGTGAGTACGTAGTTGTATGTGTAGACCATGACCGACATTGGGACCTGCAGATGGCTTCTCATTATGATGAGCAATGCTTTTCCACGGAGGTCCAACCATTCCTTTGGACCTTCTAAGGAGGAATCTAACTTTGACGTCCATTTAAACAATGTGATCAGACTGAGAAGTGATTTGTCATGTTGCCTTTGCTGTGTCTTGATGAGAACTCATAACAGCCAAGCTAGAGGAGAAATTTAGACTTCATGACAAGGAGTTCACTCAGGCATGATCTTTGTTATCTTTTTATTTTATTTTAAATAATCAAAAACAAACCAATAAACAAAAACTCCAAAAGAATAGTATGAACTAACTTAAGGATACTTGGTCTTTTTTCTAAGTTTTTCTCTCTTCTCTTTTATATGCTGTGTCTGTCTGTCATCTGTCTTTCTTCTGTCTAAATTTGAGAGGAAACCAGAGAGGAACATTTCAGTGAGAAATCTTGTCTCTTGTTTGCTGTGAAACCTCATTGCATTGGCTTTTTTTTTGCATTGGCTTTTTGACAAATCTTTGGACCTGAGACAAGTGATCCAGTTGTATCCTACTTTCTATAGCCCTAATAATAAAATAAAAAGGAGATGGATCTTTAAAAAAAAAAAGGAAGGAATTCCAGGAATTCCCAGAAGTTGTGAGATTTTTCAATTCCCCTCCAGCTTCTTTGTGGAAAATGAGACCAAAATACCCCTGACAGAAGGGCATCGATTGTTTTTTCCTCAAAGTTCCCTAGAGGTGACATCCTCCAGCAACATCCTTCTTATTTCTTGAGATTCAGATTTAGTAGGTTTTTATCTGTTTGACTTTTTAAACTTTTTTTTTTTTTTTTTTTACAGGAACAGAGATTCAGAGAGAGGGATAGGTAGGGACAGACAGACAGGAATGAGGAGAGATGAGTAGCATCAACCATCAGTTTTTCGTTGCGACACCTTAGTTGTTCATTGATTGCTTTCTCACATGTGCTTTGACCGTGGGCCTTCAGCAGACTGAGCAACCCCTTGCTTAGGCCAGCAACCATGGGTCCAAGCTGGCAAGATTTTGCTCAAGCCAGGTGGGCCCGTGCTCAAGCTGGCGAGCTCGGGGTCTCAAACCTGGGTCCTTCGCGTCCCAATCCAATGCTCTATCCACTGCGCCATCGCCTGGTCAGGCTCTGTTTGCTTTTTAAATGAGAATAATTTTGGATTAAGTATCATACTACATTAAGCTTCTAATCTAATGTTAGTCAACCTGGTTGGTGTTCACATCTTACAGTCTTTCCCTAGTCTACATAAGATGTTTTAGGAAACAAATACTTAACTAGCTTGAAAGTTTAGTTAAAGGCTGATTTTAGTCTTTTTGGTTTAATAATTTGAATGACAGTAAAGTTGTCTTTTCCCTGTACCTTATTCTCAGTGGATAACCCAGTACCTTGAATGTCAGAAACTGTAATAGGCTCATAGTCTAAGACAAGATTTTTGTGAGAAAAAGTGCAATAAAAACAGAAAATGAGAACTTGGGAGTCCGTTCTCATGACATGAACTCAGTGGAAACAATGGGATGGCTCCACTCTTTTTCAAAATATTTTATTTGACTTTTTTCTTTGATGATTTTTCTTTCTCCTGACACTTCTACCAACACTGATCCTGTTCTAGGGATGGAAAACAGGATATTTTCACAAAATTTTTGCTCTTTGAGGAGTTCTTTCTCTAGCCAACCTCCCATTTTTCAATCCAGCTACTCAGGTATCCTGTGAAATTCCTAGAGGAGTATCTCTGGTTAGATGCTGAGCCTTTTCTACTCATATTTTATACAAAGGGGAGGATAAAAAAACACCTTTCATCTATCTAAAGTCTTAAATTGCTTTTTAAATATTACAACATAAAATATTAAACACTTGAAATATCAATTTTCCTTTCTAATGTCAAGAAGAGCGCCAACTGGGGTGCTGCACATGGAAACTGAGCTCTACTATTATGTTCTTATCCTGTCCCCACTAAAACATGCTGCTGGTGCAAGACTTGAAATTCAGTACCGAGTTTTCAGAAAACTTCCTAACTCTTTCCTGAAGAATAGTTATCATCACTTTTAGGTTGATGGGAAAACTAAAGCAAATGGAAGTAAACTTTCTTACAGCTAAGCAATATTTTTCTCTTGCTCATGTGCTCCATGCCTACCTGATAAGTGGAAAAGAGCCCTATGAAAACCAGTGCACGTCTTAGCACTGCCCACTAATCCAAACTCAGATCTAATCATCCTGTAATAATGTGCTTGCTGGTATTCATGTGTTATTGAATTGTATGTTTAGGTTTGCTCAACTACATAAATTGGTTGGCCATGGAATAGGATATTGCTCTTGCTAATTTGCTTTAGGATTATAATTGAATTTAGAACTCCCAGAATATTGCTGTAGGAATATAACCAATGGTTATGAGTGGCTTTATTACTTGTAAAGCAGTATCAGTTGAGCTATAAACGTAGAGCAACTAAATCTGAGTGCCATTTCCACAGGCAAGAGATAAGCTATGAAGAAACACTTGCTAAAAGAATGTCCTCAAAAGCAAATTTCATCTCTCCTCTTCTCTTTTCTTTTATGCTTTTTCCTTACCCAAGGAACCCAAGCTCTAAAAGAGAGAGAGAAAGGAAAGGCAATATCTCAAAGTATACTGACTGTGAAGTTTTGCAAAAGTGAAAATGTTTTATTTTACACTGAAAAGTATATACAATAAGAAACTTTTAGAACAATAGAACTTTTATATAAAAGTTGATTTAAATACAATATATTTTTTCTCTAAACTAAGTAGATTCTAGGAAAAGGGTTTCTTGACTTTTCCAGAGGAACTGTTCTACTCACCATAGCAGATGCCCTTTCTGACCCAAGTCTTTTTTTTTGGAAGAAGGGGTGTATCATATAATAGAACTGGTAGAATTGGTATGGGGAACTCATTACATTGCAGACATGTCCAGGATACTTGTGAAGTGTCCTTTAGACACCCACCCAGGTCAACCTTCAGCGTGTGTAAAATTAGTTATCACAATAGGATCTGTTTTCATGACCTGGTGAAGTAGGATTGGAAAAAAATACTGCATTCAAAGGTTCACCTTAGGTAATCATGGGGTCTTAAACATGGGACTAAATTTAGACCATGAATTTTTAAAACATTATCTTGCACTAAGGAAGTCATCTAGACGTAGGATGACCAACTGTGCCAGTTTGCTCAGCTGAGGGGTTTCTAAGGGATGAGCGACGTCCAGTGCTAAATAAAACAGGAACAGTCACAGACACACTGGGATGAGCTGATTACTGTAAAAGGTCACTCACACGGCTTACAAAAGCTTTTCAAAATATACAAAAAAAAATACATTGAGTTAAAAGTTTTTATAGAACTCTCAGAGGGCAAGAATGTGTCTGTGAGAAACACTGAGCTAGAACATGGTAATGTCTACTTGTTTTAGGCAAACATACTTCCTTTTTATGTCATTCACTCACTGGCTCACTCACTCACTTATGTATCCATTCATTCCAACCCTGGCCATTTAGTTCTCACTATGGATCAGACAAAAGAATAAGAACCTTGCTACACAGTTTCTTTCCTACTTCTTTTTTAATGAAGAAAGGTTTGGTCTTTAAAAATGAGGAAGAGCAAATCCTGTGCTTTCCAAATGTCCTAATGATCATTTTACCTCTCCATGTTATTTACTATAAACTTCACAGAATAATTTCTCCAAAAATCAAAAAACATCCAGCTGCTTAATCCTAAATCCAAAACAAATTAATTATAAAACGAGAAAGAAAAACTCTTAGAGGAAAAGTTGACAGCTCTTTCCTTCTCAAGATCAAACAAGGTAATGTGACTTTCAGTATTTTTGAACTCCAGGCCTTAATCACTCTGAGAATAGAGGAGCTGATATTAGTCATGTCTAATTAAAATTGTTCTGTTCCATTTAGTTTCTAACAACTGCCACTGCACCATTTCCCACATAGTGATTGGTCAATTTGCCTTAATCTATCATCAAGCTTTCACAATTTGTAGTAGTAATTATAACTCCAAAGTCAACAACATTATCAAAATAAGGTTAAGGAAACACCATTAGGTTATTAAGAATGAAACTAACTACAAACCTAGCAATGTTATGTATAGACATGCAGTGGAATATGGATGTAAGGGTAAAAATGTTTGGGATGGTAGGGGTGGATGTGATTGGGGGCTTTGGTGAGACGATAAAGTAAGGCTATAAAATAGCTCCCAGGAGTTTTGCTTCAAGGTCATAGGTTCAAAGCTAGCTTCAAAGAGAGCGAGATGGAATATTTTTAGAAGATTGTAAGTGATGTACCAAAGAATGACTTTCAGTACTATTTGCACTGAGCTCTCCTGAAAGCAAGTCAGGCTGGAGATAGAAACAAAAATAAATATAAGTCTAGATTGTGAGCAAAATTATGTTGTTTTTGCTAATGAGTTTATGTAAGAAGAGAAAATGAGATTATATTGAGTTAAACAACTCTTGCCTTTACTTGTGGGTGTTTCCTAACCAAATCAAACTTCAGCGCACACCGTAGAAAGGTAAAGGAAGCTATGGCTATTGGACCACTCCCCGCTCTATTTTCCTCAATTGACAGAGATTTTTTTGCTCTGGAGTTACAAATCTAACACTATGAAAATGTTTAAAATTAAACCATTAATTTTTATTATTATACAGTTTATTAATGTTTAAATAAAATTTAATATCAATGAAAGAGCCTTGGACTTGAACTCCCTCATTCCCTCTATCCATGCACACTTACAGAAAGGGATTTGGTACCATTTGATGACATGCGTGTTTGTCCTTGTGTGTATACACATACACACATACTATATGATGAGTGTATCTATATGAAACACACACAACTGATTTGTTTCTGGCCACAGAAAATTTCCTAACTTAGAATGAACTTGAACTAGAATTTGAAGACCATGTGAAATGAACATTCTGGCATTGGTACTTTTAAAGAAATAAGAAAATCTGAAGAGAAAATGTCTTTCTTGAAGATAAATGTTTTTAGACTGGGAATGGTTGTAGGAAACAAGCTAAATTTCCTATGAATGACATTTTTTTATCATTAATCATTTCTTTGTGTAGCTGTTTCCTTGGTGATGAAAAAGTAATCTATAAAAGAGTTTCATTTTTAATCCCTGAGAGAGTTTACCGTTTACACATGTTAACATTCCTTCCCTCACTCCATTCAGTCATCAGATCTCTGAGGACCAGAAACAGAATTCTTTATTTGCGATCTGTACTTGCTTTGTAAAAGTTTGTTCTTGATGTAGTTTTGCCATGTATGAACTCTACATGAAACATACAAAGCAAAAGCACCAAGGTCCTGGATATCCTCATCCAGGGAGCATTATGCTTCAGTGAGGATCCTGATGAGCTATGTACCATCACCCAGGTCACACTAAACAGACAACCAAGACTGGGTATTGCAGAGTAGACATGGAAAGATGGTGAATCTGTAGCCATAACTACTAATGTGTAGTGATTGACCAAAAGGGCCCATTAGTTCCTATAAGTAAAACCCCACTTTTCTCCTTATCCAAGCAAAATCTTTTCTCTTCCAGCTCACCAGCTTCCATTACTGGATTCGCTTACTCAAGTGGTGGTGCATGCATTCTATGCTACATTTCTTGCGACTGAGGTGCTGTGTGAGTTGCTCATGCTCTCTGAGCCCCAAGTGCTATTACCAATTGTATAGATGAAAAAAAAACGTAAGACTTTGTTATATATATTTATATCTGTAACTATAGTAAGTGCCTTAGAAGTTACAGGGTTTAAATCAGTGGTGGGATTCAGCTGGTTTGCACCAGTTCGGCAGATTTGATACCTAATTTTTTGTTGAGTTTGGCAAACCAGTTTTAAAATGGCACTTGTAATCAGGGTTCTCTCTAAGGTGAGCTCCTGGGCAGCCGCCCAATGTGGAAATCACAAATTTACATTCTCTACTCTTTTAACATTCTTCTGCACAACAGCGTATTCTAAGTGCCTGTAGTAATGTTCTTTCCATCCATAGGTAAAAAAAAAATTCAAGTGAAGATGCCAATCAAAAAATAAAATGGAAATACCTTTTTTTTTTTTTTTGTATTTTTTGGAAGTGAGTAGCAGGGAGGCAGAGAGACAGACTTCTGCATGCACCTGACTGGGATCCACCTGGCAAGTTCACTAGGCGGTGATGCTCTGCCCATCTGGGGCATTTGCTTCATTGCAACCAGAGCCATTCTAGCACCTGAGGTGGAGGCCATGGAGCTGTCCTCAGCACCTGGACCAACTTTGCTCTAATGGAGCCTTGGCTGTGGGAAGGGACGAGATAGAGAGAAAGGAGAGGGGGAAGGGTGGAGAAGCAGATGGGTGCTTCTCCTGTGTGCCCTGGCCAGGAATTGAATCCGGGACTTTCACACGCTGGGCTGATGCTCTACCACTGAGCCAACTGGCCAGGGCCCAAAATGGAAATATATTAAATAACGATTTTATTGTTTTTTGTCAGGTATTATTTAATATTTTTTATTAATACTTTAAAACTTTGATAACAATCTAGTTTTGTGTACCTCTTTTATTGTTCTTACTTAAGTATTAAATGCATGAAATAATAAACTACCTTTCTATATATCTTTTTTTTATACTTAAAATGGTCATTAGGGCAGAGAATTGGTTGTTAGATTATTTGAATCCTACCACTGGTTTAAATTAAGTTCATGAGCTAGACTTGGGACTGGAAAACTATGGCTCTCAGCCCAAATTCATCTTGTTTTCTCTTTTGTAAATAAATATTTATTGGAACAGAGCCAAGGTCATTTGTTTATATACTGTATATGGTTGCTTTGATGGCTGCTTTCTCTCTACCATGGCAAACTTGAGTAGTTACAATAGATACCTTATAACTCACAAGACCTAAAATATTTCTTAGCTATCACTTTACAGAAAAAAGTTTGTCAACCTCTAAAATAGGCTAATGACCAAGATGAACTCAAGTTCATTGGGTTCCATACATCAAAGCCAAAGATCCCTTTCATAGACTTCTCCAGTTCATACAAACAGTCTCACCAGAGCATGCTTGCAAAAGGAAAATATTTGATGAAGTGAACATAAAAGGGAATGCATTATGCACAGTGTTTTCTAATTCTTTTCTGTTTACTTTTGCAAATGCAATTATCAGAACCCCTTCCATCTAGGTATAACATCAATTAAAATGACACTCAGGTTATTTTAACAACTCAGGGACTTTTCTAACTCAACAAAACCTTTCTTTTCTTCTCTTTGAGTCCTTTACCTTTGTTGAGCTTGTTTCATTGCTCTCCTTTAATTTTCTTTCCTTTCATCACACTATGCTTTCACCTTCATTGCTTCCCATGATCCACTAGTTTGTGTTTACACTGACAAAATAAACAGTAACAGCCACAAAGAGTTATGAATATCACAGCAAATGGAGATGATGTAGGTGGATGAATGTTCCACTTGTCTCCTTCCAGGACCGAACTGAAGTTATAACTAAATTTAAGAACAATTATCTTGAAAAACTAACTCAGGACTAAATGAAAAGGAGTCTATAACACAGGGATTCACACACTGAGACTGGCAGAAAGGGTGGAGATGTGGAAAGGGCTGCCCCTACTCTCAGGATAGGGTGTGGCTGAGGGTCTGGAGGAACATCTCAGTTATGGGGAGCTTTTCCCTGAAAAGTGTAGGTCCTAAGCCCAAAGTTGATTGACCCAGACTAGAGCACCAGAGGCTAGAAGAGGTGCCCACATAATATCTGGTAGAGAAAAGAGGCAAGGTTTTTGTCTGTGAGAAGGAGATGGGAGATCTCAGAGACACAGGCACTCTCTTAAAGGGCCAATGCAGAAAATCTCATTCACAGCCACTGACCTGGGCTCTATGGAGAGAGCATGCAGCATCAGCCTGAGGAAAGCAATTGCCCCATGCTTGAGAATTGCCTTGATGAACAGTAGTCAACTTGGCTAGGAAGCAAGGAGCTGAAAAGACTCAGGGGGTGACAGTGACTCAGTTGTCTGGCATTGAGGCTGTAGCTTTCCCCGCTACTTTCCTGAGACTATACTGGTGCTTCCACCCCATGGGAGATTTAGTAGAAACTGTCTGGACTGTGGGAAGACCACATATCTTGGACTCAGAAGCCACATCTACCAGATTCCTAGTGGCCACACTCTACTGAGGTCTGTGAAAATAGTCAGGACAGACCAATACCTGGTGCCTAGCGGTAGGAAATACACCTGCCATCTCTTCTGATGCTGATTAGCTCAAAGCAGTCAGTAGACAGAGTAGCAGGAGGAAGATCTCACATAGATATAGATAATAGGGTAGCAAGTCCCACAGGGAAAGGGGGGATGGAGGTAGAGCAAAAGGTGGCAAAGGGTAGGAAGTGGGAGTGAAAAGAGTCTTTGCATGGGATGTGGGGGCACGATGTGGTGTGCAAAGGGTGTTATATTGAGTGGGACACTTGAAACCATGTCAATTTAATATATTTTTTAAAATGAAAGAAAAGAAAGAAAGAAACAAAGATAGGTAGAGGAATTAAGAACTGAATTTCAGGTATTTTACTTACAGAGCATTTGACTCTGAGCTAGAAAAGAATTCATCTTCCACCTGTGTGGCTAACTAGCAATGTGACTGTGAGCTTGTCTCTTCAGGAAGAATTGTAATAATTTTCAAACCAACTGTTTTAGGTTCTAAAGCATGAAACAAAGTGATACTTGGTACATTTAGATTATTAATGTTTGGGAAAAATGAGCAAATTACTGAATTGTGATTCTATTTCTATAAGTATTTTTGAGCAAAATTATACCTGCACATTGCAATGAAAAAACATTGCATCATTTTTTTGAACACCTATCAGATATTCACTGCATTAGTTAGAGTAGTTTGCTTTACGCTGCATATAAATCCCGAAGTTTTCACACCTGCTGATACTATTGGTGGGGGAGGGAAAGAAGTGGCCTCTTCATGTATCCTTTTCATCTGTAACATTATCACCAGTATCTGCAAAAGGAGAATGGAATTGCACACGGGATATTTTATGGCCAGGTCTGGCATTGGTATATATCACATCTTTCTACCTACATCCCTCTGGTTTCATGTCACACAGCCCCAAACAATGCACAGGAGGGCTGCACAGACCTGGAGAAGAGGGAAAAATCAGGCAGGACTTCCCACACTGCCTATGTAGCTCTGTGGGAAGTATCTGCTAGGTACCCAATCCATGCCAGATGTAAAAGGTGTACCAGAAATGAGCAATGTAGGGTTCCTCTGAAAATTCACCTAGAATCAGAAACCTCCATCTGAGAACAGAAATTGGTTTCTATCTTTCACCATAATTTTTTTCTTACTTTCAACGAAACTTTTTATAAATAATTTTGAAGATTTTTGTTGGGAAGGTATTCATTTTGTAATTAATTGGTAACAATTTTCTTATTTCTCTCATCTGAATTGGTATTTTGTCTTAAGAATTAGTGCCTATTACCAAGCCCTTGTGTTTCAGTTTAAATCTAATCTTGTGTCCACTGCTCTGCAATACTTGGGCTGGTATTATACTTTCCATTTGCCTGGTGGCTTCTCGTTAGGTTCTGACAACAAGAAGCTCTAAAGTTACAGGACTGGAGGAGGGCAAACGGACTTTCTGCTCTGTGTTCAATTGTTCCCTGGGTACCTATCTCAAAAGCCCTGATTGTGGTGGCTGGTTGCACACCCGCCACCCCCAACCTTTTCTCTGCATCCCAGAACAGCTTCACTATGTCTCCCAAATGTACCAATCCCATTCAGGCAGTGTCCCCGCTGTGGTCTGACTTCCAACTCCGTAGGACCTCTTCCTTTGAGCTGTGAGGTGCTGATATCAACCTCTCTGCCCAGTGTTTGTAGCCCTCTGGGAAATATCTGCTTCCAGTCTCTATTACATCTGGGTTACCAAGGTGTTTCATTTTTGCCTGTTAAGTGCTGACACCTATAGAACAAAGTTCCTGTATTAAGTTCCCTCTGCCACATTCATTAGTATGATTTCAGTTTTCCTGATTGGACTTCAACTAGCATAGCCATAATAACTAAAAGTGCATGTTTAATGATAAGTCTTGCATTTCACTGTATTAGTACTTTCAAGAGTATCTAAATATCACCCAGGTTGCCAAAAGGGGTTGCAAAAATGAGAAAGGTTGGGTTCTATGCAGAGTGCCAGTCAGTTCTAAAGACTGTTCATTTCTTCTTTTAAATTTTATATTATTTTTTGTGACAGAGACAGAGAGAGAGAGAGACAGAGAGGGACAGACAAGGACAGACAGACAGGAAGGAAAAGAGATGAGAAGCATCAATTCTTTGTTGTGGCTCCTTAGTTGTTCATTGATTGCTTTCTCATATGTGCCTTGACTGGGGGCTCCAGCAGAGAGAGTGACCCCTTGCTCGAGCCAGCTATCTCGGGCTCTAGCCAGCGACCTTGGGCTCAAGCAAGCACCATGGGGTTGTGTCTATGAGCCCACTCTCAAACCAGTGACCCTGTGCTCAAGCTGGTGAGCCGCACTAAAGCCGGATGAGCCCTCGCTTAAGCAGGTGACTTCGTGGTTTTGAACCTATGTCCTCTGTGTCCCAGTCCGATGTTCTATTAACTGTACCACCACCTGGTCAGGCTGAAAACTGTTCGTCTCTAAGCAAAAGTATTTCTCATTCATTTTATCCCAGAAAATTGCTTTACTGGAATAAGAAAATCAACTGGCTAAGAAAAATCAGTTGAATTGTTACACTCAAAATTAAGGTTAACTACTTGTTGAATATCTTCTGCATAGTTTAGATGTGCCAAACATAAATGGACTTTTCTAAGATACCCCTTTTTGATTTGAAAATTAAAATGTTTCAACATCTCATTTTTTTAAATTAACTTTAATGGGGTGACACCAATAAATCAGGGTACATATTTACAATGAAAACATCTCCAGATTATCTTATCATTCAATTGTGTTGCATACCCATTACCCAAAGTCAAATTGTCCTCTGTCACCTTCTATCAGGTTTTCCCTGTGCCCCTCCCCTTCTCCCTTTTCAACCCTCCCTTCCCTCCCCCCAACCCGTAACCACCACACTCTTGCCCATGTCTCATACTCTCACTTTTTTGTCCCACCTATGTATGAAATCATGCTGTTCTCAGTTTTTTTTTCTGATTTACTTATTTCACTCCGTATAATGTTATCAAGGTACATTCATTTTGTTGTAAATGATCCGATGTCATCATTTCTTATGGCCGAGTACTATTCCATAGTATATATGTACCATAGCTTTTTAATCCACTCGTCTTCTAACGGACATTTGGGCTGTTTCCAGATCTTCGCAATTGTAAACAATGCTGCCATAAACATGGGGGCGCATTTATTCTTTTCGAACAGTGTTATGGTGTTCTTAGGGCATATTTCTAAAAGTGGGATAGCTGGGTCAAAAGGCAGTTCGACTTTTAATTTTTTGAGGAATCTCCAAACTGTTTTCCACAATGGCTGCGCCAGTCTGCATTCCCACCAGCAGTGCAGAAGGGTTCCCTTATTTCCGCATCCTCGCCAGCACTTATTCTGTGTTGTTTTGCTGATATGTGCCATTCTGACTGGTGTGAGGTGATACCTCATTGTGGTTTTAATTTGCATTTCTCTAATGATTAGTGATGTTGAGCATTTTTTCATATGTCTTTTGGCCATCTTTATGTCTTCTTTGGAGAAATTTCTATTCATTTCTTTTGCCCATTATTTGATTGGATTGTTTGACTTCCTGGTGTTGAGTTTTATAAGTTCTTTATAAATTTGGGTTATTAACCCCTTATAAGACGTGCTGTCGAATATGTTCTCCCATTGTGTGGTTAGTCTTTTTATTCTGTTTTTATTGTATTTCGCTGAGCAAAAACTTTTTAGTTTGATATAGTCCCATTTGTTTATCTTGCCTTTTATTTCATTTGCCCGTGGAGATAAATTGGCAAATATATTGCTGCTACAGATATCGGAAAGCTTGCTGCCTATGTTTTCTTCTAATATGCTTATAGTTTCACGGCTTATGTTTAAGTCTTTTATCCATTTTGAATTTGTTTTTGTGAATGGTGTAAGTTGATGGCCTAGTTTCATTTTTTTGCAGGTAGATGTCCAATTTTCGCAGCACCATTTGTTAAAGAGGCTGTCTTTACTCCATTGTATGCTCTTCCCTCCTTTGTCAAATATCAGTTGTCCATAAAGCTGTGGGTTTATTTCTGGGTTCTCTGTTCTGTTCCATTGATTAATGTGTTTGTTCTTATGCCAGTATCAAGCTGTCTTGAGTATAATGGCCTTGTAGTAGACCTTGATATCTGGAAGAGTGATACCTCCTGCTTTATTTTTTCTTTTTAAGATTGCTGAGGTTATTCATGTTCTTTTTTGGTTCTATATAAATTTTTGGAATATGTGTTCTATATCTTTGAAGTATGTCATTGATATTTTAGTTGGTATTGCATTGAATTTATAAATTGCTTTGGGTAATATAGACATTTTAATGATGTTTATTCTTCCTAGCCATGAGCACGGTATACGCTACCACTTGTTTGTATCTTCCTTGATTTCTTTTATCAATGTTTTATAATTTTCCGAGTACAAGTCCTTAACCTCCTTGGTTAAATTTACTCCTAGGTATTTTATTTTTTTGGCTGCAATAGTGAAGGGGATTGTTTCCTTAAGTTCTTTTGCTGACAGTTCATTGTTTGTATTTAGAAATGCCTCTGATTTCTGAGTATTAATTTTATATCCTGCCACCTTGCTGAATTCATTTATAAGGTCAGTAGTTTTTTGACTGAGACTTTAGGGTTTTCTATATACAATATTATATCATCTGCAAATAGTGACAGTTTAACTTCTTCTTTTCCAATTTGGTTGCCTTTTATTTCTTCTTCGCGTCTGATTGCTATAGCTAGGACTTCCATTACTATGTGGAATAAGAGTGGTAAAGTGGGCAACCCTGCCTGGTTCCTGATCTTAAGGGGATTGCTTTTAATTTTTGTCCATTTAGTATGATGTTTGCTGTGGGTTTGTCATAGATGACCTTTATCATGTTAAGGAATGTTCCTTGTATTCTCATTTACTGAGAGTTTTGAGCATGAATGGGTGCTGGATTTTATCAAATGCATTTTCTACATCTATTAAAATTATCATGTGATTTTTGTCCTTCCTTTTGTTTATGTGATGAATCACAATGAATGATTTGTGAATATTGAACCAGCCTTGCCTCTCAAGAATAAATCCCACTTGATATAGTGTATGATTTTTTTCATATATTGCTGGATCCGGTTGGCTAATATTTTGTTGAGAATTTTAGCTTCTAAATTCATCAGGGATATAGGCCCATAATTTTCTTTCTTTGTGTTGTCTGTGCCCGGTTTTGGGATCAGAATTATGCTCGCCTCATAAAAGGAGTTGGGAAGTCTTTCTTCCTCTTGAATTTTTTGAAATAGCTTGAGGAGAATAAGAGTTAGTTTTTCTTTGAATTTTTGATAGAATTCACTTGTGAAGCCATCAGGCCCAGGACATTTCTTTTTTGGGAGTTTTTTGATAACTGTTTCGATCTCATTTGTTGTAATTGGTCTGTTTAGGTGTTCTGATTCTTCCAGATTAATTTTTGGAAGTTTATATCATTCAAGAAATATGTCAATTACATCTAGATTGTCTAATTTTTTGACATAGAGTTCTTCATAGTATTTTCTTACAATGCTTTGTATTTCTGTTGTGTCAGTTGTTATTTCTCCACTGTCCTTTTTAATTTTATTTATTTGAGACCTCTCTCTTTTTTTCTTGGTGAGTCTAGTGAAAGGTTCATCAATCCTGTTTACCTTTTCAAAGAACCAGCTTCTGGTTTCATTGATCCTCTGTATTGTTTCCTTTGCTTCTATGTCATTTATTTCTGCTCTGATCTTTATTATTTCCTTCCTTCTACTTGTCCTGGGTTTTATTTGTTGTTGTTTTTCCAGTTCTTTTAGCGGCAGGGTCAGGTTGCTTATTTGAGCTTTTTCTAGCTTCTTATGATATGCCTGTAGTGCAATGAACTTCCCTCTCAGTACTGCTTTTGTTGTGTCCCATAAATTTTGAGTTGATGTATGCTCATTATCATTTGTTTCTAGAAACTTTTTTATTTCTTCTTTGATCTCATTGTTAATCCATTCATTATTTAATATCATGCTATTTAGTTTCCAAGTGTTGAGTATTTTTCAGTTTTTCTTTTGTGGTTAATTTTTAGTTTCATGGCATTGTGATCAGAGAAAATGCTTGATATGATTTCAATCTTCTTAAATTTATTGAGACCATTTTTGTGTCCTAACATGTGGTCTATCCTAGAAAATGTACCATGAGCGCTTGAGAAGAATGTATATACTACTGCTTTAGGGTGAAAAGTTCTGAAGATATCTATTAAATCAAGTTGATCTAGTGTCTCCTTTAAGTCTGCTGTTTCTTTATTAATTTTCTTTCTTGTGGATCTATCCAGTGTTGTTAGTGGGGTATTGAAATCCCCTATTATGATAGTATTGCTGTTAATCTCACCCTTTATGTTCATCAAAGTCTGCTTTATGTATGTCGGGGCTCCTATATTTGGTGCGTAAATATTTATAATAGTTATATCTTCCTGTTGAATTGTTTCCTTTATTATTATGTAGTGTCCTTCTTTATCTCTTACTACATCATTTGTTTTAAAGTCCATTTTCTCAGCTATAAGTACTGCTACCTCGGCTTTTTTTTAAATTTCATTTTGCATGAAATATTTTTTTCCATCCTTTTACCTTCATTCCATGTGCATCTTTTGTTTTAAGGTGTGTCTCTTATAGACAGCATATGTATGGGTCCTGTTTCTTTATTCACGCAGCTACCCTATGTCATTTGATTGGGTCATTTAATCCATTTACATTTACGGTTATTATTGATATGCAGTTGTTTATTGCAATTTTATTCTTTAAAGCTATATTCTTCTTTTGCTATATTCTTTCCTCCCTTTGAACTGTTCACAACAGGCCCCTTAGTATCTCTAGCAGAATTGGTTTGGTTTTAATGAATTCCTTGAGGCTTTCTTTGTCTGGAAAGCTCTTTATTTCTCCTTCAATTTTAAACGTTAGCCTTGCTGGATAGAGTAGTCTTGGTTGTAGGTTCTTGTTCTGCATTGCTTTGATTATATCTTGCCATTCCCTTCTGTCCTCAAGTGTTTCTGTTGAGAAGTCCGATGTCATCCTTATGGGGGCTCCTTTGTAGGTGATAGCCTTTTTTTCTCTAGCATCTTTTAATATATTTTCTTTATCCATTAGCTTTGGCATTTTAACTATGATGTGTCTTGGTGTAAATCTTTTTGGGTTTCTCTTTAATTGAGTTCTGTGTGCTTCTTGAACGTGTGGAATGTTTCCCAGCCTTTATTTAGGGAAGTTTTCTGCAATGATTTGATTGAACAAAGTTTCCATTTCCTGTTCTCTCCTCTTCTTCAGGCACCCCTATGATGCGAATGTTGTTTCTCTTCAGGTTGTCACAGAGCTCCCTTAGAGTTTCATTACATTTTTTAAGTCTCTTTTCCTTTTTCTTCTCTGCTTCTGTATCTTTGTTTATTGTGTTCTCTAACTCGCTGATTCGATCCTCTGTGTGAATCATTCTGCTTTTAATTCGTTCCATTGTGGTCTTCAGTTCTGATACTGTATTTTATCATTTCTGTCTGATTTGTTTTTATTATTTCAATTTCGTTTTTTATACTTGTTATCTCTTTATTTAGGTGTTCATAGTGACTATCCATTGTTTCTCTAATTTCTTTGAACATCCTAACTATCATTATTCTAAATTCTGCTTCTGGTAGTTTGGTTATATCTGGTTCATTCAGGTTATTCTATGGAGATTTCTCTTGATTCATTTGGTTTGCATTTCTCTGCCTGCCCATTTTATCTGTGTATAGGCAAGTTGTGGCCACTGGAGTCCAGTAGGTGTTGCTTTTTTGTTCTCTAGGTGTGGTCTGTCTGCAGGCCTGCCACCCTCTCTGCCGCTGCCTAGGGCTGTTGGGTATGGGCGTTGCCAGTGACAGCCTTATGCGACTGTTGCTGTGATTTCCACCTCTCCTCTGAGGGAGGGGCTGTCACTGAAGCCACAAGCCTTAGCACCAAGGGCAGAGGTGTGCACCTTTACACAGCTGCGGACCCAGCTCTTTTCTGGCAGGCTTACGCCCAGCCCCCATAGTCAGGGCCTGCTCACCACAGTTTTGCGTGTTGGGCAGGGCTTTTGACGTGCTCTCAGCTGTGAGCCTTTGCCCGTCCAGGATATAGCCCCGCCCTCGAGGCCAGGGTCCTCCTGCGCAGGGTCACAAACTGCGGTTTATTGGGCCGGGCGTGTTTCCTGGCGTGAGCTCAGCTGCTAGCTTCCGATCGATCTGGACTCTACCACGCCCCCACGTTCGGAGCCATCTCGCCCCCGTAGCATGACAAACCACCGGAATTTCTCTGGCCAGGTGGGCTAGTAGTGTGAGCTCAGCCGCGGAAGCCAGCTCACGCGACATAGGATGGCAAACCTCCGGGGTTTCTCTGGCTGGGCGGGGCTAGTAGCGTGAGCTCAGCTGCCAACCTCTGCTCGTCTCGGGGTCAACCCCTTCTCCGCGTTAGGAGCCTTCTTGCTCACGCAGGATGGCAAACCGTGGTTTCTTTGTCCAGGCGGGGTTGGCAGCGTGAGCTCAGCCTCGTCCCCGCTGTCAGCGCCGGTCTGCGCAGGGTCACAGAGCTGATCTCTGCCCCTATTTTTCCCCACAAGTGAGGTCACAGGCGGGCCCGCAGCTGCCGGACCGCTTTCGCGTGTCCCCTCCGCCCCTGCTGGGCTAGACCAAGCTCACATCGGTTGTGCCTCCGCCCACGCCGACAGGACCGCGTTTCAGCGTCCTGCCGCCAACATCCCTTCAGCAACCCTCAGAGAGATGGCAGTGTCTTAAGTCTCCACACTGTAGGCTTGGGAGCTCCCTCCCTCTAAGCAGCTCTGCTCTAATTGCCGCGGGAGAACTTGTTTGACTAGTGTCCTGTCTCCCTTTGCTGGTATTGCTAGTCCCAGGGGAAATATTCGTTTTCGATTAGGGAAATGACTTAGCCCAGGGGTCAGGGTGGCTGTCCCTCAGAGTGTCCCGGTGCCTTCAGTCCACTCTCTGTTCCCGCTGCTCTGTTCCTCTCCTTTGTCCCCGTTCCCCGGAGCCCCGGGTGCGTGGTTGTGAGAGAGGGTTTCTGCGCTGTCCCTTTGAAAAGATTCTTGGGTCTGAGAAAACTCTCTCTTTTTCACAAACAGTATCCTCACTTGCTCCCAGCTCAGTACTGTCCAAACGCCTCTTCTAGGCTCTGGGACTGCAGGCTGCAGCTTGGTTCCTGGGACCCAGGTCCCTCCCTCTCCGCCAAACTCTCCTCCCGCCATGCGGGTCTCTCCTAGCTGCTGTTTGCTCCGGGGAGCTGGGCAGACCTCTTTGCATTTTCGCTTTTCCTACCAGTCTCAATGTGGCTTCTGTTGTGTTCCTTGGTTGAAGAGTCCACTTACTTTAGTTCAAAGTTGGTTTATCCAGATGATGGTTCTTAAAATTGAGTTATAATCCACTTTGGTTCTGGGAGTTGGAAGTTGGTACGTCCGCCTACTCCATCGCCATCTTCTGTTCTCCTCAACATCTCTTTTTATAAAGGCCATAAGATACCTAATTAAGTTGTAAATGGTTGTTTAATTTTTATTTATTTATGAGAGGAAGAGAGAGAAAGAGAAACATCAACTTGTTGTTCCACTTATTTATGTGTTCATTGGTTGATTCTTCTATGTGCTCTGACCAAGTATCTGGGGACACAACCCACACCCTTGGTGTGTTAAGAAGAGGCTCTAGCCAACGAAGCTACCAGGCTAGGGCAAGTAGTAAATATTTTGCAGACAGGAGTTATGTCTTTTTTCCCACCATAGGCTGCCTCCTGTCCCTACTCATTGCCTGACCTAACATGTGGTCAGTAAATCCTGGCTGAATAAAGGTCTATTGTGTAGAGAAGGTCTGTCCACTCTTGCATCTGAAAGGCAGATTCTGACTGCAGTTCCTAGGGAGCACATGGAAGGAGACTGGCCTAAGCCTTTATAAATGTGGATGTTAGTGTAAGCACAGAATCTTTACTCTAAAATCTAAGCTGATAATTAGTAATGCATTTTGTATATGTCTATTATACTCTGCAGATGGTATCAACCTCTGATGTGGAGTTATCCTTCCTCAATCCACGTGTGTATATGCAGTGTTTCCCACTCCTGTGCCCTTGTGTGCATGCCCTCTCCGCCCCTTCTGGGGCCGGGTGCCCCTCGTCCACTCGGTATTTCCACAATTGTGCCATGCACACACTTGTTAGGGCCCTTACCAGGCTGCCCTGGGATACTCTGCTAACAAATCTATCCAGTAGATCATGAACATCTTTACGTTCAGGATCATATTCAATCATCCTTGTAAGTTATGGCACATTGCCTGTTCCCTCAGATGCTCAATGAAGTTTGTGGAATGGATGAGGGGTCTTTAGTCAGGTCTCTCACTCCTGTGAGAAGAGTGAGTCCCCTAGCTTAGTGCTGATTAGCCAAGTGGTATCGAATACGCATCCCGCAATCCCAAGCTGATGATTTCTTCTTTTTAAAAAAGTTTGTCAATGACAGTTGACATTCAATATTATTTTTGTATTAGGTCTAAGTGTACAGTATAGTGGTTAGAGAATCATATACTTTACAAAGTGTGCCCCCACCTTTGTCATTTCCTCTTCAGATTGTATACAATCTGGAGTTCTAAGTCACCAGTGCTGAGGAAGTGCTCCTGGAACCCTCTGCTTCCTGAGCCCCACCCTCATCCCATGAAGTGGGACAGCTTGCTGTAAGGGGTGGATGAAAGAAGTGACTGCACCTAGAGTGTGAACTCAAACACACTAGGGCCTTTCCAGGCCCTCGTGTTAGGACTTGAAAGTGGATGAATGCCAATGGGTAGATTTGTACAGCAAGAATGTACCAGGTAAGCCTTCCCTTTTTATCAGACTGAAAAGATCCAGGGAGTCAGCTTGTCTGCCTCCTCCAGCTGTAGGACTCCCCAATCTACAGGTCCCTGAGAGCCCACTGGGAGTCTGTCTGACAGACAAAAATTCGGGAATCGAACACTTTTCTCTTTCTTCCAGCTAAAATGACCTCTTATGTACAGTCCAGCCCTGCCCAGGCTCTGCTTTTGAGCTGAAGACATTTGCCTTTCTCCAGATCCAGTCCTTCAAACAACTCCTTTTATTGCCTGACATTTCATATGAGTAATAGAAACTGTTTTTGCAGACAGCTGCTTTGAGGGTTACATGTACCATTTTAAGGTTGGTTGAGATTTAGACTGGTATGACTGATATTTTTACTAATGTTAAAATTTAATTGAAATGCTTAGTTTATTGGCACTAGTTAATTCAAGTTATTTTTTCCTAGTTAAGGAACATGCCAAAGCTGTAATTTGATCATTTTTATATGAACCAAAATAGATTTGGCTTCAAGATGGAAGGGGGGATAAAAATTTTATTCCCTTTCAAAATTGGCCTAACAATTTAACTAGCAATGTTAACAGAAATGAGACGAAAGAAATTTCACAGGAGAAAGAAAAAACTATGAAAATCTTGAGATGTTTTCACAGAAGCCTGCCTGGGGCTTCGGTTGAAGCAACCTGCAGCTCCCTCCTCTGAGGCCCTGGAGCCCCTCTCCTGCAGCTCCCTCCTCTGAGGCCCTGGAGCCCCTCTCCCTGTGCCTTAAAGTGGGTCTCCAAGTGCTTAAAGTTGGTCATAGTGGAGGTGTGGCAGCCCTGTGGTCATGGGCAACCTGAAGAGATAGTGGTAGAGTACCTTATTCCTGTGCCCTCAGCATGTTCCTGACAGTGCAAGTGTTGATGCCGGGCCAACAGCTTTCCAGCTCAGGCCTGCCTCTTTCCACATGCCCTCTGGGAACTGCAGCCAGAACCTGACAATCAGCTGCAGGAGTGGATCAGGCTCCTCTAACCAGTAGGCTTTCATTCAGTCAGGATTCACTGACCACATGCTAGGCCAGGCACGAAGTAGGGGCAGGAAGCAGCCAGTGACAGGAAAAATAGACACAATTCCTGACTTCAAAATATTTACTACTCAATTAGACATACACTACATGCAAACAATAAGACTTAGAGTACAATGGTAGTTAAGTAGCAATCCAAAGCGGTTAGACAAAATATATCACTAGGTATTGCAAGATTAACTGCCAGTAAAACGTCACAGATACAAATGATATGACTTGACAGGAAGAAGAAGTACGAAACTGTAGATCGAGGCTACTACAGGTTATATTACCTGTTGCCACTATACACAATTCTCTCATGTCCCGCAAGCCAATGAAAGTGCCTCAGTACCAAACAATTCTTTAGTGCTAACTTGAGATCTTTTTAATGCTTAGGTGATATACTGTATTTCTTCATGTATAAGACACTTGTATAAGATGCACCTTAATTTTGGGGTCTGAAATTTGAAAAATATATATTACATAAAATTATTGAACTCAAGTTTTATTCATTATAAAATTCATATAACTCTTCATCACAGTTAAAACTCCCATCTATTAGCTTGTCCTCATCTGTGTCTGATGACAAATCACGGTCTTCATAGATTGTTTCATCCTCAGTTCTATCTATGGCATTTGAAATGTCACAACCATGTCTAAGACGCACCCAGATTTTAGACCCCAAATTTTTCAAAAAAGGGTGTGTCTTATACATGGGGAAATACGGTAAGTGCATTATCACTATCATCACAGTCTTCATCAGCGCCAGCAGCCTGAACACAGTCATTGCCACCATTACCCTGCATTAACCAACATTTACCCTTGGTGCTCCTCTGCAGGCCTATGGAAAGTGTGAGCAGATTCAATTGATGTTAGAGCCATCCAACAAGGCCATTGGGTCCCCCAGATTTCCTGCTCTTGTTTTAACATGCTGCCATAGGCTTCCATGACATTGTTTCAAGAACAGAGATATAAAGCATTGTTGTCTGGCTTCAAACTCGGGCTGATTCCTCAATATGTCACATGAGAACCCTGCACTTTAGCAGTGATAAAATGTAAAGGTCATAATATTGTTTTCTCTTCTCCTCATGGGGATATGGAAGATATTAAGTATTAATAAATCAAAATGAAGAACTTGGAGAAGGCTTTATCAACACAAAGCATTATTTTCCTTCTGAATCCTGGTACTTCATGATTTATTTTTTACAAGAGATACAGCAAGTGCTTTAATCAAATACCTTCTTACTTTAATGAAAACCACTCAAAAGTGTTAAATTTACCCAACCAAAAAAAAAAAAAAAGAAAAAATGCTACACTTTCCAATGAACATGCCTGCATGGAGGGTGGGATGGAACAGTGTGCACGGGTGGTCCACGCAGCTGGTGCTCTCACTGTGTATGTATTCAAAGAACTGGAGCCAGCTCAGGCTATTTGGCTAGTTTCTATGTGGGAAGTTTAGGGGGTAGGAGATATAGGTAAAGTACTGTGTGAGAGCCAAGACTGTCTTCTACTCTATAAATACTCTGCAAAGTGTCAGCCTCCCTCTTGATGTTAAGGAAGCCTGGCAGGTAGGTAGCTCTGTGCCCATAGGCCTAGGGTGAATTACATTCTCTGGGAGGACATAAGAATCTTGCTTTTTCTCATTTTACTCTTCATATAAATGCTTTAGGTGTAAAAAAAAAAAAAGTCTAGTAGCAAATATTTCTGCAAGGCCATATTTTTGCATTTTTTTGTGAAGATGTTTAGAAGTGTTTATGCTGAATTGTCTGAAAAAAGTACTTGGAAGACCAGCGTTGCCTAAATCTGGAATTATTTTACTTTAATGTAGGTCTTGGCAAAGAATAGGTTGATGTGATCTGGCCTCAACCTACCTTATTTCCTCTCTAAGCTGATGATTTTCAGCTTTCACTTCATTCCCCTTTCTATACTTTTGAGTGCCAGTTGTATAGGGGGAATATGGCTCAGGAACAGATGCACTTCTTCCTCTAGGTTTGTTCCAGCTTCTTCCCCCACCCTTCCTCTCTCTGGCATGCTCAGGGAACTGTCGGTCCCATGCTGCCTTGTCCCCTGACTTCCAGTCAGGAAGGACTGATAGAAGAACCACAGACCAGAGAGGAGATAAGCAAGCATAACCTTCACTCTCCTACTTAGGGACCTCTGTGCCTCCTTCACGGCTCCAACTCTCCCCCTTCATGGTCCAAAGTCATACTAGACAGCTTCACTCTGGTAGTAGTTCTAGTTAATCCCTGATTCTAAGTTCTGGCACTGTCACATCCTGTTACCTCCCCTTGTCCCTCTAGCTCCAGAGGTTACTTGTTTTTGTCAACATCTTGACTGCTCCCATTTCTCCTGTGTGGCTTCCCAGCACTTCCTTCTCACCATAACCAATTATTCTACCATTATAAGTTTGGGGCAGACTTGGGTTTTTTATCTGCATTCTCTGCTGGCACAAAGTAGAGCTGAGCTGTAAAGTCTGACCCTTCTTGGTGTTTAGGGAGAGTTACCTAGGCTGTTAAGTCACCCATGTTACATGGCTGGAGTCATTTGCAGCTTCTGGTAGGGCAGCAAGAATGTTGATTTGCACACTCAGTTAGGTGTTACATGTATTCATAAAGAAATGGAGGCTGACCACAGCTGGGCTTGCAGTTATTCTTTGCCTCAGCCCTTAGACTTTCTTCCCCACCTTCCACCAAGAACTGGATATGTGTTGAATGGAGTGCTATTTTCTTCCTCCTTGCACCAGTGGGAGAAAGTGCAGAGAGAAGAATATGGAAGATGAAGCCAACTATCAAAACGTGCAGGAGTGAGACCTCTCCATTTCCATTACCTTTGCTCCACATTGTAGACACACAAGGCAAGGGTATGTCCATCAGATTCTGCCTAGTGCTGGGTAAGAGGTGGCTAATGGGTTTATGGGTAATGAGGAAACCCCAAGGAGAAATGGTAAGGTATTTCTTCTATTGAAGATACAATTTCTCTCTCTCTCTCTCTTTCTCTCAGTCCATCTTCATTTTAATTGCTCTGTAGTTTAATTCATTCTCTAATTAGTGCACACAATGCATATGTTATTTTTTAAAATTTTTCTAAAGAGCTATCATTGAATCAAAAATGCATCTTATAGTTGATGTCATTTAGGATCAAGGATATGTTTCCTTGTATTGTCTTCAAGGCAGACAGGCCACCCCTTAGGAAGAGAGTGACAGTCTCACTTGTCCTTTGACTGACACAGTCTTCTCCCATCAAGATGAATACTAAATAGAGGGAGCAACTGTACCTTGTTTTGTTAGGCTGTGGAATGTCTGGAAAAGTAAGTTGTCTTGCTGTGTCCCAGGGAGCAAAGTCACATACCTCTAGAAGGTACTGGAGAGCTTGTAGGGCAGGATCCTCTAGGTCTTCCTCAGGACAATGTATTTTAGAGTCAGTCTTAGCTGAGGTTTGGTTCTTGAGAATCTGATTACAGCTATGCATATAAACACAGGCATGTTCCCTGTGTATAAGCACTTTTAAGGATGTCACCAAACATGAACATTTCTTCTTACCTAGGGATTCTGGAAAAACAATGTTACTCACTTTAAAGTTTTCAGGCTACAGCTCTGAAGTAGAGGAATAACTTCAGACAGTGATACTCACTTGACCCTCATTTGTATCTGTGCAGGAAACCCGATGGATGGCCTGACTCAATGTTGGAGGGGGAATGGAGTGTGAAAAGCAAAGTGTTTGGGCATTTACAAGGCTGAAATAACTAAGTTCTTCCCAGGTACTGTCATGAAAAACATCATGACCTTAAGCATAACATTCAACACATTTGAATTCCAGTATTGTTTTCAAGGCTCATTCCATGACTGAATTTCAGTAGGAATTTATTTTACAGCTACTAGTGAAGAGAAAAGAGAGAGAGAGAGAGAGAGAGAGAGAGAGAGAGAAAGAGAGAGGGAGAGAAGAGAGAAAGGGAGTGTGCTTCTCTCTCTCTCTCTCTCTCTCTCTACCACTGGACACTCTCCCATGAGTTTGGCATCCATCTGGGGAAAAAACAGATGAGACTCTTGCCTTCATGGGTTTACCTTTCAGGAGGGGTGGGGGTGATGGGGTAAGTAAGGAGTGGGAGAAAAGGAGCAAGAGAAAAAAAAATATATGTAATAAGTAAGTAAATGCTATAGTAATATTGCATCAGAGATATAATATTATCTAAATTCTTACTCTAAAGGGCCAGTGAATAAATATTTTAGCTGTTTTGGGCCTTACAATCCCTGTCTGTGCAACTCTGCCTTGTAGAAAATGGAGCCATAGATGACCATAAACAAATTGGGGTGGCCATGCTGGCCCCCAGGTTTTGCTTGGCCAACCTCTGTACTTGAAAATAAACATGTGATTAGAGCAGTCTTTTTCAAACTATCTGTGCTTCCTCCCAAAAGAACATTTACAGACTATAATAATTTTGTAAGATACAATAATGTGAGTTACATACAAAATACACATCCAGTGATTTTTTTCATTAGATTCAACAGATGTGATTCAAGTTGGTCGAGTTACCGTGCAAAGGCAGCTCCGTGCACCTTGTTTTCTTCTCTCCCACTTTCATCTCTCTCTCCTTCCCTCTCTTCTTTCCCTTTCCCCTTCCTTTTTCTTTCTCCTTACTCTTCATCTTTCCTTTATTGGGTCAGAGCTTTTGGCTTTCCACATGGCCAGGAAGAAGCTGACGACTTGTGGACCTTGCACAGCAAGGCAGCGTGGCTGAGAGGCTGGTTATTCAGATGAGATGGCACCAATAAACAGGTCCATTGAGGATGATGAGACTCTACATTGTTGGAGAAAGAAATTATATGTATGGAAAGAGGGATGGTTGAAAATAAACCCTATGTTGTTGTATTGAAATTGGAGGTTTTGTGAACTGATAGTCTTTAATATGTAGATATATATCAAATAGATTATATTTAATATGTTTATTATTAACAAAGTGGATGTAGAGACTTAAAAAAGTATGTATGAATACATATAGACAGTCTTTGTGTATGAAACTCTGCCTTAACAGAACATCCTGGATGTCCCTTGTGTTTATTACCTGCAAGCAATTTAAACTATTATATGGTATTAAATACGGTATCTTTCTTATTACGTTCTTTAGAAGGCAGCTTTGCATTATGCAGGACACCTGTCCATATGAAAGTTCATAAATGCTTTTAACAGGTCTTCAAGCAACTCTAAGCACACAGCTGGCCAAAGAGCCTCCGGTGGAAGGGGACAGCTGTTTGGCTGACAGAATTGGAACCAGCACAGGACATGTGCAGCAACTGTAAACAGAAATGAATTTTCCTTAACCTTTATGAGTCAAATATTTATTTTTGGAGTATTAACAAAATCAAAAGAATTACTGTGTCCTTTTAATTTTAAGTCAAAACACACTGACATGCACCTTTTAAGACATTTTATTTAATGCATAACTTTAAATTGAAGCAGACACAAATTCAGAAATACTGGGATTTTTTGCCCATATATACAGCATTGAAGCAACATTTTTAAAAAAATTGTTAATGCTCTATAAAAGAGGTAATGAAATCCTTCTTTCCATAAACTGTCCATCAGATATTAACGATCGCATTAAAAACTCCTGAGTATGCTATGGATAGAAACCTCTTGGTGTGTGGGACGTGCACATGTGTGGTATGTGTGTGTGGTGATGTGAGTGAAGTCTTCCCTCGGCCATCCGCCCTCCTCCCTCCCCCGACACACACATCTTCTCATAGGCGCAGGCACTGGGGTGGAGGGTACAGGAGTTTCTGTTTTAAAGTGGAAGAAACTGACATGGGAAAAGAATGCTCTCTGGGGTAGAGATTAGGTGAAACTTTGCAAAGAAACACTTCTGCATGTGGATTTCAGTGAAAGAAAGAAGGAGGAGAAAGAGAACAAAAGTATTGCTCTGTTGTCTTAGACACCACTTACCGTTCTCTTTCTCTCTCTATCTTTGTGATTGTGAATTGTGGAGAAATTTGGGTAAAAGTGACTTCACTTCTAAAACAACCAGGATAAGCCAAGTAATTTGTGGGCCATGAGCAAAATGAAAATTCAGGGCCCACCTGACCTGTGGTGGCGCAGTAGAGAAAGCATTAACCTGGAACGTTGAGGTCACCAATTCAAAACCCAGTCAAGGTACATGTGAAAAGGAAATGCTGCAGGTTGATGCTTCCCTCCCCCACTTTTGTCTCTCTTTTCTCTTTAAAATCAGTAAATAAAATATTAAAAATAAAGAAAGAGCCTGACCAGGCGGTGGCGCAATGAATACAGCATTGGACTGGGATGCGGAAAGTTCAGGTTCAAGCCCCCGAGCTCACCAGCTTGAGCGCGGGCCCATCTGGCTTGAGCAAAAGCTTGTCAGCTTGGACCCAAGGTCACTGGCTCCAGCAAGGGCTTGCTCAGTCAGCTGAAGGCTCGTGGTCAAGGCACATGTGAGAAAACAATCAATGAACAACTAAGGTGTTGCAACAGCAACGAAAAACTAATGATTGATGCTTCTCACCTCTCTCCGCTCCTGTCTGTCTGTCCCTATCTATCTCTCTCTCTGACTCTCTCTCTGTCCCTGTAAAAAAATAAATTAAATAAATAAATAAATAAATAAATAAATAAATAAATAAATAAAAGAAAAGAAAATTCAGGACCCTTGTTTTAAATGGTTAAGAGGTACAAGATGGGGACATCAGAATTGAAACAAACTTGGAGCCCTTTGTGGCTTCCCTGGTCTCTATGAAAAGGGCTTGAACACATCTAAGTGTTCTAAATTGTAAACCTCAAAAGCAGAGAATAAATTAGAAAGATCAATATTTCCAGACTAAATAATGGTCAATGACTGAGTCACTTCTTAGTATAAGTTTTAATTTGAACCTGTAGCCAAGTTCAGTGGAAGTATTATTTTTAAACCAGTAATTGGAGGTAAGTCTTCACAATTTGAATTAAAGTATTATGTTGTAAGAAGTTTTCAGAACCTTAACAAATTAAATAGCTTGACAAATATAAACAGTATCTAAAAATTTCAGAGCTATGAGGTCTTTAGGAGCCATCTATATTTGACATCCTAGTGCAGGTTAAGGAAGTCAGACCCATGACAGTGAAGTGAGCTTGAATGGAGTTTGAATCTGCCACTGTGACCCAATCAATACAATTGGCTCCTTTTACCGTATTAAATCCATATCCATATTTTTCTCTCATGAGATAGGTACATGAGTCCATAAAAAAATAAATTAATCAGCTGACTGGATTGACAAACTTGATTGACAGGTGACCTGATGGGTGTGTAAATTCAGTTGGTCTGGCAGTATTATGAATTTGAACCTTAGCTTTTCCAGGCTAGCTGTTTCCCTGTTCAGGCTGCATGTGGCCAAGTGAAGTGCTGGTGAGTATGTGGAAACACATAAAGTCCTGCATGTCATTAGTGAGAGTGTAACTAATTTTCTAGAGTCTAGTTACAACTCTTCAACTGAGCAATTCCACTTCCAAATATTTATCCCAGATAAAATCTTATATACGTGTTCCAGGAGACATTTTTTAAATGGTCATAATATTATTCTTTGTAAAAATCCCAAACTGGACTGACAAATCCAAATATGTACAGGGAACAAATAAATACATTTGATATATTCATACCCTTGAGTGACACACAGTAGTGAGAAATAAATCGATGATAGCTATATGCATTGATGTTGATGAGTTTTAAAACATAATGTTGGGTAAAGAAGGTTACAGAAAAATGCAAACAGCATGATGTTATTTGTATAAAGTATATGCAAAACTAAACAGTGTTTCTTAAAGATTATATATATATATATACATACATATATATATATATATATATATATATAAAGAATATAAAAAAATAAAATAATAAACATGAAATCCATGATAGTGGTTATTCTAGGAAGAGATGAAACATGGTGAGGGAGCACTCAAGAACATCTGGTGAGGGGTCAGGTTGTATTTTTTAAGCTGTTACTGATGTGATTATTTACTATTAAGCTGCTGACTTCATTATTCTTCATGCCTTACTATCTATCGTTTTTAAAAATTGATTCTAGAGAGAGAGGGAGAGAGAGAGAGTAAGAGAGAGAGAGACATCAACTTGTTCTTCCACTTATTAATGCACTTATTGGTTGATTTTTGTATGTGCCCTGACCATGAATCAAACCTGCAACCTTGGTTATCGGGACATTGCTTGAGCCAGCTGAGATACCTACCTGGCCAGGGTTTATCTATCATCTATCTATCTATCATCTATCTATCTATCTATCTATCTATCTATCTATCTATCTATCTATCATCTATCTATATCTATCTATCTATCATCATTTATCTATCATCATATATTCCTTTTTCAGTAGTACATATTTTATAAAAAGTATGAAAAAAAATAACTGTGGAGCACATTGACTCAAGATGGCATGTAAACTTTTATTTTGAGCTGCCTCTCTCAAAAGTTCAAGCTTTTCAGGACATATTTTAAATAATCATAAACAAAGTACAATAAGAACACAATATTAAGCTTGTCATCATAGCAGTTCCTTATCTTATGTAATGATATCATTTAGAAATTTTGTTTGGCTGTATTTAACCAAAAGTTTCATAGTGGTTTATATAAGATAGAGGTTTGTGTTTTTCTCACCTAACAGGAATGTAAGCAATTGATGTTACTGCGAACTCATGCTCATTCTATATTTCCATTCTGCCATCTATAGTGTAGGACTTTTCACCATGCCCACAAAGTGGTTGCTGCCATTAAAGCCATTACATCCATGTTCCCAGCTCAAAGAAAAGATCAGGCCATGGAAAAAAGGAACATTGAAGTTAGATTTGTTCACTTTTAATGAGCTATACCAGAAGTTTTACCCAATGACCTGTGCTTTTATTTTATTGGCCAGAAATGTGTCCTGTGGCCATGATGAGCTGCAAGGGAAAATGGGAAATGTAGCCAGTTAGTCAGTTGTCCTTAAAAAAATTGAGGTGCTCTTAGTAAGAGATAGGAGAATGGATAATAGGTAGGCAATTAGTAATTTCTACCATGCTAATTTATTGTTTCAGAATAAAATAGCTAAAATATAGTCATAATTCTAAAATTTAAAAACATTATTAAGGCTGTTATTGATAAATAGTTGTCATTGATTCTGCCCAGTTAATAAGGTAGAGAAATCATTCACTTTGCTTTAAGTCTGTGAAATTTATTTTTAATTCTTTTGTTACCAGAACACTAATTTGACTATATTTAATTTGACTTATGTTTAAATATATTTGAATTATATTATATATCAAAATGTATCTGAACTACATTAATTTGATGATTTATTTATTATTGATCTATTAAATCCTACATATCCAGAATCAAAATGATCAGAAAGGTTAAATATTCACTCAAAAATATATTACTATTATTTTAGTTTTCTCTTTTTTTAACATATACATTTATTTTACTCAATTTAAAAAATGTCATTAGTTTATTTATAGTTAGTATATAGTTTTAGTAAATTAGAATAATTCTTTAGACTAAATTATAGTGCCAATGTTAGCACTATGTTCATCATTGATATAATACTTTTGATATGAGAAATCCCAATTATTTCTTTCAATAGTTGAATCCACTAATATGCTTTCTGATATATTTGAAAATATTTAATAAGATATTCAGAAAGCAATTTATTATGTTTTTGTGAATATAAAAATATTACTTTTTGAATCAGGAAAAAATGCGATTACTGTAATCTTCTGTATTACTTCACAAAAGTTGGCAATGAAAAATTCTTTGAACATGGCTGAGAATTCAACTGCAAGATAAACAAAGATATAACACATACCACCCCCACCTACCTACCCCCAACCACTGAAAATGGATTCTTTCAGACAGGAGCAGACCATTGTCTATCACAATTACTTCAGCTTATTGTGTAAACTTTCCACTGTGTAGACAAAATAACCGACCAGCTTCTCAGATCTGTCCAAGTTAAGCCATGAGTCACCACTCCCTGTGCCCCTTCAACTTCCATCAAGACACCACACAAGGGGACTGCCTTTGAATAGAACCTTTCAAACAGTCTGCCTCTAAATTTAGGTAAACAATAGATACTAGCTCTGATATTCAGTAAAGCAGGTAGGCCCAGAGACTCTTTCAGAGGGCTCTTTATTGTATCTGTGCTGGGTACTTCACCCTGCTCGCACCACTACCCTGTGCCAGCCTGAGGGGGAGTTCAGAGCTGGGGAATCACACAGGGCTCCCTAGCAGTCCATGCTAATGGTTGCAACAGTTGTGAACAGAACCATTTTTATGGCATCTTTATCTTTCTTTATAAAACTATTGATGCATTTCTCCAGCTTGATATACTCTCAGAGTTCTGAAAACTGAGGGTCAAGTTATATTTTGCTTGCATCTCAATTAGTGCTTAAAGAAACAAAAAACAAACTAAAAACACCTAGACTCACATCTATTGGTATTTGAGGCAGTCAAAAAATTTTTTGAGAGCTCTACCTTATTTGAAATAATTAACAATAAAAGTCTTATGATGTACTATTGCTTTCTGCTACAAAAATCTGTTTCACATAGATATCGCATCTCTGCGAGAAAAGCAGGGCAGAGGTCGGGTCACCTTCTCATGAACTCATTACCTATGCAGACTCCCCAGACCTTGGCACTCGGAAAAGATCATTTCTGCCCCACATTTTTTCTTGTACGAATCAGTATTAAAATAAGAAAAAAATGTCTCTCATAAACTTGTACATGGTCATAATACATAATACTAACACTCATTGAATATAAGTTGCCTTTCTTTTGTGGATGTAGGAACAGAGTTAGAGGTGGTCCAAATTCTGGTCAGGTGCTATGTCTTCCAGAGGGACAGGATTCACTTTGGATTGGGGAGTGGTAAGTTATAATGTAAGGCCTTCCTTTGGCTGTTTAGCCATTGACTATTTTATAAAACCTGGATATTTTTCAAGAGCAGGGCCTCCTGAATGAAGGATGACTGACACCACTCTTATTTAACTATAAATGGTTACTGTGGGTCAGTTGAACTTTCCAGATAGGAGTTGTCTCCATGCCTAGTTTTGATCTCTGGGTCAATGTTATCACAGTGCTCAAGAGACTGGAGAAGTATAGGATGAACACGTTTGTACTTTGAGAAGGTTTTTGGTGGAGGTAGTACTATGTCACTCCCCTCCCTGTCCCACTAAATAATCTGTGTTCTTAGTAGTGAATAAGGAAGAGAAAGAATGCAAGTGGGTGTTTTCCAAAAGACTTTTTTAGTAAATGTTCATTAGCAGCAAGCGATTGGATCTCTGTGACAGCTGAGTAATAGCTAGGACAATCACCTTTCATGTTATGGATGTTCCTCTTAGTCTACGGATCCAATAGGTCACCATGATGTAGCTCATCTCTCTATGAGGCCCCAGTATCCATCTACAAAGTCAAGGGTTCCTGCTTCCTCCCTTATGCCACAGATGAGGTTGTGTGAATTCTTTTCCTTCCCTCTTGCAAAGAGAATTTTTTATTGCATTCACACAATCAAATGTGTTCACAATTATACCCATTTCCTTTCTTCATCTTGTCTGGTGCATTGAGTATGTGGAAGAAGTCAGGACTATTGGGCTTCATTGATCAGTTATTAAACTTTATTGAAGTCTACTCTGCACATTTTCATGGATGATCTAATTGCATCCTCAGATGCCACTTAAAAAAATGAGGGTGGTATTTTTCTTTTCTCTGTTTGGCTTTAAAGACCCTAAGGCCTCCTATTTCTTTTCAGGCAAAAATGCAACATACAAAACCATTACCATCTTTGAGTAGTTACTATATGCCAGACACTATTCTGCACGACCATCCTTTGAGGTTTATTTGATGATACTCGTTTTACAGATGAGGAACATACAGGGTAATTCAGCTAAATAGTATACCTGGGATTTGGACGAAGGTCCTTCTGGCTTTCCCTCTAGGATAAACTGAATCTTCTGACTGAGGACAGGGGCTCATGGGAAGGGATTCATGTGTCTATCCAATAAGCCCACCTGTTCACCTTGGGACATCTGGCCAAACTTCCCTGGAGCTTTGTCAGCCACATGGAAAGGTTATTAAATGAATTTCCAGCATAACCCTAAAGGAGAAAATAAGCAATCCAAGATAATAGCCCAAGAAACACCACACACTTTTTGGTGCCTACACACTGAGCACAGTGAGGAAAGACAAGAGCGCTTTTGTCAGTTATGCCCTCTTCACGCTAGCAGCTGTCTGGGGACACCTTCTTTCTGGGGCTCAGGTCACCTGTAGAGCCACTGCGAGCAAGTCTAAACCAGATGCTTTAGGAAACTCACAACACAGTCCAGGTCTTCTATATCTAACGTTTATTATTTTGCTAATCAGAAAATAAAAGCAAGGAAAACATTTTGGAAGAAAGGAAGGTCTCAGAGAGAAGCTTTTCATTCTTTCAGTGGGATCACAGCCAGGATCACAGATCACTACCCTCCCTCCCCCAGAAGAAATGGGCTAGACCTATAGCACCCTTCTGCACTATAGTTGTGTGCTTTCCTTCACTTCTGGGGAAACTGAGGCTCCTGCACAGTGTCTAGGAGATCTTGAGTGCAACGTGGAGAATCTTTGAGACTTAAGAAGGCTTCTGTCTAAAAGTCATTTATCCCTGGTATGTGCTGGGATTGCAACCTCCCCAGGCAGATATGTGCTTTTGGCATCTCTGTGAGAACTGCCACAGCAGACTCAAGTAGTAGCTAAAGTGAGTTACTCTCTGGTTCTCACACAGAAATACAGACACGCAAGTCTGCAGCATGATTGGGTCATTGATATATAGAAATACGAGAGAGAGAGAGAGAGAGAGAGAGAGAGAGAGAGAGAGAGAGAGAGAGATCCGATATTTAAAAACGGAAGTTCCGAGAGGACAGGGATGTATCTGTCTGTTCAGCCCTTCAGCTCCTCCAAAAGTGACTGACATACGGAAGGTGGAAGGTGCTTGATACTTATTTGTTAATTAAAGAAGGAATGGCAAAAATAACAAAAGCATGTTTTGATTAACCTCTAAATAAGGGACTCTTAGGACAAAAATTACAAATCATAGTAAGATGACACAACTTTTTAAAACATATTTACTGCTCTGAATCCTGGAACTTTAAAAGGATAGAAATTTGGATCTAAAATGTTCAGTTGCCTGGCCTGTGGTAGCACAAAGGATCAAGTGTCAACCTAGAACGCTAAGGTCGCTAGTTTGAGGCCCAGGCTTGCCCAGTCAAGACATACACAAGAAGAAACTACTATAAGTTGATGCTTTCCTCCCCTCCCCTCCCCCTCCATCTCTCTAACATCAATAAATAAAATATTAAAGAAAAGATGTTCAGTTAATTGCTCCTATGCTGTCCTCACTTCAGTCACAGAACACTATTCTATTAGGACCCAAGATCTGGGTAAGTTCTGCTCCAAAATGCAGACTTTTTACATTTTAGACATGGCTATTTTTATCTTTTCATAACCTAGTCTCAGTAAGTAACACTCAACCCTACATAATGTATTAAGCAAAGATTTATCCCTTATTACCACTTCTTAGGAAAAATAAGCTAAATTTCTGTTGCAGCTTTTAGAGAATTAGCAAGGTGGACCTAGGTGCTTTAATTTCTACCTACATTTATTTGAAAACCAAAAGCATATCATGTGCCAGGCCACAAGAGGACAGCAGTGGTTTGAGATCTAGGTTGCTGCTACCTATTCTGTTTGGATTAGAATTACTGTGTTACCTGCTTGATTTAAAGACTGTTTTGTCATCTTGTTCTAAAGTTCTAATCTGAAGAGATCCACATTTATTTGAATGTATTGAAAAAAATCCCAGAATGATTTCTGCATTGCCAAGCTGAAACTGCTGTTTTCCAGAATACTCTGATATCCTCAAATTTTCTGTTACCACAAGTCTCACTGAGAAAATATGAGAAATAATTGACTTAAAAGGCAAAACAGAAACAAGTCCTATGGTGTCATGTGGCTTACATGACTCGAACTGGGGTAATATTTAAGGTCTTTAACTGAATATGCTCAATACCACAGAATTGTTATCACCGTATTTTCTGTTACAATAGTCTTTTTAGTCAATGACCCAAATAAACTCTATTACTTTTATAACATTTTTTGTTCACTAACTAAATATTTTACTCCAAAAAGCCAACACTTACTATGTGTTGGGAATACATAATATGTACTAAGAATACAAATACAGTCAGTTTTCAAATATGGCTGGAGTTTTTCTTGGTTTGGTACAGACAGAAGACAGACATGTGAACTAATAAATTACAAGTCAATGTGATGATTTGTAATGCAGGCTATGCAAAAGCCTGGGGCTGGGAAAATTACTGCATGGGGGCAGGGACAGACAGCCCCAGTGAGAAAGACTGCTAAGACTGAAGTCTAATGGATGGAAGTTTCCTTTGGGAAAACAGTATCAGCTTCCTATTCTCACCCCCAAAAACCTGTTCTCCACTTAAAACAACTAATACTTAGTGAAATTTTATCATGGGTCAGGTGCTATGCTGTTTTGTGTGCATGATCTCATTTGTTCACATAACAAATTTGGGAGAGAAAAGTTAAGATTATCCAGTTTTACAGCTGACAACTAAGGTTCAGAAAAGTAAATGAAAGTGCCCAAAGTTTTACACCTAACCTCACCAGTCAAGACTTGAGATCCTCCATGCTGTTATTTTCTACCTTCTTATTTTTTATTAATTTTAACGGGGTGACATTGATAAATCAGGGTACATATGTTCAGAGAAAACATCTCCAGGTTATTATGACATTTGATTATGTTGCATAGCCATCACCCAAAGTCAAATTGTCTTCTGTCACCTTCTATCTGGTTTTCTTTGTGCCCCTCCCCCTCCTTCCCCTGGTAACCACCACACTCTTGTCCATGTCCCTGAGTCTCATTTTTATGTCCCACCTATGTATGGAATCATACAGTTCTTATTTTTTTCTGATTTACTTATTTCACTCAATATAATGTTATTAAGGTCCATCCATGTTGTTGTAAATGATCCGATGTCATCATTTCTTATGGCTGAGTAGTATTCCATAGTCTATATGTACCACATTTTCTTTATCCAGTCATCTATTGAAGGGCTTTTTGGTTGTTTCCATGTCTTGACCACTGTGAACAATGCTGCAATGAACATCGGACTGTATGTGTCCTTACGTACTAATGGTTCTGAGTTTTGGGGGTAGATACCCAGTAGAGGAATTGCTGGATCATATGGTAGCTCTATTTTTAATTTTTTGAAGTACCACCATACTTTCTTCCATAATGGTTGTACTACTTTACATTCCCACCAACAGTGAATGAGGGTCCCTTTTCCTCCACAGCCTCTCCAACATTTGTTATTACCTGTCTTGTAGATAATAGTTAATCTAACAGGTGTGAGGTGATTTTCTACTTTCTTCTGATTCTTCCCTGTGGGTTTTAATTTTGGACTCCTTGCTCTCTGTTATCTCCTCTGCACCTCTTTCAGGCCCAGAAATTCACTCTACCCTTTGTTTTTTCCAGTTCGGTCAATAGGAGCTTCCTGACAATTCATTGATCTATAGAGGCCACCCCTACTGCAGACATGGAGGGTAGTCCTGAACTGAGTGTCCATTCACCTGCTTTGTTCAAGGCACATGTCTCCAGTTGCAGTGCCTCCCACACCAGTTCTTATCATACCGATTATAAGCTAAGGCAGGGCAGTGTGTCTGACATTTTCACTAAGAATTCATTGTGAATAAATAAAGGAGTGACTAGAAGAACACAAATTCTACTTACTTAAGAACAAGACTTCTATTCCAACTTCTATCCTCCTCAATATCTCTGTGTAGGTGACTTTTGTAGATAACAACCCATAATCTCTCTTTTTAATTTAACTTAATTTACTTATTTTTATTTTATAAATTTTATAATATTATGTTAGTTTTAGTTGTACACCCCAGTGATTAGACATTATATAATGTACTAAGTGATCATTATTATAAATCTTGTAGCCATCTGACACCTTACATAGTTATTAGAATATTATTGCTTATAACCCTTATGCTGTACTTTACATTTCCATTACTACCCCACAATAAGCAATTAATACATTTTTAAAATTTATTGATTGATTTTAGAAAGAGGGAGAGAGAGAGAGAGAAACATCAATTTATTGTTTCATTTATTCATGCATTCATTGGTTTATTCTTTTTTTTTTTAAGTGAGAAGAGGGGAGATAGTGACACAGACTTCCACATACACCCCAAATGAAATCCACCTGGCAACCCCGTTTTGGACTGATGCTCAATACAGTCAAGCTATCTCTAATGCCTGAGGCCAACATTCAAACCAACCTAGCTATTCGAGGCTGATGCTCACCAATCAAGCCATTGGCTGTGGGAGGAAAAGAGGGAAAAAAAGGGTGAGAAGCTGATGGTCACTTCTCTTGTGTGCTCTGATGGAGAATCAACCCAGGACATCCATACACTGGGCCAATGCTTTATCCACTGAGTCACCTGGCCAGGGCCATTGATTCTTATATGTGCCCTGACTGGGGACTGAACCTGCCACCATGGCATATCAGAAAAATGCTCAAACCAACTGAGTTATGCAAATAGGGCAAATCTGTACTTCTTAATTCCTTCACCTTTTGCTCTTAACCCCCTAATCCCCTTCCCATTGGACAATTTTCAAAATGTTCTCTGTATCTGAGTCTGTTTCTGTTCTGCTTATTTTCTTTTTTAGATTCAATTGTTGATATATGTGTATTTCTTGCCATTTTATTTTTCACATTTTTAATTTATTTTTTGTCTTAAAGAAGACCCTTTAACATTTCATGTAATACTGGTCTGGTAATAATAAACTCCTTTAGTTTTTTCTTGTCATGAAGTTTTTTATATGTCCTTTGAATCTGAATGATAGCTTTGTTGAGTAGAGTAATCTAGTTGTAGGTCCTTGTTTTTCATCACTTTGATTATTTTGTGCCAATTTGTTCTGCCCTGAAATGTTTCTGTTGAGAAATCAACTGACAGTCTTACAGGAGCTCCCGTGTAGGTAAATAACTGCTTTTCCTATGCTGCTTTAAAGACTCTTTGTCTTTAACCTTTTGCATTTTAATTATGATGTGTCTTGGTTTGTACCCCCTTGGGTTCATCTTGTTTGGGAATCTCTGTGCTTTCTGGACATGTATATCTATTTCCTTCATTGGGTTAGAAAAATTTTGTCATATTTTTTTCAAACAGGTTTTCAATTTCTAGGCTTTCTTTTTTCTCCTTCTGGCACCCCATGATGAATCTTGGAACACATAAAGTTGTCCCAGAGAATTCTTACATTATCATCAATTTTTTGGATTCTTTTTTCTTTTTGCTGTTCTGATTGGGTGTTTTTTGCTTCCTTGTATTCCACATTGCTGATTTGATTCTCAACTTCTTCACTCTACTCTTGATTCCCTGTAAATTATTCTTCATTTAAGTTAGTGTATCTCTCATTTTTTACTGGTTCTTTTTTATGGTTTCCATGTCCTTTTTTTTAAATTTCTTTTTATTTATTTATTTTAGAGAGGAGACACAGAGTTAGAGAGAGAGAAAGAAAGAGAGAAAGGGGGGAGGAGCTGGAAGTATCAACTCCCATATGTGCCTTGACCAGACCAGTGCAGGGTTTTGAACTGGCGACTTCAGTGTTCCCAGGTTGACGCTTTATCTACTGCACCACCACAGGTCAGGCTCCATGTCCTTTTTTAATGCTTACTTTTTGTTAAAGTTCTCACTAAGTCTATTGAGCATTCTTGTAATTAGTGATTTGAATTCTGTATCTAGTAGATTCATTGTCTCCATTTTGTTTAGTTCATGATATGGAGATTTCTCCTGTTCTTTCATTTGGTACATGTTTCTTTGTTGTCTCCTTTTGGCAGCTTTCCTGTGTTTGTTTACTTCCCTTCTATGTCTCCAGGCTTGGTAGAGTACCCTGATACAGTAGGTGCTTTGAAGGGTCCAGTGGCACAGCCTGCTCAGTCACTCAAGCTGGATACTTGAGGTGTATCCCTCCACCATGTGGATTGTGTACACTCTCCTTTATTGCTGTTGCCATGCCAATGGGAGGGATTTGCCCCCAGACTGATCAGCTGCAAGGACTGGCTGTGATCACTGACCACCAACCTCTGGCCACAATGTAAAAACAACAAGAATTATGTGTGGCAGAAGCCAAGGGAAGAGCAAGTTTAATGAAGAAGGTTTTTTAACAGCATAGAAAGGTCACAATAGTGAGGAATTAATTTACTAATTTAGAATTTAAAAATTAAGGTAAAATTTTAAAAAATTATTGATTGATTGATTTTAGAGAGGAAGGGAGGTAGGGAGAGAGAGAAACATCAATCTGATGTTCCACTTATTTATGCACTTATTGGTTAATTCCTGTATGTGCCCTAATGAGGGATTGAACCCGCAGCCTTGGTCTATTAGGATGGCACTCTAATCAACTGAGCTATTCAGCCATGGTAGGGCAGAATATTTTGGAATATGGTAGATTATGAGAAATGATATGCTTTTGTAGGACTGTTAGATGGGCTTGTTGGGAAAGCTAAGAGATAGACTCAAGAAAATGAGGTGGTGAGAAGACACAAAATCAAATTTGCCAACCTCAAAAAGGCTGCCTCCTTCCAGGACCCTCTCAGACTGTGGGCATATGAAAAGATTAGTCATAGGCTTGATGATGCAGGTTAAAAAATTATGTATTTTAAAAAGTTTCTTTGTCATGAAATTTTACAGTGTCTTTTAGACCCAAAGGCTAAAAAAGAAAAATTAACTGCCTTCCCAATTTCTAATTAAAAACTTTACCTGTTCACTTTCCTCAGGCTATATTTAAATGTTTCTAGACAGTGTGTTGCTGTAAGATTCATTATTTGTGGTTTAAGTCAGTGTGAAAGGAGAGAGCACCTGTGATTAAATGTGTACCAAGTTGTTTTCTTTTCTTTCTTTTTTTTGTGGCAGAGACAGAAAGAGTCAGAGAGAGGGACAGATAGGGACAGACAGACAGGAAGGGAGAGATATGAGAAATATCAATTCTTCAGTGCAGTTCCTTAGTTGTCCATTGATTGACTTCTCATATGTGCTTTGACTAGGGGGCTACAGCAGACCGAGTGACTGCTTGCTCGAGCCAGCGACCTTGGGCTCAACCTGGTGAGCCTTACTCAAACCTGATGAGCCCGTGCTCAAGCTGGTGACCTCGGGGTCTTGAACCTGGGTTCTCCACACGTCAGTCTGACACTCTATCCACCACGCCACCACCTGGCCAGACCGAAGTTTTATTATATGCATATCATTTTTATTATATGACTGAAGTGTAATTCAATCATTTACCTGGCATGACTAGAATTTACAGATCTTTCTCTCCCTCAACCTTTGTGTGTATGTGTGTGTGCATGTGTTTGCACATGTACATGTGTGTGTTCCCTTTAATGATTCATTCAAGACAAATGGTCAGCTGAGCCAGGAAGAGATACGTTGATCATTGGGGCTTTTTAGAAAGAGAAACTAGGTACACTGAAAGTTCTTTTTCAGAAGAGGAATTAGAAATGGGCATGAAGTTGAGTCCCCATCTCAGATAGAGGATAAGGTCCTGGTTTGGAAAATCAGAATGTTTTCTTGAATGCAGTAAGAAATTCAAGTAGACCAGTTCCCTGCAAAAGAAGGTAACACTCAAAATGCTGGAAGGGATAAAATCTGGAAGCGGAGAATTCAAATTGATCTTTTAAGCATAACAATTAGAAAGTGAAGAGTGTTTTGGAGCTCCAATACCCTTTTGTTTAAAAATTATTGATTTGCTTAAAATCAGAAGATTTTGACCCTGATTTTTTTTTTGACCCTGATTTTTATGTATTTTGTTTTCTTTCTTCCATATCCTACCTTTTATTACCTATTATTTATAAAATGCTAGAATAATTCAGACTAAAAGAAAATATTTAGGTTCATGAGTGGATGCAGGGTAAGTATGTATGTAGGTGTCTTGAGGTAAGCTGAAAAATCAGCAGAAATATATATTTGGGTTTGCTGATTCATCACCCCTTCTACTTGTAGGTTTCTTCCAAGAGCTTTTTTTTTTCTCTCTGAAGAGCATTTTCTTACATTATATATATATATATATATATATATATATATATATATATATATATATATATATATATATATATATATATTTGTAAAACAAAAAAGAATATATAAAACAAATATATATATTTGTAAAACAAAAAATATATATATATGTTTGTAAAACAAAATAAAACTATACATTCTATATTGTGAATTTGTAAAACAAAATAAAACTAAACATTCGATATTGTGCAATAGTTCTTGCAGTATTGACATTTATATAGAGACCCAGAAGAACAAAAACTTCTGCCTTCAGCTTTCCTAACTCTCAGGACCATTCCCAGGGATCTGTAGGGAAAGGAATTCTTAATACTGGAGTCCTTTAGAAATCACAATGTGTTATTCTGACAATTTTTATGCTTCATAAAATAGTGAAAACAATTGGTAAGATCAGAAATGGGTCTATGTCCTACTAGAATTCCTTCACCAACTTGCCACATTTTAATAGACCTCTCTTCTGTTTTTGAGTGGATGGTCATATTGAGTTATTTTGCAAGAACAAAGACAGAAATAATTAGTATGTATAAATAATCCTTAAATTTTTTCTAAATAAGGCAATGCTAGAAATAGTTTACAATCATAACAGGATTAAGATACTGAACATATAAACTTATTTGTAGATAAGAATAATTTGGTAAATGTTGAGCAACTTTTCTTGAACACTTTCTGTAACACATTTTTGTAATTTAATGGGCAGAATATTATTATGTGGTTATAGAATTATTTTCAGGGCCTCTGGCTGGACTTTTTAAAATGCATGATCATGAAGCAAAATTTCACTATGATGAAAGTATTTAAATGTTGCTTTAAAGGCACAAATCCCAATGGAAAATTTCCAGATATTTAATAATTGTTTCCAGTTCTAATTTTCCTCATGGAAAGGTCACAGAAAAACAGATATTTTAAGCTATTTAGAGAGTCTGTTAAAGTGGATGCTTAGTTAAAAAAACAAAACAGTAAACAGAGGTATTTAAAGATAGAATTACAGAAATTTCAAGTATTTGAAAGGGAATTCTACCAATGTTCTATGGCCCAGATTGATGTTACAGATGAATATGAGCTCCTATTAATTTTTACCTTTCCCTTCTTTTTCTAAACCCAAAAGCAACTACCTGAAGTTGGGGTCAGGTTAGGCTGGCTGACTGTGAGTTCCTACCTTGACCAAAGCATGTGAGCTGCTGGCAAGTGCAGACCACAGGAAGTAGAATTCTCCTCAGCTGGGCTAGATGCTTGACGGTATCTCCCTTTGGATATGCTGTTTATGAGGCTAATTGGATCCTTCTCTGATGTCTGAAGCTGGCAACTGGTTATATGGTTGTGTTGGCTCTGGGCTTCTTGGGAGGGAACCTGGTGCAGGCCAATGTAAGATGCTGCCTATGACTTGCTCTCAGCAACCTGTTTGGAGCTACGAGTGGTCCAGTTTGTGGTGGCCTCTGCTGGGCTTAGATGCATATGGGAAGGACCAAGCTGCACACCAAAGACGGTTTTACTAGCACCAGTCCTGAGGGCAGGTTAGCAAAAGTCCCAAGGAAACCAAGATCATCCTCTGGCTGCCTCCTGTTAGGCTCAGTCACTGAAACAGCTTCTGGTTGAGTCCAGAGGATGGGGCTAGTGGCCCCATAGGGAGGTGCCAGTCAGGCTTCAGGTAAGGTGGTAGGTGTGGCTCCCACCCCAGAGTCAGAGGTCTCAGTCTTTCTCAGATTTTCCTCTCATCTCAGCAAGACAAAGCCTCTAAGAGTTGGGAGGGTGGGGCCTCTGGAGCCAGGAGGGTGGTTCTATTGAATCTCCTCATAGGAGAAAGTGCCAATCTGATTCACAGAAAAGTGCAGGAAATGACCCCCACCTCAAAGCCAGACAAGTGAGTCACTGTCAAACCCTGTCTGTCCAAACCTCTACTCCAGCAGCCAAAGCTGCTGACTCTTCAGTAGGGCCTAATCTCTGCAGGGTGGGGCGAGAGATGGTTCCAAGGGTTAGGCAGTTGCTTTTCTCAAGCTGATGCCATAAAGAGGGGAGTGCTTAATTCAAGAAAGATGGATACAGCAGTATTGGAGGATGACTCAGCACAGGGATCCAGGTAGCTGTTCCCGCTGTGTCTCTACACAGAGCTGCAAACCCTAGATTCTCCTCATGTGACTCTATTCTGCTCAGCCATGGCTTCTGCTGAAGCCCAAGGTAAGCAGCTATGAATGAGATTTTGTGTGTTGACCCTTTAAGGCGGTGCCAATGTCTCTGTAGACTCCCATCATTTTCTGGCAGACAGAACCCTTCCTGCTTTTTACAGCCGAATGCTATGTGAGCACCTCTTTTCAGCTCTGGTGCTCTGGACCAGGAAGCTGGCTTAAGGTTTTGGCCCCATCCTTTTCAGGGGGAACACCTTGCAGTTGAGCTATCCCTCCAGAACCTCAGCTGCTGCTCATGAAAGTGAGGACAGTTTTTCCACATCTCTCCCCTTCCTATCCTTCCTTCTCGATGTGACCACTTCTGTGAACCCATGGTTATGATACTTTATTTAATCTCGAATTGGTTATTCAAGATCGTTGTTCTTAAATTTAATTGTAACTTCAGTTTGGTCCTGGGAAGAGGTGAGTATAACACTCACCAACTCCACCACCATTTTGAATTCCTCTACTAAATCTCTTTTTGTGGTGTCTTTAGTTTTGGTGTCAGGGAAATGCTTGATTCTAAAAGTGAGTTTGAGAGTACCCCTTTTTCCTCACTTTTTTTGGGTAGTTTGAGAAGGATCCACATTAGTTTTTCTTTAAATATTTAGTGGAATTTACTGGTATACCTGTCTGGTCCTGGGCTTTTGTTTGTTGGGATTTATTTTTTAAATTACTTTTTTAATTTTATTGCTAGTAACCAGTCTGTTTAGATTCTGTTTCTTTCTGGGTTAGTCTTTGAAGGTATATATGTTTTCAGAAAATTATCTATCTCTTCTAGATTATCAAATAATTAGCATATAATTGTTCAAAATATTTTTTAATGTTCTTCTGTATTTCTGTCATGTTGGTTGTCAGTTGTAATATTTTTTCTCTTATGTCTGGCTTTATTTATTTGTGCCCTCTTTCTTGTTCTTGATGAGTCTGGCTAGAAGCTTGTCAATTTTATTTATCCTTTCAGAGAACTAACTCTTAGTTTTGTTGATCTTTTCTATTGTTTTTCTAGTCTCTAGTTGGTGGTCTAATCATTATTATTTCCTTCCTTCTTACTTTGGGTTTTGTTTATTCTTAATTTTTCCAGCTCTTTTAGGTGTAAAATTTTATTTTTATAGCTATGAACATTCCTTTTTTTCATTCCCTTTTTATTTTATTTTTAATTGGTTTTAATTTATTGTGTATACATAGATTCTAGTGTTGCCCCAAATGCATCCCTCCTGCCCCGTATTCCCCTTAACATCTCCCTTGTCCCCTCCCCACAATGCCCTCCCCCTTCCCTTCAAGATTATCCCATCCTCTCATACCCTTTCCCTCTGTCCTCTTTTCCTCTGGTCCCTTTGATCCCTCCTCTGTCTCAATTCTGTTCCTCAGTTCACATTGTTCATTGGATTCTTCAAATGAGTGAGGTCATATAATATTTTTCTTTCTCTGCCTGGCTTATTTAACATAATAATTTCCAGGTTCATCCATTCATGTCGCAAAAGGTAAGATATCCTTTTTCATGGCCCCATAGTATTCCATTGTATATATGTACCATAGCTTTTTAATCCACTCGTACACTGACTGACACTTGGGCTGTTTTCAGATCTTGGCTATTGTGAGTAATGCTGCCATAAACATGTGGGAGCACTTCTTCTTTTGAATCAGTGTTTTGATGTTCTTCAGATATATTCCTAAAAGTGGGATGGCTGGGTCAAAAGGCAGTTCCATTTTTAATTTTTTGAGAAATCTCCATTCTGTTTTCCACAGTGGCTGCACCAGTCAGCATTCCCACTAGCAGTGCAGGAGGGTTCCCTTTTCTCCACATCCTCACCAGCACTTATTATGTGTTGTATTGTGTTAATGAGCACCATTCTTACTGAGGTAGTTACTCATAGTGGTTTTAATTTGCATTTCTCTAATGATTAATGATGTTGGACATTTTTTCATATACCTATTAGCCATCTGTATGTTCTCTTTGAAGAATTGTCTATTCATTTCTTTTGCCCATCTTTTTATTGGATTGTTTACCTTCCTGGTGTTGAGTTTTACAAGTTCTTTATAAATTTTTGTTATTAACCCCTTATCAGACATATTGTCGAATATGTTCTCCCATTGTGTGGTTTGTCCTTTTATTTTGTTAATGGTGTCTTTAGCTGTGCAAAAACTTTTTAGTTTGATATAGTCCCATTTGTTTATCTTGCCTTTTATTTCAGTTGCCTATGGAGATAAATCGGCAAATATACTGCTGCTACAGATGTCGGAGAGCTTACTGCCTATGTTTTCTTCTAAGACGCTTATGGTTTCATGACTTACATTTAAGTCTTTTATCCATTTTGAGTTTGTTTTTGTGAATGGTATAAGTTGATGGTCTAGTTTCATTTTTTTGCAGGTAGATGTCCAATTTTCCCAACACCATTTGTTAAAGAGGCTGTCTTTACTCCATTGTATGTTCTTTCCTCCTTTGTCAAATATCAGTTGTCCATAAAGCTGTGGGTTTATTTCTGGGTCCTCTGTTTTGTTCCATTGATCTATGTGCCTGTTCTTGTGCCAGTACCAGGCTGTCTTGAGTATAATGGCCTTATATTAAACCTTGATATCTAGAAGAGTGATACCTCCTGCTTTATTTTTTCTTTTTAAGATTGCTGAGGCTATTAGTGTTCTTTTTTGATTCCATATAAATTTTTGGAATAGTGTTCTATATCTTTGAAGTATGTCATTGGTATTTTAATTGGTATTGCATTGAATTTGTATATATCTTTGGGTAATATAGACATTTTAATGATGTTTATTCTTCCTAGCCATGAGCACGGTATATGCTTCCACTTGTTTGTATCTTCCTTGATTTCTTTTACCAATGTTTTATAACTTTCCGAGTACAAGTCCTTAACCTCCTTGGTTAAATTTACTCCTAGATACTTTATTTTTTTGGCTGCAATAGTGAAGGGGATTGTTTTCTTAAGTTCTTTTGCTGACAGTTCATTGTTGGTATATAAAAATGCCTCTTATTTCTGAGTATTAATTTTATATCCTGCCACCTTGCTGAATTCATTTATAAGGTCAGTAGTTTTTTGACTGAGACTTTAGGGTTTTCAATATACACTATCATATCATCTGCCAATAGTGACAGTTTTACTTCTTCTTTTCCAATTTGGATGCCTTTTATTTCTTCTTCTTGTCTGATTGCTGTAACTAGGACTTCCAGAACTATGTTGAATAAGAGTGGTGAAAGGGGGCATCCCTGCCTGGTTCCTGATCTTAAGGGGATTGCTTTTAATTTTTGTCCATTTAGTATGATGTTTGCTGTGGGTTTGTCGTAGATGGCCTTTATCATGTTAAGGAATGATCCCTGTATTCCCACTTTACTAAGAGTTTTGAGCATGAATGGGTGCTGGATTTTATCAAATGCCTTTTCTGCATCTATTGAAATTATCATGTGATTTTTGTCCTTCCTTTTGTTTATGTGATGAATCCCATTGATTGACTTGCGAATATTGAACCAGCCTTGCCTCTCCAGAATAAATCCCACTTGATCATGGTGTATGATTTTTTTCATATATTGCTGGATCCGGTTGGCTAATATTTTGTTGAGAATTTTAGCGTCTAAATTCATCAGGAATATTGGCCTATAATTTTCTTTCTTTGTGTTGTCTTTGCCTGGTTTCGGATCAGAATTATGCTCGCCTCATAAAAGGAGTTTGGAAGTCTTCCTTCCTCTTGAATATTTTGAAATAGCTTGAGGAGGATCGGAGTTAGTTCTTCTTTGAATTTTTGATAGAATTCACTTGTGAAGCCATCAGGCCCAGGACTTTTCTTTTTTGGGAGTTTTTTGATAACTGTTTCGATCTCATTTGTTGTAATTGGTCTGTTTAGGTGTTCTGATTCTTCCAGATTGATTTTTGGAAGGTTATATGATTCAAGAAATTTGTCCATTTCACCAAGATTGTCTAATTTTTTGGCATATAGTTCTTCATAGTATTTTCTTACAATGCTTTGTATTTCTGTTGTGTCAGTTGTTATTTCTCCACTGTCCTTTCTAATTTTATTTATTTGAGTCCTCTCTCTTTTTTTCTGGTGAGTCTAGTTAAAGGTTCATCAATCTTGTTTACCTTTTCAAAGAACCAGCTTCTGGTTTCATTGATCCTCTGTATTGTTTCCTTCGCCTCTATGTCATTTATTTCTGCTCTGATCTTTATTATTTCCTTCCTTCTACTTGTCTTGGGTTTTATTTGCTGTTGTTTTTCTAGTTTTTTAGATGCAGGGTCAGGTTGCTTATTTGAGCTTTTTCTAGCTTCTTATGATATGCCTGTAGTGAAATAAACTTTCCTCTCAGAACTGCTTTTGCTGTGTCCCATAAATTTTGAGTTGATGTATGCTCATTATCATTTGTTTCTAGAAACTTTTTTATTTCTTCTTTGATCTCTTTGTTAATCCATTCATTATTTAATATCATGCTATTTAGTTTCCAAGTGTTTGAGTATTTTTCAGTTTTTCTTTTGTGGTTAATTTCTAGTTTCATGGCATTGTGATCAGAGAAAATGCTTGGTATGATTTCAATCTTCTTAAATTTATTGAGACCATTTTTGTGTCCTAACATGTGGTCTATCCTAGAAAACGTACCATGAGCGCTTGAGAAGAATGTATATTCTACCTCTTTAGGGTGAAAAGTTCTGAAGATATCTATTAAATCAAGTTGATCTAGTGTCTCCTTTAAGTCTGCTGTTTCTTTATTGATTTTCTTTCTTGTGGATCTATCCAGTGTTGTTAGTGGGGTATTGAAATCCCCTACTATGATATATTACTGTTAATCTCGCCCTTGATATTCATCGAAGTCTGCTTTATGTATGTCGGGGCTCCTATATTTGGTGCATAGATATAAATAATAGTTATATCTTCCTGTTGAATTGTTCCCTTTATCATTATGTAGTGTCCTTCTTTATCTCTTACTACATCCTTTGTTTTAAAGTCCATTTTGTCAAATATAAGAACTGCTACCCCGGCTTTTTTTTCATTTCCATTTGCATGAAATATTTTTTTCCATCCTTTTACCTTCAGTCTATGTGCATCTTTTGTTTTAAGGTGTGTCTCTTGTAGACAGCATATGTATGGGTCCTGTTTCTTTATCCATGCAGCTACCCTATGTCTTTTGATTGGATCATTTAATCCATTTACATTTAAGGTTATTATTGATATGTAGTTGTTTATTGCCATTTTATTCTTTAAAGTTGTATTCTTCTTTTGCTATATTTTTTTCTCCCTTTAAACTGTTCACAAGAGGCCCCTTAGTATCTCTTGCAGAATTGGTTTGGTTTTTATGAATTCCTTGAGGCTTTCTTTTTCTGGGAAGCTCTTTATTTGTCCTTCAATTTTAAACGTTAGCCTTGCTGGATAGAGTAGTCTTGGTTTTAGGTTTTTGTTCTGCATTACTTTGATTATTTCTTGCCATTCCCTTCTGGCCTCAAGTGTTTCTTTTGAGAAGTCCGATGTCATCCTTATGGGGGCTCCTTTGTAGGTGATAGCCTTTTTTTCTCTAGCAGCTTTTAAGATTTTTTCTTTATCCATTAGCTTTGGTATTTTAACTATGATGTGTGTTGGTATAGATCTTTTTGGGTTTCTCTTTAATGGAGTTCTGTGTGCTTCTTGAACATGTGGAGTGTTTCCCAGCCTTAATTTAGGGAAGTTTTCTGCTATGTTTTGATTGAACAAAGTTTCCATTTCCTTTCCTCTCTCCTCTTCTTCAGGTACCCCTATGATGTGAATTTGTTTCTCTTCATGTTGTCACAGAGCTCCCTTAGAGTTTCCTCATATTTTTGAGTCTCTTTTCCTTTTTTTCTCTGCTTCTGTGCCTTTGTTTATTGTGTTCTCTAACTCGCTTATTCGATCTTCAGCGTGATTCATCCTCCTTTTAGTTCCTTCTATTGTGGTCTTCAGTTCTGATACTGTTTTTGTCATTTCTGTTTATTCTTTTTTATTATTTCAATTTTGTTTTTTATACTTGTTATCTCTTTATTTAGGTGTTCATAATGACTGTCCATTGTTGCTCTAATTTCTTTGAACATCCTAACTATCATTATTCTAAATTCTGCATCTGGTAATTTGGTTATATCTGGTTCATTCAGGTCCTTCTCTGGGAATTTCTCTTGATTCATTTGGTTTGCATTCCTCTGCCTGCCCATTTTGTCTATGTATAAGCAAGTTGTGGCCACTGGAGTCCAGTAGGTGTTGCCTTTCTGCTCTTTAGGTGTGGTCTGTCTGCAGGCCACCCACCCCCTCTGCCGCTGCCTAGGGTGGTTTGGTATGGGCGTTGCCAGAGCCGGCCCACTGTGGCTTTTGCTGTGATTTCTGCCTCTCCTTCGCGTGAGGTGCTGTCACTCAAGCCTCAAGCCTCAGGACCAAGGATAGAGGTGAGCACCTTTACTCAGCTGTGGACCAGCTTATTTCCGGACTTCCGCCCAGAACCAGCAGTTGGAGCCTGCTCACTACAGTTTGGCGGGTTGGGTGGGGCTTTTGACGTGCTCTCAGCTGTAAGCCTTTGCCCGTCCGGAGCTTTAGCACCGCCCTCGAGGCCAGGGCCCTTCTGCGCAGGGTCGGAAACCAAGGTTTATTTGGGTGGGCGTGATTGCTGGCTTCCGCTTCCTGCGGACTTTCGTTCGTCCAGGACTCTACCCCGCCCCCGCGTTCCGAGCCCGCTCGTGCATGTGGAATGGCAAATCGCGGTTTCTCCGGCCGGGCGGGGATATTAGCGTGGGCTCAGTTGCGATCTTCCATTTGTCTCGGGGTCTACCACGTTCCCGTGCTCAGAGCCCACTCGCGCACACAGAATGGCAAACCTCGGTTTCTCCGACCGTTCGGGCTGGTTGGGTGAGCTTAGCCGCAAGCCCCTCACCCGTCCCTGGTCCTAGCCCGGTCCCCGCGGTCAGGGCCGGCTTGCGCAGGGTCGCAGGGCAGATTTCTGCTCGCTCCTGGCCTCCCGCTTTGTCCCCACAGGTCAGACTACAGGCGGCCCGCAGCTTCTGGACCGCTTTCTCGCATCCCCTCGGACCCTGCTGGGCTAGACCGAGCTCACACTGGCTTGGCCTCCGCCAATGCCAACAGAACCGCGTTTCAGCGTCCTGCCACCCACCATACCCTTCAGCATCCCTCAGCAGAGTAGGAAGTGACATAATACTCCACACTGTAGGCCTGGGAGCTCCCTCACTTGTTTCACAGCTCAAAACTGTCCAAACGCCTCTTCTAGGCTCTGGGACTGTAGGCTGGGGCTTGGTTCCTGGGACCCAGGTCCCTCCCTTTCCACCAAACTCTCCTCCCGCCACACAGGTCTCTCCAGGCTGCCGTTTGCTCCGGGGAGCTGGGCAGCCTTCTTCGCGTTTTCGCTATTCCTACCATTCTCAATGTGGCTTCTGCAGTGTTCCTTGGTTGAAGAGTCCACTTAATTTTTTTCAAAGTTGGTTTATCCAGGTGATGGTTCTTAAAACTGAGTTATAATCCACTTTAGTTCTGGGAGTTGGAAGTTGGTATGTTCGCCTACTCCGTCACCATCTTGCTCCTTCTCCGCATCGTGTGCCAAAGTGGGTGGATGGAGAAAAATGTCCTAAACAGCATTTGACAACAGCAGCATCTGTGTGCCTTGACTGCGGGCCTGCAGCAGACAGAGCAACCCCTTTCTGGAGACAGCGACCTTGGGTCCAAGCTGGTGAGCTTTTGCTCAAGCCACTGTTGTGAGTTTTTTTGATAACTGTTTTGATCTCATTTGTTGTAATTGGTCTGTTTAGGTGTTCTGATTCTTCCAGATTGATTTTTGAAAGATTATATGTTTCAAGGAATTTATCCATTTCACCTAGGTTGTCTAATTCTTTTGGCATCCAGTTCTTTATAGTATTTTCTTACAATCTTTAGTATTTCTGCTGTGTCAGTTGTTATTTCTCCACTGTCCTTTCTAATTTTATTTATTTGAGTCCTCTCTCTTTTTTTCTTGGTGAGTCTAGTTAAAGGTTCATCAAGCTTGTTTACCTTTTCAAAGAACCAGCTTCTGGTTTCATTGATCCTCTATATTGTTTCCTTAGCCTCTATGTCATTTATTTCTGCTCTGATTTTTATTAGTTCCTTTCTTCTACTGGTCCTGGGTTTTATTTGCTTTCGTTTTTCTAGTTCTATTAGAGGTAGGGTCAGGTTGCTTATTTGAGCTTTTTCTAGCTTCTTATGATATGCCTGTAGTGCAATGAACTTCCCTCTCAGTACTGCTTTTGTTGTGTCCCATAAATTTTGAGTTGATGTATGCTCATTATCATTTGTTTCTAGAAACTTTTTTATTTCTTCTTTGATCTCCTTGTTAATCCATTCATTATTTAATATCATGCTATTTAGTTTCCAAGTGTTTGAGTATTTTTCAGTTTTTCTTTTGTGGTTAATTTCTAGTTTCATGGCATTGTGATCAGAGAAAATGCTTGATATGATTTCAATCCTCTTAAATTTATTGAGACCATTTTTGTGTCCTAGCATGTGGTCTATCCTAGAAAACGTACCATGAGTGCTTGAGAAGAATGTATCTTCTACTGCTTTAGGGTAAGAAGTTCTGAAGATATCTATTAAATCAAGTTGATCTAGTGTATCCTTTAAGTCTGCTGTTTCTTAATTAATTTTCTTTCTTGTTGATCTATCCAGTGTTGTTAGAGGGGTATTGAAATCCCCTACTATGATAGTATTGCTGTTAATCTCGCCCTTTATATCCATCAAAGTCTGCTTTATGTATATCGGGGCTCTTATATTTGGTGCGTAGATATTTATAATAGTTATATCTTCCTGTTGAATTGTTCCCTTTATCATTATGTATTGTCCTTCTTTATCTCTTACTACAGCCTTTGTTTTAAAGTTCATTTTCTCAGATATAAGTACTGCTACCCCGGCTTTTCTTTTCATTTCCATATGCATGAAATATCTTTTTCCATCCTTTTACCTTCAGTCTATGTGCATCTTTTGTTTTATGGTGCATCTCTTATAGACAGCATATGTATGGGTCCTGTTTTATTATCCACGCAGCTACCCTATGTCTTTTGATTGGATCATTTAAGCCATTTACATTTAAGGTTATTATTTATATGGAGTTGTTTATTGCCATTTTTCTTTAAAGCTGTATTTTTTTTTTCTATATTCTTTCCTCCCTTTGAACTGTTCACAACAGGCCCCTAAGTATCTCTTGCAGAATTGTTTTAGTTTTAATGAATTCCTTGAGGCTTTCTTTGTCTCGGAATCTCTTTATTTCTCCTTCAATTTTAAACGTTAGCCTTGCTGGATAGAGTAGTCTTGGTCGTAGGTTCTTGTTCTGTATTACTTTGATTATATCTTGCCATTCCCTTCTGGCCTCAAGTGTTTCTGTTGAGAAGTCCGATGTCATCCTTATGGGGGCTCCTTTGTAGGTGATTGCCTTATTTTTCTCTAGCATCTTTTAAAATTATTTCTTTATCCATTAGCTTTGGTATTTTAACTATGATGTGTCTTGGTGTAGATTTTTTTGAGTTTCTCTTTAATGGAGTTCTGTGTGCTTCTTGAATGTGTGGAATGTTTCCCAGCCTTAATTTAGGGAAGTTTTCTGCTATGATATGATTGAACAAAGTTTTTATTTCCTGTCCTCTTTCCTCTTCTTCAGGCACCCCTAGGATGCGAATGTTGTTTCTCTTCAGGTTGTCACAGAGCTCCCTTAGAGTTTCCTCACATTTTTTAGTCTCTTTTCCTTTTTCTTCTCTGCTTCTGTGCCTTTCTTTATTGTGTCCTCTAACTCGCTTATTCGATCTTCAGCGTGATTCATCCTGCTTTTAATTCCTTCCATTGTGGTCTTCAGTTTTGATACTGAGTTTGTCATTTCTGTCTGATTCTTTTTATTATTTCAATTTCGTTTTTTATACTTGTTATCTCTTTATTTAGGTGTTCATAATGACTATCCATTGTTGCTCTAATTTCTTTGAACATCCTAACTATCATTATTCTAAATTCTGCTTCTGGTAGTTTGGTTATATCTGGTTCATACAGGTCCTTCTCTAGAGATTTCTCTTGATTCATTTGGTTTGCATTTCTCTGCCTGCCCATTTTTTCTGTGTATAAGCAAGTTGTGGCCACTTGTGTCCAGTAGGTGTTGCTTTTGTGTTCTCTAGGTGTGGTCAGTCTGCAGGCCCGCCAACCCCTTTGCTGCTGCTTAGGGCGGTTGGGTATGGGCGTTGCCCCCGCCAGCCTACTGCGGCTGTTGCTGTGATTTCTGCCTATCCTCCGCGGGAGGGGCTGTCACTCAAGCCACAAGCCTCAGCACCAAGGGTAGAGGTGACCACTTTTGCTCAGCTGTGGATCCAGCCTGTTTCCGGGCTTTTGCCTAGCACCTGCAGTCAGAGCCTGCTCGCCACAGTTTCGCGGATTGGGCTGTGCTTTTGATGTGCTCTCAACTGTAAGCCTTTGCCCATATGGCGCTTTAACCCCGCCCTCGAGGCCAGGGCTCTCCTGCGCAAGGTCACAAACTACGGTTTATTGGACCGGGCATGTTTGCTGGCGTGAGCTCAGCTGAGAGCTTCCGCTTGTCTGGGAGTTTACCCCGCCCCCGCGTTCGGAGCCCGCTTGTGCATGCAGGATGGCAAACTGCGGTTTCTCTGGCCTGGAAGGGCTGGTATCTTGAGCTCAGCCGCGAGCCCCTGCCCGTCCCTGTTCCTAGCCCCGTCCCCACGGTCAGGGTCGGCTTGCGCAGGGTTGCAATGCAGATCTCTGCCCGTTTCTTGCCTCCCGCTTTTTCTCCTCAGGTGGGATTACAGGCGAGCCCGCAGCTGCCGGACTACTTTCGCGCTTCCCCTCCGCCCCTGCTGGGCTAGTCTGAGCTCACATCAGTTGGCCCTCCACCCACGCCGACAGAACCGCGTTTCAGCGTTCTGCCGCCACCATACACTTTAGCAACTCTCAGCAGAGTAGGAAGTGCCCTAAGTCTTTATACTCTAGGCCTAGGAGCTCCCTCCCTCTAAGCAGCTCTGCTCTAATTGCCACCGGAGAGCTTGTTTGGCTAGTGTCCTGTCTCTCTTTGCTGGTATTGCTAGTTCCAGGGGAAATATTCGTTTTCGATTAGGGAAGTGACTTAGCCCAGGGGTTAGGGTCGCTGTCCCTCAGAATGTTTGTCCCTGTGCCTTCAGTCCACACTCTCTTTCCATTGCTCTTGTCCTAACATGTGGTCTATCCTAGAGAGTGTACCACGAGTACTTGAAAAGGATATATATTCTGCTGCTTTAGGGTGAACGGTTCTGAAGATATCTATTAAATTGAGTTGATCTAGTGTGTCCTTTAAGTCTGCTGTTTCTTTGTTAATTTTTTTTCTTGAAGATCTATCTAGTGATGTTAGTGAGGTATTGAAATGCCCTACTATTATAGTATTGCTGTTGATCTTGCTCTTTATATCCATCAAAGTCTGCTTTATGTATGTTGGGGCTCCTATATTTGGTGTGTAAATATTTATAATGGTTTTCTCTTCCTGTTGGATTGCTCCCTTAATCATTATGTAGTGACCTTCTTTATCCCTTACTATATAGCCTTTGTTTTAAAGTCTATTTTGTCAGATATAAGTATTGCTACCCCAGCTTTTTTTTATTTCCAGTTGCATGAAATATTTTTTTCCAACCTTTTATTTTCAGTCTATGTGTATATTTTGTTTTGAGGTGTGTCTCTTGCAGACAGCATATGTATGGGTCCTGTTTTCTTATTCATGCAGCTACCCTATGTATTTTGATTGGATTATTTAATCCATTTACATTTAAGGTTATAATTAATATGTAGTTGTTTATTGCCATTTTATTATTTAAATCTACATACCTCTTTACTATATTTTTTCTCTTTGTTCTGTGTACAACAGGCCCCTTAACATTTTTTGCAGCATTGTTTTGGTTGTAATGAATTCCCTGATTTTTTCTTTTTTTGTCTGGGAAGCTTTATATTTCTCCTTCAATTTTAAATGATAGCCTTGATGGATAAAGAGGTCTTGGTTGTAGGTTCTTGTTCTGCATTACTTTGAATATTTCTTGCCATTCCCTTCTGACCTCAAGTGCTTCTGTTGAGAAGTTGGATGTCATTCTTTTGGGGGCTCCTTTGTAGGTGATAGCTTTTTTTTCTCTAGCAGCTTTTAAGATTTTTCCTTTATCCATTCTTTGGTATTTTAACTATGATGTGTCTTGGTGTAGATCTTTTTGGGTTTCTCTTTAATGGAGTTCTGTGTGCTTCTTGAATGTGTGGAATGTTTCCCAGCCTTAATTTAGGGAAGTTTTCTGCTATGATATGATTGAACAAAGTTTCCATTTCCTGTCCTCTCTCCTCTTCTTCAGGCACCCCTAGGATGCGAATGTTGTTTCTCTTCATGTTGTCACAGAGCTCCCTTAGAGTTTCCTCACATTTTTTGAGTCTCTTTTTCTTTTTCTTCTCTGCTTCTGTGCCTTTGTTTATTGTGTCTTCTAACTTGCTGATTCGATCCTCAGCGTGATTCATCCTTCTTTTAATTCCTTCCATTGTGGTCTTCAGTTCTGCTACTGTATTTGTCATTTCTGTCTGATTCTTTTTTATTATTTCAATTTTGTTCTTTATACTTATTATCTCTTTATTTAGGTGTTCATAGTGACTATCCATTATTGCTCTAATTTCTTTGAACATCCTAACTACCATTATTCTAAATTCTGCTTCTGGTAGTTTGGTTATATCTGGTTCATTCAGGTCCTTCTCTGGGGATTTCTCTTGATTCATTTGGTTTGCATTCCTCTGCCTGCCCATTTTATCTGTGTATAGTCAAGTTGTGGCCACTGGAGTCCATTAGGTGTTCTCTTTGTGTTCTCTAGGTTTGGTCTGTCTGCAGGCCTACCACCCCCTCTGCTGCTGCCTAGGGTGGTTGGGTATGGGCGTTACCAGCGACAGCCTACTGCGGCTGTTGCTGTGATTTCCACCTCTCCTCCACGGGAAGGGCTGTCACTCAAGCCACAAGCCTTAGCACCAAGGACAGAGGTGAGCACCTTTGCTCAGCTGTGGAACCAGCCTGTTTCCGGAAGGCTTACGCCCAGCCCCCGGAGTCAGAGCCTGCTCGCCACAGTTTTGCGGGTTGGGCGGGGCTTTTGACGTGCTCTCAGCTGTGAGCCTTTGCCCGTCCAGAATTTAGCCCCACCCTCGAGGCCTGGGCCCTCCTGCGTAGGGTCGCAAACTGCGGTTTATTGGGCCGGGTGTGTTTGCTGGCTTTAGCTCAGCTGCTAGTTTCCGATCGATCCGGACTCTACCAAGCCCCTACGTTTGGCGCCAGCTTTTGTACGTAGGTTGGCCAACCACCGGGATTTCTCTGGCCAGGCGGGGCTAGTAGCGTGAGCTCAGCCTCAAAAGCCAGTTGCGCGCATGTAGGTTTGCAAACCACCAGGGTTTCTCCGTCCGGGCGGGGTTGGCAGCGTGAGCTCAGCTGCGAGCCCCTCGCCCGTCCCTGGTCCTAGCCCCATCCCCGTGGTCAGGGCCGGCTTGCCCGTATTTTTCCCCACAAGGGGGATCACAGGTGGCCCACAGCTGCCGGATCGCTTTTGCACATTCCCTCCGCCCCTGCTGAGCTCACATTTGTTGTCCCTCCGCCCACACCGACAGGACCTCTTTTCAGCATCCTGCTGCCAACATCCCTTCAGCAACCCTCAGAGAGATGGCAGTGTCTTAAGTTTCCACACTGTAGGCTTGGGAGCTCCCTCCCTCTAAGCAGCTCTGCTCTAATTGCCGCGCGAGAGCTTGTTTGGCTAGTGTCTTGTCTCCCTTTGCTGGTATTGCTAGTTCCAGGGGAAATATTCGTTTTTGATTAGGGAAGTGACTTAGCCCAGGGGTCAGGATGGCTGTCCCTCAGAGTGTCCTCGTGCCTTCAGTCCACTCTCTGTTCCCGCTGCTCTGTTCCTCTCCTCTGTCCCCATTCCCCGGAGCCCCGGGTACGTGGTTGTGAGAGAGGGTTTCTGCGCTGTCCCTTTGAAAAGATTCTTGGGTCTGAGAAAACTCTCTTTTTCACAAACAGTATCCTCACTTGCTTCACAGCTCAATACTGTCCAAACGCCCCTTCTAGGCTCTGGGACTGCAGGCTGCAGCTTGGTTCCTGGGACCCAGGTCCCTCCCTCTCCGCCAAACTCTCCTCCCGCCACGCGGGTCTCTCCATGCTGCCGTTTGCTCCGGGGAGCTGGGCAGCCCTCTTTGCGTTTTCGCTATTCCTACCAGTCTCAATATGGCTTCTGCAGTGTTCCTTGGTTGAAGAGTCCACTTAGTTTAGTTCAAAGTTGGTTTATCCAGATGATGGTTCTTAAAATTGAGTTATAATCCACTTAGGTTCTGGGAGTTGGAAGTTGGTACGTCCGCCTACTCCATCGCCATCTTCTGTCTCTTCACTCAGTACTTTTTCTGGCGATTACTCTTGTTGATTCATATGTATTGCATTTCTCTGTCTTCCTGTTTTGTCTGTGTATACACTCCTCATTTGGGTATGTTGTTTGTGAAGCTAGCTAAGTTTAGGGTTGGTATTGTCTGCCTCCAATTTTTTTGTGTTATTTCTAGGTCTTCGTGGGTTGGCATCAGCTGTTGTTTGTGATCCACTGTGGGCTACTTATCTGCTACCACTGTTCTTTTAGCTGTTTTTGTCGGCATTTTCTATGTCTTAGCTGGGTCAGGTGTGACGAGCCCTTCCTTAAGCTTCCACTTTTACAAGGGTTGTTAGGTCCTGAACTGGTGCTTTTCGTATTTGGCCACTGAATGTGCCTGCCCTGGACATTTCTGTCCAGGGGCTAGTGCAGATCACTGGGGGTCACTCATAATGACTGGTTCTTATCAACCTTTCTGGAACTACAAGCAATCCGGATCTTGTGGCTGCCTCTGCTGGGCCCAGGTGCCGTTGTAAATATCAGCTGCACTCCTAGGCTTGCTTTTATCTACTCTTTACCTGGGGAAAGTTCCTTAAAAAGTTCTAGTTTCCCTGAGATTCGCTTTCTACTGCCTCTGATTGCTGGCTACTTGTTGGGCTCAGTACTGTAATTCAGTGATTAGGTATGGTAATGGATATGGCCTGCTCCTTAGCCTCAGGTGTCATTCTATCTAGACTATTTATTTATTCTTTTTCAGCACTCAGTAAGGTATAGTTACAGGGGTCCAGTGGATGTGGCCCCTGTGCTCCCGTTGTGTGGTCTCTCCACTGGGCCACCATGGCTATTGCTCCCTGGGGCATTTGGGCTAGGTGCTATGGGTGCCAACCCACCTCTGTGTCCGCCGGGGCCTCTGATACCCAGGGTGGGCTTGTGCACACCTGCATGCTTCCTCTTGGACCACTTCCAAGGCCATTCCAGCCTCTGCTGCCACTGGGAGCCAGCCTGAGTTGCGGGCAAGTCTGTGCATGAGCTTGTGCCTCCACAGCATTCACAGTGGCTTCTGCCTCCCAAGGTGGGCCCACATTCATCCACTCCGTCCGCTTCTAGGGCCGCCTCGCCCTCTGATGCTGCCGAGGGAGATCCGCATTGTTGGGGGGTTTGAGCCTCGGCTCAGACCTCTTCAGCAGCCACTGCAGCTCCTACCTCCACAGTTGGACCCAGGTATGCCTGCTTGGATCACCTCCAAGGTCGCCTGGCTTCCTCTGCTGCTGAGGGTGCACCCTCACCACAGGCAGGCTTGCACGCTGAGCTTGACCTTTGTAGCTGCCGCCGCGACCTCTGTCCTTGCTGGTGGGCTTGTGGACACCCGCACAAGCCCTCTCTGCTGTTGCTTGAGCCTCCGCCCCTGCCAAGGGCAGGCCTTTGTCACAGGCAGAACTCTGTGCTTGCCTGGACCTCTGCAGTGGCTAAAGCGGTTCCTGCCTCTGCAGGCCGAACAGTGCGTGGTCACTTGGACTGCCCTGCATGTAAGCCATGTCTTGGCTTCCACAGTCACACCCTGCAACCTCCAGTCTGCCTGCCCCCTGCAGGCACTCAGCAGTGCAAGGGGTGGTGTAGTTTAGACCTCTGCACTCACTATTTGTGTTCCTAATGTGCTGCCTGCCTCTAAGCTCTCTTTGTTCTAACTGGGGCAGGAGAGCCTCCAGTCGATGGGGTATTTTTTTTTCCTTTGTTGGTAATGCTGTTCCCAGGAAAAATGTTCTCTTTAGATTTGGGGAGTGACTCAGCCCAGTGGTTAGGGTGCCCATCTCTCAGAGTGTCTCCCCCTGTGCCTCTGAGACCAGTCTCTCCCCTGACAACTCCAGTCCTCCCTGTACTCCCTGCTCCTGGAGTTTGGGAAAGTGGCTGTGAGCGAGGCTCTCTGTGCCATCCCTTTAATACAGAGCCTAATTCCGAGAATTCTACCTCCTTCTTTCAAACAGTGTCTAGTCTCTTTTCTCAGCCAAATATAGTCTGTAAACCTCTTCCAGGCTCCAGGGCTCTAGGCTGGGATTCCAATTTTGGGGCTGAGGGCCCACAACTCGCTGGACAACCCTCCCTGGACGCTGATTGCTCCCCAGAGTGGGGCAGCCCTTTCCACGTCTCCGCCTTTCCTATCAGTCTCAGTGTGTTCTTTGGTTGTCCTCGGCTGTAGAATCCTCTTAGTTTAGTCCAAAGCTCGTCTTTCAAGATGAGTGTTCTCAGAATTAAGTTGTAATCCACATTGGTTCTGGGAAATGGGAGTTGGAGCATCCACCTACTCTGCGGCCATCTTGTCTCCCCACTGAACTTTCCTTTTATAGCTCCTTTTGCTGCATTCCACAGACTGTTAATTCTTCACCCTTTCTGTTCAGGGCCTCATGTTTGTGCATAGTAGTGCTCCACTATCTCTGCACAGGGCAGCCTTACATGTGGGCACTGTGGTATTTTGTTAGTTCAGCTTTTCCTTTGGATGGAGCAGCCTTGTGTGTGTGTAACACTACATTTTGCTAGTTTTGCATCCTCTCTAAGCAGTGAAACTCTATGTGTGCACACAGCAGTGTCCCACACACACTTTCCTCGGGCAACCCTGCAGGTAGGTACCTCAATGCTTTGCTAGATCTGCACTTTCTCCAGATGAAGCAGCCCTAAGTGCATGTGCAGTATTGTCCCACTCTCTTCTCACTTCCAAAGCCCTGCCTGTGGATACTACATACAGTATTTAACTAGCTCCATACTTCCTCCAGGTAAAGGAGCCCCATGTGCATGTATAGCTAATTGAGTCATGCAGTAGCTTTCTGCCATACCATACATGCTAGATCAATTTCCGGGTGGACGGGCCCCTTGTTCACATTTTATGGTGTCCCACCCCCCTCAGTTCCTGCTGGATCTATCTCTGAAAGGAGGGCAGCAGGGAAAATATACAGGAGCCTTGTGGGTCAACCAGAGAACCTGGATAGAGCTCCCACATTGCTATCCAAGTGTAAGGGAGATATGAACAATAGCATTCACTGTTTTCTCTGGTCCTAGAGGATACCCTCAACTTCTGGAGAGATCTTACCCTCCTCCAACTTTCTCTATACATTTTTTGTATACTGTATCTTGTTTGTTGCACTGATACTTCCGAAATGGCTGTCAGTTGTCTTTCAGGACGAATTGCTCTAAATATAGATATACATTCCATGTGTTCCTGGGAGGGGGCAAGTTCAGTGTCTTCCTGCCCTACCATCTTGGACCTGACTACCTGAACCATTTCAATCTGCCATTGTTTTCAGTGCTTTATCTTATTAACTTAATCCTCCAGATACCCTTTTGCTGTAGGTTCTATTTTAAGGATTAAGAAACCGGGAAGAAGAGGTTAGGATGTATATATATAGGCAGCCTGTGTCAGGATCCACCTCGTACCCATGGCAGCATGCAGACAGCATAATGCCACCTATGTACAACACCCAGTGCTTGACAGTGGTATGGAGTGGGAACTATTCTTATTGATAAGCAACAGCTGCTAGTGATTTATGGGTCTAAAGCTGATTTCACTCAATAATCCAATTCCTCCTCCTTGTGGTTTCTTTTAAGCCTTCCTCTTCAGCACTGGGAGGGGAAGGAAGCCGAGCTCACTAAGGGAGAAGAGCTCAGGCCTGACTGGGAGTGGGACTGGCCCCTACAACAACCCTGATGCTCCAAGAAGTCTTTAAAAGCCTACAAACATCAACCTTGGCAGTTACCTGCCCTGAGCCCATGCTGTCCCAGTGCCCCACACTCAGGGTCGTACGGCAGAAATTGTCCCACAGTGGTTGTCAGTATTCCCTGCTTTTATCCACAGTCACATTTCACTAGAGAAGTGATTCTCATGAATAAGGAATAGGGCAGAGAGAATGATCCTCAGCAGGGAGAAAAAAGAAAGAGAGACAGAGAGAATGATTTGTGACACAGTCCCATCCCTACCCACAGTGAGTATTATGAGTACTCAAGACCTCCAAGAAGCTCAGTTCCAGCAGGTGCTCATCAATGTCTTCATGGCAGAGGCCAGGCTGGTGCTGGTGTCTGGTGTGGGGAGATCACCTCAGATGGGTGCTGCAGAAATGAAATGGAAAATAAAAGTCTTGCTAATCAGAGCATGAACATACTCTTTTAAACTGGTGCATATCTGTGGGAATGTGGTGATAAGTAAATACAAATAAGATTCTGTACAGGCTGGACTTAGTGGAGGTGGTGCTGGGGTATTCAAAGACTAACAGCAGGAGCTTGGGTTTTATCTTTGGCCCACCACCCTTAACTGCACATGTGAGACCCATCCCATGATCCCTTTGGGTCTTGTGTCTGTTATTAGGCTAAATTCATGGTAGACTGTGCAGCTGAGTGCACAAGGATTTTGGATTTTTACCTATCACTTCAGAAGGTGGTTATATTAGCAGTCTCTGAGCAGGAAAACAACACCTGTATTCTTCCAGCTTCACACAAGTTTACCATTCCACCTGCGGGGTCCATTTCTTATCTTGAAAACTGAGAGGACCACATTTGCTGGTGGTTAAAGTGGCTTCTTCATGAGTTTGTAAAGAGTTAGGAGATTGCTGTGTGAAGAAATCAGATTTTTGAAAAATGAGCTATATTTTAAATGCATTGGGTAAATTTTCTGTATAAGACTGCCTTCTAGAACATTCTCATATAATGAAAGGAATGATTTCATAGCACAAGTTATTTTTACTCTTCATCTAGTTTTTACCAAATTTTTGAATTTCCAGATCTGTCCTTCTATAAGCTACTCATAAAGTACTGATTAAAAAGATGAAAAATACATGAAAAAAGTTTCTACTGTTCTTTTTCTTGTCAACAGGATAGCTCACAAAGTTACAGGGATTGAATGGGTAAGAGATGGCATCCCAATGCCTCTGAAATTGTCCTGGATGGAATGGCAATGTGTGTAACATGGAAAACACAACTTGACTGTGTAAGGACAGAGCTATGGGTCATCGGAAGACAAAGAGTTCACAGTTCAGCAAAGACGACTTTGATTCCCAACTCCAGTCTAAACAACAGGCTTATATTGGGCAAGTTTTGTAACTGTGCTAGCCTCAGTTTCTTCGGGAGCAGTATTTCTCTCACAAGGCTATTTTGAAAACTTTAACCAATGTAAAAAAAGAGGTTAATTATATTAGTTTCCCCTCCTCCTTTACTAAATGAATGTGAGATGAAACACCGGAGAAGGGTATAGGGACCATCTAAACACATCCTGGCTCCTCTAATGTGCAGGGCATCCCTGGTGAGGAAGAGTATGGGAAGCCCACAGAGGCTGCATTCTCTCCTCTGACTCGAGCATATTTTTCTCTTGCTCTGCTTCTTGCAGACCACATCAAGTTAATATTCTACCTACTCAATGCTTCCAAGGTACACAAAGGAGAGTGAAGGAAAAACCCCAGCTGAGATGGTTCGAAAGTTCCGGAGTTCCTCATTTTTCTCTGTGAGGTGAATCATAGCCTGGCTCCTTCTCTTCCTGGATCTTCAGGTCCTCCTGTGTGAAATGACCCCTAAGATACATTTCATCTTGAACTTTCTGTGATTCATTCTCTCTCTCACTCTTTCCCTTCCCGGCACTGTTCTAAACTTTTTAGTTCTTTATCTCACTTGATTCTGACAACAATCTTGTGAGGTCATAACCAGTATTCTGCCTTTCATACATCAGGAATCTGAGGCACAGCAAGTTGAACAATGTGCTCAAGGTCACAGAGTGAGCAAGTAGCAGAGTAGGATCCAGGCCAAGCAATCTGGCTCCAGAGTGTACACTCATTGTACTATGTACCTTTCCTCATTAATCACTTAACCAAACTTAAAATAAGGAAACTAAAGTCAGAAAAGACTGGCTCCACAGACCTCAGACCCCTTGCCCTAACAGGATGTTTTAACCACAGTTGTTTTTGGAGATAAATTGTGGCCTGTGGACTTCTTCAGAGAATCACTCCTTCCCTTATTTTTCCTTCTTCAAAAGGAGGCTTTGGGTCTTTCTAAAGAAGACCAAAGGATGGAGGGAGAAAATGAGGTAGAACTCTATGGACATTTGCAACTCATGTGCATTTGGGCACTAAGGTTGTGAGGGATGAGGCTGGGCCTAATGCTGGATCTAGGGTAGATGAGTCAATTTCCAACCCTACTGAATGGTAGAGCTAATGTCCGTGTTTACTTTCTTCCTCAGGATTGGTCCATGGACAGACAGACTGATGGATCTGCACCAAACAAGTCCCAGGGGCTAAGTATAGGTCACTGTAGAGGACAGAGTAGAGGAAGCAACAAAGGGCTGGTGCTGTCAAGCATTCTTAGGAAGACATAGGTGTTCAGAAGTTAATGGAACACAGTAATAATTCTTATTAACAAGCAATAATGTAACAGATCCTAAAGAAACCTGTATTTACCTTTTGTGAAAGACTTTTTCTACTATGCCAATATTAAATAAGCCATTTAGCACATGGGTAACTTCTATAATTTAAAAGTAGACTTCATTAATAAGTTTGAAATTAATTTAGTGGTCTTGACCAATATTTATAAGAAATTAAATACTATACATTAGTAAATATCTGTGCATTGCACATAGCAAGACATATTTATGAATGTGGGTTTCAGTCAAAAGAGTTTGAGAGCCAGTCCTCCAAACATTTGCTGAGTGCCTATGATGAGTCAGGTTTGTGCCAAGAGTTACGAGTTTGAAAGCAGAACTCTGCTCTGGGGCAAGCTTGGTGGGCATGGGGAACTGGCACATGCCCTGTATTCTACTGGGGGAAAGAGAAAAAGCATCACAGAGGCATGAGTATAATGATGGGCATTCCTAGACAGGTAGTAATGCTGAGGTAGCCCAAGCAAAATGTTGACATTGTATGTATATTGAATATATATTTTACACATTAACTACTTTCCAAACAGTCTAGTTACATTTGAACTTTCCTTAGAGTACCAGATCTTATGCCAGTGCCATTCCCTTGAGTTGACTTTCAGTACAATCTCAAGAAGGCTTAAGAACTAGAATGGTCTGGGAATTAAATTAATACTTATGACATCACAAAACCATATTCTTTGGGTCACAATAAAATTTTATAAAAAAATAAAAATATACCTACTTGCACTTGAAGAAATTTAAATAAGTGTGTTACACAAAAGTGGTGTTCTCTCTTGCCATTTTACGTTTTGCACTGGTGTTGAGAAACCTGCTCTGACTGAAGCAATGTAGTAATTCTGTAATACCTTCACTTCCCAATAAATATGTAAGCAAAAAAAATGACTTCTGTTTCATAATTAATTTTACTCAATCCTTGATTCTGTCAAACATAATACCAGTAGTCTTCTCTACCTTTGTAAATCTTGTTTCGCATGTCATCCTAATAATTCTTCCAAAGAAACCCTCAGGGTATTTCAGACTAGCTCAGCAATTAAGCTTTCTGGAAGTAGGTGTGAATATGGAAATTGAAGCCATCAATCAAACTAAGAAAGGTTACCAAGATTAGGGCTGATGGGTGTGGTTTAGAAGATGTGTATATGCTGCCTAAGGCATGGACTAAGGGTTACTATCCACAAAGTAAAAAGTCATCCATCTACTTTCCGAGGGCAGATGGCCATTTTCACTTCTAACTAATAAAATGTTGTTTTTGGCTTTCATTTTTTAGTTGCAAGACAGAGAGAGAGACAGACAGACAGACAGGCAAGAAGAGAGAGGGATGAGAGGTATCAATTTGTATATGTGGCACTTTGGTTGTTCATTGATTGCTTCCCATACGTGCCTTGACCAGATGGCTCCAGCCAAACCAGTGACCCTTTGCTCAAGTCAGTGACTTTGGGTCAAGCTAATGACCTTGGGCTTCAAGCCAGTGACTTTTGGGCTCAAGCTGGTGACCCTATGCTCAAGCTGGTGAGTGTGTGTTCAAGCTGAATGAGTCCACATTGAAGCTGGTGACCTTGGAGTTTTAAACTTGGAACCTCAGAATGCCAGGTTGACACTCTATCCACTCGATCAGGCTAATTTTTATTTTTAAATTTTATTTATTTATTTTTAGTTTTTCTTTCCATTTATTCCCCCATGCCCTCCTCTGCTTCTTTCCATCTCCCTTCACCTTGGTAATCACCACACTGTTGTCTGTGTCCATGAGTTTTTTTTCTCCTTTTCAATTTTTGCACAATCCTTCTTTTTTTGTTTTCTTATTCTTTTTTATTTAAATATAATGGGTAAGTATACAGTATTTTATCAGTTATAATAATTTCAGGTGTATAGTGATTTGACATTTTTATATCTTACATTGTGATCATACCAGTAATTCTAGTTATTACCTGTCACTGTGCAAACTTATGACAATATTGTTGACTGTATTTCCCTTCATCTTTTTATTCTTCTCCTCACTCTCTTCCTCTCTGGTATCCCTTCCTCTGATATCTCTTTCTATGAGTCTGATTTTGTTTTGTTTTGTTTAGAGTCCACAAATAAGTGAAAACATATGGTAGTTGTCTTTCCCTGTCTGACTTATTTCACTTAACATAATATTCATCTCTTTAGAGTGTAACTTAATGATTTGCTTCTTTAAAGCAAAGTGGCTCAAGGGCTTTAAAAGTTTTGGTATATTTAAAAATAAATTAATCTGTAATCTTGAAAAAAATTTACATTATCTTAAAATAGTTTTTGTAGTCTGGCTCTGATTTCTGACTGTTTTATAAGGCTCTTCCAAGTGGTTGTCACTGTAGTACAATTTTTCATTTAGTTTTAGTCTTTTGGATGAGTCATAAACTTTTCTTGAACTTTTTCTTATGAAAAAATTCTAACATACAGACTGCCTGTTAAAAGAATGATTCAGCGAACCTGACCTGTGGTGGTGCAGTGGATAAAGCGTCGACCTGGGAACACTGAGGTCGTCAGTTCAAAACCCTGCACTGGTCTGGTCAAGGCACATATGGGAGTTGATGCTTCCAGCTCCTCCCCCATTTCTCTCTCTCTCTCTCTCTCACTCTGTGTATCCTCTCTAAAAATGAATAAAATAAAAAGAAATTAAAGAATGATTCAGCGAAAATCAATTTAACTCCAGTCTAGATTTAACAGTCATTACTATCTATTTATATATACAGTGTGTCCGTAAAGTCATGGTGCACTTTTGACCAGTGCAAAATATAAATTGCACCATGACTTTACAGACACACTGTACATACACACAGGTTTGGTTTTATTAAATTTATTTTTTATTTATTCATTTTATAGAGGAGACACAGAGTGAGAGAGAGAGATAGAGAAAGAGGGAAATGGAGGAGGAGCTGGAAGCATCAACTCCCATATGTGCCTTGACCAGACCAGTGCAGGGTTTTGAACTGGCGACCTCAGTGTTCCCAGGTCGACGCTTTATCCACTGCGCCACCACAGGTCAGGCCACACAGGTTTTATATATAACTACACATAAGTATGTAAGTATAAAACATGTAAATATAAAATATATAAATATAATACTTATAATTTAAATAAATGTATTATTTAATATAATATAAAAGTATAAATATTATTATCATAGAATGCTCACTTGTAAATGTATATCACTGAATATACTGCTCACATAAATTGAGGATATTGAAAAATGAATATGAAGCAATAAAAGATCTCCTAATTTTTGTGAGCAGTACATTTGAAAATAATTTTATCAATCACATATTTCACCCTTCAATACTTTAAAGTATTTGTCCTAAAATTGAAAACATCCTCTTATGTAGTTAAAATACCAGTATCACAACTAAAAAGATTAACAATTTTGTATGTACTGTCAAATCAATATTCACATTTCTACAATTGTTTCAAGAATGCTTTTACGGTTGTTTATTATTTTTAAAAAAGAATTTTAATTTGTTATATCTCTTTAGACTCTTTAAAATGTAAACCAGCACTGTCCACATATGCAATTTTAAATAGTTTAGTAGCCACATTGAAAAGTAAAAAGAAACAGTTGAAATTAATTTTAATCATATATTTATTTAACCTATCTTATACTAAGTCATGATGATTTCAATATGTAATAAAGCTAAACATATTAATAAAAATTATACTTTTTTTCATGCTAAGTCTTCAAAAATTGGTATGTATTTCACAGTTGCTCTAGATCTAAGAGTGCCAGCCACACTTATGTGCTTAATAGTCACATTCTATGTGGTGAGTGGCAACTGATACTGGCAGCAAATATTATCCTACCATGATTGAATTTGTGAATTAAAAAAAAAATGATTTAGAAAAGTAAATTTAATGAGGTAACATTGATCCATAAGAGTACATAGGCTTCAGGTAAACATTTCTATAGCATTTGAACTGTTGATTATGTTGTATATATTGCCATTTACAACAACATGGATGGATCTTGAGAAGATTATACTGAGTGAAATAAGTAAATCAGAAAAAGCTAAAAACTGTATGATTTCACACATAAGTGGGATATAAAACTGAGACTTATGAACATAGATAAAAGTAAAGTGGTTACCAGGGAGAGGAGGATATGGGGATGGGAGTAGGGGGGGAGGGAGTCAAGATGGACAAATATATGGTGATGGAAAATGATTTGACTTTGGGCGATGAGAATCCCCGAATTTTTAAATAGTGTTGATTTTCTGCATTTTACTTTCAAAAACAAATTCAGGGTTTCTTTTATCCTGAGATCTAAAAATCACAGTTTAATTTTAAGATTCAACAAAGCTTTGTGCTGGCTCTAGACTAATAATAATAAAATGCTGTATGTGTGCAGTGTTTTTTACTTCAGTAGCTTCAGACTTCTAATTGCACACTTACTGCTTTAGATTTCTGTATGAGATGGTAGCAAATAAGTGGAAGACAGGTTTGTTGCTTTTCAAAATCTGGACCCTAAATAGGTGTAATAAAACAAATAATAGTTTTATTAACTATTATTTAAAGAGACTTTTTAAAGAAATACAAATTAGGAAATTGGAAGTCTCTTTTGAAACTAATTAAATAGTTGTTTTGTTTTATTTTTAAATAGGAGCTCTCTCACTTGCTAATGTTATAGCAAAATTGGTATATTTATACATTGCTATGAGCATCCATCATTTAATCATTCATTCAATATATAATTATTCAGAGTATGCTTATGGTAAAAAACTATTCAAGGCACTAGAGATAAATCAGTGAACACATATAAATTCCTGTTCTTATTTAGTTTACGTTATAGTAAAGTCAGATGAGAAATAGAATATAAACAAACTAAGTAATATGAATCTGTATTATAAAGGATATGGGGAAATGAAGGTAGGCAGGGGGATTAAGGCATGCCAAGATGTGGGATGGGGCATTAACAAAGAACTCATTGAGAGGATGACATTTCAGCAAAGGGAAGGAGAGGGCCATAGGGAGAAGCGTGTCCCAGGCAGATGGGCCAGTGTGTACAAAGGCCCTATGCTGATGTGAAAGAGAAACAGAAGGGAATGAGGGTAGGTAAAGTCATTAGAGATAGAGGATCAGATAGACAGTTGGAAAACACAAGCGCACTGCTTGTTCTTAAAGCCGTGAGATTTGATGCAGGTACCAAGTGAATTAATATAAATTGAGAAATGAAAACATTCAAAGACTGAGCTCCTGGGATCTCCAATATTGGGTTAATGAGAAGATAAAGACCTTGTAAAAAGAGACTGGAGAAGTGTGGCTAGAGGTAGGCAGACCCCATGAGAGTGTGGTCTCCGAGAGGTCATGTAAAGGAAGTGTGTCAGAAAGGAGGGCATGTCCAACTGTGGTTTAATGCTGCTAATCAGGCGAGTAACATGAAGATGTTAATTGACCATCAGATTTGCATAGTGGAAACCTAGACAAAATCAGTTTTAGTGAAGGCAAAAGCTTGACGAATGTGAGTTAAAAGATAATGGGAAGAGAGGAATTTAAGACTCAGTGTAAAAAAGTGTGGAGAAGTCTTGCTCCAAAGGGAAGGGTTGTATCCTGAAATGATAGCAATTTGGGTATATTGTGTTAAAGAAAACATTATTAAAATTAATTTTACTTTTTTAAAATGTGAAAACTAGAAAATTTAAAATTATACACATTGCTTGCATTTTTTTCTTGTTCAATTATTTAAACAATGCTGATTTAGAGTTTTCTAGTCAATTAAAAAGAAACCATTTTGGTTTTTCAACATCTGAAAAAATCAGTCATTCTTTTAATCTAATTTGACTCTCAAGAATTCAGTGTAACCATCACTCACTAAATTGTATCACTTATTTGTAAATTGTACCTTAGTGGCAAAAAGCATTAATTCACTTTACAAATAGGTACTCTTTATAATAAGGGAGTGACTCTTTAGAAAAGTTTGGCTTCACAAATTTTAATTGCTAATATTACTAATAAAATAAGATCGGATTAATTTATAATTATGGTTTATAAGAAACAAGTAGTACAAAACTCTGAGAAGGTAACATAATATATACTGCATATAAAACACTACTCCTATTATATAAAATTACATTATTATATATCTGTCTTCATGCTTGCCTTCTTAGCTACTGGTAAATTGGCAGAGGTTTAAAATGTAAAATTAGATTCTTAACTGCTAGGCTACAATTAGTTATAAAATCATCTATCAAGTCATGGAAACACATACACACAGTCATACACACTGTCACACTCACAGGTTTGTAAAGATGATTCACTCTTGTTTGTTGGTAGCTATCTCCTTTTACATCAGTTTCCTGGTTAGCCAAAGGTAGCAACTGTTCTTTGAACTGAGTGAGTCTGGATCTTTTATTCCAAAAAGTATTGGTAATAAAGCAATGTAAATACTTGAAGACTCTGTTCCTGTGTTCATTACGATGCCTGGAGGGCCAAGTTTGTGTGTTTGTGTGTCTCTGTCACTTACATGAATTGCTATTTGTGCTGTTACACTAATGGTTTGTTTCCATACTTGTACCAACCAACAAGCCGTCTTCCAGTGAGTTTCTTTATGAGCTTTATCATCATCATTCATCTCTGCCCTCTATAAACCTCTATAAAATGCTTCTCCTGAACTTATTAATGTTGATTCATCTTTAAAAATTTATTGTAGAAAAACAAAGAGTAACTTGAAGAAGATTGACATGATTAAAAATACCTGGGAACTTATTTAATTATGACTGTAGAACATGGCAATATTTGACAATAAAACATAGTATTAAGGCTCTAATGATAGAAATGACTTATTAAAGATAGTTTTTGTTGCCACTTGCCTTTCATATATTAAAGACAAACTTCCAAGGGCATTTTTTGTCCTTTTAGACAAAATTAACTTGAAACAAGAAGAGGAAGAAGCCAGATCAGTTTAGAGAACATGATTAGTTTTGAAAGTGAATTTCAAGTGTAAAATACTAAGTGGTGGTTTGCTAAAAAGCAGTCTCATGAAATGGCATGCTTTAATGATGAAAACAACCATAATTGCTCCATTAAGCAGTAGTTATTCTCATCACAGACTAGAAACGTTATGACAACAGATTAGGTTTATTTACAAACTTAGATTTGTTTTGTTCATTAAAAAAAAATTAATGTTCAAAAAGCATTGCCAGAGTGGTTCCACATGAGGACATGGTGGTTTAGGGTGACACTATTTAGCCTACCAAGTGGTATTTCACTCTGTTTCAACTAAAAGGAGACCACCATAGTCACATGTTTTTTTTCAGATATGAAATCAAAGTTAGAGCATTCTAAGAAGCTAAGAAGGCCATTGGCTGGTTTCAAATTTCCTTAAGTATTTCATGAGACAGCAGCCGCACAAGATTTACCAAAATACCACAGTCTAAGCAGAGTATCTGAACTCATTTCAATGAGAAAATGTAAAACTTTGAGTAAAAGTGATCTTGGCAGGGTTCCCTTTTGCCTGACATCAGGTTTTGGAGCTCCAGGCTTCAACACTTCAACCAGGTCTTCCTCTCCTTGTCCTTTTTGACTTGCTGTGTTTGCAGAGCCCTCAGCACATTGCTGGGAAGAAGCTTCCCAAGGAGTTTGACTAGGAAGTGGTGTCACTGGACCTCATCAGATCCCACAGGATCTGTTTGATGACAGACAGGAACACTACACATTTTCTATAGTGCCCTTAGTCATGGGCTACCTGGGCTTTACAGGAATGAACTAGACTTTCACAGGAGTCTCTTTAGCAGACTGGTATAAGTACTTTAAAATAAATGGACTTCCTAGCAGAAAATCTCTGGGATGGTTCATCTAGAAAGGGAGAAACAAAGAATGTATGTTATATAGTATTTGGACCTGACATATTTTATGATTTTTTTCCTGACTTTTCTTTCTCATTTATGAATTTTTTTGCTGTATACAAGCCAGCACCTCATTAATTAGCTAGCTTTCTCTCTCTCTCTCTCTCTCTTTCTCTTTCCTTTCTTTTTTTATATCAATTTGATCTCTCCTACACCTCTGTTTCTGACCATGATACTATTAGTTTTCCTTTTCACCTCACGATGATCTTTAACAACTTTCTTACTGTTTGCTTTCCCAACTTCACATCTAATCAATTGCTAACGTTTGCTTATCTTTTCTTTATTAAAAGTCGAAAGATTTATGCAATCTGAAGAGAAACCAGAGTATTATCTTTGCTTTATTTATTTTTCCATCTGCCATCACTTACTTGGATCCAGGCCTGTATCCCTTGCCTTTGTAGCATTATAATTCCCTCCTAACTCATCTTCCTGCCTTTGGAATGCATTCTACAGCCCTCTGTTAGGCTAACCTTCTTAAACCCACAGTCCTGTCATTCACTATGCAAGAATTTTGAGTACCATGCAGGGTAAGTGTTACCTGGCATTCAAGATTCTCCAATGCAGGATGTGAGTCCTGACTTCTACTTCTCCCCAGGTGAGGCTCTCCTCAGTCTTCCTGGCCCCAGGCTTTCTCTGAGTCTGTGATTTCTCTCACTCACACTTTTGAACATGCTCCCTGATTTTCACCCACCACTGTCTCATGCGTTGTTTAGGCCAACCTCTTCCATGGGGCTTCCCAGATGATCCCGTCCCACAGTGATCTCTTACTTCTAACTTGTGGTCATTATTGATTAAATCCCATTTGATACTCCTTATTTTTATTTCTTGAGAACTACCATTATTTCACACATGTATTGTTCATTTAGTTTTTACCTATGCACATTGTTCTTTCCCAAAGAATATGCATTCATAGAAGAATTTTTGTGAAATTATTAAATTCAGGGATCTTTAAAAAAAATTCAGGGATCTTTGTTTTGAATAGTGAAGTCTTACCCTTTGAGTGTCTCCTGAGTCTCCCTTCCAGTGATGCTGTTTGTGTTACTTGATTTATTTCATTCCTCCTTTGAACATAAATAATAGTTTGAGTAATATTTTGGTAAAGCAGCAAAATTTCTTCTACTGTCTTGTTTTCTATGTAAAAGGTTTTTAAATTTTTATTTATTTTTCATTAACAATTAGATTTTGCTCCATTATCTCAGTCACTTTCTAAAGAGAGTCCATTGCATTAATGGGAAGGATGTGGTGCTCTGAACATCTTGAAGAGATTTAGTTTATGATCCTGGGGCTGTCACTGGGCAAAAGTTTCATAAATGAGAGGAGGAGAGGAAGAGAGTCAGGAAAAACCAAGGGAGGATGGGCAATGAGGGAATACGAGGGAAGGACATGCTATGAGCAACAAGACAGAACTCAGGGATGGAAATGATGCATAAGTTTTGTTTGACTGTTGTAGAGTGCATAGTTCACCTCCTTCTTCACATCAAAACCTTCCAGAAGGTCAACACAGTTTACTGACATTCCTATAGGAATGGGATATTTGGAGGAATGGAAAGGGATCTTGAGTTTCACATCTGGGTCAAGAATGGGAAAGGCTGAAAAGACTACCAATGTCCTCTTCAGTCATATCTAATGTCTCCTAGTGTTGATAACTCCCAAAAATCTCTTGGGTCTTCAGTTGAAAGATGTGGCATGTGACAGCTCACCAAACTGTTTCATTCTAGTAGAAACCCAGTGTGGCAATTGAGGTAGATTTTTTAAATTTCACACAATAAACTTAAAACTGGAGATTCAGAAAAGTTGTCATATTCTAAAATGCAAAGTGTTCAAGGCCATGATCTTGCTCTTTTTACATAGAATCTAGCACTAGCTCAGTGAGGCTTGTGCCTCATTCTTCATCTTTTGCTGTTGCTGAGCGGGGGCGTGCAGCAGTCTTGTCCTGTAATCCACAGCATTCCTCTGCCTTTGTGTGTCAGTTCACTCTCAGAGAGACAGCTGGCCTGCTTTTCTCTTGTGTGTGAGCCTCTGTCCTGATTCTTCAGACATTAAAATGCTTACATCCTTGGTTACCCTCTAAATTTCAGCATTCATGGCATCAAAATCTGAATTTGTACACCCCAAATTATCCTCACATGACAGTTTACATTTTGCTTTTTGTTAAGGCCTGTTATAAAATCTCTCAGTACTCTGTGATTTTATTTTTATTTATTTTTTTAAAGTATAGAAATGCAAGTTGCACTATTTTTTTATTTATTTCAGAGAGGAGAGAGAGAAAGAGAGAGAGAGAGAGGTAGAGAGAGAGAGAGAGAGAGAGAAAGGAGGGAGAAACAGAAAGCATCAATTCCCATATGTACCTTGACCAGACAGGTGCAGGGTTTTGAACCAGTAACCTCAGCGTTCCAGGTTGATGCTCCACCCACTGCGCCACCACAGGTCAGGCCCAGTGGGATTTTAAACGAATACTTGTTTGTAGTAAAATAATTTTTTATAAGAACTTAAATGTTCAGCTTCTAGAGCAGTGGTTCTTAACCTTTTTTGAGGTACCGAACCCACCAGTTTTATATGCACATTCACCGAACCCTTCTTTAGTGATAAATAAAATGATTTTTTTTTCCAAATTCAAGAGATAGGTATATGTTTTTTTTACTTGTGCACAAAATCAGCCATGCATGAACATCACCTTGCTCAAAGAACAAAACCAACAAAGTGCATGAACTCACAACAAATTACGGTATTACTTTATTCTGGCCTCCACAGCAGAGGCTTCTCCGAACCCCTGAGACCAACTCATCGAACCCCTAGGGTTCGATAGAACCCAGGTTAAAAAGCACTGTTCTAGAGAAATTGTTAAATAAATGATTAAGTTTTATATTGTAAAATCTTTAATATTGATAATAAGCCTATGAAGAGCAGTTTGGCAATGTTCATACTTTTATCCTAGAATTCATAGCTCTAGAAATATATTCTATGGAAATTATCAGAAATATGGTTAAGGGTCTTATACACAAAGGTGCCTTCTGAATGCGATCTATAAAGATAAAAATTGGAAACAATTTGGATTCCAAGATGGCTGCAGAGTAGGTGAACACTGCACTTTACTGCTCCCAGCCCCAAACCTGATTCCCCACTAAAACATCAAACATTCAACCAGAATAGCCAACTGAAAGATAGCTGACTGAAAATTATAGCCAAGGATTAATAGAAGAAAACCACATAAAGCCTGGTAGGGAGGGTAGAGGCACAGAAAAGGCTAACCTCTGCGCCCACGGACAGTGTCTGAGAAGCCAGAGTGTTATCACTCCTGTAGAGTAGAGGTCTCAAATCCATGCAAGGATCCCCAGCCCAGAATAACAGGGATGGGAAGAGAAGTTCACATAGCTCAGAGCTCACATAGAGTCCCAGACACTACCTTCCCAAGTACACACACTCCTGTTGTTGCAGCCAGGGAAGTGCACATTGCAGCCAGGGAAGTGCACATCCTGATCCCAGATGCCAGCAGGGCCTGTCTGTCATGTTCCACTTAGCGTCTTTTGCGTTACCCATATTCTGGGGAAGCTTTTGAGGGAGACACACTCTCAGCACACAACTGTCTCCAGAAAAGCTTATGTATGGGAACCAGAATAATGGAAACAGAGGTATTTGGAGTCATCATGGAGGTGTAACTCCTATCTCCCCAGTGGGCACAGCTCCTGCTATCCCTAGGGAAGAGAGGGGTCTCAGTTCTCCTTCTTCAGACTACCATACACCATTCCCAAAGGGGGAAAGTTGGTGAGGCCACAGTGAGATATCACATCATACCTGCCAGAATGGCGCTCATTAACAAATCAACACACTAGTGAAGGTATGGAGAAAAAGGCACAGTCCTGGATTGCTGGTGGGAATGCAGATTGGTGCAGCCACTGTGGAAAAGAGTATGAAGATTCCTCAAAAAATTAAATATGAAACTGCGTTTTGACTCAGCAATCCCATTTCTAGGAATATATCTTAAAAATTTCAAAAACACTGATTCAGAAGAAGAAATGTATCCTCATGTTCATTATAGTTTTATTTACAATAGCCAAGATTTGGAAACAACCCAAGTGCCCATCAGTAAATGAGTGTACAAAAAAAGTTGTAGTACATTTATACAATAGAATACTACTTTGCTATAAAAAGGAAGAAAGTCAATTTTACTTTATGCAACAGAGAGAATGGGCCTGGAGATTATTATGCTAAGTGAAATAAGCCAGACAGAGAAACATGAATATGATATAATCTCACTTATATGTGGAATCTAATGAACAGAATAAACTGAGGAACAAAATAGAACAGAGGCAGGTCACAGGGAACAGAGGGACAACTGTCAGAAGAAAGGGAGAAGATGGAACTGAATAAAAGGAGATGAAGAGATTAGACAAAATAAAAAGCATATATACATAACAAATATTTATAGATAACAGAGTGACAATAGCCAAAGAGAAAGCTGGGGGAAGGGCATAAAGTGGTGGGGGAAAGTAGGAAGAAAGAGATTTGCTTGGGGCAGGACATGACACAGTGTGTAGATGGTGTTATATTGAGTTGTACATTTGAAAACTGTATGGTTTGGCAAACATGTCAACCCAATAAATTTTAAAAAATAAAAAATAAATTAAGCTTGACCAGTAGTGGCACCAATGGAGTGTCAACCCTGACACCAAAGGCTCTGGTTGCTGGCTTGAGTGCAGGAATGCCAGCTTGAGCACAGGGTGGCCAGCCTGAATGCGAGATCATCAACATGAGCTAAAGGTTGCTGGCTTGACACCAAGTAAATCAGAAAAAAAGAAAAACTGAGAACAGCATGATTTCATACATAGGTGGGACATAAAAGTGAGAATATGAGACATGGACAAGAGAGTGGTGGTTACGGAATGGGGGGAGGGAGGGAAGAGTGGAATAGGGAGGAGGGGAGGGACACAGGGAAAACCAGATAGAAGGTGACAGAGGACAATTTGACTTTTGGTGACGGGTATGCAACACAATTGAATGATAAGATAACCTGGAGATGTTTTCATTGTACATATGTACCCTGATTTATTGGTGTCACCACATTAGAATTAATAATAATAAAATATATATATATATATATATATATATATATATATATATATATATATATATATATATAAAGATTAGTTAACAGTGTTTATGGGGATCGATTTCTGGGCTCTTTATTCTGTTCCATTGATATATGTATTTATTATTTCCCCAGTTCCACACTGTCTTAATTATTAAAACTTTTTAATAAATCCTGAGGTTATGTAAAAAAAAAAAAAAAAAAAAAAAAACTAAAGTGAGGCAACTATGAGTTGATGCTTCTCATCTTTCTCTTCTCTCTCTCCCTTTCTCGCCCTTATTCCTTCTCTCTCCCTTAAAAATTAATTAATAAAAATGATAAATAAATAATTTTTTAAAGAATTGGAAACAATTTAAAGTATAATTGTAAAATTAAATACTATAGAGTGATAGATTCATGTTTTTATGACTGGTTTAATAAAAGTGTTCATGATACAATGTTGAATGAAAATATAGGATATAAAAATACACATATGTTTGATCCTAAGTTCCTTCTATACTCAATAAATAATATTAATAGTGTACAACAAAGTACTACACATTATATATGTGTTCTTATTTAATTAAAGTGAAAATTTAATTATTACTACATTTTTCTGATTTTTACTTTTCATATAATAATGAGTTAAATGGCATCTCTTTTTGTAGCATTTATTCAAACAGACAAATATATAGAAAATAAATGCTGCCTGTGTTATCCTGAAATAAACTCCTAAACTAACACAGAGCATGTTAAGCATGAAAAAAGAAGTGGGTGAGCTGACTCACTAATTCTTCCCTCATTGGATTCATCTACTTACTAACATTTCACTGGTAAGTGTGTGTTAGGAGTAGAAATAAGAAATGCATTTAGACAAAACTGAAATGTTTAAAAAAACTTTATTCTGCAGACCTTTTTATTATGACATTCTTCAGAGAAGGGTGTAGAAGGCTTAATTAGAGAATTAAAATAATTCTTGACCTTAGTTTCTACCGAAGAAGATTTTGAATGGTGAGGCCAATGAAACAGAAACAGATGGCTTAAATTTTCTTTGAAATGTAGACAGATTAAAGAGGAGGAAGTTTGGCAAAAACTGATTTGGGGTTTGGCCAAACTAAAAACATTTGAGAAAGAGTATGAAACACTGGGAAAACATTAAAGCATTCAAACACTCACACTAAGTGTAATGTGATGAATACAAAAGGAGAAATGGAGCTTGTGAAAATAAGGCCACAGTCCGGTCAGTCATCAAAGTATTTATTTCACTGGAGCAAGATGGACACTGATGGCTGGTAGTTCTACCTGTGCAATTAAAATTACCTGAAAAAACTGGGATAACTCATGCAGCACAAAGACCTATTTGACTGAAGCCTGCTAACTCCTGTTTTCATTGTTTCAAAACTGAAGGCACTAGAGTAGATAATCTAACATCTTTCACAAAACATTATCTAGTATGTGTCTCTTCCTCTCTCTTTAGGAATATTTAAGCACCTTCTGTGAAAAGCAAGTAAAAAAAGATATTTCTTCAGCATCCTTCTCTTTATAATGGCTAAAACAACCAGATAAAAGATAGTAAGGAAATAGGGACTAGAACAACACAATAAACCAACCAGGTATAACACATATACAGAACACTCTACCCAACAATAGCAGAATATACATTCTTCTCAAGTGCACATACCCAACATTCTGCAGGATAGACCATAATTTAGGCCACAAATTAAGTCTCTTTAGATTTAAAACAATAGATATAATACAAAGTTGTCTTATTTGGTCACAATAAGATAAAGTTAGAAATTAATAATAGAAGGAAAACAAAAATGTCAAAGATATAGAAATTATACAGCACACTCTTAATCAATGGATCAAAGAGAAATCGCAAGGAAAATTACAAAATACTAAAGATGAATGAAAATAAAAACAACACATCAAAATGTATAAGATGCAGTGAGAGCAGTGCTGAGGGGGGAATTTATAGTTGTAAATGCTTACATTGAAAAAAGATCTCAAATCAGTAAGCTAACTTAACAATTAAGAAACAGAATGGCTACTATAAAAGAGAAATCAGAAAATAACAAGAGTTGGTTGGTAATGATGTGAAAAAACTGGAATCCTTGTACACTGTTGTGCAAACAGTTCAGCCACCATCAAAAATAATATGTTAGTTCCTCAAAAAATTAAAAATAAAATTATCATGTGATCCAGCAATTCTACTTCTGGGCATATAGCCAAAGAATTGAAGGCTAAGTCTTGAACAGATGTTTGCACACTGTTTATAGCAACATTATTCACAATAGCCAAAAGTTAGAGCAACTCAAGTGTCCATTGACAGATAGTGGATAAACATATGTAGCACAGACATACAGTATAAGATTTTTCAGCTTTAAAGGTGGATGAAATTCTGACACATGCTCTAACATAGATGGACCTTGAGCACATTATGCCAGTAACAAAAATATATATATTGTATAAAGTGTTCTACTTATATGAGGCTCCTAGAGTAGCCAGAATGATAAAGACAGAAGAATGGTAGTTTCAAGAAACTGGGAAAGGGGGAAGGGAGAGGAAGTGCTCAATGGGTACAGAGTTTCAGTTTTGCAGATCAAGAGTTCTAGAGATGCTTGGTGGTGATAGTTGCAAAACAATATAAATACAGGGGTGGACTAAAGTAAGCTTACAGTTGTGAGTATACAAAACAGAGTTTATGATTGTATTATTTATCAATTATTGTATTATTTATATTATTTGTCATTTCATATGAACTGCTGTAAACCTATTTTTGCCCCCTCTTGTATACATAATACCACTCAACAATACACTTAAATGACACTTCTGAAATATCCAAGTAGAGATGTCAGATGGACTTTTGGATAGGGGGGTGACAAAGTAAAAAGTCTCTGTTGGGGGTAGTCATAAAACAAGATGATATTGCTTAATCAGGAACAGATACAGTCTTATAAAATCTCAAAGGGTTTTTATACAACTGAGAATTTATACTACATTTACACATTCATTGGAGAAAAACTCCAGGTTTAGGTCTTTTTGACAAGCCTTCAGAGCTTAAAGGAAGTCAGATGTAGAGCTGCAATAGTTTTACTTTTTCACTGAGGTGGATGAGTATGTGTTTTCTTTCCTCCATGTTCTCTGACCCTCCTCTCGCTTTTCTCTCTTCCTTATACGGTAACTTGTTGTAGAGAATTTGTTTTTCTAATAGTTGTATTTAGTCTAATTCATTAAAAATGATTATGATGGCTAATTTTATATTACATGTATTTTGTTATAGTTTAAAATAATTTAAATAAAACAATAAAAATATTAAAAATAGTAGAAAGCTTAAAAAATGAAGTCATGAAGAGGAAGTGTACCCAAAATAGAGAAAAAGTACAAAGACTTGTAAAACAAAAATGGAGAGTTTAAAAATTATAGGTCCAACATTCAAGTAACAGAATTTTTAAAAAAATAGGGTGAGAAAATTGAGGAGAGAAAACATCAATGAAGGAATTTTGATAATTCTATAGAACTGAGGTACTATAGAGGTTTCTAGATTGAAGGAAACACTAAGCCCAAAACAATTAATGAAAAATGATCTCTATGAAGCCAAATATTTTGAAGTTTTAAAACAAAATGAGGACAAAATAAGATTCCAAAATCTTCCAGAAACAAAACCAAAACAATGAAAGCAATATCATCAACAAGTCGCAAGAAAGGGATAGAAATTAAAATTTAAAAATTAATGCTTTATTTTTTTCTTCAACAGCAATGTTCAGTAGTAGATAAAATGAAATAATGATTTTAAAATTCTAAAAAAGAATTATTATCAACCCAGAAATCTATTTCCATCTAAACTACCAATTGAGTGGGAGTGTACAGGAAAGACATTTTTTTTCAGATCCTTTCTAAAGAAGGTACGGAAGACGTGCCCCACCAAATAAGGTCAATAAATTAATTAAAAGAAATGCATGGGACTCAGAAAACTGGAGATCTGAAGTTGGAGTATGGTAAAACAAAATCTTGAGGAAGATGTTGAGGGGGGATCTAAAAATCAGTGCTGTGCACCAGGAACAGAGAGTAATCAGTTCATATTGAGGTTGTTCTAACATTTGTGGCTGAGGACCATGCAGGGCTTTCTAACACTGACCACTCTGCAGAGTGAAAATGTGACATAATGAAAGTCAATGGAAACACTGACTTTATTGATAATGTTCACAAGGCTGATGGTACATAGATGAGACCGAAAAGGTTGTTCTTTACTTGAGCACTCACACTGAAGCCTGATGTGGCATGCTTGTAAGAGCCTTCTGATCCCTGTAGGCAACAATGAAGATAAAAACTTATATATAGCCTGACCTGTGGTGGCGCAGTGGATAAAGCGTCGACCTGGGAACACTGAGGTCGCCAGTTCAAAACCCTGCACTGGTCTGGTCAAGGCACATATGGGAGTTGTCTCCTCTCTAAAATGAATAAAATAAAAGAAATAATAAAAATAAAGATTCACACACACACACACAAAAACTTATATATAGAAGAATAATATAACATTGTGTATATGTGAATGTAATATGTCTGGAAGAATATACAAGAAGCTGAGTGCCCCATGGACCAAAGCAAGAATGGACTGGGGAAAATCTGTACACTGAGAACATACTTTTCATATATTTTTTCCTTTAGTATTTTGTTTTATGTCATATGTTATACATCAAAAAAGGAATAAAATATAATTTATTCTCTAATAAAAGACAAGGGGTTGGAAGAGAGAAATAAATAAAGATAAAAATGCAATTGAACAGAACCTTTTTATGGAGAGGCTGACTTGGTTCATGCATCTTGCAGAATAAAGAGGAACAGAGGATAGAAGCCTGAAATTGAGACTACAGAGTCCTGTGGGTGAAGGTTTGAGGAAAAAAGAATGATCTATGATGAATAATTATTGAGAGATGATTTTATGTTTTAAATTTATGAAAAACCAAGAAAGTAATTGGAAACTGTGTACCTGTAACTCACCTTAGATAGATGCAACTTGTGTTCTCAGGTTTTCTCTTCTTTATAGGACAGTTGCACCCTTGATCCCCCTGAGTACATACTCTGGGACTATGTAAACTAAAAAATATACAGGTAAATGAGAAAGAACATAATCTGTTTATCAGGAAGAAGAGCAATCAGAGGTCTTTGAAGGAGCTGAAGTAGGAACCCATTTCAGAGCTGTCCTTAGATATAGATGCCATATCACACTCAACTCACCTTCAAGGGAGCAACCAAAACAAAGAAAGTGAGGTTGGAATAATGACAAAATATTTTCAGATCTATTTAGTGCACTGCTCTGCAAAATGGGTTCCCTGGGCTCCTTTCAAGTCACTGTATTGCAGTCCAACATGTCCTTTCTTAACACACATTGGTCCTGTATGGGCACCAGCAGAATAAAAAGGTAGAAGAAATATAGAAGAAATGAGTGCTCATGGTGGTCAATAGTATAGGAAAGAAAAAAAATATTAGGGTGGCAGAATTCCAGTGGTCTTCAGGATAGAGCAGGGTGCTCTGTAGTTCCTGGAAGGGAAGGGAAAAGCTTTCACACTGTGCAGAACAAAACTTCAGGCTTACCGTTTGCCAAGTTAGTATCACCTTTCTCCTCAAAATGGGTTTAAAGCAAACAAAGTGTGGATCTGCAAGAGATATAGGGAGAATGGCCAAGATGATGAGGAAATGTCAAAATAGGAAAGAAAACCCTAGCCTGACCAATGGTGGTGTAGTCAATAGAGTTTCGACTTGGAATGCCGAAGTCCCTAATTCAAATTCCCAAGATTGCCAGCTTGAGCACAGGGTAGCTGGATTGAGAGTGGGGTCACCAAAATGATCTCAAGGTTTCTGGCTTGAGCCCAGGGTCACTGGCTTGAGCAAGGTGTCACTGGCTTAGCTTGAACTCCCTGCTCAAGGTACATAAGAGATCCAATCAATGAACAACTGAAGTGACCCAGCAATGAGTTGATGCTCCTCACATCCTTCTTCTCTTTATTCCTTCTTGTCTCTCCCTCTCTCTCTTAAAAAAAAAAGGTAAAGAAAACTTCTTGTGTATCAGTGATTAAAAATGTGTGTATAAGTATGAAGCCATCTATAAATGGATAGTTCTATTGATTGAAACAAATGTACTATACTAATACAAGATGTTAATAGTAAGGGAAACTAGAGGGGTAGAGAGTATATGAGAACTAATTGTACTTTCTTTTTAGCTCTCTGTAAACAAAAATTTTTTTAAAATAATAAAATCTATTAATTTAAAAATAAAGTTAGCCCAATAAGTTATTCACTTTATATTCTAAAGTGTCCTGATAAATATACCTAAAAGTAATTCACTTTAAATATAATTAATAACATTATAGTAATGTTCAGGACTGTTCATTTGGGCTGTGAGGTTAGAATAAATTTCAAGGGGAGATTTTTAGCATGGGTAGTTTGGTTTGCACTATTTTAGCTCCAAGTTCAAGAAAGAACATATCTACTTTTTTATTCAACCGCAGTTTCCTTTCGGTATATAAATGAATTTCCCAGTATAAATGTATACATTCATACACATACATACTAGAACATTTATATTAGAAACACAAGGCTGTCAATTACTGTATCTATGATGAATGTCTACTAGAAAGTTAACAGTCACCAGATTGCAGCTGGGATTATCTTAATTTTTATTTCTGAGATGTTTTATATGATAATAAAGAGATAATGCATATGACCTACTTAGCACCGTGTGTGGTTATATGGGAGGAATAAAAGAAAAGCTACGCAGCTCTGACTAGATTATGTACACACACAAAATTCTATGGGTCCAATGGGGATTTCATGCAAATCCTTCCTCTTCTTTTGCTCTCTATTGCTCTGTTCCCACCCTGAGATGACTTTGCAGGCTCTTCTGTGTCTTTCAGTGGCATTGTGTATCTCTTCTTGTTACTCTAAATTAACAATGTATACAGTCTTCTGCATTCCTTTGTAAATGGGCCTGTTGCTCTTTTGGGAATTAGCTCTGTTTATTTAATGTTCTACTTAAAGTTTTTACTCTACTGCTTTGGCTGGATAGTTCAGATGGTTAGAGAATTCTCTTGATACATCAAGGTTGCAGGTTTGATCCCTGGTCAGGGCACATAAAACAATCAGTCAATGAATGCATACATAAGTGAAACATAAAAGAATTAACTGCTCTAACCATTTGAGTTACCAGACTAGGCCCTATAATCTTACTGAAAATGTGACTTCAGGCATGGATTATTTTGTCCCAATTTTCTCATCTGGAAAGTAGATATAAATATCTAAATAGGGCTAATTGTCATTTTTAGGATACAAGAAAGTCATTAAAGGTGAGTGCCTGGCATGTGGTGGTTTTCAATAAATGTTAGCTCTTTACCACACACCCCTATTTTATTGAGTAGTTAGCAGGAGTCCTTCAGTTGCTCAATATGTTGTTGTTGTTCTTTCTAGAGTTAATTCTAAAATTGTGTGAAAAGAAAATTAAATATTTTTCAAAAATTTTTTTTGAAAACACTGTAGTTCTAAACTATTGACTCTGAATGATGATGAAGTATCAATGGAGGTTCATCAACAAATACCCCAGTCTAGTGCAGGATGTTAATAGTGGCGGTGAATGTATATGGAGGGGGAGGAGGACAATGGAAAATCTCTTTATTTTCTGCTCAATATGCAGTAAACCTAAAACAGCTTAAAAAGTCTCTTTGCTTAAAATGAGAAAGAATATAAATATAAAGAAAAGCAGAAGGGAAAGGTCTTCTAAAAATAAATAAGAATTTGGAAACAGAGGAAATAATGCATTAAGACTGATGGAGAAGATGGCAATGGAGTAGGCAGACGTACCAACTTCCAACTCCCAGAACCAAAGTGGATTATACCTTGATTTTAAGAATCATCATCTGGATAAACCAATGTTGAACTGGAGGAGAGGACTCTTCAACCGGGGAACACTGAAGAAGCAACATTGAGACTGGTAGGAAAAGTGAAAACACGGAAAGGGCTGCCCAGCTCCCCAGAGTGAAAGGCAGCCTGGAGAGTCTCGTGTGGCAGGAAGAGAGGCCAGTGGAAGGGTAGGGACCCAGGTCCCAGGAACAAAGCCCCAGCTTAAAGCCCCAAAGCATAGAAGAGGCGTACAGACTATATTTAGCTGTGAAACAGGTTAGGATACTGTTTGTGAGAAAGAAATAGTTGTCTCAGACCCAGGATTCTTCTTAAAGAGACGGTACAGAAAACCTCTCTCACAACCACTTACCAAGGACTCCGGGAGACAGGGAGAGAGGACAGGACTGGAGCAGCGGGAAGAGAGTGTGGTCCGGAAGGCACAGGGAGAAAAGCTTTGAGGGACAGCCACCCTAAACCCTGGGCTGAGTCACTCCACAAATCTGAAACAATATTTCCCCTGGAACCAGCAAGGGGAAGCAGGATACCAGCAAAAAAGGTTCCTTTGCAGCAATTAGAGCAGTCGCTTAGAAGGAAGGAGCTTTCAGGACTACACTATGGAGTGTTAGGATCTGAGCTGCAGCGCCCCCACCCACACTGCTGAGGGCTTGCTGGAGGGCGAGCAGCAGTAGGATGCAAAGCACAGTTCCGCCGGCGGGGGCAGAGGCTGAGCCGGCTGGCGTGAGCTTGGCCTATCCCAGCTGGGACAAAGGGGATGTGCAAAAGTGGTCTGGAGGCTGTGGACCTGCTTGCAACCCTACCTGTGAGGGGAAAAGCGGGAGCCCGGAACGGGCACAGATCCTCCGCTGGGCAAGGGCGAGCAGGCACGCAGTTGCACCAGGCCTCTGAGGCTTGAAGCCCTGCACAAACTGGCTTTGCCAGTGGAGGTGGGGCAGAAGCCCGTCACATGCCTGAGCGCATAGCAGCAGCCCCACCCAGCAGAGGAGCTGAGGTTGGCAGAGGTGGGCTAGAAGCTGAGGGTGTACCAGAAGCCCCTCCAGGCCAGAGGAACAGGCTGACAAGGACCCGCAGTTAAGCAAAAGTGCTCACCCTTGCCCTTGGTGACCAGCCTTGTGGCCTGAGTGTGGTACACGGTCCCACCTGTGGGAGAAGGGTGAAGGCCGAGACCAGATGAGGCTTATAGAGCCTGGAACAAGAACACAGCCCCTTCTGCAGAGGCGAGGCGTAGACCACAGTAGCAGCCTCAGTGGCTGACACTGGCAACACCCACACACAACCGCCCTAGGCAGCAGCTGAGGAGGTAGCAGGCCTGCAGACAGACTACACCTAGGGAACACAGAGGCAACACCCATTGGATTCCAGTAGCCAAACCCTTACACACAGAAAAAAGGGCAGGCAGAGAAATGCAACCCAAATAAATCAAAAGAAATCCCCAGAGAAGGACCTGAATAAATCAGATATAACCAAACTACCTGATGCAGAGTTTAAAATAATGATAGTTAGGATGTTCAAAGAAATTAGAGCAACAAAGGATAGTCAATATGAACACCTAAATAAAGAGATAGCAAGTATAAAAAATGAAATTGAAATAATAAAAAAGAATCAGACAGAAATGACAAATACAGTATCCGAACTGAAGACCACAATGGAAGAAACTAAAACCACGATAGATAAAGCTGAGGATCAAATCAGTGAGTTAGGAGACAAAATAAACAAAGGCACAGAAGCAGAAAAAGAATAAGGAAAAGAGACTCAAGAAATGTGAGGAAATTCTAATGGAGCTCTGTGACAACATGAGAGAAATAACCTCCGCATCATAGGGGTATCTGAAGAAGAGGAGAAAGAACAAGGGATAGAAACTTAGTTCAATCAAATCATAGCTGAAAACTTCCCTAAATTAAGACTAGAAAATGTTTCAAACGTTCAAGAAGCACAGAGAACTACATTAAAGAGAAACCCAAAGAAATCTACAACAAGACACATCATAGATAAAACACCAATGCTAAAGGATAAAGAGAAAAATTTAAAAGCTGCTAGAGAAAAAAAGGCTATCACCTACAAAGGAGCCCCCATAAGAATGACATCTGACTTATCAACAGAAACACTTGAGGCCAGAATGAAATAGCAAGATATATTCAAAGTAATGCAGAACAAGAACCTACAACCAAGACTACTCTATCCAGCAAGGCTAACGTTTAAAATAAGGAGAAATAAAGAAATTCCCAGACAAAGAAAGTCTCAAGGAATTTATTAAAACAAACCAATTCTGCAAGAGATACTAAGGGGCCCATTGTGAGCAGTTCAAAGAGAGGAAAGAATATAGCAAAAGAAGAATACAGATTTAAAGAATAAAATGGCAATAAACAACTACATATCAATAATAACCTTAAATGTAAATGGATTAAATGATCCAATCAAAAGACATAGGGTAGCTTCATGGATAAAGAAACAGGACCCATACATATGCTATCTACAAGAGACACACCTTAAAACAAAAGATGCACATAGACTGAAGGTAAAAGGATAGAAAAAAATTTCATGCAAATAGAAATGAAAAAGAAGCCGGGGTAGCAATACTTATATCTGACAAAATAAACTTTAAAACAAATGCTGTAGTAAGAGATAAAGAAGGACACTACATAATGATATAGGGAACAATTCAACAGAAAGATATAACTATTATAAATATCTACGCACCAAATATAGGAGCACCAACATACATAAAGTAGACTTTGATAATTATAAAGAGCAAGATCAACAGCAATACTATAATAGTAGGGGCTTTCAATACCCCACTAACATCACTGGATAGATCCTCAAGAAAGAAAATTAACAAAGAAACAGTAGACTTAAAGGATACACTAGATCAACTCGATTTAATAAATATCTACAGAATTTTCACCCTATAGCAGTAGAATATACATTCTTTTCAAGCGCTCATGGTACATTCTCTAGGATAGACCACATGTCAGTACACAAAAGTGGTCTCAACAAATTTAAGAAGATTGAAATCATATCAACCATTTTATCTGATCACAATGCCATGAAGCTAGAAATTAATCACAAAAGAAAAATTGAAAAATACTCAAACATTTGGAAACTAAATGGCATGTTATTAAATAATGAATGAATTAACAATGAGATAAAAAAAGAAATAAAAAGGTTTCTAAAAACAAATGATAATGAGCATACATCAACTCAAAATTTATGAGACACAGCAAAAGCAGTACTGAGAGGAAAGTTCATAGCACTACAGGCATACCTTAGAAAGCTAGAAAAAGCTCAAATAATCAACTTGACCCTGCATATAAAAGAACTAGAAAAACAACAGCAAATAAAGCCCAGGACTAGTAGAAGGAAGGAAATAATAAAGATCAGAGAGGAAATAAATGATACAGAAACTAAGAAAACAATACAGAGGATCAATGAAACTGAGAGCTGGTTCTTTGTAAAGGTAAACAAGGTCGATGAACCTTTAACTAGACTCACCAAGAAAAAAAGAGAGAGGACTCAAATAAATAAAATTAGAAAGGACAGTGGAGAAATAACAACTGACAAAACAGAAATACATAGTATTGTAAGAAAATACTATGAAGAACTCTATGCCAAAATATTAGACAACCTAGGTGAAATAGACAAATTTCTTGCATCACATAATCTTCCAAAATTCAATCTGGAGGAATCAGAACACCTAGACAGACCAATTACAACAAATGAGATCGAAACAGTTATCAAAAACTCCCAAAAAAGAAAAGTCCTGGGCCTGATGGATTCACAAGTGAATTCTAACAAAAATTTAAAGACAAACTAACTCCAATCCTTCTCAAGCTATTTCAAAAAATTAAAGAGGAAGGAAGACTTCCATACTCCTTTTATGAGGCGAGTATAATTCTGATCCTGAAACCAGGCAAAGACAACACAAAGAAAGAAAATTGTAGGCCAATACCCGTGATGAATTTAGATGCTAATATTCTCAACAAAATATTACCCATCTGGATCTAGCAATATATGAAAAAAATCATACATCATGATCAAGTAGGATTTATTCTGGAGAGGCAAGGCTGGTTCAATATTCGCAAATCAATGTGATTCATCACATAAACAAAAGGAAGGACAAAAATCACATGATAACTTCAATAGATGCAGAAACAGCATTTGATAAAATCTACAACCCAGTCATGATCAAAACTCTCAGTAAAGTGGGTATAGAGGAAATATATCTTTATTATTATTATTATTATTAATTTTAATGGGGTGACACCAATAAATCAGGGTACATATGTAAAATGGAAATATCTCCAGATTATCTTTTTATTTTATTTTTTTTAATTTTTATTTTATTCATTTTAGAGAGTAGACACAGAGTGAGAGAGAGAGAGAGAAAGAGAGAAAGGGGGGAGGAGCTGGAAGCTCAACTCCCATATGTGCCTTGACCAGACCAGTGAAGGGTTTTAAACTGGCGACCTCAGTGTTCCCAGGTCGACACTTTATCCACTGCGCCACCAGAGGTCAGGCTCCAGATTATTTTATCATTCAATTATATTGCATACCCATCACCCAAAGTCAAATTGTCCTCTGTCACGTTTTATCTAGTTTTCCTTGTGCCCCTCCCCTTCTCCCTATCACACTCTCCCCTCCCTCCCCACACTCCTTAATCACCACTCTCTTGTCCATGTCTCATAGTCTCACTTTTATGTTTCACCTATGTATGAAATCATGCTGTTCTCAGGGTTTTTTTTTCCTGATTTACTTATTTCACTCCGTATAATTTTATCAAGGTCCATCCATATTGTTGTAAATAATCCAATGTCATCATTTCTTATGGCTGAGTAGTATTCCATAGTATATATGTACCATAGCTTTTTAATCCACTCGTCTTCTGACGGACACTTGGGCTGTTTCCAGATCTTCGCTATTGTGAACAGTGCTGACACGAACATGGGGGCGCACTTCTTTTTGAACAGTGCTATGGTGTTCTTAGGATATATTCCTATAAGTGGGATAGCTGGGTCAAAAGGCAATTCGATTTTTAATTTTTTTAGGAATCTGAAAACTGTTTTCCACAGTGGCTGCACCATTCTGCATTCACACCAGCAGTGCAGAAGGGTTCCCTTTTCTCCACATCCTCGCCAGCACTTATTCTGTGTCGTTTTGCTGATGAGTGCCATTCTGACTGGTGTGAGGTGATATCTCATTGTGGTTCTAATTTGCATTTCTCTAATGATTAGTGATGTTGAGCATTTTTTCATAAGCCTATTGGCCATCTGTATGTCCTCTTTGGAGAAATTTCTATTCACTTCTTTTGCCCATATTTTGATTGGATTGTTTGTCTTCCTGGTGTTGAGTTTTATAAGTTCTTTATAAATTTTAGTTATTAACCCCTTATCAGATGTGCTGTCGAATATGTTCTCCCATTGTGTGGTTTGTCTTTTTATTCTGTTCTTATTGTGTTTAGCTGTGCAAAAACTTTTTAGTTTGATATAGTCCCATTTGTTTATCTTGCCTTTTACTTCATTTGCCCGTGGAGATAAATCGGCAAATATATTGCTGCTACAGATGTCGGATAGCTTACTGCCTATGTTTTCTTCTAAGATGCTTATAGTTTCACAGCTTACGTTTAAGTCTTTTATCCATTTTGAGTTTGTTTTTGTGAATGGTGTAAGTTGATGCTCTGGTTTCATTTGTTTGTAGGTAGATGTCCAATTTTCCCAAAACCATTTGTTAAAGAGGCTGTCTTTACTCCATTGTATGTTCTTTCCTCCTTTGTCAAATATCAGTTGTCCATAAAGGTGTGGGTTTATTTCTGGGTTCTCTATTCTGTTCCATTGATCTATGTGTCTGTTCTTATGCCAGTACTAGGCTGTCTTGAGTATTTAGCGTCTACATTCATCAGGGTTATAGGCCTATAATTTTCTTTCTTTGTGTTGTCTTTGCACTGTTTTGGGATCAGAATTATGCTTGCCTCATAAAAGGAGTTTGGAAGTCTTCTTTTCTCTTGAATTTTTGAAATAGCTTGAGGAGAATAGGCGTTAGTTCTTCTTTGAATTTTTGATAGAATTCACTTGTGAAGCCATCAGACCCAGGACTTTTCTTTTTTGGGAGTTTTTTGATAACTGTTTCGATCTCATTTGTTGTAATTGGTCTGTTTAGGTGTTCTGATTCTTCCAGATTGATTTTTGGAAGGTTATATGATTCAAGAAGTTTGTCCATTTCACCAAGATTGTCTAATTTTTTGGTATAGAGTTCTTCATAGTATTTTCTTACAATGCTTTGTATTTCTGTTGTATCAGTTGTTATTTCTCCACTGTCCTTTCTAATTTTATTTATTTGAGACCACTCTCTTTTTTTCTTGGTGAGTCTAGTAAAAGGTTCATCAATCTTGTTTACCTTTTCAAAGAACCAGCTTCATTTCATTGATCCTCTGTATTGTTTTCTTAGCCTCTATGTCATTTATTTCTGCTCTGATCTTTATTATTTCCTTTCTTCTACTTGTCCTGGGTTTTATTTGTTGTTGTTTTTCTAGTTCTTTTATATCCAGGGTCAGGTTGCTTATTTGAGCTTTTTCTAGCGTCTTATGATATGCCTGTAGTGCATTAAACTTCCCTCTCAGTACTGCTTTTGCTGTGTCTCATAAATTTTGAGTTGATGTATGCTCATTTTCATTTGTTTCTAGAAACTCTTTTATTTCTTCTTTGATCTCATTGTTAATCCATTCATTATTTATTATCATGCTATTTAGTTTCCAAGTGTTTCAGTATTTTTTTTCTTTTGTGGTTAATTTCTAGTTTCATCGCATTGTGAACAGAGAAAATGCTTGATATGATTTCAATCTTCTTAAATTTATTGATATCATTTTTGTGTCCTAACATGTGGTTCTTCCTAGAAAATGTACCATGAGCACTTGAGAAGAATGTATATTCTACTGCTTTAGGGTGAAAAGTTCTGAAGATATCTATTAAATCAAGTTGATCTAGTGTATCCTTTAAGTCTGCTGTTTCTTTATTAAATTTCTTTCTTGAGGATCTATTCAGTGTTGTTAGTGGGGTATTGAAATCCCCTACTATGATAGTATTGCTGTTAATCTCGCCCTTTATGTCCATTAAAGTCTGCTTTATGTACGTCGGGGCTCCTATATTTGGTGCATAAATATTTATCATAATTAAATCTTCCTGTTGAATTGTTCCCTATATCATTATGTAGTGTCCTTTTTTCTCTTTTACTACAGCCTTTGTTTTAAAGTCCATTTTGTCAGATATAAGTATTGCTACCCCAGCTTCTTTTTTGTTTCCATTTGCATGAAATATTTTTTCCCATCCTTTTACCTTCAGTCTATGTGCATCTTTTGTTTTAAGGTGTGTCTCTTGTAGACAGCATATGTATGGGTCCTGTTTCTTTATCCATGCAGCTACCCTATGTCTTTTGATTGGATCATTTAATCCATTTACATTTAATGTTATTATTGATATGTAGTTGTTTATTGCCATTTTATTCTTTAAAGCTGTATTCTTCTTTTGCTATATTCTTTTCTCCCTTTAAACTTTTCACAACAGGTCCCTTAGTATCTCTTGCAGAATTAGTTTGGTTTTAATGAATTCCTGGAGGCTTTCTTTTTCTGGGAAGCTCTTTATTTCTCCTTCAATTTTAAACATTAGCCTTGCTGGATAGAGTAGACTTGGTTATAGGTTCTTGTTCTGCATTACTTTGAATATATCTTGCCATTCCCTTCTGGCCTCAAGTGTTTTTGTTGAGAAGTCCGATGTCATCCTTATTGGGGCTCCTTTGTAGGTGATAGCCTTTTCTTCCCTAGCAGCTTTTACAATTTTTTCTTTATCCATTGGGTTTGGTATTTTAACTATGATGTGTGTTGGTATAGATCTTTTTGTGTTTCTCTTTAATGGAGTTCTCTGTGCTTCTTGAAAGTGTGGAATGTTTCCCAGCCTTAATTTAGGAAAGTTTTCTGCTATGTTTTGATTGAATAAAAATTCCATTTCCTTTCCTCTCTCCTCTTCTTCAGGCACCCGTATGATGCAAATGTTTCTCTTCATGTTGTCACAGAGCTCCCTTAGAGTTTCCTCACATTTTTTGAGTCTCTTTTCCTTTTTCTTCTCTGCTTCTGTGCCTTTTTTTATTGTGTCTTCTAACTTGCTGGTTTGATCTCAGCGTGATTCATCCTGCTTTTAATTCCTTCCATTGTGGTCTTCAGTTCTGATACTGTATTTGTCATTTCTGTCTGATTCTTTTTTATTTCTATTTTGTTTTTATATTTGTTATCTCTTATTTAGGTGTTCATAATGACTATCCATTGTTGCTCTAATTTCTTTGAACATCCTAACTATCATTATTCTAAATTCTGCTTCTGGTAATTTGGTTATATCTGGTTCATTTAGGTCCTTCTCTGAGGATTTCGCTTGATTCATTTGGTTTGCATTCCTCTGCCTGCACATTTTTTTGTGTATAAGCAAGTTGTGGCCTCTGGAGTCCAGTAGGTGTTGCGTTTGTGTTCTCTAGGTGTGGTCTGTCTGCAGGGCCGCCACCCCCTCTGTCACTGCCTAGGGCGGTTGGGTATGGGTATTGCCAGCGCTGGCCCACTGCCGCTGTTGCTGTGATTTCCGCCTCTCTTCTGTGAGAGGGGCTGTCACTCAAGCCACAAGCCTCAGCACATAGGGTAGAGGTGACCACTTTTGCTCAGCTGTGGACCCAGCCTGTTTCCGGGCTTCCACACAGCACCCGCAGTCAGAGCCTGCTCGGCAGTTTCACGGTTTGGGCGGGGCTTTTGACATCCTCTCAGCTGTGAGCCTTTGCCCCTCTGGAGCTTTAGCCCCGCCCTTGGGGCCTGGGCCCTCCTGCACAGGGTCGCAAACCGTGGTTTATTGGGCCAGGCGTGTTTGCTGGCTTTCACTCAGCTGAGAGCTTCCGCTCTTCCCGGACTCTACCCTGTCCCCACGCTCTGAGCCTACTCGCACACACAGGATGGCAAACCATGGTTTACTGGGCCGGGCGTGTTTGCTAGCATGAGCTCAGGTGTGAACTTCCTCTCGTCCCAGGCTCTACCCTGCCCCAGCGTTAAGAGCCAGATCGTGCATGCAGGATGGCAAATCGTAGTTTCTCTGGCTGGGCGGGGCTGGTAGTGTTAAGTCAGCTGCAAGTCCCCTCCCGTCCCTGGTCCTATCCCTGTCCCCACGGTCAGAGCTGGCTTGTGCAGGGTCACAGAGCAGATCTCTGCTCATTCCTGACCTCTTGCTTTTTCCCCGCAGGTGGGATTACAGGCGGGCCCGCAGCTGCCAGATCGCTTTTACACGTCCCCTCGGACCCTGCTGGGCTAGACTGAGCTCACATTGGTTGGGCCTCCTCCAACGCCGACAGAACCGTGTTTCAGCATCCTGCCACCACCATACCCTTCAGCAACCCTCAGCAGAGTAGGAGGGGCCCTAATACACTACACTGTAGACCTGGGAGCTCCCTTCCTCTAAGCATCTCTGCTCTAATTGCTGCGGGAGAGCTTGTTGGTCTACTGTCCTCTCTCCCTTTGCTGGTATTGCTAGTTCCAGGGGAAATATTCGTTTTAGATTACGGAAGTGACTTAGCCCAGGGGTTAGGGTGGCTGTCCGTCTGAGTGTTTGTCCCTGTGCCTTCAGTCCACATTCTCTTCCTGTTGATCTTGTCCTCTCCTCTGTCCGCGTTCCCCAGAGCCCTGGGTGCATGGTTGTGAGAGAAGTTTTCTGCACTGTCCCTTTAAAAAGAATCTTGGGTATGAGAAAACTGTCTCTTTCTCACAAACAGTATCCTCACTTGTTTCACAGCTCAATACTGTCCAAACGCCTCTTCTAGGCTCTGGGGCTGAAGGCTGGGGCTTGGTTCCAGAGACCCAGGTCCCTCCCTCTCTGCCAAACTCTTCTCCCACCACGCGGGTCTCTCCAGACTGCCATTTGCTTAGGGGAGCTGGGCAGCCCTCTTTGCGTTTTTGCTATTCCTACCAGTCTCAATGTGGCTTCTGTGTTCCTTCGTTGAACAGTCCACTTAGTTTAGTTCAAAGTTGGTTTATCCAGATGATGGTTCTTAAAATTGATTTATAATCCACTTTGGTTCTGGGAGTTGGAAGTTGGTACGTCCGCCTACTCCATCGCCATCTTGCTCCTCCCAGGGAATATATCTTAACATGATAAAGGCCATCTATGACAAACCCACAGCAAACATCATACTAAATGGACAAAAATTAAAAGCAATCCCCTTAAGATCAGGAACCAGGCAGGGGTGCCCCTTTTTACCACTCTTATTCAACATAATCTGGAAGTCTTAGCCACAGAAATCAGACAAGAAGAAGAAATAAAAGGCATCCAACTTGGAAAAGAAGAAGTAAAACTGTCATTATTTGCAGATGATATATTGTATATAGAAAACCCTAAAGTCTCAGTCAAAAAACTACTGAACCTGATAAATGAATTCAGCAAGGTGGCAGGATATAAAATTAATACTCAGAACTCAGAGGCATTTCTATATACAAACAATGAACTGTCAGCAAAAGAAATTAAGGAAACAATACCCTTCACTATTGTAACCAAAAAAATAAAGTACCTAGGAGTAAATTTAACCAAGGAGGTTAAGGACTTGTACTCGGAAAACTGTTAAAACATTGATAAAAGAAATCAAGGAATATACAAACAAGGGAAGCATATATCAATCTCATGGTTAGGAAGAATAAACATCATTAAAATGTCTATATTACCCAAGAAATTTATAAATTCAATGCAATACTAATTAAAATACCAATGACATACTTCAAAGATATAGAATACATATTCCAAAAATTTATATGGACCCAAAAAAGAACACGAATAGCCTCAGCAATCTTAAAAAGAAAAAATAAAGGAGAAGGTATCACTCTTTTGAATATCAAGGTATACTACAAGGCCATTGTACTCATATAGCCTGGTACTGGTATAAGAACAAGCACATAGATCAATGGAACAGAACAGACAACCCGGAATTAAACCCACACCTTTATGGACAACTGATATTTGACAAAGTAGGAAAGAGCATACAATGGAGTAAAGACAGTCTCTTTAACAAATGGTGTTTGGAAAACTGGACATCTACCTGCAAAAAAATGAAAGTAGACCATCAACTTACACCATTTACAAAAACAAACTCAAAATAGGTAAAAGACTTAAACGTAAGCCGAGGAAATTATAAGCATCTTAGAAGAAAACAGACGCAGTAAGCTCTCCGACATCTGTCGCAGCAATATATTTGCCGATTTATCTCCTTGGGCAAATGAAATAAAAGGCAGGATAAACAAATGGGACTATATCAATCTGAAAAGTTTTTGCACAGCTAAACACAATAAGACCAGAATAAAAAGACAAACCACACAATGGGAGAACATATTCGACAGCACATCTGATAAGGGGTTAATAACTAAAATTTATAAAGAACTTATAAAACTCAACACCAGGAAGACAAACCAATCAAAAAATGGGCAGAAGAAATGTATAGAAATTTCTCCAAAGAGGACATATAGATGGACAATAGGCATATGAAAAAATGCTCAACATCACTAATCATTAGAGAAATGCAAATTAAAACTACAATGAGATATCACCTCACAACAGTCAGAATGGTGCTTATCAGCAAAACATTACAGAATAAGTGCTGGCGAGGATGTGGAGAAAAAGGAACCCTTCTGCACTGCTGGTAGGCATGCAGACTGGTTCAGCCACTGTGGAAAACAGTATGGTGATTCCTCAAAACCTTAAAAATCGAACTGCCTTTTTACCCAGCCATCCCACTTTTAGGAATATACCCTAAGAACACCACAGCACTCTTCGAAAAGAAGAAATGCGCCCCCATGTTCGTGGCTGCATTGTTCACAATAGTGAAGATCTGGAAACAGCCCCAGTGTTCATCAGAGGACGAGTGGATTAAAAAGCTTTGGTACATATATACTTTGGAATACTACTCAGCGATAAGAAATGATGACATCGGATCATTTGTAACAACATGGATGGACCTTGATAACATTATACTGAGTTACGTAAGTAAATCAGATAAAACTAAGGACTATATGAGTCCATACATAGATGGGACATAAAAATGAGACTCAGAGACATGGACAAGAGTGTACTGGCTACCTGGGGGGAGGGGGAGGTGAGGGATGGGGTAAGGTTAGGGGAGGGGCACAAATAAAACCAGATAGAAGGTAAGAGAGGACAATTTGACTTTGGCTGATGGGCATGCAATATAATCAAATGTCAAAATAACCTGGAAATATTTTCTCTGAACATGTGCCCTGATTTATCACTGTCTCCCCATTAAAATTAAAAAAAAGAAAGGAATTTCTGAAATTCAGTGTTTGTATCCTGACCCATAGCCCATTGATTGTGCAGACAACCATGATGGACCTATTATGTCACCCCTGTAGGGTTTGGGAGAAGTGGGGAACCATTGCACATGAGCAAGAAGCTCTGACAACTGGTTTTTCTGTGAATAATAAAGTCTTTGACTCTGGAAAAAAAAAAGACTAATGGAAAACAAAAACCTGTGTTATCTAGTTCTAGGCCACAAATCACTCTCATCAGTAGGTTGGGGGACAAAAACACATGACTTTTCAGTAAGAAAAGCCTACAGCTTTGTGTTCTGTAACCTTTTGGCCTGAAGGTTTTGCTAGTGTGCACAGGTACCTGTAAGCATTTTAACTTGCCATCTGAGCAATTTTGGGGTGCCCTCCTCCATATTTTGGTCTCCTTCTACCTGTGAGAGTTTATCTGGTTCTATACTAGTCACACGCATTCTAGTAACTCTACTTAATGTAAACACACAAAACATGTTCGAACACTTAAGAGTCATGATTAAGTGAATGCTCATTAAGCCTTAGGCTAACCTTCTCAAGAAGCACCAGTTTATGAAGACATTGCTTAGGGGTGGGGTGAGGCCGGGAGGTTAATCTAATTGGGTATGCTTGTTGGATAGTTTTGTTTTGTTTTAAGTAGAGGGTCTTGGGCCAGGTGATAATTTGAGCAAGATATTGAATTTATGTAGAAAATTGTGCGAAATGGTGGTCAAACTAAGGAACATTTCTGTTTTATATTTGGTGCACAGTTCCCCATGTAGACAAAGGCTTACATGAGATTTCATGCTGGTGTACTTTCCACCTGGGTCAAAAATACAGGTTGCGGCTTCAGATACACTGCAGCAGCCAAGTTTCTGAGCATTATGAACATTTATATTTCAAGGCAGCAGTTTGACTGTCTCCTGGGATTTTAAATGTATAACATTTTGGAGAGTGAAATAAAACTCCAAGCCATCATTATAATACAAAGTTAAACACTGCCACAATATGCCTCTGTATCACTTTTCCATTTGCCCCAGAGTGGTACCAGAAGCTATGAAAGTGTTCTGTAGATAGAAATTCTAAATCTCTTGTCGAAAATATAAAAATATGCACACTTGACTGTGTGGCAGGAAGTTATGCTCAATGACTGTGTTGAATGGAATAGAATTCAACTGTCAACTTCTCAGTTTCCTGCTAATATACTATTATGTTCCCTTTTTTTTCTTTTTTTATTAACTTTAATGGGGTGACACCAATAAATCAGGGTACATATGTACAATGAAAACATCTCCAGATTATCTTATCATTCAATTGTGCTGCATACCCATTACCCAAAGTCAAATTGTCCTCTGTCACCTTCTATCTGGTTTTCCCTGTACCCCTCTCCTTCTCCCTATTCCACCCTCCCTTCCCTCCTCCCATCCAGTATCCACCACACTCTTGTCCATGTCTCATAGTCTCACATTTATGTCCCACCTATGTATGAAATCATGCTGTTCTCAGATTTTTTTTTGATTCATTTATTTCACTCCGTATAATGTTATCAAGGTACATCCATTTTGTTGTAAATGATCCGATGTCATCATTTCTTATGGCTGAATAGTGTTCCATAGTATATATGTACCATAGCTTTTTAATCCACTCGTCCTCTGACAGACACTTGGGCTGTTTCCAGATCTTCACTATTGTGAACAATGCTGCCATGAACATGGGGGCGCATGTCTTCTTTTCTAACAGTGTTATGGTGTTCTTAGGGTATATTCCTAAAAGTGGGATAGCTGGGTCAAAAGGCAGTTCGACTTTTAATTTTTTGAGGAATTTCCAAACTGTTTTCCACAGTGTCTGTACCAGTCTGCATTCCCACCAGCAGTGCAAAAGGGTTCCCTTTTCTCCATATCCTCGCCAGCACTTGTTCTGTGATGTTTTGTTGATGAGTCCCACTCTGACTGGTGTGAGGTGATATCTCATTGTGGTTTTGATTTGCATTTCTCTAATGATTAGTGATGTTGAGCATTTTTTCATAAGCCTATTGGCCATCTGTATGTCCTCTTTGGGGAAATTTCTATTCACTTCTTTTGCCCATATTTTGATTGGATTGTTTGTCTTCCTGGTGTTGAGTTTTATAAGTTCTTTATAAATTTTGGTTATTAACCCCTTATCAGATGTGCTGTCGAATATGTTCTCCCATTGTGTGGTTTGTCTTTTTATTCTGTTCTTATTGTGTTTAGCTGTGCAAAAACTTTTTAGTTTGATATAGTCCCATTTGTTTATCTTGCCTTTTACTTCATTTGCCCATGGAGATAAATCGGCAAATATATTCCTGCTACAGATGTCGGATAGCTTACTGCCTATGTTTTCTTCTAAGATGCTTATAGTTTCACAGCTTACGTTTAAGTCTTTTATCCATTTTGAGTTTGTTTTTGTGAATGGTGTAAGTTGATGCTCTGGTTTCATTTGTTTGTAGGTAGATGTCCAATTTTCCCAAAACCATTTGTTAAAGAGGCTGTCTTTACTCCATTGTATGTTCTTTCCTCCTTTGTCAAATATCAGTTGTCCATAAAGGTGTGGGTTTATTTCTGGGTTCTCTGTTCTGTTCCATTAATCAATGTGCCTGTTCTTATGCCAGAACCAGGCTGTCTTGAGTATAATGGCCTTGTAGTAAACCTTGATATCCGGAAGAGTGATACCTTCTGCTTTATTTTTTTTTTTTAAGATTGCTGAGGCTATTCGTGTTCTTTTTTGGTTCCATATAAATTTTTGGAATATGTGTTCTATATCTTTGAAGTATGTCATTGGTATTTTAATTGGTATTGCATTGAATTTATAAATTGCTTTGGGTAATATAGACATTTTAATGATGTTTATTCTTCCTAGCTTTGAGCACGGTATATGCTTCCACTTGTTTGTATCTTCCTTGATTTCTTTTATCAATGTTTTATAATTTTCCGAGTACAAGTCCTTAACCTCCTTGGTTAAATTTATTCCTAGGTATTTTATTTTCTTGGCTGCAATAGTGAAGGGAATTGTTTCCTTAATTTCTTTTGCTGACAGTTCATTGTTGGTATATAGAAATGCCTCTGATTGCTGAGTATTAATTTTGTATCCTGCCACCTTGCTGAATTCATTTATAAGGTCCAGTAGTTTTTTCACTGAGACTTTAGGGTTTTCTATATACAATATCATATCATCTGCAAATAGTGACAGTTTTACTTCTTCTTTTCCAATTTGAATGCCTTTTATTTCTTCTTCTTGTCTGAACGCTGTAGCTAGGACTTCCAGAACTATGTTGAATAAAAGTGGTGAAAGGGGGCATTCCTGCCTGGTTCCTGATCTTAAGGGGATTGCTTTCAATTTTTGCCCATTCGGTATGATGTTTTCTGTGGTTTTGTCATAGATGGCCTTTATCATGTTAAGGAATGTTCCTTGTATTCCCACTTTACTGAGAGTTTTGAGTATGAATAGGTGCTGGATTTTATCAAATGCCTTTTCTGCATCTATTGAAATTATCATGTGATTTTTGTCCTTCCTTTTGTTTATGTGATGAATCACATTGATTGATTTGCGAATATTGAACCAGCCTTGCCTCTCCAGAATAAATCCCACTTGATCATGGTGTATGATTTTTTTCATATATTGCTGGATCCGGTTGGCTAATATTTTGTTGAGAATTTTAGCTTCTAAATTCATCAGGGATATTGGCCTATAATTTTCTTTCTTTGTGTTGTCTTTGCCCGGCTTTGGGATCAGAATTATGCTCGCCTCATAAAAGGAGTTTGGAAGTCTTCCTTCCCCTTGAATTTTTTGAAATAGCTTGAGGAGAATCCGAGTTAGTTCTTCTTTGAATTTTTGATAGAATTCACTTATGAAGCCATCAGGCCCAGAACTTTTCTTTTTTGGGAGTTTTTTGATAACTGTTTCTATGTCATCTGCTGTAATTGGTCTGTTTAGGTGCTCTGATTCTTCCAGATAGATTTTGGGAACTTTATATGATTCAAAAAATTTGTTCATTTCATCTAGATTGTCTAATTTTTTGGCATAGAGTTCTTCATAGTATTTTCTTACAATGCTTTGTATTTCTGTTGTATCAGTTGTAATTTCTCCACTGTCCTTTGTAATTTTATTTATTTGAGACCTCTCTCTTTTTTTCTTGGTGAGTCTATTTAAGGGTTCATCAATCTTGTTTACCTTTTCAAAGAACCAGCTTCTGGTTTCATTGATCCTCTGTATTGTTTCCTTAGCCTCTACGTCATTTATTTCTGCTCTGATCTTTATTATTTCCTTCCTTCTACTTGTCTTGGGTTTTATTTGTTGTTGTTTTTCAAATTCTTTTAGCTGCAGGGTTAGGTTACTTATCTGAGCTTTTTCTAGCTTCTTATGATATGCCTGTAGTGCAATGAACTTCCCTCTATGTAGTGCTTTTGCTGTGTCCCATAGAATTTTAGTTGACTTATGCTCATTATCATTTGTTTCTAGAAACATTTTTATTTTTTCTTTGATCTCAATGTTAATCCATTCATTATTTAATTTCATGCTATTTAGTTTCCAAGTGTTTGAGTATTTTTCGGGTTTCTTTTGTGGTTAATTTCTAGTTTCATGGCATTGTGATCAGAGAAAATGCTTGATATGATTTCAATCTTATTAAATTTATTGATATCATTTTTGTGTCCTAACGTGGTCTATCCTAGAAAATGTACCATGAGCGCTTGAGAAGAATGTATATTCTACTGCTTTAGGGTGAAAGGTTCTGAAGATATCTATTAAATCAAGTTGATCTAGTGTATTCTTTAAGTCTGCTGTTTCTTTATTGATTTTCTTTCTTGTGGATCTATCCAGTGTTGATAGTGGGGTATTGAAATCCCCTACTATGATAGTATTACTGTTAATCTCGCCTTTTATATCCATCAAAGTCAGCTTTATGAATGTCAAGGCTCCTATATTTGGTGCGTAGATATTTATATTAGTTATATCTTCCTGTTGAATTGTTCCCTTTATCATTATTTAGTGTCCTTCTTTATCTCTTACTACAGACTTTGTTTTAAAGTCCATTTTGTCAGATATAAGTACTGCTACCCCAGCTTTTTTTTTTCATTTCCATTTGCATGAAATATTTTTTTCCACCCTTTACCTTCAGTATATGTGTGTCTTTTGTTTTATGGTGTGTCTCTTGTAGACAGCATATGTATGGGTCCTGTTTCTTTATCCACGCAGCTACCTTATTTCTTTTGAATGGATCATTTAATCCATTTACATTTAAGGTTATTATTGATATGTAGTTGTTAATTGTCTTATTCTTTAAAGCTGTATTTTTTTTTTTTTTTTTTGCTATATTCTGTCCTCCCTTTGAACTGTTCACACCAGGCCCCTTAGAATCTCTTGCAGGATTGGTTTGGTTTTAATGAATTCCTTGAGGTTTTCTTTGTCTGGAAAGCTCTTTATTTCTCCTTCAATTTTAAACGTTAGCCTTGTTGGATAGAGTAGTCTTGGTTGTAGGTTCTTGTTCTGCATTACTTTGATTATATCTTGCCATTTCCTTCTGGCCTCAAGTGTTTCTGTTGAGAAGTCTGATGTCATCCTAATGGGGGCTCCTTTGTAGGTAATAGTCTTTTTTTCTCTAGCAGCTTTTAAGATTTTTTTTTTTATCTATTAGCTTTGATATTTTAACTATGATGTGTCTTGGTGTAGATGTTTCGGGGTTTCTCTTTAATGGAGTTCTGTGTGCTTCTTGAACTTGTGGAATGTTTCCCAGCCTTAATTTAGGGAAGTTGTCTGCTATGATTTGATTGAACACAGTTTTCTTTTCCTGTCCTCTTTCCTCTTCTTCAGGCACCCCTATGATGTGAATGTTTTTTCTCTGCATGTTGTCACCGAGCTCCCTTAGAGTTTCCTCACATTTTTTGAATCTCTTTTCCTTTTTTTTCTCTGCTTCTGTATCTTTGTTTATTTTGTCCTCTAACTCGCTGATTCGATCCTCAGCGTGATTCATCCTACTTTTAATTCGTTCCATTGTGGTCTTCAGTTCTGATACTGTATTTTTCATTTTTGTCTGGTTCTCTTTTATTATTTCAGTTTTGTTTTTTATACTTGTTATCTCTTTATTTAGGTGCTCATAGTGACTCTCCATTGTTGCTCTAATTTCTTTGAACATTCTAACTATCATTTTTCTAAATTCTGCTTCTGGTAGTTTGGTTATATCTGGTTCATTCAGGTCCTTCTCTGTGGATTTCTTTTGATTAATTTGGTTTGCATTCCTCTGCCTGCCCATTTTATCTGAGTATAAGCAAGTTGTGGCCACTGGTGTCCAGTAAGTGTTGCCTTTGTGTTCTCTAGGTGTGGTCTGTCTGCAGGCCTGCTATCCCCTCTGCCGCTGCCTAGGGCGGTTGGGTGTGGGCGTTTCCAGCGCCGGCTCACTGCAGCTATTGCTGTGATTTCTGCCTGTTCTTTGTGGGAGGGGCTGTCACTCAAGTCACTAGCCTTAGCACCCAGTGCAGAGGTGAGCAACTTTGCTCACCTGCATACCCAGCTCGTTTCCGGAAGCTTATGCCCAGCCCCAGCTGTCAGAGCCTGCTTGCCACCGTTTCACGGGTTGGGCAGGGCTTTTGACGTGCTCTCAGCTGTGAGCCTTTGCACGTCCAGAATTTAGCTCTGCCCTCGAGGCCAGGGCCCTAAAACCAAGACGGGGGATTATTGGGCCGGGCATGTTTGCTGGGGTGAGCTCAGCTACTAGCTTCCGGTTGTTCCGGATCCTACCCCGCCCCCATGCTCGGAGCCAGCTCGGGCACGTAGGGTGGTAATCCGCAGTTTCTCCGGCCGGGCGGGGAGAGCATCGTGAGCTCAGCCGCGAACTTCCGCTGGTCTCAGTGTCTCCCTCGCCCCCGCGTTAGTAGCCCACTCGCGCACACAGATGGCACACCGCGGTTTCTCCGTCTGGGCGGGGTTGGCAGCGTGAGCTCAGCCGTGAGCCCCTCGCCCGTCCCTGGTCTTAGCCCCGTCCCTGCGGTCAGGGCCCGCTTGTGCAGGGCCCCAGAGCTGATCTCTGACCTTATTTTTTCCCACAAGTGGGGTCACAGGCGGGCCCGCAGCTAAAGGACCGCTTTTGCCCGTCCCCTCAGCCCCTGCTGGGCTAGACTGAGCTCACACCAGTTGTGCCTCCGCCTACACGGACAGGACCCCATTTCAGCGTCCTGCTGCAACCAGACCCTTCAGCAACCCTCAGGGGGCTAGAAGTGCCCTATGTCTCCACACTGTAGGCCTGGGAGCTCCCTTCCTCTAAGCAGCTCTGCTCTAATTGTTCGGAGAGCTTGTTCGGCTAGTATCCTGTCTCCCTTTGCTGGTATTATTAGTTCCAGGGGAAATATTTTTTTTCGATTAGGGAAGTGACTTAGCCCACGGGTCGGGGTGGCTATCCCTCAGAGTGTCCTCGTGCCTTCATTTCACTCTTTGTTCCCACTGCTCTGTTCCTCTCCTCTGTCCCCGTTCCCCGGAACCCTGGGTACGTGGTTGTGAGAGAGGATTTCTGAGCTGTCCCTTTAAAAGGATTTTTGGGTCTGAGAAAACTCTCTCTTTTTCACAAATAGTATCCTCACTTGCTTCACAGCTCAATACTGTCCAAACGCCTCTTCTAGGCTCTGGGACTGCAGGCTGGGGCTTGGTTCCTGGGACCCAGGTCCCTCCCTCTCTGCCAAACTCTCCTCCCGCCACGCGGGTCTCTCTGGGCTGCCGTTTGCTCCGGGGAGCTGGGCAGCCCTCTTTGCGTTTTTGCTATTCCTACCAGTCTCAATGTGGCTTCTGCAGTGTTCCTTGGTTGAAGAGTCCACTTAGTTTAGTTCAAAGTTGGTTTATCCAGATGATGGTTGTTAAAATTGAGTTATAATCCACTTTGGTTCTGGGAGTTGGAAGTTGGTACTTCCGCCTACTCCTTCGCCATCTTCCCTCGCCTCTATGTTCCCTTTTAAATGGAGTTTACTCACTATACTCTAAATTGGTTCTCCTGTTATCCCCATTCCCTTCTCAAGTTATCTGTATGAATATCTGTGGCAGTCTGGGCTCTCCACAAACAGGCTGACTCAGGAAGAACAGGGCCTCAGGTGAGGAGTTTCTCTGCACCTGAGGCAGACCCTGAAGGAGCCACAACTTCCAGTATCTGTGTTCTTATTCTCCACATTGAGCAGCAAATTCTTTCTTTTTTTTTTTTAATTTATTTTTATTTATTCATTTTTAGAGAGGAGACACAGAGTGAGAGAGAGAGAGAGAGAGAGAGAGAGAGAGAGAGAGAGAAAGGGGGGAGGAGCTAGAAGCATCATCTCCCATATGTGCCTTGACCAGACCAGTGCAGGGTTTTGAACTGGCGACCTCAGTGTTCCCAGGTCGAAGCTTTATCCACTGCGCCACCACAGGTCAGGTAGCAAATTCTTTCTTAAAGAGAAATCTGGGCAATGCATCTCTGCCTCTACCACAGTATTTTACATAAGTCTGAGGAAAAGCTGTAACTATCTCTCTTATAGGAGCTCATAATTTTCCATCTGTTCTGGGGCATCAACATCACCACTCTCTTGAATATATTTAACATCTTTAACTATTTTCTCCTGATTTCTTCCTCTCTAGCTAGAATCATTCTAAAGCCTCTTCCATCAGAAAAAAAAAGCATTTTTTACTATCTCTTATTTTAAGATACTGCCCTACTGCCCTCCTTTCTTCTACTGCCAAGCTTCTAGGGGTAATAGATACTATGTCAAATCTTAATCATTCTTTTGTTGTTGGTGGTAAACAGCTTTATTGAGATATAATTCATATGCCATGCAATTTATTCACTTAAAGTGTGAAGTTCAGTGGACTTTAGATATTCACAGATATGTGCAAATATCAACACAGTCGATTTTAGTTTTCAACACTTCAAAGAAAACCCTTTCCCTTAAGCTATACACCTTTCTTCCCTCATCCCCCCACCCAGTTTTTCCCTAAAGACTTAAACAATGTTTCTATCTCTGTAGATTTCTAAGTCTATAAACTTCCCTTCTGGACATTCATATGAATGAACAATATAATATGTGGTCTTTTATGATTGGTTTCTTTCACTTCGCATAATGATTGAGGTTCATTTATGCTTTAGAATGTGTTAGCACTTCATTCCTTCTTATAGCCAGGTAATTTTTACTTTTATAGATATACCACAGTTGGTTCATTCATCCATAAGTTGATGGAAATTTTAGGTTGTTGTCACCTTTTGGTTATTACGAAAAATGCCATTATATAAACATTCATGTGCAAGTTTTTATGTAGACATATGTTTTTGTTTCTCTGTGGTATATACCTAAGCGTGTACTTACGGGGTCATATGGTAACTCTATATTAACTACTTGAAGGAATGCCAGACTGTTTTCCAAAGTAGCTGTGTCATTTTACTTTCATATCAGCACTATGCTGATGTATCTACATTCTCAAGACACTTGAATTGGACTTTGATTAAGCCATCCTTTGGGTATAAGTGATCCTTCATGGTTTTGACTTACATTTCTCTGATGACTAATGAGTTCAAACACCATTCATGTTCTCTTTGGTCATTTGTACATCTTCCTGGGAGAAATGTTTATTTAGATCCTTTGCCCATTTTAATTGGGTTGTTTGTCTTTTATTATATTTAAGTTTAACTGTTCTTTATATAATCCAGATATCAGATATATGACTCACAAACATTTTCTCCCATTCTGTGGGTTGTTTTTCACTTTTTAAATGATCTTTGAAGCACATTACTTTTTTTTAATTTGATGAAGTAAAATTCCTCTATTTTTTCTTTTGTTACTAGTGTTTTAGGTGTCATATCTAAGAATTCTTTGCCAAATCCAAAGTCATGAAGTTTTGGTCCTATGTTTTCTTGTAAGATTTGTATAGTTTTAGCTCTTACTTTTAGTTTGTAAATCAATTTTGAGTTAACTTTTGCATCTGGTGTGAGGCAGGGAACCAACTTTATTCTTTTGCTTTGGTTGTCATTAGTCCCAGAATTATTTAAAAGACTACTCTTTTCCTCATTAAATGACCTTGAGACAATTGTCAAAATTTGTTTACGTTAGATATGTGGGTTTATTTCTGGACTCTTAATACTATTAAGTTGATTGATGTATTTATTCTTATCCCAGTACAAGGATGTCTTGATTACTGTAGATTTGTGGTAAAATTTGAAATCAGCAAGTGTAAATATTCCTACTTTGTTCTTCCTTTTTAGGACTTTTTGGCTATCCTAAGTCCCTTGAAATCAAATATGAATTTTACAATTACCTTGTTGACTTCTATAGAGAAGTCATCTGAAATTCTGGTGGAAACTGCATTGTATCTGTAGATCATTGTCTTGCAATCCATGAAAATTACATTGTTTTCATTTATTTAAATCTTCTTTAATTCTTTCATGAATGTTTCATATATTCAATATATAAATTTAGTACTTATCTTATTAAATTTATTCTTAAACATTGTACTTTTTAGGCTTCTACTGTGAATGCAAGTATTTCAGATTGTTCCTTGTATCATGTAATCTTGCTCAACTAATTTGTTACTTCTAGTAGTTTTTTAGTGCATTTAATAAGTTAAATACTGAAAAATTGAACAACACTGTCTGAATCAACTGTCAGACTCTAGAAAATAGTCAAAAGTTCACAACAACCAAATGGACATTGAATCAAGAAAAAAATAACTCAGCACAGGCAGGAAATGAAACTAATGCAAAGGTTTTTTTTCTCTTGATTTTAGGCTCTTACTTTTATTTCTCATTAATGATTGAACATAAAAAATTGATCAGGTTTATAGGTGATCATCTATACATAACTTTAATTTATATATTTCATAACAATTATTTTTAAATTTCATTTAATTAATTTTAATGGGGTGACATTAATAAATCAGGGTACATATGTTCAAAAAAAACATCTTCAGGTTATCTTGTCATTCAGTTATGTTGCATACCCATCACCCAAAGTCAAATTGACTTCTGTTACCTTCTATATGGCTTACTTTGTGACCCTCTCCTCTCCCCTCTCCCTCCCTCCCCCCTTCTCCCTCCCCCTCCATAACCATCACACTCATGTCCATGTCTCTTAGTCTCTTTTTTATGTCCTACCTATGTATGGAATCATACAGTTATTAGTTATTTCTGATTTACTTATTTCACTCAGTAAAATGTTATCAAGATCCATCCATTTTGTTGTAAATGATCTGATGTCATCATTTCTTATGGCTGAGTAGTATTCCATGGTATATATGTACCATAACTTCTTTATCCAGTCATCTATTGAAGGGCTTTTGGGTTGTTTCCATGTCTTGGCCACTGTCAACAATGCTGCTGTGAACATGGGGTTGCATGTGTCTTTACGTACCAATGTTTTTAAGTTTTGGGGGTATATACCCAGTAGAAGGATTGCTGGGTCATATGGTAGCTCTATTTTTAGTTTTTTGAGGAACCACCATAGTTTCTTCCATAATGGTTGTACTACTTTACATTCCCACCAACAGTGGATGAGGGTTCCTTTTTCTCCACAACCTCTCCAGCACTTCTTATTACCTGTCTTGTTGATAATAGCTAATCTAACAGGCATGAGGTGGTATCTCATTGTAGTTTTGATTTGCATTTCTCTAATAACTAGTGAAGATGAACATCTTTTCATATATCTGTTGGCCATTTGTATTCTTCCTGGGAGAAGTGTCTGTTCATGTCCTCTTCCCATTCTTTTTATTGGATTGTTTGTTTGTTTGTTGTTGAGTTTTATGAGTTCTTTGTATATTTTGGATATTAGTCCCTTATCTGAGTTGTTGTTTGAAAATATCATCTCCCATTTAGTTGGTTGTCTGTTTATTTTGTTGTCAGTTTCTCTTGCTGTGCAAAAGCTTCTTAGTCTGATGTAGTCTCATTCATTTATCTTTGCCTTCACTTCCCTTGCCTTTGGAGTCAAATTCATAAAGTGCTCTTTATAACCAAGGTCCATGAATTTAATACCTATGTTTTCTTCTATGTAATTTACTGTTTCAGGTCTTATATTTAGGTATTTGATCCATTTTGAATTAATTTTAGAACAATGAGACAAACTGTAATCGAGTTTCATTCTTTTGCATGTGACTTTCCACTTTTCCCAGCACCATTTGTTGAAGAGAATTTCTTTTCTCCATTGTGTGTTGTTGGCTCCTTTATCAAAAATTATTTGACCATATATATGTGCTTTTATTTCTGGACTTTCTATTCTGTTCCTTTAGTCTGAATGTCTGTTTTTCTGCCAATACCATGCTGTTTTGATTGTCGTGGCTCTATAATATTATTTAATGTCAGGTATTGTAATGCCCCCAGCTTTGTTCTTTTTCCTTAGGACTGCTTTGGCTGTTCAGGGTTTTTATAGTTTCATATAAATCTGATGATTTTTTGTTCCATTTCTTTAAAAAATGTCATTGGAATTTTAATGGGAATTGCATTAAACTTGTATATTGCTTTGGGTAATATGGTAATATGGTCATTTTGATTATATTTATTCTTTCTATCCAAGAAAAAGAAATATTTTTCCATTTCATTGTATCTTTTCTGCTTTCCCTTAACAATGCTTTGTAGTTTTTGTTATATAGGTCCTTTACATTCTTTGTTATGTTTATTCCTAGGTATTTTATTTAGTTTTTTGCAACCGTGAAGGGGATTATTTTCTTGAGTTCATTTTCTAATGTTTTGTTGTTGGCATATAGAAATGCTATGGACTTTTGTATATTAATTTTGTATCATGCAACTTTACTATATTGGTTTATTGTTTCTAGTAATCTTTTTGTGGAGACTTTGGGGTTTTCGATGTATAGGATCTGCAAAAAGTGAAACTTTTACTTCTTCTTTTCCAATATGGATGCCTTTTATTTTTTTGTCTTTGTCTGATTGCTCTGGATAGAACTTCTAGCACCATGTTAAATAAGAGTGGGGAGAGTGGACATCCCTGTCTTGTTCCTGAATTAAGGGGGAAAGTCCTCAGTTTTATGTCATTTATATGATGTTAGCTGATAGTTTATCATAAATGTCCTTTATTATGTTGAGATATTTTTCTTCTATACCCATTTTGTTAAGTGTTTTAAACATAAAATTATGTTGTATTTTATTGAATGCCTTTTATGCATTGATTGATAAGATCATGTGGTTTTTGTTCTTTGTTTTGTTGATATGGTGTATTAAGTTAACCGTTTTACATATGTTGAACCATCCTTGAGATTCTGGGATGAATCCCACTTGATCATGGTGTATTATTTTTTTAATATGTTGTTGTATTTGATTTGCTAGTATTTTGTTTAGTATTTTAGCATCTGTATTCATTAAAAATATTGGTCTGTAGTTTTCTTTTTTTGTGCCATCCTTGCCAGGTTTTGGCATGAGGGTTATGTTGGTCTCATAAAATGTGTTTGGAAGTATTGCTTCTTTTCAATTTTTTGAAAGACTTTGAGTAGAATAAGAACGAAATCTTCTTTGAATGTTTGATAGAATTCACTAGTATAGCCATCTGAGCCTAAACTTTTATTTTTTGGAGAGGTTTTTAATAGTTTTTTCTATTTCCTTCCTGCTTATTGGTCTGTTGAGGCTTTCTGCTTCTTCATGACTCAGTATAGGAAGGTTGTATTGTTCTAGGAATTTATCTATTTCTTCTAGATTGTTGAATTTGGTGGCATATAGCTTTTCATAGTATTCTACAATAATTATTTGGTGATTTCTCCTCTTTCATTTTGGATTTTGTTTATATGAATTCTTTCTCTTTTTTCCTTGGTGAGTCTTGCCAAGGGTTTGTCAATTTTGTTGATCTTTTCAAAGAACCAGCTTCTTGTTTTATTAATTTTTTCTATAGTTTTTCTGTTTTCTATTTTATTTATTTTTGCTGTGATTTTTATTATTTTCTTTCTTCGGCTGATTTTGGGTTGTCTTTGTTCTTCTTTTTGTAGTTCCTTAAGGTGTGAAATTAAGTGGTTTATGTGGGCTCTCTCTTGTTTGTTCATATAGGCCTGAAGTGATATAAATTTCCCTCTTATTACTGTGTTTGCTGCATCCCAGAGATTCTGATATGTTGTATTGTCATTTTCATTTGTCTGTATGTATCTTTTGATCTCTGTGCTTATTTCTTCTTTGACCCACTCATTTTTAAAAAAGTATGTTGTTTAGGTTCCACATTTTGTGGGTTTGTTTACCTCTTTCACAGTTGAATTCTAGTTTCAAGGCTTTATGATCAGAAAATATGCTTGGTACAATTTTAATTTTTCTGAATTTGCTGATGTTATTTTTGTGGCCCAACATATGATCGATTCTTGAGAATGTCCCATGTACACTAGAGAAAAATGTGTACCCTGTCACTTTGGGATGAAATGTCCTGTAGATGTCTATCATCCAATTGCTCCAGTGTTTCATTTAAGGCTAATATTTCTTTATTGATTTTCTGTTTGGATGAATGATCTAGAGTCATCAGCGGTGTATTGAGGTCTCCAATTATGATTGTATTTTTGTTGGTTTTTGTTTATAGGTCAGTCAGTAGGTGTCTTATATATAATTTGGTGCTCCTTGATTTGGTGTATATATATTAAGAAGTGTTATGTCTTCTTGATTCAGTGTCCCCTTGATCATTATGAAATGACCATTTTGTCTCTGATTACTTTTGCTGTCTTATAGTCAGCATTGTTAGATATGAGTATTGCTACACCTGCTTTTTTTTGGATGTTATTTGCTTGGAGTAAAGCCTTTCACTTTGAATTTGTTTTTATCCTTGTTGCTTATATGTGTTTCTTGTAGGCAGCATATAGTTGGATTTTCTTTTTTAACCCATTCTGCTACTTTGTGTCTTGTTATTGGTGAGTTTAATCCATTTACATTTAGTGTAATTATTGACACTTGAGGGTTTCCTATATCCTTTTTATATATTGCTTTCTATTAGTTTTGTATCTTGTTTGATACTTCTCTTTTGTTTTTCTGTCATTTGTTTTTGTTTGGTTGTAATCCATACTTCTTTCCTCTGTTACTTCCTTTTTCAAGTCATGTGTTTCTGTGGTGGTTTTTTCAGGGGTGGTTACCATTAACTAATGAAAAGTGTTTCTACCATGTTCATTGTAGTACACTATCTTATGAGTGCTTCTGCACTCCATTGTCCTTTGCTACTGTTAATCTTCATCCTCTCCCCTTTATTATTTTTGTTGTCACAGTTTATATTTATATTTTGTGTGTGTTTCTGGTGGAGCTTTTACTTGTGGTTTTGTATTATTTTGTTCTTTGTATCTAGTTGGAAAACCCCCTTTAGTATATCCTGAAGTGAGGGTTTTCTGATGATAAATTCCCTCATCTTTTCTGTATCTGTGAATGTTTTTATTTCTCCTTCGTATTTGAAGGATAGCTTTGATGGGTATAGTATTCTTGGTTGGAAGTTCCTCTATTCAGAACTTTAAATATTGGGGTCCACTCTCTTCTAGCTTGTAGAGTTTCTGCTGAGAAATCCAATGATAATCTAATAGGCCTTCCTTTATATGTTGTATTCTTCTGTTTCCTGGCTGCCTTGAGAATTTTTTCTTTGTCCTTGGTTTGTGCCAATTTCATTATGATGTGCCTTGGAGTAGGTTTGTTGGGGTTAAGATAACTCTGTGTTCTATTTGCGTCTTGAATTCAAGGCTTTAATTCTTTCCACAGGCTTGGGAAGTTCTCATCTATTATTTGTTTGAATATGTTCTCCATTCCATTTTCTCTCTCTTCTCCTTCTGATATACCTACTATTCTTATGTTACTCTTTTTGGTGGAGTCAGACAATTCCTGTAGGGCTATCTCATTTGTTTTAATTCTTGAGTCTCTTCTTCTCTCTGTTGTGCCTCAAGTTGCCTATCTTCTATGTCACTAATCCTCTCTTCTATCTGGTCTATTCTATTAGCTAAGCTTGTTACCTCGTTTTTAAGTTCATAAATTGAGTTTTTCATCTCTGTTTGATTTGTTTTTATAGTTTCAATTTCCTTGGTAATATATTCTTTGTGTTCATTGAGTTGTTTTCTGAGCTCCCTAAATTGCCTTTCTGTGTTTTCTTGTATATCTCTGAGTATTTTTAGGATTTCTATTCTAAATTCTCTGTCATTAAACTCCAAGGTTTCCATTCTATTAAAATTTTTTTCTGTAGATTTTTTCTCATCTATCTGTGCTACCTCTCTGTCTTTTGTATCCATGATATTTGATTTCCTTTTTCTTAATTGCATCTGAGGGTGATTTTTTAATAACACTAATGTGAATTAATAAAAAAAGAGTAAAAAGTAAAAAAAGGAATATATAATAAAAAGCAATCAATAAAAAATAAGAAAAAAACAAACAAAAGTTATCATTTTTCCCTTTTTTCCTCTCCTTCCCTCTTTGAGAAAATGCTATGCAAAATGGAGAATTATATTTTGCTAAATAGAACAAAAACTACCTATAACGAGGAGCCTGCATTGGGGAGATGTAATAAAGGGGAAAATAAGGAGGTAGAGACCCATAAAAATGCAAAAAAGGAAAAAAATTAGATCAAGAATAATATAATTTGCTTGTAAATGATGGTCAAAGGAGAGATATAGTGAAAGGGATAAGAAGGAAACAAACAAAAAAAAGAAAATGAAACAAAATGAATAACAAAACAAAAAAATAAACAGCAAAACCCCCCCACTATTTTATTAAGTGGAACAAAAACTACATAGAATGGAGAGCCGGGGTTGGGGGGAATGCTAATGAATTAAAAAGTGAAATAAAAAGCACACAAAATGCCACAAAAAAAAATTGAATCCAAAATAAAATAGCTTGTTCATGAGTGAGGATTGAATGAGAGGAAACATTAAAGAGAAAAGAATAAAATAACAGAGAGGGAGAGAAAAGAAAAAGGAGAAAAGAAAAGAAAAAAAAGGAGAGTTAAGGGATTTGGAGTGTAACCCTCATAGAGAGAAAATAAAAAGAAAAGGAAGAAAATGAGAAATGTAACATTTTTGGGTAATGTAGTTCAAGATGAAAAGAGTAAGATGAGCAGAGGATAAAAGGACCAAGGTGGAAGAGAAAATAAATAAATAAATAAAGATAAAAAAATGAAAGAAATTTTAAAAAAAGTGGAAAAAGTTATAAAGTTTGTGGATTTTTCTTGATAATGAGATGTTATCTTCTTCCTTTTTCCTTCCTCTCCCTCTTCCTGGTCGGTGGCACTGTACTCCAGGCTCTACCCCTGTGGCATGCTTAGGTAGACATTTGCAGTTGATGTGTCGCTATGGTGATGTCATATACTAGGCCTCAGTCTCATTGGTAGTTGGGTCTTGTTAGCATTTACAAGCTCCAACAATGGGAGAGCCCATTTTCTTGGATCATCTCTCCTTCCTGAATTAGCAGCCTAGTCATCCAGCTATGAGGTTGTCACTGCCACTGCCTGGATAGAAAGAGGCTCAAAGAGCTGGCAAATCTCCACTCTATCCCCACTCAGCGCAGAGCTCTGGGTAAAGCTCTGTCAGTAAGAGCTGTCAGCGTAATCAGGCAGGGCTGGGAGCCAATTACTCTCAAGGTGACTTTCTACGAGTCTCCAGGCATGTCCAGTATGTCTCAGCACTCTGTGGGACCACTCTCCCCAGGCTTTTTGCACTTTGTATCCTGTCTTGGCTAAGAAGAAGATGCCCTAGTTGCTACCTACAGAACAGGAGGTCTTAAAAGTTGCCAAGTCCCTCTTCTTAGCACACAGCCCTGAGTTTGAAAGCTCTGCTAATCAGAGCCACCAGCATAGGCAGGTTTTCACTCTGTATCGGCTGACTGGAAGTTGTCCCCGCCCCTCCATACAAAGAAAGAACCACTAAAAAATTATCACGTCTCTTGTCTTAGATCGCTGAGCTGAGAGACACCTTGTCAGTCAGAGCCGCGTAAGCTAGTTGGGTGGTGAACCTACTGTGAGTTAAGCTAACTTGAGCGATTGGATTCACAGATTTGCTAGAGACTGTTTGCAAGCTGCCTGCATGCCTATCTCCCCACGCTAGCCTGAATGGCTGGCGAGGGCACCCCGCTCGCCCAGAGAACACCAGGCGTAGGGAAGTTTGCTTTCATGCTCTCCCCATACTGTTGTTGGTGGAGCAGAGATTACACAGTTCCTCTGTTCGCAGCCCACACAGGAGTCTCTGACCCTGCCTCTCTGCCAGGATGGGCGCCGGCATTAGCTCGCGCGGGCTTAGCCTTGGCATGGACACTCCTCGGCTTGCATGTCTGTGTCACAGCCCACTCAGAAGTCTCTGACCCTGCCTCTCTGTCTGGGAACATGAGCTCCCACTCCCAGGGTCTGAAGAGGAACCTTTCACCCACTGTCCGCGCTCCCGACCAGGCTGTTGGGGTAATGGAGGCTGCCGCTTGCTCACCTCTGCTGTGACCAGCGCCGGTGTTAGCTCATGCGGGCTGAGCCGTGGTGAGCACACTCTTTTCTTGGCTTGCACGTCTGTGCCCCAGCTGGCTCCTTTCACACCCAAAGCTCTCACTCTCTCTCAGTTCCAAGTAAAAGCAGCCCTTGCTCGGTTAATGAGGGAGGCCGAGTGTTCCATTCTCTGTCTTATTTCTTTCAGGGTTGCTTATAAATTTAGTCAGTTTTTTGACACTTCATACCTTTTTTGTTCAGTGTGTGAAACCCACAGACGCTCCAGGGATCAATTTTTCTGTCTATGGTTGTAGAACTTGTTGAATTTTTGGGGAGAGGTATCAGGAGCGCTCCTCATGGCATCATTTTTCTGACATCACTTCTCTAATGCAAAGTTTTAACCAGTTTGAGTGATTGTTGAAGGAGTTACCCAACACACAATCTGCAAAAACTGAGAGGGTTTATTCTTTTTTCCTTTCCTTTTTTAAAAGAATTTTATTTAGAAAATTAAATTTAACATTGTGACATTATTATTATTGATCTATAAGAGTACATAGGCTTCAGGTAACTGTCTCCAAAGCATTTGAACTGTTTATTATGTTGTATGCCCATCACCCAAAGTCAAATAATTTTCTGTCACCATATATTTGTCCCTCTTTACTTCCTTCCTCCCTCCTACCTGGAGAAACTTTACTGTTTCTTGAATTTAAGCTGCTCTGGCCCAGGATTCAAACAAGTGACCTTGCCTGAGGAGAGAAAATCCTACTTTCTTTCTCCTCCCCCAACAATGGTCAAAACCCCACCAACTTCTTTTTGTCTATCTCATCCTGTGCCAGAAACTGATCTTTACTCTTGCATTTTATTTTTAGCCAGACACCTTCCCCAGAATTTAGTCAATGAGTTTGCATGATTTAGACTTTCTCCTTGAAGCTTTCTCTGTGCACGCATTCTGAAAAATGAAGGGGAAAATCCAGAAATACATTACAATACATGAGTATTAGAATATTGGTTTGACTGGAAGGATGTTTACAACAATGACAAATTAAGTATTACATTAGTTTGTTAAGCATGTCATAACAAATTACCACAAATTAGGTGCCATAATAAAACAAAATTTTATTTTATTTTATTTTATATTTTCTTATTATTATTTCTAATGGGGTGACACCAATAAATCAGGGTACATATGTACAATGAAAACATCTCCAAGTTATCTTAATATTCAATTGTGTTGCATACCCGTCACCAAAAGTCAAATTGTCCTCTGTCACCTTCTATCTGGTTTTCCCTGTGTCCCTCCCCTCCTCCTTACCCCACTCTTCCCTCCCTCCCCCCACCGCTTAACCACCACTCTCTTGTCCATGTCTCATACTCTCACTTTTATGTGCCACCTATGTATGAAATCATGCTGTTCTCAGTTTTTCTTTTTTTCTGATTTACTTATTTCACTCCGTGTAATGTTATCAAGGTATATCCATTTTGTTATAAAGGATCCGATGTCATCATTTCTTATGGCTGAGTAGTATTCCATAGTATATATGTACCAAAGCTTTTTAATCCACTCGTCTTCTGAAGATCTGGAAACACTTGGGCTGTTTCCAGATCTTCGCTATTGTGAACAATGCTGCCATGAACATGGGGGCGCATTTCTTCTTTTCGAACAGTACTATGGTGTTCTTAGGATATATTCCTATAAGTGGGATAGCTGGGTCAAAAGACAATTAGATTTTTAATTTTCTGAGGAATCTCAAAACTGTTTTCCACAGTGGCTGCACCAGTCTGCAATCCCACCAGCAGTGTAGAAGGGTTCCCTTTTCTCCAAATCCTCGCAAGACTTATTCTGTGTTGTTTTGCTGATGAGTGCCATTCTGACTGGTGTGAGGTGATATCTCATTGTGGTTTTAATTTTCATTTCTCTAATGATTAGTGATGTTGAGCATTTTTTCATATGACTATTGGCCATCTGTATGTCCTCTTTGCAGAAATTTCTATTCATTTCTTTTGCCCATTTTTTGATTGGATTGTTTGTCTTCCTGGTGTTGAGTTTTATAAGTTCTTTATAAATTTTAGTTATTAACCCCTTATCAGATGTGCTGTCGAATATGTTCTCCCATTGAGTGGTTTGTCTTTTTATTCTGTTCTTATTGTGTTTAGCTATGCAAAAACTTTTTAGTTTGATATAGTCCCATTTGTTTATCTTGCCTCTTATTTCATTTGCCCGTGGAGATAAATCGGCAAATATATTGCTGCTACAGATGTCGGAGAGCTTGCTGCCTATGTTTTCTTATAAGATGCTTATGGTTTCACAGCTTACATTTAAGTCTTTTATCCATTTTGAGTTTGTTTTTGTGAATGGTGTAAGTTGATGTTCTAGTTTCATTTGTTTGCAGGTAGATGTTCAATTTTCCCAACACCATTTATTAAAGAGGCTGTCTTTACTCCATTGTATGTTCTTTCCTCCTTTGTCAAATATCAGTTGTCCATAAAGCTGTGGGTTTATTTCTGTGTCCTCTGTTCTGTTCCATTGATCTATGTGCCTGTTCTTATGCCAGTACCAGGCTGTCTTGAGTATAATGGCCTTGTAGTAAACCTTGATATCCGGAAGAGTGATACCTCCTGCTTTATTTATTTTCTTTAAGATAGCTGAGGCTATTCGTGTTCTTTTTTGGTTCCATATAAATTTTTGGAATATGTGTTCTATATCTTTGAAGTATGTCATTGGTATTTTAATTGGTATTGCATTGAATTTATGAATTGTTTTGGGTAATATAGACATTTTAATGATGTTTATTCTTCCTAGCTTTGAGCACGGTATATGCTTCCACTTGTTTGTATCTTCCTTGATTTCTTTTATCAATGTTTTGTAATTTTCCGAGTACAAGTCCTTAACTTGCTTGGTTAAATTTACTCCTAGGTACTTTATTTTTTTGGCTGCAATAGTGAAGGGGATTGTTTTCTTAAGTTCTTTTGCTCACAGTTCTTTATTTGTATATAGAAATGCCTCTGATTTATGAGTAATAATTTTAAATCCTGCCACCTTGCTGAATTCATTTATAAGGTCCAGTAGTTTTTTGACTGAGATTTTAGGGTTTTCAATATACAATATTATATCATCTGCAAATAGTGACAGTTTTACTTCTTCTTTTCCAATTTGAATGCCTTTTATTTTTTCTTCTTGTCTGATTGCTGTAGCTAGGACTTCCAGAACTATGTTGAATAAGAGTGGTGAAAGGGGGCATCCCTGCCTGGTTCCTGATCTTAAGGGGATTGCTTTTAATTTTTTTCCATTTAGTATGATGTTTGCTGTGGGTTTTTCGTAGATGGCCCTTATCATGTTAAGGATTGACCTCTGAATTCCCACATTACTGAGAGTTTTGAGCATGAATGAGTGCTGGATTTTATCAAATGCCTTTTCATTTGGTTGAAATTATCATGTAGTTTTTGTCCTTCCTTTTGTTTATGTGATGAATCTCATTGATTGATTTGAGAATATTGAACCAGCCTTGCCTCTCCAGAATAAATCCCACTTGATCGTGGTGTATGATTTTTTTCATATATTGCTGGATCCGGTTGCCTAATATTTTGTTGAGAATTTTAGCGTCTAAATTCATCAGGGTTATTGGCCTATAATTTTCGTTCTTTGTGTTGTCTTTGCCCGGTTTTGGGATCAGAATTATGCTCGCCTCATAAAAGGAGTTTGGAAGTCTTTCTTCCTCTTGAATTTTTTGAAATAGCTTGAGGACGATAGGAGTTAGTTCTTCTTTGAATTTTTGATAGAATTCACTTGTGAAGCGATCAGGCCCAGGACTTTTCTTTTTTGGGAGTTTTTTGATAACTGTTTCCATCTTATTTGTTGTAATTGGTCTGTTTTGGTGTTCTGATTCTTCCAGATTGAATTTTGGAGGTTATATGATTCAAGAAATTTGTCCATTTCACCAAGATTGTCTAATTTTTTGGCATATAGTTCTTCTTAGTATTTTCTTAAAATGATTTGTATTTCTGTTGTGTCAGATGTTATTTCTCCACTGTCCTTTCTAATTTTATTTATTTGAGTCCTCTCTCTTTTTTTCTTGGTGAGTCTAGTTAAAGGTTCATCAATCTTGTTTACCTTTTCAAAGAACCAGCTTCTGGTTTCATTGATCCTCTGAATTGTTTCCATAGCCTCTATGTCATTTATTTCTGCTCTGATCTTTATTATTTCCTTCCTTCTACTTGTCTTGGGTTTTATTTGCTGTTGTTTTTCTAGTTCTTTTAGATGCAGGGTCAGGTTGCTTATTTGAGCTTTTTGTAGCTTCTTATGATATGCCTGTAGTGCAATGAACTTCCCTCTCAGTACTGCTTTTGCTGTGTCCCATAAATTTTGAGTTGATGTATGCTTATTATCATTTCTTTCTAGAAACTTTTTTATTTCTTCTTTGATCTCATTGTTAATCCATTCATTATTTAATATCATGCTATTTAGTTTCCGAGTGTTTGAGTATTTTTCAGTTTTTCTTTTGTGGTTAATTTCTAGTTTCATGGCATTGTGATCAGAGAAAATGCTTGATATGATTTCAATCTTCTTAAATTTATTGAGACCATTTTTGTGTCGTAACATGTGGTCTATCCTAAAAAATGTACCATGAGCGCTTGAGAAGAATGTATATTCTACTGCTTAGGGTGGAAAGTTCTGAAGATATCTATTAAATCAAGTTGATCTAGTGTATCCTTTAAGTCTGCTGTTTTTTTAATAAATTCTTTCTTGAGGATCTATCCAGTGTTGTTAGAGGGGTATTGAAATCCCCTACTATGATAGTATTGCTGTTAATCTCGCCCTTGATATCCATCAAAGTCTGCTTTATGTATGTCAGGGCTCCTATATTTGGTGCATAGATATTTATAATAGTTATATCTTTCTGTTGAATTGTTCCCTTTATCATTATGTAGTGTCCTTCTTTATCTCTTACTACGGCCTTTGTTTTAAAGTCCATTTTGTCAGATATAAGTACTGCTACCCCTGTTTTTTTTCATTTCCATTTACGTGAAATATTTTTTTCCATCCTTTTACCTTCAGTCTATGTGCATCTTTTGTTTTAAGGTGTGTCTCTTATAGACAGCATATGTATGGGTCCTGTTTCTTTATCCATGCAGCTACCCTATGTCTTTTGATTGGATCATTTAATCCATTTACATTTAAGGTTATTATTGATATGTAGTTATTTATTGCCATTTTTCTTTAAAGCTGTATTCTTCTTTTGCTATATTCTTTCCTCCCTTTAAAATGTTCACAACAGGCCCCTTAGTATCTCTTGCAGAATTGGTTTTGTTTTAATGAATTCCTTGAGGCTTTCTTTTTCTGGGAAGCTCTTTATTTCTCCTTCAATTTTCAACGTTAGCCTTGCTGGATATAGTAGACTTGGTTGTAGGTTCTTGTTCTGCATTACTTTGATTATATCTTGCCATTCTCTTCTGTCCTCAAGTGTTTCTGTTGAGAAGTCCGATGTCATCCTTATGGGGGCTCCTTTGTAGGTGATAGCCTTTTCTTCCCTAGCAGCTTTTAAAATTTTTTCTTTATCCATTAGCTTTGGTATTTTGACTATGATGTGTCTTGGTGTAGATCTTTTTGGGTTTCTCTTTAATGGAGTTCTGTGTGCTTCTTGAACGTGTGGAGTGTTTCCCAGCCTTAATTTAGGGAAGTTTTCTGCTATGATTTGGTTGAACAAAGTTTCCATTTCCTGTCCTCTTTCCTCTTCTTCAGGCATCCTTATGATGCGAATGTTGTTTCTCTTCATGTTGTCACAGAGCTCCCTTAGAGTTTCCTCACATTTTTTGAGTCTCTTTTCCTTTTTCTTCTCTGCTTCTGTGCCTTTGTTTATTGTGTCCTCTAACTCGTGATTCGATCCTCAGCATGATTCATCCTATTTTAATTCCTTCCATTGTGGTCTTCAGTTCTGCTACTGTATTTGTCATTTCTGTCTGATTCTTTTTTATTATTTCAATTTCATTTTTTATACTTGTTATTTCTTTATTTAGGTGTTCATAATGACTATCCATTGTTGCTCTAATTTTTTGAACATCATTATTCTTAATTCTGCTTCTGGTAATTTGGTTATATCTGGTTCATTAGGTTCTTCTCTGGGCATTTCTCTTGATTCATTTGGTTTGCATTCCTCTGCCTGCCCATTTTGTCTGTGTATAAGCAAGTTGTGGCCACTGGAGTCCAGTAGGTGTTGCTTTTGTGTTCTCTAGGTGTGGTCTGTCTGCAGGCCTGTTACCCCCTCTGCCGCTGCCTAGGGTGGTTGGGTATGGGTGTTGCCAGCACCGGCCCACTGTGGCTTTTGCTGTGATTTTTGCCTCTCCTCCATGGAAGGAGCTGTCACTCAGGCCACAAGTCTCAGCACCAAGGGTAGAGGTGAGCACCTTTGCTCAGCCTCTGACCTAGCCTGTTTTTGGACTTCCGCCTAGAACTCGCAGTCAGAGCCTGCTTGCCACAATTTCGTGGGTTGGGCGGGGCTTTTTACATGCTCTCAGCTGTGAGCCTTTTCCCGTCCGGAGCTTTAGCCCTGCCCTCAAGGCCAGGGCCCTCCTGTGTAGGGTCGCAAACCAAGGTTTATTGGGCCAGGCATGTTTGCTGGCTTCTGCTCAGCTGCAGACTTCCGCTCATCCAGGACTCTACCCTGCCCCGCATTTGGAGCCTTCTCGTGCACTTAGGATGGCAAACCACTGTTTCTCCGGCCAGGCGGGGATAGTAGTGTGGGCTCAGCTGTGAGCTTCCACTTGTCTCGGGGTCTACCCTGTCCCCGTGCTCGGAGCCCACTCGTGCACATTCGAATGGCAAACCTCGGTTTCTCTGGCCGGGCGGGGCTGGTAGCGTGAGCTCAGTCGCGAGCCCCTGCCCGTCCCTGATCCTAGCCCCGTCCCTGCGGTCTGGGCCGGCTTGCGCAGGGTCGCAGAGCAGATCTCTGCCCGTTCCTGGCCTCCTGCTTTGTCCCCGCAGGTGGAATTACAGGTGGTCCGCTGCTTCCGGACCGCTTTCCTGTGTCCCTTTCACCAATGCTGGGTTAGACCGAGCTCATACTGCCTTGGCCTCCGCCCACGCTGACAGAACCGTGTTTAAGCATCATGCCGCCAACAAATCTTTCAGCAACCCTCAGCAGGGTAGGAAGGGACCTAATACTCCACACTGTAGGCCTGGGAGCTCCCTCACTTGTTTTACAGCTCAAAACTGTCCAAACACCTCTTCTTGGCTCTGGGACTGCAGGCTGGGGCTTGGTTCCTGGGACCCAGGTCCCTTCCTCTCCTCCAAACTCTCCTCCCACCACCTGGGTCTTTCCGGGCTGCCGTTTGCTACGGGCAGCCCTCTTCATGTTTTCGCTATTCCTACCAGTCTCAATGTGGCTTCTTCTGTATTCCTTGGTTGAAGAGTCCACTTAGTTTAGTTCAAAGTTGGTTTATCCAGATGATGGTTCTTAAAATTGAGTTGTAATCCACTTTGGTTCTGGGAGTTGGAAGTTGGTAAGTCCAACTACTCTGTTGCCATCTTGCTCTGCCTCACAAAATTTTATTTTCTCATAGTGAAAGAGGCTAGAAATTATGAAGTCAAGGTGTCAGCATGGTTGGACTTCTCTGAAAGCCAGGAGGGAAAATGTTCTTGGCTACTCTCTTTGGCTTGTAAATGGTCCTGTGTCTCTTCAACTTGTCTTCCCTCTGTGCATATCTCTGTGTTTAAACTTTTTCCTTTTATAAAGATATCAAATAAATTAGATCATTTCCTGCCCTAGTGACCTAATTTCAACTTGTTTATCTCTCTAAAGACGTTCATAGTTCCTCCAAATAAGATCACATTCTAAGGTACTAGGGGTTAGGACTCCAACATATTTTTTTTGAGGAGACCCAACTCAACCCATAATAAGTATCAATAATAAATTTTATTTGGAGTGGTTTTATTATGCTTCCTGGTAAAAATATGACATGCTGAGTAAATACTAGTGACTTTCTCTATTAATTAGAAAGTCCTTGTCCACCAGGTGAGAGCAGCATGAGGGTTGGATGGAACTTATACAATTCAGTAGATCAGAACTATCACAAGATAGTCATGATTTTTTTCAAATGTGAGATTTCCCTCAGTTTCTTACAATTTATATATTTCTTTAAGAGAGGCTTTTAATGTGCTTTTTGGTGAAGCCCTAACCCTAATAAAGACACCAAGAAACATGAGCCCCTAGACCTGGACACCACCTATGCCTGAGCTGTCCATATCCAGTGCAGAGCTGAGTCACAAACATTTGTTAGCAAGACCTTTTGAAGTCCATTCAGAGTGAAGCCATACTAAATGTTCTTTGTGCTGTGTTTTCTAGGCTGGTTTACATGTCTTCTGGGAAGCTGTCCACTGACAATAGGATTGCTTTAGAGAAATGATCAAAGAAACCATCGGTAATCATATGGTCTTCATTTCTGAGCAGCAATAATAGGCCTTCCAGTCCCTGCTACTGTATGAAACTATAAATAATGTGTGTTTCTTTGATCACCAGCTCTTAATTCTGGTCTTATTTACTTTCAGAAGCAAGCATTTGACAATCATAATAGAAATGCTAAGCTGCTTATATTGGTAGAAAATCCTTTTATTTTAGACTGTATGGGTCTATAGGTTTGCCCCTGAACTAAACTTTTAACATTTTTCAAAGGCATGTAAATATTTTCAAAGCTGTGCGCACAGACTACAGAGCTCTAGGGAAGAAGCAGAGAGTAAAAGGCCTAGCAGATTCTGTGTCAGACCTGGGAATTATCAGCAGCCATTCCATGACTTTACTTTTCACCTTTCATTTTCATACATAAGATGTGCAAAGAAATATAACTATATGCCTGAGTGATTGTTCTTAAAATTTTCTCTGACACTGCACTTCTATCTGACAATAATTGGGCAAGTTTGTATTTACCTTACATTAAACAAGGGGAACACATGTGAAACAGCATTCACTGGTTTCTGCCTTTCCCCAGTGAATCTTGTTTCCATCCTTTAAGAAAACAAACAAAAACAAAAAACCTGTTATTAACTTTCTAAAATGTTTTAAATTACTCCCCTACTTGAACCCATCATTTAGAAAATGTGCTACATTTTTTGTTGTTTTGAAAATGTGCTACTTTTATTAAAAGTCTTTCTAGGTAGCATTGTATCTGTGCTGTTCATATACAGTGACATTGTGATAGGGGAACTCAAGAGTTAAAGCTTTAGCTTGAGTAATGGTGGCTTTGTTTATGGTCAGTGGGCGTTTATAGTTAATGCAATTAAAAGCTTTGTTCTATGAATTGTGATGCTTGAACAGGTCTACATGGTCTGCAGGTAATATACTTTTGTGCACCAAGAGATCTGCAAGTGATCCACCTTTGTGCCAGAGGGGACTGCAAGCAAAGCCTTTGTGCTCCCAGGACAGACCACCCACTGAGTATGATCTAATTAACTTCGACTATGATCTTATTAAATTTCCCTTGAAATTCCAAAACCCTTTTCTTCCTCTTATAAAAAAGGTTGGCTGGGGATAAGGGTTAAGACAATTTGGGAATGTAACCCCTGTTTCCCCAGATTGCCAGCCAGCTGAATAAAGCAACCAGAGAGATTTGATCCCTGCCTCTACTTCTTTGGATGAATTGGTGACAGGCAGCACAAACTCCAGTATTTCCAGTTTCAACTGGCAGAGACCTAAGGTATAATGATGAAGTCTCCAACTGTAAATCAGATATGGTTAGATCTCTTGTGGGGCTACTCTAGAGTGACAACAACTGATCCTGACAGTGAATCTCTGTATCTGTGTAGCCAGACTCCTTTTTCTGAACCACAGACAGGTCCTCTTCTGAGTCTGCACCACTTTTCTTACTAGGAGCCTTGTGAAGTGGTGAAGGCCCTTACCTGCATTTCCATGGCCTCCTGTCCGTCTCAAGCCAGTTGTTTGTATTCCAGCCAGTTCATGTCTCTGAGCCTCTCTCTTGATAGATAAATCAGTAGGTTCTCTCAGCACCAAACCTGATCTGATACTGGCCCCACTCTATCAACAGTTTTATCAAGGAAGGAATTCCAAAAGAATTCTTAACAATAACACAACAATCACCTTCTTAAACAAAAAAGCAAATGTATGCCATCTTGTTAGGGTTTGGGGATAAGTTATGAGAACTATGGGGCAGAAGGACAGGGTCTTTAAGTAATCATTCTGCAGAGTTGGGCCTATGTCTTACCTGGAGAGCCAGCACTATGTTCTATGTCAAATGGGACCCACGCATTTCCATTAAGTAATTACTTAAGAATTGCTTAGTTTCCTTGTGTAACAGGTCCATTGTTACTTATGTTACAATGACTACACCACATGGTCATTCAGATTCTTTCTTGACCTAAAATTTAGTTGTACAAAAAATCGATGAAGTAACTAAACTACTGGAGGGTGATGCTTTTCTTCAAAAGCAGATGTTTTATTTATTATACTGGGAATTAATCTAGAGGGCCTACTCCATGATCACAATAAGAAAAAAGTTTTGGGAAGGACCACCACAGTCTCCTTAAAATTCTGGTGTTCAGTGATCCCTTAAAACTTTGAATACATACAGATTTCTTCTGAGGTCAAAATTAGCAGTGTTAAAAACCCTTTGAGGTAGATCTTTACTGCTGTTTTCAAAATATTTGTAAAGAAAAAAATTTGTTTTCATGGAAGGTTTCAGTTAATTTGGTAATAGACTAATCATTTTTTGCATAAGCATCTGAGAATTAGCATGGTTGGTTGGGTCAGCCTCCACCTCACCCAGATTCTTTAGATGTTCACCATCATCCCCACTAACCACGCCTAGGAATGCACTGGCATAAATTACACAATGGAACCCAAACAAACCGTTATTGGGTCTAGAGACCAGAACAGTGAGTCAAGACTCTAAAGAGCAAGTTATGTTGTCAGTAATCTAAGAGTTACTGAATAAGCTTCAGAATCTATAAAAGAGGACAATGAAATCTTAAACCTAGAAGCTCAGACACATCTTTGCACCACGGCCATGAAATTCAAATCACTTTCAGAACAGTGTGAGTTCTCCCCTAGGCTTGTAGCAACTTAAGGTCAGCTCCTGAAATGGGCATGAAACAGTAGTTCTATAGACCGCAAATGATTATTTCCAAATTTATTTCAAATTTTGCCTCACATAAAACACATTAGTGAACTCTCTCTAAAATATGGGGAAATGTACTAAACATCTCCCTTTTGCTCCAGGCATAATTTCAGTCATAGAAGTTGTTGGTCAAATAAGTTTGTAAATATGATATATATGTTTGGTCGCTTATAGTTTGCATTGGGTATGGGGGACAGGCTGTAAGCAGGTAGGATCATTATAGCCTAAGGCTTAATTTTAAGACTAAGTCTTTCCCACCCTAAGTGACTTTGTATCAGAGACTTTCTTGTTTGTATATTGGATTAAAGGTTTTGATTTCTACACTATTAAATGGGGCAGAGGAGCCCATGCTGAAGTAGAGCAGAGGAGAGCAGAGAAAGGCCACGTGGGGGAGAGGAGAAGCAGCCAAGATGGCAGAAGGCTGAAGGAGAAGCCAGTTTGTGCAGAGTTTGTGCAGAGAGAAGGAGAACAGAGGTGAATAAGGCTGCTGAGCTAGAAACCTTTGATTCTAGGAAACTCAGATAAGTCAGTGGCTTTGGGTGCCCTGAATGGAAAGGGAAGTGTTTTCCCACTGTGTGTATTTCTTGTCCACTTGGCCCATCAGTTCTTGGCTCCATTGTTTCGTTACCATCTGTCCAAATCTAATGCGAACCTACATGGGCTAGGTGGCTGTGATGGTGGCCGTTGCTAATGGCTTTACAGAAGTAAATACATGCTCTGAGTCTAAATAAAATCATACACAACATATAAAATAAATCTGACAGTTTTACTTTAATTTTACTATGTACCTTAATTTCATGAAAATGTATGCTGCTAGAGTAAAATACATTCCATAGTACCTTGACTTGCAGATATATTTGGTTAAGGATATGATAAGCAGTTTATAAATGACCAGAAAGAATGGGACTTTTGAGAAAAACTCAATGAAGACATCCTAAGCTTGTGCATGACAAGCAGTATAGAATGCTTCATGCTGGAAAATAATGGAAAAAAGGAAGCCTTTAGCTTTGCCCCTTTGCACATTCAGTTAAGGCATGGAGAAAGAGTGACCCAAGGATAAAGAAGGACAAAAAAGAAGAAAATAATTAGGACTAGAGGAGCAGCCACCTTTTTGGTTTAGCTCCAAACTGCAGTCACCACATTTCTGAGTGATTGGTGACCACCAGCTCACCTCTTTCCTCCTCACCTTAAGCTTTTGCCTAAACAACAAAATTTTCTTTAAAACAATTCCTCTGTGCCAAAGGGAGCAACTAGGAAATTAAGAATACTATAGGTTACATATTTATTTGTTCCAATCATACTATATCTTGGACATTCTTCTCTGCTATTGACTAAGACTAGCCTGAAAAGTGCCTTAGACTCTGCAACATAAAATAATATATTTTAAAAAAATTTTAAGTGCTAATCATAACAAAAGCATTATTTCAGGTACTAATGTTTTTTCCTAGACACAAATATTCTTTAACTTTTCATTTTGAAAGCATTTTAGATTTCCAAATATATATAATATTTATGAGGGAGAGAAAGAGAGGCACAGAGAGGGACAGGCAGAGAGAAAGGGAGAGAGATAAGAAGCATCAACTCGTAGTTGTACTACTTTAGTTGTTCATTGACTGCTTTTTCATATGTGGCTTGACTGGGAGGCTACAGCAGAGCCAGTGACCCCTTGCTCAAGCCAGCAACCTTGGGCTCAAGCCAGAGACCATGGAGTCATGTCTATGATCCCACACTCAAGCCAGAGGAACCAGTGCTCAAGCTGGTGACCTGGGATTTTGAACCTGGGTCCTCAGTGTCTCAGATCGATGATCTGTCTGTTGTGTCGCTATCTTGTCAGACAGATTTACAAACATTTTTTTTTTAAATATGAGAAGAAATTATCATTTATCCTCATCTGGCTTCCATATATATATATATATATATATATATATATATATATATATATATATATATATATATATATATATATATATATATAAAGTGAAAGAAGAGTGACAGAGTCCTGCACACCCCAATCAGGATCCACCTGGCCACCCCTATCTGTGGCTGATGCTCAAACCAATTGAGCCACTGGCTGTGAGAGGGGAAGAGAGGTGGGGGGAGAGGAAGGGGAAGAGAAGCACATAAATCAAACCTGGAACAGCCACACACCAGGCCAATGCCTTATTCATTGAGTCAACTGGCCAGGGCAATCTTCCCCATATATTAACACTTCACATAAGTAGAGTGCAATTATCAAAGCTAGCAAATTAGTGGTGATATAACACTGAACGTTGTTATCTAAACTATACATTTTGTTCACAGTTTGCCCATTTTCTGGCTCAGGATGCAGTCCGGGATTACACACTGCCTTCAGATGCTATATCTGCTCTGTCTCCTCTAGTCTGGAAAAATTTCTTCATTTCTCTTTGTATTTTATGACATGGACACTAGTGAAGTTATGTTGTGAAGCATTCCTCAGCTTGAATTAGCTGCCACTCTGTGGATTGCATCAGGAAAAGTTGTGATTTTATGAAATCATATTTCCAGACAATACAACCTAGGAAGTGATCCCAGTGCCCCTAGGACATAACCTTGGAATGGAATTACACGTAGCCGCCTGCCTCCAGTTTTGGGACCATGAAAACCCTAATAATACAGATCCTTGGTCTCACCTTTCCCACCAAGGTATCCCTATGCATTAGCCCCCTCCCTCTCAGTGTGCAATCTCCTTCTTATGGCTCTTTGTCCCATTCTTCTTCTTTATTTCAAGGTTAAGCTTTTGGAAGGAAAGTGGGAAGGAAAGAAAGGAAAGGAAAGGAAAGGAAAGGAAAGGAAAGGAAAGGAAAGGAAAGGAAAGGAAAGAAGGAAGGAAAGAAAGTATATATGCACAACTCTTGGTTCTGCATCTTCCATTCACACCTTGATCAATAGTCATCTGGCCTCTTCCTTAGTTGTCTGATTGATCAGGAGCCGCCTTTATCCATTCACCTGTCTATACCACTTTCCAGTGCTGCCTCACTCTGCTTTCTCTTGGTGACAATGCCCCATCTGGGCTTTTCTCCTGCCTCTGAAGTTTCTTTGTCCCTCCTTAGTTCCTTTTCCTCTACTTCATCTATAAATATTCATCCCTGGGAAAAAAATTTCTGCATGTTCTTATATGTGTCCTTTTAGAGGTGTGAGCTACTTCTGCCCTCTCCACAAAGAGAGATTCCTGTAAGAATACTTGCAGCCCCCTCCACCTGACTATCTCTTCCTCACTGAAGAGGGGGATCTCCAGTGATGGGATTCAGCCGCTTTGCACCAGTTCAGCAGAAACAATACCTAAATTTTTGTTGAGTTTGGCAAACTGATTGTTAAAATGGGACTTGTAATCAGGGTTTTCTCTAAGGTGGGTGCCTGGGCAGCCGCGTAATGTAGAGACCACAAATTTACATTCCTTACTTTTTTTTAACATTCATCTGTGCAACAGCATATTCTAAGCACCCAGAGTAAAGTTCATTCCATCCATAGGTAAAGGAATGGGATCCTACTTCTACAGTGAAAAGATGATTAAGGATAAATCACACAGCCAATGATGCTCAGATAAAAACAAAGAAAATTGAAAGGGAGGACACCAATCAAGAAGTACTATGGAAATATCTTAAATAACAGTTTTATTGTTTTTTGTCAGGTATTATTTAATATTTTTTTCATTAATATTTTAAAATTCTTTCTTATAATCTAGTGTGGTGTACTTCTTTTATTGTTCTTATTTAAGTACTAAATGCATGAAATAATAAAGTACCTTTCGGTATATCATTTTTTAATACTTAAAATAGTCATTAAGGCAGAGAACCATTGTTAAATTATTTGAATCCCACCACTGTATCTCCCCATTTAGTGAGGGCAAGCAATGGCTCATACTACTGGTGTCTCCTCATGAGGGTGACACAGCTCTACTGGATCCACCTGTGTTCCTCCTCCTTCTCCCACAGGGTTGGGATGGGGACCCCATCTATGGATAGCTGGGTTAAGGAGGCTGAACATGTGCTGCAAAAAAGACTCCCTGCTTGCATGATTGCATGGTACCCAAGCAGGAGAGCCTGTCACACTTCAGTTGTGCTTCAATGGAGAGGCTGGTCCCATCAGGATTTTGAACATCTGTCCAGTCATCCATAACTTTGGAACACTTACCCTCATGGTTATTAATTCCTGGCTTGATGCACACTGGTTTGAGCTCAAAACTCAGCACAGCCCAAGTCCCCAAGCTCCATCTTCCCCACTGACCTCCTCTCACCCTGTAATAAAGAATTGTCCACCAAGGATTTCAGCCAGGCCAGGCTCCCAGCTGCACTTGGTGGAGCAGTGAGTGCTGAAAACAGATTCAGGCACTCCCTGAGATCCAGATGGGTACCTTCAACTGCACTGTGAACATATCTACAGGACTATTATATGGTAGTCTCATACTCAACTTGTACAAAGCCAAATTTATTATATAGAGTTCTGGTCACAAGTGAGAGAAATACAAGTCAATCGACAATATGGAAAGAAGAAAAGGCAAAAATCTGGGAATCTGTGGAATTGCCCTAAACTGTGGGAAGGGTTGGGGTTAGGTCTCTTGAGCATGAACAAGAGCCAATCTTTCCCTCTTTCCTCCACTGTTTTCCACTTCTTCCTGTGCGTTGGCTTCATGTTCTTTCGCTACACACCACATTCCTCAAGAAAATGAGAGGAACGTGCATAGCAGGGGCTGGACTGCCTCTTTTCCCTAGTTCTGGCTTCAAAGAATTTCCCTGCTTTAGAGATAAACAATGTTCCAAGCCAGGATTCATCAACTCTAGCCAAAGGAGGAGTACTGGGCACAGACATGGCACAGACTTGTTTTGCCCATCAGAGGAGTTGCTATGAAGACAACCAGCCTGTGGGTGTCAACTACACAAGTCATCATCACTGCCCTTCCACCTGCTTTCAAACCGTGCTGATAAATGCAACATTCACAGCTTCCACATTAACTGCTGACTTGACCTCTCTTTGGATCTCTTATAGGCAACCCAATACTCACAGGCCTAAAACTGACCCACTGATTCCTTCCATGTCCATCTCTAATTATCAGCACATTTTGCCAGTTATACCTCCAAGGTACACTCACAACCTACCCTCCTCTCTCCAAGTCCATCCTAGCACATCACCATCTCCTATGTGGATTAGTAACTCAGTGACCACCTCCATTGTCTTCCTGGCTTCACTCTTAACTCACTACACTCTATTTCCCATACAGCTGCCAATGTCACATTGGAAAGACATCAGATGACTTACCATTGAGCTTAAGGGAAAATACAGCTCCTTACCAAAGACTACAGACCCCCAGGATGATCATAACTCTTGCCAGTTCCTTGGTCTATAGCTCCCATCTTAATCTGGACCCTGCAAGATCCTCACATATCCTCAACCATCAAACCACTGTGTTCTAGCTACATGGGCCTTCGTCCTGATTTTGCCAGGCTGTTTTCAATCTTTACATTTCTCATTACTTTGCCATGATTTATTTGGGTCTCACTGCCTTCTCCATAATCCAATATTAGTTACAATGTATATATGACTCTCTATCTTCATTTATAGCAGTTATTTCTAAGGGAAATTATATTATTCAGCTATTTGTTTACCTGTGTTCTGTCTCATCATCACTTTGAGGTTTGAAATGAAAATATAGAGGAAACAAGAAAGAGAAAGTAAATGAAAACTTGGTGAGGAATATTTTTTACCCTATTTTTAAAGGGAGTTTTAGGTTCACAACAAAAGAGATCTTGTAAGTTCATTTAAAAAAATTAAGAAGAATACCTGTGTAATAATATTTAAAGTTTTTTCATGTGCTCAAATTTAGATTTAAATTAATCAGAAGAAAGAGTGACTCCTGAGAGAAATACTTGGCTAGAAATAGCTCTCTATTTGGCAATCCTTATCTGTGTTGAATGGCAGTTTCAGTTAAATCTTTTACAGAGAGTAGTCATCATTCCAAAAGAAAAAAACAAAGAAATTGATAATAGAGCTTTCAAACTTGATCTTCTAATTTGGAAAGACAGAGTGAGTTAATGAGATTATAGCCTTGCTCTGGAGACAATGAAGAGCATCATGGCATGGTGATGATGCTCCTTGGCAGTGCTGGGTTTTTAGGTCAGCTTTCAGCTTACTGTGTGAGGAGAACCACGTGGTGAAGAGCAGGCAACGAGAAAACTAGGGGAAGCGATGGCCAAAGAAACTTTCCTTAAAGAGTGGATGCTTCAAAGGGCAAACAACATTCCACATTAATACAAAACAGCAAATATTTTGCAGTGCCGGTTCAAGCCAAGCATTATTCTCAGAGCCATAGAGCCATGTAGGTATTAGTGCATTCATCATCTTTGTAACCCTGTTGTACTCTGTGCAGGTGGAAATGTGTGGTCTAGGAGGCTTGGTCCCCAGCCTGGGGTCTCCATGCCAGCGAGTAGAGGAGCAGGGGTGTAAAAGAAGCCTTGTTGCTGCAGAGGCTATCCTCTTAACCACTTCCCTGCCAACAAGCAGCAATTCTATTCTAACAATGGCTAGAAATCAGAAGTTTGTGTATCATATTCTCACAACTATCTTTCAGCCATGGACAAATGGAAAGCATCACAGCTGAAGACATGTTGCTGTTTTCCTTGGGACATAAATTACACTTATGATTATTTAATTAGACCCTAAACAAGATGATTCTAGAAGAAGCACTACATTTTTCTAGGCTCACCCATCCCCTTAAATCTTACTTCACTTAGTTCATTTTACAAATAGTGACTCAACCTGAAATGGCCATCTACCTAAGGTTCACTTTGTAGTAAACAAAGTACAAATTATTTGTTTCATATTTTAGAAGCTAATGGATTTGGTAGTTACCCATTAGGAGACCATATATAAACTTTCTTTTTTTTTATTTTTTGTTTCTTTGTTTGTTTTGAGGAAAAGGTTGCGAGTAGTTAGCTTAAGATACAGTTAACTTGCTTATGCTATATTAATTGTTAAATAAGTATAATCTTCAGTTTGATTGTAAAAAATCATTGAGCCATGTGGAAAATACACTATCCCATTAGATTTATGACTAGCCAAACCTCACTCCTGGAAGCCACTTTAGCAGATAGAAGAGGAAATAATCAGCCTCTGAAGAGGTGATCTTAGTCTTGAGGGAGGAGCTCTCTTGAAAAACTATGACAACCATGCATCCTGACTCTCACCCAGAAAAGAACCCCAAATTTCACAAATAAGTTAAGAGGGCTCATGATTTTCTAAAGGAGCTTTAATAAACATTTTTAATATATACAACATATTTGAATCTCTAAAACTACTATTTAAGCTATGAAAACAGATGAATGAAGAAGTGAAAAGAGATTCTGCTTGGGTTGCTTGATGGATAGAGTGTCCTCCTGACACATTGAAGTCATGGGTTCAATCCCTGGTCAGGATATATAAGAGAAAAACCAACGAATGCACAACTAAGTGGAACAACGAGTTGATGTCTCTCTCTTTCTATCTCTTTCTTGCAAATCAATAGGAAAATTTAAGAGAAAGAAGTGGAGTGATGTCAGAGAAATGGCACCATGAGGAATGATCCTGATACCTCTCCCTGAAACTTCAACAAACTCAACAACTAGAGACAGAAAAACAATCTCAGGAGCATCTGAAATACACATACGTCAAACAAAGGTACAATTGGGCAAAAAGGTGGCTGAATATATAACCCACTATGAAGGAAATAAGATGGAGAATGGAGTATTCCACTTTCCTCATGACCTGAGCAAGGGAACTGAAAGAAAGCGAGGGATGGGAGCGTGGAAAAAGCTGGACTAGGGCAGAGATGTTCAAGCCGAGGAGAGAGTGGGCTCGAGGCTCAGCCCACGTGGAGCTAACGCCAGCGGAAGACCCCAACAGAGGTGGGTGAGCAGTTGAGTTGCCTTTGGCAAATGTGCAGTGTGCGAGTGAATCCACCTGGCGCTTCGGGCGTGGGTTCCCGCGTTACCGGACTGAGGGGCTGGTTTGGAGACTGTCAGTAGTGAACTTCTGTGTGACCTGTGGCCAGAGTTTCTGAATAATACTGGCTTCCCAAAAAACAGTGCGGGAAGTACATGAAAGCTGGCTTCCCTACACTTGGACCTGTCTGGGCATGGCACCTCCGCCAAACATACAGGTTAACAAAGCACACTCCTGTGAAAGAGAACTGTGGAAGTGGTGGGAGGAAGGGTGCGCAGGCAGCTTGCAGACAGCCTCTGGAGGGCAAACCTGCAGAGTGCTGAGGCATACTAGACATGCCTGGAGGCTCATAGAAAGACACCTGAAAGGCAATCAGCTCCCAGCCCTGCCTGATCATGCTGGCAGCTCTGGCTGTCAAAGCCTTACCTAGAACCCTGAGCTAAGTGGGGATGGAGGGGGATTTGACAGCTCTTAGAGCCTCTTGCTCTCCAAGCAGTGACTAGGGCAACTTCACAGCTGGGTCCCAGGCTGCTGGTTCAGGAAGGAGAGGTTTGGGGAGAGGCTCCGGGAAAACGGACTCTCCCATTGTTGGTGTCTGTAAATGCTAATAAACCTTGCCTACTGAGACCTAGTTTATGTCATCACCATAGCAACACAACAGCAAATCTCTGCCTTAGAGTGCCACAAAGGCAGTACCTGGGCTACAGCACCACCAGCCAAAAAGAGAAAGACGAAGGAAAAAGGAAGAAGATAACTTCTCAAAATCAGGAAAAATCCACACTCTTTATAACTTTTTCCATTTTTTTTACTGTATTTTTTATCATTTTTTTCCTTCCACCTTGGTCATTTTATCCTCTTTCTGTTTTATTCTTTCCTTTTCATTTTGAACAGTATTACCCATAGGTGTTAGTTACATTTTCCATTCTTTTTCTTTCTATGAGTGTTACATTCCAAAAAACTTAACTCAATTTTATTTCTCTCTCTCTTTTAATTTCTTCTTTTCTCTTTCACTTTTTCTCTCATTTAAATCTCATCCCCAAACAAATTATTTTATTCTGGATTCAAACTTTTTTTTGTGGCATGTTGAGTGCTTTTTATTTCACTTTTTATCTCTTTAGCATTTTCCCCAATTCTAGCTCTACATGCTATAGTGCCACTTAATACAATAGAATTTTCATTTTTTACTGTCTTTCTTTTTCCTCTTTCTCTTTTTTCTTTTCTCTTACACTGTTTCTCTCATTAGACCATCATTTACAAACAAATTATTTTATTTTTGATCCAAATTTCTTATTTGTGGCATTTTGTGGGTTCTTGCCTTGTTTTTTGCATCTTTGTCACTTCCCTCCAACCCAGGTCCTCAATTCTACCTATTTTTTTTCCACATAGCACAATAGAATTTTCAGTTTTTCACTGAATTTTCTCAAAAAAAAATTTTTAGCAACACTTATTAGTGTTATTAACAACACCACTCTCAAATGCCATTAAAGAAAAGTAAATCAACTATCATGGATACAAAAGACAGTGATATAGCTCAGATAGATGAGAAAAAAATCTATAAAAAAATTTTAATAGCTTAGAAGCTTTGGACTTAAATGAAAAAGAATTTAAAATTGAAGTCCTAAAAATACTCAGGGATATACAAGAAAGCACAGAAAGGCAATTTAGGGTTCAAAAAGCAATTCAGTGAACAGAAAGAATACTTCACCAAGGAAATTGAAACTATGAAAATGAATCAAACAGAGATGAAAAACTCAATTCATGAACTGAAAGCAAGGTAATAAGCTTAGCCAATAGAACAGGCCAGATAGAGGAGAGATTTAGTGACATAGAAGACAGGCAACTAGAGGTACTACAGAAAGAAGAGGAGAGAGACTCATGAATTAAAAATAATGAGATAGCCCTACAGGAACTGTGTAACTCCATCAGAAACAGCAACATAAGAATAATGGGTATATCAGAAAGAGAAGAGAGAGAAAATGGAATGGAGAACATATTCAAACAAATAATAGATGAGAAATTCCCAAGCTTGTGGAAAGAACTAAAGCCTAGAATTCAAGCAAACAGAACACCAAGTTATCTTAACACTAACAACCCTACTACAAGGTACGTACATCATAAAGAAATTAGCACAAACCAAAGACAAAGAAAAAATTCTCAAGGCAGCCAGGGAAAAGAAGAATACAACATATAAAGGAAGGTCTATTAGATTATTAACAGATTTCTCAGCAGAAACTCTACAAGCTAGAAGAGAGTGGGCCCCAATATTTAAAGTTCTAAAAGAGAGGAACCTCCAAGAATACTACACCCATCAAAGCTATCATTCAAATAAAAAGGAGAAATAAAAACATTCACAGATACAGAAAAGATGAGGGAATTTATCATCATAAAAAAACCCACTTCAGAAAATAGTAAATTGCGTTTCCAACCAGACACAAAAAAACAAAACAAAACTATAAGTAAAAGCTCCATCAACATTGCAATAAAAAACAAGATTAATCTGTGACAAAGAAACAAAAAAGAGAAGAGGACAAAGATTAATAGTAACAACTGAGGATGGAGTACGGAAGCACTCACGAGATAATGTACTACAATGAACATGATATGTATGCTTTCCATTACTTAATGGTAACCACCCCTAAAAAACACAACAGAGAGGTACAGGGCTTGAAAAAAGAAGTAACAAAGAAAAGAAATATGGATTAAAACCAAACAAAAACAAAGGTTAAAAAATAAAAGAGAATAATCAAACAAGATACAAAACTATCAGAAAGCAATATATAAAATGGAATAAGAAACCCTCAAATGTCAATAATTACACTAAACGTAAATGGATTAAACACACCAATAAAAGACAGAGTAGGCGAATGGATTAAAAAAGAAAATCCAACTGTGTGCTACCTACAAGAAACACATCTAAGCTACAAGGAATAAAACAAATTCAAAGTGAAAGGTTGGAAAACAATATTCCAAGCAAAATAACATCCAAAAATAAAAGAAGGTGTAGCAATACTCATATCGAACAATGCTGACTACAAGACAGCAAAGGTAATCAGAGACAAAAATGGTCATTTTATAATGATAAAGGGGACATTGAATCAAGAACACGTAACACTTCTTAATATATACACACCTAACCAAGGAGCACCAAAATATATAAGACAGATGCTGACTGACCTAAAAACAAAAAACAAAAAAAAATACAATCATACTTGGAGACTTCAATACACCACTGACGGCTCTTGATCATTTATCTAAACAGAAGATCAATAAAAGAATATTGGCCATGCCGGACAGGTGGAGGCTCACAGCTAAGAGCACGTAAGCAGCCCGTCCAACCCAAAAAACTGTGGCGAGCAGGCTCTGACTGCCAGGGCTGGGGGAAAGCCCGGGAACAGGCTAGGTCCACAGCTGAGCAAAGTTGCTCACCGCTACTCTTGGTGCTGAGGCTTGTGGCTTGAGTGCAGTGCACAACCTAACCTGTGGGGATGAGGCGATGGCCCAAGCATGCTAAGGCTTGTACAGCTAGGCAACAGACACAGCCCGTCCCATAAAGGAGAGGTGGAAATCACAGCAACAGCAGCAGTAGGCTGACGCTAGGAAAGCCCATACCTAACCGTCCCAGGCAGAGGCAGAGGGGGTGGTAGGCCTGCAGACAGACCATACCTAGAGAACACAAAGGCAACACCCACTGGACTTCAGTGGCCACAACCTCCTTATACACAGACAAAATGGGCAGGCAGAGGAATGCAAACCAAATGAATCAAGAGAAATCCCAGAAAAGGACCTGAATAAACCAGATATAACCAAATTACCAGATGCAAAATTTAGAATAATGATAGTTAGAATGTTCAAAGAAATTAGAGCAACAATGGATAGTAATTATGAACACCTAAATAAAGAGATAATAAGTATAAAAAAGGAAATTAAAATAATAAAACAGAATCAGACAGAAATAACAAATACAGTATCAGAGATGAAGACCACAATGGAAGGAACTAAAAGCAGGATGAATGACACTGAGGATTGAATCAGTAAGAGGACATAATAAACAAAGGCACAAAAGCAGAGCAGAAAAAAGAAAAGAGACTCAAAAAATGTGAAGAAACTCTAAGGGAGCTTTGTGAAAACATGAAGAGAAACAATATTTGCATCATAGGGGTTCCTGAACGAGAGGAAAAAAAAACAAGAAATAAAAACTTTGTTCAATCAAATCATAGCAGAAAATTTCCCTAAATTAAGGTTGGGAAACGTTCAACACAATCAAGAAGCACAGAGAACTCCATTAAAGAGAAACCCAAAGAAATATAAAACGAGACACATCATAGTTAAAATACCAAAAGCTAAGGGAAAAAGAGAAAATTTTAAAAGCTGCTAGAGAAAAAAAGACTATCACCTACAAAGGAGCCCCCATAAGAATGACATCTGACTTCTCAACACAAACACATGAGGCCAGAAGGAAATGGCAAGATATAATCAAAGTAATGCAGAACAAGAACCTACAACCAGGACCACTCTATCCAGCAAGGCTAACGTTTAAAAATTGAAGGAGAAATAAAGAGCTTCTCAGAAAAAGAAAGCCTCAAGGAAGTCATTAAAACCAAACCAATTCTGCAAGAGATACTAAGGGGCCTGTTGTGAGCAGTTCAAAACAAGGAAAGAATATAGCAAAAGAAGAATACAGCTTTAAAGAATAAAATGACAATAAACAACTACATATCAATAATAACCTTAAATGTAAATGGATTAAATGATCCAATCAAAAGACATAGGGTAGCTTCATGGATAAAGAAACAGGACCCATACATATGCTGTCTACAAGAGAAACACCTTAAAACAAAAGATGCACATAGAATGAAGGTAAAAGGATGGAAAAAAATAATACATGAAAATAGAAATGAAAAAGAAGCCGGGTAGCAATACTTACATCTGAAAAAATAGACTTTAAAACAAAGGCTGTAGTAAGAGATAAAGAAGAACACTACATAAAAATAAAGGGAAAAATTCAACAGAAAGCTATAATTATTATAAATATCTACGCTCCAAACATAGGAGCCCGACATACATAAAGCAGACTTCGATGGATATCAAGGGCGAGATTAACAGCAATACTATCATAATAAAGGATTTCAATACCCCACTAACAACACTGGATAGATCAACAAGAAAGAAAATTAATAAAGAAATAACAGTCCTAAAGGATACACTAGATCAACTCAATTTAATAGATATCTTCAGAACTTTTCACCCTAAAGCAGTAGAATATACATTCTTCTCAAGCACTCATGGTACATTTTCTAGGATAGACCACATGTTAGGACACAAAAATGGTCTCAATAAATTTAAGAAGATTGAAATCATATCAAGCATTTCTCTGATCACAATGCCATGAAACTAAAAATTAACCACAAAAGCAAAACTGAAAAATACTCAAACACTTGGAAACTAAATAGCATGTTATTAAATAATGAATGGATTAACAATGAGACCAAAGAAGAAATAAAAAGTTTCTAGAAACAAATGATAATGAGCATACATCAACTAAAAATTTACAGAACACAGCAAAAGCAGTACTGAGAGGGAAGTTCATTGCACTACAGGCATATCATAAGAAGCTGGAAAAGGCTCAAATAAGCAACCTGACCCTGCATCTAAAAGAACTAGAAAAACAACAACAAATAAAACCCAGGACAAGTAGAAGGAAGGAAATAATAAAGATCAGAGCAGAAATAAATGACATAGAGGCTAAGGAAACAATACAGAGGATCAATGAAATCAGAAGCTGGTTCTTTGAAAAGGTAAACAAGATGATGAACCTTTAACTAGACTCACCAAGAAAAAGAGAGAGAGGACTCAAATAAATAAAATTAGAAAGGACAGTGCAGAAATAACAACTGACACAACAGAAATACAAAGCATTGCAAGAAAATACTATGAAGAACTATATGACAAAAAATTATACAATCTCGGTGAAATAAACAAATTTTTTGAATCATATAACCTTTGAAAAATCAATCTGGAAGAATCAGAACACCTAAACAGACCAATTACAACAAATGAGATTGAAACAGTTATCAAAAAACTCCCAAAAAAGAAATGTCCTGGGCCTGATGGTTTCACAAGTGAATTCTATCAAAAATTCAAAAAAGAATTAACTCATATCCTCCTCAAACTATTTCAAAATTTGAAGACGAAGGAAGACTTCCAAACTCCATTTATGAGGCAAGAATAATTCTGACCCCAAAACTGGGCAAAGACAACACAAAAAAATTATAGGCCTATATCCCTGATGAATTTAGACGCTAAAATTCTCAACAAAATATTAGCTAACTGGATCCAGAAAAATATGAAAAAAATCATACACCATAATCAAGTGGGATTTATCCTGGAGAGGCAAGGCTGGATCAATATTCGCAAATCAATCAATGTGATTCATCACATAAACAAAAGGAAGGATTTTTACTCGGAAAATTACAAAACATTGTTAAAAGAATACAGGAAAGATACAAACAAGTGGAAGCATATACCGTGCTCATGGCTAGGAAGAATAAACATCATTAAAATGTCTATATTACCCAAAACAATTTATAACTTCAATGCAATACCAATTAAAATACCAATGACATACTTCAAAGATATAGAACACATATTCCAAAAATTTATATGGAACCAAAAAAGAACACGAATAGCCTCAGCAATCTTAAAAAGAATAAATAAAGCAGGAGGTATCACTCTTCCAAATATCAAGGTTTACTATAAGGCCATTATACTCAAGACAGCCTGGTACTGGCATAAGAACAGGCACATAGATCAATGGAACAGAACAGAGGACCCAGAAATAAACCCACAGCTTTGTGGACAACTGATATTTGACAAAAAAGAAAAGAACATACAATGGAGTAAAGACAGCCTCTTTAACAAATGGTGTTGAGAAAATTGGACATCTACCTGCGAAAAAATAAAAATAGACCATCAACTTACACCATTCACAAAAACAAACTCAAAATGGATAAAAGAATTAAATGTAAGCCGTGAAACCATAAGCATCTTAGAAGAAAACATAGGCAGCAGGCTCTCCGACATCTGTAGCAGCAATATATTTGCCGATTTATCTCCACGGGCAAATGAGATAGAAGGCAAGATAAACAAATGGGACTATATCAAACTAAAAAGTTTTTGCACAGCTAAACACAATAAGAACAGAATAAAAAGACAAACCACACAATGGGAGAACATATTCAACAGCACATCTGATAAGGGGTTAATAACTAAAATATATAAAGAACTTATAAAACTCAACACCAGGAAGACAAACAACCCAATCAAAAAATGGGCAAATGAAATGAATAGTAATTTCTCCAAAGAGAACATACAGATGGCCAATAGGCATATGAAACAATGCTCAACATCATTAATCATTAGAGAAATGCAAATTAAAACCACAATGAGATATCACCTCACACCAGTCAGAATGGCACTCATCAGCAAAACAACACTAAATAAGTGCTGGCGAGGATGTGGAGAAAAGGGTGGAATGCAGACTGGTGGAGCCACTGTGGAAAACAGTTTGGAGATTCCTCAAAAAATTAAAAGTCAAACTGCCTTTTGACCCAGCTATTCCACTTATAGGAATATACCCTATGAACACCATAGCACTGTTCGAAAAGAAGAAATGCGCCCCCATGTTCGTGGCAGCATTGTTCATAATAGCAAAGATCTGGAAACAGCCCAAGTGCCCGTCAGAAGACTAGTTGATTAAAAAGCTATGGTACATATATACTATGGAAGACTACTCAGCCATAAGAAATGATGACATCGGATCATTTATAACAAAATGGATGTACCTTGATAACATTATACGGAGTGAAATAAGTAAATCAGAAAAAAAGAAAAACTGAGAACAGCATGATTTCATACATAGGTGGGTCATAAAAGTGAGACTATGAGACATGGACAAGAGAGTGGTGGTTACGAGGTTGTGAAAGGGAGGGAAGGGTGGGAGAGGGAGGAGGGGAGGGACACAGACAAAACCAGATAGAAGATGACAGAGGACAATTTGACTTTGGGTGATGGGTATGCAACACAATTGAATTATAAGATAACCTGGAGTTGTTTTCATTATACATATGTTCCCTGATTTATTAGTGTCACCCCATTAAAATTAATAATAATAAAATATAATAAAATAAAAGCTTTGGTAGATATATACTATGGAATACTACTCAGCCATAAGAAATGATGACATCAGATAATTTACAACAAAATGGATGGGCCTTGACAACTTTATAGGGAGTGAAATAAGTTAAACAGAAAAAAACTGAGAACAGCATGTTTTCATATATAGGTGAGACATAAAATGAGACTATGAGACATGGAGAAGAGTGTGGTGGTTACAGTGTGGGGGAAGGGAAGAGACGGTAGGATAGGGCAGAGGGGAGGGGCACAGGGAAAACCAGATAGAAGGTGACAGAGGACAATTTGACTGGGTGATGGGTATGCAACATAATTGAATGATAAGATAAACTGGAGATGTTTTTTTTTGAAAAAAAATATTGGCCTTAAATAAAACACTTAAGCAATTGGATATCATAGACATCTACAGGACATTTTATTTCAAATAGGCAGAGTATACATTTTTCTCTAGTGTACATGGAACATTCTCAAGAATTGACAATATGTTGGGCCACAAAAATAACATCAACAAATTCAGAAAGATTGAGATTATATCAAGCATATTTTCTGATCATAAAGCCTTGAAACTAGAATTCAACTGCAAGAAAAGACGGAAGCAAACCCACAAAAGTGTGAAAACTAACCAACATAATTTTACAAAGTAAGTGGTCAAAGAAGAAATAAGCGCAGAGATCAAAAGCTACATACAGGCAAAAGAAAATAACAATATAACATATCAGAATCTCTGGGATGCAGCAAAAGCAGTACTAAGAGGGTAGTTCATATCACTACAGGCCTATATGAACAAACAAGAGAAAGCCCAAGTAAACCACTTAATTTCAACCTTAAGGAACTAGAAAAAGTATAACAAAGACAACCCATAATCAGCTAAAGAAAGGAAATAATAGAAATCACAGCAGAAAGAAACAAAATAGAGAACAAAAAAGCTATAGAAAAAATTAATAAAACAAGGAGCTGGTTCTTTGAAAAGATCAACAAAATTGACAAACCCTTGTCAAGACTCCTAAGGTATAATGAGAAAGAACTCATATAGACAAAATTTAAAATGAAAGAGGAGAAATCAACACAGATATCATAGATATACAAATAATTATTGTAGAGTACTATGAAAAGCTATATGCCACCAAATTTAGCAATATAGAAGAAAAGGATAAATTTTTTTATATATATATTTTATTATTATTAATTCTAATGGGGTGACACTAATAAATCAGGGTACATATATACAATAAAAACCTCACCAGGTTATCTTATCATTCAATTGTGTTGCATACCCATCACCAAAAGTCAAATTGTCCTCTGTCACCTTCAATCTGGTTTTCCCTGTGTCCCTCCCCTCCTACCTACCCCACTCTTCCCTCCCTCCCCCCATTCCATAACCACCACTCTCTTGTCCATGTCTCATATTCTCACTTTTATGTCCCACCTATGTATGTAATCATGCTGTTCTCAGTTTTTCTTTTTTTCTGATTTACTTATTTCACTCCGTATAATGTTATCAAGGTACATCCATTTTGTTGTAAATGATCCGATGTCATCGTTTCTTATGGCTGAGTATATTCCATAGTATATATGTACCAAAACTTTTTAATTCACTCTTCTTCTGACGGACACTTGGGCTGGTTCCAGATCTTCGCTATTGTGAACAATGCAGCCACGAACATGGGGGAACATTTCTTCTTTTGGAACAGTGCTGTGGTGTTCTTAGGGTATATTCCTATAAGTGGGATAGCTGGGTCAAAAGGCATTTCGATTTTTAATTTTCTGAGGAATCTCAAAACTGTTTTCCACAGTGGCTGCACCAGTCTGCATTCCCACCAGCAGTGCAGAAGGGTTCCCTTTTCTCCACATCCTGGCCAGCACTTATTCTGTGTTGTTTTGCTGATGCGTGCCATTCTGACTGGTGTGAGGTGATATCTCATTGTGGTTTTAATTTGATTTCTCTAATGATTAGTGATGTTGAGCATTTCTTCATATGCCTATTGGCCATCTGTATGTCCTCTATGGAGAAATTTCTATTCATTTCATTTGCCCATTTTTTGATTGGGTTGTTTGTCTTCCTGGTGTTGAGTTTTTTAAGTTCTTTATAAATTTTAGTTATTAACCCCTTATCAGGTGTGCTGTCGAATATATTCTCCCATTGTGTGGTTTGTCTCTTTATTCTGTTCTTATTGTCTTTAGCTGTGCAAAAACTTTTTAGTTTGATATAGTCCCATTTGTTTATCTTGCCTTTTATTTAAGTTGCCCGTGGAGATAAATCGGTAAATATACTGCTGCTACAGATGACGGAGTTCTTGCTGCCTATGTTTTCTTCTAAGATGCTTATGGTTTCACGGCTTACATTTAAGTCTTTTATCCATTTTAAATTTGTTTTTGTGAATGGTGTAAGTTGATGGTCTAGTTTCATTTTTTTGCAGGTAGATGTCCAATTTTCCCAACACCATTTGTTAAAGAGGTTGTCTTTACTCCATTGTATGTTCTTTCCTCCTTTGTCAAATTTCAGTTGTCCATAAAGCTGTGGGTTTATTTCTGGGTCCTCTGTTCTGTTCCATTGATCTATGTGCCTGTTCTTATGCCAGTATCAGGCTGTCTTGAGTATAATGGCCTTATAGTAAACCTTGATATCTGGAAGATTGATACCTCCTGCTTTATTTATTCTTTTTAAGATTGCTGAGGGTATTCGTGTTCTTATTTGGTTCCATATAAGTTTTTGGAATATATGTTCTATATCTTTGAAGTATGTCATTGGTATTTTAATTGGTATTGCATTAAAGTTATAAATTGTTTTGGGTAATATAGACATTTTAATGATGTTTATTCTTCCTAGCCATGAGCACGGTATATGCTTCCACTTGTTTGTATCTTCCTTGATTTCTTTTATCAATGTTCTATAATTTTCCGAGTACAAGTCCTTAACCTCCTTGGTTCAATTTACTCCTAGGTACTTTATTTTTTTTGGCTGCAATAGTGAAGGGGATTGTTTCCTTAATTTATTTTGCTGACAGTTCATTGTTGGTATATAGAAATGCCTCTGATTGCTGAGTATTAATTTTATATCCTGCCACCTTGCTGAATTCATTCATAACGTCCAGTAGTTCTTTGACTGAGACTTTAGGGTTTTCAATATACAATATTATATCATCTGCAAATAGTGATAGTTTTACTTCTTCTTTTCCTATTTGGATGTCTTTTATTTCTTCTTCTTGTCTGATTGCTGTAGCTAGGACTTCCAGAACTATGTTGAATAAGAGTGGTGAAAGGGGGCATCCCTGCCTGGTTCCTGATCTTAAGGGGATTGCTTTTAATTTTTTTCCATTTAGTAGGATGTTTGCTGTTGGTTTATCGTAGATGGCCTTTATCATGTTCAGGAATGATCCCTGTATTCCCACTTTACTGAGAGTTTTGAGCATGAATGGGTGCTGGATTTTATCAAATGCCTTTTCTGCATCTATTGAAATTATCATGTGATTTTTGTCCTTCCTTTTGTTTATGTGATGAATCTCATTGATTGATTTGCGAATATTGAACCAGCCTTGCCTCTCCAGAATAAATCCCACTTGATCATGGTGTATGATTTTTTTCATATATTGCTGGATCCGGTTGGCTAATATTTTGTTGAGAATTTTAGCTTCTAAATTCATCAGGGATATTGGCCTATAATTTTCTTTCTTTGTGTTGTCTTTGCCTGGTTTTGGGATCAGAATTATGCTCGCCTCATATAAGGAGTTTGGAAGTCTTTCTTCCTGTTGAATTTTTTGAAATAGCTTGAGGAGGATAGGAGTTAGTTCTTCTTTGAATTTTTGATAGAATTCACTTGTGAAGCCATCAGGCCCAGGACTTTTCTTTTTTGGGAGTTTTTTGATAACTGTTTCTATCTCATTTGCTGTAATTGGCTGTTTAAGTGTTCCGATTCTTCCAGATTCATTTTTGGAAGGTTATATGATTCAAGAAATTTGTCCATTTCACCAAAATTGTCGAATTTTTTGGCAAATAGTTCTTCATAGTATTTTCTTACAATGCTTTGTATTTCTGCTGTGTCAGTTGTTATTTCTCCACTGTCCTTTCTAATTTTATTTATTTGAGTACTCTCTCTTTTTTCCTTGGTGATTCTAGTTAAAGGTTCATCATCTTGTTTACCTTTTCAAAGAACCAGCTACTGATTTCATTGATCCTCTGTATTGTTTCCTTCGCCTCTATGTCATTTATTTCTGCTCTGATCTTTATTATTTCCTTCCTTCTACTTGTCTTGGGTTTTATTTGTTGATGTATTTCTAGTTCTTTTAGATGCAGGGTCAGGTTGCTTATTTGAGCTCTTTCTAGCTTCTTATGATATGCCTGTAGTGCAATAAACTTCCCTCTCAGAACTGCTTTTGCTGTGTCCCATAGATTTTGAGTTGATGTATGCTCATTATCATTTGTCTCTAGAAACTTTTTAATTACTTCTTTAATCTCATTGTTAATCCATTCATTATTTAGTATCAGGCTATTTAGTTTCCAAGTGTTTGAGTATTTTTCAGTTTTCCTTTTGTGGTTAATTTCTAGTTTCATGGCATTGTGATCAGAGAAAATGCTTGATATGATTTCAATCTTCTTAAATTTATTGAGACCATTTTTGTGTCCTAACATGTGGTCTATCCTAGAAAACGTACCAGGGGCGCATGAGAAGAATGTATATTCTACTGCTTTAGGGTGAAAAGTTCTGAAGATATCTATTAAATCAAGTTGATCTAGTGTCTCCTTTAGGTCTGCTGTTTCTTTATTCATTTTCTTTCTTGAGTTTCTATCCAGTGTTGTTAGAGGGGTATTGAAATCCCCTACTATGATAGTATTGCTGTTAATCTCGCCCTTGATATCCATCGAAGTCTGCTTTATGTATGTCGGGGCTCCTATGTTTGGTGCAAAGATATTTATAATAGTTATATCTTCCTGTTGAATTGTTCCCTTTATCATTATGTAGTGTCCTTCTTTATCTCTTACTACAGCCTTTGTTTTAAAGTCCATTTTGTCAGATATAATATTGCTACCCGGCTTTTTTTTCATTTCCATTTGCATGAAATAGATTTTTCCATCTTTTTACCTCAGTCTATGTGCATCTTTTGTTTTAAGGTGTGTCTCTTGTAGACAGCATATGTATGGGTCCTGTTTCTTTATCCATGCTGCTACCCTATGTCTTTTGATTGGATCATTCAATCCATTTACATTTAAGGTTATTATTGATATGTAGTTGTTAATTGTCATTTTATTCTTTAAAACTGTATTCTTCTTTTGCTTTATTCTTTCCTTTCTTTTAACTGTTCACAAGAGGCCCCTTAGTATCTCTTGCATATTTGGTTTGGTTTTTATGAATTCCTTGAGGCTTTCTTTTTCTGTGAAGCTCTTTATTTCTCCTTCTATTTTAAACGTTAGCCTTGCTGGATAAAGTAGTCTTGGTTGTAGGTTCTTCTTCTGCATTACTTTGATTATATCTTGCCATTCCTTTCTGGCCTCAAGTGTTTCTGTTGAGAAGTCCGATGTCATCCTTATGCAGGCTCCTTTGTAGGTGTTAGCCTTTTTTTTTCTAGCAGCTTTTAAAATTTTTTCTTTATCCATTAACTTTGGTATTTTAACTATGATTTGTCTTGGTGTAGATCTTGTTGGGGTTCTCTTTAATGGATTTCTGTGTGCTTCTTGAACGTGTGGAGTGTTTCCCAGCCTTAGTTTAGGAAAGTTTTCTGCTATGATTTGATTGAACACAGTTTCCTTTTCCTGTCCTCTCTCCTCTTCTTCAGGAACCCCTATGATGCGAATGTTGTTTCTCTTCATGTTGTTACAGAGCTCCCTTAGAGTTTTCTCACATTTTTTGAGTCTCTTTTCCTTTATCTTCTCTGCTTCCGTAATTTGTTTATTGTGTCCTCTATATCGCTTATTCGATCCTCAGCATGATTCATCCTGCTTTTAATTCCTTCCATTGTGTTCTTCAGTTCTGATACTGTATTTGTTATTTCTGTCTGAATCTTTTTTATTATTTCAATTTTGTTTTTTATACTTGTTATCTCTTTATTTAGGTGTTCATAATGTCTATCCATTGTTGCTCTAATTTCTTTGAACATCCTAACTATCATTCTAAATTCTGCTTCTGGTAATTTGGTTATATCTGGTTCAATTAGGTCCTTCTCTGGGGATTTCTCTTGATTCATTTGGTTGCATTTTTCTGCCTGCCCATTTTGTCTGTGTATAAGCAAGTTGTGGCCACTGGAGTCCAGTAGGTGCTGCCTTTGTGTTCTCTAGGTGTGGACTGTTTACAGGCCCCCCCCTTCTGCCGGTGCCTAGGGTGGTTGGGTATGAGCGTTGACAGCTTCGGCCCACTGTGGCTTTTGCTGTGATTTCTGCCTCTCTGCGGGAGGGGCTGTCACTCAAGTCACAAGCCTTAGCACCAAGGGTAGAGGTGAGCACCTTTCCTTAGCTGCGGACCCGGCCTATTTCTGGACTTCTGCCCAGAACCCGCAGTCAGAGCCTGCTCGCCACAGTTTTGCAGGTTGGGCGGGGCTTTTGACGTGCTCTCAGCTGTGAGCCTTGGCACATTTGGAGCTTTAGTCCCGCCCTCGAGGCCAGGGCCCTTCGGCCAGCATCGCAAACCCAGGTTTATTGAGCCGTGCGTGTTTGCTGGCTTCCGCTCAGCTGCCTACTTTCACTCGTCCCGGACTCTACCCCGCCCCCGCGTTCGGAGCCGGCTCGTGCATGTAGGAATGTAATCCGCGGTTTCTCCGGCAGTGCGGGGATAGTAGCGTGGGCTCAGCTGCTAGCTTCCACTTGTCTCGGGGACCAGTCCGTTCCCACACTCGGAGCCCACTTGTGCACATATAATGTTAAACTGCGGTTTCTCTGGCCCGTGGGGGGGGGCGCTGGCAGCATGAGCTCAGCCGCGAGCCCCTGCCAATCCCTGGTCCTAGCCCAGTCCCCGCAGTCATGGCCAGCTTGCGCAATGTCGCAGAGCAGATTTCTGCCCGTTCCTGGCCTCCCGCTTTGTCCCCGTATGTGGGATTAAAGGCAGGCTGCAGCTGCCTGAGCACTTTCACTCGTCCACTCCGACCCTGCTGGTCTAGACCAAGCTCACACCAGCTTGTCCTCTGCCCACGCCAACAGAACCGCGTTTCAGCGTCCTGCCGCCCCAAACCCTTCAGCAACCTTCAGCAGAGTAGGAAGGTACCTAATACTCCACACTGTAGGCCTGGGAGCTCCCTCACTTGTTTCACAGCTCAAAACTATCCAAACACCTCTTCTAGGCTCTGGGACTGCAGGCTGGTGCTTGGTTCCTAGGACCCAGGTCCCTCCCTCTCTGCCAAACTTTCCTCCCGCCACGCGGGTCTCTCCGGGCTGCTGTTTGCTCCGGGGAGCTGGGCAGCCCTCTTCCCTTTTTTGCTATTCCTACCAGTCTCAATGTGGCTTCTTCTGTGTTCCCTGGTTGAAGAGTCCACTTAGTTTAGTTCATAGTTGGTTTATCCAGATGGTGGTTCTTTAAATTGAGTTATAATCCACTTTGGTTCTGGGAGTTGGATGTTGGTATGTCTGCCTACTCCGTTGTCATCTTGCTTTCAAAAAGGATAAATTTATAGAATAGTACAATCTTCCTAGACTGAGTCATGATGAAGCAGAAAGCCTAAACAGACCCATTAGCACAGAGGAAATAGAAACAACTATCAAAATTTTCCCCAAAAATATAAGTTCATGTCCAGATGGCTATACTAGTAAATTCTACAAAACATTCAAAGAAGATTTAGTTCCTATTCTACTCAAAGTCTTCCAGAAAATTGAAGAAGAAGCAATACTTCCATACACATTTTATGAGACCAACATAACCCTCATACAAAAACCTGTCAAGGACAACACAGAAAAAGAAAACAGCAGACCAATATCTCTAATGAATACAGATGCTAAAACACTAAACAAAATACTAGCAAATAGATTACAACTACACATTAAAAAAATAATTCATCATGATCAAGTGGGATTCATCTCAGAATCACAAGGATGGTTCAACATATGTAAAACAGTTAATGTAATACACCACATCAAGAAAAAAAAACATAAAAACCATATGATTTTATTGATAGATGCAGAAAAGGCATTTGATAAAATACAGTATTATTTTATGTTTAAAACACTTAACAAAATGGGTATAGAAGGAAAATATCTCAACATAATAAAGGTCATCTATGATAAACCATCAGCTAACATCATATTAAATGGCATAAACTGAAGACTTTTCCTCTAAAATCAGGAACAAGACAAGGTTGTCCACTCTCTCCACTTTTATTCAGTGTAGTGCTGGAAGTTCTAGCCAGAGCAATCAGACAAGAGAAAAAAATAAAAGGCATTTATACTGAAAAAGAAGTAAAGGTTTCACTTTTTGCAGATGATATGATCCTGTACATCAAAAACTCCAATGACTCCACAAAATAACTACTAGAAACAATAAAAAAAATACAGTAAGGTCACAGGATACAAAATTAATATACAAAAGTCCATTGCCTTTCTATATGCCAACAATGAAACATCAGAAAATAAACTCAAAAAACCAATCCCCTTCATGGTTGCAAAAATAAAAAAAAATACAACCTAAGAATAAACATAACAAAGAATATAAAGGACCTATATAATGATAACTACAAAGCATTGTTAAGGAAAATTGAAAAATATGTAATAAAATGGAAAAAATATTCCTTGTTTTTGGATAGGAATAATAAATATAGTCAAAATGATTATATTACCCAAAGCAATATACAAATTCAATGCAATTCCCATCAAAATTCCAATGTCATTTTTGAAAGCAATGGAACAAAAAATCATCAGGTTTATATGGAACTATAAAAATCCCCGAATAGCCAGAGCAATCCTAAGGAAAAAGAACGAAGCTGGGGGCATTACAATTCCTGACTTCGAATTATATTATAGAGCCACGACTATCAAAACAGCATGGTATTGGCAGAAAAGTTAACACTCAGACCAATGGAACAAAATAGAAAGCCCAGAAATAAAACCACATGTATATGGTCAAACAATTTTTGATAAAGGGGCCAACAAAACACAATGGAGAAAAGAAAATCTCTTCAACAAATGGTGCTGGGAAAACTGGAAAGCCACATGCAAAAGAATGAAACTCAACTACAGTTTGTCCCTTTGTACTAAAATTAATTCAAAATGGATCAAAGACCAAAATATAAGACCTGAAACAATAAATTACATAGAAGAAAACATAGTTACTAAACTCATGGACCTTGGTTACAAAGAGCACTTTATGAATTTGACTCCAAAGGCAAGGGAAGTGAAGGCAAAGATCAATGAATGGGACTACATCAGACTAAGAAGCTTTTGCACAGCAAAAGAAACTAACAACAAAACAAACAGCCAGCCAACTAAATGGGAGATATTTTCAAACAACAGCACAGATAAGGGCCTAATATCCAAAATATACAAAGAACTCATAAAACTCAAGAACAAACAAGCAAGCAATCCAGTAAAAAAATGGGAAGAGGACATGAACAGACACTTCTCCCAGGAAGAATACAAATGGTCAACAGATATATGAAAAGATGCTCATTTTCATTAGCTATTAGAGAAATGCAAATCAAAACTACACTGAGATATCATCTCACACCTATTAGATTAGCTATTATCAACAAAACAGGTAATAACAAATATTGGGAGGCTGCGGAGAAAAAGGAACCCTCATCCACTGTTGGTGGGAATGTAAAGTAGTACAACCATTATGGAAGAAAGTATGGTGGTTCCTAAAATAATTAAAGAGAGAACTACCATATGACCCAGCAATCCCTCTACTGGGTATATACCCCCATAACTCAAAAACACTGGTATGTAAAGACACATGCAGCCCCATGTTCATTGCAGCATTGTTCACAGTGGCCAAAACATGGAAACAACCAAAAATCTTTTCAATAGATAACTAGATATAGAAGATGTGGGACATATATACTATGGAATACTACTCAGCCATAAGAAATGATGATATCAGATCATTTACAACAACATGGATGGACCTTGATAACATTAAACTGAGTGAAATAAGTAAGTCAGAATAAACTAAGAACTTTATAACTCCATACATAGGTGGGACATAAAAATGAGACTCAGGGACATGGACAAGAGTGTGGTGGTTACCGTGGGTGGAGAGGGTAATGAAGGGGGTGGGGCAGAGGAGGGGCACAAAGAAAACCAGATAGAAGGTGATGGAAGACAATTTGTCTTTGGATGATGGGTATGCAACATAATCAAATGTCAAAATAACCTGGAGATGTTTTCTTTGAACCTATGTACCCCGATTGATTAATGTCACCCCATTGAAATTAATAAGAAAAAGAAAAGTGAAATGATTTAACTTATGCAGTGGGGTGAAAAATACTAACACGAAGGTATTTATAGACATTCTTCTCACCTATCTTAAATAAGAGATTCTCAAATTCAGTTATCAGCTCAATTTCCCATTCCTTAAAATCTTAAAGAAAAAATTTCTTACTGGACGAAAGACTAAGGGGATGTATGTGGTAACAGCTGGGTAGGGGTGGAAGATTGGCTTTATGAGAGACAAGGCAATGGTGCTTAAGCAGCTGTGCTGTGTGAGGAAAGCGACTGGGAAAACAGCCTTAGAGAAAGTATGCTGTCTTCTTAATTATTGATCTCTCAAACATAGTACAATTTATTTTGTAATTGTTTATGGTTATTGGTACTGTATCAATACATGATAATTAGAGATCAGCTCCTAAATAGCTTCTACCACCTTTTCAGGCTCAAACAAGGATCCTTCAGGTCATTTTCTCTTTCCCACGCTCCTATCCTCCCACCTCTAAGCAAAGCAGTCAACATTAGGTTATAAAATTCTGCCATGGGAGATAATAGTTTCAATTCTAAAATTTCCATGATAACTAATTCTAACCCTATTAAATAGTTCTTACCTCCTTAAATTCTATTTCCTTTTGTATCTTCATACACATACATACACACGCACACACACACATCCCTTCACTCCAGGTACTGATAAGCATACATATAATTACTGTTTAGAGATGTGTGTTTCAACCAAATGCCAGGATCTCAGGAAGAGTGCAAGTGTGGGTGGGGGGCAGCTACACTGAGAACAGGTTTCCCCTGTTTGAGGACAGTATTAACAAATGCAGTACTTCCACCTTTCAGGAAACAGAAGTAACACCCTCTCTCTCTGTCTCATCTAGGAAAGCATAAATATGGTATGGGAGCTTTTCTTTTACATAAGGGTAAAGCAAGCCCTATAGTCACAAGCTTGATTTTGGGATGAGTCATAATGAGTCAAGTTCTTGTGGTTGTATAGAGTTCCTACAGGAGAAGGTCTGAGTCGATCTGCTTCCTCAGAGCAAACTGTGTAACATTCATAGAGAAAAACTTCCAGGGCTATCCTCTGATAATTTTAAGGCTTTCTTAAATAATGTGGGTGTTAAAGCCTCCTGCCTTCATCTCTGCCTTCCTGTTTTCCTTTCTCTTTCCCTTCCTCCCTCTTTTCTTCCTTCCTTTGTTAAAAATGTGCCAGACTCAATAAAAAAGGCAGAATACTCTCATAAAATGACTGACTCCATGGCTGAAGCAAAAAATAGAAAAAGTATAAGATGAGCTCCAAAGTAAAGAGTTGCTCAAGAAATGATGGGGATATGCCAAAAGATCACAGAAATTAGTTTGAAAGGGCTGCCACTGACCAAACCTCAGACAAATTGAGCATTAAAATGAAGTGATATTAATGAATTATAATTTATTGCATTAAAAAAAAACCTATCAGTGCATACTGAGAGTAGAAAATAAACAGTTAAATACAGGCTTAGGGTAGAAGGAAACATTCTTCTTTATAGTAGAATGCCAACTAATATTCCAGAAGGAATAATAGAGTTATAAAATTACCAATTTGTAGCTATCATTATCATAATTTATTGAGGCAAGTATAGTCACTAAATACTAAAATCACTGGAAATTGGAAGAGAGGGCAGATATTTATAGTCTCCTAGTATCTGCACACAGATTACTTACTGATCCAATAGAAAATATCTTTTCAGTGGACACACTGAGATGCCACCACCATTGCTACATGACCACAGCCACATTGAGAGACAGTCTACCAGTCAGGGACTACTTCAGAAATATTAATATCATGGGAAACATTGACAGGCTAAAATGAAAAGGATCTAAGTGGACATGATATTTAGCATTGCACAATCCCAGACTCGATCTTGGTTTGAAAAGTAAGTTGCTATGAGGATAGATTTGAGACAAAATACAATATCAAACTTGTTTTTCTCATGTAACCTTTATAAGCACAGTTTTTCAAGATTTATTTTTCCTAATGAATTGAAATTTTTAATTGTTCTTATTATAACAGTTGCCGATTTAATATTGAAAAAATAGTATAGATTTCTTTTCTTTTCTTTTTTTTTTTTTACAGGAACAGAGAGAGAGTCAGAGAGAGGGATAGATAGGAACAGACAGGAATGGAGAGAGGTGAGAAGCACCAATCATTAGTTTTTCGTTGCTGTTGCGACACCTTAGTTGTTCATTGATGGCTTTCACACATGTGCCTTGACCGGGGGCTTTCAGCAGACCAAGCAACCCCTTGCTGGAGCCAGTGACCTTGGGTCCAAGCTGACGAGCTTTAGCTCAAGCCAGATGGGCCCGTGCTCAAGCTTGCAAGCTCGGGGTTTCGAACCTGGGTCTTCCGCATCCGAGTCCGACGCTCTATCCACTGTGCCACCGTCTGGTCAGCCGTATAGATTTCTTGTAACTAATATTTTTGGGGGTGGAAGGAAAACTTACCTCCTCCAGAATAAAACTGGAATTGCAACTAAAGTAAAGAACAATTAACCTAAATAACAGCTGAAGAGTAGCTGAAAAGATGTCTTATAATTAAGGATTTACAAAAAAAGCTACATCTAGACTGGTAGAAAAAGCAGACACAAAAAGTGTTGGCCTACCCCTATTACATTACAGGTCAGGAATATTCAAAGTGATGAAAAGGAAGAACTTATAGCCAAGGTTGTTTTTCCCAAAAAGGCTATCACTTAAAATTGAAAAACAGAAAAAATAAAAGAGCTTCCAAGACAAGAAGAAGCTAAAGGACTTGATTAGCACCCAAAAAGTATTACAAGAAATGTTAAATGATCTTCTTTAAGTAGAAAAAGAAGAAGAGAAAAAAAAGAACATAGTTATAAAGAATAAAATGACACCCTGGCTGGATAGATCGGTTAGTAAGCATTACTTCAATTTGCAAAGGTTGTAGGTTCAATATCTGGTCAGGGCACATACAGGAATAGATCTCTGTTTTTTTTCTTTCTCTCTTTCCCTTCCTTTCTCTCTAAAATCAATAAATAAAATTTTTAAAGAATAAAATGGCAATAAATACATACCTATCAATAATCACAAAATATAAATCACTTAAGTGCTCTAATCAAAGATATAGGGTAGCTGAATGATTTGAAAAGCTCAGATCCATATATATATGCTGTCTACAAGTTACCCACCTCAGATATTTGATGCAAATAGAAATAAAAATATTTGGGGCAGCATACTTGTATCTGACAAAATAAACTTTATAACAAAAGTTATTTTAAAAGTCAAAGAAGGACACTACATAATAATAAATGGAGCAATCTAAAAAGAGGATATAACCTTTGTAAATACTTATGTATCCTATGTATCCAACACAGGCACATCTAAATATGTAAAGAATATCTTGATGGACATACAAGGAGAGATTAACAGTATTGCAGTCAATAGTAGGGAACTTTAACACCTCATTGACATAATCGATAGATCATCAAGATTGAAAAAGAGCAAAAAAAAAAAAACAACAAAAACAAAACAGTGTCCTTAAATGACACACTAGTTCAGATGGATTTAATAGATAGCTTCAGAGCATTTCATCCCAAATCAGCAGAATATACATTGTTTTCAAGAGCACATAGAACATTTTCTAGGATAGACCTTATGTTAGGACAATCTAACTTTACACTTAAAAGAACTAGAAAAAGAACAACTAACAAAGCCCACAGTGAGGAGGTTAAAAAAAAAAGAGATCAGAGCAGAAATAAATGAAATAGAATAAAAAACAGCAATACAAAAAAAATCAATGAAATCAGAAGTTGGGTCCTTGAAAAAAAAAACCAAGACTGACAAACAATTAACCAGACTCATTAAGAAAAAAAGAGAGAAGCCCTGACACCACAGATATACAAAGGATTATAGGAAAATATTATGAACATTTATATGCCCACTAATTAAATAATCTGGACGAAATGGATAAATTCCTAAAAACATACAATTTTCTAAAACTGAATTGGGAAGAACCATAAAATCTAAATAGATTGATTGTAACTAATGAAATTAAAGCAGTAATAAAAAACTCCCATCAAACAAAAGTTTGGGGCCAGATGGCTTCAAAGATAAATTTTACAAAACATTAAAAAGAAACTAACTCCTATTATTTTCAAAGAATTTCAAAATATTTAAGAGGAGGAAAAATTTCCAAGTTCATTTAAGAGGTCAGCATTATCCTAATTATAAAACCAGATAAAGACACTACAAAGAAAAGCAATTACAAGAAATATTGCTAATGAACATAGATGCTAAAACTCTCAACAAAATATTAGCAAACTGGATTCAGCAATACATTGAAAAGATCATACATTATGATCAAGTGGGAGATATTCTGGGATGCAAGTTTAGTACCATATCTGCAAATCAAATAATGTGATACACCACAAACAGTGAAAATAAAAATCATTTTATCATATGAATAAATGCAAAAAAAAGCATTTGATAACACCTACAGTGGTTCTTAACCTGGATTCTATTGAACCCTAGGAGTTCAATGAGTCAGTCTCAGGGGTTCGGAGAAGCCTCTGCCGTGGAGGCCAGAATAAAGTAATACCGCAATTTGTTGTGAGTTCATGCACTTTGTTGGTTTTGTTCTTTGAGCAAGGTGATGTTCATGCACGGCTCATTTTGTGCACCAGTAAAAAAACATATACCTATGTCTTGAATTTTGAAAAAAAAAACGTATTTTATTTATTACTAAAGAAGGGTTCGGTGAATGTGCATAAAAAACTGGTGGGTTCGGTACCTCAAAAAAGGTTAAGAACCACTGACCTAGAACTTATTTCCAATTAAAAAAAACTGTCAGCAAAGTGGAAATGAAGGAAAGCACCTCAACATAACAAAGGGCATCTATGACAAACCTACAGCCAACCTCATACTCAATGGGCAAAAACTCAAAGCATTTCCCTTAAGATCAAAAGCAATACAGGAATGTCTGCTTTCACAACTTTTCTTCAACATAGTACTAGAAGTCTTAGTCACAGCAATCAGATAAGAGAAAGTAAAAAGCATTTAAATTGGAAAAAAATAAGCAATACTGTCATTATTTGCATATAACATGATACTGTATGTAGAGAACCCTAAGGATTTCACCAAAAATTACTAGGACTCATAAATTTAGTAATATGGCAGGACACAAAAGTAAATATACAGAAATACATTGCATGTCTATACACCAATAATGCAACATCATAAAGGGAAACTGAGAAAACAATCCCATTTACAACTGCATCAAAACACCACCACCAAAAACAACAAACTTAAGAACAAATGTGACCAAGGATGTAACAGACTGTAGTTGAAAAATCATAACACACTACAGAAAAAAATTGAGGACTATATAAATAAGTAGAAACATACTGTGTTCATCTCTAGGAAGAATTAATATCGTTAAAATGTTTCTATACTCAAAGCAGTCTATAGATTCAATGCAATTTTTATCAAAATACCAATGGCATATTTCACAAATTTAGAATAAATATTGCAAAAATTTATATGGAACCACAAAAGACTCCAAATAGCAACAACAATCTTGAGAAAGAAGAACAAAGTTGGAAGAATCACACTGTATCAAACTATACTACAAGACCACAGGAATCCAAACTTTATGGTACTGGCATAAAAGCAGACATATAGCTCAATGGAATAGAACAGAGAGGCCAGAAATAAACTCATGCCTTTAGTATCAATTAATATCTGACAAAGGAGGCAAGAATATACAATAAGGTAAAGAAAGTTAAAAAAACCACAGAGGAAGACAGTACCTGGAAATCAAGATATTGATAAATAATGAAGGCACAATCAGGAAGTTGGATGTTGCTTTTTGCAGTTTCTGTTCTGAGAATTCTCTTACAGCCATCTCATCATTCAACAGTGCTCAAGGCCCTGGTTTTATAAATAAAGCCAAGTAATATTTATAAATTTTTTGTAGGATCAAAAGGGCAACAAAAATTTGGGGGCTGGGGGAAGCCCAGAGTTTGCCAATCTGTAGCTGTGTGGCCTTTGGATAAATAAACTACCCCAAGTTCAGTGTCCTCATCTACTAATGTCTGCCACATAGAGCTGTTCTGAGTATAAGTGAGGAAATATGTATAACAAATGGAGCACATAGCCTTATTTCCATTAAGTATTCTTTAAATGGTAAGCATATTAATTAATCAACAAGGGTTTATTAGGTATCGACTATATGAAAATTTCTATTAGAGCTGTGAGCAATATAGAAAAAAGTAGAAGATGCCTGACCAGGCAGTGGTGCAGTGGATAGAGCATTGGACTGGGATGCAGAGGACCCAGGTTCAAAACCCAGAAGTCGCCAGCTTGAGCACGGGGTTGCTGGCTTGAGCTTGGATCATAGACATGACCCCATGGTTGCTGGCTTGAAGCCCAAGGTCTCTGGCTTGAACTCAAAGTCACTGGCTTAAGCAAGGGGTCACTCGCTCTGCTGTAGCCCCCAATCAAGTCTCATATGAGAAAACAATCAAGGAACAAATAAGGTGCCACATGAAGAATTGATGCTTCTCATCAATCTCCCTTTCTGTCTGTTTCTATCTGTTCCTCTCTCTGACTCTCTTTCTGTTTCTGCCTACCCCCCCCCCCACCAACCTGTCAAAAAAAGTAAGTCGGGCACAGAGCCCTGTCATCCTAGAATGTAGGTCAGCAATGAGCTGAAGAAGTCAAAAAAATATGGCAGGCCTTGTGAGACTAGGCTCAGAGTGATGGAGTTTGTCTAAAAAAACAAATGACTGAAGCTCATATTTAAATAAGTCACACGTTTAATTTGTTATTTCATTTTTGAGCTATTAGTTTATTTGTGCAGTGCTGAGCTGTTATTCTCAATAACAAATGAAGCATTGAGAGTTGACTATCAGATGGTGAACTTAAGTTGCAGCGCCAGTGAATTGGGAGAAATACTTGCTCTCGCTGTGGATAATGGAGATATAAAACTTGTTTTCAGTGTTGGGAGTGATTCTTTTTTTTATACACACACATATATGTATGTATGTGTGTATGTATATATGTAGGCATATGTGTGTATATGTGTGTATGTGTATATAATGCATTTTCCCCCTTTTGGAAAAATAAGTGGTTTAATTTTACCCAATGTAAGGAAACTCCCAAGTTCATAAATTTTGAAGTTGCTGTTTAAACTTTCAACATAGCTATCAGCATCCCCATGCCCTTCTAGGAGTCCTAATATTTATGGAAGATGATAAAGTGCTTTCATACATATGTAAAATAGGTGAAAGAGACATCATTGTCTAATTTTTTTCCCCAGTCAAAAGACAAGTTAAATGTCAAATGTCACATGGTCAATAAATATTTAAGCCAGGGGTCCCCAAACTTTTTACACAGGGGGCCAGTTCACTGTTCCTCAGACCATTGGAGGGCCGCCACATATAGTACTCCATACACTGACCACCAATGAAAGAGGTGTCCCTTCCGGAAGTGTGGCAGGGGCTGGATAAATGGCCTCAGGTGGCCGCAATTTGGCCCGTGAGCCGTAGTTTGGGGACCTCTGGTTTAAGCAGAGTCTAGTACTTGGGGCAATGAATTTTAGGTCCTGTACCATGAGGGGGATGAATAACCTAAAGTTACCTACTTGTTGGCATTTGACCTACTGTATATATGTGTACATAACCCGAGCTTCAGAAAATAAATAATATTCCCAGAGCAACTATGCCAAAGGGTGTGGACAAGAAACAAAGGAATAGAAGATATTCTGCAAGTGGAACTCACTGACTGCCCTGATTAATTTGCTACCCATACAACTAGGTATTGCTGCTGTTTACTCAGAATTCTGCCATCGGTGAAGTTTCTGGATTCCTGAAGATTGCTTCATTCCTAGTCTATATGAAAGTTGTTATCAGATGTATCTGATGCATGACCACCATCCCAGTCATCCACTCTCACTGCCTTGAAGGTTCTCAGACAGCTCTGTGCACATCCCTGCACCAAGGGTGTACCTGTGTGCTCTCCTCTTCCACACGGCATACTCTGTGGCCCATTCAGGCCATCCACCTTTCAATTCTGTCTGACAAAATTTCTGCTCATTGCTTCATTTTGTATTCTTCAAGGCTTAGGGGACCCTATGTGATATGTCTTGTGGAAAAGGACCAGTGAGAAAAAAGACAAGACACATACAAGAATGAAAGAGAGATGTTAGAATTAATTTCTTCTTCTTTTTTAATTCAGTGAGAGGAAGGGAGACAGAGATAGACTCCTGCACGCATTCCAACCAGGATCCACCCAGCAAGCTCACTAATGAATGATGCTCTGCCCATCTAGGGCATTGTTCTGTTACTTAGCAACCGAGATCTTCTTAGCACCTGAGGCAGAAGACATGGAGCCATCCTCAGTGACTGGGCCAACACACTCTAATCAAGCCCTGGCTGTGGGAGGGGAAGAGAGGAGAGAGAGAGAGATAGAGAGAGAGAGAGAAATGAGAGGGAGAGTGATGAAGAAGCAGATGGGCACTTCTGTGTGCCCTGACCAAGAATCGAACCCGGAGCATCCACACGCTGGAGTGACACTCTGCCTCTGAGCCAACAGGCCAGGGCTAGAATTCATTTCTGAAGAGTGAACTTGATTGGCTATTAACCTACCTGAAAGAAGACTTGCACAACCCTCAATGGGAAGTGTCTGGAACAGGGTGCAGAAGTTTCTCTTCCTAATCTCTCTGCTGCTACGGTTGTCATTAAACTTCCAGAGGAAGTTTCCAAGGAAAGATTTGACAGAAAGTCTGAGGGCACTTCCTTAAGAGCCTGAGGAAGACTTGGAGTAGGCACCCAAGCTCAGAGAAAATCGTGTTCAGAATATACTTCTTCATCCCAGCAACTTGACTTGCTTACTATGAAATTCCTAGTCTAGTAAAGTTTCTCACCAATCTGAGCTAGGAGCCTTCCTATTCTTCCCTTCAGTTTCACAGAGGTAAAATTGCAATTTTCTGGAGTTGCCACCCACCCCCAGATTCTGTCTCTATTACACGTTGGGACATATGTTTATGAGGTGTAGAATGGGTGACAGGTACGCCCACAGGCAGCATTCCTCTCACCTGTTATTTAAACCATAATTTTCTTCCACTGGCCTACAGTTTTATGCCTAAACTTGCACCTCAATTCTTCATTAAGTTTATGAGTTGCCTTCTTCCCTTTTTTAACATAATTTTTTTTAATTGTGGTAAAAATGGTCCTGGCCTGTTGGTGCAGTGGTAGAGCATCAGCTCAGCATGTGGAAGTCCCGGGTTCAATTCCTAGTCAGGGCACACAAGAGAAGTGACCATCTGCTTCTCTCCTCTTCCTCTCCTTCTCCTCTCCTCCTTCTCTCTCTCTTTCTCTTCCCCTCCTGCAGCCATGGCTCAATTGGTTTGAGTACACTGAACCAGGTGCTGAGGATGGCTCTGTGGAGCCTCCACCTCAGGGGCTAGAAATAGCTAAGTTGCAAGCATGGCCCCAAAGAGGGGTTGCTGGTTGGATCCTGGTCAAGGCGCATGCAGGAATCCGTGTGTCTATCTCCCCTTCTCTTGTTGCAGGTAGCGACCTGACGGAGGATAAACACTCAGATAACTCAATCAATAAAGGAAGGAGAATTTATTAAGCCAGTGGAGCACGTGGAGCTTATAGCTCCAAAACACGGGCTCCCCGAAGTTGATTTTCTTACAGGCTATATACCTTTACAGTATCTAAGCAATGGGCATGTAATTTCTTTGTTTAAGGTTTCCCAGGACTCAAGGAGAGGAGAGGGAAAGTTTCCGTGGGATAAGGAAGGGGGAAGGGGTTTCCAGATCTCTGGCCATAGTTACATACAGATCTTGCTGTTCTTGTTTTGTGTTGTAACTATGGGATACAGTTAATTTATCACTGGCTGACTCGGTTACCCCAACTGGCTCCATTCCCTTGTATTCTTTTTGTTTCTTCCTTCTCAGGGAAGAGGGGACCTGCCCCTCCTTCCTCACTCTCACTTGGAAAAGATGAAATAAAATTGTGGTTAGTAAAATACACACAACAAAATTTACTAGCTTAAGTATTTTATATGTACAGTTTAGTTATGTATATTCACATTGGTATGCCAAAGGCCTATGGCCATCTTTAAAACATGGTTTCCCTGAGGGGAATAGTGTGTTAGTCCTTACTGTTGTGGGTGGGTGAGTTTTCTGAGGCCAGGAGATCATAGACCTGCAATACCAGGAGAGACAAGGCAGATGCATCCGGAAAACATCAGAGAGCAGTGACAAATAGGGGCTCAGATATGAAAGAAGGAAAAAAGCAGATGGATGGTCACAACCCACCACCACAAGCTTCCCAACCCTAGTGCTACCTCAGCCCCTCTCATCAAAGACAAGGGAGAGATGTTTAAACAAAATTGAAATGAGTATTGGAAGCAGTATTCCTTTCACTGATTATAGATAGCTAATGGTTAAAATACACATGGGCAAAACCATCATGTAAAAATATTTTGTTAACGATAACATGAAAAACTCTTTAACTTTTCACTCTTAACCTAAATATTTACCAGAATACATTATTTTATAAAACTTATTGTAGTTCCTAAGAATGGAATACTTTAATTAAAATAGTCCAAGTCATAAAGCACAGTCTAGGATTAAATAAAGATCTGTTGTTTATGTACCAAAAACAATTCTTCCATAATACAATCCAGGCATTATGACTGGGAGTGAATGATATAATCAATTTCTTTGAGGGGGTACACAGAAGTGGTTCTTGCTTTTTAAACAAATTGTGGTAAATATATAACGTGAACTATTTTAAGTGTACAATTTAGTGGCATTCCGTACATTCACAGTGCTGTGTAATCACCACCGTCCATCCACAGAACTCTTTTCATTTTGCAAAACTGAAACTTTATACTCATTAAACATTAGTTTCCATTCCCATCCCACCATCCCCCTACCCCCAACTCTTGGCAACTATCATTTTACTTTTATTCTCTATAAATTTGAGTACTTTATAAACCTCATGTAAGTTGAATAATACAGTGTTTTCCCCTTGTTACTGGCATATTTCACTGAGAATAATGTCCTCAAGGTTCATCTAAAGTTGTATGTAGCATGTGTCAGAATTTCCTCCATTTTCAAAGCCAAATAATATTATATTATTTTTTATGTATACCTTTTATTTATCATTCATCCATGGGTTGCTTCCACCTTTCGGCTATTGTGCATAATGCTGCTATAAGCACGGTATATGTACACATATCTTCTTGCTTTCCAAATTCCATTGCCATTGGAGAACTAATGAGCCATCTAACCACATGACATTCACCTGTCTTGTCAGGGACCTCAGAGTCACAGTTAGGTTTTGAATCTGTTGTCTCCTTTTACTATGATACTTCGTATGAGTAGACCTCATAGTAAGCAATCCTCAGGAAAGATGGTCGTGATTATTTCTTCCAACTTTTCAGAAATTAGGATTTGTCATTAATCAGAGCTTTCTTGAGAGCTGTAACTTATTCTGATCTTGCCCCTTTTAAAATTTGAATCAAAGTTCTAACTCATGTCAGGGATAAAAATCTTGGTTGACAATGAGTTACAATGTTGCATAAAATAGGAAAAAACAGTATGAGGTTAAATTTTGTGTAAAACAATGATGTTTTCTTGGGTTAGCTAGTCTGACTATGGCCTGAAAGGCTAAATAATCAAAGAGCTGGGAAAACAAATGTAGGAAGGAAGGCTGACATTGGGAAGTCATCAACAGCATGGGAACATTAAAATGTACAGGAACTTACAACCAACCAAAGAAAAATTAACAGGATATTTATGTAATATTTTAAAAGCACACTTTGTTATGTTTTAAAAATACTCATCAAAGTATCAAAGTGTAAATAAAGCATGATAATTTCTGGGTTTGTGTAGTTTTCTTTGTAGTGATAAATATAAGCTTTATTGACTGAACATCTATCTGATAATTGTAAAGCAAGTAATCATTGAGTCCTGGACAGAGTAAAGCTGGATTTGGATAACGGGGATGTCAAGATTGAAATCCCACTCTGCCACCTGGGTAAGCTATTTATCTCCTCTGATTTGTTTCCTTTACTGTAAAATGTGGAAATTATTTTTTAAAGGACACGCCACAAGAATGAAGTGGCATGTGTTAAAATGCCTGGTGCACAGCAGGCATCACAGACTTGCTCATGCTCATCTTCCTTCCCTTCCAAATACCTGGTAGATGGAGTTCACAGGTCAGGCGATGGTGTTTTTCCAATCCTCATGCCTGTGTTGTCATCTTTGACAAAGAGTAATGTTATTGGTAGCTAAGTTAAAAAAAAAGTTTTTCTTTCTAATTAATACTTACATGTATGATTCAAGAAGAGCGAGATCTGGCCTAGATAAAGGGCTAAGTGCTCCGAGACAAAAATTCCTGATTTTTTTTTTCTAATCTCTGCTTCATCACTTGCTAAAATGCTTGAGTATCCAAATCAACGGAACATCAGGTTGCTTTTATATAGGAACACTCCACCTCAATAGATGTACCTTTGGTTTTGCATAGAAGGTCTCATTTTTTAGGGACAAGTCAGCATGTTAAGACCAACTGCAGGAAAAGAACAGTATGTGATAATTTTTTCTCTTTGGGTTCTTGGTATTTGATTTTTTTACCAAAACATATATGTCAACGGAGCACTTTTTTTTTTCCCAGCTGCATTTAAATGTACTTATTATATGTTGCTTCATGCCTTCAGTGACATAACTGGCCTACAGTAGTTATTGCTGCCATCAGCACTTGGCTTTCCTCTTCTCCTGTAGCTCTGTGTGTAGTGTATACAGTGAAGGAAATGATGTAGGCTATTTAGAAATATTCTGGTCAATTCACTCCTCTCCCTTTCTTTATGTAATTATCTGGAGACATACCACATTTACCAGTTTACGTACTTGGAAGAGCACTGGAGGGGAATGGAATGTGGTGGGGACTGACACAAAAACCAGAGACAGGGCCCTGAACCCATTGCTTTCACCCAACCACATTTTAAACAAACAGCAACTGTGACTATGCCATACTCCTGGCATTGTAGCACCATTTCTAGTTTTATTTATTCAATACTGATTGAGCATTACTCAGCAGCAGATTAAGGCAATGCCATGACCAGGAGAAAGGCTCCTTCCTTCCCTGACATCCTTTTGGAAAGATATATATTAAATAATTATTTAATAGGCATTAAATAATTCAGCTGTGGTCATGGCCCCATTAGTGCAATGTTGAGATGCTACAGAAATGTACTTTAAGCCTTAACTAGTCAAAAGAGATGAGTTTGTTGGTGTCACAGAAAAGCAGAAAAAAACAGACTCAGTCTATTGCTCTGAACAGATTTTGTCAAAATAACAAAGGCCCACTAGAGACACTTCACTGGAAACTCCACATTTGCATTGATTGGGAATTCCAAGCAGCACATTGGGAATGAGTGTCATGGGTCCTAGTTTCAGACAAGGCAGTGTGATCTCCGAGAACATTTCTTTCCTGGGCAGTCTGTGTATTTCCACAGTATGGATACTGAACTGGTGAAATCAAACGTTTTCATGGAGCAGAGTGGTGGGTGAAAAGCAGCCTAAACCTTCCTGGTCCATTAAACACCCACACTGGTTCCTCAATATGTGAATTTACAGGGGAAGAAAGGGCACCATTATCAGGTATGCCATTAGCATATTTTTTTTCAGAACAACTGCCTACATCCAACGCTTTTGTCAGGTTGGTTTTCTTGTCCCAGAATTCAGTTCTTGGCATAAGGTCAGTTGTATATTGACTTTACTAATAGAATAAACAAACCGCCTTTGACATACAGAATTGCAGAAGCAGTGATTTCCTTCCCACCTCCCAAGGAGGCAAGGCAGTCAAGTTGCAGGAAGCACAGGATTGGGCTTAACATGGATTCAAAGCAAAAGCCTTGGTTAAAAATCTGGAAAAATGTTCCTGTCCAGCCCAGAAGGAGTGAAAAACATCAGAATCACCAAGGAAACCTTACACAAGAGAAGAGAGGAAATACCATCCAGGAAGAAAGGGATGGTCCTGTTTTCCAGGAGATACTTGTTTTATAACAATAAAAATCTAATTGGGCCTTTTCTACTTCAGGTTTTTACTCCGAATCTATTCTTTCTTATTTAGTGGAATGGTTGTAAGTGAGTTTGAGAGACCAAGAAGCATTTTGGTAACTGTAACTGGTATGTGAAAAAACAAGACTAAAGAATGTAGATATAAAAGCAACTTTATTTAAACCTGCTCAGTGAGGTTTAAAGGTAGTTTTTCCCTGCTCCTGGATGAAGAAAACAAACAAACAAACAAAACAGGCCATCTCAATAACATTCTGCTCACTGTTTTGTAATATAAAAATCTTACCAATACTATAAGTTATAAAAGCAAACTTAATTAGGCAATTACAATGCTCAGTGCAAATGCAAAACAGAACTGCAGACTTGATGCTGCATTAAATCTCCCCCCATGTCCCAGCCGTATGGTGGTAGCATGAGGGCGGAGAAGGTGGACTCGGTTCTTCTCTATTTCCTTGTTCTGTTTACCAGGTTTCACACTTGGACCTGATAGAGGGGTGATTGAGGAGAAAACAGACATAAGGAAGGGTAAGATAATTTTTATTTGATTGACTCTCTCATACAAAGACTTCAGGGTCACTGAACCTGGGCTCCTTTGGGGCATGTGTATAGGCTCATTGGGATTAGAGGGCACTGAAAGATTTGCTTATATGTCCCAAAGTTAAGATGGTATATTTTCCTCTGAATAATTCTAGAAAAATTATCAATAATTAAGATATCTTTATTTGGTAGCAAAACTGATGCCACGTCAATAGAGAAAAAAGAATGTGATTCCCCATGTGGACTTATAATGGAAACAAATCAGAACAGAGTTCATTTTCTACTTCCTGTAAGATATGATGACTGGCCAAGCTTTTGTGCATGCGGTTTATTAATTTCCTTTTCTCTCTCCTTCCTAATCCTCCCAGGCTCTGTCCCATGGAGAGATGTGCCTCGAGCCTTGTCTCCAGAGGCATGGAGGAGTGGGGTAGGTCCTTGCACCATACATATAGTAGTTATTATATATATATATATATATATATATATATATATATATATATATATATATATATATATATATAAATATATATAATTTTTTTTTTTTTACAGGGACAGAGAGAGAGTCAGAGAGAGGGATAGATAGGGACAGACAGACAGGAACCAAATAGTAACTCTCAGACATCAGAATAGTAATTCCTCTTCTTCCCTCCTCTAGACACACACTTTCCCACCTTGCTTGCCTTGCACAAAAGAAAGAAAACATCCTCACATCCTGGACTGCTGTCAGCTTTCAAAAATAATCAAACTTCCCTCACTTTCAAAGAGACTAGTTCTTTGAGACTTCTAAGCTCAGATGTTTAACTCCAGGGGGCTACTTAAGCTTTAAATGACCTTTCCTTAAGACCCTCTGATGACATGACAGAGAATCTTGTGGGCTGAAGAACAAGTATTGTGTTATCTGTTTCCTGTTGTCTTGGCAGCTGAGGCTGATGGTGACTGTGGGTCTAGAGGTCAGGGGAGAGGTTGCCGCTGAGGACAAAGTCCATGATCACCGGCACCTCCAGAACAAAAGGCTCAGTGCATTTCTATGGTCAGAGTCTCTTTGTTCTGTTTTGCCAAGTACATTCTGAGGTCTGATGGAAACTTTTCAACTTTTTGCTTTAGTTTCCTCTCCCCCAGTTTCCTCAATCTGGGGTCTTGAACTTGTTGACAAACCACCAAGGAGCAAGCACCACTATGACCACTGTGGGAACAATTCTTCCCTATCCATTGTTGGTGATTTGGAGAGCAGTCTGGCACAGTAGGAAGAACTGGTCTTTAAAACCAGATTCACCTGGGTACTTTTCACGGGAGAACTTTGGAAAAGACCCTGGCCTCCCTCGACCTCAGTTTCTCCACCTTAAAAGTTGAGGGATACCAATTTTTATCTCATTGTTTTTATTTGCCAAATTAAATACCACCCATACAAAATTCCTTGTGTTGTGATTGCTGAAAAATAAGTCATCAATATATTATTAGTGTTATTGTTAAATGTATGTTTTCTGGCCTGACCAGGCGGTGGTGCAGTGGATAGAGCATCGGACTGGGATGCTGAGGGACCCCGGTTCAAGACCCTCGAGGTCGCCAGCTTGAGTAGGGGCTCATCTGGTTTGAGCAAAAGCTCACCAGCTTGAGTCCAAGGTCACTGGCTCCAGCAAGGGGTTGCTCGGTCTGCTGAAGGTCCGCGGTCAAGGCACATATGAGAAAGCAATCAATGAACAACTAAAGTGTCAAAACAAAAAACTGATGATTGATGCTTCTCATCTCTCTCCATTTCTATCTGTCTGTCCCTATCTATCCCTCTCTCTGACTCTCTCTCTCTCTGTCTCTGCTATAAAAAAAAAGTATGTTTTCTGTTCTCTACAAATGTTGCATGAAGTAGATCACAAAAGGAACTCAGGACAGCTACAAAATAATAGACAAGGATTAATATTTTTTTCCAAAACTCTTAATATTATATTTCAATTTTTTTTTCTTTAATAAAACCCCAAGAGATTGAAAGGAAATGAATGTTGACTTCTGTTGGTGCTTGGAACCATCAGGTATTTCATGGAAGTTTTGAAATAAGATAGAAATAAAGTGAGCAACCAAGTGACTACTTAGTATAGGAGGAAAGAGACAATGTCTGTTTTATTCACTTATGTGTACTCAGTTCTTATGTGGGTGGCTGATACATAGTAAAAACTCAATACATTTATGGATAGTTGAAAAGTACACATGGCTATAGTAAGCACTAGCAGAACAAAGAGATCCAATAATTAACTACCTTTTTTCTTTTTATCTCAAACCTAGTTTTTTAGGTATTTTTTTTAGGCCAGGACATAGTAGAAGTCTTAGCCCTCCACAGTTGAGTTTAATCTAGGTCTCTGTCTGAAAACTTCCACAGACCGAGCGATAGCCAGAGCAATGGGCATAGCCATAGCTATTGTCTTCCATGGATCACATGCAAGCAAAAGAAATGTGCAAATGGAGTATTCTGCTCACTAAGGGCATCTTTGCCATATTTTCAGCATGTCTCACCATAATCACAGCACATGGGTGCAGCATACCATCATGGCACCTTGCGTGCTGATTGGGAAGTAGTAACTCTCTTCCTCAAGCACATGGATTGTCTAGTACATACAACCCTGTGTGCTGTCAGCCACATTTTATACTGTTGCCACCTCATTGTTTCTTGCTCTGGAAAGAATTAAGGCATTTATAGAATTATGCTGAAGAAGGACTCAAACATTCTCCATATATAGGATGTTGAGTTCAGTTCCAGACTGTTTTCTGATTTTGTATTATTTTGTTACTGAATATAGTTGCCAATGTACAAATCTAACCCTTCACACACATATATCTTAAACCTTTTCCAACTCTGTAAATCTCTTCAAATTGGCTGGTGTTGGCCTATGACCTAGCTGGTCAACCTTTTAGAAACTGTTGTGTCTTTCATAATGACTTTATTGATAACATTAATAAAGCAAGGAGTCCTCCAATCTCATACAATTTTTTTTAATTTAGTGATTCTTTTTTTTAGAGAGCGAGAGAAACATTTGGGTCCTGATCCAGGATCAAACCTGTAACCTTGAGGTATTGGGACAATGGTCTAACCAACACAAATTCATATATATATATATATATATATATATATATATATATATATATATATACACACACACACACACACACACACACACACACACACACACACACTTTTTGGGGGGGCGGGGTGCAAGATCCTGAGAGAAATCTCTCATTTTTCTTTCCCAGAGAGAGTCAAGTTTCAATTGTAGCAAAACAGTCCCTGGTCTGCAGCAGTCTCACATGCAGTGATTTGCTTGCTGATTTAACAGCAGCAACCAGGAAAAAAAAAATGTCTCCTATTACAATCTCCTATCACATGTGGTCATGTGATACATAATTTTAGATAGCTTTTAAATTCTATACAGGAATTGATTGACTTACAACCTATGCAACTTACAACCATTCAACTTTACGACCACAATCTCTAGCCATGACTGCTCCGTGTCTGGAGCAGTTTTTGTATGCCCCTGTATTTTGTAATTTTGTATGTTTTGCAAATATTAAACCAGTTGTACTGTTAATGCAATGTTTTACTTAAACCTGATGAATGTAAAAATAAGAAACAAAATGATGTACAGATGATACAAATGGCATAAAATGAACAAAGAAAATTATGATATATAACAATAATGAAAGAAAATTATGATAAAATGACTTAAAGATTTTTATAACATTATTTCAAAGCACTGTACATATAGCCTACTCAACTTACGACCAAATCGTGTTATCACCGGTCTGTCGGAACCAATCATGGTCATAAGTCAAGCACTAGCTGTACTCTGTTCAGAACATTCCCCTTAACCCTGGTTTTATAACCTAGGTTATTCTTTTCTTTTCTCTTCTTTCTTTCTTTCTTTCTTTCTTTCTTTCTTTCTTTCTTTCTTTCTTTCTTTCTTTCTTTCTTTTTCTTTCTTTTCTTTCCCTTCTCTCTCCCTTCTTCCTTCCTCCCTCCCTTCCTTCCTTCTTCTCTCTTTCTTTCTCTCTTTCTTTCTTTATCTCTCTCCTCCCTTCTTTCCTTCCTTCCTTTCTCTATCTCTCTTTCACTTTCTCTTCCTCTTTCTTTCTTTCTTTCTTTCTTTCTTTCTTTCTTTCTTTCTTTCTTTCTTTCTTTTGTCAGAGGAAGGGAGATAGACAGATTACCACATGTGTCCTGACTAGGATCCACCTGGTAACCCCCGTCTGAGGCTGATGCTAGAGTCAACCAGGCTATCCTCTGTTCCTGAGGCTGTCACTCTGACCAACAGAGCTATCCTCAGCATTTGGGGTCTATGCTCAAATCAATCGAGCCACTGGCTAAGAGAGGGAAATAGAGGTAATAGGGGGAAAAGAAGGGGAAGAGAAGAAGACGGTTGCTCTCCATGTGTGCCCTGATCAGAGATCGAACCTGGGACAACATGATGAGCTGACTATCCACTGAGCAACTGGCCAAGGCTAACCTGAGTTATTTTATTATGAGTGTTTGGACTTGATTTCTGATCATAAGAATCATAAAAAATAGGAAAATAAATGATAGAATGTACAAAAGGTAAAGTAAGATGAGATAGAAAAGAAAAAATAGATCATAAAGACAATAAAGATAGAAAAATTACAAAGAAGTTGTATAAAACCTGAGTATGAGACTTGGGAGACATTTCTAAGGCTCTCGAAGACCCTGAGACAGGCTCCCATAGTCTGACAACTGGGGTAAATGTGGTGATAAGTGTAAAAGTAAAACTTCACAGAAACAACAAAACACTTCTCAAAAGCCTCATCAAGGGGACTAAATATCACTCTCCTGATTCTATTCATAATGAGAATAAATGCTTATGTAAGGGATTTTCAGTATTGGCTCTTTTGACATTTTGGGCTAAATAATTCTTTGTTGTAGGGCTATCTTGTGCATTGTAGGGTAGTTAGCATTAGGGTATGATGTCTAACCGTTAGCTGCAGTAAACCATCCTCCCACCTGTGACAATCAAATATACTTCCAGACCATGCCCAATGTTAATCACTAACATTATCCCCACTAGTTGACAACTACTGGCATACAGAATAGGGAAGAGCATAGGGAATAAATATGGGATGAGAGTCACATTATTCTCATTGGTTTTACCATTGTGTAAAGATGTCTAGCAATAAGGGTAAGTGGAAACATCAAGAGATTTTCTTAATATGACATAATTTTAACTTGACTTTTGATAATTCTTTCCACAACTTCCTGCCTTCCCTCAACTATGCACATTCTTTCCTCTTTCACTGAACCTGTTCCAATAGCTGTATGAGTCCTCCAAATCAAATCCATTTTCTTTTGACAATCACCTCTTTGATTCCAGGAATGGGGGAACAATGTTATTCTGTACTGTTGTGAAAGCCTCCTTTCGGTTCTCTGTGATCTCTCTCAGTGTATAGATTGCAAAACGCAGGTAGAGACAAATAGTTTAGACAGTAGAAAGACTCATTAGTAAACCCTTTGAAGTGTGCACACTAGAGAATGGCAGATGCCTCTTCTCTCCTTTATCCCCCCCCCCTTTCTTTCCATTCTTCATTCCAAATGTCAAGGGTTGGAATTGGCAAAACAATAAAAGTAAAGTGAAGGATGAGATCAGGAAAGAAATGAGTGTTTAGAGGGGACATGAAAGCAGTGCCTTTGCTTCCTCTTTTCACTGGGCAAAATGCCTAGTAGAAAGCAATCTGTACTATAACCTGGGGCTTGGAGCTTACGGGTAGGAGAGACACTTAGAACAAATCTCATATGACCATGGGGAGCTATCAGGGCCTGGCGTAGTGATGGTGAAGATGAGCAAGCCTGAGTGATCAGACTTGGAAATAATAAGTTATGGCTTAAAATGTGCTAGAGGAAAACATTTTGTCTCTATTGCAATCTTCCTTTTAACACGTGGTTGAAAAGTCAGTTTAAAGTCTCCCATCTTACCTTTCTTTTCTGCCCTTGTAGCTGCCAATATATTTGGCCAGATGTACCCTGCCTACCAGGGGAAATGACCTCTCATTCACCCCTAAATTTCCGAGTTCATGTCATTTCTGTGCAAAAGAAAAAATTCTAAAGGTCCATTGCAATATTGACCTTGTTTTATTCAACACAGAAATGTGGCATTTCCATGAAGGGAGGTAAAACCAGGAATTCTGTCAGGTGGAAAAGATCAGCAAGGAGCTGTAGACCTGAAATCACACCACAACAGCCTTTAAAATGAAAGGTCAAGTGGTAGAGCTTCCCAGAACTCACACATCAATCTGCAACATTTAGGCAGATCATCTTCATGACTCCCACCCAAAGTGTCTTCAAATCTTGATATCCTGCACTTCTCACAGAGGGGTTTCTACTAGGGATAAACCAGGTCCTTCACAAGCTCTAGTTTGAATGTCAGCACCTCAAATATCCCCCAGAGGAATGACTGGCAATGAAATTTTGGACTAGTGAGCTCACTTGGGTTATCTGGAAAGTCTGCCAAATCAAGAAGCAGAAGACTCCATGGCATTGGTGTCCTCACTTGATGCCTGGAAGGTGAGAGCACAACATGGTGCTGAGCTCACCTTTTGCTTTGGTAGTGACAGAGATACATCACCACACACAGAATCGTCACAAGGGGTCAGTTTACTGTCCATGCCCCTTAGCTGCAGAGACTCTGAATCAGTTCTGCCTGCTTTTCCAAGGTACACACCAGGCCCCTGTGCATCCCAGTCAATGCCCTCCATCTTTAAATGATGTTGTCTGCCTCTATGGGAGTTATTTACAAGTTATTCCCTTTTAAAATTTGAGTTACTTTTATTAAAAATGGTTAGAGGTTTCTTATAAAGAAATATTTGAAAATATAGAGAAAAGCAAAACAAAAACAAAAGAAAATCAGTCATAATCCCACACTGGTTTGTAAACATTTTTGTCTACTGCATCTAGTTGTTGTTTTGTTGTTACTTTTTTGCAAAGATGTACACTTTTTTGAAAGGGTCACTTAATACCCTTTAATAATTTCCTAAAAACCATTATGCTTTCTGTAAGGTATTACACACATCATCCATATTTGTGGTCTTATAGCAATGATTCTCAAACTCCAGTGTGTATAGTATTCATTCAGGGAATTTTTAAAAATATGGATTCTGACCCCAGATATCCTTTTATTTTAATTGGTCTTAAGTGTGACCTGGGAAGCTGGATATTTAAAAGCTTGCCAGAATTACATTACATTACATTATGCAACCCATGTTAAAAACCTACTCCCAGGTCTTCTTGCTAATGGCCTTATTTTTATGGGGTAAGGGTTGGTCTTTTGGGATCGGCATTATTAGCCTTTCCATTCAGATCCTTAAACCCTTCCTCCACCCTATTCTGTCTGTCAGTGTCTATTTACACATCCCACAACATAGGGAACTCAAAATAACAAACCAGTGGAGACTTGATTGTTTTCTGCAATGTAGATATGTGGGCTCAAGGGTGGAGCGAGCAATTTAAAGAATTAAAATGTGGGCTGCCACTCATCTCAGCCTGGCGTCTGTTCCCTAATCCCCCAGGAGGCAGCGGAGGCTCCAAGGACAGGCTGTGCAGGTAAAACATGTAGAGGCAGAAGCAAGCAGTACTGTATGCATTCTAAATCACTGTTTCCAACATCTAGACATCAAGAACCATAGAGGCAGGTCTCCGCAGGGTTTGTCAGTGGCCTGATCTTCCCAAAGTGGCTGAGAGAAAATTCATGGAGTTTTTTGAACTGCTCTAATGCTGAGTTTATGGCTCATCTACCATTTGTTAATCAGAAAAGCTAATACTAATAATAAGAGTGTTAAAAAAATCTCCTGGAAGTTTTTGTTTTAGTTTTGTAAGCAAGATGGGAATTTACTTAATACCTCTTCTTACCTTTCCTGCCTATTTGAGACACATGGATACCTTTAAGGAGCCCATATATTATTGCTTTGGAATATTTTTAGATATGCTTTTAATGAGCTTTGCAATGTTTTTATATCTCTTCATATACCCTGCAAGCCCTTTTCATACAGGTCTGAATGGCATAACCAGAACAGGTTTGAAGAGGCCTGTTTATCTATCATAACTTATACTGGGCTTCCTTCTAACCCTCACACTCTATGATTCCAAATCTTAGGAAGAAGATGCTCTTTAGGGCACAAGGTCCAATGATAAATTCATACAGTGTTGCTGTCAGCAGATCAAGAGTGCAGGGTGATGGATGATGATCTTACACAAAACCTCTTAACTAGCATAATATGAAAATGTTTACCAGTATGAGCCTGTTGACTAGGAAACTCAAAGAACGTAAAAACTAAAACATTTTAGAATCATTGTTCACTGCTTGTAGGAATGTAAAATGGTATAGCCACCATGGGAAAACTATGGAGAAACTTAAACATAAAATTAGCATATGACCCAACAATTTCACTTCTGAGTATCTATCCAAAAGAACTGAAATATGGATACATCCATATTCATAGTGGCATTACTTATAATAGCCAAAAGATAGAAACAGCCCAAGAGGTCAACAACACATGAATGTTGAAATAAAATGTGGTATACAGATACAACGGAATATTACTCAGCCTTTAAAAAGGAAGAACATTATGACATGTTATAACATGCATTGATCTTGAAGGCATTATGCTAACTGAAGTAAGCTAGTCACAAAAGGACAAATATTGTGTGATTCTACTTATAAAAGTATTTAGAGTAGTCAAATTCATAGATCCAGAAAGTGGAATAGTAATTGCCAGGGGCTGGGAACTAGGTGGTAAGGGCAGTTAGTGTTCAATGGATGCAGAGTTTTAGTTTTATAAGATGAAAAATGTTGTGTGGATGGATGCTGGTGATGGTTGTACAACAATGTGAATGTACTTAATACCACTGAATTGTACACTTAAAATTACTCATATGGTGACCCTGGTTGGATAGTTCAATGGGTTGGAGCATGATTCTGATATGACAAGGTTGTGGGTTTGATCTCTAGCCAGGAAAAATACAAGAAATGACCAATACATTTATGAATAAGAAGATAAACAAATAGATGTTTTTCTCTCTCTAATCAATTAATAAATAAATCATTTTAAAAAATGATTTATGTAGTATAGTTCCTGTTAAGTGTATTTTGCCACAATTGAAAAAAAGAATCAAATAAACGTAAAACCTTGATTATGTGAACCATACACAGAAAACAACACAAAAAGCTCAATACACTGGAGAATCGCTTTTATTACTATAAGACTTCAAAGAAGGTCAGGCAGGGGAGAGGAAGGAAGCCTGGATATGAGGAGCAAAGTTGTTGAACCTTACAGAGGACAAGAGAAATGTGGGTCTCGATAATGTGAAGAATGTTTGATTTTCCTCATGACATCTTGGAAGAATGAGTATTAGACACACTAGTTTTTCTTTTAGAGTTTTCTGTTCATTATTTTCATTCTACTACTCAGTAATAATTATTTTTCAAAGATCCAGAATCACAAAAGGTGAATAAGAAAGAGGCTTCCTGTGTATGGTCCCAGGAAGGCTGGTGAGTAGTGGGAGGGTAATTATACCACACTTGCTTTATCTGTATTCTCTCTTTTATATATCTATGCTTATATATAGTATACATATACTTTTTACCCCTAAAATACATATTTCCTAAAGGAAAAATTTCCCATCACCACAGTACAACCATCCAAATCAAGAAGTTAACATCAGCCTGACCAGGTGGTGATGCAGTGGATAGAGCATCAGACTGGCACGTGGAGGACCCAGGTTTGAGACTCCGAGGTCGACGACTTGAGTGTGGGCTCATCTTGTTTGAGTAAGGCTCACCAGCTTGAGCCCAAGGTTGTTGGCTTGAGCAAAGGGTCACTGGGTCTGCTGTGGCCCCCTGATCAAGGTACATCAATGAACAACTAAGGTGCCGCAACAAGGAATTGATGCTTCTCATCTGTCTGTCCATAATCTGTCCTTCTCTCTGACTTTCCCTGTCTCTCACACACACACAAAAAAGAAATTAACATCAGTCTGGGAAGGGGTGCCACAGCAGACAGAGGGACCAGCCTGAGTCATGTGCTGCAGTACTGAGGTCGTGATATCCGGCTCTTGGCCTATTGCTTCATCCAATGCCTGCCTAGCCACACACTGTGTGTGCTGACCAGCTCAGAACACCGCCCTGGACCTGAAAGTGACTTCAGTGCTCAACAACACAGTCCTGATGCCGTGACCAGCCTTGCTCTGTGACACCTTATAGCTGTGTTTCCTGTGCTAGTGCTAGCAGTACTATTGCTAACATTACCTTCTTTAGGATGGACTGCAAAGAAGAGAAGGGCTACTGTCCACATAATTTAGCAGTTAGCAAGGGCCAGGTGGTCCACGGTGCAGATCTCTGATCCCTGCCCACTGCAGCTGCATTGCCAACTGATTCTACAGTTGCTATGCCAGGTACAACTCCACTTTTACAACTTATGCAGAAGTCTACCTTTCATGAAACCAGTCTCATTGGAGGAGCTGTCCCTGTCTTGGGTGTACTGGCTGTAATTTCCTTATTCATTTTGCAAATAGAAAGGAATGACATTACTAACACTGTAAACGGACCTTGTTAGTTAGATGAACAAGGACTGGCATGTCACCCACTGAACCTAAAACATTATCTTTTAAGATGTCCCACACAGAAGATGCTATTCAAAGGATGCATATAAAATATACTCAAGCATTGTCCTTGAAGAAAAAAAAAACAGTTAAGTCATTTTGCTCAGCAGGAATATTTAAAATATTCTGCATGAATCCTTTTGGCTGTGTTCTTTTATTTTAAATGGCTGCTGCTGTAGAATTATGTTCACTGTCTTTCTTTTGACATGACAAATGTAACTCTATAAGGAATGAGAAACATTGTCCTGGGAAGACAACCTAATGACTCTTTTGGCATTTAAATCTAATCATTTTAAAGCCAGAATATTGCATTATTTTTATCCTAAGTCAAAATGTTATTTAGTGACCAGAATTGGAAAGAATGTGCCACATGATTATCAATCAGGTTGATTTTTTGGCTATTATTTAAAAGATAAAATAAATTTAGAAGTTTAATATTTATACAGTAGACTTCAGACACTGGTGTATTTAGAAATTGCTATTTTACTCCATTAAAAACTGCAAAACCAATCTGTATCATGTACCAAACTGATTTAAAATACATATTCATGTTTACTAAAAAAGAAAGTTAACATTAACAAGGATGTGAATATACTTAATACTACTGAACTGAGCACTTAGAAATCATTAAGATAGTAAATTTTGTGTTATGCGTTTTTACCACAATCTTCTATCTATATAAATAAATATGTAAATGTTTGTTCAAAATCTTAAATCTCTGAAAGTTCTTCACTAGTTGCTTTGAAATTTTGACACAGTGTTGCATTCAAATACTTGCATGTTTCTATCTCAAAATGACATAGCCTTAACTCTTGCATCACCAGAATAGCTGCAACATTGCTACCAGATGGAAGAACTGCTCATTCTGCTTTGAAATTGCCATTAAACATGCAATTCATTGAAACTCCCACGTGCAACATTTCCAAAGCATCTGGCATGGAAAAAGTATTGCAGAAACGCAAACTTATTGTTTGGAATGAATGCACAATGGCACACAAAAGATCGCTTGAGGCTCTTGATCGATCATTGCAAGATCTGCGGGGAAACATCAGATCATTTGGAAATGCATTAATAATGCTTGCAGGAGATTTCAGGCAAACATTACTTCTAATTCTTTGATCGACACCAGCAGACAAAATAAATGTTTGCCTGAAATACTCTACTTTGTGGCGATACGTAAAAATGTTAAAATTAACTACAAATATGCATGTCCAGCTGCAAAACGATAGATCAACTGAGATATTCTCACATCAATTGCTGGAAATTGGGAACGGAAAGGTGCCGGTTGATCTGACCTCAGATGAATGAATTTTATTGCCTCATAACTTCTGTACTTTAGTGACATCAAAAGAAGAATTGTTTGAAAAAGTATTTCCCAATATTCAAACCAAATATAAAAATCACGATTGGTTAAGTGAAAGAGCTATTCTTGCAGCCAAGAACAAAGACATCTATGAACTTAACAATATTATTCAGTCTAACTTTCAAAGCAAGGCAGTCACATACAAGTCCGTCGACACTGTTGTGAAAGCAGATGAAGCGGTTAATTACCCAATAGAATTTTTGAATTCACTCAATCTGCAAGGGATGTCACTGCATGTACTGCAATTGAAAATCGGTGTGCCAATTATCATGTTGTGAAATATCAACCAGCCAAAGCTTTGCAATGGCATGCGGCTTGCAGTAAAAAAATTAATGAGCAACATCATGGAAGCAACAATCTTGACAGGACCTTTCAAAGGTGGAGATGTACTCATTCCATGCATTCCTATGATTCCAATGAATATGCCATTTCAATTTAAGAGATTAAAATTCCCAATTCGATTGGCATTTGCAATCACCATCAACAAAGCTCAGGGCCAATCTTTAGAATTGTGCAGTTTAGATCTAGACACGAATTGCTTCTCACATGGAAAATTATATGTGTGTGCTCTAAAGTCGGCAAACCAGACAATCTCTATATCTGCACAGACAATGGAACAACAAAAAATATTTTATGCCCACAAGCATTGTGAAGTTAAACATATTAGAAACGTGTTCTTTCTTTTTTCTTTCTATTTCATTTAACCAGACTGAGCCACAGCAACACATGGCTGGGTACAGCTAGTAAAAAATAAAAATAGAGAAAGAAATGAACATTGATATATTATTATTCTCTAATCCACAGATTTCATTTAAATTTCACTGCCTGCATGTGGAAGTTCAGAGTTCAATTCCCAGTCACAGCACACAGGAGAAGTGACCATCTTCTTCCTCACCCCTTCTTCTCTCTTTCTCTCTCTCTCTCTCTTCTCCTCCTGCAGCCATGGCTTGAATGGTTCAAGCAAATTGGCCCCCGGTACTGAGGATGGCTCTATGGTCTCCCCTCAGGCACTAAAATAGCTCATATGCTGAACAACAGAGCAATGGCCCCAGATGGACAGAGCATTGCCTGGTAAGAAGCTTGCTGGGGGGATCCTGGTCAGGGTGCTTGTGGGAATCTGCCTGTCTGCTTCCCCACCTCTCAATAAAACAATATTTTTCATTATCTCAATAATGTTTTTTGTAGCAAAAAAAAAAAAAAAAAAAAAAAGAAAGAAAAGAAAAGTAAAGGTCTCTGGCCATTGGCTCAGTGGATAGAGCTTTGGCCAAACTTATGGACATTCTGGGTTCAATTCCCACTGGGAGACCTTGAGAGAGCACGTGATTATATCGATCGTGCAAATGGCTTTGTGTACGTCTTACTGATACACAACAGAGCATATACGACATTGTAGACTCACGATTATTTCTTTCTTAGTGAATATTCAATCATAGACATGTAAGCACAATTCACGTTTTATTAATTCATTATCTATTTACTAATTTCCAAATACATATAATTTTATTTACAAGTATTTTCCCGAAATTTGAGTTTTAAAGTGGAAATCTAACCTTAAACCATATCTATTCATTAATAATGCATTTTGATTAAATAGTTGCATAAAACAGACATTTTAATTAGAAAATGATAAATACACCCAAATATAACTCCAAATTAGTGGTTTTGTTTGATATTTAGTTTTACTAAATGAGTACTTTTTTCCTACAATTATTATTAAAAACTGGCTATACCCGGCCACGTGTTGCTGTGGCTGTCTGATTAAATTAAAAAGAAAGAAAAGAGAAAGCACACGTTTCTAATATGTTTAATTTCACAATGCTTGTGGGCATACAATATTTTTTGTTGTTCCATTGTCTGTGCAGATATAGAGATTGTCTGGTTTGCCGACTCTAGAGCACACAACATATAATGGTCCGTGTGAGAAGCAATCCGTGTCTAGATCTAAACCGTACAATTCTAAAGATTGGCCCTGAGCTTTGTTGATGGTGATTGCAAATGCCAATCGAATTGGGAATTGCGATCTCTAAAATTGAAATGGCATATTCATTGGAATCATAGGAATGCAAGGAGTGAGGACATCTTCACCTTCGAAAGGTCCGGTCAAGATTGTTGCTTCTACTATGTTGCTCATTAATTTTTTTTACTGCAAGCCACATGCCATTGCAAAGCTTTGGCTAGTTGATATTTTGTAACATGATAATTGGCATGCCAATTTTCAATTGTAGTACATGCGGTGGCATCCCTGGCAGATCGAGTGAATTCAAAAATTCTGTTAAATAATTAACTGCTTCACCTAGTTCCACAACAGTGTCGATGAACTTTTATGTGACTGCCTCACTTTGAATGTTAGACTGAATAATATTGTTAAGTCTGTAAACGTCTTTGTTCTTGGTCTCAAGAATAGCTCGTTCACTCAGCCAATTGTTATTCTTATAATTGGTGTGAATATTGGGAAATACTTTTTCAATCAATTCTTTTTTTGATGTCACTAAATTGCAGAAGTTATGAGGCAATAAAATTCATCCTGAGGTCAGATCAGCCAGCACCTTTCCATTCCCAATTTTCAGCAATTAATGTGAGGATATCTTAGTCGATCTATCGTTTTGCAGCTGGACATGCATATTTGTAGTTAATTTTAATGTTTTTATGTGTAGCCACAAAGTAGAGTATTTCAGGCAAGTGTTTATTTCATCCACTGGTGTCGATCTAGGAATTACAGGTAATGTTTGACTGAAATCTGCAAGCAATATTAATGCATTCCCAAATGGTCTGATGTTTCCCCGCAAATCTTGCAATGATAGATCAAGAGCCTCAAGTGATTTTTTGTGTGCCATTGTGCATTCATCCCAAACAGTAAGTTTGTGTTTCTGCAATACCCTTCCCATGCCAGATGCTTTGGAAATGTTGCACGTGGGAGTTTCAATGACTTGCATGTTCAATAGCAATTTCAAAGCAGAATGAGCAATTCTTCCATCTGGTAGAAATGTCGCAGCTATCTTGGATGACATAAGAGCTAAAGCTATGTCATTTTGGGATAAAAAAAACTGCATGTATTTGAATGCAATTTTGTATCAAAATTTCAAAGCAATTGGTAAAGAACTTTTGGAAATTTAAGACTTTAAACAAACAAACATTTGCATTTTTATTTATATAGATTAATAGACATGTAAGCATAATTACAATATAAAATATTACAAATGTTTTTATTATGCGTTTATTATATTATAGTATATTATTATTGCAATGAATAAAATGTTTCTTTAATTTATGATATTTTTTTTCAATTTTTTTTGTCCTCCTTTTTATTGTAAAAAAGTTGGTTACCTTAACTCTGAGTACACAACTAAGTGGAAAAAATTGGTGTTTGTATTTTTGTCTCTATCTCTCTCTCTACCTTCCTCTCTCCCTCTCTAATCAATAAAAAAAATTAAAATAAAGAATGAAATATCCGCCAACCAAGCCTTTTTTAATAGAGTAGGAGTGGAAAAGGCTAATGAGGCAGATTGTGAATAGCAGTTCATACTAAATGGAATAAGTAAATCTGAAACAGTTAAGAACTATATGATTTTACACATAGGTGGGATATAAAACTGAGACTCATGGACATAGTTAAAAGTAGAATGGTTACCAGCAGGAGGAGGGCAGCAGGGAGGGGAGTAAGGAGGGACAAATATTAGGTGACAGAAGATGATTTGACTTTGGGTGATGGGCACACAACACAATCAACAGTTCAAATGCTATAGAAATGTTCACCTGAAACCTATGTACTCTTGTCGATCACTGTCACCCAGTTAAATTTAATTTCGAAATTAAAATAAACAAAACAGTTCTATCTTTTTTCAACTAAATATGATAACTTCTAAAAGATGCTCAAGTATTTTCATGGAGAAGGTCTAGGCATCCTGACTTAAGGCTTTAATATCTAACCCATTCACACCCTCCAGCCCTTCAGAGAACAAATTCATTGTTGAAACTTCCTGTCACAGAGCATAGATTATATCCATCACTTTGTCCTGCCTTCACTCACCTGCTTCTCATCCTCTTTGATCACCTTCCCACCATGGACACACAGTTGTGCTTCTTGCTGTGGTCTTTGCCAGATCCTAGAGTCTCTGTTCTAGCCAACGACCTGCTATGGCAGCACTCTGCCATGGGTTGTCAGAGATGGATTTAATGCCAGGCACACAGGGCATGTGCCCTGGGCCCCAACTTCTGAAAGGCCCTGCAAAATGCCAACTTTACACTGTTTTCTAATAACATCAAGTTTTGTTTCATATGTGCAATTTTAACATCAATAGTATATTATATTTTTTATTTATTTAAAAATGTGGCCTGACCTGTGGTGGTACAGTGTATAAAGCATCGACCTGGAATGTTGAGGTCACCAGTTCAAAACCCTGGGCTTGCCTGGTCAAGGCACATATGGGAGTTGATGCTTCCTGCTCCTCCCAACTTTCTCTCTCTCTCTCTGAAATGAATGAATAAATAAAAATATAAAAAGATGGTTAACATGTATTTTTATTTTCCTTGTCTTTCTCTTTTTTTTAGGCACCCAATATTTTCTTCTGCACCTTGAGCCTCAACCGACCTTAATCCACCTCTATCTGTTGTCCATTTTTCCTGAGACTTGTGAACTGGGTGGGAGCTGTGTTCTGCTGCACCCTGAGTTTAACAGATTCTGGTTGATGAGGCCCCTCAGGCCCTGCAGCGGCTGAGATACCTCCCCCCCCCTCAACCTCCCACCCCTTAGATCTGTTCAGTCCAGGGGAATGCTTGCCCTGTTCCTCCACCTTCCTCCCACACGTCCCACTCCTCTCACCATTCGAGTAGCCACTTTCAGACCTCTGCAGGTCTTTTTCATTACTCATTTGAGGACACCATACCCACCACCAAATGACAATCATCTTCCTCTCCAACTGACCCTACAATTTGCTAAAAGCATGTTTTAGTGTGAACATCATCAAATTCTTTCTTCTACCTGAGAAACTTCCAATTCAACGGTGGCCTTGAAACTTTGGTGTTCAGAAAGACCACCTGCAAACATGTTTAGGATGCAGATTCCAGTCTTAATACCTCCTAATGTCTGACTAAAATGTCTGGGGCGAGCCCTGGAAACTTTTAATGAATATTTACGATGATTCTGATGTGGTTGCTTCAAGGTCCACACATTCAGAAACAACTTTCTAAGGTCACGGCCCCAAAGGCTTACCATCTTTTTCTAAAAATAAAAACAAAAACAAACAAAAAACACATCAGTGCAATCTGTGCCTCTCGTTCCTACCTCTTTCCTCATCATCACTGTATCTGGTTTCCTTGCTCCACTCCCAATTCACTGAAACTCACCTCAGGGTGACAATGCAGTGACCTCATACTTACTAAATCAATGGGTTGGTGTTGAGATTTCTTTTCTTCTTGCTCTATCTCTGGTGTTTGGCATGCCTCCTATCCCTTCTACCCACTTCTTGGAACTTCCAATTTTCTTCACTTTGTGTACGTGTGTGTGTGTGTGTGTGTGTGTGTTGCAATATGCATAATATAAAATTTACACTTTGACATTTTTAGGTGTAAAATTCAGTGTTATTTAAGTGCATTCACAATGTTCAGTTAACTTTAATAACAATCCACTGTTCAAATTATGTTTTTACGTCTCCAATTCTTATCTGAAAAAAAATTGTCTCTTTCTTCTGATCTTTAAATTTCTGCCTTCATTCCTGCCCCCCAAAACATTCTACTCTTATTCCCTCAATTATCTCACCTCTATAGTTGCTATTTATAATTGCTAAAAATACTCAAACTTTAGTCTCTAATCTACCCAAACATTATCTAGCCAAACTTTTAGCCTCTCTTCTGAACTTTAAATGCACATTTTGCACTGCTTGCTGAATTTCTTTAGTTTGGTATTCAACGGACACTTCAACGTTACCAAACTGATTTAATCACAATCCCTAGACCACTTCCTCTTCTATGCTGATTTATGCGGTGGTGCCACCATTTTTACAATCACTTGCTCCAACACAAGCCTGAGAATAAGTTGTAACATTTTTTAGTACCTTAGCTTATTTACTGATACAATTAATTTAAAATCTTATTGATTATACCTCAACCAATATTTATTTACATATTTATTAGAGATTTTCCCAGAGGCTGAATTTTTGGAATACTGTGGTGAATAGAGCTCTGTTCCTGACCTCAGGGCCTTATAAGCTAGTGGGAGAGGCCCTTATAATACAGTGTCATGAAAACCACAGGCAAGCACACCCAAATCACATCTATAATATCAGATGACATGAGAGCACAGAAGCTAAACAACCAGCTAAGTGATTCTTGATCCCGGATTGTATCAGCACCAAAGGAGCTTTTGAAAAATATCAGTGGTTTTTATCCCCCATTAATACAGGGAGGCAGAGAAGTAGATGGGATATAGATGAAAAAGTATTTATTATAAGTTAATCTTTGTGGAAGTTGGGTGAAAAGTAGGTGGAGTTTATTATGCTATTCTTTCTATTTTGTATATGTGTAAGATTTTCCATTATAAAATGTTCTATAAAAAATTATATATAGGCTGTGGCCAGTTGATTCAGTGGATAGATTGTTGGCCTGGCATACCAATGTCCCAGGTTCGACTCTGGTTAGGACACACAAGAGAAGGGACCACCTGCTTCTCTCCCCTTCCCTCTCCCCTTTCTTTCCCTCTTTCCCTCCCATAACCAGTAGCTCGATTGGTTCCAGTGTTGGCCCTGGGAGCTGAGAATGGCTCAGTTTGGTCCAAACACCTCCACTTCAGGTGCTAAAAATAGCTCAGTTGATTCAAGCATCAGCCTCAATGGGGGTGGTTGGGTGGATCCCAGATGGGGCTCACATAAGAGTTTGTCTCACTATTTCCCCTCCTCTCACTTAAAAAAGAAAGGGTTATAGGCCCTGGCTTGTTGGCTCAGTGGTAGAGCATTGGCCTGACATGTGGATGTCCTGGGTTTGATTCCTGGTCAGGACATAAAAGAGAAGCACCCATCTGCTACTTCCCCCTTCCCCTTCCCCCTTTCTTTCTCCTCTCCTCCTGCAGCTATGGCTCGACTGGAATGAGTTGGCCCCAGCTGCTGAGGATGGCTCCATGGCCTCCGCCTCAGGTACTAAGAAGAGCTCTGTTACTGAGCAACAGAGCCATGCCCCAAATGGGAAGAGCATCGCCCCCTAGTGGGCTTGCCAGGTGAATCCCGGTCAGGGCACATGTGGAGTCTGTCTCTCTGCCTCTCCTCCTTTCACTAAATTAAAAAGAAAGATTATATATGTACATACAATGTGTGTGAGTGTGTGTGTGTGTGTGTGTGTGTGTGTGTGTGTGTGTGTGTGAGAGAGAGAGAGAGAGAGAGAGAGAGATGACTGGCACTTAGAGAAACTAACTATTTGTTAGAAATACTTCAAAGAAAATATGTGAATGTGCAATGTCCAGGCAAAGAGCAATGATATCTTTTTAATTCCTTCTCCTAGCAACCAACCATGTTTAAGCCTTTATTATCTTTCTCCTGGACTGTCATAAATTCAATGCTTGTGTTCCCTTAAAATTCATATGTAGACCCCCTCCTCCAATGAGTAGGGTGTTTGAGATGTGAGTAGGTTAGATGAGGTTATGTGAGGGAGGCACTCACAGATGGGAATAGGCCTTTAGAAGAAGTCAAGCATGACTCTTGCTGTTTTCCTGCTCTGCTCTCTGTCACATTAGGCTACAATAAGAAGGTGGCAATCTGCAATCTGGAACAAGGCCCTCCACAAAAATAAATTTATTTATGACAAATAAATTTCTTTTATTTATAAGCCCACCCTGTCTGTGACTCTTTTTATGGCATGCCAAACTGACTAAAATACTTTCTAACTGGTCTTTCTACCTCCAGTTTCTTCATTCATTTGTTCTAAATAACTCAATACATATTTACTTAAAGCCTACTATGTGCTATTCACTGTTTTTTGTTTTTGTTTTTTTTTTTTGCTCTGGGACTACAATTACCAAAAAGAAAACACACACACACACACACACACACACACACACACACACACACACACTAACAACAAAAAGCCCAAATCCTTTCTCTCAGAATATGTACACTCCATAGAGGGAAGAAATAAGTAAACATTCAGATCCCAGTGGAATTCTAACATGATAGGGTCAGTGGTAGAAGCTCTGTATTTGCAAATATACCGTCTAGAACTACAGGTGCCTTTGTGGGAGGGCTGGCCATTTCTTCTGCAGACCACTTGAAAGCAACTCAGTGATTCCATCTGTGTTCTAAGAAATTCTGGAGAAAGAGCAGAAATGGATTCAGTGAAGAGAGGAGAGAGGTGGGCAGAGGTCAAACCAGGGGTGGTCTTCTCAAAGTCTTTCCTTCCTCCTAGTCCCTGGCAGAGTCCAGGAAGCTTAGGAACCTGGCTACTGAGAAAACCCATATCAATAAATTAGAGCCACCTATACCCTTGATCTTCTAGACCAGGGATTGGGGAACTACAGTCCATAGACCAAATCCAGCCCCTGGTACTCATTGTTTTTATAAAGTTTTCTTTACAAACAGTCATACCTTTTGTTTATGTATTGTCCATGGCTGCTTCACGACAACAGCTGAGTTGAGCAAACATAACAGAGACAAAGCCTAAAATATTTATTACCAGGTCCTTGTCAGAAAAAAAAATTGCCAGCCTCTGTTCTCAATCTACACTGAGTGAAAGCATCAGCAGAGCTCTTGGAGGGTTCTAGCACTTTCTACCTTATGTCTAAGACTACTTCAGACTGTAAATTTATGGGAGTGGCAAGTTAGCTCATTCTATTTGGAGTTCAAGTAGAAATGTTATCAGCAGCCATTCCCTTGATCAACATTGACGGCTTTCTTAGATAAGCTATGAGTTTATTCTCAGGTTCCCCCAGCGATTTCATGCTTTTCTGGGCTGGGTGCGGCCACCCCTCAACTCTGCCACAGTTGCTAATGTCAGGATGTAAGGTAAGGGCTCTCAGGTGGGGCTGCCCCAGGTTTCAGGGTAAGCAGAGCCTTCACTCCTCTATAGAGTGAAGCTCATGTTCTCGGTTCTGCACTGTATTAAGTTCTGTGTATAATATAAAACAAAAATGTTACAAAAGGTTGCATTCTCAGGAAGCTTACAATATTGCTAATGTTCCTAAATAACTCTACAAACATCAAGTGATTATAATGCCCCCTCAAAAGGGCAGAAAGTAAATAGAAAACTAGGTTATAAGCAAATCTGAAACAGGGATACAAAATGGAACAATTAGAAAACTGAAAAGAAAACTTTTTGCTTTCCGCATACATGTGCTATTGGAAGGATATTACTTCAAATGATCAGGACATGGTTTACTCAGCATTTTAAAATGTTTCAAGAAGACATTAATGTAATAGAGAGAACCACTTAATTTTACATGTTCTTGGATAAGATGGGGAAATTTGCTGGCAGCTGGCATCAGAAGGGTGTTTGATAGATATATACAAGAATTATTCTAGGGTCTAAACGTCTGTGAGGAGACTTTTTCAAATTAGGATAAACATCTGAACAGGAACTGGAGACAGGAAAACTTAAGATTCCTGCACCTAGTAATGAAATCCCTGAGGGAAGAGGATCCCTTTAACTGAGTGCTATCACCACACTTTGAGAAAGGAACCTGAAAGAGAAGACAAGGTCCTAATGGTGTGATTTATTGTCCATGATATACCTCATTCTAAATAAACAAACTGTAATTTTCTGTCTGATAATGAGGATGTAGATATTTTATTCTTTATTAAACTCCAAGTAGAAGAATATTTTTGTCACACATAACCTTTGAGTCAGGTTCAGGTGCTCTGTCCTGGCAAGTTAAGTCCTATAGAAAGTTTCTCAGGCTCAGGCTGACCTAGGGGGCAACCACCATAATTACAGTGTGCAAGGCAATGTCTTGCAACTATGGTGCTCACTTTTCCCTTGATAATAACTCATTCTTTTTAGAAGACTTAAAAAATATATTGATTTAGAGAGAGAGGAAGGGAGAGAGGGAAACACCATTTGTTGTTCCACTTACTTATGCAATGATTGTTTAATTCCTGTAACTACCTTGAACAGGGTTGGAACCTGCAACCTTGGTCTATGGAGAAAATGTTCTAACCAGCTGACCAATCTGGCCAGGGCCTAACAAACAATTCTTCGTTCTTTTAATATCTGATGATGAAGGGTGCAGATTTTTCATGGATCCTGGTTCTCCTCCACCACTTGTTCCCTTGAAAGCCCCTCCACAAAAAGGAAAACTAGGGCAGAGGACCTATATGAGAACTTCAGCCAGCAAGTTTTGATGGGGTTAGCAGCTCACAGGGAAAGACTTGCTAAAGAGGTTGGGTGTACCAGTCCTTAATCAAAACAACTTAGTTAGGTTCAATAATAATGACCGTAGCAAGGCAGAAAAAAATTGGGCAAAGGCTTAAAACAAAACAAATATTTTGCACAATCCCCAGGAAGATAGCAAGAAAAAGTTAGACCCACTAAACTCATTTCCCAAAGCAATTATTGTGTTCAAATTATTCTGTAATAGATCATTATGATTTACATTAATACGTGCTTCTGATGTAGGCTAACATCCTTTTCAGGTCTATTCCAAACAGTTACCACCTTTTAAAAATGTATACAGTTGCAATGAAATTGTTCTTTTATATTTACTTAATAAAGTGTTCTAGGAAGAATTTTCATTCCTGATCCCTGACACTAGTTTTTTAGATACTGAACGTTGGTCTGCTCTATCTCAGCTAGAATGCCTTCTATCCCTCTTTTATCAACACAACAAGCACTCTGGGGGCAGTGACGCTGGCTACTGTTAGAAAGTCAGGCCTGCCCATCGGACCACAAGAAACCCTCAGATCATGCATCAGTGGTCATGCCTGGAATGAAACAGCCCAAACCACTGGCTGGAAAATGTCCAGCAAGTTATCCCAGCTCTAACCCCCATGTTGTTTCCGTGACATGTATATTATTTGTACCAGTTTATCCCAGAGGGAATGCAAACTCCATCAAGGGTGTTTTATTTTATATCAAAGTCATGCTAGCCTATTAACTTAAAACAGAAAATATTTCCCCTGTATCCTCATTTAGAAAATATTGAGTAAATATAATCAAGAAAAAAGATAAGCAGCACTTGTCATGCAACACCAAAAGAAGAGACAAACATGAAAGATAAATATAAAGGAATCAAGTTGAAAGAATAAAAAAAGGAAAGAAAGGGACTGAGATTTTTACAAATATAATTTCCTTTAGGAAAGTTTTGTTGATTTTATGAAACCTTCAATTGTATTCTTAACAATATCCTGACAACACTACCCAGGACACCCATTTATCTCTTAGACTGGATAAGCAAGACAAGACTGAATTACTAAAAGGGCCAAAGGGCCTTAGTTGTCCTTAGGATGTGAGAGTCAATGGATTTCCTTTCTGATTAGTGTTTTTCCACACTTTTCTGTCTGATTAGAATCATTTCTGAGCTGACAGCCTGATGTAAGTGTAGGGCAGACCACTAATGGTGGGAAGGGCAAATATCCACATACCATTGGACTATAACTACCACTGCACTCACTGTCCTTGCCCTGAACCCTGCTGGACCACACCCATGGGTGGTTTACCTTGGAGGGGTGTGGATGGGAGAAGAGAACAGCAGGTCTTTAGGGGTCAATTGGAGTCAGGTGCCTTGCACTGTGAGTGACCTGACTCTGAGTCAGCCTAAAGCCTGCTGACCAACACCATCGGTCCCACTAGCACATGCCTGGCCACTCCACTCATCTCTTTTACCTGAATCACAGAAAGCACCTAAAAGCTTCCAAACTTTTATTTTAAATAAGCTGTTTTAAAATAGTTTTAGTGCCTCTTGAGAGTAAAACCATTTGAGACCTCCAGTATTCTTCAACTGGGGCACAGAAAAATAAACTTAAGTCCCTGTTATGTACCCATCAAAACTGTGTTCATGGCAACAACAAACACTCAGCCCAGTTGCCCTACACAGGTGCATTTTCTACCCTCAGAACCAGTTAGCATGAAGCATTTCAGCCAGGATATTGCCAGACATGACCCTTGAACTATGAAAAGCCATTACCTGGAATTTCTGTTTCAAACTTTTAGACTGTGAAACTTTAACAGATACTGACATATAGGGGAGTAAGGGAAAGGGAACCAAGCAAAAAGAGGAAAAGAAACTAATATTTACCTTTACTATCATAAGAGATTATTCTGCCCCGTGCACTTGAACATGATGATTGCCCAAGTGTTTAACTTCTATTTTAATTGCAAATGCCAGTGCAAACTGGTTTTGAGAAGGAGATTGAATTAAAACTGCTCTGCCATTTGAAAAATATGATTAAGAGATTCTACTCCTCAGCTAGTGAAAAGAGCCCTGAGTTCATTAAATTATTAGAGTAATCTAAATGAAGCTTAATAGCACTTAGTACTTCAAAGCACACTAAACACATTAACTAATTAATCAAAACCTTGCCCCTTCAAGGTATATAAATAGCTATTACCTCACCTACAGTTGAGATAAATGAGGCATAGAGGGCAGCCTCAGTAGCCTTGGGCCCCTAATGAAATCAGTATCCATAGTAAAGACAAAGTCAGAAATGTTTGAACACCCAGTCTTTGTTGCATATCTACTCTTCTCAAATTTTCTTTCCTTCTAGATCTCTGTTACAACATTTAGATTTGGTCTTGGAGAGATTTCAAATTGTTTCTTAAGTGTGAATATTTCTGATATAGGAACTTTAAAATCAAGGAGGTCTAATTTCCGGTCAAGATAGTGGAGTAGATAATCACTATGCTCACTTTTTCCCATGACTGACCACATCAGAGTTACAAACAAGCTACTGAACAACCACCATTCAGAATCATTTGAAATCTAGCCAAACAAAATTTCTATAATTAAGGATATAATGAATAAGCCGCATGAGACTGGTAGAAGGGGAACAGTCTTGTCCCACACCTACATGTGGCAGATAAAAATCACGAAGAGTATCTCAGCTGGGGAGGTCTCACTGGAGGACAGAGGGGTCCCAGCCCCACACCAGACTCCCCAGCCCAGAGTTCCAGTGCTGGTAAGAGAAGTCTTCACAATTTCAACTGTGAAAAGCAGCAGAAATTGTGGCTGAATGAAACAAAGTGTTGCTGAAGTCCCAAGTGTTCTTGTTAAAGGGTCTGCGCACACTTAGTTACTGAAAAACTTACTCACTCTGAGTTCCAATGTTAAGCAAAAGCTTGAAAGACACAAGGAACATTTGGGGAGAAACTGTACTGTCTGTCTTCAGAGTGAAGCTGGGGTGGGTGGGGGCAGTACTTTCCCAGAGAGGGATGCTGGCAGAGGGTGTATTTTCTTTGCTAGGTCCTCCCCCTGTAAGCACAGTCTAGCACCAAGTCTGAGTCGTCATCAACCTGGCTGACACAGTGCTCCCTACCCTGGAGATTCCCTGAGATCCCACCTCACCCAGCTTGCAGGCCTACCAACCTATTTCCAGCACTTTTGCATTTAAACTGTCTTGTTTCTTGCCTCATGCTATGAACTTTTCTAAAAATCTATCAAAGATTCAAAGGCCCAACAAGAAGCATCTGCCTTAGAGTAACTCTGTGCTTCATGGTAAGTGGCCCCAAGCATGGCAGTAGTGGCAGCCAGCCTCAGTTCTCATCTTAGCCTCTCCCAGGTATCTTTAATCCGAGCATTAGCTGCAACCATTTGCAGATCACTTTGTAGCTCATACCAGGTGGCCCAGGGAGAGCAAAGGCAGTGGCTAATCTTAGCCTGCACCATAGTACCTTCTAAGAGGACCCAGAACCAATATACCCGGTGACCAGCTTCAGACCACACCAGAGTACCACCCAACTACCTCCACAAACAGCACACTCAAAGGGCGCACTTGGCAGGAATCAAAGTTTCACTGAAGCAAATCTGTTTTGTAGGGACACCCCTTGCACAGTTACTCTGCTTTATTCAAAATCAGTCCTCACAGCCAATCATCCTGAAGGTCAATTCCTCCCACTAAAATGCCAACAGCAATCAAAGCTCAACTACAACTACACATGCAGCCCACACAAGGAACACACCTGGAGAACTTGGCTCAGGTGACCAGAGAGACTACACCACTGTGCCCACCAGGACAGCCAATACTTAGGCCACTCTATCAAAGCAGGAGACATAGAAGCTCTGCTTAATATGTAAAAACAAACATAAAGAAATATCTAAAATAAGAAGTCAAAAATATCTCTCAGAAAAAATAATAAGACAAAAATCTAGATAAAGAACCAAACAAAATGGATAGAATCAATCTACCAAATGCAGAGTTTAAAACACTGGTTATAATGATGTTCAGTAAATTCAGTGACCACTTTAACAAAGAGACAGGAAACATAAAAAGGGAGATAGAAAACATTTGTAAGAGTCAGAACTGAAAAATACATAACTGAAATGAAGATTAGAGAGAATCAACAGTAGAGGAAATGAAGTACAGAATCAACTAAGCAATTTGGAAGACAAGATAGCAGAAAACACCTAATCAGAATAGCAAAAAGAAAAAAGAATAAAAAATTGAAGATAGTTTAAGCAGCCCCTGAGATAATTATATCAATATTTATATGGGTATGCCAGAAGGAAAAGAAAGAGAACAAGGAATTGAAAACCTATATAAAAGATAATGACAAAAACTTCCCTAAACTGGTGAAGAAAATAGACATACAAATCCAGATAGTGCAAACAGTCTTAAAATGATGGAACAAGAAAACTTATACCAAGACATATAATTAAAATGACAAATGTTAAAGACAAAGAGAGAAATTTAAAAGCATCAAGAAAAGGCAGTTATCTACAAGGGAGTGCCCAAATGACTATCAGCTGATTTTTCAACAGAAATTTGCAGGCCAGAAGTGATTGGCAAAAATATTTAAAGTGCTCAAAGTTTTCGTTATAAAGATGCTCAAAAGCATGAAAAGGCCAAGCTAGAGCAAGATGGCAATGGAGTAGGCAGACGTACCAACTTCCAACTCCCAAAACCAAAGAGGATTATAACTCAATTTTAAGAATAATCATCTGGATAAACCAACTTTGAACTAAACTAAGTAGACTCTTCAACCAAGGAACACAGAAGGAGCCACATTGAGACTGGTAGGAATAGCAAAAACATGAAGAAGGTTGCCCAGCTCCCTGGAGTGACCGGCAGCCCGGAGAAATTTGCGTGGCGGGAGGAGAGTTTGGCGGAGAGGGAGGGACCTGGGTCCCAGGAACAAAGCCTCAGCCTGCAGTCGCAGAGCCTAGAAGAGGCGTTTGGACAGTATTGAGATGTGAAACAAGTGAAGATACTGTTTGTGAGAAAGAGACAGTTTTCTCAGACCCAAGAATCTTTTTAAAGGGACAGCACAGAAAACCTATCTCACAACCACACACCCGGGGCTCCGGGGAACGGGGACAGAGTAGAGAATCAGAGCAGCGGGAAGAGAGTGTGGACTGAAGGCACAGGGACAAACACTCTGAGGGACAGCTACCCTAACCCCTGGGCTAAGTCACTTCCCTAATCAAAAATGAATATTTCCCCTGGAACTAGCAATACCAGCAAAAAGGAGACAGGACACCAGCCAAATAAGCTCTCCCGCGGCAATTAGAGCAGAGTTGCTTAGATAGAGGGAGTTCCCAGATCTACAGTATGGAGTGTTAGGATCTGAACTGTGCGGCCCCTTCCTACTCTGCTGAGGGTTGATGGAGGGATGGTGGCAGCAGGATGCTGAAACGTGGTTCTGTCGGCAGGGGCAGAGGCCCAGCCAGTATGAGCTCGGTCTAGCTCAGCAGGGGCAGAGAGGATGTGCGAAAGTGATCCAGCAGCTGTACAGTGGGCCCACCTGTAACCCCACCTGCAGGGAAAAAGCGGGAGGCCAGGAACGGGCAGAGATCGGATCTGCGACCCTGCGCAAGCCAGCTATGACCGTGGGGACAGGGCTAGGACCAGAGACAGGCAGAGGCTCACGGCTGAGCTCACGCCAGCAGACCCAACCGGTCGGGGAAACCTCGGTTTGCCATCCTGCATGCGAGAGATGGATTTGAGCGCGGGGGCAGGGTAGAGCCCGGGACAAGCGGAAGTTCGCAGCTGAGCGCACACCAGCAGCCACGCCCGGCTCAAAAAACCTTAGTTAGCGACCCTGCACAGGAGGGTTCTGGCCTCGAGGGCAGGGCTAAAGCTCCAGACGGGAAAAGGCTAACAGCTGAGAGCATGTCAGAAGCCCCGTCCAACCCGTGAAACTGTAGCAAGCATGCTCTGACCGCATGTGCTGGGCGGAAGCCGTGGAACAGGCTGGGTCTGCAGCTGAGCAAAGGTGCTCACCTCTACCCTTGGTGCTGAGGATTGTGGCTTGAGTGACAGCCCCTCCCGTGGAGGAGAGGCGGAAATCACAGCAACAGCCGCAGTGGGCCAGTGCTGCCAATGCCCATACCCAACCACACTAGGCAGCGGCAGAGGGGGTGGCGGGCCTGCAGACAAACCAAACCTAGAGAACACAAAGGCAACACCTACTGGAATCCAGAGACCAAAACTTGCTTATACACAGACAAAATGGGCAGGCAGAGGAATGCAAACCAAATGAATCAAGAGAAATCCCCAGACAAGGACCTAAATAAACCAGATATAACCAAATTACCAGAAGCAGAATTTATAATAATGATAGTTAGGATGTTCAAAGAAATTAGAGCAACAATGGATAGTCATTATGAACACCTAAATAAAGAGATAACAAGTATAAAAAACGAAATTGAAATAATTAAAAAGAATCAGACAGAAATGACAAATACAGTATCAGAACCGAAGACCACAATAGAAGAAATTAAAAGCAGGATGAATCACACTGAGGATCAAATCAGCGAGTTAGAGGACACAATAAACAAAGGCACAGAAGCAGAGAAGAAAAAGGAAAAGAGACTCAAAAAATGTAAGGAAACTCTAAGGGAGCTCTGTGACAACATGAAGAGAAACAACATTTGCATTATAGGGGTTCCTGAAGAAGAAGAGAGAAAACAAGAAATAGAAACTTTGTTCAATTAAATCATAGCAGAAAACTTCCCTAAATTAAGGCTGGGAAACATTACACACATTCAAGAAGCACACAGAACTCCATTAAAGAAAAACCCAAAAAAATTTTCACCAAGACCTATCATAGTTAAAATACCAAAGCTAGGGGATAAAGCAAAAATTTAAAAGCTGCTAGAGAAAAAAAGGATATCACCTATAAAGGAGCCCCTATAAGGATGACATCTGACTTCTCAACAGAAACACTTGAGGCCAGAAGAGAATGGAAAGATATATTCAAAGTAATGAAGAACAAGAACCTACAACCAAGTGTACTTTATACAGCAAGGCTAACGTTCAAAATTGAAGGAGAAATAAAAAGCTTCCCAGACAAAGAAAGCCTCAAGGAATTCATTAAAACCAAACCAATTCTGCAAGAGATACTAAGGGGCCTGTTGTGAGCAGTTCAAAGGGAGAAAAGAATATAGCAAAAGAAGAATACAGCTTTAAAGAATAAAATGGCAATAAACAACTACATATTAATAATAACCTTAAATGTAAATGGATTAAATGATCCGATCAAAAGACATAGGGTAGCTGCGTGGATAAAAAAACAGGACCCATAGATATGCTGTCTACAAGAGACACACTTTAAAACAAAAGATGCACATAGACTGAAGGTAAAAAGATGGAAAAATATATTTCATGCAAATGGAAATGAAAGAAGAGGCAGATAAGCAATACTTATATCTGACAAAATGGACTTTAAAACAAAGGCTTTAGTAAGAGATAAAGAAGGACACTACATAAAGATAATGAAAACAATTCAACAGAAAGATATAACTATTATAAATATCTACGCACCAAATATAGGAGCCCCGACATATATAAAGCAGACTTTGATGTATATAAAGGGCGAGATTAACAGCAATACTATCATAGTAGGGGATTTCAATACCCCACTAACAACACTGGGTAGATCCTCAAGAAAGAAAATGAATAAAGAAACAGCAGACTTAAAGGATACACTAGATCAACTTGATTTAATAGATATCTTCAGAACTTTTCATCCTAAAGCAGTAGAATATACATGCTTCTCAAGCGCTCATGGTATGTTTTCTAGGATAGACCACATGTTAGGACACAAAAATGGTCTCAATAAATATAAGAAGATGGAAATCATATCAAGCATTTTCTCTGATCATAATGCCATGAAACTAGAAATTAACCACAAAAGAAAAACTGAAAAATACTTAAACACTTGGAAACTAAATAGCATGTTATTATATAATTAATAGATTAACAATGAGATCAAAGAAGAAATTAAAAAATTTTTAGAAACGAAAGATAATGAGCATACAACAAAATTTATGGGACACAGCAAAAGCAGTACTGAAAGGGAAGTTCATTGCACTACAGGCAAAAGAAGCTAGAAAAAGTTCAAATAAGCAACCTGACCCTGCATCTAAAAGAACTAAAAAAACAACAGCAAATAAACCCAGGACCAGTAGAAGGAAGGAAATAATAAAGATCAGTGTGGAAATAAATGACATAGAGGCTAAGAAAACAATACAGAGGATCAATGAAAGCAGGAGGTGGTTCTTTGAAAAGGTAAACAAGATTGATGAACTTTTAACTAGATTCACCAAAAAAAAAAGAGAGGACCCAAATAAATAAAATAAGAAATGACAGTGGAGAAATAACACCTGACACAACAGAAATACAAAGCTTGTAAGAAAATACTATGAAGAACTATATGCCAAAAAATGAGAAAACCTATTTGTAATGGACAAATTCTTTGAATCATATAATCTTCCAAAAATCAATCTGGAAGAATCAGAACACCTAAACAGACCCATTACAACAAATGAGATCAAAACAGTTATCAAAAAACACCCAAAAATGAAAAGTCCTGGGTCTGATGGCTTCACAAGTGAATTCTATCAAAAATTCAAAGAAGAACTAACTCCTATCCTCCTCAAGCTATTTCAAAAGTTAAAGAGGAAGGAAAACTTCCAAACTCCTTTTATGAGGTGAGCATAATTCTGATCCCAAAACTGGGCAAAGACAATACAAAGAAAGAAAATTATAGGCCTATATCCCTGATGAATTTAGATGCTAAAATTCTCAACAAAATATAAGCCAAACAGATACAGCAATATATGAAAAAAATCATACACCATGATCAAATGGGATTTATTCTGGAGAGGCAAGGCTGGTTCAATATTCGCAAATCAATCAATGGGATTCATCACATAAACAAAAGGAAGGACAAAAATCACATGGTAGTTTCCATAAATGCAGAAATGACATTTGATAAAATCCAGCACCTATTCATGCTCTAAACTCTCAGTAAAGTGGAAATACAGGGAACATTCCTTAACATGATAAAGGCCATCTATGACAAACCCACAGCAAACATCATACCGAATGGGCAAAAATTGAAAGCAATCCCCTTAAGACCAGGAACCAGGCAGGGTTGCCCCCTTTCACCACTTTTATTCAACATAGTTTTGGAAGTCCTAGCTACAGCAATCAGACAAAAAGAAGAAATAAAAGGCAGCCATATTGAAAAAGAAGAAACAAAACTGTCATTATTTGCAAATGATATGATATTGTATATAGAAAACCCTAAAGTCTCAGTCAAAAAACTACTGGACCTTATAAATAAATTCAGCAAGGTGGCAGGATATAAAATTAACACTCAGAAATCAGAGGCATTTCTATATACCTACAATGTACTGTCAGCAGAAAAAATTAAGGAAACAATTCCCTTCACTATTGCAGCCAAAAAAATAAAGTACCTCGGAGTAAATTTAACCAAGGAGATTAAGGACTTGTACTCGGAAAACTGTAAAACATTGATAAAAGAAATCAAGGAAGATACAAACAAGTGGAAGCATATACCATGCTCATGGCTAGAAAGAATAAACATCATTAAAATGTCTATATTATCCAAAGCAATTTATAAATTCAATGCAATACCAATTAAAATACCAATGATATACTTCAAAGATATAGAACACATATTCCAAAAATTTATATGGAACCAAAAAAGAACACGAATAGCCTCAGCAATCTTAAAAAGAAAAAATAAAGCAGGAGGTATCACTCTTCCGGATATCAAGGTTTACTACAAGGCCATTATACTCAAGACAGCTTGGTACTGGCATAGGAACAAACACATTGATCAATGGAACAGAACAGAGGACCCAGAAATAAACCCACACCTTTATGGACAACTGATATTTGACAAAGGAGGAAAGAACATACAATGGAGTAAAGACAGCCTCTTTAATAAATGGTGTTGGGAAAATTGGACGTCTATATAAAAAAAAATGAAACTAGACCATCAACTTACACCATTCACAAAAACAAACTCTAAATGGATAAAAGACTTAAACTTAATCTGAGAAACCATAAGCATCTTAGAAGAAAACATAGGCAGCAAGCTCTCTGACATCTGTAGCAGCAATATATTTGCCGATTTATCTCCACGGACAAATGAAATAAAAGGCAAGATAAACAAATGGGACTATATCAAACTAAAAAGTTTCTGCACAGCTAAAAACAATAACAGAATAAAAAGACAAACCACACAATGGGAGAACATATTCGACAGCACATCTGATAAGGGGTTAATAACCTAAATTTATAAAGAACTTATTAAACTCAACACCAGGAAGTCAAACAATCCAAGCAAAAAATAGACATAAGAAATGAATAGAAATTTCTTCAAAGAGGACATACTGCTGGCCAATAGGCATATGAAAAAATACTCAACATCACTTATCATTAGAGAAATGCAAATTAAAACCACCATGAGATATCACCTCACACCAGTCAGAATGGCGCTCATCAGCAAAATAACACAGAATAAGTGCTGGCAAGGATGTGGAGAAAAGGGAACCCTTCTGCACTGCTGGTGGGAATGCAGACTGTTGCAGCCACTGTGGAAAACAGTATGGAGATTCCTCAAAAAATTAAAAATCGAACTGCCTTTTGACCCAGCTATCTCACTTATAGGAATTTTCCCATAAGATCACCAAAGATCTGTTCGAAAAGAAGTAATGTGCCCCCATGTTCGTGGCAGCATTGTTCACAATAGCGAAGATCTGGAAATAGCCCAAGTGTCCTTCAGAGGACGAGTGGATTAAAAAGCTTTGGTATATATATACTATGGGATACTATTTAGCCATAAGAAATGATGACATTGGATTATTTACAACCAAGTGGATGGACCTTGATAACATTATACGGAGTGAAATAAGTAAATCAGAAAAACCCCCTGAGAACAGCATGATTTCATACATAGGTGGGACATAAAGGCGAGGCTAGGAGACACGGACTAGAGTGTGGTGGTTACGGGGGAGGGAGGGGATGGTGGGATAGAGAGGAGGGGAGTGGCACAGGGAAAACCAGATAGAAGGTGACAGAGGACAATTTAACCTTGGGTGATGGTATGCAACATAATTGAATGATAAAATAACCTCGAGATGTTTTCATTGTACATATGTACCCTGACTTATTGGTGTCACCCCATTAAAATTAATTTTAAAAAGCATGAAAAAGGCATGAAAACCATAAAAAAAGTACCAGTCAGAAGTGAAGAACACAATATCTAAAATGAAAAATTCACTAGGAAAAATAAACAGTTGGTTAGATGAAGCAACAGATCAAATCAGTGATTTGAAAAACAGGTAGGAAAGAAAAAAACCCAATCAAAGCATCAAAAAGAAATGAAGATTTTAAACAGTGAAGATAGTTTAAGAGACCTTTAGGAAAATGTTAAGCATGACAACATTTACATCATGGGCATACCAGAGAAGAAGAGAGAGAGCAAGGGATAAAAACCTATTTGAAGAAATAATGACAGGAAGTTTCCTAATCTGGTGAAGATAAAAGCACACACGTCTGGAAAGCTCAAAAAGTCCTGAACAAGATAAACTCAAAGATGCTCACAACAAGACATAATAAAATGTCATAGGTTAAAGATAGAGAGTCTTAAAAGTTGTAAGAGAAAGACAGTTACCTACATGGGACTGTCAGATAATTTATTAACAGAAATATTTCATACCAAAAAAAATTAACATGAAATATTCAAAGTGATGGAAAGTAAGAACCTACAACCAAGACTATTTTACTCAGTGAGGTTATTATTTTAAACTAAAGGAGAAATAAATAGCTTCCCAGACAAGGAAAAGCTAAAGGAGTTTGCTACCATTTAACGAGTATTAAAAGAAAGTTAAAAATGGCCCTGGCCAGTTGGCTCAGTGGTAGAGTGGTGGCCCAGCATGTCAATGTTCTGAGTTCAATTTCTGTCCAGGGCACACAGGAGAAGCACCCATATGCTTCTCCATCTTTCCCCATCTCTTTTCTCTCTATTTCTCTCTTCCCCTCCTGTAGCCATTGGAGCAAAGTTGGCCCAGCTGCTGAGGATGGCTTCATGGCCTCAGCCTCACGCATTAGAATGGTTCTAGTTGCAACAGAGCAATGCCCCAGATGGGCAGAGCATCACCCCCTAGTGGGAATTCTGGGTGAATCCTGGTCAGGCACATGTGGGAGTCTGTCTCTCTGCCTCCCTGCTTCTCACTTCAGAAAAATATAAATAAATAAATAAACAAACAAACTAATAAAAAATAAAAGAAATGTTAAAGGGTCTGATAGAAGAAGAAGACAAGAAGAAGAAGAAGAAGAAAAAAAAAAAGAAGGGGGGCGAAAAAGAAAAAGAAGAAATAAAAAAACCCGCAGTGGAACATAGTTAAATAAATACGTATCTATCAAACATCACTTTAAATGTAAATAGCTTAAATGCTCCAATCAAAGACATAGTATAGCTGAATAACTAGGAAAAAGGAATAAAATACCTAGGAATAAATTGAACCAAGGATGTAAGTGACTGGTACTTGGAAAATGATAAGACCACTGGAGAAAGAAACTGAAGAAAATACAAATAAATGGAGCATATACTATGTTTATAGATAAGAAGGATTAACACTATTAAAATTTTTTCTACTACCCAAAGCATTCTGTATATTTAATGCCATTCCTATGAAAATACCAATGACATATTTCCTAAAACTACAACAAGTATTTCAAGAATTTATATGAAACCACAAAAGACCCCAAACAGTCACAGCAACCTGGAGAAAGAACAAAGTTGGAGAAATCACACTACCTGATATAAAACTATACTACAAGACCATAATAACCAAAACACATAATACTGGCATAAAAACAGATACATAGATCAGTAGAACAGAAAAGAGAGCCCAGAAATAAACCCATGTATATATGGTAATGTAATAGTTGACAAAGGAGGCAAAAACATACAATGGGATAAAGATTGTCTATTCAATAAATGGTGTTGAGAAAATTAGAGAAAACGTGCAAAAAATGAAACTAGTCCACCTTCTTACACTATACACAAGAATAAACTCAAAATTGATTAAAGACTTAAATGTTAGGTTCAAAACCATAGAAATTCTAGAAGAAAACATAGGGAGCGAAGACATTATTTTTTAAATTTTATTTTATTAATTTTAATGGGGTGACATTAATAAATCAGGGTACATATGTTCAAAGAAAACATCTCCAGGTTATCTTGTCATTCAGTTATGTTGCATACCCATCACCCAAAGTCAAATTGTCTTCTGTCACCTTCTATCTGGTTTTCTTTGTGCCCCTCTCCTCCCCCCCCCCACTCACCCCTGGTAACCACCACACTCATGTCTCTTAGTCTCTTTTATATGTCCTACCTATGTATGGAATCATGCAGTTCTTAGTTTTTTCTGATTTACTTATTTCACTATGTATAATGTTATCAAGATCCATCCATTTTGTTGTAAATGATCTGATGTCATCATTTCTTATGGCTGAGTAGTATTCCATGGTATATATGTACCACATCTTCTTTATTCAGTCATCTATTGAAGGGCTTTTGGGTTGTTTCCATGTCTTGGCCACTGTCAACAATGCTGCTATGAACATGGGGCTGCATGTGTCTTTATGTACCAATGTTTTTGAGTTTTGGGGGTATATACCCAGTAGAGGGATTGCTGGGTCATATGGTAGTTCTATTTTTAGTTTTTTGAGGAACTACCATACTTTCTTTCATAATGGTTGTACTACTTTACATTCCCACCAACAGTGAATGAGGGTTCCTTTTTCTCCACAGCCTCTCCAGCACTTGTTATTACCTGTCTTGTTGATAATAGCTAATCTAACAGGTGTGAGGTGGTATCTCATTGTAGTTTTGATTTGCATTTCTCTAATAGCTAGTGAAGATGAGCAACTTTTCATATATCTGTTGGCCATTTGTATTCTTCCTGGGAGAAGTGTCTGTTCATGTTCTCTTCCCATCTTTTTATTAGATTATTTGTTTGTTTGTTGTTGAGTTTTATGAGTTCTTTGTATATTTTGGATATTAGTCCCTTATCTTAGTTGTTGTTTGAAAATATCATCTCCCATTTGGTTGGTTGTCTGTTTATTTTGTTGTTAGTTTCTCTTTCTGTGCAAAAACTTCTTAGTCTGATGTTTTCATTTATCTTTGCCTTCACTTCCCTTGCCTTTGGAGTCAAATTCATAAAGTGAGGAGCAAAGACATTTCTTATCGCAATATTTTTCCTGGTATATCTCTACAGGCAAGGGAGACAAGAGAAAAAACAAACAAACAAACAAACAAACGTGACTGCATTAAACTAAAATTTTTTGCACAGCAAAGGAAACCATCAACAAAATGAAAAACAATCTGCTGATTGGGAGAACATATTTGTCAACGATACCTCTGTTAAGGGGTTAATATTTAAAATATATAAAGAATTCATGAAACTTAACACCAACTCTCCAAAAACAATCCAATTAAAAAATGGGCAGAGAGCCTGACCTGTGGTGGCGCAGTGGATAAAGCGTCAACCTGGGAACACTGAGGTCGCCAGTTCAAAACCCTGCACTGGTCTGGTCAAGGCACATATGGGAGTTGATGCTTCCAGCTCCTCTCCCCCTTTCTCTCTCTCTCTCTCTTTCTCTCTCTCTCTCTCACTCTGTGTCTCCTCTCTAAAATAGATAAATAAGAAGAAATAATAAACCCATTCACAAAAAAAAAAAGAAAAAAAATGGGCAGAGAAACTGAATAGACAGTGTTTGCTTCATAAAGACACACAGATGGCCAACAGACCTATAAAAAGATGCTCAAAATCACTAATCATCAGAGAATTGTAATTAAAACCACAATGAGATATCTCATCTGACAACCATCAGGATAGCTATCATCAATAAATCAATAAATAATAAGTTTTGGAGAGAATGTAAAGAAAAGGGAACTCTCATGCACTGCTGGTGGGAATGCAGCTTGGTGCAGCCACTGTAGAAAGCAATATGGAGTTTCCTCTGGAAATTAAAAATGGAACTGCTTTATGACCCAGCAATTCCACTTCTGGGAATATATCCTAAGAAGCCTGAAACACTAATTCAAATGAATATATACACTCCTATGTTCGTTGCAGTGTTATTTACATTGGGCAAGATTTGGAAGCAGCCTCAATGTCCATCAGTACATAAATGGATAAAAAAGTGGTGGTACATTTACACAGTGTAATACTACTCAGCCATAAAAATGAAGAAAATTTTACCCTTTGTGAGAGTGTGGATGGACCTGGAGAGAATTACGCTAAGTGAAATAAACCAGTCAGAGAAAGATAAGTGCCATATGATTTTACTTATATAAAGAATCCAATGAACAAAATTAACTAGCAAAATAAAGATTATAGGTGGTCTCTAGAGATCACCTGTACATAGAGATCAGGGTGACAACTGTCAGGGGTAGGTTTGGGAGGACTGGATGGGGAATGTGGAAGGATTGCATAAAATTTATTTTAAATGGAGAAAAAATGTACGGACACACACAGCAGTGAGCTGATTGCCAGTGGAGTAGGGAGAGAAGGATGGCAGGAGGTGGAGGAAGGTAGAGGAGGAATAAACGGTGATGGACGGAGACTCGACTTGGGATGGTGAACACACAATATGGTGTACAGATAATATGTGTGGAATTGTTCAAGTGAAATCTGTATAATTTTGTTAACTAATATTGCCCTAATAAATTCAATAAAAAGGAAGTAAATAAATAAAATAATAAAATAAAATAAAATGGCACTTTTGCTTTAAATATATATAAATGGAATAAATACTCCAATCAAAAGACATAGGGTGGCTGAATGGATAAGGAAACAAGACCCATACATATCCTGCATACAAAAGATCCACTTTAGATAAAAAGACACACACAGGCTGAAAATAAAAGGATAGAAAAATATATAACTTTATGCAAATGGAAATGAAAGGAAAAAGCTGAGGTAGCAATACGAGACAAAACAGACTTTAAAACAAACTCTATATCAAGAGACAAAGAAGAATCCTTCAATTCCACTTCTGGGTATTTATCCAAAGAAACAAAAAACTCTAATTCAAAAAGACATATGTAATTCTATGTTCATTGCAGCATTATTTACAATAACTAAGATATGGAAGCAACTTAAGTGTTCATTGATAGAAGAATGATTAAAGAAGAGATGTTATCATGAAAAATAAAATCTTGCCATTTACAACATGGACAAACTAGAGGTATTATGCTGAGTAAAATAAGTCAGACAGAAATGATAGATACCATATTATTTTACATACATGTGAAATCTAAAAATCAAAATAAATGAACAAATGAAACAGATAAAAACATATAGATATGGAGAACATTTTGATGGTTGCCACATGGAATGGTGTTAGGATGATGGATAAAAATAGGGAAGAGATTAAGATGTGTATGTTTCGGAGTGACGTCAAAGAAATGGCACCGTGAGAAGTGCTCCCGATACCTATCCCTGAAACTTCAACAAATTCAACAACTAGAGACAGAAAAACAATCTCAGGAGCATCTAAAATACATATACAGTGTGTCCATAAAGTCATGGTGCACTTTTGACTGGTTACAGGAAAGCAACAAAAGATGATAGAAATGTGAAATCTGCACCAAATATAAGGAAAACTCTACCAGTTTCATACCTATTTAGAGCAGTTTGATGTGGGTTCCATTTGTTGCCCTACACACATCCAAACAATAGTGAAGTTCTTGCCACACACGGGTAAGGATGTCTGGTGTAACAGAGTGAATAACGTTTGTGATTCTCTGTTTTAAGTGATTGATGTCATTGAAATGTTCAATGTACACATGTTGCTTCACATAACCCCAAAAGTAAAAGTCTAAGGGCGCCAGATCCGGGGATCATGGTGGCCATGGCTTGACAGAACCCTTGCCTTCCACCGCCAGGGGAATGTTCTTTCCAGAAACTCACAAGCAATGGTGGCGTAGTGTGGGGGAGCGTCGTCCTGTTGAAAGATGACACCTTCTGGAAATTGTGGCACTGCATACAATTCCAACATGTCAAGATAAGTGTTTGCTGTCACAGACTGCTCTGCGAAAAAAAATGGACCTATCACCTTATCATGCAGCAGGCCACACCACACATTCACTTTAGGGGTGTTACGTTCGTACTCAACGTAGGCATGAGGATGTTCAGCAGCCCATATTCGGATGTTATGGCGATGAACATGTCCACAGATATGGAAGGTTGCCTCATCGCTAAACACAATTTTCTGCAAAAGTCTTGCATCATTGTCAATTTCATGAAGCATATCTGTAGCAAATGTGCATTGTGTGGGTCTATTCGCCGGTTTGATAGTGTGCAACAGCCGCAATTTGTACCCCGTAAAACAGACGTTTCTTTAACACCTTATGAACTGTAGTCTTGCTTAGGTGTAATTGTTGAGCACACACATGCACAGATTTTTTAGGGCTCCTTAGGTAGCTATTCCATCTAGCCTTTACAGACTCATCACTGACTGATGGCCTACCAGAATGGGATTTCTCTACCAAACTGCCGGTTTCCTTCAACTGCTTATCCCACCAAGTACAGTAATGATATTTCTATGTGGTGGTGCTTCGTTATAAATGGCTGATATTCACGTTGCACTTTGGTCATGGGTTTGAATTTAGCAAGCCACAGAACACACTGAACTTTCCTCTGTATCGTCCACATTTAGACTGGCATGGCCGTGGGCTGCTCCGCTGTATACACGGTGTTACGTCATCATCTGTGCATGCACACATGCTGCCACATCATCCTACAGAAACTAGGAGGGTTTTCCTTTTATTTGGTGCAGATTTCACATTTCTATCATCTTTTGTTGCTTTTCTGTGACCTGTCAAAAGTGCACCATGACTTTACGGACACTCTGTATGTCAAACAAAGATACAATTGGGCAAAAGGGGGCTGAATATATAACCTACTCTGAAAGAAATAAAATGGAGAACGGAGTATTCCGCTTTCCTCACTGGCCTGAGGAAGGGCTGCTTTCACTTGGAACTGAGAGAAAGCGAGGGATGGGAGTACGGAAAAAGCTGGACTAGGGCAGAGACATTCAAGCTGAGGAGAGAGTGGGCCTGGAGCTCAGCCCATGTGGAACTAACGCTAGCGGCAGACCCCGGCAGAGGTGGGTGCGCAGTTGCCTTGTTTATTCCCGGTATCCCAGTCAGCGAGCACAGGCGCTTCAGGTGTGGGTGCCTATGTTCCCAGATGGAGGGTCTGGGTCGAAGACTGTTGGTAGAGACCCTCTGTGTGAGCTGTGACCAGTTTCTGAATAATCCTGGCTTCCCAAACAACAGTGTGCGGGAAGTGCACAAAGCCGGCTTCCCTACAGCTGGACATGTCTGGGTGCAGCACCTCCACCAGCCATACAGGGTAACAAAGCACACTCCTGAGGAAGAGAACTGTGGAAGTGGTGGGGGGAAGAGTGCACAGGCAGCTTGCAAACAGCCATTGAAGAACAGACCTGCAAAGTGCTGGGGCATACTAGATATGCCCGGAGGCTCATAGAAAGACACCTGAAAGGCATTTGGCCCCCAACCCTGCCTGATTATGTTGGCAGGTCTGGCTGGCAAAGCTTTAACCAGAACCCTGTATTGAGTGGGGATAGAGAGAGAATTTAGCAGTTCTTAGAGCCTCTTGCTCTCCAGGCAGTGGCTGAGACAGCTTCACAGCTGGGTCCCAGGCTGCTGGTTGAGGAAAGAGACATTTAGGGAGAGGCTCTGTGAAAATGAACTTTCCCACTATCAGAGTCTGCAAACGCTAACAAGCCCCGCCTACCAATGAGACTGAGGCCTAGTTTATATCATCACCATAGCAACCCAAGAACAAATATCTGCCTAAGAGTGCCACAGGGGCAGAACCTGGGATATAGCACCACCAGCCAAAAAGAGAGTGAAGAAAGAGAAAAGGAAGAAGATAACTTCTCAAAACCAGGAAAAATCCACAATCTTTATAACTCTTTCCTTTTTTATTTTTTGTATTTTTTATCTTTTATTTTCTTTCTTTTTTTCCTTCCACCTTGGTCATTTTATCCTCTTTCCATTTTATTCATTTCTTTTTATTTTGAACGTTATTACCCATAGGTGTTATATTTTTTATTCTGTTTTTTTCTATGAGTGTTACATTCTAAAAAATTTAACCCAATTTTTTTTCTCTCTTTTTGTTTCTTCTTTTCTCTTTCACTTTTTCTCTCATTGGAATCTCACCCACAAACAAATTATTTTATTCTGGGTTCAAACTTTTTGTGTGTGGCATTTTGTGTGCTTTTTACTTTCCTTTGTATCTCTTTAGCATTTCCCCCAACTTTGTCTCTCCATTCTATAGTTTTTGTGCCACTTAATACAACAGAATTTTCATTTTTCACTGTATTTTTCTTTTTTCTCTTTCTTTTCTTTTTTTCCTCTTATACTATTTCTCTCATTTATCATCATTTACAAACAAATTTTTTTATTCTTGATCCAAATTTCTTACTTGTGGCATTCTATGAGTTTTTGCCTTGTTTTTGTTGTTGTTGTTGTTGTTGTTTTTGCCTCATTGTCACTCCACACCAACCCAGGCCCTCCGTTCTACATATTTCTGTTCCACTTAGCACAATAGAATTTTCAGTTTTTCACTGCATTTTCTCACAAATATTTTATCAACTCTTATTAGTGTTATTAACAATACCACTCTCAAATGCCATTAAAGAAAAAGAAATAGAATATCATGGATACAAAAGACAGAGATGTAGCTCAGATAGATGAAAAGAACCTATAAAAAATTTTTAATAGCTTAGAAACCTTGGACTTAAATGACATAGAATTTAAATTTGAAGTCCTAAAAATACTCAGGGATATACAAGAAAGCACAGAAAGGCAATTTATGGAGTTCAATAAACAATTCAGTGAACAGAAAGAATACTTTACCAAGGAAATTGAAATTATGAAAATGAATCAAAAAGAGATGAAAAACTCAATTCATGAACTAAAAAATAAAGTAACAAGCTTAGCCAATAGAACAGACAAGATAGGGGAGTGAATTAGTGACATAGAAGACAGGCAACTAGAGGTACTACAGAGAGAAGAGGAGAGAGACTCATGAATATAAAAAAATGAGATAGCCATACAGAAATTGTCTGACTTCATCAGAAAGAGCAACATAAGAATAATGGGTATATCAGAAGGAGAAGAGAGAGAGAATGGAATGAAGAACATATTCAAACAAATAATAGACGAGAACTTCTCAAGCCTGTGGAAAGAACTAAAGCACCAAATTCAAGAAGCAAATAGAACATCAGTTATCTTAACCCTAACAAACCTACTCCAAGGCACATCATAAAAAAATTGGCACAAACCAATGACAAAGAAAAAATTCTCAAGGTAGCCAGGGAAAAGAAGAGTACAGCATATGAAGGAAGGTCTATTAGATTATCAACAGATTTCTCAGCAAAAAGTCTACAAGATAGAAGAGAATGGACCCTAGTATTTAAAGTTCTGAAAGAGAGGAACTCCAGCCAAGAATACTATACCCATCAAAGTTATCCTTCAAATGCAAAGGAGGAATAAAATACAGAAAAGATGAAGGAATTTATCGCTAGAAAACCCCCACTTCAGAAAATACTAAAGGGGGTTTTCCGACCAGACACAAAGAACAAAACAGAACAAAACAAGTAAAATCTCCATCAACATCACAATTATAATAGGATTAATAAGTGACTAAGGAGCACCAACAGTAGCTATGGAGGCCCAAGTGCAGAAGCACTCATGAGATAATGTACTACAATGAACATGATATGTAAGCTAAGGAGCACCAACAGTAGCTATGGAGGCCCAAGTGCAGAAGCACTCATGAGATAATGTACTACAATGAACATGATATGTAAGCTTTTCACTACTTAATGGTAACCACCCTTGAAAAAACCAACAGAGAAGTACATGGCTTGAAAAAAAAAAGTAACAGAGAAAAGAAGTATGGATTACAACCAAACAGAAACAAACGATAGAAAAATGAAGAAGAACCAAACAAGATACAAAACTATCAGAAAGCAATATATAAAATGGAATAGGAAACCCTCAAATGTCAATAATTACACTAAATGTAAATGGATTGAACCCATCAATAAAATGACACAGAATAGAAGGATAGATTATAAAAGAAAATCTAACTGTTTGCTGCCTACAAGAAACACATCTAAGCTACAAGAATAAAAACAAATTCAAAGTGAAAGGTTGAAAAACAATACTCCAAGCAAATAACATCCCCCCAAAAGCAGGTATAGCAATACTTATATCTAACAATGCTGACTACAAGACAGCAAAGATAATCAGGGACAAAAATGTTCATTTTATAATGATAAAGGGGACATTAAATCAAGAAGACATAACACTTCTTAATATATATGCACCAAACTAAGGAGCACCAAAATATATAAGACAGCTACTGACGAACCTAAAAACAAACACCGACAAAAATATAATCGTACTTGGAGACCTCAATACACCGTTGACGGCTCTAGATAGTTCATCCAAACAAAAAAAATCAATAAAGAAATATTTGCCTTAAATGAAACACTATAACAATTGGATATGATAGACATCTACAGGACATTTCATCCCAAAGTGTATATTCTTTTCTAGCATAAATGGAACATGAATTGATCATATGTTGGGGAAAAAAATAACATCAACAAATTCAGAAAGATTGAAATTACACCAAGCATATTTTCTGATCACAGTCTTGAAACTAGAATTTAACTGCAAAAAAGAGGAAAAAAACCCCATAAAAGTGTGGAAACTAAACAACATACTTTAGAAAGTAAGTGGGTCAAAGAAGAAATAAGCACAGAGATCAAAAGATACATGCAAACAAATGAAAATAATAATACTACATATCAGAACCTCTGGGATGCAGCAAAAGCAGTAATAAGAGGGAAGTTTATATCACTAAAGGCCTATATGAGCAAACAAGATAGAGCCCCAGTAAACAACTTAACTTCACATCTTCAGGAACTAGAAAAAGAAGAACAAAGACAACCCAGAACCAGCAGAAGAAAGGAAATAATAAAATACAGAGCAGAAAGAAACAAAATAGAGAACAGAAAAGCTATAGAAAAAATTAATAAAACAAGGAGCTGGTTCTTTGAAAAGATCAATAAAATTGATAAACCCTTAGCAAGACTGACTAAGGAAAAAAGAGAAAGGACTCATATAAACAAAATCCAAAATGAAAGAGGAGAAATCATCACAGATATCATAGATATACAAAGAATCATTGTAGAATACTATGAAAAACTATATGCCACCAAATTTAACAATATAGAAGAAATGGATAAATTCCTAGGACAATACAATCTTCCTAGACTGAGTTATGAAGAAGCAGAAAACCTAAACAGACCCATAAACAGGGAGGAAATAAAACAACTATTAAAAACCTCCCCCAAAATAAAAGTCCAAGGCCAAATGGCTATACTAGTGAAGTCTATCAAACATTCCAAGAAGATTTGGTTCCTATTCTACTCAAAGTCTTCCAAAAGATTGAAGAAGAAGCAATACTGCCAAACACATTTTATGAGGCCAACATAACCCTCATATCAAAACCTGGCAAGGATAACACAGAAAGAGAAAACTACAGAGCAATATCTCTAATGAATATGGATGCTAAAATACTAAACAAAATACTAGCAAATTGAATACATCAACACATTAAAAAAATAATTTTTAGTACGCAAATGGGATTCATCCCAGAATCACAAGGATGGTTCAACATATGTAAAACGGTTCATGTAATATACCATATCAACAAAACAAAGAACAAAAACCATATGATTTTATCAATAGATGCAGGAAAGGCATTCAAGAAAATACATCATTTTATGTTTAAAACACTTAAGAAAATGGGTATAGAAGGAAAATATCTCAACATAATAAAGGCCATCTATGATAAACTATCAGCTTACATCATATTAAATGGCATAAAACTGAAGACTTTTTCCATAAAATCAGGAACAAGACAAGGTTGTCCACTCTCTTCACTCTTATTCAATGTAGTGCTGGAAGTTCTAGCTAGAGCAATCAGACAAGGGAAAGAAATAAAAGGCACTCATATTGGGAAAGAAGAACTAAAGGTTTCACTTTTTGCAGATGATATGACCCTGTACATCAAAAACTCCAAAGATTCCACAAAATGACTAATAGAAACAATAAACCAATACAGCAAACTCGCAGGATACAAAATTAATATACAAAAGTTCATTGTGTTCCTATATGCCAACAATGAAACATCAGAAAATGAGCTCATAAAAACAATCCCCTTCATGATACAACAACAACAAAAAAAAAAACCCTAAGAATAAACATAGCAAAGAATGTAAAGGACCTATATAATGAAAACTACAAAGCATTGTTAAGGGAAATCAAACAATATAAAATGAAATGGAAAAATATTTCTTGTTCTTGGATAGGATGAAAAAATATAGTCAAAATGACTATATTACCCAAAGTAATATACAAATATAATGCAATTCCCATCAAAATTCCAATGTCATTTTTTAAAGAAATGGAACAAAAAATCATCAGGTTTATATGAAACTATAAGAAACCCCGAATAGCCAGAGCAATCCTAAAAAAAGAACGAAGCTGGGGGCACTACAATACCTGATTTCAAATTATATTATAGAGCCACAATAATCAAAAAAGCATGGTATTGGCAAAAAAATAGACACTCAGATCAATGGAACAGAATAGAAAGCCCAGAAATAAAACCACATACATATGGTCAAATAATTTGTGATAAAGGGGCCAACAACACACAATGGAGAAAAGGAAGCCTCTTCAAAAAATGGTGCTGGGAAAACTGAAAAGCCACATGCAAAAGAAAGAAACTCAACTACAGTTTGTCCCCTTGTACTAAAATTTTTTCAAAATGGATCAAAGACTTAAGTATAAGACCTGAAACAATAAATTACATAGAAGAAAACATAGTTACTAAACTTATGGACCTTGGTTACAAAGAGCACTTTATGAATTTGACTCCAAAGGCAAGGGAAGTGAAGGCAAAGATAAATGAATGGGACTACATCAGACTAAGAAGCTTTTGCACAGCAAGAGAAGCTGACAACAAAACATACAGACAGCCAACTAAATGGGAGATATTTTCAAACAATAGCACAGATAAGGACCTAATATCCAAAATATACAAAGAACTCATAAAACTCAACAAAAAACAAGAAAACAATTTAGGAAAAAAATGGGAAGAGGACATGAACAGACACTTCTCCCAGGAAGAAATACAAATGGTCAACAGATATATGAAAAAATGCTCATTTTCATTAGCTATTAGAGAAATGCAAGTCAAAACTACAATGAGATACCACCTCACACCTTTTAGATTAGCTACTATCAACAAGACAGGTAATAACAAGTGCTGGAGAGGCTGTGGAGAAAAAGGAACCCTCATCCACTGTTGGTGGGAATGTAAAGTAGTACAACCATTATGGAAAAAAGTATGGTGGTTCCTCAAAAAATTAAAAATAGAACTACCATATTACCCAGCAATCCCTCTACTGGGAATAAACCCCCATAACTCAAAAACACTGGTATGTAAAGACACATGCAGCCCGATGTTCATTGCAGCATTGTTCACAGTGGCCAAGACATGGAAACAACCAAAAAGCCCTTCCTTCAATAGATGATTAGATAAAGAAGATGTGGTACATATATACTTTGTAATACTACTCAGCCATAAGAAATGATCATTTACAACAACATGGATGGACCTTGATAACATTCTATTGAGTGAAATAAGTAAATCAGAAAAACTAAGAACTATATGATTCCATACATAAGTGGGACATAAAAATGAGACTCAGGGACATCAACAAGAGTGTGGTGGTGACCGGGGGTGGGGAGGGGAAGGAGGGGGTGAGGGGAGGGGAGAGGCACAAAGAAAATCAAATCAAAGGTGCCAGAAGACTATATGACTTTGGGTGATGGGTATGCAACATAATCAAGTGTCAAAATAACCTGGAGATGTTTTCTCTGAACCTATGTACCCTGATTGATCAATGTCACCCCATTGAAATTAATAAAATTAAAAAAAGATGTGCAAGTTTCCAGTGAAACTAGAATGCATGAAAACAGTCATGAGGATGTAAAATACAGTATAAGTAATATAGTCAATAATATTTTAATAATTACGTATGGATTCAAAAAGGTATTAGATTTATAAGGGTAATTCCTTCATAAGTTATATAAAACATGTCTAATCACTATGTTGTCCACCTGAGATGATAACATTTTATGTCAACTATAATTTTTTTTTTAAATTTTTTATTTTATTCATTTTAGAGAGAAGACACAGAGTGAGAGAGAAAGAGAGAGAGAGAGAGAGAGAGAGAGAGAGAGAAAGAGAGAAAGGGGGGAGGAGCTGGAAGCATCAACTCCCATATGTGCCTTGACCAGACCAGTGCAGGGTTTTGAACTGGTGACCTCAGTGTTCCCAGGTTGATGCTTTATCCACTGCGCCACCACAGGTCAGGCCTATGTCAACTATAATTTAAAAATAAAAATTTATTTAAAAATAACAAAGGGAATTCAAACTGATTAATGATATAACAAATTGGGACGCTGAGAAATTCATATCTACACCCAAAGAAGAGATTAATCTGTTTGAATAATGAGTTTCTTCTGGATTTGCTTATGCTAATGTTGCAAAATATTTTCCAAATTTTTTAGTGTGAATGCAGCATTTCATAAGTAGGAATATTAACTATTACAATGTAAGTAATACGTTCTCATCCTTCCTAAAATGATAAATTTTCCCCCAATGTCCATATTGTATAAAACGAACACATGGCAACACAACACAGCTAGATTTAGAAAGGTGTAGGTTCTCCTGAGCAGTAAATTTTTCAAATTTCTACGACACTGATACTTCTTCAATGATAACATCTGATTGTATCTAGAACTTCCAAGACCTACAACCAATTATACTTTGAGATCACTTGCTTCAATCCACTGAAGTGACAGGTAAGAAATCAGAAGTCAGAGAAATGAAGCAACAAAAACAAGAATTCAGATACCCTAATTATCAAGCCACTCCTTATATAGACAAAATGGAACTTATTTATTATATGCATAAGTCTGTAATTTTACATATGGCAATTATAGACAGTCCAGGAATAGAACCCAAGTATCCTGATTTTCAGTTCTATGTTCTTTCCGCTGTATCATGTTGACTTTGCAATTCTTTTTCTTTACTTTTTAAATTTTATTTAGTGAACTTTTTATTTCACTCCATTTTGTGTTTTGCTTTAGTGCACTCCTTAAAAAACCACCATAAGTAAATCATTGCAAAGTAGGTAATATTTTCTCATAGGAACAATGATAAAATCAAGGATTGCTTTTCTAATCAAGAATGTGGCATCAAAGAGATCATATATATGAGCAACTACATTCCTAAAGGAAAAGATTAAACAGCTACAGACCTTTAAAATAAGCTTCATCCCTCTAAGCCTCAATTGCTTCATCTGTAAGGCTCATAAATAGTGGAGGCTACCTCATGATATTGATGGATTAATAGAGATAAGTAAAGCACTCAACGCAGCCCTAGCTTCTTAGTAAATGCTCTTGAAGGACTAACTTTTCTTAACTGTGATGTATTTACAGACACTCTTCATATCTTCTTGGCCATAATCCTCACAACAGTGTTAAAAGGTTGGTGCCAATATTATTTTCATAATTAAAAGGAGAAAATAAAGGCACAGAGATGCAATGTAACTTGTCCAAAGCAAGTAGCCAGTAAGCAACCCAGCTGGTATTTCAACCAGATTATTTGACTTCAAAGTCTATACTCTTAACCCCTGTTCTACAAGTAGGGTTAACATGTAATAAATAATGTTAATATCGTCATTTAAATTTAAGTAGAATTATTATTCATATCATATAGAATAGGACACATGCTGTGAACACAATTTCATGAAAGCCTTCATTTTACAATAAAGTAGTGAAACATATCAAAATACTAATTTACCAAGCATGACATTAGCCACAAAACAATACAAGGGAGATATATGTACAATAATTTGAGGTGCTGTATATAATATATGACTCATATTACCATAAATACAGTCCAAAATTTTTGAACTTTTTTTTTCCTAAATAGATCTCTTAATTTAGCATTAATTTTCTGAAAGTATCGTATAGGGTTGGTGTTTCATATCTGCTACTGCTGTTAAGGGCATCTGAGCTAGTGTTTTGCTCCTGAAAAGCATATTTGTTTGTTTATTTTCACTTGTGAAAGATTTAAAGTATACCAAAAAAGATAGAAAATAATTCACTCATACATACAACTACCTAGCTTTGTCAGATTTTAAAATCTGATAAATGTCTACACCATTTCATTAAGACTCTTAGGAAAATGAAGATAGAGGAAAAATGTCTTAACCTCAAAAGGATGACTATACAAATCCCACAGTTAACAATACATTTCAAGTGGTGTTTCCATTAAAGTTGAATACGTTTAGACAAGCCTGACCACTTTCCTTCCTGCAATCACTTTGTACTTGGAGAGATACACTAGGATGAAAAAAAGAAATGGAAGAAGAATACAAAGAAAACCGTACAACTCTAATCATTTCTTATGTGGAGGTAGTGGCAGGGTTTGCTTTTAACTTCTGGTTTGATTAGATGTTAGCTAGAGAACATGGCTCATAAGATAATTTTGTTTTTGCTAAGATTCGCGATCGGGGATAGAGCACGGTCAGTTTTAGGCAATGGTCCATGAATGATTGACCGGAATGTGACTTTCTAACTTGGGGATGCACAATCCCCTACTATTGGGCTAGGCAAAGGTAGGCTCACAGTTACGAGCTCATAGAACAGTTTATTCTTGTATTATCATTTATTAATTATTATATTATTTACCATATGAACAGCTATAAAACTGCTTTTATCAAACCGTTAACCTTTGTGTAATTAAGAGGGTTGAACTTGTTAATTGCATGGCTTTACAGTTTCACTGTGCTTCAGAATCTTTGTTCAGTGCCAGACCATATACAGCCCTGAAGGCCCAACTTGTCACTGATTGTCTCTGCTGTGAGGCTGGAGCATTGCCAAGTATTATCCTATATTCACCTAAGCTACATAATAGAATTTATTCAACTCTTCAGGTTCTTGAATTTATTTTACAGAGAACCCACAAAGCAGCATGGGCATCTCTAGGTCTGGGGTTCTTTGGCAGAAAGGCCAGAGAAAAGTCTTGAGTAGTTTTAAACAGTATTTAACAACTTCTCCAACAAATATCAGTCAAGCATCTGCTCTTCTAGTTCTTTGTAGTGAACAGTAAATAAAGCTAAGGGGTGCCTGACCTCAGAGTTTATAATACAAGGCTAACTGAGAATTAGCAGATTTTCCATTTTCTCCTTGGAAGCCAGCCAACTTTTGCTTTAATATGTTGTCATGATGTTACTAGGGCTATATAATCTCAGAATTATGTATTTCCTTATTATTTAGTAACTTTATAAAACTCTCTAATAACACTTTTTAACCTTAATATCAAATTTTTGTTACTAATTGTGGACACTGAGAAAAGTGATACTTACCAAGAAGGACTCCTACTGGCTAACTGGGCTTTAACTTAAAAATACAATTTAGAGCCTGACCAGGCGGTGGCACAGTGAATAGAACAGGGGTGCCTACACTTTCTCAGCTTGCGAGCTACTTATAAGATGACCAAGTCAAAATGATCTACCTACAATAAAAATGCAAAACATAAATTAATTTCTTCTATATTATCATTATTTAAGTTACTATTATTACTATTTAATATTGTGTATTCTCCTTTCACCTTTCTCCTTATCAGCTCTCTTTTCGGAGGAAAGTCAATGTCATAGTTTTTTTTTAAATTAATTTTAATGGGGTGAAACCAAGAAGTCAGGGTACATATGTACAACGAAAACATCTCCAGGTTATCTTATCACTCAATTATGTTACATACCCATCACCCAAAGTCAAATTGTCCTCTGTCACCTTCTATCTGGTTTTCCCTGTGCTCCTCCCCTCCGCCCTATCCCACTCTTCCCTCCCTCCCCCACCCCGTAACCACCACTCTCTTGTCCATGTCTCATAGTCTCACTTTTATGTCCCATCTATGTATGAAATCATGCTGTTCTCAGTTTTTTTTCTGATTTACTTATTTCATTTTGTATAATGTTATCAAGGTCCATCCATTTTGTTGTAAATGATCCAATGTCATCATTTCTTAAGATTGAGTAGTATTCCATAGTATATATGCACCAAAGCTTTTTAATCCACTCGTCTTCTGACAGACACTTGGGCTGTTTCCAGATCTTCGGTGTTGTGAACAACGCTGCCACGAACATGGGGGCACATTACTTCTTTTCGAACAGTGCTATGGTGTTCTTAGGGTATATTCCTATAAGTGGGATAGCTGGGTCAAAAGGCAGTTTGATTTTTAATCGATTTTAATATGAGGAATCTCCATACTGTTTTCCACAGTGGCTCCAACAGTCTGAATTCCTACCAGCAGTGCAGGAGGGTTCCCTTTTTTCCACATCCTCGCCAGCACTTATTCTGTGGTTTTGCTGATGAGCGCCATTCTGACTGATGTGAAGTGATATCTCATTGTGGTTTTAATTTGCATTTCTCTAATGATTAGTGATGTTGAGTATTTTTTCATATGCCTATTGGCCATCTGTATATCCTCCTAGGAGAAATTTCTATTCATTTATTTGCCCATTTTTTGATTAGATTGTTTGTTTTCCTGGTGGTGAGTTTTATAAGTTCTTTATAAATTTTGGTTATTAACCCCTTATTTGGCATGCTGTCGAATATGTTCTTCCATTGTATGGTTTGTCTTTTTATTCTGTTCTTACTGTCTTTAGCGGTGCAAAAGCTTTTTAGTTTGATATAGTCCCATTTGTTTATCTTGCCTTTTATTTAAGTTGCCCGTGGAGATAAATCGGCAAATATACTGCTGCTACAGATGTCGGAGAGCTTGCTGCCTATGTTTTCTTCTAAGATGATTATGGTTTCATGGCTTAAGTTTAAGTCTTTTATCCATCTTGAGTTTGTTTTTGTGAATGGTGTAAGTTGATGGTTTAGTTTCATTTTTTTTGCAGGTAGATGTCCAATTTTCCCAACACCATTTGTTAAATAGGCTGTCTTTACTCCATTGTATGTTCTTTCCTCCTTTGTCAAATATCAGTTGTCCATAAAGATGTGGGTTTATTTCTGAATTCTCTGTTCTGTTCCATTGATCTATGTGCCTGTTCTTATGCCAGTAAAAGGCTGTCTTGAGTATAATGGCCTTGTAGTAAACCTTGATATCCAGAAGAGTGATAACTCCTGCTTTAATTTTTCTTTTTCAGATTGCTGAGGCTATTTGTGTTCTTTTTTGGTTCCATATAAATTTTTGAATATGTGTTCTATATCTTTAAAGGATGTCATTGGTATTTTAATTGGTATTGCATTGAATTTATAAATTGCTTTGGATAATATAGACATTTTAATGATGTTTATTCTTCCTAGCCATGAGCACGGTCAATGCTTCCACTTGTTTGTATATTTCTTGATTTCTTTTATCAATGTTTTATAATTTTCTGAGTAGAAGTCCTTAACTTGCTTGGTTAAATTACTCCTAGGTACTTTATCTTTTGGTTGCAATAGTGAAGGGGATTGTTTCCTTAATTTCTTTTGCTGACCATTCATTGTTGATATATGGAAATGCTTCTGATTTCACTTGTGAAGCCATCAGGTCCAGGACTTTTTTGGGGGGGAGTTTTTTGATAACTGTTTCGATTTCATTTGTTGTAATTGGTCTGTTTAGGTGGTCTGATTTTTCCAGATTGATTTTTGGAAGTTTATATGATTCAAGAAATTTGTCCATTTCATCTAGATTGTCTAATTTTTTGGCATAGAGTTCTTCATAGTATTTTCTTACAATGCTTTGTATTTCTGTTTGTCAGTTGTTATTTCTCCACTGTCATTTCTCATTTTATTTATTTGGGTCCTCTCTCTTTTTTTCTTGGTGAGTCTAGTTAAAGCTTCATCAATCTTATTTACCTTTTCAAAGAACAAGCTCCTGGTTTCATTGATTCTCTGTATTGTTTCCTTAGCATCTATGTCATTTATTTCTGCTCTAATCTTTATTATTTCCTTTCTTCTACTGGTCCTGGGCTTTATTTGCTGTTGTTTTTCTAGTTCTTTTAGATGCAGGGTCAGGTTGCTTATTTGAGCTTTTTCTAGCTTCTTATGATATGCCTCTAGTGCAATGAACTTCCCTCTCAGTACTGCTTTTGCTGTGTCCCATAAATTTTGAGTTGATGTATGCTCATTATCATTTGTTTCTAGAAACTTTTTTATTCATTATTTAAATACATGCTATTTAGTTTCCAAGTGTTTGAGTATTTTTTAGTTTTTCTTTTGTGGTTAATTTCTACTTTCATGGCATTGTGATCAGAGAAAATGCTTGATATGATTTCAATCTTCTTAAATTTATTGAGACCAATTTTGTGTCCTAGCATGTGGTCTATCCTAGGAAACGTACCATGAGCACTTAAGAAGAATGTATATTCTACTGCTTTAGGGTGAAAAGTTCTGAAGATATCTATTAAATCGAGTTGATCTAGTGTATTCTTTAAGTCTGCTGTTTCTTTATTCATTTTCTTTCTTGTTGATCTATCCAGTGTTGTTAGTGGGGTATTGAAATCCCCTACTATTATAGTATTGCTGTTAATCTCGCCCTTTATATCCATCAAAGTCTGCTTTATGTATGTCGGGGCTCCTATATTTGGTGTGTAGATATTTATAATAGTTATATCTTCCTGTTGAATTGTTTCCTTTATCATTATGTAGTGTCCTTCTTTATCTCTTACTACAGCCTTTGTTTTATAGTCCATTTTGTCAAATATAAGTACTGCTACCCCGGTTTTTTTTTTTTTCATTTCCATTTGCATGAAATATCTTTTTTCCATCCTTTTACCTTCAGTCTATGTGCATCTTTTGTTTTACGGTGTGTCTCTTGTAGACGACATATGTATGGGTCCTGTTTCTTTATCCACGCAGCTACCCTATGTCTTTTAATCAGATCATTTAATCCATTTACATTTAAGGTTATTATTGATATGTAGTTGTTTATTGCCATTTTTTTCTTTAAAGTTAATATTCTTCTTTTGCTATATTCTTTCCTCTCTTTGAACTGCTCAAAAAAGGCCCCTTAGTATCTCTTGCAGAATTGGTGTGGTTTTAATGAATTCCTTGTGGCTTTCTTTGTCTGGGAAGCTTTTTATTTCTCCTTCTGCGCAGTATTGCAAACTGTGGTTTATTAGGCCGGGTGTGGCTGTTGGCGTGACCTCAGCTGCGAATTTCCACTTGTACCGGGCTCTACCCTCCCCCGCGTTCAGAGTCAACTTGCGCACGCTGGATGGCAAACTGCGGTTTCTCTGGCCGGTTGGGTTGCTGGCATGAGCTCAGCTGCAAGGCTCCACCCATCCCTGATGCTAGCCCCATCCCCGCGGTCAGGGTTGGCTTGCACAGGGTCGCAGAGCAGATCTCTGCCTGTTCCTGGCCTCCCGCTTTTCCCCCGCAGTTGGGGTTACAGGCGCGCCCACAGCTGCCGGACCACTTTCGCGTGTCCCCTCCATCCCTGCTGGGCTAGACCGAGCTCTCACGGCTAGGCCTCTGTCCCAGTTGACAGAACCACGTTTCAGCGTCCTGCCACCACCATCCCTCCAGCAACCCTCAGCAGAGTAGGAAGGGTTCCCACAGATCAGATTCTAACACTCTATACTGTAGACCTGGGAGCTCCCTCCATCTAAGCAGCTCTGCTCTAATTTCCGCGTGAGAGCTTGTTTGGCTGGTGTCCTGTCTCCCTTTTCTGGTATTGCTAGTTCCAGGGGAAGTATTCGTTTTCGATTAGGGAAGTGACTTAGCCCAGGGGTTAGGGTGGCTGTCCCTCAGAGTGTTTGTCCCTGTGCCTTCAGTCCACACTCTCTTCCCACTGCTCTGGTCCTCTCCTCTGTCCCCATTCCCTGGAGCCCCGGGTGTGTGGTTGTGAGAGAGGTTTTCTGCACTGTCCCTTTAAAAAGAATCTTGGGTCTGAGAAAACTGTCTCTTTCTCACAAACAGTATCCTCACTTGTTTCATAGCTCAGTACTGTCCAAACGCCTCTTCTAGGCTCTGCGACTGCAGGCTGGGGCTTTGTTCCTGGGACTGAGGTCCCTCCCTCTCCGCCAAACTCTCCTCCCGACACGCTGGTCTCTCTGGGCTGCCGTTCGCTCCCAAGAGCTTGACAGCTCTCTTCGCGTTTTCGCTATTCCTACCAGTCTCAATGTGGCTTCTTCTGTTTTTGGTTGAAGGGTCCACTTAGTTTAGTTCAAAGTTGGTTTATCCAGATGATGGTTCTTAAAATTGAGTTATAATCCACTTTGGTTCTGGAAGTTGTAAGTTGGTACGTCTGCCTACTCCATCTCCATCTTGTTTCCCCCTAAACAAGTGCTCACTTGTATTGGGGCAGCCATGTGTGTCTAATGTTATAGTTTTTATGAACAGTCTGAATAAGCCACTCCACATTTCCTTCTTTGGAATAGCAATGGCACACAGACAGATGAGGCAAACGCACTTAGAATATGACATAGTGCAAAAATTCCCCTCCCATTCTGTATGAAAGTGGTAGGTTTTAGGCTTCTTACTCGGACCAGCTACTGCACTCATTTTTATACCCTTTGTTATATTTAGTTTAAATAAATTGAAGGCTAACTATGCAGCAATGTAACTGAACAAGTTAGCGCTGTTTAACGCGCATGCGTAGGGTGTCAAAAGTTCAGATGTCAGATTGGCTACCCTGTATGCCAATCAAAAGACAAATGTCTTTTTAATGTCATGCAATCTACCCACACTTCCTTTGCATTTGACCAGTAGATCACAATCGACGTATTGAACACCCCTGGGATAGAGCATCGGACTGGGATGTGGAGGACCCACGTTTGAGATCCCCACGTCACCAGCTTGTGCGTGGACTCATCTGGCTCGAGCAAAAAAGCTCACCAGCTTGGACCCAAGGTTGCTGGTTCCAGCAAGGGGTTACTCAGTCTGCTGAAGGCCTGACGTCAAGGCACATATGCGAAAGCAATCAATGAACAACTAAGGTGTCGCAACGAAAAACTGATGATTGATGCTTCTCATCTCTTTCCGTTCCTGTCTTTCTGTCTCTATCTATCCCTCTCTCTGACTCTCTGTCCCTGTAAAAAAGTAAAAAAAAAGAAAAGGAAAAGAAGAAAAAATACAATTTAGAAAAAAAGTATAGAAAATAAATACAATTTAGCAGCTATTTTACATAGGAGCTTCTCACACAAACCACCCTTCAGGGAGTCTGACCTACCGACTTACACTGTTTCTGCCATTTGAGCCAGCCCTTATAAAGGAGTTTCTGGAGTCCTATTTTAACCAATAGAACTGAGGCTTTCCCCATCCAATCAGAGCTGCTGTATCCCCATCAGCACCTTCACTGACCAATCAGAAGAGCTTCATTCTGACCAATCAAATTGTGAAGATTTGGAGTCCTCATTTGCATGATACAGACCAATGAGGGCCCAGGGGTGTGACTTCTCTCTGTATAAGTCAGCTTCCTTCTGGCTTAGAGAGTATACTTCCCTTTTTTACTGAATGCTGTTTCTTCAGGATGGAGCCAAAGACATCTTGCCAGACCAGAGCAGTGGAGTGGAGCAGACCAGACCAGAGTAGATCAGATCAGATCAGACCAGACCAGACCAGACCAGAGCACAGCAGAGCATGTGGAGCAGACCAGAGCAGGGAAGCATGGAGCAGAGCAGAGTAGTCAAGTTGGAGAAAGGCATTCTCACCCCAGGGGTACCTCATAGTCATGCTGTTCCACAGACATTCCATTTCATAATTGAGCTGCAATACTATTCAGCTATTATACAGCTGTGCTCTATCACAATTAAGTTGTTGCCATAAATGTCTTCTTTTTCACTGAACCCTAAACTGGGGGTTCCTATTGGCTTTAAATTGGCACCAACAATCATTAGTTGATATAGTAGCAACTTTCTTTTCTTTACTCTTTGCATGGGTCATCACCATATTATGCAGGTCCATTGTTAGGAATTCTCAGGGAGATTTTGCCCACTCCAAATCCAGAAAAAGAGAAACTTAGGTATCAGTTCTCTTGACTGGTGGACAGATTTTCTCCATTCTAATTGCTCACTGAGATGACAGTTCTTTGCAGCCCTGGGTGGAGGTGGGACTGGCAGCTCTCAGTGCCACTTTACTTACTCTGGGCAGCTCCAAGCCCAAGCCTCAAGTTCTTGGGGTGCCACCTGTTAGTTTCCAAGCCTGCCAGACATCCTTTTCTGCCTTCCAGCTTTTCCCCTCTGACCATTGGAAGCACCTTAGACTTTCTTACAAGTTCAGCCTCACATTTATAAAAGATGTTTGCTAACATTTTTCTAGCACTTAAGATATATTTGTAGCTGGGATGGTTTTAGATTATTTATCCATCTTATTTCTAGAAACAGAGATCTTTCCTGAAAGTCATTTCTGAAAGCCAGGAATGATTTCACTTTTCTCACTTTCAGTCTCTCTTTTCTCTAAAGTTTATTCAAATATTGACTCAACCCCCCCCCCCCGTACTCCCCATCCAAATTCAGCTATCTGAGCACTTCACACATCATTGGAAAGTCATAGAAACAAGTTTTAGGGCATTTGGGTTATTGTAAAGGGAGTTCAAAGCACTCCTGCCAAAATTATTACACAGGGACAATATAACTGCTTCCAAAAGTTGAGTTCTGAAGTATTTTGGTTTATCAGGGTAACTCTGAACTTTAAAAATGAAAATATGCTGATTGCTTATGTAGATTTAATTCTTTCCCTAAGCAAATTTGCACTTTACAGGAAGAGGGAGACATAAATCTTAATACAGCCATTTAAATTTCAGAGTGCACTAGTTGAAATGAACCTAAAATTATGGCTCCCAATAAAGATCACTAAGACATTAAACGAACATGGTCAGTCTGGAGGGTCTGTGAGAGGAGCTAGGCTTGATGGGAAGAGTCCTTACACTATGTCATCCCAAGAGCCTTTTATGTGAGAATCCTAGAAGATGAACTCTATGCTTGCAATAAAGCTTTGTGTTTGTAACTGTTTCTTCCCTTAAGTTCCTTTTTTCTTTATATAAATTCTCCTCCATGTCATCTTGCTGTGCAGAGTGTGAACATGACTTCCCTTGTCTGCATGTACTAGGTTGCAATCCTTTCTTTTTTCGGAATAACTTTCCTTTGTGACAAAACAGTTGATAATGTTTTTTTCAGTCAAAACTTGTATCCTATAAAACCAAATCCCAATGCTTCCTGTCAGGACTTTTCTTCTCTCTCCTTCCAAAAGTCAAATTTTGGCACTATAAAGAGTTATTTTATGGATGGTTTCCTCCAAAATCTTAGACCGACTTGATGGCAGAATCAACTTTTCAAACTTCTTTTTAACAAAGCACCTTTCTCTCACACGCTTGTGCATGTGCCTGTGCAAACATATACACACACCTCGGCCTAACCTCATGACTTATGGTTTCCAAACTGATCAGGCATTTCTTTTACATGTGCTACATTCTCTGCTATAATCTCTTTCCATCATCCATTCATTGTAAAATATACTTAATAAGTGTCATTATCTTAGGCACATTTAGGGGTATACAAAAATGAATAAAATCAGCAAAAATTCACGTCCCCAATGACTTTACATTCCAATGGCTTGTCATCATTATTGCTACCATCTGTTGAGCACCTGTTGTTGTCCTAGCCTCTGTCTTAGATTCTTTGCCTGTGCATTATCTCTAATTCCTTAACTTTCCCACAAGGTGAATTATTATCCCATTTAAAAGAATCTCACAGAGAATAATGAAACTACTTAAGTGAATTAAAACTGCAGATACTTGACTCCAAAGTCTTTGCTCTTTTAATGCTATAGTGACAATTGTCCACCTGAACCAAACCAAGCAGTTTGCTTCTCTGTGGAACCTTCACTGACCCCACTCACTACCCCTGGGTCTCCCACATATTTCATGACTGTGCTGAACCTCTTGTGCCAGTTATTGCTGGTGCAACTGTCCTGTCTGGGCTGCTCAGGGGAGAGATCACATCCCATTTATTACAGGACTGTCAGTGCTCAGCACAGTACCAGATCAAATTAAAATAATATTGAATTACTAAACAATATTTATTCTGGCCATCCTTAGTCATTAAGCATTTACATGGAAGCTGCACATCAGAGGTGTTGGTGATTGGCTCAAGGTTGTATAAATAGGGCTTGGCAACTTTTTTCCCTGACTTGTTCTCATTTTAAAATTTGCAGTTAATAATAAGCACCTAAATTGCTGAGTCATATAGCTGGGTGGAATATCCCAACAAACTTAAATGAGACAATGTATATGTGTAAAATGATACATAGTATAAGATGATATAATGTATTAGGAAAACAAAAAAAATTATATTATTATCACTGTGCAAACAAAGTCAAGGCCTTTTAGTTAACAAAGCCTCATTAATCAGTTAATCATTTTGTTTTTAGCACTGCTATTTCATTCAGAATGCAAAATTGATTTCCCTATTTCTTCTGTATAATCATAAAGTTTAGTTTTCATAATACTGATTAATAAAACACATTTCTACAATTTTTTCCAAAACTAATAACTGCTGTTCTGAGCCCCTAATTTTTTCTTTAAACTCTCTCCAAATGAATTACTGGATAAGAAATAATTATAGCAGACATGCAGTATATACTTTGTATGTGCCAGACACTTTCCAAGTGCTTTCCTTTTTTAGTTCTAAACTTACTATTTATGTACTATTATTATCCCTGTTTTATGCATAAGGAAATAAATCACAAGAAGTTTAAGCTGCTCATGGTCACATGTCTGTAAAGTCAAAAACCCTAGATTTGAACCTATGAAAGCTAATTCTGATATCCACAGTCTTTTTTTTAACTTCTCATTTACATAGGTAATACATTCAATTGTTTCAGAAATCACAGGCATACTGTGAAGAGCCTTGATCCCATTCTGGTCTGTCTGTTTTCTCTTTGCCCACCCTAACTCCAACTCCAGTACACAGGTAACAACTTGTACTCATTTTGGGGGTATCCTTTCTGAGTTACCTAATGCCAATGCAGAACATAAGAATATATGTTTCTTTGTTCCTCTACTTCTTACACAAAAGAAAATATGCTAAACACGCACACATACACACACTTTACTTTTTTCGGTTATTAAATCTACCTTGGAGATATTTCCACATCAGTTCATAAGAAGCCTCCTTATTTTATAAATACATATTCTGCAATATGGATGTGTCATAATTTCTTTAACCAGTTCTGTATTGATGGAACTTAGTTTGTTTCACTTTTTGTTATATACACAGTGTTGCCATGAATATTTTTGGTGTTCATTCTTTTCCATGTGTTGGTTTATTTGTAAGACAAATTTTCAGAAAAAGTATTTCCAGGTCAAAGACAAATGTTTTTATTATTTTCTTATAAATTTCTCTATGTACTAATTGACCAATTTGAAAGTATTTCTGCAATTCTAGTAAATGCTTCCTTCTTTACATCCTTACCAACAGACTGTGCTGTTATATGTGCTTGAAATTTTGCCCACGTTACAGATGAAAAAAAAAAATACCTCACGGAATTAAAATAGGTTGAACACCTTCTCATATGTTTGAGGATTTTTTATTATGTTTTCTTTTCCATGAGCTGGCTATTCATATCATTTGCTTATTTTTCAATTGGTTTGTTGGTCTTTTTTTTGAAGTGAAATCTGGGATATTCTTTAACTCCTGAGAAAAAATAAAGACACTATCACTAAAGGTAATTGTCTTAAATAAAACATTTTATCAGAACTGTTTTAGGTAAAAGTTAAAAGACCTTCCTGATTACTTTTAACATTAAACTCGACTCATCAAATGATCAATATTAAATGCTCTACGAACTCTAGTCTATTAGTCATTAAAGGAAAAACATTTAGAGACAATAATGTAAAAATGTAAATAACAGATAAGGATTCAGACCACAAGAATTTTATAAACATCATGTATCTTTCACCTGAATTCAGCTGACTAATGACTTTTCAATAATGAGGAAATAAAGAAAAATTAAAACCTTTTTCTTCTGCCATTTTTCTGAAGTGCATGCAAATTATATTTAGTATCTAGATGTTTTTTGACTTCTAAAATACTGCGAAGTTTTGTTTTTTTACTACACTTGATCTTAGCCAAAAGGCCATGAAGCGATGCAAAGTTTTGTTTTTTTAAAATACTTACAAACTCAACAATCCACAGACCATATCTTAAGAGACATGAACTGAGCAGTTTCCCATATTAATGATCTTAAACATTCTGACTATATCTGCAAACTGAGGTCTCAGGTAACCTGTTGTCTGGGATTATAGATGCTCAGAGCTGTAGGGAATACTTTTTAATTTCTACTCCTTAATATTTACTTAATATCAGTAAATTTATAGCCTCTCTGGTCTTTCCATGGCCTGGGTAAAGAAAAAGAAATAAGTCCAGGGTATTCAGACACTGGACAGGAGCCAGAGTTCTACCAAAGACTGTTGTCCTTCAATAGAAGATTGTATAAAGAAGATCTGGTTTATATATACAATGGAATACTATTCAGGCATAAGAAATGATGAAATATTGCTATTAATGATAACATGGATGGACCTTGAGAATATTATACTGAGTGAGATAAGTAAATCAGAAAAAGCTAAGAACTATGTGATTTCACACTAGGTAGGATGTAAAATTAAGAATCATGGACATAGGTAAAAGTTAAGAGGTTACCAGAGAGAAGAGGCAAGGGGGAAGGGAGTAAAGAGGGACAAATATATCATGACAAAAAATGATTTGACCTTGGGTAATGGGCACACAACACAATCAACAGTTCAAATGCTATAGAGATGTTCACCCGAAACATATGTAATCTTATTGATCAATGTCACCCCATTAAATTTGAATTTTTTAAAATGCTTAAAGAAAAAGGAAAGTTTACATACAAAGTAATTATTCAAGGCCATCTACCAAATCAAGGTGTTTGATGCCTCTATTATTATTTGATTCTAAAATACTGGCAGAGGCAAGGCACTTCTCTGTAAAACACATACAGAAACATTTGTAGTAATGCAATGTACATTTCAGTGAACAGAGCAAGTATATAGGCATAAGGCTTTTGGTAGAACTCTGAAGCCAGCAGAACCCACCCATATATCAAAACTAAATGCCTACATAGTGATCAGGGCTCCCAGTAAATCCAGTCAGAGCAGGATTTGGGTAGAAGTTTCTCTACTAGGATGATTTGCTGGTGTAAGTGGTATTACACTTCCTTATTTGTATCTTTGAGTTTATTGACTAATATAACACAGTCTCAGGATTAAAAAAAAGATTAATTATACTTTTATATTTCTACTATACTAAAAAGTAGGTTCAAGTCTTTCTAACTTCTCTGAGAGTTGAGAAATTGTTTATACAGATTCTCAAATCCATATTGGCTTCAATATCTATGTACATAGAGTATAGGACTAAGTTCATATACAGTGTGTCCATAAAGTCATGGTGCACTTTTGACCTGTGACCAGTCAAAAGTGCACCATGACTTTACGGACACACTGTATTATATAATCCACAAACCCAATTTCTGCACGAGACCTGCATGAGTCAATAGAACTAGCAGTCAGCTTTGCATTATTTTACTTGGAGGAATTGTTTGTGATAGCTAAAACCGTGTACTTCTACAATTCAGTAGATAATAAGAAAATCATTGATGTTGTTCACTAATGATTTTATGATCATAACCAACACAACAACAAAATCAGAAACAATATTTTTTTTCTTTACACATTCCACTTTTATGGCTAAGACTTCCCTTTGAACCCAAAATGCAAGGATAGCCTTTTGGGGAAGGTTTTATTTCCCTTCAAACTGACTCCTACATACTGCACTCACAATGAGATGTCAAGCTGTCTCCTAGAAATCCAGCCAAAGGAAAGTGTGTTTTCCAGTGATCTAATGACAGAAGACAACGGTATCTTCTTTCATCAAATGTATCCCAGTGGCCTTGAAACAAAAGCTCATCTTCAAGAGAGAACCTTTTGATCTTAGCACAGGTGACATACAAAATAAGACCTCCAAGCCCTGACTGCTCTAGCCCATGCCTACCTTTCCAGTCTCTTTTCACACTACTCTTTTCCTCACCTGTATGTTCCAGCTACAAGAGGCTTCCTTCAGTTCTTCAAACATACCATACTCCGCCTTACTCAAGGTCACCTGGTGACCTCCACAGTTCATTGATTTATCTCTTTCCTTTCTTTTCCTTCTGCCAGCCATTGTTTTATTATGTTAAAGTACCCAAGATCCAATTATACTTGTCACTTTTTCTAAGAATTCTTGCTTTACTTCCACATTTCTCCTTGGAGCACTTAAATAATTTTTGGTGTCTGAATTTCCTGCTAGAATATGAGTTCTATGTGGGCAGAGGCACTCTTTGCTTTATCCTTCCCCATTCTGAGCAGCTAGCACAGAGGAAGGGACACATGTTTGGTGAATGTATGAAGCAGGGTTTGAGTTACTTGTCTTTATTTTCACTGCCTGTGCACTGGAAACACTAAATAAATGTCTGCTGAGTGAACAAATAGATAAATCAGTGAAAGTGTTGAAACATTGAACACAAGTATTAAGTATTCTTCTTTTATCATTTAAGTTACATTCAGGGTTTTTTTTTTCCCCCACATACATTCTTGGAAATTCTATTGTGAAAAACAAGAATTCCAGAGTACCTGAAAAATTCCCCAGCCCACAAAGGGCTGACTTGAGACTTTTTTAAAAGGAAGGAATCATTTCTCCCAAGACATGACTTGAATTGAGTTATTGTTCCAAGATCAGACAAACTCTTCTTTGGCTGGGTTTTATGGCCCATTTCTGAACATCTGTGCTTATCTTCCTTCTTTCCTTCCTTCCTTCCTTCCTTCCTTCCTTCCTTCCTTCCTTCCTTCCTTCCTTCCTTCCTTTCTTCCTTCTTCTTTTCTTTCATTTTAAAATCTGTCTGGCCCTCAGCTTAAGAGAAATAAGAGGTTTCTCATTGTGTCTTAGAAGCTAATAGAATCTGGCTGTACTGGATTAGAATTCAAAAGATTCCAGTACTGGCTTCTCATAAAACAATGTCTTTTCTTCGTGTTGCCCTAGAACCCCAGTAAGCCAAGACTAAGACCTCCAGTGTCAAATGTCTAAGTTCAAAGAAAGGAACATTTCACACTAAACCTACACTTCACCCCAAAATAACCCTACACATACCCAACACCCACAAATTACCACATACCCAATATGTTACACAGCATGGAAAAACACCTCTGACACACACATGTACACATCCCATGCTCAAGAACCCTACACACACTAGACGTATACACAACACACACACCCGAGATGGAGTCTTAACTTTTCTCAATCCTACAATAAGGATTTCATTTAAGGTCTGTCTCCTCTCTTGTTTTTTCATCTAGCTCCTAGTTTGGGGCTATTTGCTCTTATACTAAAAGTTGTTTTATTTAGGAAAGACTCAAAGTAATGTCAGTTCCTAGGAAAATTTTCCAATGAAAGTGACTTATGGGCTTGAACTCTATTGTGGTTTTTTGCTCACTTATGGCCCTTCACTTGGGGATTGGAGTTATATCACAAGCAAGTTGACAATGAATCATTCAGTAGTTCTGAATTCAAATGCAACTGCTCCTGTTCTAGAATTAGTTCCTAGAATTTTTTTCTTTCCAAAACTTCTAATTTTTTACTTTTAAACCCCTCTATTAGGGAAGAAGGCACTCAATAAATTATGCCACTGACAAATTAATGTTATTTAATTATGTTTTTCACAGGAGTACTGCATTGTAAAAGAGGGTATGGGTAGTATTAGAAAAGGTTGTGTTTCATCCAGAAATGACTTTCTAAAGGTGAAATTTCAATATGATGATGTTTGAGTAAGGAGACACAGATAATTTATTACTGGCCATTCTTCATCATAGTCCTATTTAAAGACCTGAGACAATGAGAATGTGAATCTGAGAGGTTCTCCTCTGACCCCAGCTTCCCAGGGCATACTATCATGAGATTCGCATGACTATTGGTGTCTCCAGGGCCTGAAAAACAGAAGATAATTTAGGTAAGATCTGCAGTGGGAGAGTGATGTGAACAAGTCTCTGTTTTCCATTTATGGACAAAGCTCCTGATAATTTCCCAGGCAGATTGCAGTCCACAGGTCATCCATCAGGCGTTCTGCAATGAAAAGCTTTCAAGGATTGTTTTCTAAATAGACAATTTTATATCAGCACCTCCTTACCATAGTGATGTAACAACTGGACATTGACTTTGCTAACTTCTCACTGAAGTCCTTAAGGGATTTTCTCAGGTGTAAAATGAGATGAAAATCCTGGGGATTCTCATTACTACAACACACTTTTTCAAATGTAAAGAGAAGGGTCAAATTTTGCCCCTTAGAATCAACATGTGACATGCTTAAAACTATAGCACAAACAAAGAGATTTAAAGCATCAACATAGAAGCCAAATGTCCAACAACAGTTCACTAACATCCTCTGAATAGAACTTCTTTCTGTCCTATTCAACTGATTTTCTAGAAAAACCCTATTTCTTCATGGCACCAGATTGCGTGATATATACTATTCTATGTGAATAGACATAAAGAAAGAAAGAGTTCAAGTGGGCTTGCAAACATCCATCCCTCAAATTTCCTCTAACTTTACTGGTTCTGGTCTGCTTTATATGCAACTAGTCAGGTCCAGACAGTGTTAAAGGACTTGAGATCTCTTGGCTTCTGACCTTCTTGTTTCATTCTCCAGAAGAGACATGGAAAGAAGCCCTCACTGACAGGCAGGTCCTCCAAGAGTCAGTGGATAGTCATTCATGATCTAAAACATTCCTAATCCAGGGATGTTTAGCCATGGAGATAGGATGTCCAATCTACTAACCAAAAGAACTCTGTCTTCATCTTTCTTCTCATTTCCAAATTTGTACTGCATGTAACCTACATTTTCTTGAGCACTTGCCATGTGCCTCTATCTGCTGGCATTTTGCAAGGTTGTCTCATACAACCCCAGCTTCCTCTCTAGTCTCCTTTCCTACCCTTCTCCCTCATCCTCTATCCTTCAGCCATGCTGATCCTTGAACATGTCATGCATGGCCCACTCTGAACATTCTCATTTGGTACTTGCTGTTGTTTCTTTTGCCTCATCCTTTTCCCGTTTGGGATGTTTCCCTCCTTCTTTTCCTTCTTTCCTTGAGAATTTTAAGTAAAGTCACCTTTTCAGGCTACAGTTATCTAAAATGTCTACCCAACTCCACACCCAGTGCATCCACAGCATACACACAGTTTATATATAACCCCAAACCAAATCATACCTTTCTTTTTCTCTTAAGTTTCTACTCCTAACATACATATATTCTGCTTACTAAATTATGTTTCCTCTCTAGTATAAGTTCTGGGCAAAGATTCTTGTTATTTGCTCGCTGCCATATTCTCTGTGCCCAGGACACACAGAAGCATACAGTGAATAAGAGTAGAAATAATGCTTTAACAGTGTCCACCTTCCTGGGTTATTATTATCATTTCCACTTCTCTATTAAGCACTTCTGATCTCAGAAAGCTTAAATCATGTACATAAAAGGTAGATTTGCTAGGTGAGCCCAGCTATGAACTCTGCCCAGTCCCCAGAGCTGTCTTACCAACCAGTTCCTCCTGTCACACACAGTCTTCCCTTCCTATTTGGTTCTTGGGATAATGTTGTCACACAACTCTCAAAAAGTGTATGGGCAGGAGGATTTTAAAGAGAGGAGGGAAGGCTGGGCATGTGCAGCATGGATCAACATTAACCCCATCAGGAATTGATAATCCTTATTTATGCCCCATAATGTCAATAACATTGTACTCTACATAGTGATTTCTAATTTACAAAAGCCCAGTTGCATGTATATCTTATCTGATCCTCACCAAAAGCTTAGCTCGCAAGTGAATCATGGTAGGTATTATTTTCTCCATGAGGACACTCAAGTGAAATGAAGTCAGTCAACTTGTGACTTGCACCAAATCTTCTCATGAGCAGGGATTGACAGCTGGTTTCTTTTTCCCAACCCTACCATTATCCTGCCTCTTGCTTGTCCAGTCTGACCCAAGCATTATTCTCCAAAAAGAAACACTTACCAGTCCTAGAACCACTTCTCACTGCATTCCAAGAAGTCAGCAAAACCTACTGCTTGAACTGCCAAATAATGCACTGGCCACCCCTCTGGCCCTGCAGGCTGAGTCACTTGATTGGCACATGTCACCAAAAAGAGGGAGAGTTCACCCATTCCTTTTCTTGCACACAAATCAGCTGATTAAGGTTTTATATATATATATATATATATATATATATATATATATATATATATATATATATATATATATATAATTTCTATTATATGGAATGTTTCAAAAACAAATAAAAGTAAAAATAATTGTGTAATAAAGTCTTCTGTGCCACCATTTACCTTTAACAATAAATGACTCATAGCTAATTTTATCTTCTTGTACCCCTGAGCTCACTTATTTATATTTCCCTGGATTATTTTGAAGACAATTCCAGAAATCATATTATTGCTATCTGTAAAATTTTAAAATATGTATCAACAAAGTCCTCTTTTAAAAATAACCACAGTACTGTCACCACACATAACAACAAAAATTCATACTTTTTTAATGTTGACATGTATCTGATCCATGTTCATATTTTCCCAACTGTCTCATGAATTTTTTTAAAAAAAGTATGTTTGTTTGAATCAGGATCCAAACAAGGATAGCACTTTGTGACTGGTGAAGAGGTCACTGAAGTCTCTCAATCTATAGGTTCAGTCAACATCTTTCCCCCAGATTTTCTTGTCATTGTTGAAGAAAAATATTAGTCCTGTTTTAATTTTTCTGGTTCTATCTTATGTTCCTCTATCCTTTTATTTTATCCAAATTAGTAATTATACCTTGCAGCTTGATCAACTTCTGTCTCAGCATCCTAAGTATAAATCATTCTTAGGTGGCATTGTGTATATGCTTGCACTGGGCGCCACAGGATGTCTGGTTGTTTAGAGTCTGCTTTATTCTTCATTCATACTATAGAAGGAAGGGAGGAAATATTACAAAAGGAAGAAAGAAAAAAGAAATAAATTCAAAGAGGAAAGAAGAAAATAACTAAGTAGATTTTTGTCTAAATCTGAAATGGTCCATGTCATGTCACTTCTTCCCCCAAGAACCCATATCAGACTGCACTTGAATTATGATGTCCTGGGGCGAGGTGTCACGGAAGCTCAATCTCTTGACAATCTGCATCCACCAGGATTTTCTGTCCTTTTTGTACCATTTCTGAGAATATTAGAGAAAAATGTGATTCTGAGTGACGACCCAAGTTCAAATCCCACACTGCCTGTAACTAGCCATGGGGCTTGATTAGGAGACTTAGTTTTCTTTATAACAGTGCTTTGCACATGGGATGATCTTGTTCACAAGGGGACCCTGAGCAATATCTGGAGATATTTTTGGTTGTCACAATGAGGAATGCTATTGATATCTAGTGGCTAAAGGCCAGGCGTACAGTTCAACACTCTGCAATGCACAGACAGGCCCCTAAACAAACTATGATCTAATCCCAAATGTCAATGGTATTGAGGTAAGAAAACTATGCTTTAAAAATGATGATAATTTATACATTTTTGGGGGAAGATTAATTGAGATAACATTGCCCCCAAACACATGAGTGTGTCAGCCTCCTTCCTTTTGCAGTGAAATTATCATTTTAGCTGAGTATCAGGTGGGAGTAACATGCCAGGAATAGAACCAAGACTCTTATTATGACTAGGCTGAGTCAGAGACAAGGACTCTGCACAGCCTCAGGTCTGCTATGCCACTTTTTGGGTCTCTGTTTTCTCATCTGTAAAATGAGATGGACCAAAGATCTCTTTGTTCCTTTCAGTTTAAAGACTCTTTGAGTCTGATTTTATTCCTCTCTTGAAAAGTCTTAACTAGGTTTTATAGGCACCATAGATGTGAATTAAATGGTCAGTTTCTAGAGAGCTAAAATGATTGTTTTGACAGTTTTGCTTAACATAATGGTTGTTTTGGGGACAGAAAATTTATCGACTTCTTAATTTCTCTGTGCTGGAAGTAAATTTCCCAAGTATTCTTACCATCTCCATACTACCAGTGAAGCCCATTATGGGTGAAGAAGACAAGTACAGCAGAATTCTGGGTCATCTTACAGGTTTACTGTCATGGTTGGTTCTCCCTGGCCCACAAAACAGGTTTGACAGTGGAAGAAAAGGCTTACAGAATATGGTAGTTTTAAAAGACTCCACATTTGTCACTCTGGCCTGACAGCATGCTTCCCTTTGGGATGGCTGTGGCCAATGGCAGACACCCAGTGATGGTTCTTGACTCAGCTGTGAGTGTTCTCATCCTTCCTGTCCTGAAGCCAGACTGACAGTTGAGACCTGCTTTAGGCCTCACACTAAAAGGAAGAATGCAACACCAGTCTCAGCAGCTCCCGCCATTTCTGTTTGTGGTCCCCTTCCCACTTTCAGCTATCATTGTTTTCCCCATTGCCCCAAGGACACTATCTCAGAAGTGAGGAGCTGACCCTTGCAATGGGCCACAGTGTTTACAATCAGAAGTGTGGAGAGTCTAACCATTAGAAGACAATTAACTAGAGGTAGAAATCACAATCAAAACATTTCTTTGGCAGGGTGTGCTGGCCACCAGAAAATCATTGCTAACTCTTCCGCTGACTAAATGGGGTCAATATTTCACCTAAACATACCATGAGTTCACTTTTGTACTTTTTAAAAGAAAAATGATAATTTCCAAATATAGACTGAAAGCTACCTTATCTTTTGAGTCCCAATTCCCAAAGTAAGCTAATCATAAACAGAACATTTTAAACTTTTATAGAACACAGAGAGTATATTGGCAACTTTCAATGTTTCACAGTTCATGAAAGTCCTGAATTTTTAACCTAAAAATTATTTATTTATTTATTTATTTATTTATTTATTTATTTATTTATTTATTTTTAGGGACAGAGAGAGAGTCAGAGAGAGGGATAGTCAGGGACAGACAGACAGGAATGAAGAGAGATGAGAAGCATCAATCATCAGTTTTTTTGTTGCAACACTTTAGTTGTTCATTGATTGCTTTCTTATATGTGCCTTGATCACGGGCCTTCAGCAGACCGAGTAACGCCTTGCTCAGCCAGCAACCTTGGGTCCAAGCTGATGAACTTTTTTTGCTCAAGCCAGATGAGCTCATGCTCAAGCTGGCGACCTCAGGGTCTCGAACCTGGGTTCTTTGCATACCAGTCCGATGCTCTATCCACTGTGCCACTGCCTGGTCAGGCTAAAAATTATTTATTAATTTACATTATCACTTAATATCTTTTTATAAACTACCTTTATACCCTCTCAGTATAGTTTTACATTTTTCCTCAGTATAATTCTGTAGCTTATAACTATTTGCCAATTCCTTTTTGTTTAAACCTGACAATTAAATGGACACCATAGAGAATCATAAAACAAAAAAAAATTTCTAAATGTTCATTTAAAAAATCTTTTGTTTATTATCAATATCTGTGAAGCTCTTAATTAGTACAGACAACATTTTTAACTAATAATGGATCAAAACTAACACCGTAGGTGATCTTTTATGCTATAAAAACAGCAATTTATAATTTAAATTGAACAATTCAGACATCTGACTTTTGATGTTGATGGAAATTTGTGAGAATTATAATTTATTAACATGATTTACTTACATATTTGATGTACATCAGTCATCTTTTTGAAATTCTACATCATTAGTAAATGAGTATTAAGTTTTCATACAACTACATACAGGAAAGAGAAAAAATATTTATCCTCACCGATACATACATACAGTACATACACAGTGATACATGCAGTAGTATCCTCCTCCTACATGCCATTAGTCAAGTAGCTGTTTCTTATAAAGTCAAGGGCAAAGTAATCATTAGTCATTAAGATAAATTTCAGTTGTATCAGAACTGTGTAGCAGTGGAACCCTTGGCAAAGTCTTGACTGAGCTAAGTGTGTAAGACAGATCAATGGGTACAAAATATGTGGACTAGCTTAGAAATAACAGGGATTGGCAGCAGACACAGAAACCACCAATCTCCAACAGAAGGCCAGAGTTAATGCAGAGTGGGAGCTTAAGAGGCTATAGCAACGGTGGTACAATAAGGAGGAGGAGAAGAGCTTTTCTACTCAGTTCTCAGTTGATTCCACCTCTGATCTGAGGCTTAGCAAGAGTGATGCTAAAAACCAGCTCCACACACTCTGAAGAAATTCTATGAACTCAGGGTTGTCATGTCAAATCATGATGACATGTCTCCCTATTGTTTAAAAACGTTCTAACAAATGGAATTTAGCAAATATCCCTAAGAACAGTGCCAGCCAAGCTTCTCAGACATGTTAGTACTTGCTGCTGCGGAGTGCTCCTCAAATAGTTTATTTAGAGAGCGCTGAGCATGTCAGAGACAAGAAGAAATTTACCCCTCAGTTAAAGAACAGTGATTGTTATCAAATAGTGGGCGATATTTAAAACCAACAACCAAATGACCTTTTGATTCCCTCACTCATTTTATTGGTATTGTGCTCACCTGTTAGTTTTCTCAGCCTCTCTTTCTCTTTCTTCTCCTTCTCCTTCTTTTTTTCCTTCTCTTTCTCCTCCTCCTCCTCCTCCTCCTCCTCCTCTTCCTCCTCTTCCTTCTTCTTCTTCTTCTTCTCTCTCTCTCTCTCTCTCTCTCTCTCTCTCTTGATATCTTAAAAGATTTGGCATTGAAATGATTTTAGGCAGCAGCTTATTTTGAAGTAGCAGTAGTATTGGTTTGGAAAATGACTTGATGACTAAATATATTTAGCCATCTTTAAAATTGAACCCGTTTTGCTCCTTGGTTTTTCTGTGGGGCATGATTGCACTGTGTGGGGTTGGAAACCTCTTCAGGAACTGGGCTTGGATAGCTGCATCAGAAGAGGGCAGCAGCATTGGCTCTGAGGCATCAGGGTACTCTCTCAAAGTTAAGCCTGGACATCCAGGTTCAAGGCTCTGTTCTTTAGTAAACAGGGAGTAAAGAGAACATGGACAACCATTTTAGTTTTCACTTATTTTGTCTCTATGTATTGCAAAGTTTGAAAAGAAAATTCCAGAAGAAGAAACTGAAACTCTAAAATAAAAGTAAGGTAAGAATGAGAGGCCATGTCAAGTATATCCCTATCACCTTGACTAGAACAGAATTTGGCTTATACTTTGATATTTCCTAATCACTTTCCTCTGGGATTGATTTTCAAGAGGAAAGGGAAGTTATGTATGTGGATTTCTCCAGCACCCTTAATATTTTAGAGCCTACCATGTTATAACCACCTTAAAGATAGCACTCTGTTCACAGTTCCTTAAAGTCTGACTATTATCTCTGCTTGTAAATCCTCTCTGGTCTTTCAAAACCTAACAAACTTGTAGCACACTGTGAAGGAGCCAGCATCTATTAAACATATTTATGGAAAAAAAGGAGTGGGACCATTGAGGCCACCAGATCTTTTTCTATTTCCTCACTCAACCAACCTAGCAAATCCAGCCCAGTACTATCTCAAGACAGCAAAGCAGTGGCATATGAGTTCTGTGTCTGATGTTAAAAAAAAGCAAGCCCTAATCTAAAATCTTAAGTTTCTAATATTTTGTGGAAATATGGAGTTTTTATTAAGTTCTACTTTACAGAACTTCATGAAATGCCTCTTTGATAATGCTAAGGGACAAAAAGAAACAATCACCATAGGGTAAGTTGAATTCAGTTTGTGCTTTACTCTCTATTTTTTCCTACCCTGTTGAGAAATCTACAAACATAAAGTCTGACAATCCATTATCTGACCTCACAAATTTATCTTCCTAAAATAGTAAAATATTCTTAGCCAGATTAGATGCTTTAAAAAAAAGTGCTGACATGGTACCTCCTGCTGTGAATAGGATATAACCAAAATTCTTATTCATCCTGAGCTTTGGCAATCCTTATAGATTGTTCCTGTGAACAGGCTCATCAATGATTTTTAGAGCACCTTATTCAATTGTTAGAACAATGCACCAGGTGAACACTGCTTTAGTCCTATTCTATTTACAGGCTAGGAGTCAAAGCACAAAGAGACAAAATATTTTCCCCCAAGTAATGCATGTAGAAAGAAGTGTTATAGACATCTGTTTAACTCCCAGTGTTAAGCTTTGGAACACATCTCATATTGCTTTTGCTTTATACACAGACCCTGGCTAAAAACCTGTACAATCTACCTAGCAGAATACAACTGACAAGATAGTAAGTGCACACTATGGGACACAACCCTACAGCCCTGCTGAGAACCTGGTTTGGAAGACAGCTCCTTCCAAACAGCCTCTTACTTTAAGATTGTGGGCCTTACCTCTACCCGTGCCCTCCAGCCTTCTCTGCTTGAAGACCTACAAGGAGGCCTTCTTGGTCTTCATCGCCATGTGCACAAAAGGAGCCACTTGGCATCACTAGCCATTCAGTGGAGTTCCACAAGAGCAAGAGTTAGGACTGTTGAATTGATGATGACAGTAACCCTCAGGGACACCTCATTCAGGGACTTAGTCATCATTGTAACTCTTTCCCTCCACTTCATGGCTGTGCTTATTGGCTTTGTTCTCTTGGTTGTACACAGTGGTAGGGATGTGGTTATGGGTTCAGAGTGGTCTTGGACAATTGCATTAGTGATGGAGGGTATTCTAGGAAGGTACAACAAACAAGAAAAACCATGAAAGTGTTAATAATCAATCAGGAAACATAGAGAGGGTGGTAAGAAGGGTAAGCCCCCATGAGACAGGGAAAGGTATATATATGATCAATAGGACATGTCATCAGAAGGGCTGGTAAAACTCTGGTGCAAGAAATGGAGCATGGATCTGATACCGTCAATGATGCAGCCACAGCAGTGTCATTCATTTAACTGTTACTTATACAGTGCATCTTGCATGCCAGACTTAGTGCTAGCTGGTACGGGTATAGCAGTGGGCGATGGGGGCAAAGTTCCTTCCCTCACAGACCTCATGTTCAAGTAAGGATGGAAATGATATTTAAAAAGCATAATACATCAAAAAAGTTTATTTTTAATTGATTTGCAAAGACATCTGTAAATGTCAATGGCTTAAAGATTTTAGTTTCAAATGCCAGCTTCAACTCTGCCATTAAATCCCATCTCTGTCACTAAAGCTAAAGAATCCTAATATATTTGTTCTGGGAATAAAATTTGAAATCATTCAGTAAGTGTTTATTTTACATACTAAGGAAAAAAGGGCTCAGAGAGTTGACTTCAATGGCCTAATGTCAGAGAACTGGTGGCAGAATTAGATTAATTTCCATATCTATGCCATTCACCTCCCAGTCATGCTCTTTACCCTATGTACTTCTAATCTTTCTCTTCTGGAAAAGTCATAGTGAGAAGGATTCCTTCCCTCATACCGAACTACATTATTATCTCCATAGGAGAGAGCTGACCCCCTCCTTTTTAGCCAGCAAAATTGGAGAAGACAGTTATCAAGAAAAGACAAATATTATGGCTTCTCTCTTGGCTTGGAAAACACAAAATAGCCAAAGCTGTCCAGATAAAAGTGAGGCAAAGCCAGGAAAATATAAGGACAGGAGTTTCTACCTGAACAGATGGAGAATGCTTTTCTCAATGGGGCAAGGTACCCTAGCAGTTTGAATAATCACCTTTCCACTTACCTGTTTGACAAATAAGAATTTCTATATGGAAGCTTTATATACAAAATCACACACAATTATTTGTAATGACCCACAAATAATTCTTTGCATAATGTTCTTGAAATGCACTGAGAAGTCTGGAGAAGACCCTAGTCTGGTGGCAGGAGAAAGTGATTCTTAGTCTCATACATTCAGCAGACTTACACAGACACCTTGAAATTGCCACCATGTAAGGCCAAGAATGCATTTAGACTCTTACTCTTCCCAGTGCAGCAGAAAACAAGGGTCTAAAAGGAATAATGAAAAGGTGATTCTTGAACCACATGTAGACCCAACAAAAACAGGTAGCCCAAGGAAGATATCACACACCATGCATTAACCAAAGCCAAACCCTGTAGGTTCCTTGCAGGTCTAGATGGCTTGTTGGCTTTCTTTGACTTCAGCAGCTTCCTATCTTTACTTCTGGTTTAAAAACAAAGATGTTCTTCTCCAGAAACAGAGTGCTCATCTAGCTTCTCATAGATTCAAAACTAAGCTCTATGTTCTGGAATCAAGAAATATTAGTGAGGTTCTCAAATATTCTTGCTTGACAACATCTCCAAATTAAAGAGGACCTGGAAACGGCTCCACTAGAATCAAAGCCCTGATATTAGTAAGCTCATAGTTTATTGTTTCTTCTCTACTTGGCTGTTGAAAGATAAATTACAGGGCGTAAAAACAACACATTGCCCTTGGCAGATTATTCTTTACTGAACAATACCATGTGTTTTAATATTCCTCTTAAGCAATAGTTTCTGCCCTGGGTTCTCTTTTACTATAACTAAGATAGCCTATGTACCTCTAAACTTTCAAAAGCAAAGCCCATGATTCTCAGACCCAGAAATGTTTATTTTCTCTTGGCCAGTAACATATTCTTGAATTTATGCCAACTCTATACTAAAGTCACACACATTAAAATGAAGAATGAAGTTCAGAATAATAGAATGTGGAGAGTTGAAAGAAACTTAGAGCTTATTTAGACCAACTCTTTTCTTTGATAAAAGGGTTCCTTGATCTAGAGACATTAGTGTTTTACTACGAGTCACCTTAGCTGGTTGAAGGAAGAGGTAGCATTTAAAGCTTTGGCTTCCGACCCCAAACATCTAGGGCTCTTGCCTAGAAGTCACACTGCCTTGAGGCCAGAAGTTGATACTGATTGAACATATGTAAAAGCAGGAAGAAAAGTTTAAGTACTGTCACACTTTCAACTAATTTCTTTTGCAATTATCCTTAAGTAAATTCCCAGAATTAAATTTTCAATAAAGGCCAGCAGTTTTTTCCAAGAAATTTAAAGGTCTATCTTGATCACAGAAATATTACCTAAGCAAGAATAAACCACATCTTGAACGTTTTCTGGAACACTTAAATATGATATACCACCATAAAATTATCCTTTACCATATACCTTTTCTGTTTGAGACAACTTAGTGAATAAAAAAAAAGTGTGGCTTGAGAGATGCAAGCAAGAATGTATTTCATCTTTAGGAAGTGGTTGTTGTGCTAAGAATGGGAAGAAGAGAAGTGAACTAGAAACAAGAGAAAGTTTACTCAGACAGAGTCTCAATGTCTACACCAGCTCTTCCTGTTAGATAAGCTGCTGGTTTATCACTCCTTGGAGTGACCACATGTAATTACCATGTCTCTTTGTCTGCAGAGGGCATGCCCAGGAGGCTCTGCTGAAACAGGAATATAAATTGTGCCATTTTCAAAGTCAAGATACATGACAATGGCATCCGTTACTGTCTGCATCTGGTGTTTGGGGCACCCTGTGTGGAGCTTTGGGAGGCCTGTTTCCTGAGAATGAAAGCTTTTCTTTAGGGCGTGACACACGGACCACCTGCAGATCATGTTTATAAACCTGCTAGAGGGACCAACTGATCTTACAATGAGACTGTGAAGTATAAACACTTCATTATTCTACAAATGAGTATGCACAATGCCACCTCAAGTCCTCTAAGAACACATCTATGGGGTTGCAATGGGAAAGCAGCCTTCACACAGAAATTGACCTTGTTCCTTTTAAACAATGTTAGTATTAACTCTACCCACATTTTTAAAAAACTGGCATTTTAACTTGAGGGTTGTTTTCCAGTCTCTCTTAATGTTATACATAGATAAAATGAGGTAAAACTCAGAGAACTAAATTTTTTAATTTGGGAATTAATATATTTCAACAGGGGCTCTTGGCATGCATGTAATGATATGCATCTGAGTGTTAGGGTGTGTGTATGTGTGCACATCTCTTTGAGGTTTAGGTACTTATTTTGTAGCATTAACTTAATAAAGACACACCCAAGGGAATTTTTTGAGATTACAGACTAGAATGTAGAAGCTAGAAAGAGAATTAATGTAGCAAACAGGCAAGGCCAAGTATAAAGAAAGTTGAAGGGAAGAAGAGAGGGAGGGAGGGAGGGAGTAGAAAAACAAAGAAAGAAATAGAAAAGGAGGAAAGAAAATAAGAAAGAATAACCTTTGTTATCCAGTGTAAGGACCAATAAGATATCACTATGACACACTTGTAAGGCCAGTGGCCATAACCATGCAGATGCAGGTTCCCACTGGATTCAGGCAGATAGATGGTAAGAGAACAGTGGAGCCAGGAAAAGGTGGGCCATTCTGTTTATTAAAGTTTTGTTATGGCGGACGAGCAAACAGGCAGGGAAGACTGCTTCCTTTTCTTTTTCCGTACTCTCCCGGACTCACAGACCCCTACCAGCCTCAGCACTCCCCAGCCAAGCAGCACTCCCCTGGCCAAAATCTCAGAGCTCCCAAGCCCCTCAACATTCCCTCTCTCTCTCTGGTTCTCTAGCCAAACCCAGCTGGGGTAGAAAACCCCTTCTCCAGCAAACAGTAGCAAAGAAGGCCCCTCCCAAGCAGGAAGGCAGTCTGCAATTTGCAATCTGCCGCCTAACATGCAGCTTTTCACAGACTACACACACACACACACACACACACACACACACACACGGTGCTGCCCCATGCCAATGCAACAATTAGGCAGAATATAAGTGAGCAAACCTAACACGCGTGTTACAAACTTGAAAACATTGGTTTGCCCCACAACACTTCTGAACACATCCTGGCAGAGTTTTATTTTTTCGATGGGGGGGGGGCATCTACTGCTTTTAACCTAATACAATCCATTTATTGTTCATTAGGCCTCAAAAAATTATTTTGGTATAGACACAATTTGAAAATATGCTGACTTCTAAACCAAATAAATGGGAGAAAATGAGGTTTAGAGTCATGAAGAGCTGATTTATTTCTAGAAGTGCCAGGAAAATGAATAAAGCCCTTAAGTTGTGATGTCCAGGCACCTTAGGAGACGTGGCATTAGTAATGGATCATCCTGTTGAGAATAAACACAATCCACAGAGCCTTGAGATCCATGACCACTGGCATCACCTGTGAGAACTTGTCAAACTCAGATACACAAAATTTTTTCCTGTTGTAGCCATAACATAACTACTTCAGGTGATCACACATCTACAAACTAAAAAGTGAAATATGAGCAAAGCCTCTTTTTACATGGCATCAAAGGCTCTAGAATAATATTTGGAACAGAACCAGGAAGGTGTGGAATGCAGTGTGATGACTCACCAGTAATGCCTCTCCAATCTTTGGAAATCTCTGTTTTTCCTGCCTCAAACTTTACAATAGTAGAGAAGAATAAAATGAATTTAAAAGGGAGAGAAAACTTTCTTTACCAAAAAAAAATATAGATTTGGAAGTAAATTCAGTCTAAGACTAGATTATTCAAATGCAATCTGGCTTTAAATCGGCTGAGATTTATGTAATGTGTTTTAGTGAAAACCAAGACCTAGAAATCCGTTGCTGGGTTTTCTAACATTTGGATTGTAATCATAATGAGAAGGCTATGAATTGGAGCAGGGCCAAGCAGTGTGTCTGAATTCACTTCCCCTTGAAAGCATGGAATAAACTACGCTCACGGCATAAAAGTCAGGAGAGCTGAGTCAAGCAAGAAGCAAAGAGAAGTCAGAGCACACTGCCAAGAACAGGGGAGAGCACATCAGCTGCCATATTTGATGTTATGCTGAGACACCTAATTGCCGGAAGAATGTAGTTGACCCTCAAAAGAGATGCAGATACAAGAACTTAAATGAAATCTCATGACTTTTGACTTCCTGCTTCTTAGCATTTCTAAGGTTCATATTTCTTCCTGGAATAAGATGGAGAGAGAAGGAGGCCTGCAAAAGTAGAAGCCAAAGAGCAACACAAAAGGTTCTCATAGGGGAAATATAGCCTTTCTGTCTTGTATCCTTCGAGTTCTATCCAATGTTTGAAACATGGTAAGAATTCACTAAATATTTGTTGAATAAATGAATGAACAAATAAATAAAAAAACAAATGAATGAACAAATGTCTAAACTAGACTGGGTATTGTGGAAGATACAAAAGGATTATTCAAAATAGCTGACATGATTATGAAGCTTACAGTCAAATGGAAGAGTAACATGAAGAGTTAAAAGGGTTCCCTTTTCTCCACATCCTCACCAGCACCTATCATGTGTTGTTTTGTTAATGAGTGCCATTCTGACTGGTGTGAGGTGGTATCTCATTGTGGTTTTAATTTGCATTTCTCTAATGATTAGTGATGTTGAACAGTTTTTCATCTGTCTATTGGCCATCTATATGTCCTCTTTGGAGAAGTGTCTGTTCATTTCTTGTGCCCATTTTTTGATTGGATTGTTTGTCTTTCTAGTGTGGAGTTTTACAAGTTCTTTATAAATTTTGGTTATTAACCCCTTATCAGATGTATTGTCAAATATGTTCTCCCATTGTGTGGTTTCTCTTTTCATTCTGTTCATATTGTCTTTAACTGTGCAAAAGCTTTTTAGTGGAATGCAAACTAGTGCATCCACTGTGGAAAACAGTATGGAAATTCCTCAAAAACTTAGAAATGGAACTGCCCTTTGACCCAGCCATCCCACTTATAGGAATATATCCCAAGGACACCATATCATCGACTGAAAAAAAGAAATGCACCCCCATGTTTATGGCAGCATTGTTCACAATAGCGAAAATATGGAAACAGCCCAAGTGTCCATCTCTGGACGAGTGGATTAAAAAGATGTGGTACATATATACAATGGAATACTATGGATCTATGAAAAAGAAGGAACTATTACCTTTTGCAACAATATGGAGGGACTTGGAAACTATATATTGAGTGAAATAAGCCAGGCAGAAAAAGAAAAATATCATATGACCTCACTCATTTGAGAATTCCAGTGAACGATGTGAACTGAGGAACGGAATTAAGACAGAGGAGGGATCAAAGGGACCAGAGGAAAAGAGGACAGAGGGAAAGGGGATGATAGAATAGGATAAGCATGAAGGGAAGGGGGGAGGGTGCTGAGGAAGGTGGACAAGGGAGATTTTGAGGGGAATATGGGGGAAGAGGATGCATTTGGGGTGACCCTAGAATCCATGTAAACACAAATAATTAAATTAAAAAATTTAAAAATAAATAAATAAAAGCAACACACAAAAAAACTGAAAGTCTCTTCTTTGTCCTACTTACCTCCTCTTCCTCAGGAAACCTACCACACCCATATTCTCTGCTCAGGGTGTGGCTCTATAGGCATAGATGTTCTGTTTTGTGAAATGCCATTCACCTTCTAAGCCAACCTTTTGGATTAAGGTAAGTTCCTTGGTATAAGGCAAGGTAATGGTTTGGCAACATTCTCTCCAGATAGGGTATATCAGATTCTGTTCTCAAAAATTTGAATTGGCAAACTCTGGGATTGAATACTGGAAGGGTGTTGAGAGAGGCAACAATCATTCAATACCATGAGGATTTTTGAGTTGATAAAATGTATAAGTACATGAGTAAATTGATTAGATTTTGATAAAGAAGATAGAAATTAAGTCATTTGTAGTAGGAAAAGTATAAAAACTCATGAAAAAAGAATGAGATGGTGGTTGAATCATGACAAAGGGGGTACACTGGAGTGATGGATCAGAAAATTCTGTAGAGGGTTCTAACACTACTCAGGGACCAAAATGACCGTCTAGGTTCAGTTCCCATGAGGTTAAATTTGACTATGAAGTTATTTCCTCCAATATCCATGGGATTCTTTACCCCTCATGGTTATGTGCAACCTTACACTTTATTTTTCTTAGCAGTCTGAATGAATTCCTGTGTCTGTCTGGCAAGTCCTGAAGTCTCCCTTATTCAAGAAATATTCTCACAAGTCAGTGCTTAAAAATGATTGGCTGAGATGGTGAATGGCATAGGCTCTTGGTATAGAAAAAATAATACTTAAGTCTCAAATGTTCATAATATTTTAAAATAAATCAGATTTCGGAAAAGTAAGACATAAGGAAAGGAAAAAGCTGCCAAACAAGGTATATTGCTTGAGCAGAGCCCTACAGGTATGACAGAAGGGTAAATGTCCATGTGGGAGAAGGAGTGGTTGTGCTCATGGTTGGCCTTTCTGCCATCAGAGTCAGTCCCCACACTTTGCTGACCAGAATACATGTCCCAGCATTTCCTGCTCTATGACTCTCTGGCAGGTGAGCTGGTGCCTGGAGGGCAGGAAGAAGAAAAGAACTAAGGTATTTCTTCCTTGTTATCTGAGTTAGGCAGTATCTCTGGAAGTATCTGCATTTCCTACTAGTTCAAATAAAATCAATTTAACATTAATTACAGTTTTTTAGAATCAAGGGTTAAAAACAAAAAGAAAGTTGTTAATATCCAGAGTTGGTAGAAGTGTGAAGAAAGACCAGGCTTACACTTCAGTGAATATGCAGTGGGTACCACCACTTTGAAGGTAATATGGTTGTGTCCATTATAATTTAAGTGTTTTAGACATTTGACCCTAACAATTAGAAATCTAGGGGTCAAGAGTCTAGGATTCTAGAAATCTAAGAATTTATTTGGAGTTAGGAATTAATTTCACAAGATATAGTTACATGTCCACAGTTTTCTGAGGGTTATAATAGTGAAATATTAGAAACAATGTAGCTCTCCATCAATACAGGAAATCTTACATGAATTAAAATATATTTATACCTAAAAAGTCGGAAGCAGACACTGTGTGCAATGTCCATGGTCTCACCTCATAGATGTGAGGACAGACAGTTATCTGCCTGTCCATTAGCCCCCTCGTCACTGGCATTGCATCCATGAGCATAAGGGAAGTGAGGCTATTACAGAATGCTGTAGCCATAAGAGGTACAGGGCATGGCACAGAAAATCAATAAACCAGGTTCCCAAGCACTGATTATGCCACCTTAAATTATGCTCCTAACTTCTCTTTTAGTTTTTTTTTTCTCCTCGTAAATGGAGTTAGTAATTGTGGTTCAGCCCACACTAGCAAAGGAGGTATGAGACATAAATAAGATAATTGTATAAAAATGCTTCCAGAACTGCAAAACCCTGAAATATATTGGAGATGACACTATCATAATCACCACTGTCACTATTATGTTCTGCATGTTTGTGCCCTCTCAAATTCATATGCTGAATTCCTAACACCTAATGTGATGTTATTAGGAGCTGGGGCCCTTGAGAAGTGATCAGGTCTTTGGGTTAGATCCTTCATGAGTGGGATTAGAGACCTTATAAATAAGCGCTTAGAGAGCTCCCTATGATCATATGAGGAAACAATGAGAAGTCTGTGACCCAGAAGAGGACCTTCACCAGAACACAACCTTGATGGTAACTTGATCTTGTATTTCAAGCCTCTGGAACTGTAAGAAATAAATTTCTGTTGTTTAAAAGCTATCCAGTCTCTGGTATTTTGTTAAAACAGCCAGAACTGACTAAGACAGTCATTGTCATCAACTCTGGCTCGTTGAGCCATCATCATGTTTGGAAAGGGAAAAATGGAGTCCATGACTCACAATTCCAATCTGAAGTTTTAATAAACTAGTGCATTCAATCTTTTTCCATTCAAATTGGAAGGCATACTCACTGTTTCCTCTCTCACTCTGAGCAGATAGTAAGTCACTTTTTCTGAGAAAATAATGCTACTAGCACCATAAATACAGACCTGCAGGGCTCTTTTTCATTCAAAAACGTTCCATGTTTTTGTCAACACTCCTTGCACCTGGCAGGGGCAACACTGTCTTCATTGAAAATAATCTGAGATATGAACCACATGAGTCCTACATCTAAGTCACTGAAACTCCAGTTTTAATAAACGTTCTTCTGTAGAGGAAAAGAATATCCCTCATTTTTATATATCTTCTTAGGAAGAGTTTAAATAGTTGGTGACTCACACTAATGATCCTACTTGGTGAAAAAAGTAATCATTCTATGTTTTATTTATTTATTTATTTATTTATTTATTTATTTATTTATTTATTTATTTATTTTACAGGGACAGAGAGAGAGTCAGAGAGAGGAATAGATAGGGACAGACAGATAGGAACAGAGAGAAATGAGAAGCATCAATCATTAGTTTTTCATTGCTGTTGAGGCACCATAGTTGTTCATTGATTGCTTTCTCACACGTGCCTTGACCACGAGCCTTCAGCAGACTGAGCCACCACTTGCTGGAGCCAGCAACCTTGAGTCCAAGCTGGCAAGCTTTTGCTCAAGCCAGATGGGCCCGCGCTCAAGCTGGCGACCTCAGGGTCTCGAACCTGGGTCTTCTGCATCCCAGTCCGATGCTCTATCCACTGCGCCACTGCCTGGTCAGGCCAAAGTAATCATTCAAAAAAACAAAATTCGGATCTTCATTCAGTCACCACAAAATGAGTGAAATTTAATTATATTTAAACAAAGGTATATTGTGTACCTATAAGAAACTGGTCTTTCTCCTAAGTGGTTCAAATAGAGATGAGATAATCTAAGATTTCTTCTAAGAAATCTGTTTATAAATTTGTTTTATGGTACTCAAAGCTAGACTATTATGCTTCAATAGGCCTCTATGATGTGTCTCAAGGAATCTTACAACCTTTCCTTAGGAACATGCTTCTAAATCTCCTGCAAGAGGAAAGCTCTAGATCTACCCCAGGATCAGATTAAGCCAGTTTCTCTTCTCAGACCTAAAGCTCACCATTTATACAATGGAAAGAAAACTGAAAAGTTACTTACCAAATTTCTGTATTCAGTAATTTATAATCATGATTGACCAAGTTGTTTCTCTGCACCACGGTTTGTGATGGAAGGCTCTGAGCACATGAGGATGAGTGAAACCTGTCCTGGCCCCTCTAAGTCACTGAAAGCAGAAAAGGTAGTAAACAAACGACAAAGAAGAGGGAACATTTCCAGAGGGGGTGAAATGAGGTTGACAGGGAAGGCTTTTGGATTTGGTTGAAACTTAAAGACTGAGTATCCTGTTCTGAACAAATTGCAATCATTCAACATTCATCCCTGCATCCTTTTATAGGTAGGTCTGTAGCCACAGATGTGATTTCTTCCTCTTGGTCTTTGTGGGATCTAAACCTCCCTTACCTTAGTTCTTGCTATTGTTATGTGGCATGACTCTTGCTCCCCAATAGGCTATCAGATTCCTGAGGGTGGAAATCATGTCATCAATTGCTTTGCAACCTTCACTGTGCTCAGCCCAGCATAAAGCCCACAGCAGGTGCTGAGGAGACGCTTGCAGGTGGACTATCTCACAGCCCACATTCCACCTCTCAGTGCTCAGATACTTCTGTGCATCTTCATATTACATATTGCAAACGCTCCTTTAACATACTCACTAAGTATAGCTCAAACATGTTCCCTAGGGCAGGGACTTTCAAACTTGTTTTACTACAACACATAGTAAAAAATGTTTCCATCATCACCATTCACACATGTCTATAAATGAAATAGGAGTGTCATAAAATGAAACTTACGCTGTGTGAATCATATGTTCTGTTGTTTGTTCTTTTTATTACATTCTAGTTCACGTTGGTCTTTTTATTCTGATATAGCTAGTCCTATTCTGTCTTATTTCATTTTTAAAATTCCATCAAATTGATGTCACACATCAAGGACTACAAACACTGCTCTAGGGGTTCCTGATATTTGGAACTTCATAGGAGAACCCAGTTCCCAAGAAGTTCAGTGTCCAGACATTGAGAAAACCACATTAAAGAAAATTGACTTATACTCTCATTAGCATTTTTAAGTTAACATACATTATACAAGTGATTATATAATTCCATTTCTAAAAAAGTTATTATTAAATCAATGGTGGGAACATAATAAATAGCATCTTAGAAATGAAAAAAAGCAGTGCAATGTCATGTTTTAAGGATGACATTGTCACATACTGGCTATGTCTAGCATTCTCCTCTGAATACCACACATAAGTCACCTCAGATAATTTTCAGAAGTAACTTGTTATGTTGTTGAGAAAGTAACTCCTCATAAGAGTTGCACCCCATTCACTGGAACCTTAAGGGAGAACTTTAATTCAAACTCTTCCTAAACTGTTACAACCAACGACCCTTATGCTAATGCTGCCCCACTAAAGCATGTATCAAATAGCTCCTTTCAGAAAGGGACAGGTAGTAAAATATCTCGACTTTGCAGGTCATATGGTCTCAATTACAACTACTAAATTTTGCTCTTATAGCACAAATATGTAAAGAATGGTGTGGTTATGTTCCCACAAAACTTTATTTATGGCACTGAAATTTGAATTTCATATCATTTTCATGTCACAAAATATTATTCTTTTGATATTTTTCAATATTGAAAGTAGGTGAAAATTGGGCTTAGCTCATGGATTGTACAGAAATAGGCTGGAAGCTAGATTTGGCTTTGAGAACTATAGTTTACTGACCTTGCTCCAAGCCAAGAGGACCTTTGAAGATAGAAAATATTTTATCTCCAACATGTGCTTAGGCTCTCCATTTGGGGGCTCCTGAGAGGCCCAGAACAAAGAGAAACTGAAGAGGCCATCCAGTACATACATCTCCTGATGTATGTACTGAAGAAGGGTCGTGTGGAGAATATAAAGAGTTGTTTATAAATTGATTGCTGCCCAGGGGAAGAAATCTTAAAACGACTGCAGCTTTTTATGAAAGAGGGAGAGGTTATTAATGGAAGAGTTGGCAGGAATGTGTCTTTGCTAGTGCTTGTGGGCACAACTTCTCTTAGGATTAAAGGAATAAATGCACCTTTTAAAACAATCATGCTCAGCCCATCATGTAGACTTTTCCATTGCACAGCTTTCCAGGAAAAACTATCACCTTATTTCACAAATGTATTAATCCAGTTTTTTCTGGAATGGAAAATGTTTATAATCCAATAGACAGCATGCTGAATGAAGTGTTTCATTAGCCAGAGAAGTCTGATCAATTCTCAGTGCCCAATGAGGGGCTGCCCAGACCAGACACATTACTTTGTGGTCAGTGTTCCAAAATACGGTGCTAAACCTTTTGCAAATCCCAACTGGGATTTACAGTTATGCTATTTCTTGAATTATAGAATGCAGGACACAAGCAAAGAGACTACTCAGTCATACCTCCATTCTTTCTTTTTCTTTGTTCTTCCGTTTACAAAATTAATAAGGCTTATTCCTAAAAACAATCTAGAAGTGTTCATGCTAAATGAGCTAAAGACACTGCCTTATCTGTTTCTCAACCATTTCCATTATCCTTTCCCCCAAAAGGTTACTGTTGATGGCCTGGTGCATCCTGCGTAAATGCAAACATACGCACATGCATCACATATGTGTTTGGTGTATTTTTTATGTATTTTTACATGTTTTTCAGTACTTTGATCTTTTGACTTCATGAAGTTCTCCAGCCATGTCAGTATGTGTGAAACCACCTTATTCTTATTCAATAGCTTTATAGTCCCTTATAGGGTATAGTCTTTTCTACATGTTATCAGTTAAGCATGATATTTTTACCTTGAAAAATGTCAAGTTCTTTCCACCACAAGAAGCAGTGAGAAGGTTAATTGATTTTCTTACTTTTATTTTTTCATTACACTTTGCATTCAACACTCTCTTTGTATTAGTTTCAGATGTACAGCACTGTGGGCAGACATTCTTATAGGTTACAAGGTGTTCTCTCTGATAGCTCAAGTGCCTACCTGGCATCATAAACAGCTATGACATTGTTAACTATATTCCCTATGTTTTACCTTGCATCCCACGCCTATTTAGTAACTAACAATCAGTACCTCTTAATCCAATTACCTCTCTTTACCTCATCTCCCGACATCCTTTTCCTCTGGCCTTCGTCAGTTTGTTATCCGTACCTCTAAGTCTGTTTCTATTTTGTTCTTTTGCTTGTTTTATTCTTTATTTTCATCGTATAACTGATATCATATGGCATTTGTCTTTCTATGAATGGCTTATTCACTTAGCATAATACTCTCCAGGTCCATCCATGCTGTTACAAAAAGCAAAATTTCCTTCTTTGATACAGCTGAGTGGTATTCCACTGTGTAAATTTACCACAGCTTTCTTATCCATTCATCTGTTGGTAAGTATCTACTTGTTTCCATATTTTGGCTATTGAAAATAATGCTTCAGTGAACACTGGGGTGTATATATTCTTTCCAATTAGTGTTTTTTTTTCTGATAGATACCTAGAAGTGGAATTACTGAGTCACAAGGCAGTTCCATTTTAAATTTTTTGGAGAACTTCTACACTGTTTTCCACAGTGGCTGCACCAATTCGCATTTCTATCAACAGTGCACAGGGGACCCTTTCCTCCACATCCTCACCAAAAAATTGTTGTTCGTTGATTTATTGATGATGGGTTTTCTGAAAGTTGTGAGGTGGTATTATATTGTGCTTTTGATTTTAATTTCCGTGATGGATAGTGATGTTGAGCAACTTTTCATATGTCTATTGCCCATCTGCATGTACCCTTTGGAGAAGTGTTTATTCAGGTCTTCTACTCCTCATTTTAATTGGATTGTTTTTCTGGTTTTGAGTTGTCTGAGGTTTTTATACATTTTGGATATTAACTTATTGGATGTATCATTGGTAAATATCTTCTCCCATTTGATAGGTTGTCCTTTTGTTTATTGATTATTTCTCTTGCTGTGCAAAATCTTTTTATTTTGATGTTGTCTTATTTGTCTATTTTTTCTTTTGTTTCTTTTGCTCTAGGAGATAAGCCAGGAAAAAAATATTGCTTAGAGAAGTTTCTGAGATTGCACTGCATATATTTTCTTCTAGGAGTTTTACTATTTTGAGTCTTGCATTTAAGTCTTTAAACCATTTCAAGTTTATTCTGTTACATGGTTTAAAACCGTGGTCAAATTTTTATTGCAACAGTCAGTCCAATTTTCCCAACACCAGTTATTGAATAGATTGTCTTTACCCTGTTGTATTTTCTTGCTTCCTTTGTCAAATATTAATTGACCATAAATGTATGGGTTTATTTCTGAGCTCTCTGTTCATCTCTAATCTATGTGCTTGCTTTTATGCCAGTAACATGTTGTTTGGATTAATATAGCCTTGTAGTATAATTCGATGTCAAGTAGTATAATATTCTCACTTTGTTCTTCTTTGTCAAAATTGCTGTCACTATTTAGGGTCTGTTGTCTTTCCATACAAATTTTTGGATTATTTGTTCTAGCTCTATGAAAAACATCATTGGTATTTGGATAGGAAACACAGTGAATCTATAGATTGCTTTGGGTAGTACGAAAATTTTAATGATGTTAATTCTTTCTATCCATAAACATGATTTATCAGTGATAGTCAACCTGGTCCCTACCGCCCACTATTGGGCGTTCCAGCTTTCATGGTGGGCGGTAGTGGAGCAACCGAACAGCGTCGTGATTACATACTAATGAACTATATGTTGACCAGTCAAGATTAGGACAGCAGTCAGATTCTGTTACAGGGCATTTGTATTGGGACCGCACTTGACCTCTTTCATGACCACCTGGCCCACACCCGTGAGCAGCCGGGTATCTGACCCCAGGTCCACACCCGCCGCCCAATCCAGCAGGCAGGTTATGACCGCTATTGTCACCCAAAAACTAGCAGTTCATTGTTTTATTACCCCATAGTCAAAGAACTCCATGATTCGATGTTTCTTTCCATGACAGAAACTGCCAGACAATGGAGAAACCAATTAACTCATATTTTTGTCTGATTCCTGGATTTTAGGTTAATAAGGTGACATTCTAGAAACCTCCCCCCCCCCTTGGACTGCCAAAACTAGCCGTTGTCTTGCTACTTTGCCCTGGTCACAAAGAAGTGATGCCATTGGCCAACACCCACTACATAAAATTTTATAAAACGCACAACCACGGATACTCACTAACTTAGTCCCGTCTCGACAAACTTTCACTCAACCATGACAGGAAGTGCCAAATGTTTTATGTATTCATTGTGTGGTGCACAGACAACATCTTGTAGGAAAACATCTAAGTACAAGTCTCCATTCATCACTAACTATAATAATTCAAGCTGTAAACAAGATCAAATCCAATGCAGAGAATGATAGAATGTTTTGGCAGCTTTGCCAGGAAAATAATGAAGATTTTATTAAGTTACTTTTGCACACAGAAGTTCAGTGGCAGTCAAAGGGTACATCTTTGGCTAGATTTGTAGCATTATATGATAGTGTCATACAATTTTTTAAAAGTAATAATGAGACCAATCTGTGTCAACAATTAAAAACAGTAAAGAATGCCTTTTACTTGGCAGATACTTTCAAGAGATTTAATGATGTCAATTTGCAGCTTCCCAGAGCTAATAAAACTCTTATAGGTTGCCAAAGTATTGTGCTATTATTTATTGACAAACTTAAACTACTTTGTCATAATCTATTGAAGAGAGAATTTCATCAGTTTCCTCAATTATCATCTATAAAAGATGTTGTAACTCCAGAGGATATTGAAAGATTCAGTAGCCACCTCAACAAACTTAAATTAGACATGGAAAAACAATTTGAAGATATTTTGAAATTGAAGGTATATGACTACATGAAAAATCCTTTTACAGCAAATATTGAAGAGGCTGATACAACTTGCCAAGAAGAACTGTTAGAAATTGTAAAGTTACTTCCCTACTTTATAAATCACAATTACTGTGGAACTGGTGGGCGGTTAGAAAATTTTACTAACAGAGATACAAAAGTGGGCGGGAGGTATAAAAAGGTTGACTACCCCTGTGATATATGCTTTAATTTAATAGTATCGTTTTTTACTTCAATATCTTATAATTTTCTGAGTAAAGGTCTTCTACTTCTTTGGTTAAATTTATTCTTAAGTGTTTTATTTGCAATTTTAAATGGGATTGTTTCTAAATTTATTCTTAAGTGTTTTATTTGCAATTTTAAATGGGATTGTTTCTTCATTTCTCTTTCTGATAGTTAATTATTGTGTATAAAAGTGCAACTGAAAAAAAAAGTGCAACTGATTTCTGAATATTTGTTTTGTATCTGATACTTCACTGAATTCATTTATCAATTCCAGTATTTTTTTTTTTTTTGGTAGAATCTTCAGGATTCTCTAAGTATAGTGTCATGTAATCTGCAAATAATGGCACTGTTACTTTTTCTTTTCCAATTAGATATCTTTTATTTTTTTCTTCTTGACTGATTACTATGGCTAGAAGTTCCAGTACTATGTTCAATAACAGTGGTGAGAGTAGACATATTTGTTTTGTTTCTGATCTTAAGGGAAAGGTTTTTAGTTTTTCCCTGTTAAGTATGATGTTAGTAGCTATGGGTTTGTAAAAAATGGATTTTATTATGTTGAGGTATATTCCCTCTATTTCCACTTTGCTGAGAGTTTTTATTATAAATGAATGCTGGGTTTTGTCAAATGATTTTCTGCATCGACTAATACAATCATATAATTTTTATCCTTCATTTGGTTTATGCGATGTATTGTGTTAATTGATTTGTTGATATTGAACCAACTTTGCATTTCAGGAGTAATCTCACTTTACCATGGTGTATGGTCTTTTTAATGTATTTCTGAATTCAGTTTAGTAATACTTTGTTGAGGATTTTTACATCTATGTTAACTAGAAATATTAACCTATAATTCTGTTTCTTCATAGTGTCTTTATCTGGTTTTGAAATCAGGATAATACTTGCCTCATAAAATGAGTTTGATAGTCTTCTTTCCTTGTGAATATTTAAAAATAGTTTGAGAATGACAGGTATTAGTATTTTTTTAATGTTTGGTAAAATTCACCCTTGATGCTATCAGATCTAAGACTTTTCTTTGTTGGAAGTTTTTTGATTACTGCTTTGATTTTGTCAGATATATTTGTCTGCTCAGATTTTCTACTTCTTCTTGGTACAGTCTTGGCAGCTTATATGTTTCTACAAATTTCTTTCTTTCTTCCAGATTGTCCAATTTGTTGGTATATAATTATAGTATTTTCTTTATTATCTTCTGTATTTCTGTGGTGTCAGTTGTTAACTTCTCCTCTTCCATTTTTGAATTTAATTATTTGGGTACTTTCTTTTATTGATGAGTCTAGTTAAAGGATTTTCAATCATGTTTATTTTTATAAAAATCCAACTCTTGGTTTTATTGATATTTTTTAAGATTCTATTTTACTCATTTCCCCTCTGATTTTAGTTATTTCCTTTGTCCTACTCATTTTTGGCTTTATTATTCTTCCTTTTCTAATTCCTTTAAGTGTAAGGTTAGATTGTTTATTTTTATTTTTTATTTTTACAGAGTGAGAGTCAGAGAGAGGGATAGATAGGGACAGACAGACAAGAACAGAGAGAGATGAGATGCATCAATCATCCATTTTTTGTTGCAACACCTTAGTTGTTCGTTGATTGCTTTCTCATATGTGCCTTGACTGTGGGCCTTCAGCAGACCGAGCAACCCCTTGCTTGAGCCACTGACCTTGGGTCCAAACTGGCGAGCTTTTGCTCAAGCCAGATGGACCCACGGTCAAGCTGGTGACCTCAGGGTCTCTAACCTGGGTCCTCTGCATCCCAGTCAGATGCTCTATCCACTGCACCACTGCCTGGTCAGGCAGGTTAGATTGTTAATTTGAGGCTTTTCATGTTTCTTGAAGTAGGCCTGAATATCTGTGAGTTTCTCTCTTAGGGCTGCTTTTGCTGTGTCTTATTAACTTTGAGTGGTAGCGTTTTCATTTTCATTCATCTAAAGAAATGTTTTGATTTCTTTCCTGATGTTATTGTTGCCCCATTAATTGTTTAGTAACATATTATTGAGCCTTCATTTGTTTGTGTGTTTTTAAATATTTTTCTTGTAATTGATTTCTAGCTTCATACCATAGTGGTTGGGCAAGATGCTTGAAATGTTTTCAATATTCTTAAATTTATTGATAATTGTTTTGTCGCCTAACATGTGGTCTATCCCAGAAAATATTCTATGTGCACTTGCAAAGAATAAAGATTTGCTATCCAACCTATTTGGTCTAACATATCATTTAAGGCTACTTTTCCTTGTTGATTTGTCAGAAAAATCTGTTCATTGATGTCAATGAAGTATTAAAATTTCCTACGATGACTTTATTACTATTGATTTCTCCCTTTATGTCAATCAGTATTTGCTTTATATACTTAGGTGCTCTTATTTGGGGGCATAAATGCTTACAAGGGTAATTCTTCTTTATCATTATGTAATAACCTTCTTTGTCTCTTCTTATAGCTTTTGTTATAAAGTCTATTTTGTCTGTTCTAAGTATTGATACCCTGGCCTTTTTTCATATCCATTTGCACAAATTATTTTTTCTCTCTCTTTATTTTCATTCTGTGTATCTTTTGTTCTGAGATTGGTTCTTATAAACAGCATATATATGAGTCTTGTTTTCTTATCCATTCAGCCACTCTATGCCTTTTGATTATAATATTTAAGCTATTTACATTTAAAGTTATTTATAAATAAGTTATTATTGCCATTTGTTTTTTATAATTATGTTTCTCTTTCTTTCTTATAGAAATCTTTTTAACATTTATTGTAATGTTGTTCTTTTGGTGATGAACTCCTTCAGCTTATTCTTGTCTAGGAAGCTCTTTATTTCTCCTTCAATTTTAAACAATAATCTTGCTGAGTAGAATAGTCTTGGTTATAGATCCTTGTTTTTCATCACTTTGAATATTTCATGCCAATCTTGTCTGGCTTTAAATATTTCTATTATAAACCAACTGATGTCTTATGGGAGCTCCCTTATAAGTAACTAACTCTCTCTTGCTGCTTTAAGATTCTCTGTCTTCAACCTTTGCCGTTTTAATTATATCCGGGTTGGGCCTGTTTGAATTTATTTTGCTTGTAATTCCCTGAGGTTTCTGGACTTATGTGTCTTTGTCCTTCATCAGGTTAGAAAAGTTTTCAGTCCATTATTTTTTAAAATAAGTTCTCAATCTTTTGCTCTATCTCTTTTTTTTCTAGTACTCTTAAGATGTGGATGTTGTTATGCTTGATATTGTTTCAGAGTTTCCATAAACTATCTTTATTGCTTTTTATTTATTTTTTCTTTTTGTTGCCTTGCTTGGGTGTTTGCTGCTACCTTGTCCTTCAAATTGCTGGTTTGATCATTTGCTTCATCTGCTGTTGATTACCTCTAGTGTATTCCTCATTTCAAATATTTTAGTCCTTATTTCTGACTGGTTCTTTTTTATGGTTTCTATGTCCATTTTATGTTCACTACCTCTTTATTTAAGTTCTTACTTAGTTCAATCCTTCTTCTCCTAAAATCCTTGACCATCCTTATAACCATAGTTCTTAATTCTTTTTTTTTTTTTTTTTTTTTTACAGGGACAGAGAGAGAGTCAGAGAGAGGGATAGATAGGAACAGACATACAGGAATGGAGAAAGGTGAGAGCATCAATCATTAGTTTTTCATTGCCGTTGTGACACCTTAGTTGTTCATTGATTGCTTTCTCACATGTGCCTTGACCGCGGGCCTTCAGCAGACTGAGCCACTCCTTGCTGGAGCCAGCAACCTCGGGTCCAAGCTGGAGAGCTTTTGCTCAAGCCAGATGGGCCCGTCCTCAAGCTGGCGAGCTCGGGGTCTCGAACCTGGGTCTTCCGCATCCCAGTCCGACGCTCTATTCACTGCGCCACCGCCTGGTCAGGCTTAATTCTGTATATGGTAGTTTGCTTGCTTCCATTTCATTTATTTCTGTTTCCTGGGTTTTCTCCTGTTCTTTTATTTGGGAGATATTCCTTTTCCTCCCTTGTTTGGCTTCCTTTCTGCATTTGTTTATATATATTATGTAGATCTGCAATGTTTCCCAGTCTTGGGTTGGATCCTTACATAGTAAGTTTCTTGTGGGGCTCAGTTGCCAGTCTGCCTGATTACCTAAATTCAATGTTTCAAGAATGTTCCTTGTGTGGGTCATGTGAGCCCACCTTTTATAGTTGGGTTTTGATTGTTTTTGGCTCTTCTGTGTGTGGGTTTGACCCTCAGACTGGGTAATGATGAGGATTGACCTCTAACTCATATATGAACTACTATGTTGTGGCTGATCCTGTGATGTGAAATTTTTCCCATCAGGGTCTGGTGTTTGCAGGGATCTTCTTTTGAGTGTGCCAATTGTGTAACTAATTGGGTTATGCTAGGGTGTGGTTTGAAGTTTACCACTGGCTCTTTTGGTTCTAGGGCCTCTTAGGAAAAACTCTGGTGCCAGTCAATGGCAGATATTGTCAGTAACCAGCCTTGGGGTACCTGTCTTGAGCTACCAAGTCACCCCATTTGTGTATGCTTCTCCTGGGCCTGGGTGTGCAGGAGAGGGACTAAGCTGGGTACTACAGCTGGCTTCCACCAGTTCTGAGCTCAGAGGGAGATCAGCAAAAGGCCAAAAGCACCCTACAATCCATTTCCACCTGCCACCTGCCTGTTAGGCTCAATCACTAGCAGAACCTCTGGTGGTACACGAGTTACATGAGATAAGTTCTCAATGAGTCACCAGGTAGAGGTTAATGGTGTTTACCAGGTTGATACAGGTTCAAACTCCTTGTCAGTACTGTGTCTAAGACTACTCAGCAAAAACCTCAATGTACAGCAAGGCTAGTAGCCACTCACCTGGGTCTCTTCAACCTTTGTGGTGGCATGGGGTCTCAGTGAGGTATCAAGATGAGTCCAGCAGAGTTCACCAGGATAAAACATACTAAAATATGGCCATTTGGGGAGAGGGCTCAGCACAAGAATGAATGTGCCACTCAGGTGCATGGAGTAAAAAATGGTTCTCCCCTCCAGCACTATAACCCAGTTTCTTTCTGTGTGATTCTGGCACTGTTCAAGTTTGCCTGAACTTCCTTAAGAGCTCCTCAATGAGCTCTATACCTTAGATCCAAGCTGGAGTCTGCCAAAAAAAAAAAAAAAACCACTCTCCATTGAGAGGGGTACCTTCTATAGCTGTAATGGAGGGGTCAGTGTTCTTTCCTGATTTATGTGGGGATGTAGAGGCAGGCACATCCTGAAGTGGTTGTGCCCATGGGAAAAAATAGACCTCCACTGTAGTTCCCCAACCTCTGGTAGCAAGTCCCTCTCAATGAGCCTTTAAAATCTGCCTTTTGGAGAAACACCATTTTCTCTATAAGTGTAGTAGTCATTGAACGTGAGGCTGGCAACCAGACAAGTAATTTTAAAAAAATTAAACTGTATTGGCATGAGATTTTTCTGTGGAGAGGTTTTTTTTAAATTTTATTTAATTAATTGTGTTTACATAGATTCTAGGGTAACCCCGACTGCATCCCCACACCCCCATATTCCCCTTCAAATCTCCCTTGCTCCCCAACCTACAGTGCCCTTCTCCCTTCCCTTCAGGTTTATCTCATCCTATCATCCCCTTTCCCTCTGTCCTCTTTTCCTCTGTTCCCTTTGATCTCTCCTCTGTCTTAATTCCATTCCTCAGTTTTCAATGTTCCTTGGATTCCTCAAATAAGTAAGGTCATATAATATTTTTCTTTTTCTGCCTTGCTTATTTCACTCAACATAATAGTTTTCAGGTCCCTCCATATTATTGCAAAAGGTAATATTTTCTTCTTTTTCATGGCCCATAGTATTCCACTGTATATATGTACCACCACTTTTTAATCCACTCATCCACTGATGGACACTTGGGCTGTTTCCAGATTTTCGCTATTGTGAACAATGCTGCCATAAACATGGGGGTGCATTTCTTTTTTACAGTTGGTGATATGGTGTCCTTGGAATATATTCCTATAAGTGGGATAGCTGGGTCAAAGGGGCAGTTCCATTTCTAATTTTCTGAGGAATTTCCATACTGTTTTCCACAGTGGCTGCACCAGTCTGCATTCCCACCAGCAGTGCAGGAGGGTTCCCCTTTCTCCACATCCTCGCCAGCATCTATAATGTGTTGTTTTGTTATAATGAGCGCCATTCTGACTGGTGTGAGGTGGTATCTCATTGTGGTTTTAATTTGCATTTCTCTAATGATTAGTGATGTTGAGCATTTTTTCATATGCCTGTTGGCCATCTGTATGTCCTCTTTGGGGAATTGTCTATTCATTTCTTGTGCCCATTTTTTGGTTGGATTGTTTGTCTTCCTGGTGTTGAGTTTTCCAAGTTCTTTATAAATTTTGGTTAATAACCCTTCATCAGACGCGTTGTCAAATATGTTCTCCCATTGTTTGGTTTGTCTTTTTATTTTGTTCATATTGTCATTAGCTGTGCAAAAGCTTTTTAGTTTGATATAGTCCTATTTGTTTATCTTGTCTTTTATTTCATTTGCCTGTGAAGGTAAATCAGCAAATATATTGCTTCGATAGATGTCAGAAAGTTTACTGCCTATGTTTTCTTGTAGAATACTTATGGTTTCACAGCTTACATTTAAGTCCTTTAACCATTTTGAGTTTATTTTTGTGCATGGTGTAAGTTGGTGATCTAGTTTTATTATTTTGCAGGTAGCTGTCCAGTTTTCCCAACACCATTTGTTAAAGAGTCTGTTTTTACTCCACTGTAATCTCTTTCCTCCTTTGTCAAATATCAATTGTCCATAAAGATGTAGGTTTATTTCTGGGTTGTCTGTTCTGTTCCATTGATCTATATGCCTGTTCTTATGCCAGTAACAAGCTATTTTGAGTACAATAGTCTTGTAATATAACTTGATATCAGAAAGTGTGATATATCCCACTTTATTCTTCTTTTTTAAGATTGCTGAGGCTATTCGTGTTCTTTTTTGGTTCCATATAAATTTTGAAATATTTGTTTTATATCTTTGAAGTATGTCATTGGTATTTTCATTGGTATTGCATTGAATTTATAAATTGCTTAGGGTAATATAGACATTTTAATGATGTTTATTCTTCCTAACCATGAACATAGTATATGCTTCCACTTGTTTGTATCTTCCTTGATTTCTTTTATCAATGTTTTATAATTTTCTGAGTACAAGTCTTTAACCTCCTTGGTTAAATTTCCTCCTAGGTACTTTAGTTTTTTTGTTGCAATAGTGAAGGAGATTGTATCCTTAATTTCTCTTTCTGACATTTCATTGTCCGTGTATAGAAATACCTCTGATTTCTGTGTGTTAATTTTATATCCTGCCACCTTGCTGAATTTTTTTATTAGGTCCAGTAGTGTTTTGACTGAGACTTCAGGGTTTTCTATATACAGTATCATATCACCTGCAAATAATGATAGTTTTACTTGTTCTTTTCTAGTTTGGATGCTTTTTGTTTCTTCTTCTTGTCTGATTGCTGTAGCTAGGACTTCCAGTACTATGTTGAATAAGAGTGATGAAAGGAGACACCATTGCCTTGTTTCTGATTTTAGGGGAATTGCTTTTAATTTTTGTCCATTAATTATGATGTTGGCTGAGGATTTGTCATAGATGGCTTTTTATCATGTTGAGGTATGTTCCCTGTATTCCCACTTTGCTAAGAGTTTTGATCATAAATGGGTGCTGGATTTTATCAAATGCCTTTTCTACATCTTTTGAAATTATCATGTGGTTTTTCTTTTTCCTTTTGTTTATGTGGTGAATCACATTAATGATTCACAAATGTTGTCTCATCCTTGCTTCTCCAGAATATATCCCACTTGATTATGACGTATAATTTTTTTTCATGTATTGCTGGATCTGGTTTGCTAATATTTTGTTGAAGATTTTAGCATCTAAATTCATCAGGAATATTGGCCTATAATTTTCTTTCTTTGTGTTGTCTTCCTGGTTTTAGAATCAGAATTATGCTCGCCTCATAAAAGGAACTTGGTAGTGTTCTTTCCTCTTGAATTTTTCGAAATAGCTTGAGAAAGATAGGAGTTAATTCTTCTTTGAATATTTGGTAGAATTCACCAGTGAGTCCATCTGGCCCAGGGATTTGTTTTGGGGGAGTTTTTGATAACAGTTTTGATCTCTTTTGTTGTTATCAGTCTGTTTAAGTTTTTTGATTCTTCCAAATTGATTTTTGGAAGATTATATGTTTCAAGGAATTTGTCCACTTCACATAGGTTGTTAAATTTTGGGGCATACAATTCTTCATAGTATTTTCTTACAATATTTTGTATTTATGTTGTGTTGGTTGTTATTTCTCCATTCTCATTTCTAATTTTATTTATTTGAGTCCTCTCCCTTCTTTTGTTGGTGAGTCTCATTAAAGGTTCATCGATCTTGTTTATCCTTTCCAAGAACCAACTCTTGGTTTCATTGATCTTCTGTATTGTTTCTTTAGCCTCTATGTCATTTATTTCTGCTCAGATCTTTATTATTTCCTTCCTTTTACTATCTCTGGGCCTTACTTGTTGTTCTTTTTCAAGTTCTTTTAGATGAAGGGTTAGGTTGTTTATTTGAGCTTTTTCAAGATTCTTAAGGAATGCCTGCAGTGCTATGAACTTCCCTCCCAGGACTGCTTTAGCTGTGTCCCATAAATTTTGAGTTGTTGCATGTTCATTATCATTCATTTGTAGGAATTTTTTTCTTTTCCTTTGATTACATTGTAAACCCATTCATTATTTAATAACATACTATTTAGGTTCCATGTGTTTGAGTATTTTTTTGTTTTCCTGTTGTGGTTGATTTCTAGTGCCATGCCATTGTGATAAGAGAAAATATTAGATATAATTTCAATCTTCTTAAATTTGTTGAGACTGTTTTTGTGTCCTAACATATGATCTATCCTAGAGAATGTACCATGAGCACTTGAAAAGAATGTATATTCTGCTAATTTAGGGTGAAAAATTCTGAAGATATCTATTAAATCGAGTTGATCTAGTTTATCCTTTAAGTTTGATGTTTCTTTGTTAATTTTCTTTCTTGAGGATCTATTTCGTGATGTAAGTGGTGTATTGAAATCTCCTACTATTGTAGTATTGCTGTTGACCTTGCACTTTATATCCATCAAAGTTTGCTTTATATATTTAGGAGCTCCTATATTAGGTGCATAGATATTTATGATGGTTATATTTTCATGTTGGATTGCTCCCTTTATCATTATGTAGTGACCTTCTTTATCTCTTACTATAACCTTGGTTTTAAAGTCCATTTTGTCTGATATAAGTATTACTACCCCAGCTTTTTGTTCATTTCCATTTGCATGAAATATTTTTTTCCATACTTTTACCATCAGTCTATGTGCAGCTTTTGTTTTGAGGTGTGTCTCTTGTAGACAGCATATGTACGGGTTCTGTTTTTTTTATCCATACAGCTACCCTATGTCTTTTGATTGGATCATTTAATTCATTTACATTTAAGGTTATTATTGATATGCGGTTGTTTATTGCCATTTTATATTTTAAAGGTGTATTCCACTTTTGCTATATTCTTTTCCCACTTTGATCTGTTTACAACAGGCCCCTTAACATTTCCTACAAGGAAACATTGGTTTGGTTGTAATGAATTTATTGAGGTTTTTTTTTTTTTTTTTTTTTTTTTTTTTTTGTCTGGGAAGCATTTTATTTCTCGTTCAATTTTAAATGATAGCCTTGTTGGATAAAGTAGTCTTGGTTGTAGGTTCTTGTTCTGCCTTACTTTGAATATTTCTTTACATTCCCTTCTAGTCTCAAGTGTTTCATTTGAGAAGTCAGATGTCATCCTTATGTGGGCTCCTTTGTAGGTGATAGCTTCTTTTTCTCTAGCAGCTTTTAATATTTTCATTTTATCACTTAGCTTTGGTATTTTAATTATGATGTGTCTTGGTGTAGGTTTCTTCGGGTTTCTCTTTAATGGAATTCTCTGTGCTTCTTGCACTTGTGAGACTCTTCCTTGCATCAATTCACGAAACTTTTCAGCTATAATTTGATTAAATAAAGTTTCTATCTCTTGTTCTTTCTCTTCTTCTTCAGGAACATTTATTATGTGGATGCTATTTCTCTTCATGTTGTGACAGAGTTCTCTTAGAGTTTCCTCAGACTATTTGAGTCTCTTTTCTTTTTTCTGCTCTCCTTCCTCCTTCCATGCCTTTGTTCATCTTGTCTTCCAACTCGCTGATTTTATCCTCAGCTTCATCCATCCTGCTTTTAATTCGTTCCATTGTGGTCTTCATTTCTGATATTGTATTTGTCATCTCTGACTGAATCTTTTTTAATATTTCAATGTCCTCTTTTATACTTTCTATCTCTTTATTCAGATGTTCATAATGATCATCCATTGTTTTTCTAAGATCCCTAAGTATCCTAACAGCCATTATTCTAAACTCTGCATCTGGAAGTTTGGTTATTTCCATATTGCTCAGTTCATTTCCTGGAGGATTCTCTTGTGGTTTCATTTGTTATTTTGTTTTTTGTTTATATATATATATATATATATATATATATATATTATTATATATATATATATATATATATATATATATATTATTATTATTATTAATTCTAATGGGGTGACACCAATAAATCAGGGAACATATGTACAATGAAAACATCCCCAGGTTATCTTATCATTCAATTGTGTTGCATACCCATCACCAAAAGTCAAATTGTCCTCTGTCAACTTCGATCTGGTTTTCCCTGTGTCCCTCCCCTCCTCCCTATCCCACTCTTCCCTCCCTCCCCCCATCGCATAACCACCACTCTCTTGTCCATATATCATATTCTCACTTTTATGTCCCACCTATGTATGGAATCATGCTGTTCTCAGTTTTTCTTTTTTTCTGATTTACTTATTTCACTCCGTATAATTTTATCAAGGTACATCCATTTTGTTATAAATGATCCGATGTCATCGTTTCTTATGGCTGAGTAGTATTTCATAGTATATATGTACCATAGCTTTTTAATCCACTCCTCTTCTGACGGACACTTGGGCTGGTTCCAGATCTTCGCTATTGTGAACAATGCTGCCACGAACATGGGGGCGCATTTCTTCTTTTCGAACAGTGCTATGGTGTTTTTAGGGTATATTCCTAAAAGTGGGATAGATGGGTCAAAAGGCAGTTCGACTTTTAATTTTCTGAGGTATTTCCAAACTGTTTTCCACAGTGGCTGCACCAGTCTGCATTCCCACCAGCAGTGCAGAAGGGTTCCCTTTTCTCCACATCCTCGCCAGCACTTATTCTGTGTTGTTTTACTGATAAGTGCCATTCTGACTGGTGTGAGGTGATATCTCATTGTGGTTTTAATTTTCATTTCTCTAATGATTAGTGATGTTGAGCATTTTTTCATATGCCTATTGGCCATCTGTATGTCCTCTTTGGAGAAGTGTCTATTCATTTCTTTTGCCCATTTTTGGATTGGGTTGTTTGTCTTCCTGGTGTTGAGTTTTATAAGTTCTTTATAAATTTTAGTTATTAACCCCTTATCAGATGTGCTGTCGAATATGTTCTCCCAATGTGTGGTTTGTCTTTTTATTCTGTTCCTATTGTCTTTAGCTGTGCTAAAACTTTTTAGTTTGATATAGTCCCATTTGTTTACCTTGCCTTTTATTTTAGTTGCCCGTGGACATAAATCTGCAAATATACTGCTGCTACAGATGTCAGAGAGCTTGCTGCCTATATTTTCTTCTAAGATGCTTATGGTTTCACGGCTTACATTGAAGTCTTTTATCCATTTTGAGTTTGTTTTTGTGAATGGTGTAAGTTGATGGTCTAGTTTCATTTTTTTGCAGATAGATGTCCAGTTTTCCCAGCACCATTTGTTAAAGAGGCTGTCTTTACTCCATTGTATGTTCTTTCCTCCTTTGTCAAATATCAGTTGTCCATAAAGCTGTGGGTTTATTTCTGGGTCCTCTGTTCTGTTCCAATGATCTATGTCCCTGTTCTTATGCCAGTACCAGGCTGTCTTGAGTATAATGGCCTTATAGTAAACCTTGATATCTGGAAGAGTGATACCTCCTGCTTTATTTTTTCTTTTTAAGATTGCTGAGGCTATTCGTGTTCTTTTTTGGTTCCATATAAATTTTTGGAATATGTGTTCTATATCTTTGAAGTATGTCATTGGTATCTTAATTGGTATTGCATTGAATTTGTAAATTGTTTTGGGTAATATAGACATTTTAATGATGTTTATTCTTCCTAGCCATGAGCACGGTATGTGCTTCCACTTGTTTGTATCTTCCTTGATTTCTTTTATCAATGTTCTATAATTTTCCGAGTACAAGTCCTTAACCTCCTTGGTTAAATTTACTCCTAGGTATTTTATTTTTTTGGCTGCAATAGTGAAGGGGATTGTTTCCTTAATTTCTTTTGCTGATATTTCATTGTTGGTGTATAGAAATGCCTCTGATTTCTGAGTATTAATTTTATATCCTGCCACCTTGCTGAATTCATTTATAAGGTCCAGTAGTTTTTTGACTGAGACTTTAGGGTTTTCTATATACAATATCATATCATCTGCAAATAGTGACAGTTTTACTTCTTCTTTTCCAATTTGGATGCCTTTTATTTCTTCTTCTTGTCTGATTGCTGTAGCTAGGACTTCCAGAACTCTCTTGAATAAGAGTGGTGAAAGTGGGCAAACCTGCCTGGTTCCTGATCTTAAGGGGATTGCTTTTAATCTTTGTCCATTTAGTATGATGTTTGCTGTTGGTTTATCGTAGATGGCCTTTATCATGTTAAGGAATGATCCCTGTATTCCCACTTTACTGAGAGTTTGAGCATGAATGGGTGCTGGATTTTATCAAATGCCTTTTCTGCATCTATTGAAATTATCATGTGATTTTTGTGCTTCCTTTCGTTTATGTGATGAATCACATTGATTGATTTGCGAATATTGAACCAGCCTTGCCTCTCCAGAATAAATCTCACTTGATCGTGGTGTATGATTTTTTTCATATATTGCTGGATCCGGTTGGCTAATATTTTGTTGAGAATTTTAGCGTCTAAATTCATCAGGGATATAGGCCTATAATTTTCTTTCTTTGAGTTGTCTTTGCCCTGTTTTGGGATCAGAATTATGCTCGCCTCATAAAAGGAGTTTGGAAGTCTTCCTTCCTCTTGAATTTTTTGAAATAGCTTGAGAAGGATAGGAGTTAGTTCTTCTTTGAATTTTTGATAGAATTCACTTGTGAGGCCATCAGGCCCAGGACTTTTCTTTTTTGGGAGTTTTTTGATAACTGTTTCGATCTCATTTGTTGTAATTGGTCTGTTTAGGTGTTCTGATTCTTCCAGATTGAGTTTTGGAAAGTTATATGATTCAAGAAATTTGTCCATTTCACCAAGATTGTCTAATTTTTTGGCATATAGATCTTCATAGTATTTTCTTACAATGCTTTGTATTTCTGTTGTGTCAGTTATTATTTCTCCACTGTCTTTTCTAATTATATTTATTTGAGTCCTCTCTCTTTTTTTCTTGGTGAGTCTAGTTAAAGTTCATCAATCTTGTTTACCTTTTCAAAGAACCAGCTTCTGGTTTCATTGATCCTCTGTATTGTTTTCTTCGCTTCTATGTCATTTATTTCTGCTCTGATCTTTATTATTTCCTTCATCCACTTGTCTTGAGTTTAATTTGTTGTTGTTTTCCTTGTTCTTTTAGATGCAGGGTCAGGTTGCTTATTTGAGCTTTTTCTAGCTTCATATGATATGCCTGTAGTGCAATGAACTTTCCTCTCAGAACTGCTTTTGCTGTGTCCCATAAATTTTGAGTTGATGTATGCTCATTTCCATTTGTATCTAGAAACTTTTTTATTTCTTCTTTGATCTCAATGTTAATCCATTCATTATTTAATAACATGCTATTTAGTTTCCAAGTGTTTGAGTATTTTTTAGTTTTTCTTTTGTGGTTAATTTCTAGTTTCATGGCATTGTGATCAGAGAAAATGTTTGATATGATTTCAATCTTCTTAAATTTATTGAGACCATTTTTGTGTCCTAACATGTGGTCTATCCTAGAAAACGTACCATGAGCGCTTGAGAAGAATGTATATTCTACTGCTTTAGGGTGAAAAGTTCTGAAGATATCTATTAAATCAAGTCGATCTAGTGTCTCCTTTAAGTCTGCTGTTTCTTTATTAATTTTCTTTCTTGAGGATCTATCCAGTGTTGTTAGTGGGGTATTGAAATCCCCTACTATGATAGTATTGCTGTTAATCTCGCCCTTTATATGCATCAAAGTGTGCTTTATGTATGTCGGGGCTCCTATATTTGGTGCATAGATATTTATAATAGTTATATCTTCCTGTTGAATTGTTCCCTTTATCATTATGTAGTGTCCTTCTTTATCTCTTACTACACCCTTTGTTTTAAAGTCCATTTTGTCTGATATAAGTATTGCTACCCCTGCTTTCTTTTCATTTCCATTTGCATGAAATATTTTTTTCCATCCTTTTACATTCAGCCTATGTGCATCTTTTGTTTTAAGGTGTGTCTCTTGTAGACAGCATATGTATGGGTCCTGTTTCTTTATCCACGCAGCTACCCTATGTCTTTTGATTGGATCATTTAATCCATTTACATTTAAGGTTATTATTGATATGCAGTTGTTTATTGCCATTTTATTCTTTAAAGCTGTATTCTTCTTTTGCTCTATTCATTCCTCCCTTTAAACTGTTCACAAGAGGCCCCTTAGTATCTCTTGCAGAATTGGTTTGGTTTTTATGAATTCCTTCAGGCTTTCTTTTTCTGGGAAGCTCATTATTTCTCCTTCAATTTTAAACGTTAGCCTTGCTGGATAAAATACTCTTGGTTGTAGGTTCTTGTTCTGCATTACCTTGATTATATCTTGCCATTTCCTTCTGGCCTCAAGTGTTTCTGTTGAGAAGTCTTATGTCATCCTTATGGGGGCTCATTTGTAGGTGATAGCCTTTTTTTCACTAGCAGCTTTTAAAATTTTTTCTTTATTCAGTAACTTTGGTATTTTAACTATGATGTGTATTGGTGTAGATCTTTTTGGGTTTCTCTTTAATGGAGTTCTGTGTGCTTCTTGAATGTGTGGAGTGTTTCCCAGCCTTAATTTAGGAAAGTTTTCTGCTATGATTTGATTGAACAAAGTTTCCATTTCCTGTCCTCTCTCCTCTTCCTCAGGTACCCCTATGATGCGAATGTTGTTTCTCTTCCTGTTGTCACAAAGCTTCCTTAGATTTTCCTCACATTTTTTAAGTCTCTTTTTCTTTTTCTTCTCTGCTTCTGTGCCTTTGTTTATTGTGTCCTCTAACTCGCTTATTCGATCCTCAACGTGATTCATTCTGCTTTTAATTCGTTCCATTGTGGTCTTCAGTTCTGATACTGTATTTGTCATTACTGTCTGATTCTTTTTTATTATTTCAATTTCGTTTTTTATACTTGTTATCTCTTTATTTAGGTGTTCATAATGACTATCCATTGTTGCTCTAATTTCTTTGAACATCCTAACTATCATTATTCTAAATTCTGCTTCTGGTACTTTGGTTATATCTGGTTCATTCAGGTCCTTCTCTGGGTATTTCTCTTGATTCATTTGGTTTGCATTCCTCTGCCTGCCCATTTTTTCTGTGTATAAGAAAGTTTTGGCCACTGGAGTCCAGTAGGGGTTGCCTTTGTGTTCTCTAGGTGTGGTCTGTCTGCAGGCCCCTCACACCCTCTGCCGGTGCCTAGGGTGGTTGGGTATGAGCGTTACCAGCGCCGGCCCACTGTGGCTTTTGCTGTGATTTCTGCCTCTCCTCCGTGGGAGGGGCTGTCACTGAAGCCACAAGTGTTAGCACCAAGGGTAGAGGTGAGCACCTTTGCTCAGCTGCGGACCCAGCCTATTTCCGAACTTCCTCCCAGAACCCTCAGTCAGAGCCTGCTCTCCACAGTTTCGCGGGTTGGGCGGGGCTTTTGAGGTGCTCTCAGCTGTGAGCGTTTGCCCGTCTGGAGATTTAGCCCCGCCCTCGAGGCCAGGGCCCTTCTGCGCAGAGTCTCAAACCCAGGTTTATTGGGCTGGGCATGTTTGCTGGCTTCCGCTCAGCTGCGTACTTCCGCTCATCCCGGACTCTACCCCGCCCCCGCGTTCGGAGCCCGCTTCGTGCACGTATGAATGCAATCTGCGGTTTCTCCAGCCTGGCGGGGATAGTAGCGTGAGCTCAACTGCAAGCTTCCACTTGTCTCGGGGTCTAGCCTGTTCCCGTGCTCGGAGCCCACTCGCGCACGGATACTGGCCAACCGTGGTTTCTCCGGCCTGGGGTGGGGGGCTGGTAGGGTGAGCTCAGCCGCGAGCTTCTGCCCGTTCTGGTTCTAGCCCGGTCCCCGCAGTCAGGGCCGGCCTGCGCAGGGTCGTAGAGCAGATTTCTGCCCATTCCTGCCCTCCCGCTTTGTCCCCGTAAGTGGGGTTAAAGGCGGGCCCGCAGCTGCCGGTCCACTTTCGCGCGTCCCCTCTGACCCTCTGGGCTAGACCGAGCTCCCACCGATTTGGCCTCTGCCCACGCCGACAGAACCGTGTTTTAGCATCCTGTCGCCCCAAACCCTTCAGCAACCCTCAGCAGAGTTGGAAGGGACCTAATACTCCACACTGTAGGCCTGGGAGCTCCCTCACTTGTTTCAAAGCTCAAAACTGTCCAAATGCCTCTTCTAGGCTCTGAGACTGCAGGCTGGGGGTTGGTTCCTGGGACCCAGGTCCCTCCCTCTCTGCCAAACTTTCCTCCCGCCCCGCGGGTCTCTCCGGGCTGCCATTTGCTCCGGGGAGCTGGGCAGCCCTCTTCGCGTTTTCGCTATTCCTACCAGTCTCAATGTGGCTTCTTCTGTGTTCTTTGGTTGAAGAGTCCACTTAGTTTAGTTCATAGTTGGTTTATCCAGATGATGGTTCTTTAAATTGGATTATAATCTACTTTGGTTCTGGGAGTTGGAAGTTGGTACGTCCGCCTACTCCGTCGCCATCTTGCTTCTCTCTCCCAGGTTTTACCAGCCAATTATGCTCTCTTGTGGTTTCATTTGGATTGTACTTTTCTGTCTTCTCATTATGTTTGTGTGTTTGGGTGTGTTGTTTGTAGAGTTGGTTGAGTCTAGGCTTGGTGTTGTCGGCCTCCAATTTTCAGTTGTGTTATTTCTAGGTCTTCTTGTGTTGGCTTCTGCTGTTGTTTGTAAGCCACTGTGGAATTTTGCTTTTCTAATAGAGCCCCTTTGAAGTTTTGATTTGTTTGTTTTCTTCTCAGTTTTCTTAACTTGGTGTTAATCTTGTTAGTCTTGTTTACTGATCACAGTAGGGGGTTTATTTAAAACTGTATCCAAGAATGCAGTGGGTATAATCTGAGACTCTGAAGTCCTGATCTGCCAGTTACTCTCTCTGGGGGTGGGGTGCTTTCTCCACTTCAATAGGGGTAAGTATATCTCAGATCTCCATGGAGACCTGAGTTACTGCTCCTCCTCCCCACTTCTTGTTTTCAGCTTTGTCTTTTTGTGCTGATTGGAGCGGGAGAGATATCTTGAGAAGGTTGAACTGGAACCACTTTAGTCTTGTGTTATGTCAAAGGATCAATCCCTCCCCCAGCTATGGCTGCCTCCAGCACCTCCCTCACTTATGGCTGCTTCAAGCACTGGATTAGTCCACTGCTCAGGTTCTCCCATACATTTCTCTGTTTGTCACCGGCTGTCTCTCTCTCCCCCTTTCCTTTTGGAAAACAAGCCAGCTCTTTCAACACACCTTGTTCCCAGGTCCCCAGGCAAGTGTCTGTATGTGATATTTCCTACTGTTTTCCTTGGATTGAGAGCCTTTCTGGACTCTCAGCCTCACCCTTCCTCCTTTGTTCCTGTAAGCAGGGGAAGTTCACTGTTCTTTGGCACTCCCCACAAGGCTCAGTGTGGCTTCTTCTTTGCTCTTTGGATTTTAAGAGCAGTTCTTGTAGTCCACAGTTGGTTTTTCATGCTGGTTGTTCCTAAATTAATTTGTAATCTAGTTTGGTGGTGTGAGCTGGGAGTCTGTGTGTCTGCCTACTCAGCTGCCATCTTGTGTCTCTCTGTGGAGACTTTTTGGTTTTAATGTTCCTGAGTGCATTTCAAAATAACTCCAACTGATCTTGTGTTATCTGATATTATCTGGACAAATGTGACTTGAAGGAACTTCTTCAGAGTTGAAAATGTTGGAAGAAACCTGCAGGAATCTAGCCCGAAGGTGTTCTTTATGAAGTAGACTCTGTAGAACAAAAGCGAACCAGAATATAAAAAAAGAAATGCAAGTTTAGTAGCATAGTTGGGAACATAGGAATTATGTGACATGAAAAATCTTTATTGAGATGTAATGCACATACTTGTATATGGAATGGACTCTTTTAAACATACAATTGAATGGTTTTCAGCAAATGTAGAGAGTTGTGCAACCATCACTCTTATCTAATTTTAGAATAGCATTTTCACTACTCTGCCCCCTCAAAAGAAGGCTGTGACCATCTGTGGTGACTTTCCATTCCCATCCCAGAGCCAGCAACCACCTATCTACTTTCTTGTCTCTGTAGATTTGCCTTTTCCAGAAATTTCATAAAATAGAATCATATACTAGGTCATCTTTTGTGACTGGCTTTTTTTTTATTATTTAGCACAATATTTTTAGCATATATTGGCACTTCATTCCTTTTTATGGCTGAATAATATTCCATTGATTGGATATAACACAGTTTATTAACTCACCAGTTTTCACTCTTTTGGCAACTATACTGATATAAATGCTTACATACAAGATTTTGTGTGGAAATATGTTTTGTATATTCTCATTTATATCAGGTATTTACCTAAGAGTAGAATTGCTAAGTAATTGTTAAATCTATCTTAACATTTTAAGAAACTGACAAACTGTTTTCCAAACTGTCTAGTCCATTTAAAGTATGTGTCTTTTGCAACTTGCTTTCAAAAAAGACCTTGGGATTATTATTAGCTAACTTAACAGCAACTCAAGATTAATCACTGAAAGTTGTTGACTTATTCTAGGAAAAAGGTATCTATTTTCAAGTTGTTAGGTACAGAACCATTTCATTTCAATGGTTTGTAATGACTTATATAATATCTGAGGGTTTCCACTCACCCTGATTTGAAATAAAATCATATTCAGGAGGCCTTATCCCATCCTGACTATTTCTACTGCATCTGTTGTGCCTTCATAGTTAACATTTCTGACAATAGATTCTCTTTGCAGGAGGAGAGATGGTAATCAAGAGAGAAACAAATAAAAAATCCAGATGTAAATTCACTCCAAAAATAAATGCTTTAATAGACTGAAAATACTTTTGACCTTTTATTATTTTAAAAAAAACATTTGATCCTGTATTAGTCATGTTCGCTTCCAGTAATAATTACTAAGTGTATTTCTATATATTACTCAGGACACACTCTTATGATTTTTATATTTCTAGTAGGACTTTACAATACCAACCATTAAGAAGCATGATTTTGTCATTGGTAAAAAATGTGCTAAGAAAGTGATGGTGATGGCTAGGTCTTAAGAATTACTGGGGGGAGTTAGGTGAGAGAGGTTGATTGAGCAAAAAATGGGACAAAAAAAGAAAAAACTCATGAAAAACAGTGTGGTGATTGCTGGAGGTCAGGGGAATGGGGAGATATAGGGAAGATAAACAGTGATGTTGAAGACTTGACTTGGGGTTGAGTACACAATATGGTGCACAGAGATGTGTTGTGGAATTGGGTCCTGCCGACTATGCCAAATGTAAAGCCAGTAGTCGAGGCCACCATCACAGCCGCCTGACCTGTGCAGGTTCACATTGGATTTGGGCAATCGGCAATGAATCAATGGAGCCAAGAACTGGTGAGCCATCAGCTTTAATTCTAGCTTGCACCCGGCGGGCAAGCAAAAACACACACTGGGCTCCAAAACCCACTCATTCAGTGCTCACTAAGCTACTGACTTATCCGAGTTTCCTAGAATCAATGGTTTCTAGCTCACCAGACTTATTCACCTCTGTTCCCCATCTCCTCCAGCACAGACTCTTTACAAACTGGCTTTTCCCTCAGCATTCTGCCATCTTGGCTGTTTCTCCTGGCCTCCACGTGGTCTTAATCTGTTCTTCTCTCTAATACTAATCTTAGGAACACAGGAACCGAGAGAGTTAAGCTCGCTGGCTCGAACAAGGGGTTACTCAGTCTGCTGAAGGCTTGCGGTTAAGGCACATATGAGAAAGCAATCAATGAACAACTAAGGTGTTGCAACAAAGAACTGATGATTGATGCTTCTCCTCTCTCTTTGTTCCTGTCTGTCTGTTCCTACCTATCCCTCTCTCTGACTCTCTCTCTGTCCCTGTAAAAAAAAAAAAAAAAAAGAGTTACTTGGGAAGTAGTATGATCTAATAACAAGATCTATTGGTTTTTTCTTAATTTCAAGTATATATAGTTAATTCAAAAAATCATTATAGACCAGAAAGCCCCCTAGAGAAGTTATCTATCTGGTCCACCTGCATCCTTCTGTTTGGGAAATCAAGTCTGCTTTTTGAAGCACCTGAGAAAGAATAAACATTTATATTAAGTGAACAAAGACTCCTAAGAAAAAAGATGCTAAAGGTCTTTCTGTAAATCAACTCCTAAGCCTGGTAATTTTCAATTTCCTCCATATTTTTGAGGATAGCTAACTCAAGCCTCTCATTGAGGCTTATGTCAGTTTATCTTCATATTTAATCATTTTCAGGGAACTAAAGGAAGCCAGGAATAGAGGTTTATGAAGCATCAAGAGAAAAGAGTGGCAGTTATGAGACACAAATCAGATCAACAGCAGACTCTGAGGCCATGGGAAGGATTTTAGACTTTATGCCAAGGACAAGTGGTCTGACATGATAAATATGAGTGAACTTTCCAATTTGAGATGATGGTTGTTTCTTTCATGAAGTAATTAGACAATTTAAGATGGTTTTTGAAGGCAGAATGATAGAACTTGGGAATTGGTTGGCTATGAAGATTCAGGAAAATGTGTCAGAAATGACTTGGAGTTTCAAACATGAAAAGCTGAAAGACTAGTGGCACCATCTTATGAAAAGGAGAATATTGTAGGAAGTTTGAGGAAAATATTATAACTTCAGCTTCAGACATGCCAATGAAATCTCCAAGTGGATGTGGACTTATAAAGATATCATGTTTGCAGTTATTGTATAACCAATGAGAACTGAAGTGGAATCTTTCCACTTAAGACTGTCAAAATAGAGGGCAGCAAGTAAGCTTAAGGCAAATCCCTGACAAACTTTAATAAATCCCTGATAAACTTTAATATTTAAGATCAGGAGAAAGAAAAGTAAGGTTGTAAGGTCAAAGGAAAAGTGACCACTGAGGTGAGAGGGGCAAAGAGGGGAGAAAGAAAGAGAAATACTACAGAAAGAAAACATTAAATAGTGTCAGAGACATGAGATCCTGAACATCACTGGCCATAAAGACTTGGTGTTACTCTGACCTCATTGAAATAGGATCAGTGAAATGCTGGAACAGACACTGGTTGTAATGGACCAAGGATAAAGAGAAATAATGGATATCTTCTTGAATGGGAGAGCCAGGTTGAATTCAGGAAACAAAGTGAAGAGAATGCCCAGTCAAAAAAGCTGAAAGTTAAAAAAAAATTGTTCCAAATACCACATGATTCATTTATGTGTGTAATGAAATGAACACAATAAACTGAGGAACAAAATAGAAACAGGGAACAAATGGAAGGGAGAAGAGAGGACTGGATCAAAGAAGGTGAAGAAATTAGCAAAAAACAAAAATACACACACACACACCACATAGAACAGTGTACCTATAGCCAGAGGGAAAGGTAGAGTCGAGGTAGAAGGAGGAGGGTGAAGGGTTGGGGGAATAGGGACAGAAATAGACTTTTCTTGGGGTGGGGGTGGACATGGTGTAGCATGTAGATGGTGTTTTATTGAGTTGTACACTTGAAACCTATATGTTTTGGCAAACCATGTCAACCCTATACATCAAAAAATAAATTTAAATAAATAAATAAATAGGCTTGTCTTAACATTCATAAGCTGTAATGCTTGGCTTGGTTTTGCATTTTAAGTCTCTCACCTCCTTTTTGTTTTGTTTTTCCCTTCAACACCCTCCCTCTTTGGGACAGAACCAGGCGGTGCTGGGCGAAAGCTGGAGTTGTGGTGGTGTCATTTCCCAATCCTCCCACTCTCTGCCTTCCTCACTATCCCAAGGACATGATCCAAACCATGTTTTTTTCTGCCACTGTCCTGAAAGCAACCTCTATACTCTTTAAAATAAAGGTAATTTTACACTATTACTTAATAAACAAACTGTTGGTTTTCCTTCAGCAACTATCAAATATTTATGTTCCCTACACATTGACATCATAGAGTCATTTCTTTCCATCTTTGGACATCCTGGGTTTATTTTTTTATAAAGTTTTTCTGACTCAGAGTAAAGTGAAGCAGCTTATCACTTCAACCCAAAGTAAGCAAGACTTTTGTCACACAGTCCTCAAGTAATGGAAAGGGAGCTATTTAAGCTGAGGACATTTCTTCCTGGGGACAAAATCCCATCCCTAACATCTTTCTTCCTTTTTCTTCCTTTCTTGCCCCAGTTTAAGTACCATTTCCTCCCACACCCTTCCTCTTTCCTGCCACTACAGCTTCTTTCTGCTGGCCAGACATATATAGGCCATTTTAACCACAACAAACAGGGAGAGTTTTTTAAGGATAAAAGTGTTACAGCCTGACCTGTGGTGGCGCAGTGGATAAAGCGTGGACTTGGGAACACTGAGGTCGCCGGTTCAAAACCCTGCACTGGTCTGGTCAAGGCACATATGTGAGTTGATGCTTCCAGCTCCTCCCTCCTCTCTCTCTCTCTCTCTCTCTCTGTCTCTCTCTCTCTCTAAAAAAAAATGAATAAAATAAAAAAAAATTAAATTTTTTTTTAAAAAGTGTTACATTCAGAACAAAATTTAATTCTTCTCCCTGGGAGCAACAACCATGAGACTTAGAGCAGTGAGAAGGGATGGTTCTGCAATGTCTTACATCTGTCCCTCTGGAGAGCACCCCAGTATCAGCTTAGAATCTTAGAGTGTAGTAGTTCCTCAAATATTAGATGTCTTCACATCTGCTGGAGGAAATGCATTAAAACAAACTCCTTCTTTTGAGGGTCTCAAGTACTGGTGTGGTGTATGCAAATTTATCTTTTAGAATAAGGCAATTTTAAAAGAAACTATACCATAGGTGGAAAAGTGGTACATTCTTACTGAACTTATGTATCACAAGTTATACACCCTTCACAAAGAAGAAGTCCTCTCTGGGCATGTCTCTGGGTTCCTAACCTAGCATTTCTAATCTCAGTTCTGCCCCCTCTTGTCCAGCAAATCCTTCTTTACATCCCCATCTGAAACATCACTCTGTCCTAAAGGGATGAGTAAAGGGAGAAATAAGTCTTCCCATAGAAAGACATCTCCCTCCATGGGTCTTATACCACTCCCTCAGTCCCATCATGCCTCAAATCGCATATGTGCAGTGTTGACTAGTCACAGGCTTCAGTAATGTAGGAAGTTGAACCTGTAGGTTGGATCCACCCTCACACACCAATGAAGAGCATGCAGAGCTTAAGGAAGATGAAAGTACTTTTAAATCAAGGTTCTTTTGACACCTCTTGTTTTATGTTCTGGCTCTGCTGAAATTCTAAATTGAGTTTAACACTAAAACATTAAAAGGTGTGTGCAACAATGTAGAAGGTCCAACTTTAAAAATAAGTATGTTGCTCATGTCAAACATTGTTTTTGAGTCATTATGACCCAAATCGATGAGAAAAAAAAATCCCTCAATTCTGAAAGCAGCTACTCTGCTCAAGGCATCTCTGGGTCTCCACTATTGCACAGAAAGACACGTAAAGTTTTTCCTGCTTCACCCAGAACCTGCTGGGATTATAAAGGAGCAAAAATAGTTATGATTTTCATCCTGTGATGACTTCTTGAGGAAAAGAATGGAAGCTGCTGCTCCTTTTCACTCTGAGACTCTGATTTGGAGACAAGTAGACTATTCTGGACTCCTTAGCCTGGATCACAATTTCTCTTAGGTTGGTGCAGAGACCATTCAGGATACTGAGTCCTGGACAGGAGGCTGGGCAAAGAAGGAGCCAAGTATTTTTGTGGCATCTGTAGCAATAGGAAGAGGGACAAAAAGTAGGTGAAGGCAATTCCAAGAAGCAATAGCAGGTAGAAAGTCTGGATGACATTTATAGAAGGGACATCTGGAAGACAAGAATTCAAAACACAGTCTGTTCAAATTTTATTAAAAAGCTTGACTATTGTTCCTTCATCCAAATGATTTGTAGTACATAATATGGATTTTCATGTATAGGAAGAAATCTGGCCCTGGCCAACTGGCTCAGTTCTAGAGTGTCAGCCATGTGTGTAAATGTTCCAGGTTCGATTCCCGGTCAGGGCACACAGGAAAAGCACCCATCTGCTTCTCCCTCTCTCCCCCTCTCTTTTCTGTCTTGCTTTTCTTCTCTTCCTGCAGCCATGGCTCAATTAGAGCAAGTTGGACCCAGGTGCTGAGGATGGCTCCATGACCTCCACCTTAGGCGCTAAAAGATGGCTCTGGTTGCAATGGATCAAGGGCCCAGATAGGTAGAGTATTGCCCCCTAGTGGGCTTGCTGGATGAATCCCAGTCAGGGCTCATGAGGGAGTCTGTCTCTGCCTGCCCTCCTCTCACTAAATGAAAAATAAAGAAAAAGAAGGAATATAATCAATGAACTCAAACGCATTTGGATAGCAGGATGTGATTGTTGTCAGAACTCTCACCTGAAACTAGAAATTGAGTGCTGTTTATTCTTCTGAAGGTCAGGAAAACTTTGAGAATTTAAGATTATAGACATTCATGCCAGAAAAACTTAAAATTCAGCTACCCTTTTTTACAAACAATCTTTAGGGACTTCACAGATTCTGAAGTCATATATTTTACTCAGGTACAGTTTTATTACATAAGTAATAGCCAAATATACTTTGAATCTCTCAAATGATATTTCTGAATTATTTCCCTTTCCCAACAACTTAAGCAATTAATATTTAAATTGTTAATTTTAAATTATTTTGAATTTTATTATTTTTAAAACATATTTTTTATTCCCATCCACATAGACCCTCCCTTTTGACAATCATCAGTTTATTCACTGTATCTGTGGAACAGTTTCCGTTTGGTTTGTTTTTCACTTAGTTTTGTATTTTTACATTCCATATTAAGTGAAATCAAATAGTACTTGTCTTTCTCTGTCAAACTTATTTCTCTTAGCATAATAACTTCTAGGCTCATCCATGTTGTTTCAAATGACAAGATTTTATTTCTTTTTATTGCTGACTAATATTTCATTATATATATATACCACATATATTTTATTACCTTATTTTTGTTTTTAAATTATAGTTGATATTCAATATTATATTAGATTCATGTGTACAGCATAATGGTAAGATATAAAACTTATGAGGTAATTCCTAATATAAATATAGGGCCCATCTGAAACCATACATAGTTAGTAAAATATTATTGACTATACTCACAATGCTCTATTTTACAACCCTGTGACTATTTTGTAATGACCAATTTGTACTTTAACTCAGTTCACTGTTTCGCTCAACCTCAAAACCCATCCCATCTGTATACAATTTGTTTATTCTCTGTATCAATGTTTGTTTCTGTTATTTTATTCATTTATTTTGTTTATTAAATTTCATATGTTAGTCAAATCATATGGTATTTTTCTTTCTGTGTTTAACTTATTTCGCTTAGCACAATATCTTACAATGTGTTCATCCATGTTTTCACTAATGGCAAAAAAATAAAAGAAAGAGACAACAGCAAAAAACAACAACAAAAATCCTCTCTCTTTTTGAAAGCTGAGCACTATTCCATTGTATATATGTACAACATGTTCTTCATCCATTTGTCTATTGATGGACATTTAGGGTGTTTTCATATCTGAGCTTTTGTAAATAATGCTGCAATCAACACATGGGTACATATATCTTTTCAGATTAGTGTTCTGGATTTCTTCAGATAAATACCCAGAAATGGGATAGCTGAGTTATATGAAACTCTTTTATTAATTTTTGAGGAAACTCTCTACTGCTTTTTACAGTGGTTGCACTAATTGCAACCCCACCAATAGTGCATAAGGGTTCCCTTTTCTCTATATCATTATATGCACTTGGTTACATATATTACTAAAATGCAATTGTAAAAGGGATTGTTTTTTTTTTAATTTCCCTTTCTGATCATTTGTTATTAGTGTATAAAAATGCAATGTATTTCTGTATATTGATTCTGTATCCTGTAACTTTACTGGATTCATTTATTAGTTCTAACTGTTATTGTTAATTCTTTGGTGTTCCTATATATAGTATCATAATGTCTGCAAATATTGAGACTTTGTCTAATTCCTCTCTGATTTGGATGCCATTTTATTTCTTTATCTTGTCTGATTGCTGTGGCTAGAACTTTCAATACTATGATGAATAGAAGTGGTGATAGTGGGCATCCTTATGTTGTTCTTAATCTTAGAGGAAAGGCTTTCAACTTTGCATCACTGAGTATAATACTAGCTGTGTGTTTGTCATATTAAAGAGGCCGGGCACCTATGGCTTGCAAGCCAGATGTGGCTCTTTTGATGGCTGCATCTGGCTCGCAGACAAATCTTTAATAAAAAAAATAACTTTAAAAATATAAAACATTCTTATGTATTACAATCCATTCAGTTCCTACTGCTCATGTTCATGGTTGCAGTTGGCTGGAGCCAATCAAAGCTGTCCTCCGGGACAACACCAAATTTTTATTGAATAATGCATAATGTACAGGGGTCATTGTGAGGTCAGAAAGTAAACTTTCCTCCTTTTAATCAAGTAGTCAGCTAGCTAATTGCAGAAACAATTTTGATGAAGAAGATAGCTAAAAGAAAAAATGATGAGCAGTATCATACTTTTCAGAAGGAATGAACAGAGAAATTCATCTTTGTGGAGAGAGCAGATTCCTCAGTGTGTCTAATATGCAATGACAAAATTGCATTGATGCAACAGTCAAATATAAAGCAGCACTTTGACACACGCCATACTACATTTGCATCATAATATCCAGCGGGAGACAGCAGGAAGAAAGCATGTCAAGAGCTATTGTGCAGCTTGATAGGGCAGTGGCGCAGTGAATAGAGCATTGGACTAGGATGCGGAAGACCCAGGTTCGAGACCCCAACCACCAGCTTGAGAGCGGGCCCATCTGGCTTGAGCGAAAGCTTGCCAGCTTGGACCCAAGGTTGCTGGCTCCAGCAGGGGCTGCTCGGTCTGCTGAAGGCCCGTGGCCAAGGCACATGTGAGAAAGCAATCAATGAACAACTAAGGTATCACAACAGCAACGAAAAACTAATGACTAATGCTTCTCACCTCTCTCCGTTCCTGTCTGTCTGTCCCTATCTATCCCTCTCTCTGCCTCTCTCTTCGTCCCTGAAAAAAAAAAGAAAAAGAAAAAAAGAGCTACTGTGCAGAGTGCAAGCTAGTCAGCAGCAACTCCATGTTTGGACCCAACAAGGTGACTGGAATTTGGCTAGCTTTGCTGGTGCTTTAGCAATTGTGAGAAATGAAAAGCCATTCACAGATGTGGAGTATGGCAAACATTTATCCTTGATGTTACCAATGAACTTTTTGAGAACTTTTCGGATAAAGACAAGATAATAAAATGAATAAAAGACATGCCTCTGTTGGCAAGAACTGTTAACGATCGTACCATCATAATGGCAAATCAAATTGGGGCAACACGAGTGAAGGACATAAATGCAGCACCATTCTTTTCTCTCTCTTTGGATAAGTCAACAGATGTAAACCATTTATCCCAGTTCAGCATGATTGCAAGGTATGCTGTCAGTGACATACTATGTGAGGAAAGTCTTGCTGTTTTGCCTATGAAAGAGACAACAAGAGGGGAGGATTTATTCAAGTCTTTCACTGAGTTCACTAAATAAAAAAATCTACTGATGGATAAACTTATTTTGCTGTGTACTGATGGTGCTCCGTGCATGGTGGGGATAAACAGGATTTGCAGTGCTTCTTTGCGAACATGAAAAGAGACCCATCCTAAGTTTTTACTGCATCCTACATCAGGAGGCGCTCTGTGCTCAGATGTGTGGTGAGCAGCTTGGTGAGGTGATGTTGCTGGTCATTTGGGTGGCCAGCGTTATTGTTGCCCGAGCTTTAAATGATCGCCAGTTTAAAACACTGCTGGATGAAGTTGAGAATAATTATCCTGGTCTGTTTATGCACAGCAATGTGCGTTGGTTGTCAAGAGGAAAGTTGCTCAGCTATTTTGCGGCTTGTCTGAGCAAAATCCAGACTTTTCTTGAAAAGAAAAACATCGAGCATCCTGAGTTAGCTAACACTGAGTAGCTCCTGAAGTTCTACTATCTCGTGGACATGACTGAACATCTGAACCAGCTCAATGTGAAAATGCAAGGCATTGGAAATACAGTCTTATCCCGTCAAAAAGCAGTGTTTGCATTTAAAAACAAGCTGGAACTCTTCCTCGCCGATATTGAAACAGGTCATTTACTGCACTTTGAAAAACTGGGAGAGTTGAAAGATGCATGCACAGCAAGTGACCCTGCTTAACATCTTGATCTCCAGCAGCTAGCAGGCTTCACATCTAATCTGCAGTCATTCAAAGCGCACTTTGGAGAATTTTGTGAGTGCACTAGTCTTTTTAAGTTCATCACCCAACCATATGAGTGTGCAGTGGACAGTGCCAACCTGAGTTACATCTTGGTGTCTCTGTCAGAGATTTTGAGCTACAAGCTGCTGACCTGAAGACCTCAGACATGTGGGTGAATAAGTTCAAGTCACTTAATGAAGATTTGAAAGACTTGCACAACAGCAAACAGAGTTGGTGAGCAAACACAAGTGGGGAGAAATGAAAAGACTTCAACCCATGGACCAGCTGATTGTCAAAACTTGGAACGCGCTTCCTGTCACATACCACACACTGCAGCGTGTGAGTATTGCTGTACTGACAATGTTTGGCTCTACGTATACATGTGAGCAGTCTTTCTCACATCTAAAGAATGTTAAGACCAACCTTCGATTATGTTTAATGATGGAAGGCTCAACACCTGCATGAAGCTCAACACCTCACCACGTATCAACCAGACTACAAAGCCATTGCAAAACCATGCAGCACCAGAAGTCGCATTAATGGTAAGAAGTACTTTATTCGTCATTGGTTAACAACAGCATAACAACGTTATTAAAAAGAATTCAGAGACTTGTTGTACTTTAAAAGTGTTGATCTTACATAAAATGCACACATTTACTTGTAGTTAGTGTTAAACATATTGTATGGCTCTCACAAAATTGCATTTTAAAATATGTGGCATTCATGGCTCTCTCAGCCAAAAAGGTTCCGGACCCCTGCTTTATTATATTGAGATATGTTTCTTCTATACCCACCTTGTTGAGTGTTTCTTTATTTTATATCATAAAAGGATGTTGAATTTTGTCAAATGTATTTTCTGCATCTATTGAGATGATCATATGATTTTTATTCCTTATTTTGTTATAGCAATGCATCACATTGATAGATTTATGGATGTTGAACCATCCTTGCATCCCTGGGTGAACCCCACTTGTCCTTGTAATGTATTATTAAACTTAGTTTGCTAATATTTTGTTGAGAATTTTTTAATCTATGTTCATCCAGGATATTGGCGTCTGGTTTTTTCTTTTTATTTCTTTTCTTTTCTTTTTCTTTCTTTCTTTTTTCTTTTTCTTTATTTTCCCTGTAATATCTTTGTGTGACTTTGGTATCAGGTTAATGCTTGCTTCATAAAATGAGGTGGGTTTTTTTTGTTTTGTTTTTTTTTACAGAGACAGAGAGAGAGTTAGAGAGGGATAGATAGGGACAGTCAGACAGGAACAAAGAGAGATGCATCAATTATCAGTTTTTTATTGTGACACCTTAGTTGTTCATTGATTGCTTTCTCATATGTGCCTTGACTGCGGGCCTTCAGCAGACCGAGTAACCCCTTGCTCAAGCCAGTGACTTTGGGTCCAAGCTGGTGAGCTTTGCTCAAACCAGATGAGCCCGTGGTCAAGCTGGCGACCTTGGGGTCTCAAACTTGGGTCTTCCACATCCCAATTCGATGCTCTATCCACTGCACCACCGCATTGTCAGGCCATAGAATGAGTTTTAACGTGTGTCTTCCTCTGTGATTATTTTGGAATAGTTTTAAGAAAGATTAGTAATTATTCTTCTTTGAAATTTGGTAGACTTTACCTGTAAATCTCTCTAGTTCTTAACTTTTATTTGATGATATTTTTTTAAAAATTACTGCTTCAATTTAAATGCCGGAAATTAATCTGTTTTGATTTTGTATAAATTCCTGGTTCAATCTTGGGAAGTTATATACTTCTAGAACTGAGTCCATTTCATTTAGATTGTCAAATTCATTGGCATATAATTGTTCATAGTATTCTTTAGTGATTCTTAGAATATTTCTAGTGGCATTGTAACTTTTCTTTCATTAATGATTTTATTAATTGGGCTCCTTTTTTTCTTGATGAGTTTGGCTAAAATTTTGTCAATTTTGTGTAGCTTTTCAAAAAACCAGCTTTTAATTTCATTAATCTTTTTTGTTGTTTTTCAAATTTCTTCTTTATTTTGTTTTGTTCTATTCTGAACTATTTCATTTCTTCTGTTTACTTGCATTTGATTTGTTATTTTTTCTTCTGGTTCTTTTAGGTGTAGAGTTAGATTGTGTATTTGGGATTTTTTTTTGTTTCTTGAAATAGGCCTGTATAGCTATGCACTTTGCTCTTAGGACTGATCTTGGTGCATGCCATAAATTTTGAAAAGTTGTGTTTTCATTTTCATTTGTTTTAAGATTGGTTTTATTTCTTGTTTGAGTTCCTCTTTGATACATTGCTTGTTTAGTAGCATGTTGTTTAGTCAGCACGTATTTGAAGTTTTTTCCATTGTTCTTCCAGTAGTTGGTTGCTAGTTTCATGAACACTGTGGCCAGAAAAGATGCTGGATATGATTTTAATCTTTTTGAATTTATAAATCTCTGTTTTGTCTAATATGTGATCTATGCTGGAGAAGGTTTTATGTGCACTTGAGAAAAATATGCATTTTGCAGTTTTGGGATGAAATGTTCTAGAAATGTCTATTAAATTGATCTGCTCTAATGTGGCATTCAGGCCATTATTTCCTTATTAACTTTTTTTTCCATTGATGTGAGAGAGATATTGGAATCCCCATAATTATTGTATCATTGTTTTTCTCTCTCTCTTTGTGACAGACAGAGAGGAACAGATAGGGACAGACATACAGGAAGGAAGAGAGATGAGAAGCATTAGTTCTTCATTGTGGCACCTTATTGATTGAATTCTCATATGTGCCTTGACCAGGGGGCTACAGCAGAGTGAGTGTCCCCTTGCTCTAGCCAGTGACCTTTGGCTCAAGCTGGTGAGCCTTGCTCAAACCAGATGAGCCTGCGCTCAAGTTGGCGACCTCAGCGTTTCGACCTAGGTCTTCTGCATCCCAGTCTGACACTCTGTCCACTGTGTCACCACCTTGTCAGGCTGTATTTTTTTTATGTCCATCAGTAATTAAATTGTAAATTTAGGTGCTTCTGTTTTGGGTGTGTAGATATTTATGACTGTTATATCCTCCTCTTTGGTTGTCTTCCTTATCATTATAAAATGCTCTTCTTTGTACTTTTTTTTACTTTCCTTTGCTTGTCAATCCCCATATGTTGTCCATGTTTATGAGTTATTTTCTTTGCTTAATCCCTTTATGTTTTGCACCGAGCCGCTCAGCTATTTATCCCCTTTGACAGCTGTCAGTCTGTTCTCTGTATCTGTTTGTTTCTGTTTGGTTTGTTAGTTTATGATGTTTATTAGATGCTAGTTATAAGTGAAATCAAATGATACTTGTCTTTCTCTGACTGGCTTATCTCACTTAGCATAATACTCTCCAGGTTTGTCTATGTTGTCACAAAAGGTAAGATTTCCTTCTTTTCTATAGCTGAGTAGTATTCTATTGTGTAAATATACCACAGCTTTATTTTTTCACTCAACTACTGAGGGAAACTTGTGATGCTTCACTGTTGTGGAGCCTAAATCAGTCACCAAGTTGACTTTTAATGTTAAAATCTTACTAGTAGGAATTTATCCTAAAAAAATAATCACACACACAAACAAAGATCTATGTATTAAACTGTTCCTCTTAGCATTGTATATTATAGCTAAACATTGTAAACTACTTAAGTTTCCAACAAAGAATCATTAAGAACATTTCTTCCCCAATTTCAGTCATTCTTGATTTTTCTACACTTATAATTAACTTCTACTTTTACTCATTTAACACTTTTCTTTAAATCTACTTTCAACCAACTGCTCTTTTTTATTTTATATATACATATATATATATATATATATATATATATATATATATATATATACACACACACACACACACACACACACACACACACACACACACACACACACACCAGGGGTAGTAAACCTTTTTATACCTACCGCCCACTTTTGTGTCTCTGTTAGTGTAAAATTTTCTAACCACCCACCAGTTCCACACTAATGGTGATTTGTAAAGTAGGGAAGTAACTTTACTTTATAAAATTTATAAAGCAGAGCTACAGCAAGTTAAAGCATATAATAATAATAATGTACCAAGTACTTTATGTCAGATTTTCGCTAAGTTTGGCAGAATAAATCTTTATAAAACAACTTATTATAGTTAAATCTATCTTTTTATTTATACTTTGGTTGCTCTGCTACCGCCCACCATGAAAGCTGGAACTCCCACTAGTGGGCGGTAGGAACCAGGTTGACTACCACTGATATAGACAGTGAGAAAGACAGAGAGAGGGACAAATAGGGACAGAGAGAAAGGGAGAGAGATGAGAAGCATCAATTCTTCATTGTGGCACCTTTGTTGTTCATTGATTGCTTTTTTATATCACCTTGACCAGGAGGCTACAGCAGAGCAAGTGACCTATTGCTCCAGCCAGTGACCTTGGGCTTAAGCCAGTGACCTGGGACTTCAAGCAAGGTGACCGTTGGGCTCAGGCCAGTGACCATGAGGTCATGTCTATGATCCCACGCTCAAGCCAGCAACCCCACACTAAAGCCAGTGAGCCTGCGCTTGAGCCAGAACAGCCTGCACTCAAGCTGACAACCTCGGTTTTCGAAGCTGGGTCCTCTGCGTCCCAGTCTGATGCTTTGTCCACTGTGCTGCCTGGTCAGGCACCAATTACTCTTTTTTAGTTAGCCTCATTGTAAGTATAATATCCATAACATTGCAGGAATATGTAGTAGATACTTTTCTTTGATTATATATTAACATAAATACATAGCTATTATAATATAAATATTTATCTGTATGCTAGATAAAATAATCTTACATACTACTAATAACATATGTACCCTGAGTTTGATAACATAAAGAAATCATGTTATATCCACACCATTAAGTAGTCTTCAGCTATTAAAATTACCTTTTTCTGGTATGGGAATATGTTTATATTATGATGTAAAGTGGAATAAAAATATACAGCATGAACTAAATTTTATGTAACTATGAATATGGAAAAATTAAATGGAAATATGCAAAAGTTATAAGATTGATCATCTCTAGGTGGTAAGATAAACTACTTGTTATTTTCTTTTTTATTTTTAATTAATTTTAATTTATTGTGTTTACATGGATTCGAGTGTCCAATAAAATATAACTCCCTCACCCCTACGCCTGTGTCCCCCTCTATACCCTCTTCTCAACCTCACCTCAACACCCTCCCCCCCTTCCTCCTAGGATTTGCTATCCTGCTGTCTATATCTCTGTGTTATGTATATATAATTTCACAAATCCCTTTACCTTCTCTTATCTCATCCCCTCATTCCATCCCCCTTCCCTATGAATGCTGTTCCTCTGGTTTCTCTGACCCCAGTTCTGCTTCTATTTCATTCCTCAGTTCACTTTGTTCATTAGATTCCACATATAAGAGAAATAATATGATATTTGTCTTTCTCTGCCTGGCTTATTTCATTTAGCATAATAGGCTCCAGGTCCATCCATGCTGTTGCAAAAGGAAAGATTTCCTTCTTCACGGCTGCATAGTATTCATTGTGTATATGTACCACAGCTTTTTAGTCCACTCATCCACTGACAGACACTTGGGCTGTTTCCAGATCTTGGCTCTTGTAAACAATTCTGCAATAAACATGGGGGTGCATATCTTCTTTTGAATAAGTGATTTGGTGTTCTTAGGATATATTTTAAAAGTGAGATAGCTGGGTCAATTTTTTATTTTTTGTTCTAGGTTTATTTTAGCATCTAGGTTCATCAGGGATATTGACCATACAGTTCTCCACAGTGGCTACACAAGTCTGCATTCCCAACAGCAGTGTAGGAGAGTTTCCTTTTATCCACACCATCACCAGCACTTACTGTGTGTTGTTTTGTTAATGAGTGCTATTCTGACAGATGTGAGGTGGTATCTCATTGTGGTTTTAATTTGCATTTCTCTAATGATTACTGATGTTGAACATTTTTTATATGCCTATTGGCTGCCTATATGTCCTCTTAGGAGAAGTGTTTGTTTAGTTCTTTTCCCATTTTTTAATTGGATTGTTTACCTTCCTGGTGTTGAGTTTTTAAAGTTCTATATAAATTTTGGTTAGTAACCCCTTATCAGATGTATTGGCAAATATGTTCTCCATTGTGTGGGTGGTCTTTTTATTTTGTTCATGTTGCCTTTTGCTGTGAAAAAGCTTTCTAGCTTGATATAGTTCCATTTATTCATCCTGTCCTTTATTTCACTTGCCTGTGGACATAAATCAGTAAAGATATTGCTATGAGAGATATTGGAGAGTTTACTTCCTATGTTTTATTCCAAAATGTTTATGGTTTCACAACTTACATTTAAGTCTTTTATCTATTTTGAGTTTATTTTTATGTATGGTGTAAGTTGGTTGTCTAGTTTTATATCTTTGCAGGTAGCTGTCCAATTTTCCCAACACCATTTGTTAAAGAGACTGTCTTCACTCTATTGCATGCTCTTACCTCCTTTGTCAAATATCAATTGGTCATAAAGGTGTAGGTTTATTTCTTGGTTTTCAGTTCTGTTCCATTGATCTGTATACCTGCTCTTATGCCAGTACCAAGCTGTTTTGAGTACAATGGCCTTGTAGTATAACTTGATATCAGGAAGTGTGATACCTCCCATTTATTCTTCTTTTTCAAGATTGCTGAGGTTATTCGTGCTGTATTTTGGTTCCATATAAATTTTTGCAATATTTGTTCTATATCTTTGAAGTATGCCATTGGTATTTTAATGGGAATTGCATTAATTTATAGATTGCTTTGGGTAATATAAACATTTTAATGATGCTTATTCTTTCTATCCATAAATACAATAAATGCTTCCATATGTTTGTATCTTCCATGATTTCTTTTATCAATAGTTTATAATTCTCTGAGTACCAGTCTTTAACCTCCTTGGTTAAATTTACTCCTAGGTACTTTACTTTTTTGTTTTTGTAATAGTGAAGGAGATTGTTTCCTTAATTACTTTTTCAGAGAGTTTATTCTCAGTGTATAAAAATGCCACTGACTTCTGAATCTTAATTTTATATCCTGCCACCTTGCTGAATTTGTTTATTAGGTCTAATAGTTTTTTAGCTGAGCTTTTAGGGTTTTCTTTGTACAGTATCATGTCATCAGCAAATACTGATACTTTTACTTCTTCTTTTCCAATTTGGCTGCCTTTTATTTCTTCTTTTTGTCTTATTGCTGTGGCTAGGACTTCCACTATATTGAATAAGAGTGGTGAAATGGGGAACCCCTGCCTTGTTCCTGATCTTAAGGTGTTTGCTTTTAATTTTTGTACATTGAGTATGATGTTGGCTGTGTGTTTATCAAGATAGCCGTTATCTTGTTGAGGTATGTTCCCTGTATTCCCACTTTGCTGAGAGTTTTGATCATAAATGGGTGCTGGATTTTATAAAATGCTTTTTCTGCATCTATTGATATAATCATGTGATTTTTATTCTTCCTTTTGTTTATGTGATAAATCACATTGATTGACTTGCAAATATTGTGCCAGCCTTGCCTCCCCAGAATAAAACCCACTTGATAATGATGTATAATTTTCTTCATGTATTGCTGGATTCAGTTTGCTAAAATTTTGTTGAGAATTTTAGCATCTAGGTTCATCAGGGATATTGACCTGTAGTTTTCTTTCTTAGTAGTGTCTACCTGGTTTTGGAATGCTTGCCTCATAAAAGGGGTTTTGAGGTTGTCCCTCATCTTGAATTTTTTGAAATAGCTTGAGAATGACAGGTGTTAGTTCTTCTTTGAATATTTGGTAAAATTCACATGTGAAGCCATCAGGCCGAGAACTTTTGTTTGTTGGGAGTGTTTTGATAACTGGTTCCATTTCATTTGTTTTTATCAGCCTGTTTAGGTTTTCTGATTCTTCCAGATTGAGTTTTGAAAGATTATATGTTTCAAGGAATTTATGCATTTCACCTAGGTTGTCCAGTTTTTTGGCATACAGAGCTTTATAGTATTTTCTTACAATTCTTTGTATTTCTGCGGTGTCAGTTTACTTTTCCACTTTCATTTTAAATTTTATTTATTTGAGTCCCCTCTTTTTTTCATGGTGAGTCTGGTTAAAAGTTCATTAACCTTATTTACCTTCTCAAAAAACCAGCTGTTGTTTTCATTGATCTTCTGTATGTTTTTTTAGCTTTCATGTCATTTATTTCCACTCTGACCTTCATTATTTCCTTCCCTCTACTAGTCCTGGGCTTTATTTGCTGTTCTTTATCTAGTTCTTTTAGATGCAGGGTTAAGTTGTTTATTTGAGCTTTTTTTCTGTTCTTAAGGTATGCTTGCTGTGCTATGAATTTCCCTCTCAGGACTGCTTTTGCTGTGTCCCATAGATTCTGAGTTGTGTATGTTCATTTTCATTTGTTTCAAGAAAAATTTTTATTTCTTCCTTGATCTTGTTGTTAGCCCATTTGTTATTTAATTGTTATTACATAATGTTATTAATTCTATTTAGCCTCCAAGTGCTAGAATGTTTTTTAGTTTTTCTATTGTACTCAATTTCTAGTTTCATGCAATTGTGATCATAGAGGATGCTTGATATGATTTCAATCTTCTTAAATTTATTGAGACTCATTTTGTGTCCTAACATATGGTCTATTCTAGAGAACATACCATGAGCACTTGAAAAGAATGTATATTCTGCTGCTTTGTAATGAAAGGTTCTGAAGATATCTATTAAATCCAGTTGATCTAGTATGTTATTTAAGGCTGCTGCTCCTTTGTTAATTTTCTGTCTGGAGAATCTATCCCTTGATGTTAGTGGGGTATTAAAGTCCCCTACTACTATAATATTGCTGTTGATCTCACCTTTTATGTCCATCAAAATCTGCTTTATATATTTAGATGCTTCTATATTAGGCACATAGATATTTACAATGGTTATATTCTCCTGTTGGATTGCTCCCTTTATCATTATGTATTGACCATCTTTATCCTTTACTATAGCCTTCGTTTTAGTATATTCTGTCAGATATAAGTATTGCTACCCCAGCTTTTTTTTAATTTCCATTTGCATGAAATATTTTTTCCATCCTTTCGCTTTCAGTCTATGTGTATCTTTTGTTCTGAGGTAGGTCTCTTATAGACAGCATATATATGGGTCTTGTTTTATTTTCCATGCAGCTATTCTTTGTCTTTTGATTTGAGTATTTAATCCATTTACATTTAAGGTTATTATTGATATGTAGTTGTTTATTGCCATTTTATTCTTTAAATCTACATTCCTCTTTTTCTAGATTTTTTCCCTTTGTTCTGTTTACAACAGGCCCTTTAACATTGCTTGCAGTATTTGTTTGGTTGTAATAAATTCATTGAGTGTTTGGTGTTTGTTTTTTCTTTTTCATCTGGGAAGCTTTTTATTACTCCTTCAGTTTTACATGATAGCCTTGCTGGATAAAGAAGTCTTGGTTGTAGGTACTTGTTTTGTATACCTCTAAATATTTCTTGCCTATCCCTTCTGGCTTGAATTGTTTCTGTTGAGAATTTGGATGTCATTCTTATGGGGGCTCTTCTGTAGGTAATTAACTGACTTTCTCTTGCAGCTTTTATTATTGTTTCTTTGTCTCTTAACTTAGGTATTTTAATTATGATATTTTTTGCTGTAGGTCTTCTTGGGTTCCTCTTTAATGGGACTCTCTGTGCTTCTTGAACTCATGTGACTTTTTCTTTCATCAATTTAGAGAAGTTTTCAGCTATGATTTTTGCAAGCAGGTTTTCTATCCCTTGGTCTTTTTTATTCTGTTTCAGGAACCCTATGATGCAGATGTTTCTCTTCATGTTGTCACGCTCTCTTAGAGTTTCCTCAGACTTTTTGAACCTCTTTTCTTTTTGCTGCTCTGCTTCTGTGCTTTCATTTATCTCATTCTCTAAATTGGTGATTCCTCTGCTTCATCCAGCCTACTGTTAATTCCTTCTAGTGCAGTCTTCATTTCTGATATTTTATTTGTCATTTCTCACTGATTCTTTTTTATAATCTCAATGTCCTTTTGGGTGCTTGCTATCTTTTTATTTAGTTGCTCCTTTTTTCTATCCATTCAGGATGCTCTAAGATCCTTGAGCATCCTGAAAATCATTGTTTTAAACTCTGCATCTGGTAGTTTGGTTTTTTTCATCTTATTTGGTTCTTTTTCTGGAGATTTCTCTTGTTGATTTATTTGGATTGAATTTATCTGTCTTCCCATTTTGTCTGTATATAAACTCCTCCAGTGGGTATGCTATTTGTGTAGCTAGCTGAGTCTAGGGTTAGTGTTGTCTGCCTTCATTTTCCAGTTGGGTTTTTTCTAGATCTTTGGTTGGCATCAGCTGGTGTTTGTAACCCACTGTGGGTTACTTGTCTGTAGCTACTGTTCTTTTTGCTGTTTGTTTATGTGTTTTCTGTGTCTTAGCTGGGTCAAGTGTGACGAGTCCTTCCTTAAAATACTACTCTAACAAGGGTTGTTAGGTCCTGAACTAATGCTTTACACATCTGGCTGCTTGATGTGCCAGCCCTAGACTTCCCTGGAAGGAACTTTGCACAGACCAGTGGGGGTAACTGCCTATGACTGGACCTTATCAACCTTCTTGGAGCCACAAGTGATCCAAAATTTATGGCTGCCTCTGCTGGGCCCAGGTGCCATTGTAAATATCAGCCGCACTCCTTGGCTGGCTTTTATTTAATCTTGACCTGGAAAAAAGTCCAGTTAAAAGTTCAAGTGCCCCTGAGTTCTACTTTCTGCAGCCTCTTACTGTTGACTGCTTGTTGGGCTCAGCACAGAAATTCAGGGATTAGGAAACGTAGTGAGTATGGCTTTTCCCTTGGCCTCAGGTGTCATTCTATCCAGATGTTTTTTTTTCAGACCTCAGTAGGGTATGGCCACAGGAGTTCAGTGGGTATGACCATTGAGATCCAGAGGTGCGGTCTGCCTGCCAGGACTGCAATCACTGCTGTGGGCCAGAAGGTGGTAACTGAGTAGGCAGATGTTCTGCCACCTCCCAGGACCAAATTAGATTACAACTCAATTTAAGTACAATCATCTTGTAAAACCAACTTTGGACTAAACTAAGAAATCTATAACCAAGGATCACTAAAGAAGCCACACCAAGATTTGTAAGAAGAGCGGAGATGTGGAAAGGGCTGCCCTGCTCCCAGGAGCAAGCAGTGGCCCGGAGGGACTCTCATGGTGAGGTGGGTTGCTTTGAGAGGTGTGTGTCTTCAGCCCCAGGGACCAGAGCCCCAGCCTAGAGCTCCAGAATCTAGGAGAGGTGCCTGGACAGTATTTAGCTGAGAAAAGAGCCAGGTTACTGTTTGCAAGAAAGAGACAGAACTCTCAAAAACCCTGGCTTCGTCTTAAAGAGCCCTTCTTCACAGTCACTTTCCCAGGGCTCTGGTGGCAGGGAGAGCTGAGAGGATTGGAGTTGTGAGAGGAAAGTCTAAATTCAGAGGCCCAGGGAGAGACACTGTGGGAGAAGGCCACCCAGTGCTGATCATTCTTTAATACTAAAGTGGCAATTTTTCCTGGAGAAGCAACACTTTTTTGGCAGCACTAGCAAAGGGAAGCAATTATTCTGCCCACTGGAGTCTCTCCTGCTTCAGTCAGGGCAAAGAGTTGCTCAGAAGCTGGGGGCGTGTCAGAGGCACAGGTTTTGGGTGCTGAGACCTGAGCTACACCGCCCCCCCACTATTTTCTTTTTTGTACTTTTTTACATTTTATGACAATAATTATGCATTACTTTTAAACTAGGTAAAGAAAGTTTTATGCTTCTGCCTTTTATTATGCTTCTAGTTGATGAGTCCATGATACAGGAATTGACTACAGGTAGCAGCTATGCAGAGAAACACACAGCAAAGTAAACAGTAGGCAATGACTGAGTATAGGGGAAACATGCTATCAAATTGAAGTCTCTTTCCCTTTGTTTAGTGTTCTTTTGTCTCATGTAAGGATCCAATGGTTTTCCAATGACTTAAGTCAGGAGAATCAGAATAAGCTCCCCTGAGGACAAACAGATGTCTAATAAGATTGAGTGGTTTGGATTGGATTGTCAATAGCTGAGACCTCCCAGAGACACCTTAAAAGCCATACCTTGAGGCGTTTTCACAGGGTTCTCCATTTTTACAGATGGGACCCTGCTTGGCCTTCTAAAACTGACAAGAATCAGAAACAGATGAGAAATCCTTCCCTGTTCTCATTCATCCATGAGCAACAATGACAAACTGAATCTTACAATACTCTCTGGAAAGAAAAAAAGTCAACCTGTCCTTTAAATAAAAAATCACTGCAGTGATGGTATAGAATGAATTAAGAAAATATAAGTGATATAATTAATAAAATATAAGTGACATTAATAAATCAGCATGTGTAATACTAATAATGAAAAAAAGATTATTAATAAGTCTAAGCAAAAGAAGCCAAAATCTTTGTGAATATAAACACGAAACCAGTTTAAAGTCTAAACCAGTTCCTGACTTAAGTACAGAGGATTAAAGTATAAGTGACACGGAGTCCCAGGCTTCAGAGAACTCAGACTAGAGCCAGGACAGCAGAAAGTCAATGCCATGGTGGACTAAGATTCTTTGTTAACACAGATCTGAAAATTTAGGCTCAAAGGCATAATATTTTTTCTTATAATCAACTTTTGCTATGTAATGTATATTTCTCATTCTTCTGTAGAATTGTTTCTTTCTTTCTTTAAAAGTGGTGTAAGTATGACTTTAATATCCTAATACTAAATAATGACAGAGCCCAATCTGAATAAATAGCCTTTAAGAGAGATAATGCAATAATATTAATAAAGGATGGTTTTGATTTAATTAATTTTTTCAAGTTAATAACAATACAGAGTCAAATAATCTTACAGAAATTATAATGGGGAAAAGATAGCATTTTAAAATTTCAGTTCTTATTTGATAACAAGAACTAGAAAGTTGAAATGTCAATAGAATCATCTAGATCTGAGTTGAGTCTGACAAAGGCTGCTTTGTTTCAGAAGATGCAAGATCCATAAGGAGTTGTTCCAAGAATGGTAAGTGTCCAGAGTTCTTGTCTCAATGAAAGTGTCAGGGATTATACACATCCCCAAATAAACACCTATACACACACAAAAGCAAACACAGTCACATCATCTTAAATTGCTATTAATCACAACAAAGTGATCTCAGGTGCCAGGAGCTCTGAGGGTTTAAGTAGATGGTCCAGGACTGTTCTTCTAGATCAACAGGGTTTGGCCCACAGAAAATAAAAACATGAGTACATTGTAAATATTAAGGAGTCTCTGAAGGAGAGGGGAGATATTGTATTTTTCTTGGATTCTGTCTAGTGATATCCTCCAACTAGTAACTCTGGCAGAGGCCAAAGAGTCATATAATACTAATCCAAATGCATGGAGTTTCACAAGCAGATCTTCACACACACACACACACACACACACACACACACACACACACACACACACACACCTAGAGCCAAGTACAGAGCAGGAGAAAACCACAAAAGACAGATATAACATCAGTCTATGCAAGTGTTCTAATATCACAAAGGAAACCCCATAAGGCTCTCCACTGATTTCTTTGCAGTAACCTTTCAGGCCAGAAGGCAGTCAGAGGACATCTTTAATATTCTGTAAGTAAATAAGCTATAATCTAGAATAAATTACCCAGCAAGGTTATCATTCATATTTAAAGAAGAGATAAAGAGTTTCTTGGACAAGCAAAAAAACTAAAGAGTTTATATAGTTAAGCCAAGTTTACAAAAAATGTTAGTGTCTTCTTTAAGTAATAAACAAACAAACAAATAAATAAATAAAAAGAATTTTAAAAAACTATAACCAGGAAAAAGAAAATAGTAGAAAGGGAAAAAGCTCACAGGTAAGGCTAAATATACAATAAAAATCAGCAAATTAGACATTTAAGCAGCTGCTATTACGGTCAAACAAAAAAGTTATCAAACAATTCATGCTATAATAAGTAGTTAGACGATATATATATATATATATATATATATATATATATATATATATACACATAAAGAGAGCTAAAACATGACATCCATCACATAAAGTATGGAGGGGACAGTAATGTAGTCCTTATATAATATGTTCAAATTTATTTATTACCTAAAATAAATTGCTATAGATATGGAATGACATATGAAGCCTCATGGTAATTATAAATCAAAAGCAACAAAAGATATACAAAGAACAAAGAGAAAGGAATCCAAATGAAATACTAAAGAGAAATGTCAAGCCACAAGAGAAGTAGTCAGGAGAACAAAGGAACAGAAAACAATAAAGGCAAACAAAAAACAATGAAAAAAATGACAATAAGTACATTCTTATCAATAATTACTTTAAATGTAAATAGATTAAATGCTTCAATAAAAAGATATAAGGGGCTGAATAGATTAAAACACAGGACCCATCTATATGCAGCTTGTAAGAGACCCATTTCAAATCCAGAAACATAACATAAAGACTGAAAATGTAGAGGTCAAAACAGATATTCCATGCAGATCAAAATGTAAAGAAAGCTGCCTGACCAGGTGGTGGCGCAGTGGATAGAGTGTCAGACTGGGATGTGGAAGACCCAGGTTCGAGACCCCGAGCTTGCCAGCTTGAGCGTGGGCCCATCTGGCTTGAGCAAAAGCTTGTCAGCTTGGACCCAAGGTCGCTGGCTCCAGCAAGGGTTGCTCGGTCTGCTGAAGGCCCGCAGTCAAGGCACATGTGAGAAAGCAATCAATAAACAACTAAGGTGTTGCAACAGCAATGAAAAACTAATGATTGATGCTTCTCATCTCTCTCCGTTCCCATCTGTCTGTCTCTATCTATCCCTCTCTCTGACTCTCTCTCTGTCCCTGTTAAAAAAAAGAAAAATGTAAAGGAAGCTGAGGCAACAATACTCATATCAGATAAAGTAGGCTTTGAAACAAACAAAAGAAAGTAAAAAGAAAAAGACAAAGAAGAGCGTTCTCTACTGTTAAAAGGACAACCCAAGAGAAGGATATAACAGTCATAAATATCTACACAACCAAACACAGAAGCACCTAAAACCATAATGCATTACTGATGGATGTAAACAGAAAAATACAACAATACAATAATTATAGGGGATTTCAATACCCCTCTCACATCAATGGATAGAAAATTAATAATGAAATAATAGCCTGAATACCACATTAAAGCAGATTGATTTAACAGACATTTCTAGAACATTTCATCCCAAAACTGCAGAATACACATTTTTTTCAAGTGCACATGGAACATTCTCCAGCATAGATTACATATTAGACAAAACAGGGCTTAATAAATTCAAGAAGATTAAAATTATATCCAGCATCTTTTCTGGCCACAATGTTCATGAAACTAGCAATCAACCACTGAAAGATCAATGGGAAAAACTTCAAATACGTGCAGACTAAACAACATGCTATTAAACAAGCAATGTATCAAAAAGGAACTCAAACAAGAAATAAAATCAATCTTGAAGCAAATAAAAATGAAAACACAACTTTTCAAAATGTATGGGATGCAGCAAGACCAGTTCTATGAGTAAGTTGCATAACTACACAGGCCTACCTCAAGAAACAAGAAAATTCTCTAACATAACAATCTCTCTATACCTAAATGAACCAGAAAAGGAACAAATAAAATCCAAAATAAACAGAAGAAAGAAAATAGATAAGATAGGAACAAAACTAAATGAAATAGAAATTTGAAAAACTATAGAAAAAATAGTAAAATTAAGAGCTGGTTCTTTGAAAAGATACACAAAATTGAGAAACTTTTAGCCAGACTTATCAAGTAAAAGAGGGAGCCCAATTAATGAAATTACTAATAAAAGGGAAGACATAGCCACTAGAGAGATTCCAAGAATCATCAAAGAATCAAGGTTATAGGAGGGGAAGAGATAGAGAAGGGGTAGGAGATGCAGTGGAGAAGCAGATGGTCACTTCTTCTGTGTGCCCTGACCGGGAATCAAAACTGGGACATCCACATGTTGGGCTGATGCTCTACCACTGAGCCAACTGTCTAGGGCCTCTTTGTGTTTATTTCTATGTGTTAGATAGATCTGCTTTATTCCTAGTCTTTGTGAAGTGGCCTTATATAACAGGTGTTCTGTTGAGTACAGTGGTGCAATCACCTTGATCACCTGAGCTAGATGTTCTAGGAATGACCTTGTGTGGGCTATGTGGATTCTCCTGTTATAATTGAGATTTATTTGCTATCAGCCTGCTGTGCATGCTGGCTGACTGTGAGGTTCTACCTTGTCAATTCATGGGAGCTGCAGTGCAGGTGTCTACCACAGGAAGCAGAATTTTCCTCAGCTGGGTTTGGTGCTTTATGTGATCTCCTTTTGGATATGCTATTTGTGTAACTAATTGTATCCTGCTCTGATATTTTCTGGAGCAGTCCTCTGATGTGATGGTTCTTGGGCTCTTGTGGGGAAGCATGGTGTAGGCCAATGTGAGACACTGCCTTAGACTGGCCCTCCTTAACTTATTTTGGCTGCCTCTGCTTAGATGTACATGGGAGGGACCAAGCTGCACACTGAGGTCAATTTTTGCAGGCACTGGATCTGGGGACAGGTCAGCAAAAGGTCCCAGGCACCCTGAGAGCTGTCTCCAACTGCCTCTTACTGCTGGCTGTCGTTAGGCTGGGTCACTAAAAGAGCTTCTAGTAGAGTCATGGGGATGGGATAGTGGATCTCCCCTGTGGGGAAGGTGCCTGTCAAGCTCCAGGGAAGGTGGTTGGTGTGGACTCCACTCCAGAGCCTCCAATCTCAGTCTGACCTTTTACAAATGAAAGGATGATTTTAGTGAATCTCTTGTGAGAAAGAAATGCCAGTAAGATTCATGGGAAAGTTGGGGTAATATCTTCACACTTTAACACCTGATAACTGAGTCACTGCTACCCTCTACTCTGGTCCAGGCCAATGAGAGACACTGCAGGAAGAACAACGAAAAAGACATCAAATATGTGCAGACTAAACAACATGCTATTAAACAAGTACTATATAAAAGAGGAACTCAGACAAGAAATAAAATCAGCCTGACCAGGAGGTGGCACAGTGGATAGAGTGTCAGACTGGGATGTGGAGGACCCTGGTTCAAGACCACGAGGTCACCAGCTTGAGTGTGGGCTCATCTGGTTTGAGCAAGGAGTCACTCGGTCTGCTGTAGCCCCCCGGTGAAGGCACATATGAGAAATCAATCAATGAACAACTAAGGAATCACAACAAAGAATTGATGTTTCTCATCTCTCTCCCTTTTTGTCTGTCTGTCCCTATCTATCCCTCTCTCTGACTCTCTCTGTCTCTGCCAGAACAACAAAAAAAAAAGAAAGAAAGAGAGAGAGAGAGAGAGAGGAAGGAAGGAAGGAAGGAAGGAAGGAAGGAAGGAAGGAAGGAAGGAAGGAAGGAAGGAAGGAAGGAAGGAAGGAAAAGAAACACAACTTTTCAGACCTCTATTCTCTGGCGCAGGCCACTGACTCCTCAGCAGGGTCTAATCTCCTCAAGGTGAGGTTAGAGGGAATCCAAAAGGTGGAACAATTGGTTTCCCTCAGGCTGATGCCATTCACAGGGATGGTTCTACCCAAGAAGGATGGTGACTGTGGCAATAGAGAATAGAGAATGACTCAGCACGGAAATCCTAGTGGCCATCTCCCACTCCTGTTTTTTTCCCAGAGCAGCAAGCACCAGAGTCTCACTACATGCCTCTAATCAAATGGCACTTCTTCCAAAACCACAGGAAGTCCCAACTCTGTGCTGTTCTCCTGTATCCCTTTACATGTTGAATTCAGCTCAGAGTCCCTCCAGCTGGGGGCAGGAAGGAGGACTGTGCACTCAAGATGTGAGAAATGGGTCCGTTTTCCAAAGCCTTCCTGCCCAGTCAATGTTTGAATCTCCCTCATGAGCCTCCTCTGAGAGAAAGCATCCCCAAAATCATTGCTGGTTGCAGCCTACAGCCCCCTTCACAAGACAATGCATGGCAAAGCAGCCATGCCAGCCATAGGGGGTAGAATGGGAGAGTGCACTCCCCATGCTGATTCTATAACAATGGGAGGGTTTACCCCTGTGTACATAGCATCTGGGTGACCTGGATCGACTTAATCTCCTCCGGTTTTCACCAACAATTGCTCTGTGGACTCCTCTCCCGACCTCTGCCACACTGGGCCAGTAATCCTTGCTTGGGGTTGAGGGAAGGAGTCCTGCTGCTGAAACCACTGCACCTGGACATGGGGCCAGCCCTTTCAAAGTCTCTGCCCTTCTTACCAATCTCCACATGGCTTTTTCTGCCAATCCTTGCTTATAATAGCTCAGTTCAGCTACCCTTCAGTTGGTTATTCAGGTTGATTGCACTATAATTTAGCTGTAAATCTGGCTTGGAGTTGGGAGCCAGTGAATAGCACATTCATTACTCTGCAGCCATCTTGGAATTGTTTTTCCATTGATTATATTTCAATCATCTCTTTTTTTCACCATGATTTCTGGAACAGTGGATTTGTTAAATTTAAAACTTTGCTGACCAGGTGGTGGTGCAGTAGATATAACATCTGCCTGGGATGCTGAGGACACAGGTTTGAAACCCCATGGTCGCTGGCTTGAGTGTGGGCTCACCTGCTTGAGTACAGGGTTGCTGGCTTATCATAGACATGACCCCCGTGGTCAACAGATTGAGCCCAAAGGTCATTAGCTTGAATTCTAAGGTTATCCAATGTTGTTGGCTTGAGCAAGGGGTCACTAGCTGAGCTGAAGCACCCTAATCAAGTCACATATGAGAAAGCAATCAATGAACAACTGAGGTGCCACAACAAAGAATTGATGTTTCTCATCTGTAATGCTGGTGTCCAAGGCCAGGCAGGTGCACATTGGATTTGAGCAGATAGTAGAGAAACTGCGGAGCTGGAAAGTGTCGGGCCATACCCATTTATTGGAGGCTCGCAGAGACAGGCAAGCAAATAAACAACAAAAGGGAAAGAGCTGTGCCTGACCAGGCGGTGGCGCAGTGGATAGAGCGTCGGACTGGGATGCAGAAGACCCAGGTTCGAGACCCCGAGGTCGCCAGCTTGAGCGCGGACCCATCTGGCTTGAGCAAAAGCTCGCCAGCTTGGACCCAAGGGTGCTGGCTCCAGCGGGGTTGCTCGGTCTGCTGAAGGCCCGCAGTCAAGGCACATGTGAGAAAGCAATCAATGAACAACTATGGTGTCGCAATGGCAACAAAAAACTAATGATTGATGCTTCTCATCTCTCTCTGTTCCTGTCTGTCTGTCCCTATCTATCCCTCTCTCTGACTCTCTCTCTGTCCCTGTAAATAAATAAATAAATAAACAAAAGGGAAAGAGCTAATAAACAAAGGAAAATCTGCTATTTGCAGTAAGGGCAAGGGAGCAAGGAAAACCGCACCTCACGGTGGCAGGAGAGCGATCTGGGAGAATCACTAACCGGGGGAAGCATCCATAGCCCTGTATAGGCTATGCACACGTGCCTCTGCCATGCACTTATGCACTAATCAAGCAAAGTGCTTGCAGCTGGTAAATTCATGAGCAAGCCTAACAGGACTACCCCACGTCGTCTCTCTCCCTTCCTGTATATCTGTCACTGTCTGTTTCTGTCTCTCTCTCTCTTTCTCTTTTTCTAAAAAGAAAAAAAAAAACAAAAATAAATGCCATAAGTAAATTTCTCTCTCTCTCTCCTCCCTCTATTTATCGAAACAGACTGATGTTTTCTCACTTGGTATATAAAAAGATGAGGACAGTGTCTTGAGGCTTCCTCTGTATGGAAATCCACAGGCTAGGCCTGTTTGGAAATGTGTTGACAACACTCAGCAAGAAGATAGCTATAGAAAGAATGATAGCCATGGAAGCTCCCCTTAAGGAGTTTTGGGATTCATTCAACAAGATTGAAATTATTTCTTTTTTTACTTTAAAAATATTCCATATTAAGAAGTTGTCAGCACTGAATCCTTTGGAAATGTCTGGAAAGGGATTTACCTAGGTTCACTATTATGCATTACACAGGTATTTGTAGACTTACCATTTTAGCAAACAAACCCAAACATCCCTGCTCTCAGATATCACATAAAGGTAAATTCCAAGACAAGGATGTAAGCAAACCTTTCCCCACAGGGGTTCCTTTGGATGCCTACCTCAGATTCACTGCCTCTGGTGGGTATGAAGTACTTGGAAGATTTCATGTTTTAAGTCAAGTGTAAACAAGCTTGAGCTGCCACGCAAGAGTCAAGTATTTACCTGTTAAAGCTCAACAGCTTCAGGGCCATGTATACACCCTGTGCTACCTAATGGAATTGTAATGAATTTCAAGGCTTTCCAGCCCCCACCTACCCTCAGTCTAAACTGGAAATCGGTGTCACATAGAGTGTGAGGGACCTGAGAAATCTGAGACAGCATTTAGATCAATTCCTTCACTGATCAATGTAGAAGTGGTGCTTGAAAAACCAATGGTCTCATCCAAAGTCACCAAGAAGTACCAGTGCTATGCCTATTGGCTTTACCAAGTTCAGGGTACTGAGCATGTCAGAAAAACTTGCTGGGCTGTGGAAAGGGGGAGAAGCCAACAGAAATGAGAGACACAAGCAGGTATAAATGTACCTTCCAGGCCAGTGACCTCCCTAAAGAAGCCAGGAACATGTCTACAATACTGGACTGGCCAACAGTATCTTTGGGGACCACAGTCTACTGGTGGTTTTGCAGCTTTCCAAGAAGTCAGAAATGTACAAAAATGTATATGACCTACTGATTCTGTTTAATTAAAAAAAACCCAAATATGTTGAATCTTTACAGATTTGGGATCCTCATAATCTTGGTATATGTCTGTGAGGGGAAAGGACCCACAGAAGTTATTGCTTTACTAGATGACTTTAAATGATCAAATCAATTAGTTTAATTTTAATAAATTTTCTTTTCCTTCTTGCACCTGCTTCCAATAATTAGCCAGACTTTTATTTTATCCAGTTATCAAAAAATGGCTCTTATTTCAGTGTGCTGGTACATGTTATATGTTTAATACAAAAGTGTTGACTAGAATCAGAACTTCTGAATGAATTATCACATAGATTTGTACTCTTCAGAAATTTGTCATTTTATAGCAACTCAGCACTAGAAACCAAGAAAAAGGAGAGAAGTGGGGAATCAGAGTGGGAGGTGTCTTTTGGCTCTTATTTAGGAGATGCTTCTGTTTGGAGAACTCATAAAGAGATGCAGTAAAAGGACCCCTTTCTACTGCAAAGACTAGAGATACCAGTGGGAACCATGGCAGAGCCTAGACAGGTTCAAGTAGACCTATGAATTGATATATATAGACACTAGTGCATGCATGTGCCCACCGACAGGTAAACAAACACTACTAACCTCTATGCTGCCACTCATGTAGGCTGAGCAATTAAATGACAGCATAAAGAAAAACAGATTACATAAGGAGGCAGAAAGGTTGAAGTTCAAAAGCTCCAAGACAGAAAGAGAACCAAATCTGAGTAACCAATATAAGAATTCTAACTAGACCTAAAAAAAATCAAGTGTAACTGTGATGTCTTTGGTGTCTGATAGTATAACATGCAAATTACAAAGGAGATTCTTTTAAAGATCTGAGTGCAGGTGGGAGACCGTCCCATTTGTGGGATCAAAACAAGTACACTTACTCACTTCTCTCATGCAGACCTCTGCCCCGGGGGGACTTGGAAAAAAGATATGGGTGCTTCGGACAGAAAACAGACCAACTGCCTAACAGCACACATAATAAGCAGCTATCCTGTTTCTGAGGCTTTAGCAGTACCTCTAGCATACAGATCTAGAGCAGATTATGTCTGCTTTTTCACACTCAAAAGGAATATGACCCCTATGCATATTAAATATGAATTTTCTGGATATTTACAACAAACAATAACAACTCTTTACCAAATTAATTTTATGATAAATGGAGAAATTGAAAAAAATGGACTCTCTAGATCTTTGTATTCTAGACAGATTTTTTTTTCTGACAGAGACAGAGAGACAGAGAGAGAGGAAAAGATAGGGAGAGACAGATAGGAAGGGAGAGAGATGAGAAGTATCAAGTGCCAATTGTGTCACTTCAGTTGTTCATTGATTGCTTTCTCATATGTGCCTTGACCGGGAGCTACAGTAGAACAAGTAACCCCTTGCTCAAGCCAACAACCTTGGGCTCAAGCCAGAGACATTGGGCTTCAAGCCAGCAACCCCGAGCTCAAGCCGGCAACTTAAGAATTTTGAACCTGGGTCCTCTGCATACCAGTCTGACACTCTATCCACTGTGCCACCATCTGGTCAGGATTGGACAGAATTCTTGAAGACTCGTAAATAAAATAAATTCTGAGCATGTAGCAAAAAAAAAGAAAAAAGAATTTACTGAAAAATAGCTATAGAATTATCAGGAATGCCAAGAAACAGGCTTGTAAAATAGGCAGAATGCCTGATTATCTGAGTGGCTAAGGGCATGCCTAAGGTGCATCCACAGAACCAGTTCCATTAAGACCTCCTTCTCATGGACAGTCTCCAATGGGCTTTCCATCCTTTAACTTCTTTCTCAATATTGAGTCCTACATGAGCCATCCAGTTGACCAAGTCTGGCCTACATCCAATATACCAAAAACAGGAGGAGGTCATAAATGGCCCTTTTGGGGTGATGAACATAGCACCCTGACTCCCACTAAGCTGCATGCACCAGGGCAGCTAATAAAGGGAGTGTAAACACTGACTAACAAAACAGTAACACCAGAAGCAACATTCATAAAACTTTACAATTGTCCACTACAGAGAAAAGTGATCAAGTATATGTGTGTGTATGACTCAGGCTGGAGGATGGGCAGTGGTAATGAGGTATAGTGACTGGGGAATAGAGGAGGGATGTGGTTACAAGGAGACAGAAAAGCCAGAAAAAAGAGAAAGAAAAAAAAGACAATCATAGATGAAAACTGTGAGAAAGATTTAATTTCATTAGACTCATCAAAAGAAACAAAAAGGAGAGGACACAAATAAACTAAATCAGAAGTAAAAGAGAAGTAAAATCACAGAAATAAAAGTAATTAAAGAAAAATACTATAAACAATTATGTGCCCACTAATTAGAAAACCTGAATGAAATACACAAATTCTTAGACATATAATCTTGGAAGATCAAGAAGGAACACAAAAATCTGAACAGACCATTTACTACCAACAAAATCAAATTGGTAATCAAAAAACTCCCTATAAAAAACATCCTGGACTGAATTGTTTTACAGGTGAATTTTACCAAACATTTAAAGATTTAACATATATTCTTGCCAAACTATTCTAACAAATACAAGAGGAGGGAAGACTCCCAAACTCTTTCTATAAGGTCACCATTACCCTGATTTCAAAACCAGACAGAGACATTACCAATAATAATAATAATAATGTTATAAGTCATTATTCTTGATGAACATAAATGCAAAAACCCTCAATGAAATATTAGCAAACTGACTTCAGCAATATACAATGCTCACAAAAATTAAGGGATATTTCAAAATGAATAAGAAGTGATAAAATATCCCCTAATTTTTGTGAGCTGTTTATTAAAAAGATCATACACTATGCTATAGTGGAATTTATTCCTGTGAAGCAATGTGGTTTAATATTTGTAAATTAATTCATATGTTATACAACATAAAATGTAATATAAAAATTATATGATCATGTCAATAGATGTAAAAAAAGCATTTGAAAAAATTCAGCACCCATTTATCATTTTAAAAAACCCTCTCATTCATATATCACAAATTCACAGCCAACATTCTACTCAAAAATAAAAACCTGAACATGTAACCTTCAGATAGCAAATAAGACAAGGATGTCTACTTTCACCACTTTTATTCACCATAATATTAGGTCAATAAAATATAAATAAAAAGAATTCAAATTGGAAAGAAAAAAGTAAAACTGTCATTATTTGCAGATGTCATAAATATTCCACCAAAAAACTATTAGAACTAATAAAGAAATTCAGTAAAGTATCAAGATAAAAAATGAATATTCAGAAAGTTATTACATTTTTTACACTAACAGTAAGCTATCAGAAAGATAGATTTTAAAGACCATCCCATTTTACAATTGCTTCAAAAATAAAATGCCTAGAAATAAACTTAACCAAGGAGGTAAGAGAACTGTATTCAGAAAATTAGAAGATATTGAAGAAGATAAAAATAAATGGAAGCATATACCATGCTTATGGATAGGAAGACTTAACTACATCAAAATGTCTATATTGCCCACAGCAATCTATAGATTCAATGCAATTCCTTTCAAAATACCATTGCATTTTTGACAGAACTAGAACAAATAATCCAATAATGTATATGGAACCACCCATAATAACTGCTGGTAATCTTGAGAAAGAAGTACAAAATTAGAGATATCATGCTACCTGATATGAAGCTATACTACACAGCTATAATAATCAAAACAGTATGGTACTGACATAAAGTCTCTTCTGAAATCTCAATGGAACAGAATAGAGATATCAGAAATAAATCTATATCTATATGGTCAGGTAATATATAACAAAGGAGGCAAGAATATGCAATGGGGTATAGACAGTGTATTCAATAAACGATGTTGGAAAAACAAATAATACATGCAAAAAAATATAAAATGAGATCACCTTCTTATACAATATACTGTAATAAATTCAAAATAGATTAAAAGGTTGAAATGTATAACCTGAAACTGTAAAACCCCAAGAAGAAAACACAGGCAGTAAACTTTGACATTGCTCTTAGTAATCGTTTTAGTGATATAATTTCTTGGGCAAGATAAAAAGATAAACAAATGGACTACATCAAATTTAAAAAAGTATTGCACAGCCAAAGAAACCATCCACAAAACCCAAAACAACCAACTGAATAGAAGATATTTTCCCATAATACATCCAATAAAGAATTAATGTCCAAAATTTATAAAGAACTCACACAACTTAACACTAAAAATAAAATTCCAATTTGAAAATGGGCAAAGGACCTGAATAGATATTTCTCCAAAGAGAACATACAAATTTCCAAAAGATATATGAGAAGATGCTCAATGTCAATAATCATCAAAAAAATTAAAAATTAAAACCACAATAAGATATCACCTCACACTGTTGGAATCACAACAATAAATCAAAAAGCCACATATATGGGCAAGGATGTAGAGAAAAAGAAACCCTCTTATGCTTTTCTTTCCAGATTTATCCATTTTTTTATATTTTATACTTATTTGGGCTTTTTTGTTATTTTTATTTTTTAATTTTGAAATTAAATTTAATGTGATGACATTGCTCAACATGAGTACCTAGAGTTTTTGTAAACATCTCTATAGCCTTTAAGCTGCTCACTGTACTGCTTGCCCACCACCCAAAGTCAAATCGTTTTCTATCACTGTATATTTGTCCTTCTTTGCTTCTTTCCTCCCACCTTCTCCCTCAGGTAACCATTTTACTTTTATTTGTGTCCATGAGTCTCAGTTTTATATCCCATCTATATGTTAAATCATCTAATTCTTAGCTTTTACTGATTTACTTATTTCATTCAGTAATGTGTTCTCAAGTTCCATCCAAGTTGTTGCAAATGGCAATATATTATCATTTCTTATGATATATTATGCACAGTATTCCATAGTATATATGTACCACATCTTCTTTATTCAATCCTTTATTGAAGGACATTATGGTTGTTTCTATGTCTTGGCCACTGTGAATAATGCTGCAATGAACATGGGGGCGCATGTGTCTTTGTGTACCAATGTTTTGGAGGGGTTTTTTTTGGTAAATATCCAGGAGAGGGATTGCTGGGTCTTATGGTTTGGGGATTGCAAATTAGTGCAACCAAACTAGAAAAGAGTATGGAATATCCTCAAAAAAATTAAAAATATAACTACGCTATAACCCAGCAATTCTAATTCTGTGTATTTAGTTGAACAAACCCTATTAATTTGAAAGAATATCTATGCACTCTTATGTTCACTGAAGTGTTTAAAATAGCCCAGATATAGAAGCAACCTAAGTGCATGTCATTAGTTGGCTGAATAAAGAATATATTGTACATATATACAATAGAATATTACTCAGCCATAAAAGAGGATGAAATCTTACCATTTATGACAACATCCATGGACCTAGAGGGTATTATGGTAAGTGAAATAAGCCGGACTGAAAATGGTAAATATCATATAATATCACTTATATGTGGAATCTTAAGAACAAAATAAATGACAAACAAAACAGAAACAGACTCACTGGTAACAAATAACAAACTGATGGTTTCCAGATAGAAGAGGGGGTAAGCAGCTAGGTAAAAACGGTGAAGCAATTGAGTTCAAATTGGTAGTTACAAAATAGTCATGTGGATGTAAAGTACAGCATAGTGAATATAGTCAATAATATTGTAAATAACTACATATGGTGCCAAGTGGGTATTAAACTTATTGTGAGATCACTTTGTAAATTATATAAATGTCTAAGCACCACGATGTACACCTGAAACTAATATAAAATAATATTAAAAATCAACTGTTAAAAAAAGAATTTTTTATTTATTTATACAATTAAATTTAACAGGGTGACATTAGTCAACTAGAGTACACAGATTGAGAGAAAACATCACCACATCATCTGGACAGTCGATTATGTTGTATACCCACCACCCAAATTCAAATCATCCTTTGTCACCCCATATTTGTTTCTCTTTATGCCACTTCCACTGTAGGAAAAAGTTTTTAATTAACAAATAACAAGTGTTGGCAAGGAGAAGAGGGAACTCTCCTGCATTCTTAATGGGATTGCAAATTGATGTATGGAAGTTCCTCAAAAACTAAAAATTGAACTACCTTATGACTCAGCATTCTCACTTTTAGGTATTTATTCAAAAACATCCAAAACACAATTTTAGAAAGATATAAGTATACAACAGCCCGAATATGGTGGCAACCTAGGTGTCCATCTATAAACAATTAGATGAAGAAGTGGTACATATATTACATACAACAGACTATTACTAGGCTTTAAAAAATAATAAAATCTTACCATTTGTAACAATATAAATGGACCTGGTCCTAGAGGGTATTGTGCTAAGTGGAATAAATCAGAGAATGATAAATACAGTATGATTTCACTTATATGAGAATTTAGGTAGTAAAATAAACAAACAAAACAAAAAACAAACTTACAGAGACAGAAAACAAACTAATGATTGTCAGGTAAGTGGGGTGGTAGGGAGGTAGGTGAGAAAGGTGAAGGGATTAAGATGTACACATTAGCAGTTACAAAATAATCATAAGCACATAAATTATAGCATAGCAAATATACTCAATAATATTGTAATTACTATGTACGGTGTCAAGGAGATACTAGATTGATCCAGGTGAGCATGTGTAGCCTCTATGTTGTACACCTGAAACTAATATACTATTGAAAGTTACCCTGTGGCAGCTATATAGTTATTATCACTATTGTTTTATGCCCTTTCTTATATTCCCTTTTATAATAAATAAATATATTTTTATATAAATTTTTTTGAATCTTTCCAAATGTAGCACAAGAATTTTGAGAGAGCGTGATTTAAGTTGAAAAGAAAAGCCACTAATACCTTCTGCATAACCTTGCTACCCAGAGGTGTGGACCATTGTGGTCCAAATACTCCTGCCCTCTATGCTAAGCACATACCTCATCTCCCTTTTCAGAGATCTGATCTCCCTGCCTCCCTTCAGTATGTCTGGGAAAGCATGTTTTCCCAAATGAACCTGGTCTGGCTCAAGACTCCTAACATCCCATTCAAACAAAAAAAATTTTTGTGGATAATTGGGTTCAGAGAGACAGATAGGGATACACTAATGTCATAACTTGAATTTTTCACATCTAAGAGCACAACAGTAACAGTCTTTTAGGGATGGGCTGAGAGAATGTTGTAAGAAACTCAATCCTGTGAAGTAACATCTTGACGTCCTAGGATATACAGATAACATATCTACACCCACTGACACATAACTATTATCTTGACTTGCTGAACACCCATGCCTCTTTTATTTCAGGTTATTTTAATTCACCCTTTTCAGTCTGTGGTTGCTAAGGACATGGAGTGGAGGACACACTTTGGACTTCCTTACCTCGATCACACCACAAATGTCCATAGCAAACCAGCACAATTCTCAAACAGTACATATCAGAACCGCTGAGCAGACACACATGGAGGCAGACTCAGACCTCAGAGATAAGATCTCAAAGAAAAAGAAGATCCTTCCAGCTTGGAGGCAGAGCACTGCAATGCTTCTTAGCTCACTGTCAAAAGCCACCGCTGGAGGCCTGGAGCTCAGAATTTAAAAGACGGATATGGAGCTGCTGCTTTAGACTTTGACCTGAGCTCTGAAGCTTATAGACAGCTCAAAGAATGACCAAAATACTCAAGAATGACCAAAATACTCAAGGTCCTTTTTCGTTTTCTAAGTTTTATTTTTTTATTCCAGTATATGATTCCTTGATAAACTATCTGAAGTAAAAAGACCAGAGGACATGATTACTATTTCTCCCTGATTTCAAATGAAAATATGCTATAGTGCTTTTATTTATTTGGCTGTTTAAAATTGCCAGGAAATGGCATGGACGGATTGCCTTCACTGCTGGGCTTTCATTGCCAGAAACTTACTGAAGTACCCGGGCTGTAGAGTGACTGAGAATCTGCTGGCAACTCATATAGAGAACAGAACATTAACTCCCTGGAGTTTATGGTGTAGCCCAAGTTTGGGAAAATCCCCTCTTCTTTGTTTAACTTTTATTCACTCTTATTGGAAGAGAGAAATGATTGTCGAGGTCACTCTGTCTATTGGGCTGGTTTTCACAATGAAGCCTCACAGAGGTCATTCCCCTGGCTTTTTCAAACTATGGATGATTGCCTTTGACTCACATGTTGAGTGTCATCAGTTACTGGGAGGTGAAAGTAAGGGTTTCCTCTAAGACATTCCTTGACAACCCTCACAGAAAAAAAAAAAATGCTTCAGAGTTTCATGCCCTCTCCAATCTGAGGCCAGAATGCAGGACGGGCTCATCAACCACAGATCTCTTTTTCTCCAAACTCACATGGAAACCCTTCTCTAAAGGCTCTCAACCTATTGAGATATTTGAAACAAAGTTCAAACCTACTTTATCAAGTACCTAATTGGCCTAATTGTTTAATCAGGGCTGACAGCATTCTTGCTTCTGGAAGGCCTCTCAGTTATTGAGGTTATGTTGGAAACTGAAAGAAAGAACATATCTGCCTCACCAGAAATGGACTTTTGAATCCCAGTAGACAAAGAAGACCATAATCATTGTTAGTATCCTTTTCTGCTGCATCGGTGACCCTTAGAGACAGACCAGAAACAGAGACCAGGACTGAAAAGGGTGGCTTTCTTTATCACCCGAGGTATTCATTTATAGTCATTTAAATAAAGAAAAGACTGATAACTTGTCACTATATTACCAATCAAAGCACAATTTTTGTAGGAACCTAGTGACACAAATGTTCTAAGGAGCATAGGAGATAACATTGCAAATGAAGAAGTAGGGCACACAGCTATTGCCTCCCAAAGAGCTTGCTTTTTTATATCCATCTAGCACTCAAGACACCAAACCCTCCAGGGTGGGGTTTACCAAGGGCCAGAAGAGAGAACCCAGTTTGGGAATTCTTTTCATCCCTTGAAGCAAACAGCTGATTTGGAGAAGACTTTGTGTGACAACAGAGTATAATCTAAGGGAAATTTGTATTTGAATATTTGGGGACAAATAATTGCATCCAAAATCTCAGTATGAGTCCTCTCTGGTAAGCTTTCTTCCTAAAAGGAAGATTAAAGTTCTGGGTGATACCTTCTCCTATGACATCTCTAAGTAGCCTCTTAGACTGACTCAGCTAGACCACCATGGCCACCACCTACTTACAATGTTTCTTTCCTCTGCCTCCAGAGCCCAGTCTCTGTCTTCTTCCCTGTTTGTTCCTTGTTAACATTACCCATCAATTGGCACATTAGTATCTCAGATTGGCATGATTCAATAGTCTTTTCTTTGGCTCACATGACACATCATGAACATTAGTCACAGAGCACCAGGAATGTCCCAGAGAATTAGAGAACATAGATAGCTTTTTTTTTCTCCAGCTTTGACATGCAAGGCACAGCACTCAGCACTCAGCTCTAAATAAACAGCTGTGTGCGTATGTATAGAACACTACAGCTTTCGGGCCAGAATAATTACAGACCAAATTGTTAGCTTAGTTGAAATCTAGAATTTAGAGAGGTCTTCACTTTTGTTTTAAGAATATCTATTTTCAATGTTGCCCTTGGACTTAGACTTAGGAAACTGTGTGTGTCTGTTTGGGTGTGTGCACCTGCGCAAACTAGATACTTTAGAGGTCTTGGAAATATGCCTAACCTCCCTCTAAAATATTTTTACTTGAACCACAAGTATATTTCTGTTTTTGCAATTAGAGAGTCATCTTCACTTGGGCTTAAAGATTAAAGTTGGGGTATAGCAGGAGCAAGGAGGAGCTATCTCCTATTATGTGTAAACATCCTTCTCTTTTAATCAGATATTTCCTTCTTCCTGATAATAAAAGTACCCATTATTCTTTTACTGAAATTTTGTTTTGATTGGCATATCAATTGTCCAGTCTTCACATTTTATGGGTGAGGAAACTGAGTTCCATAAAATGGGGTGACAAGTCTTTGGTTAATAGGTTTAGGAGTGAAATCAGATTTTCTGACACCCCAAGCCAACCTTTTTCATCACAGGGCATTACATCTTGATCTTTAGCAGTCTACTTTTCTTCCAAAATACAGGGTTGAACAAAAGTAGGTTTATAGTTGTGAGTACATAAACACAGTGCTTATTCTTATAATTTATTTATTATTGTACTATATTCCATATGAACAACTGTAACCTACTTTTGCCATGCCTCATACAGTGCCAAATTAAATTATGTCTACTGCACTCCCATATCCTAGGTAATGTCTTCCTTAAACTCAGAATCATGGAAAATGATGGCTGGCTCTAGAGTTCTCACCCGAATTTAAGGGATTGGTTTGTTGAGCAGGCATCTGAGTGGAAATATCTTACATAATAACTTGAAGTATTTGAGCATGAGAACAAACTTCACATTGCAAGAACTTTAAAACTTCAAGAATAATATGTTAAGTACTGTACTAAAGAAAATCACTATAGTATTGAGGGAAGAAAGAGCTCAGGATCTCCACCATGCTAGTTTCTGGACAAGATTAATTTACACTTCTATATTCGGTGTTTTCTAGGACCTGTGTGAAGACTATTACTTTGAAATTATTTCATTTTATTTTATCCTAATAGAATTAGTGTAGACAAGATTTGTGCTCACTTTTTTTCTCTTCTCTTAAACATAGAAAAGTAAAAAATCATTAAAATGATTTTATTATTATTCTATTAAGAGAGAGATTGTATCTGTCTTATTCTCCATTTTATCTTCATCATAAACACAGTGTCTGCCACATACCAAGCCTTCAGTAAATATTTATTTATTAAGTAAATAAATGAATGAATAAATAAATAGTATGTGTAATTAAAATACATTTTATGGGGTTTTATTTTGAATCAAAGATTCTATTATGAGATTTGGGTACATTACAGAGTTTGATAACTCAATCAAAACACACCATAGAAAAATATGATTTATGCATAATTATATCTATAAATAGATTTCTCAAGTAGAAATGTTTAAAAATCTGATAATTCAAAAAAATACAAAGACTTCAAGTTTATAGTAATGAAACAGTATTTCTTATTACACTAACCATCCTATGGTTATTAACTATAAGCACTGGTCAAGAAATACATGAATATTATTTAGCCATAAAAAAGAAGGACATAGATTCAGAAATCAGACTGATGGTTGACAGAGGGAAGGGGGTTTGGAGACAGAGTGAAAAACATGAAGGGATTAAGAAGTATAAATTGGTAGTCAAAGAATAGTCATGGAAATATAAGGACAGCATAAGGAATATAGTCCATAATATTGTGCCAGATGGATGCTTGAAATATAAGGGTGATCACTTTGTAAAGAATGTGATTGTCTAACTACTATGTGTAAACCCTAAACTAATACTAAATAATATTAAATGTAAACTATAATTGAAAAATAAAATTTAAAAAGATAAACATTTTGCCTTTTGCAACCACATAAATGGACCTTATACTAAGTGAAATAAGTCAGACAGAGAAATACTATGTTCTTCCTTAAATGTGGAATTTTTTTTTAAGTAGAATTCACAGATACAGAAAAGAGATTGGTGTTTGCCAGAGGCAGAGTTTGGCAGAATGGGCAAAATGGGTGAATGTAATTGAAATGTACAAAACTCCAGTTATAAAATAAATAAATCCTGGTTTGTATGGTACAGCATGGTGACTATAATTCACAACACTATACTGTATATTTGAAAGTTGCTAAGAAAGTCAATCTTAAATGTTTCATCACACAAAAATAGTTGTAACTATGTGAGGTGATAGATATTAAATTTATTTGGTAATCACTTCATAATATATACATATATCAAATCATTATGTTTCACACCTAAAACCAATGCAATGTTATATGTTAGTTATATCTCAATTTTTTTGAATGTGTGGAGTGTTTCCCAGCCTTAATTTAGGAAAGTTTTCTGCTATAATTTGATTGAACAAAGTTTCCATTTCCTGTCCTCTCTCCTCTTCTTCAGGCACCCCTATGATGCGAATGTTGTTTCTCTTCATGTTGTCACAAAGCTCCCTTAGAGTTTCCTCACATTTTTTAAGTCTCTTTTCCTTTTTCTTCTCTGCTTCTGTGCCTTTGTTTATTGTGTCCTCTAACTCGCTTATTCGATCCTCAGCGTCATCCATCCTGCTTTTAATTCCTTCCATTGTGGTCTTCAGTTCTGATATTGTATTTGTCATTTCTGTCTGATTCTTTTTTATTATTTCAATTTCATTTTTTATACTTGTTATCTCTTTATTTAGGTGTTCATAATGACTATCCATTGTTGCTCTAATTTCTTTGAACATCCTAACTATCATTATTCTAAATTCTGCTTCTGGTAATTTGGTTATATCTGGTTCATTCAGGTCCTTCTCTGGGGATTTCTCTTGATTCATTTGGTTTGCATTCCTCTGCCTGCCCATTTTTTCTGTGTATAAGCAAGTTGTGGCCACTGGAGTCCAGTAGGTGTTGCCTTTGTGTTCTCTAGGTGTGGTCTATCTGCAGGCCCCCCACCCCCTCTGCCGGCGCCTAGGGTGGTTGGGTATGAGCTTTGCCAGCGCCGGCCCACTGTGGCTTTTGCTGTGATTTCTGCCTCTCCTCCGTGGGAGGGGCTGTGACTGAAGCCACAAGATTAGCACCAAGGGTAGAGGCGAGCACCTTTCCTCAGCTGCGGACCCAGCCTATTTCCGGACTTCCGCCCAGAACCAGCAGTCGGAGCCTGCTCGCTACAGTTCCGTGGGTTAGGCGGGGCTTTTGACGTGCTCTCAGCTGTAAGCTTTTGCCCGTCAGGAGCTTTAGCCCCGCCCTCGAGGCCAGGGCCCTTTGCGCAGGGTCGGAAACCAAGATTTATTGGGGCGGGCGTGTTTGCTGGCTTCCGCCGAGCTGCGTAGTTCCGCTCGTCCGGGACTCTACCCCGCCCCCGCGTTCGGAGCCCGCTCGTGCACGTATTAACGCTATCCGGGGTTTCTCCGGCCGGATGGGGATAGCAGCCGTGGGCTCAGCTGCAAGCCTCCGCCTGTCTTGGGGTCCACCCCGTTCCCGCGCTCAGAGCCCGCTCGCGCACGTATACTGGCCAACCGCGGTTTCTCCGGCGGGCGGCGGGGGGGGGGGGGGGGGGGGCGGACTGGTTCCGTCAGCTCAGCCACGAGCCCCTGCCCGTCCCTGGTCCTAGCCCGGTCCCTGTGGTCAGGGCCGGCTTGCGCAGGGCCTGCCTGTTCCTGGCCTCCCGCTTTGTCCCCGTAAGTGGGATTAAAGGCGGGCCCGCAGCGTCCGGACCGCTCTCGCGCTTACCCTCCGACCCTCTGGGCTAGACCGATCTCCCACCGGCTTGGCCTCTGCCCACGCCGACAGAACCGCCTTTCAGCGTCCTGCCGCCCCAAAACCTTAAGCAGCCCTCAGCAGAGTAGGAAGGGACCTAATACTCCACACTGTAGGCCTGGGAGCTCCCTCACTTGTTTCACAGCTCAAAACTGTCCAAACGCCTCTTCTTGGCTCTGGGACTGCAGGCTGGGGCTTGGTTCCTGGGACCCAGGTCCCTCCCTCTCCGCCAAAATCTCCTCCCGCCACACGGGTCTCTCCGGGCTGCCGTTTGCTCCGGGGAGCTGGGCAGCCCTCTTCGCGTTTTCGCTATTCCTACCAGTCTCAATGTGGCTTCTTCTGTGTTCCTTGGTTGAAGAGTCCACTTAGTTTTGTTCAAAGTTGGTTTATCCAGGTGATGGTTCTTAAAATTGAGTTGTAATCCACTTTGGTTCTGGGAGTTGGAAGTTGGTACGTCCGCCTACTCCGTCGCCATCTTGCTCCCCCTCAATTTTTTTAAATGTTGTGTTCCCTGAGAAAGAAAATGCTCTCTTACATCCTACCTTCCATTCATGAAAGGACAGATTCCCTGACACACATGTAATCCTGTCCTTGTCCTTTCATCTATTAGTCTAGAAATCTGAGAAATTAGCTAAAGGGGATTTTATTTTTTCTTCCCTTCCACAAATACTATTGCAAGTATTAACAATAAACAACCTCAACCTCATCTGAGCCCCACACTGACAAGAGTACAAATAGCCTTTTAGCCTTTTTTTTTTCTTAATGCTGTCTGCTACTGCCTTGACTACATAGGACACAGAGAAAAAAAAAATCAAAGGAAACCTCTATAACGTTACTTATTTATTTCTTTAGAGCAGTAGTTCTTAACCTGGGTTCTATCAAACCCTAGGGGTTTGATGAGTCAGTCTCAGGGGTTCGGAGAAGCCTCTGCCGCGGAAGCCAGAATAAAATAATACCGTAATTTGTTGTGAATTCATGCACTTTGTTGGTTTTGTTCTTTGAGCAAGGTGATGTTCATGCATGGCTCATTTTGTGCACCAGTAAAAAAAACATATACCTATGTCTTAAATTTGGAAAATAAAATCATATTTTATTTATCACTAAAGAAGGGTTCTGTGAATTCGCATATGAAACTGGTGGGTTCGGTACCTCAAAAAAGGTTAAAAACCACTGCTTTAGAGAGAGAGAGACAGAGCAACAGAAAGGGGAGAGATAAGAAGCATCAATTTGTAGTTGCGTCACTTTTAGTTGTTCATTACTTCTCATATGTGCCTTGAGGGTGGGGCAGGGAAGAGGGTGGGGGGTTTCAGCTAAGCCAGTAATCCCTTGCTCAAGCCAGCGACCTTTGGGCTCAAACCAGTGACCTTCAGATCATGTCAATGATTCCACGCTCAAGCCGGGGACCCCACACTCAAGCTGGATGAACACAAGCTCAAGCTGGAGAACTTGTGAATTTGAAATTGGGACCTCAGCATCCCAGTCAACACTCTATTCACAGCACCACCACTGGCCAGGCTAAAGTGTTACTTTTATTCTTTCCATAATGTTTACCTTGGGCTTTTATTAAGATTTTTGTGAGCTGAGCCGCCAATTACATTATTTATTTGCCCTGCAGTATCATCACACTCTCACCAAATCCTGAGGAGAAAAAGAAAAAAACTCCTGAGGAAAATAAAAAACATCAAAATATAAAAAGCAACTATGTACTAAGAGGCACTAGAGAGAGACTGAAAGCAGGCAGAAGTGTATGGACGTCTACACTTGGAAGAAGGAAGTCACTCAGAAGAGAGTGTTCGCAGTTTCAGTGCAGTCAGGTTAACTACTTGCTAAAAAAAAAACCTCAATACTCTTCAGAAAAGCATACAATAATTCAAAGTACTTACAACAAATCAATCACAATATCCAAACAGAATTCAAAATTAAACATTTGAAGAAACTCAGAAGTTTCAATGAAAACTGACCCAAGATGACTCAGATATTATAATTAGCAGACAAAAGTTTTATTATCTGTTTCAAGATGTAAAGGTGACTCTGGCCAGTTGGCTCAGTGGTAGAGCATTGGCTGGGTGTGTAGGTGTCCTGGGTTTGATTCTCGGCCAGGGCACACAGGATAAGCACCCATCTGCTTCTCTACCCTTCCCCCTATCCTTTCTATCTTTCTCTTCCCCTCCTGTAGCCAAGGCTCCATCGGAGCAAAGTTGGCTTGGGTGCTGAGGATGGTTACATGGCCTCTGCCTCAGGTGCTAAAATGGCTCTGGTTACAATGGAGCAATACCCCAGATGCTCAGAGCATCGTGCCCTAGTGAGCTTGCCGGGTGGATCGCAGTCAGATGCATGCAGGAGTCTGTCTCTCCGACTCCGCATTTCTCACTTCAAAAAAAATAAATGCCATAAAGGAAATCATACATGTGATAAATGAACAACCAGAGAAGCTCATGAAAGAAATGGATATTTATTAAGGATCAGTTGGAAATAACTAGATTCAAAAAAACAGAATTAAGAAACAAAAATTTACTTGGTGGGCAAAACAGAAGAGTGGAGATCATGAAAGATTTTTAACGATCTATAGAAATTAACTAACTTGAACAAAGAGCAAAATGGTGAAAGAAAAATGAACAAAGTCTCAGTGACAAAATTAAAGGTCCTAAAATACATACAATTAGTGTCTTAAAAGGAAAGACTAGAGTGGACATGAAGCAAAATAATCTTTCTTACATACTCATTCTTTTGTCTTCATAGACTATGATCAGAACACTAATTTCTTTTCAGTGCTTAGCTGGTCCTAAATTATTTTAATTTAACATTTTAGAACTTTTTAACTCTAAAACTAAAATCTGAATCTGGAATACTATTGAGCTTAAAAAACATGGTCTACATTTCTAAGCAAAAAAAGCATGAATTGTATGGCACTGAAGAAAGCTCCCTATTTTTTGTTTGCATGAGCTTTCAGTTTAATCCCACAAAATAATAAATAGATTGAGCCCTGAAACCCCAATGACTTTTTATTTCCAAAATGGGAGATCTAACTTTTGCAACAGCAGAAGGTGAATCATTTAATTTGGGGGACCTATTTCTGCATGCCCCTGACATATGAAGGCATGATCTCCATTATCTAAGCATTACCCTTTGCTGGGAATGCATGTCCTCAGAACAGCATTTGATGCCCAAGCCATGCCCAGGTCATCTAGAGATTGTAAAATTGCAAAATCACATAAGCTCTTTAGACATCATTATTTGGAAGAGGCGTGCCTAGTTACTAAGAGGAAAAAACAAAAACAAAACAGCATACAGCTCTCCAGACATTCCTCCAGAACAAAGAAGACACTAAGAGGCTTATTGAAGGGGTTCATTCTCCAGTGCTTGATCCTTCCCAACAGACCAGAAATTAGCCTTTCAACTTGAGCCAATGAGACATGTTTGTTTGGCCAACAGTACAGGCAAGTGAAGCGTGGCTCAGGGTTCTTGGCAATCAATCCACTGTGACATGTGATACTAAGTCCTTGCTGCCAACACTGATCTGGCTTTTACAGGCTCCATACAGAGACTATGAAAACCATTCTTTTGCCATCTTGCAAAGTATCTCTTTATAATTATCATCAGTATTTGAAGGAATTTAAAAATCATGCTGTGTTTTGCAAAAAGGTACACGCTGCCAAATTCCCTGCACGAGATGGATGGTTAGTCACTTGGCACCATCAGCTCTTCTCATTGACTTTGGCATGAAGGTCCATTTCGTCAGGGGAGACTCAGCACATCAACTGAGACATGTGATCTTTTCTCAGTGTCACTGCTAGTGCCAACTCATAGTAAATCAGGCGCCTAACTTATTAATGGTGATGAGTCCATTAGAGTTGACAGGCACCTGGCTATGCCACTGGGAATTAACTGAGAGTGGTCACAAGTGCTGTCAGTGACCAGACATAGTTAGATAACACATGCAGTTGCCACTTCCCTGGACTTTCACAAACTCGAGAGTTTAGGAATTAGACAAAGATGCACACGATGTTTAAGATTAAGGATCTGAGTTGAAATTAGAAATATTTATGGCTTGGCATAAAACCTTAAATTGCTGTAAAAACAGGATATTATAAAAATGTATCCTCCACAACTAGGAATAATTAGGCTCTCCATCCTTGTTTGAAATCCTCAATGGCACAAAATATTCAGTAAGAAATGCCAGAGTCCCACCCATGGGTTGGCAGAGTAACCATCTGCTTTGAAATCTAGTTTATTGTAAATACTTAAAAAAAGTGATTAATGTATTTCATTCCACATGTATACACTAGAAAAAAAATGCCTGCCACTTTAACAGGTCCCAAATATGCCTAGAGCTGGGGCATGAATTGGGTCACTGCAGACATTTACCAGTAGGCACTGGAACAGAAGATCATAATGTACTTCTGTTTGATAAACATAAATCATTCAGAACCTGGCTGAGCTAGACACTAAGTTGTGAAATGTAATGTGACATTTTGTGATTATCCTAAATAATATGACTTGCATTATATATAGTAAATAGAATTTAAAAAAATAACCTATTGCTTTTGTAAAATCAAGTGAATTGCAAAAAATCTTTCAGAGTGACATTATATAACTGCAGTATCAAGAGTTCTAATGATACCCAAATGATCTGCTTTAAATTCTAGTATCACTTATTCTTGGCATACTTAAAAATCTGAGACTATAAAATTTGCAACATAGGAGAGTAATTCATTGTAAACTATCTGAAACTGGAAACTTAATCAGTTTTACCTTGTGAGAATATAAACTTTCACTGTAGTAGTCAATCATGGTGTTTTAGCCCAGGACCATTAAACATTAGAAATACCCAGAAAAAGATAAAGGGAAAAGTGACTCTTTTAATATGTCTGATCATGGACTCAATATATGCCCAGACTTGAAAAAAACTATTCTTGTTATTTAAAGAAGTCAGAACTTACTTAGGTTAGAAATGGGCTATTTCCAGCCTGACCTGTGGTGGCGCAGTGGATAAAGCGTCGACCTGGGAACACTGAGGTCGCCAGTTCAAAACCCTGCACTGGTCTGGTCAAGGCACATATGGGAGTTGATGCTTCTAGCTCCTCCCACCTTTCTCTCTCTCTCTCTCTCTCTCTCTCTCTCTCTCTCTCACTCTGTGTCTCCACTCTAAAATGAATAAAATAAAAAAAGAAGTAAAAAAAAAAAAAAAAAGAAATGGGCTATTTCCTCCGCTAGGTAGTTTCATCATGCCCTGAATTCCTCCCCGCTTTCATCCTTATAGACAGCACCCACCCATTATTATGTGTTGAATGTTTGTCTTTCATTCCTAGACTTTTATAGGGGGGGGGGGCTGTGTCTATTTTTTTTCACCTTTATATTCCACTGTGTACTCTACATATTTGTTGAAAGAATGGGTGACATCTCTTTAAAACCAAATGCCAAAAACATGCTTTTTCCTTAACCCAATCTTTTTTCCTTCAGCTTTGTTTTTACTAATAAATACTTAAAGTTGATGCTTCAATTCGACTTTGAAAAATGAAAATTGGTAGTGGGCCTTATTTCCCTTTGCCTGTTTAGTTTCTTATTCTCCTGCATTAATTATAGTCTACTCTAAATTATATGACTTCTAATAGGAAGAAAATTTATAGTCTTATCAGTCAATAGGGATCAAATTGATTTTTGATGTATAGTCAACTCAGGTACTAAAATTTGAACTAAAACAAAATATGCAATTCATAATATGAATCGTGCAAAGCTTAAAGCCTCTGATAATTTATAATTAATTACCTGTCCTTGACAAATTCACATAACTATATAACTGTAGACATACTTTATAAATAAACCAAATGTACCCTTTGTGTATTGGCCCCTGTTATTTCTTCACGAAAAACTCAAAAGTCTATTAGCACCAAATTCAAATTTTTACACATTCAATTATTTTTTAAATATTCCAAAAGAGCAGAATTTTAGCAATTCAGAATCTGTTTGCTTTGTATTCTCATGAAGCATCAAGCATCACCTGATAATTGCTATTCATTAATACAATAGGTCTTTATAGTTATAAGGTCCTAAGCTACTCCTAACCCTAGGGGTTCTATGATCCAGAGACTCCCTACCACACTCTGAGTGATCTCACTTTAGGTAGGTAAACCTCTTCTCTGGTCCTTAGGAATTCACTTGCTTCCTTCCCTTTCTGGATAGTGACCTGTTGGGCAGATAAAAAATATTATGCTCACTTTGTTAAAGATGGCGCTGTTCACATGGAAGTTCGTTGATATTAATGTATGTTCTGGAACAGGCTGTGGGCAGGCCGGGTCGCTGTAGCCTAAGGCTTAGTTTTAAGAGTAAGCTCTTCTCCACACCCTTGACTGATTGGATGATGTAGGGTGGTGCACTCTCCTGAGGAATCCCATTATACAGAGACTTCCTTGTTTGTATAATTGGATTAAAGGGTTTGATTCTATGGTATAAAGTGGGAGAGACCAGTAGCTTGATCTCTCTCTCTTGGTTCCTAAGTTCCTGAGGTTAGTATTAGAGAGGAGAGCAGATTAAGGCCACGTGGAGGCCAGAAGCAGCCAAGATGGCAGAGTGCTGATGAAGAAGCCAGTTTGTTAAGAGTTTGTGCTGGAGGAGATGGGGAACAAAGGTGAATAAGTCTGGTGAACTAGAAACCTTTGATTCTAGGAAAATCGGATAAGTCAGTAGCTTTGTGAGCACTGAATGTGTGGGTTTTGGAGCCCAGTGTGTGTTTTTGCTTGCCCGCCAGGTGCAAGCTAGAATTAAAGCTGATGGCTCACCAGTTCTTGGCTCCGGTGTTTCATTGCCATCTGTCTGAATCCAATGCAAACCTGCACGGGTCAGGCGGCTGTAATCCTGATCGTAGTCCTGGACGCGACTACTGGCTTTACATGACCTTCTCAATGTGAGCCTCTAGATGGTCTTTTGCTGTTAGGGACTTGCTCTCTCATGAAACTTGTCCAGGCACTGACTAATAAAGCTTTTTGTGTTACTGCCCCTTCTGATCATATTTTAATCAACCCCAAATCCTCTGAACACTTATACAACATACACTTGCAAAAATGTTGACCCCTGGGAAGATGTTGGTAGAAATTCGTTATCTGGGGAATAGCCTTCCTATAAATACTTCATTAATTACACAAAGAATTGTGTTTCACCACAATTTCAAAGCCTGAGCTTTTAAGCTAGAAATACCCATGGATATGTTTTCAAAGGTTTACAAGTAGCACTCCTACCAAAAGTATTATATACCAAGTGCTGTGAGTAGGAACTTCTTTTAGGGGACAGAGTCCTTAACCTTCATTTAATTCTTCAAGAGATTAAGAAACCATAAATGTTAAGAACCACTATTTCCCTTGTAGGCTACAGTTCTCCTCTTCATTTTTTATGAGTACATCATATCCTAATTTGGGGTGATCACGGTTCAGCTGGGTGAACATAGAGTTAGAGGAAAAGACCAAAACCGGGAAATAAATTTGCCAAACAGATTTCTGACCACTCCCTTTGCACCAAATTTAAATGGAATGACAGTTGGCAGTCTTATAAGCACAACTTGATACTCAACAGTATAGGTTCTATAAATATATGGCACAGATAGCCAGTCAGGAAGATTTGCGGGAAAAAAAAAGACAGTCAAGTGTTTCAATAGGTGAGATAATAACAGGAGCCATCAGCAAATATAAGTGGAGGCCTCCCTCTAAATTCAGATCAGGATTGAGCGAGGAGATTGGGAGTTGTTGTCAGTCAAGGGATTCCCACAGTGGGGAATAGATTCAGAGGCAAGAACCAGGTTTGGCTAGGGAAAAAAAATAGCTTTACAGTACAAGTACACCAGAAGGGAAAGAAGGAAGGAAGGAAGGAAGGAAGGAAGGAAGGAAGGAAGGAAGGAAGGAAGAAAGGAAGGAAAGAAGGAAGGAAGGAAGGAAGGAAGGAAGGAAGGAAGGAAGGAAGGAAGGAAGGAAAGAAGGAAAGTGGGGATCTTCCAAGGGTTTCTCTTAAGTATTCAGCAGAGTACTGGTAAGCACATGTGTGTAAGGAAACAAAATGAGTATAAGGAAGAAGGAATTTCTGAAAGGATTAAGGACGGTCCATAAACTCACACAAGGCTGATAATAGTGCTGTTTCTACTAGTAAGGTGCCAGAGAACTGTAAAATTTAGTACAGTGGTACCTTGAGATACGAACAGTCCAACTTTTTTAAGATAAGAGCTGCAACTCGGTTCATATTTTTGTTTGAGATCCCAGAGAAATTCTGAGATACGAGTCGTGATTCGGGAACCTACCGCTAGTTGGCTCATTGGCACATGGTTCCAATTGGCAGTTTGATATACAAGTTGACTGTATTGGCAGTTTGATATACAAGTTGACTGACTTACTAGCTCGGTTACAGAACAAATTAAATTTGTATCTCAAGGTACCACTGTACTGTAACACCACTTTAAAGAGGAACAGTCAGGTTCTCTGTCCTATCTTTTCTTTGAAAAATGGAGGGAGAAAGATATGAAAGTCTCCTGAATTACAAGGACAACTGGGTCATTTGGTTTTAGTTCTCTGAAAGAATTAAGGTTATCTGAAGAGTATCTTTTTCCTTTCAATAAGAGACAAAATTTACAGATCACCCTGATTTTAGCTCTCCCTCCCTTCCTGGAATCCTGAGATTAATGTGTACCTCTAGGCTAAGGAGGAGAGGTAGACACTAAAAGGTTTATGAATGTATTTAGATATGTAAAATGACACTAATATTGTGTTACTTTGAAAGTTTTAACGTTTTTTAAGTCCCCTAGACAAATGTTATAATCTTGTTAATAATTGTGCCATGCTGTCATACTCCCCCCAACCTGTGGGTGTGGTCAAAGGGTATATAACGAGCCTCTTAGATTCATTTGGGGCTGCACAATTTGGGTCAGATATGCCTCGTGTCAGTCATGTTCAGACAGCATATTAATAAATCTCCTTCTTTTAATAAAACCCTTCAAAATTCATCTGGACTTAGTGTCTCTATGTAAACCCATGGAAGTGAGGTACAGTACTTTACAACATTTGGGGGCTCGTCTGGAATCCGGTGTTCTGTGTCATTGGGTAACGACACCCCAAATTGGCTGGTCTCTCCGGGGGACTGCCCAATCCCACTGGAATCTCGAGAAGAGGCACCACCTGAGACGTTTTCAGGGTTCCCTGTTTTCCTGTAGAGTTTGGATGGTTCTTTGGTAGATGTTGGGCAGATAAAATATAATATGCTCACTTTGTTAAAGATGGCACTGCCCACATGGAAGCCCGTCATCCAGGTGATATTATTTGCCCTTATGCTTGAGATGGCTGTGGGGGAAAAGCTGTAATGTAGGCAGGCCAGGTCATTATAGCCTAAGGCTTAGTTTAAGAGTAAGCTCTTCCCCACACCCTTGACTGATTGGATGATGTAGGGTGATGCACTCTCCTGAGGAATCCCATTATGCCTCAGATGGTTGGCTTTGTATCAGAGACTTTCTTTATGTATAATTGGATTAAAGGTTTGGATTTTCTATGCTATAAACGGGGGCAGTCTGGGAGCTTGCTCTCTCTTGGTTCCTGGGTTCCTGAGGTTGGTATTGGAGAGCAGAGCAGATTAAGGCCATGTGGAGGAGAAGTAGCCAAGATGGCAGAGTGCTGATGAAGAAGCCAGTTTGTTAAGAGTTTGTGCTGGAGGAGATGGGAAACAGAGGTGAATAAGTCTGGTGAGCTAGAAACCTTTGATTCTAAGAAACTCGGATAAATCAGTAGCTTTGTGAGCACTGAATGTGTGGGTTTTGGAGCCCAGTGTGTGTTTTTGCTTGCCCTCCAGGTGCAAGCTAGAATTAAAGCTGATGGCTCACCAGTTCTTGGCTCCTGTGTTTCATTGCCATCTGTCCGAAAGAAATGCGAACCTGCATTGGTCAGGCTGCTGTGATAGTGGCCTCGACCACAGGCTTTACATGCTCACTTTGTTAAAGATGGCGCTGCCCACATGGAAGTTCGTTGATATTAATGTGTGTTCTGGGACAGGCTGTCAGCAGGCCGGGTCATTATAGCCTAAGCCTTAGTTTTAAGAGTAAGCTCTTCTCCACACCCTTGACTGATTGGATGATGTGCGGTGGTGCACTCTCATGATGAATCCCATTGTGCCTCAGATGAGTGACTTTGTATCAGAGACTTTCTTGTTTGTATAATTGGATTAAAGGTTTTGAATCTATGCTATAAAGTGGGCAGACCAGTAGCTAGTTCTTGCTTGGTTCCTGAGGTAGAAGAGAGGAGAGCAGATTAAGGCCACATGGAGGCCAGGAGAAGCAGTCAAGATGGCAGAATGCTGAAGGAGAAGCCAGTTTGTTAACAGTTTGTGCTGGAGGAGTTGGGGAACAGAGGTGAATAAGTCTGGTGAGCTAGAATACCTTTGATTCTAGGAAACTCAGATAAGTCAGTAGCTTTGTGAGCACTGAATGTATGGGTTCTAAAGCCAGTGTGTGTTTTTGCTTGCCCGCTGGGTGCAAGCTAGAATTAAAGCTGATGGCTCACCAGTTCTTGGCTCCATTGTTTCATTACCGACTGTTCGAATCAAATGCGAACCTGCATGGGTCAGGTGGCTGTGATCCTGACCGCGACTACTGGCTTTACAGTAGACACCCCCTGGTTCCCAAATTCAACAATTTGGACAATTTGGCAGAGAAATCAAGGAGGTAGGTAAAGCAACCCTTTTGCTTTACCGAATATTAGCTTTTCTTCTCTTCTGAATTCTAGCTTTTCTGTTTGAGACTTGTCAATTTGGGCTATTGCATAGAGGTCTGGACACAGTCACACTCTCACAGTGGGCTCTCCAAGACCAAGACGTTGGTGGAGAGTTTTTAGGTCCCACCTTGGGCTCTGCTGGGAGACATCTGGCTGTTGGAAGGACATTAGTGGGGTCTAGGTTCTGCCTCAGGCTTCCAGAGATGTTAATTGTGTTTGCGCATTTATTCGTTCTCTAGGAAGACAATTAGTGCGAACTGAATTGACCAGGTTGATCAGTTCTGCCTCGGGCTTCAAGAGGTGCCTATTTTTGTTTGCACATTTGTTTATGCTCTAGGAAGACATTAGTGGGGACCAGATCCCACCTCAGACTTCCAGAGGCATCTAGTTGTGCTCTGAGTAAAAGACATTAGTGGGGATTGAATTGATCAGGATTAATCAGTCTTGCATCGCACTGCATCAGTGGAGACTGAGTTAATCAGGATTGATTGGTCTCGCCTAGGACTTCCAGAGACATCTCTGTGTTTGTCAGATCTTGTTCTTTGCTTTTAATGTTTCTGTCTAAACTCCCTGAGTGATTAGTGTGTGAGTGGAAATCTCTGGTGTCTAACCTAAGTTCTAGGAACACGGCTAGGAGGAAACCTGAGAGGCCATGAGTGATCGGTGTGTGAATGGGAAATGCTGGTGCCTAAGCTTAAGTTTCAGGAATGCGGCTAGGAGAACACTTGAGAGGCCCCTGAAAGTGGAACTCCTTCCTTTGTCTATTGAGCTGTGTGCTTAAATAGTGAGTAATCTGGTTTCTCTCTTTGTCAAAAAATCTCCGGTATAATTTTAATTGGAATAAGTAAAGCATGCTTGTTAGGCAGATGAAATATATTATGCTCACTTTGTTAAAGATGGCGCTGCCCACATGGAAGTTTGTTGATATTAATGTGTGTTTGGGAACAGGCTGTGAGCAGGCCAGGGTTGTTATAGCCTAAGGCTTAGTTTTAAAAGTAAGCTTTTTCTCACACCCTTGACTGATTGGGTGATGTAGGGTGGTGTACTCTCATGAGGAATCCCATTACGCCTCAGATGAGTGACTTTGTATCAAGAGACTTCCTTGTTTGTATAATTGGATAAAAGGTTTTGATTCTACACTATAAAGTGGGGCAGGCCAGGAGCTTGCTCTCTCTTGGTTCCTGAGATATTAGAGAGGAGAGCAGATTAAGGCCACATGCAGGCCAGGAGAAGCAGCCAAGATGGCAGAGTGTTGAGGGAGAAGCCAGTTTGTGTAGAGCTTGTGCAGAAGGAGATGGGGAACAGAGGTGAATAAATTTAGTGAGCTAGAAACCTTTGATGCTGGGAAACTCAGATAAGTCAGTAGCTTTGTGAGCACTGAATTAGGGGTTTTGGAGCCCAGTGTGTGTTTTTACTTGCCCACTGGGTGCAAGCTAGAATTAAAGCTGATGGCTCACCAGTTCTTGGCTCCGTTGTTTCATTACTGACTGTCCAAATCTAATGTGAACTTGCATGAGCCAGGCTGCTGTGATGGTGGCCTTGGCCACTGGATTTACAAAATGTATATATAATTTCAAAAGCCTTTTGTTAATTCTCTTTTTATTTGCTGCTTCATAGCCCTTTGATGTTGAAATCTTGGTTTGGGAATTAGGGAAAATGTATTGGTTATTAATCATTTCTTTTTATGTAATGTTTAGTTCATTATCATTTTTGGAGCAGTATTGTTCCATGTTAGGTCACCAAACCTAGAGTGAAAAATATTACTCTTGATTGGTGTAAAGCCAGTAACCATGGCCAGAATCACAGCCGCCTGGCTCATACAGGTTCAGGTTTGATTCAGACAGACGGTAATGAAACAATGATGCCAAGAACGGGTGGACCATAAGCTTTTAATCCTAGCTTGCACCAAGTGGGCATGAAATACACACAGTGGGAAAATACTTCCCTTTCCATTCAGGGATCCCAAAGCCACTGACCTATCTGAGTTTCCTAGAATCAAAGATTTGTACCTCACCGGCCTTATTCACCTCTGTTTTCCATCTCCTTCTCTCTGCACAAACTCTACACAAACTGGCTTCTCCTTCAGCACTCTACCATCTTGGCTGCTTCTTCTCTCCTCAATGTGGCCTTTCTCTGCTCTCCTCTCTAATGCTAATCTCAGAAACCGAGAGAGAGCAAGCTCTAGGTCTTCCCATTTTATAGTGTAGAAGTCAAAACCTTTAATCCAATATACAAACAAGGAAGTCTCTAATACAAAGTCACTTATCGAAGACATACTGGGAGGATTCCTTAAGAGAGTGCACCACCCTACCTCATCCAATCAGTCAAGGGTGTGAGGAAAAGCTTACTCTTAAAACAAAGCCTTAAGCTATAATGACCCGGCCTGCTTACATTACAGCCTTTCCCCCACACCCATCCCAAGCATAAGGGCAAATAATACCACCTGGGTGACGGGTTTCCATGTGGGCAGCGCCATCTTTAACAAAGTGAGCATATTATATTTTATCTGCCCAACACCTTTACATAGCAATCAGCTCTAGAAATTAAAAAATGTATTATAAATTTCAAAAAGGGTTGCATCATCAGCTGCTAAAAATATATAAGTGAATAAAACTAAGCGTTTCAAAAGGGACATTGCTCCTCCCTCAATCACATAGTTCTGCTTGGCCCCTAAAGATGACTGGTTAGTCAATGATGGGTAAGATCCCTGAAAGAAGACACAACCTAAGACAGGCACAGTCAAAGGAGGGGCCATAAAGAGAAAGCTTAAAAACTAGCAAAGGTGAGACTCAAACCCTCGCTCCAACAATGCAGGAGCCTGCTCCACTGAGATAGTGGTTTTCATCCACTGACCAGGACACAAAAAGAAGGGAGACTCACTAAGAACTCAGAAAAAAAACCTAACAGCTGAAGATGCTACCTAAAACCAGTGGGGTTTCTAGAAAATTTCAGTAACTTTACTAAAACTGTTGGGCAGATAAAATATATTATGCTCACTTTGTTAAAGATGGCGCTGCCCACATGGAATTTTGTTGATATTAATGTGTGTTCGGGGACAGGCTGTGGGCAGGCTGGGTTGTTATAGCCTAAGGCTTAGTTTAAGAGTAAGCTCTTCCCCACACCTTTGACTGATTGGATGATGTATGGTGGTGCACTCTCCTGAGGAATCCCATTATACAGAGATTTCCTTGTTTGTATAATTGGATTAAAGGGTTTGATTCTATGGTATAAAGTGGGAGAGACGAGTAGCTTGATCTCTCTCTCTTGGTTCCTGAGTTCCTGAGGTTAGTATTAGGGAGGAGAGCAGATTAAGGCCACGTGGAGGCCAGAAGCAGCCAAGATGGCAGAGTGCTGATGAAGAAGCCAGTTTGTTAAGAGTTTGTGCTGGAGGAGATGGGGAACAGAGGTGAATAAGTCTGGTGAGCTAGAAACCTTTGATTCTAGGAAACTCAGATAAGTCAGTAGCTTTGTGAGCACTGAATGTGTGGGTTTTGGAGCCCAGTGTGTGTTTTTGCTTGCCCTCCAGGTGCAAGCTAGAATTAAAGCTGATGGCTCACCAGTTCTTGGCTCCTGTGTTTCATTACCGACTGTTCGAATCTAATGTGAACCTGCACTGGCCGGGCGGCTGTGATAGTGGCCCTGGATACAGGTTTTACAAAAACCTTATTGCTAAATATTTATTCACAACCAATTAGAAAAAGATTTTGCCAGCAGAAAAGAAATAATTAAAAGGGCCAGACTTAGAATCTATTGCATAATATATGAGTGTTTATTTTATGTCCAAGTAAATACTAAGCAAAGAAAGAATTTTGAAAAAACAGAGAAAGAGGAACTTTCCCAGGTAAACATTTAGAAAAAGACCTTAATGAAATAATTAACAGATAAATAGAAGCTTTTCCTACTGGGAGTAGGGCCATAGTGGAAGTTTTTAGAAAGTTGCTGTGTGGAATTCTTTCCAAATTTAACTTGCCCATTCTAATGTTAGGCCTGCATTTGTGTCCAAAATCTCACAGCTAGTAGGAAGGGAACCCAATATTAATTAGGAACTAATTTGAAGTTACATTGTGCCTACAAATTCCAAAGGTTTAGGGCAGGTAGAACACGTGAATCAAATTATAAAGGAAACGTAACTACTCCTTCCTTAAGTACTTGCAGGGTCTGCAAATTACTCAGCAGCCTGTTCAAAAGACTGTCCAAGAGGCCCTTCCAGCACTGCCAGGAGATCTGGTACATCTTTTCAGCTTGGGGACTCAGTCCAGGTAAAGAAGTACATTACCTAAGGACTGACTCCCACGTAGACAGGTCCAACCAGCATGATCCTGACCACTCCCACTGCTGCCAATGTAGAAGGCATGCCTGCTGGGTCCACCACAGCCAGTTGAAATCTGCAGTCCCAACAGAGACACCTTTGTGGACAGTGGAGACTGACCCCGCCGACCCTTGTAAGTTAACCCTGAGAGGGACACTATGCCCTGCTACAGCCACAAACCAGAAGTTGGTTAGTCTACTCACAGTTATTGCATGAAGAAACTCACTGAGGACCTCTTTTAATTAGACTTTGGGGGAGAAAGGAAAATGGGATAAAAGCTTGGTTGTCACTAAAGGTTAAGTTTTTTTAAGAGTTCTGACTAAAAGAAATAATAGTATAGTAATTAAAGGAATAGGGTACAGCAATACTTTTTGAAAGAGAAAGGAAGAAAGTAAATTGTTATAAAGGACAGTTATTTCTGAATAATTAAGAAAATTTATAAAAATTAAGGATTGCCTCATGCACCTCGTTAAAATGAGTCAAGGATTTGACTCAAGATATAAAACCAGTAGGGAATATGGTAAGGTACCAGAGAACTATAAAACTTAGTATTGGCAATGCCATTTTAAGGAGGAACAGTCAGTCTTTCTGTCCAATCCTTTCTTTGGAAAATGGAGGAAGAAGGATATGAAAGTTTCCTGACTTACAAGGACAACTGGGTCATGTAGTTTTAGTTCTCTGAAAGGATTAAGGTTATCTGAAGAACTTCCTTTCTCTTTCAATAAGAGACAAAATTTACATACAACCCTACATTGATTTTAACTCTCCCTCCCTTCCTGGAATCCTGAGATTAACGTGTACCTCTAGGCTAAGAAGGAAAGATAGACACTAAAAGGTTTATGAATGTATTTTGATATGTAAAATGACACCACTATTGTGTTACCTTGAAATTTTTAACGTTTTTTAAATCCCCTAGACAAATGTTATAATCTTGTTAATGATTGTGTCATGCTGTCATACTCCCCCTAACCTGTGGGTGTGGTCAAAGGGTATATAACGAGCCTCTGAGATTCATTTGGGGCTATACAATTTGGGTCAGATATGCCCCATGTTAGTCATATTTGGCTGGAATATTAATAAATCTCCTTTTAATAAAACCCTTCAAAATTCATCTGGACTTGGTGTGAGGTACAGTACTTTACAACATTTGGGGGTATGGTACTTTACAACAAGTGAGATATAAAACTTACTTGGAAGTGAGGTATGGTACTTTACAACATTTGGGGGTATGGTACTTTACAACAAGTGAGATATAAAACTGAGATTCATGGACATAGAAAAAAAGGTACATGGTTACTGATAGGCAAAATGGCTACTCAGCTACCATCTTTTTTAATAACAATGCAGGCCTGAAGGAGGAAGAAGGACTTGCTTACTCAGTAATCCAGCTCTGTTGGGCAGATAAAATATATTATGCTCACTTTGTTAAAGATGGTGCTGCCCACATGGAAGTTCGTTGATATTAATGTGTGTTCTGGGACAGGCTGTGGGCAGGCCGGGTCGTTATAGCCTAAGGCTTAGTTTTAAGAGGAAGCTGTTCCTCACACCCTTGACTGATTGGATGATGTGGGGTGGTGCACTCTCCTGAGGAATCCCATTATGCCTCAGATGGGTGACTTTGTATCAGAGACTTCCTTGTCTGTAGATTGGATTAAGGGTTTGGATTTCTACAGTATAAAGTGGGACAGACCAGTAGCTTGCTCTCTTGGTTCCTGAGGTATTAGAGAGGAGAGCAGATTAAGGCCACATGCAGGCCAGGAGAAGCAGCCAAGATGGCAGAGTGTTGAGGGAGAAGCCAGTTTGTGTAGAGCTTGTGCAGAAGGAGATGGGGAACAGAGGTGAATAAATCTAGTGAGCTAGAAACCTTTGATTCTAGGAAACTTGGACAAATCAGTAGCTTTGTGAGCACTGAATGAGTGGGTTTTGGAGCCCAGTGTGTGTTTTTACTTGCCCACTGGGTGCAAGCTAGAATTAAAGCTGATGGCTCACCAGTTTTTGGCTCCATTGTTTCATTACCGACTGTCCAAATCCAATGAGAACCTGCCTGGGCCAGGCGGCTGTGATGGTGGCCCTCGAGTACTGGCTTTATAAGCTCAAACCTCTTTTGCAGCTGGATGTTGATAAGGGAAGATTAAATTAGGATGCGGACAGTTTTGAGAAACTATGGCACCATTCCCAACCACAAACAGAAGCAATCTTGCAGCTGCGTTTGCCCAAGGCCCTTTGAAGAATCCATATAACCCCTGCCTCATCCCTCCCTTGTGGCTGACACCCCTTTGCTGGTCTCAGCCCACCTGCACCTAGGCATTTTTTAAATAAATTTTCTTTTGAAACACACTCCGAAACCTGGGAGGTGTGTGTGCCACAGACTACTTGGGGGTCTAACCCTCACCCCGGGAAGGGTGAGGTTTGCAACCCAGGGAGCAGTGGGTAGCGGCAGTTCATCTCAAGCTTATCCCCGGATCCTGCCTCCCTTGCTCATGGAGTAGCGGAACTAATTCCCCAACCCTCTGGCCACACCTCCTCAACCCACTTAGAAAGGAAACTTCCTTTCCCTGCATGAAGATGAACCAAAAACAGAACTCTGGGACCAACAGCCACCCTCTTGTTTAGCTTCACCACATCCACATTGGACAACAATCACATTCGGATGTGTGAACTAGCAGCTCTATAAGCAGGAACTGTCCAACCTATCCTGTATCTCTCATTCCACCGTCCACGACAGTTCCGGAAGTCCAAGGATGGTCAGGAGGGATTTCAGGCATTTGCCTCAGTTGGACCGCCATGCCGGGACGCCTGGAAAGCAGCCAACCTCCATTTCCAGTGGGCCTGAGACAACGGGGAGCCTGCCTTGTCCGAACATTCATTCCACCTTCCAGGACAGTCCATTTCCTCCTTGTAGACTGCTGGACGCTTACCCCACACACATGGGGAACTGTCAGTCAGTCATCCCCAAGACAACACCTCTGAGCTGCTTCCTAAAACACTTCCAGACCCTGGGTTTAGCCCAGGATGTCAGGCCTAAGCACCTTATTTTCTACTGCAACATCGCTTGGCCTCAGCATGAAATGGACAATTCAACCAAGTGTCCTGAAAAAGGCACTTTTGATTTTAACATCCTGCCTGACCTTAATAATTTCTGCTGGCAAATGGAAAGTGGTCCGAGATCCCTTGTGTACAGGCCTTTTTTGCACTTAGGTCACAACCCATGCTCTGTGATTCTTGCTTTCCCTCTCAAATATTTCTTCTCCACTTAAAACCGAAGGATCTCCTTGCTCTGCAGAACCCTTCTATTGTTTCTTCCTTTGATCCTGTCACCCACAGACCCCCACTGCTGCCTCCTCCTCCTGCTCCCTCTGCTCCTCAACCTCCTGATGCCCAGGATGCACCCCCATTGCAACCAGAGGCCGCTCCCTATTTAGCACTGTTGGTCGAATAAGTTTGTAAATATGATATATATGTTTTCTCTCTTATAGTTTGCATTGGGTGTGGGAGACACAGGCTGTAAGCAGGCAGGGTCATTATAGCCTAAGGCTTAGTTTTAAGACTAAGCCTTTCTGACCCTTTTAATACTAAGATCTTTTCAAAACTAAGCTTTTCCTCACACCCTTTACTGTTGCATGATGTGGGGTGGTGCACTTTCATGAGTAATCCCATTATGCCTCAGATAAGTGACTTTGTATCAGAGACTTTCTTGTTTGTATATTGGATTAAAGGTTTTGATTTCTACACTATAAAATGGGGCAGACTGGGAGCTTGCTCTCTCTTGGTTCCTGAGATTAGCATTGGAGAGAAGAGCAGAGAAAGGCCACGTGGAGGAGAGGAGAAGCAGCCAAGATGGCAGAGTGTTGAAGGAGAAGCCAGTTTGTGCAGAGAGAAGGAGCTGGGAAACAGAGGTGAATAAGGCTGGTGAGATAGAAACCTTTGATCCTAGGAAACTCGGATAAGTCAGTGGCTTTGGGAGCCCTGAATGGAAAGGAAAGTGTTTTCCCACTGTGTGTATTTCTTGCCCACCGGGTGCAAACTAGGATTAAAGCTAATGGCCCACCAGTTCTTGGCTCCATTGTTTCATTACCGTTGCTGCTGCCATCAAGGGCCCACAGGACCAGCAGTCCCAAAACAGTCAGAACAGACCTCAGGCCAAGGGCCAAAATAATGCCCTGCCCAGTGCCTATTTCAAGTGTGGCAGTGAATGTCACTGGGACAGCAAGTGCCCTAATCCATGCCAGCCCCCAAAACCTTGCCCCCTTTGTAGTGGGCCCCACGGGAAGTCAGACTGTGATCAGACCTCTCTAGGTAAGACCCCATCCCTTCCTAGACTTGCTGGCCCCTCCTTTCTGGAGCTGATAGGCCTAGCTGCTGACGACTGAAGGTGCCTGAGGACAATACCCCAACAATCATCACATCTTCTGAACCTTGGGTAATTTTGATGGTAGCAGGTAGGCACATTTCTTTTCTCACTGACACGGGGCAAAGTACTCTGCTTTGCCTAAATCTAGAGGTACCTTGAGGGACTTGGGTGTCTCGGATTTGGGTATTAATTGCCAGGCCTCCCAGAACTGTTCCATTGCTCCTCTGCCCTTCTCTTTAGGGGTCCAGACCTTTATCCATGCCTGTTTAATTTCCCCTCATGTCCCACACCACTCCTAGGATGAGATATCCTGTCTAAGCTATATGCTACCCTTACTTTCCATACTACTCTTGGGGATGTGCCAGGCCCTTCAGGGTCAGCTAGCCTCCTACTCTCTTACTTTACCCTGTTTTCCCATCTGAAAGACACCCCTCTAAATGAGGTAGATCAGACTTGGTTCATAGACGGGAGCTCCTACATACACAAGAGAGCACCTTGCTGGTTATTGTACTGTCTCCAACACGGAAGTCATTGAAGCTCTCCCTCTCCCTATTGGCACTAAAATATGAAACTACTCTAAATTTTTTTTAACCAGATGGTCTATAAAAGCATTTAATATTACTATTGATTTAAATTTGATTAATGTCTTTTAAAATCCTTAACAAAAAATATGTTTGTTTTGCCTGGGTTTAAAAAAGTTTCCTGTTACTGTTATGTCTTCTAAAAATATAAGTATATTTTCCAACAAAAGATTGTTTCTAAAGGTAATAAAGTATGTTTGTAGAAGTACCAATCTAAAATTGTTAAGTCCTCCCTGAAAGTTGGGGTTTCTGAATAGTAAATAAGGTTTATGAAAGTTGCAGAATGTTTATGTAAGTTGCAGAAGGTTTGTGCAGGGGAAAGAAACAGAAAGAAAGAAACTGAGAAAGTAAACAAAAATGGAGAAGACTTGAAGACTCTATTTAGTCAGCCATACAGGACTTTTTGCCCAAGCTATTATCCTTAATAGTGCCATCAATAACCTTACTTTTCATAATAATTTTTGGCTCTTGTCTTTTCAGAATCTTGATGTGTGTACAGCCAGGGGCTGCCATTGTGGTCATTTCAAATGCAGGTTCTCATTGACTTCAGGCAGATGGTAAAGAAAGGGTGGAGTCAGAGGATGGTGGGCCATTCTGTTTATTGGTGTCTCACCAAGACTGGCAAGCCACAAGAAAAGCCAAGGGAAAAACAGAAAACCTGCTTTTCCCATGGCAGGCAAGGGATCAGGGAGGAGAGAAAAAGCAATCCTCCCGTACCTTTCAGTGGTGGGGGCAGAAACTCCCTTCCAGTAAACATTAGCATAACAATGGCTCTTCCCAAGCAGGAAGGTAATCAACTCTTTCACCTGGGCGGCGGCCATTTTTAACAATAAAAGTCAGCAAAACCAGAAAATACAGATTTTAAAAACTTATTTGCCCAACAATGTGCATCCCCACAGTGTTGCCTTACAGTGCCTCAGCCCTACCATCAATAATGATATGTGGGGGATTGGTAAGTTACTCCCATAAACACCCCCAATTCACATGTTCTTGCCTAAACCCCCAATATAAACCACCTAGCTTTAACCCTATATAGGTCAAAACATTCTCTTGGAGTAATAATAGCAGGAAACATTGCAGCCACTACTGCCACTGGCCTAGCAGGGGGTATCGCCTACAATGCTCTAACTACAAAAAAATTCACAGCCACCATGGCACCATAGGACAGGATAGAGGAGAGAACTTCCACGACTTATCCGAGTTTCTTAGCATCAAAGGTTTCTAGCTCACCAGACTTATTCACCTGTTTCCAATCTCCTTCTCTCTGCACATACTGGCTTCTTCCTCAGCACTCCACCATCTTGGCTGCTTCTCCTCTCCTCCACGTGGCCTTAATCTGCTTTCTTCTCTAATGCTAAAGTCAGGAACCCAGAGACAGAGAGCAAGCTCCCAGCCTGCCTCACTTTGTAGTGTAGAATCAAAACCTTTAATCCAATATACAAACAAGGAAGTCTCTGATACAAAGTCACTTATCTGAGGCATAATGGGAGGATTCCTCATGAGAGTGCACCACCCTACATCATCCAATCAGTCAAAGGTGTGGGAAAAAGCTTACTCTTAAAACTTGCACGTGGGCAGCACCATCTTTAACAAAGTAAGCATAATGTAGTTTGTCTGCCCACCACCTGGGCAGTGCCATGTATATGTAGTCTGTGAAAGGCTGAGGTGTCTGCCCTTAGGGCAGCAGATTGCAAATTGCAGAGTACCTCCTTGGGAGGGGCCATTGTCCTGCTAATGTTTGCTGGAGAAGTGGTCCTCCGAGCCCAGCCTGGGTTTTGCAGGAACAGAAGAAGGAGTGCAGATGTGGAACCAGACCTGAGGGGCTCTGTGCTCTGCTGAGGCTGGTGGGGGCTTTGGATTTCAGGAGGATCCAGATATTTTCCGAGTTGTGGAACTGGAGAATGTGCCAGGGCTTTAGCAGCTCTGAATGAGGGGGAAATGGTCTTCCCTGGCTGTTTGCTTGTCTGTTGGTACGAGACTCTAATAAAAGGGTTGGCCCACCATTTTTTGGTTCTACTCTTTACCATTTGCCCGAATCCAATGAGAACATGCATAGCCACAATGGGGGTGGTCACTGGCCATACAGTGACAGACAATTGAATAGCCTTAGACTATCTCTTAGCCAAAGAAGAGGAAGTCTATATGATCGCTAATACCTTGTGCTGTTTTATGTCAACTCCAAAGGACAGGTAGAAAAAAGAACCCAAAGGATCTTAGAAAAAGCAGCCTGGCTCATCTGAAGGTTGGAGTCCTTCCCTTCATTGTTACAGGAACTGAAACTAGCAAGTAGCTTCTAAATTAGAGGTTTTGTTTCACATAACAAGTGTCCACAGATTGCCAAAGTCAGACTGTCTCCTTAGCCTTGAGAAAGTGAAAATCAGAACTGCAGGCCTCAGTATAGTAGGAGTGGGGAGAAGGGCAGAAACTTATGCTTATTCTTCTTGCTTGGACTTAACCCTTAATGTTCATCAGCCACAGTGAACAGGACTTTTAACTGTTATGAGAGCTTGGCCAGATATAAGAGTACAGAATTGATTAGATTCATTCCATTTGTTACAGAACATGTAACTGCGATTTCCAAACTATAATAGAAATATTGAATCATGGTTATAAGAGCAACACACTAGATTTAACATTGTACAGGAGGAATCCTTTTGTAAACTTACAGTCTCACTTAGTTCTATTTTATGGCTAATAAAATAGATTTATTGACTAATATTAGTAAATCAGTAATATAGTGTATTTATTTCTGGTTAAATAACCTCACTAAGGTAACTTTCAGGGAGTGAAGGACAAGATCGTGGGATCACCAGGACAAGATTACAGAAACCTATAGAAGCCTAGGAGGTTCAAATGTGAAATAAGAAGAAAAGGGCTCACTAAAGGTTTTTGACCAGAAAAAAAAATCTGTTGAGAACAGTATGTAGGACCCAGTAGGCAAGAAGAACATTGACTTGGAGAGCCCCTCTAGGAAACCTTGCCATGAGATCAGGCTAGGAGAAAAACTCCAGTAAATGGAAAAACAAAAATGTAGGTGCTGATCTTTATAGTGTGTCAAATCATACATAAAAATAAATACAAAAACCCAAACATTCATTTGATCAAGTGTGTTCAAAGATAATTTTTGCTGAGGTTATGTTAAAACTGAAATTTATCACCATGACAAATAGTTTCACTTCTAATAGAACATAATATATAGTGTGTCTGTAAAGTCATGGTGCACTTTTGACTGTCTGACCGGCCAAAAGTGCACCATGACTTTACAGACACACTGTAGTCATGAGGATATTCGAAGCAACTTTACAAATATTACTGTTGTGTCTTATTTCAAATAGTTTTTTTTCAATGTCTTCCAAAAATTTAGTTCTAGTGTCAATGTCCTTAACTGCTACAAAGAGTAAGTGGTTATACTAGAAAGCTAATGTTAACAGGGTCTAAATTTAAAATAATTAGCACCAAGGGAAAATGAATTAAAACATAGCTGGGATTTGAGTTATTAAACATAAAAAAGCACCAGGCCCTGGCTGGTTGACTCAGTTGTAGAGTGTTGGCCTGACATGTGGAAGTCCCAGCTTTGATTCCCAGCCAGGGAACTCAGAAGAAACACCTGCTTCTTCACTCTTCCCCCTCTCCTTTCTCTCTATCTCTCTCTTTCCCTCCTGCAGCCAAGGCTACATTGGAGCAAAGTTGGCCCAGGCGCTGAGGATGGCTCCGTGGCCTCCGCCTCAAGTGCTAGAATGGCACTAGTTGCAATTGAGCAATACCCCAGATGTGCTGAGCATTGCCCCCTAGTGGACTTGCCAGGTGGATCCCGGTCAGGTGCATGCAGGTGTCTGTTTCTCTCTCTGTCTCCCCACTTCTCACTTCAGAAAAATACAAAATAAATAAAAATTTAAAAGTACTAAATGAACTACTGAAAGAAAGACATCTAAACATTTCTATAGTAATCAGCATGTATTTAAGTGATAATAATTTTAATATTAGAAACATCTACAACTGTAGAAACATTTTATTTTTTTGATTAACTTAGTTAAAATTTTAAAAGTTATTCAATGCTTTGAAAAATAGATAAACTTGTCTCTCTTTCTGGCAAAGACAGAGAGTAGGAAGACTGACTACATAATTCATTATTACACAATTCTATGTTAACATGAAAGAAAATACACCTGAATTTTATATTTAAGGATCATATGTAACATATACAAACATGAAACAGATTAAAAATCCATATGCTGGCCCTGACTGGTTGGTTCAGTGGTAGAATGTCAGCCTAGCATGTGGATGTCCTGGGTTCAATTCCCAGTCATGGCACAAAGGAGAGAAGTGCCCATTTGCTCCTCCACCCTTTCCCCTCTCGCTTTTCTCTCTCTCTCTCTCACCCCTCCTGCCACCATGATATAATTGGAACGAGTTGGCCCTGGTAGGTGAGGATGGCTCTATGTTCTCTACCCCAGGTGCTAAGAAGAGCTCAGTTGCTGAGCAATGGATTAATGCTCCAGGTGGGCAGAGCTTCGTCCCCTAGTGGGCTTGCCGAGTGAACCTTGGTTGGCGCACATGCAGGAATTTGTCACTGCCTCATTTCCTCTCACTGTATAAAGCAAACAAATAAAAAAATCCATATGCTATTTTTATAAAATAAAATTCATGTAGAAAATGTACAGAATATGTAAGCCTGCTATGTTTAGTTAAGCAAAACTGTTTAAATGGATATTATCTCATTGTCTTCCTAATAAGTATAATGTATAAAAAGATCCTTTCCAAATTTATAATTGATGTTTAACTAGACACATTTCACCTCGTAATGACTTAGTAAGTATCCACCTCAATTAGTAACCATACCTACATAAGCCAAATTAAATATCATGCTCCCTTATCTAACTGCAAAATTAATCTGAAAATTTAATTAAATAAGCATTATTTTAAAATGAAGAATGTGACTTTATTCTTTTTTCCCACCCCATCTTCTCTTCCTCTTCATTCTTCATCCTAAACAAAAATTGATTTAAACAAAACAAAAGGCATTAAATCACATCTAAGATCAATCATAAGTAAAACTTAAACTAGTTTATAAACCTTGGCAATAAACTATTTAGACAAATTTATGCACTGGTTCCTCAGAAAGCCTGATAGATCAGATAACAATTTGTCTCAGAATATTTTCATGCTTAGAAGCAAAGTTCTGACCTACATAAAACCTAAAATTGCCTGGAGCTCCATGGTTCTATGACTTCATAAACCTAAAAGAATGTTGTCAGACCCTTGAATCAACCATGTTAATTGTTATACTATATACACAAAATTCAGTGATTTAAACATTTTTCAAAAGACCACTTCTTCTATTCAAGAAATAAAATAGAGCCTGACCAGGTGGTGGTACAGTGGATAGAGTGTCGAACTGGGATGCGGAAGACCCAGGTTCGAGAACCAGAGGTCACCAGCTTGAGTGCGGGCCCATCTGGCTTGAGCAAAGGTTGCCAGCTTGGACCCAAGGTCGCTGGCTCCAGCGGAGGGTTAATAAAACTAATAATTGATGCTTCTCATCTCCGTTCCTGTCTGTCTGTTCCTATCTATCCCTCTCTCTGATTCTCTCTCTCTGTCCCTGTTAAAAAAAGAAGAAGAAGAAGAAGAAAAGAAAATGAAAAAAAGAAAGAAAATACCTGAATTGACTTCAAGTCAAGCTTTTTAATGTTGCAACTCTAAGGGGAGTAGAATTGCCTCCAGAAGGAGGTAGTGGGAACTTCACTGCCTAAGACATTCTGTTGAAACTGAATCAGGCCCTGGGGGAAATTGGCATTGCCCTGTAACTGAGAAGAGAGCTAGCAAATTCTTAGGTCCTTTTCAGGGTTTTATCATTAGTATATCAACCTGGTAGCAAAACAAAGTTGGTTCAGTGAGTGTCTATGAATCACTTTCCTATGAAGTTTTCTCCTCCCTCTAGAAAGTCTATCCCCTCTCCTAAAGTTCTTCACCCACCTGTCCAAAAAGGAGTTCTTCATCACTTAAATTCACTCCTGTAGCTATAAAAAGAAATAAGAGGAATTATTTTGGTTCAATGTATACATTACAGGCAAGTGGGAGCCATGTTAGAATTTTCAACAGCAATATGATCATACAACAGAGCACCAAAGGACCTCCAGGCTTTGAACAATTGCCTGTGTGCAGCTGAGTCTATGTGCAGCAGGGTTGCCTGCATGTTACTTCTCTGAGCCCAGAGGGCTTAGATGAGAAAAAGGCTGATGAGAATGTCTTACCATTGTGAGTTTCACAGATTGAAGAATTATTATTCAAGCAACCAATGTGACTTTACTAAACCAGAGTAAGGAAGAGTCCCACAGCTGGTTCTCTTATCCTGATTTTACTGGTGAAGAAACAGAGACACTAAAAAGTCCTAGACTTTCCAAACCAAAAGTCTCTAGCAGTAAAATCTAGGCATAAATATTTTCATTTTATCAGCTCCTTTGGTAAATCTGATGTTCCCTAAGATAAATAACTGCTAAGGGCCACATTGGTTCTAAAGGCCACATCAGCTAAGGGATAAAGCTCAGGATGTGTGTTTGTGTTCTTGGCTGAGCCAATTTCAGCTAAATCTTTTGGGAAGGATTTGGACCCTATGAGGAAAAAGAAGCTGTAACACTAGGGCTCAAAAGAATATCAAAATTCTACCTGGATCACATTGTGAACATGGTATTTTCCAGGTTAGCTACCCCTCTTTTCAATGACCAGAAGAAGAAAGAGAAATAGAAACTCCTTTAGTTTCTAGTCCATTACCAATTCCTATGAACAGCTATTCTCAAACTTCTTGGATTCAGGACTCCTTTAGGTGCTTATAATTATGAAAGGCCCCCTAAAGAGCTTTCATACACACACACACACACACACACACACACACACACACACACACACGATAAAGTTTATAAATATTTAATACTCATTTATTTAAAATAAAATGATAAATTCATCAAGAAAAACAATATTTTCATCCAACTAATGAGAAAAGTGGCATTGTTTCACATTGTTATGAATCTTGTTCATGTCTGGACTCTTGTGTCAAACTGCTGTTCAGTTGTCCACAATATGCTGCTTTGGTTCAAGTGCATGAAGCAAATCCAGACTCACGCATATGTAAATACTTAACTGGGAAATAAAGAAAAGTTTTTAAATGTCTTTTCAGATAGTTGTAGATTTTCTTTTTGTTGCTACATCAAAACTTGAGAAGTAGCATTTTCTTAACAATGAGCATCAATGTGGAGTCTGAAACCACATCAAAGAACTTTTCATACTGTTACCAGAAAAACTGCTGCTCTCTCTTACATGATTTTGAAGCATCCTACATTGGTCATTTGAAAAATACGAATTCATGTCTATATTGACAGGTCTTCCAATGTTGCAAATTTTCATTACATCATATTAAATGTTAATCTATTAACATTACCTCAGACCTTATTAAAAAGTCTTTAAATTTTGGGAAGCTTTAAAGCTTATAATGATGGACAGAAGTTTTGCAAAATTTTAGTTTTCACTTCAAAGCTCAAAGATTATCACTGGCAACAAATACAATGAGTTCCTTTCTATAAAAAAAATAGACTCATTTCATCTATTTTTGAGAAAATATCTGTGACATACTCAAGTCTAAATGCCCTTAATTTTACTGTCTGTTGCTCCTGCACATAAAAATGTGGTACATTGTGGAAAAGCACTGGTTTAGTTGGCAATACAATCTCCGTGGAGGCTTCCTTGAGATGATCATTGGACTAGGTATACAGCAGGAGTGCTTGACCAGGACAACCCAATCCATCACCAGGAATGGGAACAGGATCTGCTCTCAAGGACCAAGACGAAATACAATCATTGGTTTTTACAACTTTATCAAGGGCATTTCAAAACAAAGCTAGTTTTTTGTTTTTCTAGATGCTTCCCATGAGACTATGTGGAGAAACACAGTGACCAGAAGATAGGGTTTTGCCCACCACTGCTTTGGCACCATCAGTGTGACTGTGAAAATGACTGAGTGCCCCAGGTCACCAGAGGGCTGCAGACCACACCTTTAGACCAATTCCAGGGGAATCAGGAGTGGTTGTTGTGAGAAAACAGACACAAGAGCAGAACCTCAGCACCCCTGCCCCTTGCAACCCGTGCATAACTGAAAGTACTGAAGCCTACATCGAGCTTGCTAATTAAACTTGGATAGATCACTTAACTCATTTAGGATTCAGTTTTCACTTCCTTAAAATAGAGAAAACTGGAACAAATTAACTGTGCAAGTCATGCACCTTTGCCTCTCAACCACCATGTTGTAAATTCAATGATTTTAAAGATCAAGTACATTGATCAGCATACTATTTCTGCCCTGCATTGATAATTTTAGGTACCAGGAACCTCTCAAAATCTAAGAAAGGTGAGAACCTGAATTATTTCCTACCTGTTTCTGGACATTTTGCAACACAGACCCTGTTTATGGCATAGGCCCAGAACTCAGACAATCTTGGATCTATTCAGTCCTTTATAGCCTCCTTTTTCTCATCTGTCAGTAGGAAAAAGAATAGCACCTACTTCTTAAGAATATTATAACAATTAAATTGGATAATGCATCAAAAATGCTTAGCACTTTGCCTAGGACTTAATCAGTACCCTCTCTGGATTAGATATTTTCGACATTTATAAAAGCAAAATTAACTACCTTCTCACATTTTTAAATGTTACACAGAAGAGAACTTCACATTTTTCTGCCTTCAGAAACTAGCTAACAGAAGGCAAGATCTACCCAGAAATATGCGTGCTGATGCCAAGAAATAGAACTGCATAATAGCATGTAATGATGCCCAGTATAAACTATCAGACTGTGGGTTATGTAAACTCTGCTAATTTATTAAGGAGGTAGTGGCAGATAAAGGATTAAGGTTGATTTGTTCATGTGTGGGACAGGAAAAAGTCATGATTTTCAAGTCTAACTATGTCAAATCATGACGGTTAAGTAGGTGAACCTAATGATAATCTCCAAAATAGCAGGCATTGGCAGGAAGAAGATGGACTTGGGTGAGCAGGAAAGCACTGGGTTGGTTCCTCACAGAGTTAATACGTAATTTTCCCTGAGTTGAATTTTTTGCTACACACAAGCCCTCCTTCAGTTTATTGCCACCTGCCCACTCTGGGCTGCAGCACTAGTTCCTCTGCAGGCTCTGAGCAGGGTGATTCTACCAAATCATGTAGCTAAGCATGTTTTAACTCATGTGCACTTGGATGGGCTCTTAAAAGACACACAGACTTCCAGAAATAATGTTTATAACAGGTGAATAGGAAAATGTGTTTGTCTGTAAGAAGAGGAAGAGCAGAGGGTAGACATCTATTCATGTGTAATAAAATATTTGAGAGATGATGTTTGTTAGGAAAGCACTGAGTTGTAATGAACAGAAACCCCAACAATAGTGGCTTTAAAAGAAGGATTTTTTTAATTTAATCCTTAAGAAGCTTTCATTTTGTATACTCTATTGGCTCAATTCCTTTTTAAAATAATTTTGCTTAGAAAATTAAATTTAATAGGGTGACATTGGTTAATAAGAGTGTATAGGTTTCAAGTCATGGCAAAGGTTCATGACTTGCACAGTTAATTTATTCTAGTTTTCTCTATTTTAAGAAAGTGAAAACTGAGTCCTAAATGAGTTAAGTGATCTATCCAAGTTTAATTAGCAAGCCCAATGTAGGCTTCAGGATTTTCAGTTATGCACGGGTTGCAAGGAGGTAAGAGCATACAATGGAGTAAGGGGGGTGGTACTGAGGTTCTGCTCTTGTGTCTGTTTTCTCACAACAATTCTATAGCATTTAAACTGTTGATTATGTTGTATACCCTTCACTCAAAGTCAAATCATTTTCCGTCACCATATATTTGTCCCCCTTTGCTCCTCTCTCCCTCTCCCCTCTCCAGTATCATAGCTTACATCACTGTACTTCTTTTTACCCTTTCCCTCAAGGTTGCAAAATACTAATTGCTGAAGCTCTAACTATTATATTCACATTCAAGGCAGGAAGAAGAAGAAAAGACTACACTAGCCATAATCTGTCCCCTTTTATCAAGAAAGAAGTATTCCCAGATTTCCACAGCAAAGCTGTGCTTATGTCTAACTGGTTTGCACTATGCTGTTACTGGGACAAATGTGTCATCCCTAGCTATAAGGGAGGCTTAATAAAATAAGCTCTGTGTCATCCCTGGTCAGGTAGGTAAGTTGGTTAGTGCATCATCCCAATACACCAAGGTTACAGTTTCAATCCCTGGTCACCCCCTCTCTCTCTTTCTAAAACCAATAAATTTAAACAACAACAAAAAAGTAAGTCCTGGGTTTATTTCCTCTCTCAAAAATGTTATTGAAGTTTCATTAGCAAGAAAGTAAGAATAAGTATAGTGTAGGTAACTAATGAATTCCAAGAAACATCGATAACATTTATTTAAAAAGATTTTATTTATTGACTTTTAGAGAGAGGAGAAAAATAGAGCAAGGAGGATGGGTGGAGAGGAGTGTGAAGCATCATCACATAGACATGCCTCTCACATGTGCCTTGACCAGGCAAGCCCAGGGTTTCAAACCAGCAACCCCAGTGCTTCACGCCGAGGCTCCACCCACTGTGCCATCACTGGTCATGCTCAGTAACATTTTTATCATGAACATACTCATTGTAAAAGCCTCCTCTTACAGACACCTTTGTCAATAAAGGAGATTCCCTAGCTATCCCTGACTGTCTCATATTCTTCTGGCAAAAATTACAAATTTAGGTTATCACCAATATTGCACCTAGAAAGAGAGTCTCTGCATAATTCAATTTCCTGTGATATGTAACTATGATACTAGAACCTCCGAAAACCCCATCTAAATGGATAAAATGTACACATAGTAAATTTACCCTCAATTAGTAACTGCACTGTTTATTTGCTCTGAAAAAATTTTCTATACGTTTTAATAGTAAATCCTTCCATGGACAGAGGGTACGATATTAAAAACAGGGAGAAGAAGCAACTGTCAAACAGAGGGCCCAATAAGCCATCGCTCCCACTTCACCCCACATGTTCTTCCATTTTTGCCCAAGTGACCTCTGACTTAGATACAAGAAAGTGGAATTTTCTGAAATCACAGAGATCTTTTAGCCTTTGTTTGCCAACAAAGTTAGTATATTTATTTGAGAAAGTCTTAAAATTATATTTTTGAGATTATAACACCAAGAAAAAAATAAAATAAAATTTATGGTAGACACCAAAAAATTAAAATGCACTTTTTGGAAAAATATAGCGGCAGTGAAATAATAAAAGATTAACTGGATAGGAAGAAATGCACACCTAGGGAAACCAGTGGGGAAAATTTTATTGCAAGCACAAGAACTTTTATTTTGTTAAACAAGCAAACTCTAATTTCATGAATGGAATTAAGTTTTAGTGTTAATCAAGAAAGGGTTTATTTTATTCCTGGGAATCAGATATATAATAGATGATAATTAGAAGGCATTGAATAAATAAGACAAATGAAGAGGCTGCTACACTAATCCAGATGATGCTCATTTACCAAAATGTTTTATAAGTATCCATGGTACTAATGGATACAAATTAACGCTCTCTTGAAATATGGCAGTGATTACAGAAATGGAAATAGTTTTATTGAATAGGAATAAAATGATCAAATCAGAAAAAAGAAAAACAAGTCTATGATTATAGTCACTGGACAGTCAAGTGGTATTCATTAAGTTCCAACAAGGTTATTATTGCCAAGTGAGGCATACAGGCCTCGCTCCAGGACTTCATGGTCTGGGCCCAGAGAAAGAAGAAGCAGAAGCCACACCCCAAATTCTGAAATGCTCATGCATCTAATGGAGCAAAAAATACAGTATTTAATTAAATATTTTAACACACCATTTGCTTCAGAATATTTTTTTTTCTTATTTTCCTCCTTAAAGACCCTAGGTGTGTCTTATGGTCAGGTGCATTGCATGGTCAGGTGTGTCTTATGGAGTGAAACATACGGTAGTTCTGTGTTCACACTTCGCCTCAGCATGAGACCACCTGCCTCAAGCTCACAGTCCACACATCCCACATAGACTTTATTCCAGACATGTCTTCTTGAAATCCTCTGGTTGCATCCTTAGCATTCTCATAAGCCACAGCTTCCTGTCTGCTTTGCTCCCCCACACTAATTGTCCATGCCATTCCTCTTCACTGCAGGTATCGTTTTCTACTGGCTCCCCCTTTTTATTTTTATTGGGGGGAAAGTATTCTTTTATTTATTTTTATTTTTTTATTGATTTTACTGGGGTGACACTAGTTAATAAAATTATACAGGTTTTAGGTACACAGTTCTACAACACATCGTATATATATTGTGTTGTGTTTGCACCAACCAGAATCAGGTCTTCCTCCATTGGCAACTATGTCCCCTCTGCCTTCCTCCACCACACCCCAACCCTCTCCCCCACAGTCCCCACACTGTTATCTGTGCCTATGGGTCTTTTTTTCTTTGCTTAATTCCTTAATCTTTCTTACCCAACCCCAAAACCACTCTTCCTTCTGACATCAGTCTGTTCTCTATATCTATACATTTGCTTCTATTTTGTCTGTTAGTTTCTTTTGTTCATTAGATTCCACATATAAGTGGAATAATACAATACTTTTTTTTCTCTCACTGGCTTATTTCATGTAGCATAATAATCTCCAGGTCCATCCATGCCATCACAAAAGGAAAGATTTCTTTTTTTATGGCTGAGTAGTATTTCACTGTGTAAATGTACCACAGCTTTTCTATCCACTCATCTACTAATGGACATAAAGACTTCTTGCAAATTTTGGCTATACCCATCAAGATAACAATGATGTATTTCACAAAACTAGAATAAATATTTTAAAAACTTGTATGGAACCACAGAAGATGCCTAATAGCAACAGCAATCTTGAGAAAGAAGAACAAAGTCGAAGGAATCACACTACCTCATAGCAAACAATACTACAAGGCCATATTAATCAAAACAACATAGTACTAGCATTAAAACAAAGGTACAGAGGGGATCTGAAGATGGCAGCAGAGTAGGCAGATGCACAGACTCCCAGCTCACACCACCAAACTGGATTACAAAGTAATTTAGGAACAATCAGCATGAAAAACTGACTCTGGACAACAAGAACAGCTCTCAAAAACCAATGAGCAAAGAAGCCACACCGTGCCTGGTAGGGAGTGCCAAGGATTGGTGGGTCTCCCCTGCTTACAGGAATGTGTGGGGGGGGGTGAGGCTGAGAGCCCAGAAGGGCTCTCACTCCAAGGAAAAGAGTAGAAAATATTGCTCACAGTCACTTGCCTGGGACCTGGGAACGAGGTGTGCTAAGAGGGCTGGCTTGTCTTCCAAAAGAAAAGAGGGGAGAGAGAGATGGTGACGGGCAGAGGAATGCATGGGATGACCTGACAAGCTGACTCATCCAATGCTGGAAGCGGCCATAGCTGGGGGAGGGGTTGATCCTTTCACATAACACAAGACTAAAGAGGTTCTAAGTCACCCGTCTCAAGATATCTGTCCAGCTCCAATCAGTGCAACAAGACACAGCTGTAAACAAGAAGTGGGAAGGAAGGGCAGTAACTCGGGTCTCCAAGGAGATCTGAGATATACCTCCCCCTACTGAAGAGGAGAAAGCACCCCGCACCCTATAGAGAATAACTGGAAGATCAGGCCTTTGGAGTTTCAGGCTATACCACCCATACCTGGATACAGTTTCAAATAAGCCCCCTGCTGAGATCAGTAAACAAGAATACCACCAAGTTAAAAAAACTAAGAAGAAAACAAACAAATCAAGACTTCAACATGGCTATATTAGAAAAGTCAAATCTGACAGTGGGTTACAAACAACAGCTGATGCTAACCCAAAACGACCTAGAAATAACGCAACTGAAAATTGGAGGCAGACAACACCAAGCCTAGACTGAACCAGCTCTACAAACAACACACCCAAACAAACAGACATAATGAGAAGACAGAGAAGTGCAATCCAAATGAAACCACAAGAGAAACCTCCAGAAAGTGAACTGAGTGATATAAAAATAACCAAACTACCAGATGCGGAGTTTAGAGTAATGATTGTTAGGATGATTAGGCATCTTAGAACTACAATGGATGGTCATTAAGAACACCTAAATAAAGAGATAGCAAGTATAAAAAAGGACATTGAAATATTAAAAAAGAATCAGTCGGAGATGAAAAATACAATATCAGAAATAAAGGACACAATGGAACAAATTAAAAGCAGGATGGATGAAGCTAAAGATTGAATTGGCGAGTTTGAGGACAAGATGAACAAAGGCATGGAAGCAGAGCAGAAAAAAGAAAAGAGACTTAAAAAGTCTGAGAAAACTATAAGAGAGATCTGTGACAACACGAAGGGAAATAACATCCGCATCATAGATGTTACTAAAGAAGAGAAAGAACAAGGGGTAGAAACTATGTTCAATCAAATCATAGCTGAAAACTTCCCTAAATTGATGCAGGGAAGGCTCTCACAACTTCAAGAAGCACAGAGAACTCCATTAAAGAGAAACCCAAAGAAACCTACACCAAGACATATCATAATTAAAATACCAAAGCTAAGCAATAAAGAGGAAATATTAAAAGCTGCTTGAGAAAAGAAGGCTATTGCCTATAAAGGAGCCCCCATAAGGATGACATCTGAAATCTCAACAGAAACACTTGAGGCCAGAAGGAAATGGCAAAAAATATTCAAAGTAATGCAGAACAAGAGCCTACAACCAAGACTACTTTATCCAGCAAGGATATCATTTAAAATTAAAGGAGCCTGACCAGGCAGTGGTGCAGTGCATGGAGCATCAGATTGGGATGCTGAAGACCCAGGTTCAAGACTCCGAGCTCGCCACCTTGAGCGCGGGCCCATCTGGCTTGAGTAAAAACTCACCAGCTTGGACCCAAGGTCGCTGGAACCAGCAAGGGGTTGCTTGGTCTGCTGAAGGCCCATGGTCAAGACACATGTGAGAAAGCAATCAATGAACAACAAAGGTGTCACAACAGCGAAAAACTAATGATTGATGCTTCTCACCTCTCCATTCCTGTTTGTCTGTCCCTATCTATCCCTCTCTCTGTCACTGTAAAAAAAAAAAATTTAAGGAGAAATAAAAAGTTTCCCAAACAAAGAAAATCAAAGAATTCATTACAACGAAACCAATGTTTTGTTGCAAGAAATGTTAAAGGGCCTGTTGTAAACAGATCAAAGTGGGAAAAGAATATAGCAAAAGAGGAATACAACTTTAAAGAATAAAATGGCAATTAACAACTACATATCAATAATAACCTTAAATGTAAATGGATTAAATGATCCAATCAAAAGATATAGGATAGCATCATGGAAAAAAAACAGGATCCACACATATGCTGTCTACAAGTACACACCTTAAAACAAAAGATGCACATAGACTGAAGATAAAAGAATGAAAAAAAATATTTCTTGCAAAAGGAAATGAAAAAGAAAAGCTGGGGTAGCAATACTTATATCAGACAAACTGGACTTTAAAATAAAGGCTGTAGTAAGAGATAAAGAAGGACACTAAGTAATGATAAAGGGTGCAATCCAACAGAAAGATATAACCATTATAAATATCTATGCACCTAAAATAAGAGCACCTAAATATATCAAGCAGATTTTAATGAATATAAAAAGTGAGATCAACAGCAATACTATAATAGTAGGAGATTTCAATACCCCACTAACATCACTAGATAGATCCTCAAGAGAGAAAATTAACAAAGAAACAGCAGACTTAAAGGACACATTATATCAACTCAATTTAATAGATATCTTTAGAATCTTTCACCCTAAAGAAGCAGAATATACATTCTTTTCAAGTGCTCATGGTACATTCTCTGGGATAGATCACAAGTTAGGGCACAAAAGCGATCTCAACAAATTTAAAAAGATTGAAATCATAGCAGGTATTTTCTCTGATCACAATGGCATGAAACTAGAAAATCAATCACAACAGAAAAACAGAAAAATACTGAAACAGATGGAAACTAAATAGCATGTTTTTAAATAATGAATAGGTTAATTATGAGATCAAAGAAAACATTAAAAAATTCCTACAAATAAAAGATAATGAACATACAACAACTCAAAATTTATGGGACACAGCAAAAGCAGTACTGAGAGAGAAATTCATAGCACTACAGGCATTCCTTAAGAAGCTTGAAAAAGCTCAAATAAACATCCTAACCCTTCATCTAGAAGAACTAGAAAAAGAACAGCAAGTAAGGACCAGAGGTAGTAGAAGGAAGAAAATAAAGATCAGAGAGAAAATAAATGACATAGAGGTTAAAGAAACAATATAGAGGATCAATGAAACCAGGAGCTGGTTCTTTGAAAGGGTAAACAAGATTGATGAACCTTTAATGAGACTTACCAAGAAAAGAAGAGAGAGGATTCAAATAAATAAAATTAGAAATGAAAGTGAAGAAATAACAAGCACACAAGAGAAATACAAAATATTGTAAGAAAATACTATGAAGAACTGTATGCCAAAAAATTAAACAACCTAATTAAAATGGACACATTCCTTGAAACATAATCTTCCAAAAATCAATCTGGAAGAATCAGAAAACCTAAACAGAATGATGACAACAAAAGAGATTGAAACAGTTATCAAAAAGCTCCCAAAAAACAAAACCCCTAGGCCCAATGGCTTCACTGGTGAATTCTACCAAATATTCAAAGAAGAACTAACTCCTATCCTTCTCAAGCTATTTCAAAAAATTCAAGAGGAAGGAACACTACCAAGTTCTTTTTATGAGGCGAGCATAATTCTGATTCCCAAACCAGGAAGACAACCCAAAGAAAAAAATTATAGGCCAATATTCCTGATGAATTTAGATGCTAAAATCCTCAACAAAATATTAGCAAACTGGATCCAGCAATACAAGAAAAAAAAAACATACATCATGATCAAATGGGATATATTCTGGGGAGGCAAGGCTGGTTCAATATTCGCAAATCAATGTGATTCATCACATAAACAAAAGGAAGGAGAAAACCCACATGATAAATCCAATAGATACAGAAAAAGTATTTGATAAAATCCAGCACCCATTTATAATAAAAACTCTTAGCAAAATGGGAATACAGGGAACATACCTCAACATGATAAAAAGCCATCTATAACAAACCCTCAGCCAACATTATAATTAATGAACAAAAATTAAAGCAATTCCCCTAAAATTAGGAACAAGGCAGGGGTGTCCCTTTTCACCACTCTTATTCAACATAGTACTGGAAGTCCTAGCTATAGCAATGAGACAAGAAGAAGAAATAAAAGGCATCCAAATTTAAAAAGAAGAAGTAAAACTATCATTATTTGCAGATGATATGATACTGTATGTAGAAAACCCTAAAGTCTCAGTCAAAAAACTACTATACCTAATAAACGAATTCAGCAAGGTGGCAGAATATAAAATTAATACACAGAAATAAAAACAATTTCTATACACGAACAATGAAATGTCAGAAAGAGAAATTAAGAAAACAATCCCCCTTCACTATTGCAACAAAAAAATAAAGTACCTAGGAGTAAATTTAACCAAGAAGGTTAAAGACTTGTACTGAGAAAATTTTAAAACATTGATAAAAGAAATCAAGGAAGACACAAACAAGTGGAAGCATATACCATGTTTATGGTTAGGAAGAATAAATAAACATCATTAAAATGTCTATATTACCCAAAGCAATTTATAAATTCAATGCAATACCAATTAAAATACCAATGACATACTTCAAAGATATAGAACACATATTCCAAAATTTATATGGAACCAAAAAAGAACATGAATAGGCTCTACAATCTTGAAGAAAAGAATAAAGTGAGAGGTATCACACTTCCTGATATCAAGTGATACTACAAGGCCATTGTACTCAAAACATCTTGATTCTGGCATAAGAAGAGGCATATGGATAGATCAACGGAACAGAACAGAGAACCCAGAAATAAACCCACAGCTTTATGAACAATTGATATTTGACAAAGGAGGTAAGAGCATACAATTGAGTAAAGACAGTCTCTTTAACAAATGGTGTTGGAAAAACTGGACAGCTACCTGCAAAAAAAATGAAACTAGATCACCAACTTACACCATGCACAAAAATAAACTCAAAATAGATAGAGGACTTAAATGTAAGTCCTGAAACCATAGCATTCTAGAAGAAAACATAGGCAGTAAGCTCATTGACATCTATCCCCACAATATATTTGCTGATTTATCTCCTCAGGCAAATGAAATAAAAGACAGGATAAACAAATGGGACTATATCAAACTAAAAAGCTTTTGCACAGCTAAAGACAATATGAACAGAATAAAAAGACAAACCACACAATGGAGAACATATTCGACAATATATCTGATAAGGGGATAATAACCAAAATTAATAAAGAACTTGTAAAACTCCACACCAGGAAGACAAACAATCCAATTAAAAAATGGGCAAAAGAAATGAATAGACACTTCTCCAAAGAGGACATGAAGAAGGCCAATCGGCATATGAAAAAATGCTCAACATCACTAATCATTAGAGAAATGCAAATTAAAACCACAATGAGATATCAGCTCACACCAGTCAGAATGGTGCTCATTAACAAAATAACAGGATAGGTGCTGGCGAAGATGTGGAGAATGGGGAACCCTCCTGCACTGCTGGTAGGAATGCAGACTGCTGCAGTCACTATGAAAAACAGTATGGAGATTCCTCAAAAAACTAGAAATGGAACTGCCCTTTGACGCAGCCATCCTACTTTAGGAATATATTTCATGGACACCATATCACCGACTGAAAGAAAAAATGCACCTCCATGTTTATGGCAGTATTGTTCACAATAATGAAGATCTGGAAACAGCCCAAGTGTCCGTCAGTGAACGAGTAGATTAAAAAGCAGTAGTATATATATACAATGGAATACTATGGGGCTATGAAAAAGAGGAAATATCAACTTTTGCCACAATATGGAGGGACCTGGAAACTATTATGTTGAGTGAAATAAACCAGGCAGAGAAGGAAAAATATCATATGACCTCACTCATTTGAGGTATCCAAGAAACAATGAGAACTGAGGAAAGGAATTGAGACAGAGGAGGGATCAAAGGGACCAGAGGAAAAGAGGACAGAGGGAAAGGGGATGGATGATAAGATAGGATAAACCTGAAGGGAAGGGGGGAGGGCGCTGTAGGAAGGGGGCGAGGGAGATGTTGAAGGGAATATGGGGGAGGGGGGATGCATTCGAGGTGACCCTCGAATCTATGTGAACACAATTAAATAAAAAAATTTTTAATTAAATTTAAAAAAATAAAACAAACCTACAGGTCAATGGGACAGAATAGAGAACTCAGTATTCAATAGTGTTGGGGAAATTGGACGGATGTATACAAAACAATACAACTGGACCACCTTCTTACAACACACAAAAGAATAAACTCAAAATAAATTAAAGGCTTAAATACTGGCCTGACCTGTGGTGGTGCAGTGGATAAAGCATCGACCTGGGAACACTGAGGTCGCCAGTTCAAAACCCTGCACTGGTCTGGTCAAGGCACATATGGGAGTTGATGCTTCCAGCTCCTCCCCCCTTTCTCTCTTTCTCTCTCTCTCTCACTCTGTGTCTCCTCTCTAAAATGATTAAAATAAAATAAATATTAAAAAAAAGACTTAAATGCTAGACTCAAAACCATAGAAATTGTAGAAGAAAAGATAGGAAGTAAAATCTCAGACATTTCTGATTGCAAAATTTTTTTATTTGTTAACTTGAGCAAGGGAAACAAAGGGAAAAATAAGCAAATGAAACTACATCACACTAAAGGTTTTGTATAGCAAAGGAAACCATCCACAAAATGAAAAGATCATCCCTCCTTCTATCTTCCCTTTATAATCTGAATCACCCAACAGCTCCCAGTGTCAGCATTACTTTTTCTAGGTGCTTCCCCTTCTTTCCTGTTGACATCACATGTGATTATATTGTCAACCAATCATTCTTTTCAAGCCTCCTAACTCTCTAGAGCTAACTCACCACTCAGACTCTCTGAGGATCAGATCACAAATGATCTTTCCTCTGCACCAGGTGTTTCCTGGCTATGCCCAAAGCCTCTGATTCTTCATTACAAAAACTAGAAAGAGCCCAGTGAATCAAGAGAGCAGACAGGATGAGGTCATTAAGAGACTAAGTCAGCCCTTCCAGAGCTTGACCCTGTGGTTTCAGGTGCCTGGATGTTTCTAAAGTTGTCTGAGACTACTGAGCTAGGCCCATCATCCCTCCCTACTGTGCCATGTCTGGAAATGGAATCACCAAAGTGTTAAAGCTGCAGTGCATTCTGTAAATGCACAGAAATATAGCCAGACACAAACACCTGGGCACCCCATCCCTATCTAATTTATCTGCTGCTGTGTAACAACTCAATGAGTGGTTCATTCTCTTTCATGCTTCTATGGGTGAACTGGCCACAGTTCGGTAATTCTTAGTGAGGGTCTAGCATACAGATGCAGTGAGATGCCAACCAAGGTTGCAGTCACCTGATATTGTAGCTGAGCTAGATGTCCAAAATGGCTCATTCACAGGGTTGTAAGTTGATACTGGCTACTGGCTGAGAACTCACCTCGGGCTTCCAACAAGACAGCCTACACCAGCAGGCAGATAGGTTCCCAAAGAGCATTTCCAAGGGCAAGCATTCCAAAAGACATAAGCAGAACTGTAATGTAGCTCTGAAGTTCCAGAATGTACCACCAATTTCCATTGTCCAAGCAAGTTGCTAAGGACAGACCAAATTCAAGGGAAGGGGAATCAGACTGTCCCTTTTCCTGTGAGAAATGGATGAACATGGGGAGAAGAAAGGCCTTGATGGCAACCAATTGTAGAAACTATCTATATACCTCACAGTCCATCTCCATTATTGGCTGACATCTCTGAAACAAGAGGAACCTGGTCCAAGGTCTAGCATCTTCAAGAGACAAGGTAGTCCAGTCATACCTTCAAGTGTAAGGAAGTATAATCTCATTTTATACTTGCCATAAAATGCGTCTATTCTCAATCTGTATGATCCCAAAAGCCACCTCAAGCTTGCCCTTCCTCTGCCCATCAAAACCAGAACCTGGAGAATTATGACTTCTCCTGACACTCTGTCTTAAATGAATTCATCTTGAGAAACAGTGACCCACATTTAAGAGAAGACAAAGAAACTAATCTGAAAGAGACATTTTAAAGGTATATTCTCATTATCTATGATCAGTTGAATAATGGCTCCCCCAAATATATCCACTTTCTAATTCCTAGAACTTATGAAAGTTACCTTATCTGACAAAAGGAACTTTGTGGATAGAATCAAGTTAAGAATCTGGAGACAGGGAGATTGTGCCATGAAGTGCAGGGGGGATCTTCCTGCAGAGGTTCCGGTAGGAAGCAGTCCTGTTGACACCTTGACTTCAGCCCAGGAAACTGATTTTGGCCTCCAGAACTATTAGAAAATAAATTGTGCTGTTTTAAGCCACTAAATTTGTGGTAAATTGTTATAAGAGCTACAGGAAACTAAGACAGCATCCCATCAGAATATTTTTTTTTTAATTTAAACTGTTCTGAATGAATCTGGACAGAAGCCTAGAGCTTTGATTCTGTCCTACAGTTAAGTTTCACTCCTCCAACAAAATATTCTTTTGTATTTGTGTCTTATATGCACCATTCTGCAAACCTATTTGCATACATGGGTTACATATAAGCAAGAAAGCTTTATGAACACAAGAGACCAGGAGTCTAAAATTAACCGAGTAATTAATAAATCATAATCATAATAACAGCAAACATTTACTAAATTCTATGTGCCATGCACTGTTCTAAGTGCTTAATGTGAAAAAATCATGTAATAAACCTGAAAGGAAGGCAGAATTTTTATTTCTTTACAGATGAGACAAAATATTAGATTAAAGAAAACCCACTCACTGACAATCTCATCCATATACATACACATGCATACCCATTCACACCATTTAGACACAAAGATCTTAAGTAGTATTCAGTGACTATTTACCATGGCCAGACACTGTTGTACAAGTGCTTCACGTGTATTAATCCATTTAATCCTCAAATGACCTCATGTGGTAAGTACTCTTATCATCCCATTTTACAGATGAGCAAACAGATACACAGAAATGAGGAAATCAGCCCCCAGACACACAGTTGGGAAATGACCATGAGTTTCCTGTCCAGGCAGACCAATCCCAGTGCTCAGACTCAGCCACTATGTGATGCTGCTGCCTCCATGACGAAAAGAGGGACCTGAAGATGTGGAAACACGCACACAGCTGCTGGTGTGGGGAGTGGAGGCAAGGTCGGACTGTCCCAGCAGACCCAGAGAAAGACTCAGTGGAAGGGACAGTGTCAGAACCACAGTCCTGGGATTAAAAGCCCAGTCAACATGGTGGAAGGTATGTCCACTTAGGTCACAGTCACTGATGGGATGTGGAGCCCACCCCAGCCCATCTGCAAATACTAGGCTTCAGTAGCCAGTCCTCCATCTGAGAAGAAAATTAATTGTGAGTGGATCAAAATAGAATAATATGGGGGTGGGGCAGGGGCAGCAGTTGGAAGGGAGAGCTGCCACCAACTCCCGAGAACCACTGTGGCCTGAAAACAGTAGAGTATGTATGGAAAAGCCATGAGTAGTAGTGGGGACAGCACTGCAGAGTAGCTGCCCAGAGCCAGAGCTGGGGTTCTGACAAGAACAGTATAGGGTGCAAGCTCCCAGTCTTGCCGCCCCACGAGTGGTCTTTGGGTAAAGCTGGAGAACCACTGGTCCACATGGCAACTAACTTCCCTTCCAGTGATGATGAAAGTTTGTCTAGCCATAAGCTTCATGTCATTAGAAAGTTTAAAAACAATTATCTTACATCAATCACCTCAAGACCTTTATTTTAACCTCTTTGTTAATATTAATAACTCTAATTGATCAATGTCACCATATTAAATTTAATTTTCTAAATAAAATAAAATGTTAATAACTCAGCTAAAAGGTTAAAATGACCCTAATTCACACTGTGATTTAGTAAAAAAAAAATCTTAATCATAGATATTTTAAGTACAATTTGAGTATATTTTAAAAAATTCATATAATAGAACTAGACTTTGATACTTATGTCTAGCACTTTAGGAAAATATATGAAATGAAATTATTATCTTTTCTATGAAAATGGATACTTGTCAAGCTCAAAGAGACTCTAAAATAATTGGTTTTCTTTAAAAGTTTTAAACAAATTTCTGTAATTTTCTTTATTGATTTATTTGTCCAATTCTTTGTTTGGCTGGTAGTTCAAGGTGAATCAGTTCAACTTCTGTCTAAATTACCACATATGTGAACTATAAGACTTCAAGTCAATTGTTTTATAATGCACAAATACAGGTAATTAACCAGATGCTGTGTGCCAAACTAGATAATGGCTAATGTTGAAATTGGTAAACATCAGCACTAGCTATTCTCATCATCAGGACAAATGATAAGGAGAAAAATTCCTAATAAAGACTACACAGATGGAATGGTTGGCCATAGTAGAGCTGGGGTGTGTGTGTGAGGGGGGCAGCCTGACTGTTCTGAAGGCAGATGCATATTCTGGAACTAAAAGCAGCCTACTCATTTTGCCATTATCCACATCCAGATTTTAAGCCACGCTGTATGTTTTGGAATATTTCTCAAAACCTGCACATTTCCTTTTCTTCTGTTAATTTGTGATATATAGACTTGATCCCACCTCCCCACCCCTAACCTGTTAAGTGCCAAACTTACAGCTTTGCCTGTAAGTTTGTAATCATCTTATTTCTTTTCAATTCTGTGCTGCAAGCCCCTTTTGCCAAGATTCACATCTTTGTATCTGTGTCATTTGGTATATATTTGGTGCTGCAAATTTGTTGTTGGCTGAATAATAAAGGGGGGCTTTCTAAAACTACAAACAAATATAAAAATGTTGAAAATAAAGCATGCATTTAAATCCCATCTCATTTTTGTCTGGAAAGTTCTGACTTGAAGGAAAGAACTCGGTGCAGTCTGACCATAGCAGGTACTGTCCATGAACACAGAGGAAAGGTAACACAACTAAGCCAAGATCTCAGGGCTCTCATTTATGAGCTTGCTGGAGCTCAGACCTGTCATTCACCTGCCACCAGTTGGACAGCATGCGTGGGGAGTGCTAGATCTGCATATGCAAGCTGGCATTGCACAAGTCTCCTCTGGGCTCCTGGTGCTTATGTCAACAGGGAGGTCTTTACCCAGCAAATGATTTGATATACTTTTCATCTTCCTTGACAATTAAAGCTTGAGTGTGGCATATTGTGTTTCAGGTGAAAGGTTTGAGGCACTAAGAGAGAGTCTCCCTTGTCCTATCATAAACAGTTAATTAGCTGGCATTATTTCCAAACTCAAGATTGATTAAAACCTTTGAGGAAATGACAGCAGAGAAAAAGGTCCAAGTCTTCGCTAATCAAACAAAACAAATGTCATCCACAATAGTCATGTCCTGAAATTCACTGTCAGGAAGGCAAACCCACCAAAGACCAGCCATTATTCATGGTCATTTGAATTTAGACAAGTATCCACACCTAGAGTACAGCAAATCCCTGGAAATGCCTAGAATACAGAGTCCAGAATTAGTTTCCAAAGAGCTAACAAGAAGCACTGTTTTCTGTAATAAAACATAGACTCCTGTAGCAAGACAAACTCTCAAATACCTCCTCCCATGTTGCATTGCTGGCCAACAGCTGCAGCTTACAAACTGGAGCATGTTCAAGTTGCATCTTCAGCCTCAACCTCATGTTCTTCGTGTTTCCCTCCCTTCAACCTTCTTCTGTGCCTGGGGCCTCAACTGACCTTATTCCTCCTCTGCAGCTAATGTAAAAAGACAAAACCAAGAAAACAGCCAGTCATTTTATTCCTTACCTAGATTACCAGAGTTGGGTAATAAAGCAAAGGTTTTGCACCTGGGTAGAGGAGAGGGCAGGCATAGGACATCTTTCCATTACTCTGAATAGAATCACTCCAGCTTTTGCTATGATCTATTCTAAAGCCTTTTCATTCAGTTTGGCACACACAGAGTGCCTCCTCTGTATCAGGTATCCTGCTAGGTGATAAGGATGAAAAAAACAGGTAAAATGCATGCCTTCTCTCAGGTTGCATGGGTCCAGGTGGGTCTGCTGAAGAGTGATCTGCTGTACAAAATCAGTCAGGGAGAGTCACCTCCACCTCCACCTCTGTCAGAAACTCAGATCTTCCTTCGTTTTGTGGAGTGACAGCTTTCCACGTACCAAGTCAGTCACAGACAGCTTTCTTAAGCTGGGGATATTTCTCATGGCAGATTTTCTCCCTAATATTCCCCACTTTTGTCCATAAAACAGTATGAATCAGTTTACATTTTTTTGAAAGCATATTAACCAGAAACTTAAAGGCCACTTGACTTCCAAACATGTTAGATTTTCAGTCTTCAATAATGCCATCAATAATTCACCAAGTACACACAGTTCACTAACAAATACACAAGATTTGGCTAAAACTGAAAAAAAGTAATGAATAGAGATTAAAGATAGAAAATTATCCCCCAAAGTATGACTAATTAACGATGTTAAAATCTACTTATTGGGAGACGGCAAGATGGCGATGTAGTAGGCGGACGTACCAACTTCCAACTCCTGGAACCAAAGTGGATTATAACTTAATTTTAAGAACCATCATCTGTATAAACCAACTTTGAACTAAACTAAGTGGACTCTTCAACCAAGGAACACTGAAGAAGCCACATTGAGACTGGTAGAAAAAGCAAAAACGTGGAAAGGGCTGTCCAGCTCCCTGGAGTGAATGGCAGACTCCCGTGGTGGGAAGAGAGTTTAGCGGAGAGGGAGGGACCTGGGTCCCAGGAACAAAGCCCCAGCCTGCAGCCCCAGAGCTTAGAAGAGGCATTTGGACAGTATTGAGATGTGAAAAAAGTGAGGATACTGTTTGTGAGAAAGAGACAGTTTTCTCAGACCCAGGATTCTTCTTAAAGGGACAGCACAGAAAACCTCTCTCACAACCACTCACCCAGGGTTCTGGGGGACAAGGACAGAGGAGAGGACCGGAGCAGCGGGAAGAGAGTGTGGACTGGAAGGCACAAGGAGAAACACTCTGAGGGACAGCCACCCTAACCCCTGAGCTGAGTCACTTCCCAAATCAAAAATGAATATTTCCCCTGAAACTAGCAATACCAGCAAAGGGAGACAGGACACCAGCCAAACAAGCTATCCCATGGCACTTAGAACAGAGCTGCTTAGATGGAGGAAGCTTCCAGGACTACAGTATGGAGTGTTAGGGTCTGACCTGCAGTGCCCCTACCCACACTGCTGAGGGCTTGCTGGAGGGACGGTGGCGGCAGGACGCGGAAACATGATACTGTCGGCGGGGGCGGGTGCCCAACCAGCATGAGCTTGGTCTACCTCAGCAGGGGCATAGGGGACACGTGAAAGCAGTCTGGCAGCTGCGGCCCACCGGCAACCCCACCTGTGGGGGGGAAAAGTGGGAGGCCAGAAATGGGCAGAGAACTGCTGCTGAGCAGAGGCTCATGGGACGCAGCATCACCTGGCCTCTGAGGTTTGCAACCCTGCACGAGCCAGCCCTGACTGTGGGGCGGAGCTAAAGCCCAGGACAGGCAGAGGCTCGCAGTTGAGCGCATGTCAGCAGCCTGGCCCAGCCTGAGATATCGCAGTTTGCAATCCTGCATGAGCTGGCTCTGACTGTGGGAGCTGGGCAGAAGCCTGGGAACCGGGGGGTCTACAGCTGAGCAAAGGTGCTCACCCCTACTATAGGTGCCGAGGCTTTTGGCATGAGTGCGGTGTGCAACCACACCTGTGGGGGCGAGGCAAAAGCCCAAACAGGGTGAGGCTTGTAGAGCCAAGCACCAGAACACAGCCCCTCCCACAGAGGACAGGTGGAAATCATAGCAAAAGCCACAGTGGACCGGCACCAGCAACGCCCATCCCAACTGCCCTAGGCAGCGGCAGAGGAAGTGGTGGGCCGGCAGACAAACCACAACTAGGAAACAGAGAGGCAACACCCATTGGACTCCAGTAGCCAAACCCTTCTTACACACAGACAAAATGGGCAGGCAGAGAAATGCAACTCAAATGAATCAAGAGAAATCCCCAGAGAACCCTCCTTCACTACTGGTGGGAATGCAGACTAGTTCAGCCACTGTGGAAAACAGTATGGAGATTCCTCAAAAACTTAAAAATCAAACTGCCTTTTGACCCAGCTATCCCACTTATAGGAATATACCCTAAGAACACCATAGCACTGTTCGAAAAGAAGAAATGCGCCCCCATGTTCCTGGCAGCATTGTTCACAATAGCGAAGATCTGGAAACAGCCCAAGTGTCCGTCAGAGGACTAGTGGATTAAAAAGCTTTGGTACATATATACTATGGATTCCTACTCAGCCATTAGAAATGATGACATCAGATCATTTACAACAAAATAGATGGACCTTGATAACATTATATGGAGTGAAATAAGTAAATCAGAAAAAAACTGAGAACAGCATAATTTCATACAGAGATGGGACATAAAAGTGAGACTATGAGACATGGACAAGAGAGTGGTGGTTATGGGGTGGGGGGAGGGATGAGATGGTGGGCTAGGGAGGTGGGGAGGGGCACAGGGAAAACCAGATAGAAGGTGACAGAGGACAATTTGACTTTGGGTGATGGGTATGCAACATAATTGAATGATAAGATAACCTGGAGATGTTTTTGTTGTACATATGGAACCTGATTTATTGGTATAACCCCATTAAAATTAATAAAGAAAAACCCCTAAAGAAGGACCTGAATGAACCAGATATAACCAAATTACCAGATGCAGAGTTTAAAATAATGATAGTTAGGATGCTCAAAGAGCTTAGAGCAACAATGTATAGTCATTACGAACACCTAAATAAAGAGATAGCAAGTATAAAAATGGAAATTGAAATAATAAAAAAGAATCAGACAGAAATGACAAATACAGTATCAGAACTGAAGACCACAATGGAAGAAATTAAAAGCAGGATGGATGAAACTGAGGATCAAATCAGCGAGTTAGAGGACAAAATAAACAAAGGCTCAAAAGCAGAGCAGAAAAAAAAAGAGAGACTCAAGAAATGTGAGGAAACTCTAAGGGAGCTCTGTGACAACATAAAGAGAAATAACATCCGCATCATAGGGGCTCACGAAGATGAAGAGAAAGAACAAGGGATAGAAACTTTGTTCAATCTAATCAGGCTGAAAACTTTCCTAAATTAAAGCTGGATAACGTTTCCCACATTCAAGAAGCACAGAGAACTCCATAAAGAGAAACCCAAAGAAATCTACACCAAGACACATCATAATTAAAATACCAAAGCTAAATGATAAAGAGAAAATTTTAAAAGCTGCTATAGAAAAATAGCCATCAACTACAAAGGAGCCCCCATAAGGAAGACATCCGACTTCTCAACAGAAACACTTGAGGCCAGAAGGTCCCAGAAAAAAAAAATCCTCAAAAATTCAATAAAATAAAACAAATTCTGAAAGAGATGCTAAAGAGCCTGTTGAGAAAAGTTCAAAGGGGGAAAAGAATATAGCAAAAGAAGAATGCAGCTTTAAAGAATAAAATGGCAATAAACAACTGCATATCAATAATAACCTTAAATGTAAATGGATTAAATGATCCAATCAAAAGACATAGGGTAGGTGCGTAGATAAAAAAACAGGATCCATACATATGCTGTCTACAATAGACACATCTTAAAACAAAAGATGTACATAGACTGAAGGTAAAAGGATGGAAAAAAATATTTCTTGCAAATGAAAATGAAAAATAATTTGGGGTAGCAATACTTATATTTGAGAAAATGGACTTTAAAACAAAGGCTGTAGTAAGAGATAAAGAAGGACATTACATAATGATAAAGGGAGCAATTCAACAGGAAGATATAACCATTATAAATATCTACGCACCAAACATAGGAGCCTCGACATACATAAAGCAGACTTTGATGGATATAAAGGGCGAGATTACAGCAATACTATAATAGTAGGGTACTTCAATACCCCACTAACATCACTGAATAGATCCTCAAGAAAGAAAATTAACAAAGAAACAGCAGACTTAAAGGACACACTATATCAACTCAATTTAATAGATATCTTCAGAACTTTTCACCCTAAAGCAGTAGAATATACATTCTTTTCAAGCGCTCAAGGTACATTCTCTATGATAGACCACATGTTAAGACACAAAAGTGGTCTCAATAAATTTAAAAAGATTGAAATCATATCAAGCATTTTCTCTGATCACAATGGCATGAAACTAGATATTATCCACAAAAGAAAAACTGAAAAATACTCAAACACTTGGAAATTAAATAGCACGTTATTAAATAATAAATGAATTAACAATGAGATAAAAGAAGAAATAAAAAAGTTTCTAGAAACAAATAAAAATGAGCATACATCAACTCAAAATTTATGAAACACAGCAAAAGCACTACTGAGAGCGAAGTTCATAGCACTACAGGCATACTATTAGAAGCTAGAAAAAGCTCAAATAAGCAACCTGACCCTGCATCTAAAAGAACTAGAAAAACAAGAGCAAATAAAGCCCAGGACTAGTAGAAGAATGGAAATAATAAAGATCTGAGAGGAAATAAATGACATTGAGGCTAAGGAAACAATACAGAGGATCAATAAAACCAGGAGCTTGTTCTTTGAAAACGTAAACAAGATCGATGAACCTTTAACTAGACTCAACAAGAAAAAAAAAAAGAGGACTCAAATAAATAAAATTAGAAATGAGAGTGGAGAAATAACAACTGACACAACAGAAATAAAAAGTATTGTAAGAAAAAACTATGAAGAGCTCTATGCCAAAAAATTAGACAACCTAGGTGAAATGGACAAATTTCTTGAATCATATAATCTTCCAAATATCAATCTGGAAGAATCAAACACTTAAACAGACCAATTACAAAATATGAGATCAAAACAGTTATCAAAAAACTCCCAACAAAGAAAAGTCCTGGGCCTGATGGCTTCACAAGTGAATTCTATCAAAAATTCAAAGAAGAACTAACTCCTATCCTCCTCAAGCTATTTCAAAAAATTCAAGAGGAAGGAAGACTTTCAAACTCCTTTTATGAGGCAAGCATAATTCTAATACCGAAAGTGGGCAAAGACAACACAAAGAAAGAAAATTATAGGCCTATATCCCTGATGAATTTAGACGCTAAAATTCTCAAAAAAAATATTAGCCAACCAGATCCAGCAATATATGAAAATAATCATACACCATAATCAAGTGGGATTTATTCTGGGGAGGCAAGGCTGGTTCAATATTTGCAAATCAATCATTGTGATTCATCACATAAACAAAAAGGAGGACAAAAATCACATGATAATTTCAATAGATGCAGAAAAAGCATTTGATAAAATCCAGCATCCATTCATGATCAAAACTCTCAGGAAAGTGCGAATACAGGGAACATACCTTAACATGATAAAGGTCATTTATGACAAACCCACAGCAAACACCATCATAATAAATGGGCAAAAATTAAAAGCAATCCCCTTAAGATCAAAAACCAGGCAGGGGTGCCCCCTTTCACCACTCTTATTCAACATAGTTCTGGAAGTCTTAGCCACAGCAATCAGAAAAGAAAAAAAAATAAAAGGCATCCAAACTGGAAAAGAAAAAGTAAAACTATCATTATTTGCAGATGATATGATATTGTATATAGAAAACCTTAAAAATTCTCAGTCAAAAAACTACTGGACCTGATAAATGAATTCAGCTAAGTGGCAGGATATAAAATTAATACTCAGAAATCAGAGGCATTTTTATATACCAACAATGAACTGTCAGCAAAAGAAATTAAGGAAACAATCCCCTTCACTATTTCAACCAAAAAAATAAAGTACCTAGGCATAAATTTTTCCAAGGAGGTTAAGCACTTGTACTCGAAAATTATAAAACATTGATAAAAGAAATCAAGGAAGATACTAACAAGTGGAAGCATATACCATGCCCATGGTTAGGAAGAATAAACATCATTAAAATGTCTATATTACCCAAAGCAATTTATAAATTCATTGCAATATCAATTAAAATAAAAATGACATACTTCAAAGATGTAGAACACATATTCCAAAATTTATATGGAACCAAAAAAGAACACGAATAGCCTCAGCAATCTTAAAAAGAAAAAATAAAGCAGGAGGTATCACTCTTCCGGATATCAAGGTATACTACAAGGCTATTGTACTCAAGACAGCCTGGTACTGGCATAAGAACAGACACATAGATCAATGGATCAGAACAGAGAATCCAGAAATAAGCTCACACCTTTATGAACAACTGATATTTGACAAAGGAGGAAAGAACATACAATGGAGTAAAGACAGCCTCTTTAACAAATAGTGTTGGGAAAATTGGACATCTACCTGCAAAACAATGAAACTAGACTATCAACTTACACCATTCACAAAAACAAACTCAAAATGGATAAAAGACTTAAATGTAAGCCGTGAAACCATAAGCATCTTAGAAGAAAAAAACATAGGTAGTAAGCTCTCTGACATCTATCACAGCAATAAATTTGTCGATTTATCTCCATGGGCAAATGAAATAAAAGGCAGGATAAATAAATGGGACTATATCAAACTAAAATTTTTTGCACAGCTAAAGACAATAAAAACAGAATAAAAAGACAAACCACACAATGGGAGAACATATTCGACATTTCGTCTTATAAGGGGTTAATAACCAAAATTTATAAAGAACTCAACACCAGGAAGACAAACAATCCAATCAAAAAATGGGCAAAAGTAATGAATAGAAATTTCTCCAAAGAAGACATAAAGATGGCCAATTGGCATATGAAAAAATGCTCAACATCACTAATCATTAGAGAAATGAAAATTAAAACCACAATGAGATGTCACTTCACACCAGTCAGAATGGCGCTCATCAGCAAAACAACACAGAATAAGTGCTGGTGAGGATGTGGAGAATAGGGAACCCTCCTGCACTGCTGGTGGGAATGCAGACTGGTGCAGCCACTGTGGAAAACAATATGGAGATTCCTCAAAATATTACAAATCGAACTGCCTTTTGACCCCGCTATCCCACTTTTAGGAATATACCCTAAGACCGGGGTGCCCACACTTTTTCAGCTTGCGAGCTACTTATAAGATGAGCAAGTCAAAATGATCTACCTACAATAAAAATGCAACACATAAATTTATTTCTTCTATATTATCATTATTTAAGTTACTATTATTACTATTTAATATTGTGTATTCTTCTTTCACCTTTCTCCTTCTCAGCTCTCTTTTTGGAGAAATGTCAATGTCATAGATTTTATGAACAGTCCGAAAAAGCAACTCCACATTTTCCTTCTTTGGAATAGTGATGGCACACAGACAGATGAAGCAAATGCACTTAGAATATGACATAGTGCAAAAAATCCCTTCCCATTCTGTATGAAAGTGGTAGGTTTTAGGCTTCTTACTCGGACCAGCTATGGCACTCATTTTTATACTCTTTGTTGTATTTAGTGTAAATAAATTGAAGGCTAACGGCGCAGCAATGTAACTGAACAAGTTAGCGTGGTTTAACGCGCATGCTAAGGGTGTCAAAAGTTCAGACGTCAGATTGGCTACCCTGTATGCCAATCAAAAGACAAATGTCTTTTTAATGCCATGCGATCTACCCACATTTTCTTCGCGATCAACATATTGAGCACCCCTGCCCTAAGAACACCATAGCGCTGTTCCAAAAGAAGAAATGCGCCCCCATGTTCGTGGCAGCATTGTTCACGGTAGCGAAGATCTGGAAACAGCCCAAGTGTCCATCAGAAGACGAGTGGATTAAAAAGCTTTGGTACATATACACTATGGAATACTACTCAGCCATAAGAAATGATGACATCGGATCATTCAGAACAAAATGGATGGACCTTGATAACATTATACGGAGTGAAATAAGTAAAACAGAAAAAAACTGAGACTTCCATGATTTCATACATAGGTGGGACATAAAAACGGGACTATAAGACATGGACAAGATTGTGGTGGTTACAGGGTGGGGAGAGGGAGGAGAGGGAGGGAGAGGGAGGAGGAGATGGGCACAAAGAAAACCAGATAGAAGGTGACAGAGGACAATTTGACTTTGGGTGATGGGTATGCAACATAATTGAATGACAAGATAACCTGGAGATGTTTTCTTTGAACATATGTACCCTGATTCATTAATGTCACCCCATTAAAATTAATTTTAAAAATCTACTTATTAAATTGACAGTATTTATTCAAGGCTCACATAATTGCCCTAACATGGAGAATCATGGTAAACTTAATAGAGGTAGGTAATAAAATCTTTGTAACTGGATGGAGGCATTTTGATTCTTCTCATGGATTGTTATTCTTGTTTGTTTGTTAATTGTTGGTGAGTTGGTAATGATTTGCAAGTACTGAGTTGAATATCATTAATGTGAAATTTAAAGTTATAGGATTCTTGCTTTCCATCCACAAATTACTTGCCTCTAAACCAGTAATTCTCAATTGAAAGTGATTGCATCCCCAGGGACATTGAGTGGTAGATGGACACATTTTTGTCTTCACAGCTTTGGAATGCAGGTGTGGGGTTGCTACTGGCATCTAGTGAGTATAGACAAGATATTTCTAAACATCCTATAATGCCCAGGACAGTCCTCACAACAAATAATTACACAGCCCAAAGTGTCAGTAGTGTCACAGTGTGCTCCTATCACCCCATTTGTATTGTTGCCTACCCCACAACCCCATCTTTTCCATATCACCCAGATATGTTCACTAAGTGCCCCTCAAGGAATTACCCATGGCAAGACCAACTAAATAATGGCTTAAAGTCTGGATAGCTTTCGATCTTCTCTTCTTTAGAAACATGTCTTTTCCTGGTGATAAGGACGTCAGAGTTAGCCGGCAGACTCCCATGAGCCTTATTAGCACTCTAACACCTTACAGTTATCAGAAGGGGACCTTAACCAGGGTAGAACAATTATTTTTTTTCATTTACTTATAAGGTTCAAAGAAACAGGTGCAAGAGTCCATCTAGCATTGCATGATTGGCTCTGCATTGCCTAATGAGCAGTACTAATCACACCTGAACAGCCATGTGTGATATAAATGGGCCCTTTTTCTGAAGAGCACCTGCAACTTGCCATACTTATGGCCTCCTAGTTAGAGTTAAACTTGGAAGACTAAAGTGCATATATACCCTGAGGTTAATCTCCAGGACATCTTAACTTTCCTTTGGGTTCATGACTTTGATTAATCCCTTAGTGGAAGTAGAAGAAAAAATATTTTTTAGATGGTTTATTCCTTCCCCTGCTGCAATCATATGGTGCCTCTTTCCAGATCCAATAAAGGATTTTCTGTACCTCCTCCTGCATGACGTAAGGATGACTGAGGATTTGATGAGCCCAATCTTAGTTGAGACCTGGGACAGACCAAAACTCTATACCCAGCACCTTCCTTAATGAGTCAGCACAACTTGAACCACCCTATCATCAAAGCATGATTCATTCTAGAGCCCTGAAACCAAAGCAAACATTAGATAATAACTAGCCTATTAATAAGAGATGAAAGTGTTATTTTTACATTAGGTTAACCTAGAAAAAAGTGGACTCAATTTTGGCTTACTAAGACTGCCAAAATTATATATATGTATGTATTAACGGCTCACTTAAGTATGTACTCAGCAGTGGTCAAATTAATAGGCACTTATCTACTCTCATAGCTCTTTGTGGCATTTGATGGACATAACTGATCCAGGTAAGAGTCACCTCTGTGAACAAGTGCATTTCTTTATCCTCTTAGAAAACATTTTGGCTTTATCCAGTTAGCTCAGTCAGTTAGAGCGTTGTCCTGAAACGACAGGTTGAGGATTCAAACCTTGGTCAGGGCACACATGGGAAGCAACCAATGATTGCACAACTAAGTGAAACAACAAATGAATGCTTCTCTTCCCATTCTCCTCTATCTTCCTTCCTTTCACCATTTCTGTAAACATCAATAAATAAATAACAAATTAAGCCTAGGGCAGATAGCTTGGTTGATTAGAGCATCGTCCGAAGCACAGAGGTTGATGGTTCGATCCCCAGTCAGAGTACATACAGGAACAATTAGAAGTTCCTGTCTCTCTGTCTCTACTTCTTTCTATAAATAAATAAGTTAACTAATTTATAGAAAACATCTTGAAATCTATTCTAAATGCTGTGCAGACCAAGGCTTGTAAAGGTAATACAAATGCAATACAAGTTGCACTCTGACTATGATTTTGCACTGAGTTAACATCTACTCATTCCTCCTTTGGGTTTTCTTTAATGGGTAGATAGATGGTAAACACAGACATGATACAGTGCAAGAGTGATTGCTGCTGCTGGTTGTTTAGTTAAGAATTCATTGCTCAATTTTCACATGGAACTAACTTAAAGAGAATGAGGAAGAATAATAATGTATATTTTTTAGATAAAAAGATCTCTCTATATGTTTCCTATAGATTCAATAGCCCTGACAATTATATAAATGAGATACTATGCCCATTTCACAGATGGGGGAATTGAGACCAGAATATCCATCATCACAAAACATTTTTCTATTGATTCTGGAATGAAACCCAATTTTTCTCATTTTAAATTTAGTATTATGAACTAGATACATGCATTTCATTATCTGAGTAAGCTAAATGAGATAAAAGAAATGAACTTACTAACTCAAAATTATTAATAGAAGACTTTTATTTCTGACTCTGATAGAGTAATAGCCTATTTCAATCCAACTATCCTACTGAAAACAACTATAAAACCTAAAGAAATTACTAAAAAAGTTGTTGAAAGACAATAGGCAGTAACCAAATCCACTGAGACTTAAAGGGGAAAGATCTCAGAAAAAAATTAAAAACACATAGGTAAGTTCTGCATTCCTTCTTGTCTTCCCCTTGAAGCATTTGTTATATCCTAAACCACACTGCAGCACAAGCAAGAAAGCAGTTTGTCACAGAGTCAAGTGTCACAGAACAAAGGAGACAAAAATACAGTCCTGAACTACCAAGGCAGTAGTGCTAAAGAACCCAAGAATTTGGAGACTCAGAAAAGTAAGCGCAACATTCTGCCTTGCATTTCACCTTAAGGTATTTGTCAATTCCTAACCTGTGCACAATGACAGTCTAGGAAGCCAATAGGAGTGTCCGCTAAGAGGCCACCAAATTCAATGGAGCTTTAAGAAAAGTCATGGTACCAAAGAGAAGAGAAACACCTGAAGCTCTAGGCCCTAGTCATGAGAGAAAACTAGAAATAGACTAGCCCCCATAAAGAGTTGAAGCATCTCAACCCCTTATTGGATCAAGCTGATTTGCCCTTATATAACTGTGTGTGAGAAGGAAAGTAAATTTTATGTGAGAAAAGATAAAATCATTCAGAGAACCTAAAATTTTTATATGTAATACTCAATCATAAATTATCAGGTATGTTGATAAATAGAGCCAAATGAATGAAAAATAGGAGAAACGTGTAGACAATAGCAATAGGCCTACAGGTGATCTAGGTATTTTTGTGATCAGATAGAATTTTTAAATAACTATCATTAATAGGAGACTAGATGACAAAGATGGTGAACTTTTATCTTTAAAATCTATTAAAAATTAAAACACTAAACTCTGCCAATGGTGCAATGGATAGAGCAAAAATAGTTTTTTTCATGAAAGTCGAATATGCTATTTGTCAAATCTATTGCCATATAGCAATATAGCATAGCAAAGTTGTAAATATTTCTTTAAAACATTATTTTTGCAATACATTTTCTGCTAATGTGTCTGGCCCCACCCACTAGGCTATATAGTCCTAGAGCACCAAGGTAACCAGCTCAATACCAAGGTCGCCAGTTCAAATCCTAGCCAGGGCACACACAAGAAGTGAGTAATCAGTAAACAACTAAATGGAACAATGCTCTAATGCTTCTCTCTCTCTCTCTCTTTCTCTCTCTCTCTCTTTCTCTCTCTCTCTCTCTTTCTTTCTCCCTCTTTTACACCCCCCCCCATTCCTCTTTCTGAAAGAAAGAAAGAAAGAAAAGAAAAGGCTAGAAATTAAAAATATAATTATCAAAATTAAGGATTTAAAGATGTGCTCATAAAAACTAAACAGAACCAATAGAGCCTGACCAGGCGGTGGCGCAGTGGATAAAACATCGGACTGGGATGTGGAAGACCCAGGTTCAAGACCCCAAGGTCACCAGCTTGAGCGCAGGCCCATCTGGCTTGAGCAAAAGCTCGTCAGCTTGGACCCAAGGTCGCTGGCTCCAGCAAGGGGTTGCTCGGTCTGCTGAAGGCCCGCGGTCAAGGCACATGTAATAAAGCAATTAATGAACAACTACGGTGTCTCAATGGCAACGAAAAACTAATGATTGATGCTTCTCATCTCTCTCCATTCCTGTCTGTCTGTCCCTATCTATCCCTCTCTCTGACTCTCTCTCTGTCCATGTAACAACAACAACAACAAAAAGAACCAATAGAGAGAATTAGTGAATTGGAAAACTGTCTCATAAAAGGACTGAAGCAAAGATTTTTTAAATAGTATGAAAACTAAATATTAGAGTGTAAGAAATATATGACACAGTGAAAAGGTCTAGCATATCAGTAATTGGAGTTTAAGGAGAAGAGAGAGAGAGAGAGAGATAAAGGGCCAGAAGCCATATATAAAGAGGAATTGGCCAAGAATTTTTTCAAAATGTTTAAAACATTAATCACAGATTTAAGAAACTCTACAAACTATATAGTTAAAGCAGGGTAAATACAACATGGGAAAAAACACTTTTAGATAATATCAAAGCTGCATCAAGCTGAAACATCATAAATCAACATGCTGAAAATTAAAACTAAAAAGACATCTTAAAAATAGCCTCAGGTGAGGGCTCAGGGCAGTAAAGAGGAGGTTATATTACATTCAGAATAACAACAATTCTATCTATAGCAGTTTTTTCAAAAAAATAAAAGAAGTATAATACAGAAAATGATGAAATAATATTTAATTTTTTAAATACTAAAAGAAAATAGTTGCCAAATTCTAGAAATAGAAAAATATTTTTTTCATGAAAGTCAAATATTATGTTTGTCAAATCTATTTCCATATAGCAATATAGCATAGCAAAGTTATAAATATTTCTTTAAAACATTACTTTTGCAATACATTTTCTACTAATGTGTCTGGCCCCACCCACTAGGCTACAGACCTGCAAGGAAATAGACAAGACCAAAAAAATTATTTTTAAGAGCTACCTACTAATGCATCTCATGTTTTCCTTCCTCCAATTCACAGCTTTCAGCCAACTTTTACCTTTGTCTTTAAATACAAAGCTGTGCCTAAGAAACTCTGTCTTTATATGAGCAAACTTCTTTACTAATTCAAAAGCACAAGAAAAATAAATTTAAATATTTTACTTGGTACCACACAGAAGCTGAGGAAGATAGAGAAGTACATTGTCCTCTGCCTTTCTTCACTCTGTTTCTAATATTCCTGCACTGAACAGGAAATGCTCAAGTGTGAGGTATGGAACTGAATCTATGTATCAATAATTTTTTAGGCCCTGGCTGTTTGGCTCAGTGGTAGAGTGTCAGCCTGGTGTGTTGTAGTCCCGGGTTTGGTTCCCAGCCAGGGCACACAGGAGGAGCGCCCATCTGCTTCTCCATCCTTCCCTCTCCTGCTTCTCTCTGTCTCTTCCCCTCCTGCAACCAAGGCTCCATTGGAGCAAAGTTGGCCCAGACACTGAAGATGGCTCCATGGCCTCTGCCTCAGACACTAGAATGGCTCCGGTTGCAATGAGCAATGCCCCAGGAGTGCAGAGCATCACCCCTAATGGACTTGCCAGGTGGATCCTGGTTGGGCGTATGCTGGAGTCTGTCTCTCTGCCTCCCTGCTTCTCACTTCAGAAAAATACAAAATAATAATAATAATAATTTTCTAGAGATGCACTGCCTCATCACAGGTACTTTAAGACTACCTGAGAACATGTTGGCACCTTTCCTTATAGAGTCCACACGGTGTGAAGGAAAGATGTAGGCTTTGGTGTCAAACAAATGAATCTTGCAGAGGACTCTTCACATCTCTCACTTTGCAGCTGACCAACCTTAACAGAGCTTAACCTCCTTAAGCCTTGTTTTCTTCATCTTTTAAATGGGACTACTAACACCTACCTCAAAGAGTTGTGAAGATTAAATTAAATAATCAACATGAAGTTCCAAGTACAGTGCATGACTAAGAGTTGGCATTCCAAATAGTAGGTATGGTTTTCTTTAAATAGGGAGATTGGTCTTTCAGGTAGAAAAAAAGTAATAAATGACAAAGTGCTAAATGGGAAAAAAAAATAATAGATCAATCCATTGTCACTTAAGAATGTTGAGAACCCTGGCCCAGTAGCTTAGTTGGTTAGAGCATTATCCCAATATGACAAGCAGCAGGTTCAATCCCCAGTCATGGCACAAACAAAAAATCAAACAATGAATGCACAACTAATCAGAACAACAAATAGATGTTTATTTCTGTGTGTATCTCTCTGTATTTGTCTCTCTCAAATCAATCAGTACATTTTAAAACTTTTTAAAAGAATGATGAAGAATGGGACTGGGCACCACCAAAACAACATACTATTTATACATGCTGGTTTTCCTATTCTGCAAGCTGTGAGATATGGTTACCTTAGAGATTGAGTAGTTAATAGCCACTAGTAAAAAAAGCACACTACTGAGAATTTACAGGAAAATGCATTTAATTAAGTGCCATCTGAGCCACCCACACTGTGAACAGGATCCTGGCAACAAAGAGGTTATTATTGCCAAGTTCCTGCCAAATGTTATTTTCCTAAGTTAGTGGTGTGTGTGTGTGTGTGTGTGTGTGTGTGTGTGTGTGTGTGTGTGTGTGTGTGTGTGTTTTCTTTCCTGATGGAGGCCTAAAAAGAAGTTCCAAATGGCAGCATGAAGTGAGAAAGTTCAGTTCACCACAGACTAAAAGTCTCCCAAAGTCCAAAGACTGAAAAAAGCTTTAGTTTTCCTGGATAGAAGGAAGGGGTGGGTACCACAGTCAAATGTAAAATAGATGTAATGGTGATTCAACCTTAAGGCGAATTCTTTGAGGATACTAATTAGGATTGTTTCATCTTTGAATGTGCCTCCTGTGTGGGGCCTGTGCAAAGTACAAGATTCTCACTAGGTGCTGGTAGGACTGAATTCAACTGATCTCTAGATAAGACACTAAATCCACATTAACAACATAACCAACAATGACCAATTTATTCAGTCAAACATACCTGTATGTCTCCGTCACTGTGTTAAGCACTTTACATGTATTATAATATTTAATCCTTGCAACAACTCTATGACAACTTTATTTCATCTTTAGCTTTTAGATACAGAAATCTAGTCTCAGAAATGTGAGAGAGTTTGCTTGTTATCATAGAACTAGTCAGTAACAGAGCTAGGCTCCAAACAAGGCTGTCTGAATTCAAAGATCATATTGTACCACTGCACTGACAAAACAGGGCAAAGTTCCAAAAAGCCCACCTTTACATGAATAGGTAACAACAACAAAAACCAATGTATAAAATTTAGCTTGGCCATTAGGGCAATACCAGCCAATATGAGAATATAGTTCAAGAAACTCTGAAAGATACCGAAAGTGTTGGGAAATCACAGGACAGTCTATGTAACAAAAAAGTTCTGTGTCATGGGGTTAAAATTAAAAACATTCTGAAAAGTCACTGAGGGCCAAGTGTTTAATTCAGCCCCCATATTTCCACTAGAGGGGCAGAGTTTACACCTATATGGTTTTAAAGCCATATAATTGCAGGTTGCAATTTTAAATAGAAAATTGTTTAATTCATTGTCAGATTTTCTTCTAGATGTCAGATCTAATGACAAACACAACGATAGAGGTCTTGTTCTCATTAACTCTTTAGAAATAGAAAATAATGTAATATAGGCCCTTGCTGGTTGGCTCAGTGGTAAAGCATCAGCCTGGTGTGTGGAAGTCCTAGGTTCGATTCCCAGCTAGGGCACACAGGAGAAGTGCCCATATGCTTCTCCAACATTCCTTCTGCCTTTTCTCTCTCCTCCCCTCCTGCAGCCAAGGCTCCATTGGAATAAAGTTTGTCCATGCACAGAGATTGGCTCCAGTTGCAATGGGGAAACAGCCCAGATGGGCAGAGCATCACCCCCTGGTGGACATGCCAGGTGGATCCTGGTCAGGTGCATGTGGGAGTCTGTCTCTCTGCCTCCCTGCTTCTCATTTCAGAAAAACACAACAACAACAAAAAAGTAATACAGATATTCAACGCACCTAAGTACCAGGTACAAGTGCAAAATTGCCCCATAGGAACAAACTGCCTCCATTCCAGGGTCTCTGCCATCATCTAGATCTATCATCTATAAACTAAAGTCCCCAATATCACTCATAAATATCTCTACTGAGTTGCAAGATCATATGTCCAGTTAACTTCCAGACAACTATAGTTATACGTCATAAGCAGTTCAAAATCCGTATATCTAAAATTGAGTTCACCATGTTGTAGTCCAAATATATTCTTTCTTTGGTACCCTCTGTTCCAGTGAATGGCTCAGGTAATCTCACAGCCATTAGAGCTAGAGATCCAAGAGTCATCACTGACTTCTCTCTTTTTCCTTCCATATCAAATCAGCCACCAAGTTCTGCCAGTTTTATCTTTGTATGTCCTGACTTCATCTCTCTCTCTCTTTCTCCATTCACAGTGCCACTCTCAGTTCATCAGTTTCTTATCTGAAATAAGCCTAGCCTCCTGGTCATTCTTAGTCTTGCTCTGACGTCGAGAATGATCTTTATCAGATTTAATCTGGACCTATCATCTCATTAGCAAAAAGCTTTAACTTTTTCTCCAGACACTTCTGAGAAAGATTAAAAAAAATTCTTCATATACCATACAATATTCTTCATAATCTGTCACCTTCTTATCTCTCCTTGTTTGACTCTTATCATTTCTATTTTTCCCTTTTATAATCTAATCAAAGCAAATTCCATACCTTATTGAAATTGTGCACTCTCATCTCTATCTTTTTTCCAAAGGATGCCTTTTTAAAAAGAAATAATACAATAGAAATTCTTTCATCTCTTTCTAACTCATTGCCTGTTAATCATTTTCTACTCCTATTTCTGGTAAGCTCTCTCTGAGAAAATTTGGAATTGGCATCTATCTTCTGTCCTCTTATGGTACCTTGTGCTCTGTTATGGTACTTACGATATTGTGTTATGATAATTTCCCCAACTATGGTGTAAGCTTCTAAAGTTTGTGAAATAAATTAATTTGAAAGAGACAGGAATTTCAATGTGTTGAAAAGAGTATCTGAACTTTTAGAAACATTTTAGCAATTGTAAGACAAAGATGATCAAGTACATTTTAAGAATTCAGGACTTCAACAGGGAAGCAGAATGAATAAAGGGAATCCTGATCTCAAAGAATTTAAAAAATAAAAATAAAACTGACCATACAGATGGTCAACAGGCATGTGAAAAGCTGCTCAACATCACTAATCATCAGAAAAATGCAAATCAAAACCATAATAAAATACCACCACTACCTATCAGAATGTCTATCATCAATCAATCAAAAAACAATAAGTGTTGGCAAGAATGTGGAGGAAAGGAAGCTCTACTGCATTGTTGGTAAGAATTCGCATTGGTGTAACCACTAATGAAAACATATTCCACAAAAAAATTAAAAATGGAGCTGCCTTGTAAACTAGTCATTCTACTTCTGAAAATATATTCAAAGAAACCCAAAACACTAATTAAAAAAATATATATTTACCCCTATGTTCAAAGAAGCATTATTTGCAATAGCCAAGATGTGGAAGCAACCCAAATGTCCATCAATAGATGAGTGGATAAAAAAAAATAAGCATGGTACATTTATACAATGAAATACTACTCAGCTACAAAAAAGAATGCAATCTTACCTTTTGCAACAGCATGGATAGACTTAGAAGGTATTAAGTTAAGTCTGACAGATAAAGATAAATATATGATTTTACTTATATGTGGAACCTAAAGAACAAAATAAGCAAACAAAATAGAACCATACAGAGATCAGACTGATGTTTGATGGTGGGGGTGTGACAGTATTTGAGGGCTGGTTGAAAAAGGTAAAGAGATTAAGAAATACAGATGGGTAGTTATAGAATAGTCAAACAGATGTAAATTGCAGCATATGGAATATATAGTCAATAATGTCATAACAACAATTTAGTATGGGGCCAGGTGGTTGCTTAAAATATAAAATATAAGATGAAATTGAAGTATTAATTTCCTATAAAGACAAATGGATTTATTTAGATGATTCATTGATTGGTAAATTAAGTGTTAGATAAATAGATAATAGGTGATTGAAAGATGATAGATGAGTAGATTGATTGTTAGAAAGATAATAATTAAAAAGATAGATGATAGATAAGTAGATAGATAGATGATAGATGATAGATAGATATAGATGGATAGATGATAGATAAATAGATGATAGATAGATAGATAGATAGATAGATAGATAGATAGATAGATAGATGATAGATGACAGAAAGGGAAGGTAGGAGAGAGAGAGAGGGAGGAAGGAAGAAAGGAAGGAAGGAGGAAGGAAGGAAGGAAAGAAAGAAAGAAAGAAGGAAGGAAGGGAAGAAGGAAGGAAGGAAGGAAAGAAATACCAAATGGCTTGCTTGTAAAGTTGCTGCAGTGGAGCATTGTGCAAAATGTGTGAAAAATTGGAAGGTAGAAGCTAATGGACTGCCAGAGAATTCAGTCCATCACAAAAAGAAACTTATGGTTTGATCCCATAGATGTTGAGGTCTGTGAAAGATCAGAGTCCTGGTGCAAAAGCTGGGAAAAGGAAAAGAAAAACTAGACAAGAACTAAATAAGTGAAGAGAAGAACAGAAGATGTGAACCATGAGGATATAGAGCAACAACAAGAGAGCAGAGAGAAAAGACACATTCACACTGAACTCAAAGAAGAGACTGCATCAGTACTAAAGATATGGAAGTGAAAACAGACCTAAATTGAGCATGTCCACTTTTGGCTGGAATGGAGTAACAGGTATCGGATTCAGATTAAACCGCCTGCTTTCAACAACAAAAAGAAAAATGTGATTTTCAGACATTGGACAACAGACAATACAAGACAGTGAAACCTGAGAGAAGAAAAAAAAATAAAGTAAGCCCTGGGATTGCTCCAGCTAACACATTGGAGAGAATTTTCAGTTAAGTAACAGCACAAGAAGAGAGAACCTACAAAAGTCTGGCAGTCTGCTTATGTCAAGTTGACATAATTGAGAATACAAGGACATCAAGGTGGCTAAGTTTACAGAGTAGAGTAATGGAGGAGAGCTTTACAAAAAAGAGAGCTGCACAGAGAGACACTCTACCTAGAGGGAGAGCTCCAGAGTTCTGAGAGGGTTTCCCCTGTATGCTTCAGTGGTGTAGTGATCAGTGCAGACATGTGAAGAAAAGACTCAAGTTGGAAGGGAGAAGCACCAGAAATAAGCAGGCAAAGTAATCCCTCAGTTTCTATGGGGCAAGCAATAGTTGACATTTTCACAACCAGACTAAAACAAACAAACTTTGTAATACCTGGGTCATTGGGTGTACTCTGCAGAGAAAAAATATCCCTAAACCAAAAATTGCTCTGCTCTTGCATAGTGGAGCTTGAAAGAGAGCTTCAAAAGGATCTACTGTTTTCAAGTAACTTACTGTGTCCCAGAACAAAGCCCAATATTTAAATGAATTAGAAAAATATCCAACACCTGAACAAGATGAAAGTTACAATGTATAACATCTACTCAAAAATTACTAGACATGCAAGTAAGTAGCAGAAAAGTAAACTCCATAATGATGGTAAATGTTGATCAATATAAACAGACTCAGAAATAATATAGATGAAACAATTAGTAGGCAAAGACATCAAAACAGTTATAACTATATTTTACACCTTCCATACAGTAGAGAAGAGTATGAGTACATTAAAGGAGTCACATGGATGATACAAAAAACATCCCTAAATTTGGGTGAGGAGTACCGCAACACTTCAAGTATTTGTATGATACATGAGAAGAAAGCAGCAATATCCAGTTGCATTATCTAAAATTATACCATTTATTGTATAAACAAGTACACTTTTGAGAGTGAAAGAACAATAAATTGCCTTGGAACCATAAGCATAAATTGAGACTATGAGAGTTGATTATGATATGAGATGAGGAAAACATTCCCTCCCAAAACTTAGCAAGATTAAACTCAGGACAGGAAAGTATATGTAGTACCTGACCATCAAAAACAGTTGATACTATAAAATTCCTGTACTTAACAAGACTTGCAGCTTTTTTGGAGATCTCAGCCATTTAAATAAATGCATGACAGAAATGTGTCTGAAATTCATTTTTCTGCAGGCTTCTCCACTTTGCCTCATGACTGATTTTGACCTCTCTATACTGTGTCATATCTGACTCTTCCACTCGAAGACCTAAGTTCAAGTTTTATACTCCTTCCCCTAATAAAACTTAACTGATCTAGGCCCTGGCCAGTTGGCTCAGCGGTAGAGCATTGGCCCAGCATGTGGAAGTCCCAGGTTTGATTCCTAGCCAGGGCACACAGTAGAAGCACCCATATGCTTCTCCACCCTTCCCCCTCTCCTTTTTCTCTATCTCTCTCTTCCCCTCTCACAGCCAAAGCTCCATTAAAGCAAAGTTGACCCGGTCACTGAAGATGGCTCCATGGCCTCTGCCTCAGGCACTAGAATGGCTCTGATTGCAGCGAAGCAACACCCCAGAGGGGCCAAGCATCACCCCCTGGTGAGCATGCCAGGTGGATCCCAGTGGGGCGCATGTGGGAGTCTGTCTCCCCACCACCACGCCACTTCTCACTTCAGAAAAACGAACACGCACAAAAGAAAACAACTTAACTGAACTATGTCTCTATCTCACAGTATCCTATAGTGCACTGCTTAACTGGAGCTAGTGTTACCAAACTCAAAGGAATTGGCACTTGGGGGCAGAAGGGGAGCTCCATTAAAAACAGGACATGGTTGTCACAAGGTAGTTTTACTTGCAGCAGGGACTCATATCCAAAGCTCTGTCTCCCAGAAGGGAGGCTAACCATTACATATATACACTATTTAGTCAGTAACACTTTGATTTTTTTCTTTACAGTTCTGATGAGTTCCTTTCACGCCCGCCCATCTTGTTTATAGATAGACTGCAAAAAACACTGTGCTATATATTAACATTTAGCAAGAATAATATTTAGTAATAATATTTAGAACTTCCCAGACCTTGAGACCTTTATTCTAATACTAAGATAAAATATTTGTGAAAGAATGAATTAGTTCTTTGGTAAGAGAGTTATATTGTAGTCTTTACCTTCCCAAAATAATGCCTTAGACCAGCAAATTTCAACCTTTTTTCATCTCACAGCACAGATAAAGTAATTACTAAAATTCTGTGGCACACCAAATAATATATGTTTTGCTAATCTGACAAAAAAAATAGGTATAATTTTGATTCATTCATACCAGATGGCTGTTGTTTTGTTGGCTGTTGTCTTTTTTTTTTTTTTAATCTAAAGGACAAGACTCAATGCCCCTGACTAAATAGTCAGGTATTGCGTGTTTTTTAAGTTGTTGTCTAACACCAGTGTGCCGTGACATACCAGTTGAAAATCATTGCTTTAGACCAGGGATTCCAAAAGTGAAGGTGGCAGGCACCTTCTGAGGGTATCTGAGGCTGGCCTTTTAGGACAGCCCTCAAGTTGTACAGTTTGGCAGCTTCTTTCTGACCAAAATTGGCAAATTCTTTGCCAGGTGGAATCCACCCATATTCTAAGTGGTTTGCCCAAGTGAGCCAAAAATATTAATGGTTGCCAAACAGAAAGATAGTCTTTTGCAAGGTGAGGAACAACTCTCATGAAACCTTAAAGTTTCAATCTATTAGTGAGAAACTTTGATCCCAGGGCACACTGTGAAAGAGCATGGGAGGTGTGGGCCATTTGAGTGTCTCTCTTTATTTTAACAAGCCTCTCTGTTCATGTGAATCATTAGATTATCACAGCTCCTGACTTCATGTTATGACCTGATTGAAATCCAGACCTAACCCTGTCCTGGAGCATGTGATAAACCAGGTGAGCCTGGAGCTCAGTTGTCACCACCTTTTCAAATACAGGCATCTTAATTAAAAAATTATAAGTTAGACTTTTGCCAAGGTTTCAGATAAAACATCAAAGGGCAGGGGGGAAGTGTTTCTCTTTTAGTTAATGGGCAGGTCCAAGGTTGGGGAATGGGGTGAAACATTGCTCCGAGAGTAGGTGCTTGAGATCTGAAACGAAGATTGACCAAGGTGGAAGCAAACCCTCAGCTAGGGGAACTTCCCCGTTTTTGAGAGAGTGCACTGTGCTGATGACCATGTGCAAAAACAAGCTTCTACCCTCCACTTCTGAATCATGTCTTTGAAAACAGGCCTGTCCCAGCATGTGGATAAAAACATGCAAAGCATGTTGGGCTCAGATATGAATCTGAGTACTCTGGAAAATGGCCAAAAAAGTGGCATCTTGTGAGCCACTACCAATGCTTTAGATCTTTCTGTTCCTTTCAGGTAAATGAGAACTAGAACTCAACCTTGGCTCCCAGCAGACAAGAATTTAACACTGGAGCATTCATATTCATGTGGCCAAGTTCAGTGCCTGGTAACAGATGTAGGGGAAAAGTTAGACTTGTTAGTGTCAGCTGTAGTCTTGGAGTGACAAAACTGGTTAATATCAACCTTGAAATCAAGAGAAAGCAATCCTCCAGCACAATACACTGATGGTCTTTAAAAGTTTGGGTATTTAAATAAACAGATGTTTACAAAATGTGCAATTAATACAAAAAGGTTGTCAATAAGAACTAGAATATTGGGAAGAAAAATGGATTTAGCTTATCTTCAGTGCTCCCCATTTTGGCTTCCTCCACATTTACCCAGAGAATGACTATTTCCTGGGAACTTGGTCAATCCTAAGCAGAACGAGGTGTAATTGGCAGACGGGGTTTCATGAAAAATCTCACCCAAACTTCTCTTCCCTTTGGTGCCCAGAATTTGGTCTTTTCAAAGACTCAGGTATACATACTTTTCCAATTAGAGTGAGCTTTAACCCTGGAGGTAGCAAATGTACACCAGGATATTTAAATATATGTATATGTACTGTATATGTATATATACTGTATATGTATATATAAACAATAAACCTAGAACCCTTTTTCCTGAGCAAGTTTCACTAGGAGATTTAGGGAAAGAGGGAGTTAAGAAAATTTATTTTTTGTTTAAGAGAAAGTCCAAGGCTTTTTTATATTTAAGTATGGATGGATGGCTTACAGGGTATGCATAAGTTATAGGAAATGTAAATATAAAATATGAGACTTCAAGATACTTTGAGATGGGTCTTTGGGGGCACCTCTAAGCCCTTCTGTCACACCAGTCCTACCTTTCCATCCATCCCAGAAGTCTGATGCTCATTACTGTAGATGAATGGTGCAGCCCTGGATAGCGTGTCTTGCTTCTGCTCCTAGTTCATTGCTCTTTTGTTTATTTATTTCATAAACCTCAGAGAAACCCACAAGAACCAAGTATCATTAACAATGACCAAATATGGATAAGTGCCCATCTGCATAGGTTTAATTGGCTTCCTACCACAAGCTCTCCCAGTTATGGTATGGAGCTATCTCACTGATAACTTAAAGATAAGAAAATCATGACTGTGGATACCGATACGTTACCACTCTTGGTCACTGACGGTGTGTTGAGCAAGATGGCAGAGTAAAATTCAGGCTGAGAATTCTTCCCCAAGTTTCTCCTCAGGGCCACCTAGCAGTGGGATGGGCAGGAGCAGCAGAGCAGGCTCTACCTGGGGTTGCTTCCCCAAGATGCTCAGCAAATGAGACAACCTTCAGGGATTAGCTAAGAGCCAAGCAGTAACTATATCTTCACTAGGTACTTACACAGCTCTTCAATGCACACTCCTGCTACCCTAGTTTCTTCAATGCACACTCCTGCTACCCTAGTTCTGCAGCCCTAGCTACTTGAGACCACATTCCTGACACAGGAGGGCAGAAAGGAAGGTCTCTTCTGGTTTATGCCTCCTTCCTTATCTACCCTGGCTGTTACTTCCTTTCTTGGATTCTTTCTAAAATTTGTCTCTTTGGGTATGAATTCAGAAAGAACAAATGCTGTCACATAGCTATGAGAAATCACATGCACATCCCTCACTCGGCTAAAAGAGAAGGAGACTGGAAGGCTCCATTTTCCCATCTTTCATTATCACGGGCACAAAGATGTACATATTAGTAACTTCCCCATATACCTATTGTTCACATACAGAACAATTGTTTTTGTTGTTTGTTATTAATTTTATTCGAGTGACGTTGGTTAATAACATCATATAAATTTCTAGTGTGCAATTTTCTATAATACATAGTCTGTGTAATTCATTGTGTGCTCACCACCCGTAGTCTAGTCAGTCTCTACCACTATATTATTTGCCCTACTTTACCCTCTTCAGTCTCCCTCAAACCCCCTTGATAATCTCCCTTCTGTTGTCTGTGTCTATGAGTCTATTTGCAAAACAATTGTCAATCTCTACATGAAATTATTTCTTTGCTTTAGTGAAAAAATGTATGGGGGGGATGTATGTGTGTTTGTGTGTGCGTGTATCCAATACTCTCTAATATGCATTCAAGGAACATCTGCTCCTTGGACAATATATATAGTATGGCTGTGTAAGTTACATATATATTCAAAGATAAGCAACTCCCTCTGCCTGGCACAACCTCCCCTGCATGTATGCACAGCTAGCTTTCTCACCTTCTTCAAGTCTTTGATCAAGAGTCCATTTTTCCCAATTCTCCTGCTCCACTTCACTTTTTCTTCTTTATAACACTTATAGCCTTCTAAAGTGTTATAAAACATGCTAGATTAATTTGTCTTCTGTTTATTTTAATTTTCCTCGCTGGACTTCATGTTCCATGAGGGCAGTAGTCTTTCTTTTGCTTATCCGCCAAACACCTACCACAGTGTCAAGCTCATAGTAGATGTTCAGAAAACTTATGTTAAAAAAATTAATCATATATATTACTTTCATAAACATTATTTCCTAATTATCATCTCTGATAATTGAATTGGACAATGAACCCCAATTGTCTCTTCTACCATTCTACTTTTAGGAGAAAAAAGAAGATATGCTATAAGGAATGTTATTTTTTTCCTTAAAACTGTTTTAAGGAAAGTAATAACCAAATATTTAAGATTTTTATCTATGAATACATAGAAGTCCTGTACCTCATTAGATTATTGGGACATTAACATTCTTTCCCAGAGTCAATAATTTGTTGCCACAGTAGGAAAGCTTTACCTTTTTTATTAGTCACGTAGCAACATCCTCAGCACGTTTCCTTTCAGCCTGTCCCATTGAGGTAGTTTCCCAAATGGCTGAACCAGGGGCTTAGCTGATATAGTAAAATGGCCAAAATTCAATCAAGATGAAATTCAAGTGTGTGCTTGAGCACAGGGCAACCCCTATGGAAAAGAAATCTTTTCCATAGGTTGATGGGACATAATTAATCCTTGCCATTGATAATCCCAGCAAATCCTAAAGAGAGAACAGTGGACTAGAAATCAGGACCCCTGGGTTCCTGAGCTGGCTCTCTCACTAACCATCTGGAGCTGCTAGAAGTGTAACAGCTATTGGCAAGGAGCTCTGCTATGGGAGGTCTCACTTTCTTCATCTAAATCACAGGATTGGCATAGGTCATCTCCAAAGTACTTTCAGTTCTAACTTAATGTTACTCCAGGCATCTCTGCGGATTTCCGAGGTCTCCTGAATACCACCTCTACAGGTGTGGAGTTTGTTAATTCTTCTGACAAATGTTTGTCTAGGTGAACTCCCAGCTAGATTAACAAGAACCATTATTGGTGAAGAGCTGAGGCTGAATGCTCAAAGCAGCTGTCAAGAAAATAAATCCCAACCAGGCTGCCTATGCCGGGGAAGCCTGTGAAGTGTCCAGTCTTGCTTACCAGTGTCCACAGAATCCAAGACACCATACTGCCAAAGAGGGTGAGCCTTTACCAAATGGCTCCTCAATTCTACCTACAAGGAATGGCAAGTCACATGTTTCTCAAAAAAACCCTCAAAAGACTGATTGGCCAACCAAATACACACAACTTTTTGAAAATGTTTTTTATTGATTGATTTTAGAGAGAAAGAGAGAGAAAAAATTGATATTGTTCCCGTTACTTATGCATTAATTGGTCAATTCTTATATGTGCCCTGATCAAGGATCAAACACACATGTAGCAGGATGATGCTCTAACTGAGTGAGATATCTGATCTGGAAAAAACTTTTTTTATGAGTAGGAAAAATACAATTGGACTAGTAAGATTCTTTTGAAAAATCCACTCAGAATGAGACTTGATTAAAGACCATCTGGAAAAATAGCCAAGAACACTTTGATCAAAGAAGAAAAAGAATTCATGCTTTGTCAAATATCAACACATGTTATAAAAGAGGAGTAATCAAGACAGCATAATATTGGAGTAAAAATTAATGAAACATCAATGAAACAAAATGAACAGAAAAATATAAGATTAAACCCAAATAGCCTGACCAGGCGGTCGCGCAGTGGATAGAGCGTCAGACTGGGATGCGGAAGACCCAGGTTCGAGACCCCGAGTTCACCAGCTTTACCGCGGGCCATTCTGGCTTGAGCAAAAAAAGGCTCTTCAGCTTGGACCCAAGGTCGCTGGCTCCAGTAAGGGGTTGCTCGGTCTGCTGAAGGCCCGCGGTCAAGGCACATGTGAGAAAGCAATCAATGAACAACTAGGGTGTTGTGACGGCAACAAAAAACTAATGATTGAGGTTTCTCACCTCTCTCCGTTCCTGTCTGTCTGTCCCTATCTATCCCTCTCTCTGCAAACAAACAAACAAACAAATAAAGATTAAACCCAAATATATAGATAGATAGCTTCATATGTAATAAAAGGTAAAACTAATTGCAATTACTAAAATTAGCAGTTAAAATAACTAGAACACAATATAGTTATATAGTTATTTAATCTCTTTTTAAATTTTATTCATTAATTGATTTCAGAGAGAGAGAGAGAGAGAAGGGGAGAGAGAGAGGAACATAGATTTATTGTTCCACCCACCTATACATTCACCAGTTGATTCCTGTGTGTGCCCGGGAATCAAACCCACAACTCTAGTGCATCAGGATGATGATCTAACCAACGAGTTACCTGGCCAGGGCCCTTATCTGAACTTTAGTAGGGACAGTGTTCCCAAGCATATACACAAGAGAAAGTATAATAAAGGTATAAATCAATACATATACAGGACTATATGAAAAAAAAAATTTACTTTCTATGTAAAAAGGGTATTAATTAAATTAAAAGATGAACAATAAACCAGGAGAAAACTAAAACTTAAAACAATAAGACATGCAAGTGGTTAAAATTCTAAATAAAGCTCTTTATAAATCAATCTGTATTACTGTGTGAGTTTGGTTGGGTCACTGAATCTTTATACATTTGTAATATTTTAATGGGGATAATAATCATCCATATCTCATAGGATTGTGAGGATTAAAAGTTTTAATACATGACAGCACAGTGAAAGGCACTTAGTAAAGTTTACTAAATTTTTGTTGTCATGACTACCACTGTTATTATTAAATATTATTTATTATAACAAATAAACAATATTAAATATTTTTATTCCTAAATAAATTGTTAATATTAAATAGAATTATGTGCAAAGACTTTAAAAAGCAATTCAAACCAGCAGAATACAAAGGGGAAGTGAATGAAAAGGAAGCTGCACATGAGCCATCAGAGCAGTTGTATTAAAACAATAATGTGTTTAAATGATAACACATGGAGTACGGGGAGAATCTCAAATCTTGTTGATGTGAAAACTGGTATGATCTTCTTGGTGGACAATTTGTTAAAATGTGTCCAAACATATCAAAAGGATATAAAACAATGTTTATATCACTTCATCTAATAATTCTATTACAATTTTTTTTTTTTGACAGATGTAGAAACAGAGAGGGACAGATAGAGACAGACAGGCAGGAAGGAAGAGAGATGAGAAGCATCAATTCTTCATTGCGGCTCCTTAGTCTCCTTAGTTGTTTATTGATTGCTTTCTCATATGTGCCTTGACTGAGGGGCTACAGCAGAGTGAGTGATCCCTTGCTCAAGCCAGTGACCTTGGGCTCAAGCCAGCGACCATGGGGTCATGTCTATGATCCCACACTCAAGCCAGCGACCCCGTGCTCAAATTGGTAAGCCCCTGCTCAAGCCTGTGACCTCTGGGTTTTGAACCTGGGTCCTCCGCATCCCAGTCTGATGCTCTATTTACTGCACCACCAGCTGGTCAGGTTCTACTACAATTTTATATCAGGAAACAATCGTATATGTGCAAAAGAAAATATATCAAGATTATTCATTGCAATAGCGAATATCAGAACCAATTAAAGGTCCAACAAAGAAATTTTTTCATCATGCAATAGAATTTTACATAGCCACTGAAAATCAAATTGTAGAAAAGTAGAAGTCTGCAAAAATGTTCACAATAATTGGTCAATGAATAAAGGTAACTTACAATTGTTTTATGCTTTATTTTCATTTTTAAAAATTGTATACTTTAAAATACATAGATAGACCTATATGAATATACATGTATATATCTGAAACAGAAGTAAATATAGATTTGGAGGATGGTAGAAATGTAAGTAATTTTTATATTTTTAATGTTTTTGTGTGTTTTCCAAAACTTGTACTATTGATATGTATCACTTCTTTCTTATAAGAAAAAGTCAAAAAAATATTATTTAAATAGTCCCTGAGATAGAATTCTTCTTTATCTCAATATTACTTTCCAAACTAATATTTTTATCTCAAATTGGAAATCAAGAAGGTAGTCAATTGCTCAGTTGAGGGTCTTTTTTCCACCCAATCTATAGTTTAAGTCCCTCTCTAGAGAGTGTCTCTCTAATGTAAGTTATTGCTTGACCATCAATCATGTTGACGACCTCATCCAATTCCTCTCCTTTTTTTGGAGGGTGGGCTGGGGTGGGGGAAAGAGGCATAAGCAAAGAGCTCAAGACTTGGAGCTTCACAATCTTAGAACAAAGCCCAGCTTTCTTACTCCTTTGACCTTGGGCTCAGTGTTGTGAATGGATCATGTACTGGGGCTAACCCTGAGAATTTCCATACAAGACAGAGAGGAGCTTATAATGCAAGGTAGAGGATTTAGACTTTCTTCTATAATCAGTGGAAACTAAAAGAAGCTTTTAAATTAAGAAAAGCTTAATTAAAGGTCATCTGTCTCTTAGCAAAGGATCTCTAGCAGCAATGTGAAAGACAGAAATCAGGGGAGGAAACTAATAATTATTGAGTAATTCCAAAAATATGATGAGGCATGGATCTAAGACACCATAACTGAAGAGGAGATGCTATATTTGTGAGTGTGAGAATGAGTGGCTGCTTCTTTGTAAAAAGATAAAAGAAATGATATGTCATATTTCTTGCTAAGAAAATTATTGAGCTTGCATTACTACCAAACCACACTATTTACTATCACCATCTTTCTTAGTCACAGAACCCACCCCAATTTCATTCAAGAGAGCACTGTGCCCAGCTAAAAGACTGCATTTCCCGGCTTCTCTTTCAACTCAATGTTACTATGAGTATATTGTCAATCAAATATAAGTAGATGTTGCTGGTTGTAACTTTCAGAAGAGTCTCTTAAAATGACAACTTCTGTGCATTCTTTTTTTGTCCCTCTACTACTATTTCTTACACATTACTTTGAAACTGGAAATGATGGCCAGAGCGCCTAAAGCAGGGGTCAGGAACCTATGGCTCGTGAGCCAGATGTGGCTCCTTTGATGGCTGCACCTGGCTCGCAGACAAATCTTTAATAAAAAAAATAATAACGTTAAAAATATAAAACATTCTTATTTATTACAATCCATTCAGTTCCTACTGCTCATGTTCGTGGTTGCAGGTGGCTGAAACCAATCACAGCTGTCCTCCGGGACAACACCAAATTTTTATTGGATAATGTGTAATGTACATGGGTCGTTGTGAGGTCAAGAAGAAAACTTTCCTCCTTTTAATCAAGTAGTCAGCTAGCTAATTGCAGAAACCCTTTTGACAAAGAAGATGGCTAAAAGAAAAAAGATGAGGAGTATTGTACTTTTCAGCAGGAATGGACAGAGGAATTTGCCTTTGTGGAGAGAGCAGGTTCTGCAGTGTGTCTAATATGCAATGATATAATTGCATAGATGAAACAGTCAAATATAAAGCTGCACTTTGACACACATCATGCTACATTTGCATAGAAATGTCCAGTGGAGGACAGCAGGAAGAAAGCATGTCAAAAGCTACTGTGCAGAGTGCAAGCTAGTCAACAACAACTCTGTGTTTAGACACAACAAGGTGACTGAAATTCAGCTAGCTTTGCTGGTGCTTTAGCAATTGTGAGAAAAGGAAAGCCATACACAAATGGGGAGTATGCCAAAACACACATACTTGATGTTGCCAATGAAATTTTTGACGACTTTTCAGATAAAGACAAGATAATCAATTGAATAAAAGACATGCCTCTGTAGCAAGAACTGTTCACAATTGTACCATCATGATGGCAAATCAAATTGAGGCAACATAAGTGAAGGACATAAATGCAGCACCATTCTTTTCTCTTGCTTTGGATGAGTCAACAGACATAAGCCATTTATCCCAGTTTAGCGTGATTGCAATGTATGCCATCAGTGACACACCACATGAGGAAAGTCTTGCTGTTTTGCATACGAAAGAGACAAGAGGGGAGGATTTATTCAAGTCTTTCACTGAGTTTGTTCACTAAAGAAAAAAATCTACCGATGGATAAACTTATTTTGCTGTGTACTGATGGTGCTCCGTGCATGATGGGGGAAAACAGAGGATTCATAGCACTTCTTCATGAACATGAAAAGAGACCTACCCTAATTTTTCACTGCATCCTATATCAGGAGGCACTTTGTGCTCAGATGTGTAGTGAGCAGCTTGGTGAAATGATGTTGCTGGTCATTTGGGTGGTCAACTTTATTGTTGTCTGAGCTTTAAATGATTGCCAGTTTAAAACACTGCTGGATGAAGTTGAGAATAATTATCCTGGTCTGCTTCTGCACAGAAATGTGCATTGGTTGTCAAGAGGGAAGGTGCTCAGCCATTTCGCGGCTTGATTGAGCAAAATCCTGACTTTTCTTGAAATAAAAAACGTCAAGCATCCTGAGTTTGCTAACACTGAGTGGCTCCTGAAGTCCTATTGTCTCGTGGACATGACTGAACATCTGAACCAGCTCAATGTGAAAATGCAAGGCATTGGAAATACAGTCTTATCCCTTCAACAAGCAGTGTTTGCATTTGAAAACAAGCTGGAACTCTTCATCGCGGACATTGAAACAGGTCGTTTACTACACTTTGAAAAACTTGGAGAGTTCAAAGATGCATGCACAGCAAGTGACCCTGCTCAACATCTTGATCTCCAGGAGATAGCAGGCTTCATATTTAATCTCCTGCAGTCATTCAAAGCACGCTTTGGAGAACTTTGTGAATGCACTCATATTTTTAAGTTCATCACCCATCCACAGGAGTGTGCAGGTGACAGCGCCGACCTGAGTTACATCTCTAGTGTCTCTGTCAGAGATTTTGATCTACAAGCTGCTGACCTGAAGGCCTTAGACATGTGGGTGAATAAGTTCAAGTCACTTAATGAAGATTTGGAAAGACTTGCACGACAGCAAACTGGTGTTGGTGAGCAAACACAAGTGGGGAAAAATGAAAAAACTTCAACCCGCAGACCAGCTGATTGTCAAAACTTGGAATGTGCTTCCTGTCACATACCACACACTGTAGTATGTGAGTATTGCTGTACTGACAATGTTTGGCTCTACGTATGCATGTGAGCAGTCTTTCTCACATCTAAAGAACGTTGAGACCAACCTACGATTACGTTTAATGATGGAAGTCTCAACGCCTGCATGAAACTTAACCTCACCACGTATCAACCAGACTACCAAGCCATCAGCTAAACCATGCAGCACCAGAAGTCACATTAATGGTAAGAAGTACTTTATTTATCATTGGTTAGCAACAGCATAACAACGTTATTAAAAAGATTTCAGAGACTTATTGTACTTTAAAAGTGTTGGTCTTACATAAAATGCACACATTTACTTGTATTTAGTGTTAAATGTATTGTATGGCTCTCACAAAATTACATTTTAAAATATGTGGCATTCATGGCTCTCTCAGCCAAAAAGGTTCCTGACCCCTGGCCTAAAGTCATCTTGCATCGTGAGATAGTATAATGATGGAATCTACATTTTAAGAGTAATGGGACAGAAAAATAGAAGTCTACTGGCTTCCTGAAAAACACTAAGCTTTTATACCAGCCCTGTTTTATCTTTATTTAAATGCCATTGAGTTAAAAATAAATCTTTGTCTTGTTGGAGTCAATTTTGTTTGGATTCTATTAAGTGCTAATTTAGTCATCATTAACTAATATAAGGAAAGTGGGAAATGGGGCAAATTTAGGGGGGGTATCAAATTAGGATTGTATTATGTTGTATTTGAGGTACCTATATGACATTCAATTAGTAGATTTATCCAGAAAGAAGTTGGGAATATGAAGTATTGGCTAGAATTAAAGTCCTGAATATGTGCAAATCAGCCAGAAAATGCAGAAGAAACAGCTTAACCCTCATAGATTATCATCACAGAGTGATACTAAGTATGTGTCTGATAACAGAGACTTAAAATACACAAAGTAAAAACTGAAAGAGCTGCAACAAGAAACAGACAAATACATAATTATATTCAGAGATTTCAGCACTGCTCTCAATAATCAGCAGAAGAAGTAAAAAATCAGTAAGGACATAGAATTGAATGAAACTATCAATCAACTTTACTTCATTGATATTTATAAAACACTTCACTCAACTTCAGCAGAATATGTACTTTTCAAGTACACACAGAGCATTCACCATGATAGACCATATTCTAAGCCATAAAATAAGTCAGAAACAAAGTATACTCAGACCACAATGGAATTAAATTAGAAACAAATAAAGGAAAGGTATATAAAATGTCATCAAATATTTGGAATCACAGTAGCATATGTTTAAGTAACCTGTAGATCAAAGAAGAATACAAAATTAGAAAGTATTTTGAACTGGATGAAAACGAAAACACATCAGAAATCATGGGATACAGATAAGGCAAAATTTAAACAAATTGAAGATCTCAGCTTTTCACTTAAAAAACTAGAAAAAGAAGAAAATAAAAGTCAAAATAAGCAAAGGAAAGGAAACAATAAATGTCAGAGAAAAAATGAATAAAATGGAAAACAGAAAGAAATAGTGAAAATCAATGTAATAGAAAGGTGTTTGAGAAACGCATTAGTCACGTCTCAGATTAGACGTCTCTTCAGTAAATGCCTTCCCTCACACTTAGTATAAAGTATGTTTCCTCCTACTCTTAATCTGCCTTTCGTTCCTGTAAAGCCAGTAGCCACAGTCACCTCAGAGCCGCCTGGCCCGTGCAGGTTCGCATTAGTTTCGGACAGCCGGTAATGAAACAACAAAGTCAAGAACTGGTGGGTCATTAGCTTTAATCCTAGCTTGCACCTAGCAGAAAAGAAAGGCACACAGTGGGAAAACATTTCCCTTTCCATTCAGGGGTCCCAAAGCCACTTACATATCTGAGTTTCTTAGAATCAAAATTTCCTACCTCACCAGCCTTATTCACCTCTGTTCCCTATCTCCTTCTCTCTGCACAAACTGGCTTCTACCATCTTGGCTACTTCTCTTCCCCTCCCCCCCATGTGGCCCTTCTCTGCTCTCCTACAGCATGGGCTCTTCCTAGAATGTAATCACTCTTTCCTGGAACAACATGATCTCTCTTTATTTTAAAACCATTTGGCACGAAAGCCCTACAACACACATTAATATAATCACATCCATCCCAAGCAAGAAGGGCAATGGGCTTCCACGTGGGCAGGGCCATCTTTAACAAAGTGAGCATAATATATTTTATCTGCCCAACAATCCACCCCTGTGCTCACTTTACTACCAACAATCTACACCACCGGCATCCCTGTACAAGGAAATTAGGCACATTACACAAATTACAACACAACAAATCATACAATTTCGATAATTACAAAAATACACTTCACCAGTCTCTGAGCACTTTGCAAAAAGAGCAAAGTGTCCTCAGCCTTCTTTCTAGCCATTTGAAAAGCTTCCCGGGACAGAGGAAGGGCCTCCAGCAAAGCCGCCCCCCACCCCCATCAGAATATTTCACATTGTCCATAATCTGTAAGTCCATCTAGCAAAGGAGCCAGTGCCCACTCCAGTCATAGTCCAGAAATCAGTTTACATACATGGAGCCTCAGCCACCCCCCTCATCCCTGCCTTCCTGGAAGGTCTTACACTGTCCCAAAGAAGAGCACGTGGCAATGGCAGTCAGCATTTCCATCTCTGCTCCAGAGAGCCTGATGGCATCCACCCCTATGTCCCCAAGTCACAGACATCCCAGGGGCATAGCAGGTACTCCTTGCTGCTGGGCTCTCACCTTCTGGTGACTGCAGATCGCAACTCCAGACCGATTCTCCTCATCCTCCAAAGAGGAACTGGAAACATCAGCTTCTGCTGCAGACCTTGCAGCCCCAGGCCCGGCCTCAGCCTTGGCCTCAGCCCCATTCTCCCACCACTGCTGGCTCTCCACAACATCCAGGGCAATCTGCAACTCACGAACCTATGATTCCTCCTCCAGCGGCTGCTCCATTTCCAAGCAAATCTCACAAACCTGGTCGGTCTCCTCCAGTGCTTGCTCCTGCTCTAGGGTCAGTATCTCTTTCTCCCACGTTTGCTCCAGCATCTTTCACTGCTTGGTTTGCAGGTCCCAGGCAGCCTCTTTCACAGAGCTCTTGGTTTCTTCATGCATGGCTGTAAAAGTCAGCCAGCCTACGGCCTCCAAAAGGACAGCCACAGGAACCATAACAGCAGCCAGTCCTCTACTCCATCGCTCAAAGGTGGTGGTGGCTCCATACTGATCTGTATCGAATGCTGCCACAGACTATGCCAAATGTAGGGCCAGTAGCCATGGGCACCATCACAGCTGCCTGGCCCATGAAGGTTCGCATTTGATTCAGACAGATGGTAATGAAACAACGGAGCCAAGAACTGGTGAACCATTAGCTTTAATCCTAGCTTTTACCCTGCAGAAAAGAAATAAACACAGTGGGAAAACAGTTCCCTTTTCATTCAGGGCTCCCAAAGCCACTGTCTTATCCGAGTTTCCTAGAATCTAAAGTTTCTAGCTCACCAGCCTTATTCACCTCTGTTCCCTATCTCCTTCTCTCCTCACAAACTCTGCACAGACTGACTTCTCCTTCAGCACTCTATCATCTTGGCTGCTTCTCCTCTCCTCCAGGTGGCCTTTCTCTGCTCTCCTATAGCATGGACTCTTCCTAGAACATAATCACTAATTACTCTTCCCTAGAACAACATGATCTCTCTTCCTTTTAAAACCTTTTGGCATGAAAGCCCTCCCCCAACACATATTGACAGAATCACACCTATCTTAAGCAAGAAGGGCAACTAATATTATCACCTGGACAACAGGCTTCCATGTGGGCAGCACCATCTTTAACAAAGTGAGCATAATGTATTTTATCTACCCAACAGTTCCCTATTCTTTCATTTTATATCATGCATTTTAATTTGTAATATTATAGTCATTGGTTCATTTAAGATTTGTCTTTCTTATATTATAAACTCCAGGAGGGCAGGAGCCATATCAGTTTTTTCATCACTATATACTCAATGCTTAGGTCAGCTTTGACACACAGAAGGTACTCAACCAAATACTTGGCAAAACAATGACAGAATAATTGCTCAATGATGAGAGCTTTGATGAGGAGGAGGAAGAGGAGGAGGAGAAAAAGAACTGATTGAATGAATGAATGAATATGTACAGAGAAAAATGAGGCAAAGGAGAGGTAGTCTTTAGCACTTTTTTAAAGTAAGTCCTCAAAAGAAGGACTTCTGAAAGAGGTGAGGGTTGATTATACTTAAAATATAAGTTTATTATTCAAGTGGATTGGGTGATAAATAAGAAGGAGACTCTAGCTAGAGGAAACAACATAAGGAAAGTTAGAGGAATAAAAGAGAATGACCCATTGGGAATGTGCTGGTAGTTGAGTGCGGCTATGGCACAGGATACAGGAAGGGAAGCATAAGAAGATGCAGAGCAAGCAGCAGAAGCAAGATCAGGAAAAGTCTTCTGTGCCATGATGAGAAGTTTGGACTTCATTGAGTACTCCTTCAGAGGCTCTGAAAAATTTTAAGCAAGGAGTAACTTAGGCAAACCTGTATTCTAGAAAGATGACTCTAATTAGCCTGTGGAGAATAAATTAGAGGAAAGGAGGAAATGTGGAATGGAAGAGGAGATGGTTTGACTGAGGAATGTCAATTGAATAAATAGCACTTGACCACAGTTCAGATTGGGAAGTGGGTGCTATGAGGGAGAGTCCAAGTTGACTCCCACTTATCCAGAATAGGCAACAGAGGAGATAGTGTAATAATCAGTGAAATAAATCCAGGAGAAGTCTTGGTAGGATGAAAAGATAATGAAAATCCTTTGGGACATGTTCAAATGCTTTCTTCCCTATTTTTGTAAAATTACCTTCATTCTGCCAAATGGCATCTATTAAAAAAAACTTACCTCAAAAAAACTAACACAACAAATTCTACCTTCAAGGTATATAACACCCAGCACTAACTATAAACACCCTGGCCTCTATATGTGTCCACTATCCTATAACACATACTTAAAAACTGGTAGTACACTACACAGAAATAACACAGAAGACATTCATACTGTGAAATCAACATTTAGTTCTTCTCTTGGACAGTACCAAAACACTGGCAGACAGAAAGGCAAAGGCTCAAAGTTTTTATTTCCAGTTGTTGTCACATGCTAAAAAATGAGCTGGATAAAATATAAAATTTATAATGCAGTAACTGGTACTTCTTGTAAGGTCGGTGGCTAAGGGGGATGGTCATGTGGGGAACCCAGGCCAAGGAACTTTGATTAGGACCGCCCACACAACTAAGCTCACCAAGAGGAGCTTCCCAGAAATCCTTTTTCGAAAAAAAGTGACCGTCCATCATCCAGTGAGATTTCACTACATCATATTAACTGAACAACCCCAAAGGACCCCAGAAGGACCCCTTTAAATCTGGCTCCATGTGGTCTCCCAGTGCGATATTCCTGGCCTCCATCTTCCGGGCCAGTAAGTGTCATCCGAGAAGCACTCTGTACCAAATAAAGCCTTAATATTCTACACTTGGTGGCTATGCCCTCTTCCTTGGTGGGGAAAATACCTTACACTTCTGTCTACTGTCATTCACCTATCTTCAAGGTAAAAATGTTATCTGTCTGTACATTCATTATTAGAAAAAATGTTAATTGCAGAGTATAACATGTCAATCAAGTGGCAATGTAGGCAAGACCACAGAGTAGAGAGAATATCAGATTCTGAGTCAGAAGACTGGGATTCTAGTCATACTAGCTGTGTGACCTTAGAAAGTCATGGACCTCTCTAAGCTTGATGTGCAAAGTGACATATCTCAGTGTGGAAAAGTAGGAATTGAAATAAAAAGAATAAGAAGGTATGAAGTAAAGTACTGAGAAGGCAGTCCAAAAAAAGTATTGATAGCAAGAAAATGTAAGAAGTGGGAACCCATAGGAACTGCTGGAGGTTGGGAGACTGAGCTGACAAGAGGAGAGTCTGTGTAGGTCCTGTGGTCAGAGGTACAGCTCAACACTCAGACAGGGGCCTGCTATTGAGGATTTATAAGCAGGATATGGGGGACTGAGGAACAAAGAGAATAGATAAAAACAGGCCAGAGGGGCAAGATGGCGATGAAGTAAGTGGACGTACCAACTTCGAACTCCCAGAACCAAAGTGGATTATAACTTGAGTTTAAGAACCATCATCTGGATAAACCAATGTTGAACTAGACTGAGAGGACTCTTCAACTGGGGAACACTGAAGAAGCAACACTGACACTGGTAGAAAAAGCAAAAATGTGGAAAGGGCTGCCCAGCTCCCCAGAACGAAAGGCAGCCCGGAGAGACTTGTGTGGCAGGAAGAGAGGCCAGTGGAAGGGTAGGGACATGGGTCCCAGGAAAAAATCCCCAGCCTACAGCCCCAGAGCCTAGAAGAGGCGTAGGAACAGTATTTAGCTGTGAAACAGGTTAGGATACTGTTTGTGAGAAAGAGACAGTTGTCTCAGACCCAGGATTCTTCTTAAAGGGACAGCGAAGAAAACCTCTCTCAAAACCTCTCACACAGGACTCTGGGAGACAGGAAGAGAGGACAGTACCAAAGCAGTGGGAAGAGAGTGCGGTCTGGAAGGCACAGGGAGAAAAGCTTTGAGGGACAAGCACCCTAAATCCTGGACTGAGTCAATCCACAAATCTGAAACAATATTTCCCCTGGAACCAGCAAGGGGAAGCAGGACACCAGCCAAACAAGCTCCCCTGCGGAAATTAGAGCACAGTCACTTAAAAGGAGGGAACTTTCAGGACTACAGAATGGAGTGTTAGGGTCTGAGATGCAGTGCCCCCACCCACACTGCTGAGGGGTTGCTGGAGGGCAGGCGGCAGGACACAAAAGTGCGGTTCCTTCAGCGGGGGCAGAGGCCGAGCCAGCTGGCGTGAGCTCAATCTAGCCCAGCAGGTGCGAAGGGAATGCGTAAAAGTGGTCTGGCAGCTGCGGGCCTGACAGCAACCTCACCTGTGGGGGAAAAGCGGGAGCCCGGAACAGACAGAAATCAGCTGCTGGGCAGGAACGAGCAGGTGCGCAGCCTCACCCGGCCTCCAAGGCTTGAAGCCCTACACAAAGGAGCTTTGCCTGCGGAGTTGGGGCGGAAGCCAGGGCTCGCAGTTGTGCGTGCACCAGCAGACCGGTCGAGGAGCTGAGGTTGGTGGGGGCAGGACAGAAGCCCAGCTCACAGCTGAGCGCGTAGAAACAACCCCGTCCAGCTGAGGAGCCAAGGTTGGCGGAGGCAGGGCGGAAGCCCGGTGTGGCTGAGCGCGCACCAGAAGCCCCTCCTGGCCAAAAGAACAGGCTGACAGGGACCAGCAGCTGAACAAAAGTGCTCACCCTTGCCCTTGGTGTCAAGCTTGTGGCAAGAGTGTGGTGCGTGGTCCCACCCATGGCAGAGGGGCAAAGGCCAAGACTGGCTGAGGTTTATAGAGCCTGGAAATAGAACATAGCCCCTCCCGCAGAGGTGAGGCAGAGACCACAGCAGCAGCTGCACCGGTCTACAACAGCATCATCCACACCCAACCGCCCTAGGCAGCTACAGAGGGGGTGGTGGGCCTACAGACAGACCACAACTAGGAAACACGGAGGCAACACCCATTGGACTCCAGTAGCCAAACCCTTCTTATCCACAGACAAAATGGGCAGGCAGAGGAATGCAAACCAAATGAATCAAGAGAAATTCCCAGAGAAGGCATTGAATGAATCAGATATAATCAAACTACCTGATGCAGAGTTTAAAATAATGATAGTTAGAATGATCAAAGAGCTTAGAGCAACAATGGATAGTCATTATGAACACCTAAATAAAGAGATAGCAAGTATAAAAAAGGAAATTGAAATAATAAAAAAGAATCAGACAGAAATGACAAATACAGTATCAGAACTGAAGACCACAATAGAAGGAATTAAAAGCATGATGGATGAAGCTGAGGATCGAATCAGCGAGTTAGAGGACAAAATAAACAAAGGCAAAGAAGCAGAGGAAAAAAAGAAAAGAGACTCAAAAAATCTGAGGAAACTCCAAGAAAGCTCTGTGATAACATGAAGAGAAATAACATCTGCATCATAGGGATTCCTGAAGAAGAGGAGAAAGAACAAGGGATAGAAACTTTGTTCAATCAAATCATAGCTGAAAACTTCCCTAAATCAAGACTGGAAAACATTTCACACATTCAAGAAGCACAAAGAACTCTATTAAAAAGAAACCCAAAGAAATCTACACCAAGACTCATCATAGTTAAAATACCAAAGCTAAGTGATAAAGAGAAAATTTTAAAAGCTGCTAGAGAAAAAAAGGCTATCACCTACAAAGGAGCCCCCATAAAGATGACATCGGACTTCTCAACAGAAACATTTGAGGCCAGAAGGAAATAGCAAGATATTTTCAAAGTAATGCAGAACATGAACCTACAACCAAGACTACTCTATCCAGCAAGGCTAACATTTAAAATTGAAGGAGAAATAAAGAGCTTCCCAGACAAAAATGACCTCAAGAAATTCATTCAAACCAAACCAATTCTGTAAGAGATGCTAAGGGGCCTGTTGTGAAAAGTTCAAAGAGGGAAAGAATATAGCAAAAGAAGAATACAGCTTTAAAGAATAAAATGGCAATAAACAACTACATATCAATAATAACCTTAAATGTAAATGGATTAAATGATCCAATCAAAAGACATAGGGTAGCTGCATGGATAAAGAAACAGGACCCATAGATATGCTGTCTACAATAAACACATCTTTAAAAAAAAGATGCACATAGACTGAAGGTAAAAGGACGGAAAAATATATTTCATGCAAATGGAAATGAAAAATAAGTCGGGGTAGCAATACTTATATCTGACAAAATAGATTTTAAAACAAAGGCTATAGTAAGAGATAATGAAGGACACTACATAATGATAAAGAAAACAATTCAATAGGAAGATATAACAAGTATAAATATCTACGTGCCGGACATAAAAGCACCGCAATACATAAAGCAGACTTTGATGGATATAAAGGGCGAAATTAACAGCAATACTATAATAGCAGGTGATTTCAATAGCCCACTAACATCACTGGATAGATCCTAAAGAGAGAGAATTAACAAAGAAACAGCAGACTTAAAGGATACACTAGATCACCTCGATTTAATAGAGATCTTCAAAACTTTTCACCCTAAAGCAGTAAAATATACATTTTTTTCAAACGTTCATGGTACATTCTCTAGGATAGACCACATGTTAGGACACACAAGTGGTCTCAACAAATTTAAGAAGATTAAAATCATATCAAACATTTTCTCAGATCACAATGGCATAAAACTAGAAATTAATCTAGAAAGAAAAACTGAAAAATACTTAAACACTTGGAAACTAAATAGCATGTTATTAAATAATTAATGGATTAAGAATGAGATCAATGAAGAAATAAAAAAGTTTCTAGAAACCAATGCTAATGAGCATACATCAACTCAAAATTTATGGGACACAGCAAAAGCAGTACTGAAAGGGAAGTTCATAGCACTACAGGCATACCATATAAAGCTAGAAAAAGCTCAAATAAGCAACTTGACCCTGCATCAAAAAGAACTAGAAAAACAATAGCAAATAAGGCCCAGGACTAGTAGAAGGAAGAAAATAATAAAGATCAGAGCAGAAATAAATGACATAGAGGCGAAGGAAACAATACAGAGAATCCATGAGACCAGGAGCTGGTTCTTTGAAAATGTAAACAAGATAAAAGAAACTTTAACTAAACTCACCTAGAAAAAGAGAGAGAGGACTCAAATAAATAAAATTAGAAAGGACAGTGGAGAAATAACAAATGATACAACAGAAATACAAAGTATTGTAAGAAAATACTATGAAGAACTATATGCCAAAAAATTAGACAACCTAGGTGAAATGGACAAATTTCTTGAATCATATAATCTTTCAAAAATCAATCTGGAAGATTCAGAACACCTAAACAGATCAATTAAAACAAATGATATTGAAACAGTTATCAAAAAGCTCCCCAAAAAGAAAGTCCTGGGCCTGATGGCCTCACAAGTGAATTCTACCAAAAATTCAAAGAAGAATTAACAACTATCTTCCTCAAGCTATTTCAAAAAATTCAAGAGGAAGAAAGACTTCCAAACTCCTTTTATGAGGCGAGCACAATTCTGATCCAGAAACCAGGCAAACACAGCACAAAAAAAGAATAGTATAGATCAATATCCCTGATGAATTTAGATGCTAAAATTCTCAACAAAATATTAGCCAACCGGATCCAGCAATATATGAAAATAATCATACACCATGATCAAGTGGGATTTATTCTGGGGAGGCAAGGCTGTTTCAATATTTGCAAATCAATCCATGTGATAAACAAAAAGGAGGACAAAAATCACATGATAATTTCAATAGATGCAGAAAAAGCATTTGATAAAATCCAGCACCCAATCATGATCAAAACTTTCAGTAAAGTGGGAATACAGGGAACATTCCTTGACATGATAAAGGCCATCTATAGCAAACCCACAGCAAACATCATAGTAAATAGGCAAAATTAAAAGCAATCCTCTTAAGATCAGTTACAAGGCAGGGGTGCCCCCTTTCACCACTCTTATTCAACATAGTTCTGGAAGTCCTAGCTACAGCAATCAGACAAGAAGAAGAAATAAAAGGCATCCAAATTGGAAAAGAAGAAGTAAAACTGTCATTATTTGCAGATGATATGATATTGTATATAGAAAACCCTAAAGTCTCAGTCAAAAGACTACTGGACCTGATAAATGAATTCAGCAAGGTGGCAGGATATAAAATTAATACTCAGAAATCAGAGGCATTTTTATATACCAACAATGAACTGTCAGCAAAAGAAATTAAGGAAACAATCCCCTTCACTATTGCAACCAAAATAGTAAAGTACCTAGGAGTATATTTAACCAAGGAGGTTTAAGCACTTATACTCGGAAAATTATAAAACATTGATAAAAAAAATCAAGGAAGATACAAACAAGCAGAAGTATTTACTGTGCTCATGGTTAGGAAGAATAAACATCATTAAAATGTCTATATTACGCAAAGCAATTTATAAACTTAATGCAATACCAATTAAAATACCAATGACATACTTCAAGATATAGAACACATATTTCAAAAATGTATATGGAACCAAAATAGAACACGAATAGCCTCAGCAATCTTAAAAAGAAAAAATAAAGCAGGAGGTATCACTCTTCCCAATATCAAGGTATACTACGAGGCCATTATACTCAAGACAGCCTGGTACTTGCATAAGAACAAGCACATAGATCAATGGAACAGAACAGAGAACCCAGAAATAAACCCACAGCTTTATGACAAAGGAGGAAAGAGCATACAATGGAGTAAAGACGGCCTCTTTAACAAATGGTGTTGGGAAAATTGGACATCTACCTGCAAAAAAATGAAACTAGACCATCAACTTACACCATTCACAAAAACAAACTGAAAATGGATAAAAGACTTAAATGTAAGTCATGAAATGATAAGCATCTTAGAAGAAAACATAGGCAGTAAGCTCTCCAACATCTGTCGCAGCAATATATTTGCCGATTTATCTCCACGAGTAAATGAAATAAAAGGCAAGATAAACAAATAGGACTATATCAAACTAAAACGTCTTTGCACAGCTAAAGACAATAAGAACAGAATAAAAGACAAACCACACAATGGAGAACATATTCGACAATACATCTGATAAGGCATTAATAACCAAAATTTATAAGGAACTTATAAAACTCAACACCAGGAAGACAAACAATCCAATCATAAAATGGGCAAAAGAAATGAATAGACACTTCTCCAAAGAGGACATACAAATGGCCAATAGGCATATGAAAAAATGCTCAACATCACTAATCATTGGAGAAATGAAAATTAAAACCACAATGAGATTTCACCTTACACCAGTCAGAATGGCACTCATCAGCAAAACAACACAGAATAAGTGCTGGCGAGGAAGTGGAGAAAAGGGAACCTTCTTGTACTGCTGGTGGGAATGCAGACTGGTGCAGCCACTGTGGAAAACAGTATGGAGATTCCTCAAAAAATTAAAAATCAAACTGCTTTTGACCCATCTATCCCACTTTTAGGAATATACCCTAAGAACACTATAGCACTGTTCAAAAAGAAGAAATGTGCCCCTACGTTCGTGGCAGCATTGTTCACAGTAGCAAAGATCTGTAAACAGCCCAAGTGTCCTCCAGAGGATGAGTGGATTAGAAAACTCTGGTACATATATACTATGGAATACTACTCAGCCATAAGAAATTATGACATCGGATCATTTAGAACAAAATGGATGAACCTTAATAACATTATATGGAGTGAAATAAGTAAAACAGAAAAAGACTGAGAACTGCATGATTTCATACATAGGTGGGACGTAAAAATGAGACTATGAGACATGGACACAAGAGTGTGGTGGTTATGGGGTGGAGGGTGGGAGAAGAAGGAGGGAGAGGGGGGAGGGGAGGGGCACAAAGAAAACCAGATAGAAGTTAACAGAAGACAATTTGACTTTGGGTAATGGGTATGCAACATAATTGACTGACAAGATAACCTGGAGATGTTTTCTTTGAACATATGTACCCTGATTTATTAATGTCACTTCATTAAAATTAATTTAAAAAAATAACAGTCCAAGCAACCTAAGATTTCTCCTAGATCTATGGCTTGATTACCAGATAGATAACCTCTAGGCTGTAAGCTTCCAATTGTTAAAAAATAGCCTATCGTGAAACATGCCTATCGCTTTGCAGATTTTGTGTTCAATCTTTCCTTTTCAAAGCGGGAAAATACTACCTAGTTATATACAGAATCTTTCGCTTACAAAAAAGAAAGTTAATATTATTTCCTTATCCAGCACAATTTCTCTTTCATCCTACTGCCTCTCAAACTGCTTTTTTGTTTGTTTCCTTTTATGAAGAGCTTAATATCAATTACCTGTCTCTCTAGAAGGTTTTCATCTGCTCTTCAGTTTCATATATATTTTTCACTCTACAATATATTATTTTTGCATTTTCAGATTTCACTAAATCTTCATTCATTTGTATAAGTATGCTCTATATTTAAAATGTTGTAGGCATTTTAGCCTTATATAAGCTATAGGCATTTTAAATACATAGTATTATATTTGAGTTTCCTATTGCTGTCTCACTATGATTCCAAATCTTATTAAGCTACTTTTAATTTAATAAGTAATAAAAACTTTATGAAAAAAAAAAAAGAAGAAAACTTACCTCATTAGACCTAGATCACCTGACCCTCTAATTATACCAAACTCACCTCTTCTTAGATGCCATTCTCTTTGGGCCTAGAAATCTGTTAAAAGGAGATGAAATAATCTAGTAAATGACTGTAAGAAACATATCCAGGCATTACCATCCCACATGTAATCCACGAGCATACCAACAGGGTCCTTGTTAAAACTGAGCATGTTAAATAAATTAGTTTAGCTTGTTGGGGCTACCCAGTTATAACTGGTTTTCTTTTTTTAAGTTTATTTGCATTAATATTTTTATGTAATAAATAAAATCTAAGAAATAAAAGCATGATCGCTATATATATATGTTCTGTTTATAATAATTTTTTAAAAGAAAGACTTCTAAGGATAAAACCATCAGGAACCATGTGGGAGATATTTTCGACCATCTGAAAAATGGATTATTTTTTCTCCTGCTTCACATAACTAATATTAAAAAAAAAAAAAAAAGTGGGCCTAGCACACCAATTACCACAGCAACTGAATAATAGGTTATTTCTGCACTTAGGTTTATATCCCAGCATTTCTAGTTCCTTATTTTGTGGCATTTGTCTCCTTGTTTCACTGCACCTCTGTTTTCCATCTGCAAAACCACAATGATAATTTCTACTTCACTGAGTTGTTAAGAAAATTAAATAAGACTACACAAAGTACCTGACACACCATGAGTCTCAAGCTGTGTTAGATATCTTTAGTACCAATAAAGTTTCCTGGCAATACTTGTGCATTTTTATGATTCACTGTTTCTATATGGTTAATTTTCTCATACTGTCATAGGCTGAGAACTGTCATATTGCATTGTCCCTTTCTCAAAGAGTTGGAAACAAGGCAGGGTCCTGAGCAGAATATGCAATCCCTAAGGAGCAGGAAGTAAACATTGCGAAACACAAATAGAATCAGTCACCATGTAAACAACTGCACTAGGCTCACAATGCCTTTGGTGATCCTTATAAAGACAACAGGAACAAATATGACAGTGAAGCAACAATTATGGCAATTAAGTTTAATGGGGGTAATTAAGCCAACTTAAATAAATGAGCATTCTTTAGATATCTTGCTTCCTTCTAACACTTAATGTTCTTAGGATTCAAAAGAGCAAAGCAAATATACAACCAGTCTTACTACAGAAGGTGTAGGAGGAACCACTATGGCTGTGGACTTCTGCCTTTCTGAGGGGTACAGCGCTTGGGATGGGGGATGGGTTAAGAACTGGAATTGGTTGCTCTTATGAGGCCCTTGAGCGGTGGCCAGGCATCTTTAAATAGTTTCCTTGTTTTCACACCTGGAGAGCTGAATAAGAACTGCAATGGTGAGGCCTCTGACAATGACCATGGGATTCCCTCTAGGGTAAGGACCTTGCTCCTGAATATCCTTTTCTCCTCAGTGTGTTCTCTGCTGAAATTCTTCCAGGTGCATCTAAGAGCACCTAGAAGGAGCACAGAGAAAGTTTTAGTGTTGATGCAACCTATCTCAGATTAACAGATTTTGTTGATGAGGCTTATGGGGAAATATATGGAAATTAATACACATAAAAGGAAGGAAAATAGTATCTATGATCTTAAACACTTCCTGCACCTCCAAAGAGCCCTGTTGGTGTTCGAAAAACAGTCAAATGGGATGCTAAGCCACACAAGAGATAGAGGATAAAAAGCAAGGACTCATATTGCCTGGGTCCAAATCACGATTTGTCACTTATCCAGGTGTATGATCTTTGTCAAGTTATTTAACCTTTCTTTCCTTCCATTTCCTAATCTTTAACATGAGAATGATTATAGTACCCCTCAAAAGGTCATTTAGAGCATTAAAATGAGTCTGACATTGTATATGTCAGAACAATAACAATTTCTGACATATAGAAAGCACTCCATAAGTGCATTTTTAACTTTACAGTCCACTGGGAGCTTATTCCATCCTCTTACTACCAAATTATACCCTTCTGTGGGAATTCTTCAGAGTATGTGCAATACTCTGTGTTTTTGTTATTGTTACCTTGGGCAAGAGGAGGACTTTTAAACTCACTCATCACACATTATGTCTTTGATTTAGAAAGTTCTCTTAGATCCCAGAATATGTTTGGGATGCCTGCATGTTTGCTTTCAATTATTTGAATGCATAATATCGCCTATCCTTCCCATGCCTTTGGCCAGGTCAACCCTTTTCTAACTGTGCCTCCGATTCTTCATCCTACTCTGTCATCTATGTTTTACCTGACTCTTAGAATAACTCCCCTACTTCCTGTCAAGATACAGTTTTCTATGAATATTTTCATGTTTCTGCATGGTCATGGCTGTTTGAGCAGAATTTACTGGCACCCTGGGTTAAACGATGATTGTTGGCAAACAAGTTATGGAAGTGAGAGATAAAAACTTCTTTAGAGAAAGTTGAGACATCTCCAGAAACATCTGTTGACAGTCCAAGGGTTATAAACCTAGAGACATTTCCAAAAAATGGTCTTTTTCTCTCTTAGTCAATCTCTCTCTCTTTCTCCCTTTCTCTATATTCTCTCTCTCTCTCTCTCTCTCTCTCTCTCTCTCTGCCCCAGAAAAAAGCAGGTGTGTCAGCAGCTCTTGTAGATGCACCATGCTTCTTCCTTGCAAACCTCACATGCACAGGCTCATCATCATGTGATGAGTCGAGGCAGGGGAACCGAAACAAGATACACTGGGAGGAAAAGGCTTCTTTCCTGATTCAGAGGTCTCGTATTTATGTGAACAATGAATTCCTAAAGAACTGACATTCTGGCGGATGTATATATGCATATATATGCACGCATGCATGTATCTACCTATCTATTCACCCTTCTAGCTACACTGTGGCAGGTTAACTTGTTATCTTGCAGGTGGGATAACCTGTAAACCCTTCAGATTTCACTGGGAAAAAAATTTTTTGTTGCATCCACAGAAACACTTTTACTTACCTAATTCGAGTGTGCTGATCTCAAATCTGACATCAGTTTTTCTCTGTAAGCTACAAATTGTTTTGCAATTCAAGATTTTAGGTTTTCATCTTATTGTGAAATATTCAACATTTAGTTTAACATAATGAAGGAAAATGTCTTCTAGGCATTATTGTGAAAATATAATAATTTATATAATGCAGTAAATACGCTAATACACTAAAAGATATGATTGCATCAGAATTTTTCTACAACTTTAAAATAGAACATATTAAAACACTTTTTTAATCATAAAATTTGCTCAAAACTCACTTAAATTCTATTCAGGCAAAAACTTGCATTTGTAGCTCTTGCATTTGTGTACTTGTTGAGGAAAATCTCATTTGATGCTCCAGAAGTAGTATGCTCATCACTAACAGCTCCACGATTTTCAGGAAACTTATCAAGGTGATTGTTCAGGAAATAAATCTTAATGCTCATGTTACATCCATTGTTGCGGAAAGCCAACAGCATCCTTTGAACCAGAAGTTCATAGTTTTTTGCCTTTTTATTGCCAAGGAAGTTCTCTGGAACTGCTACAAAAGACTGCCATGCTGCATTCTCCTTCTTATTCATCTTCCTGGCAAATTCTTCATCACGTATGAAGGTTCAAATTTGAGGTCCATCTTTTATCTTCTCAAAAGACAAGCCCGTTAAAGCAGAAATAATATGTTGAATGCATTCGCTTTCTTTATTAAAAGCCTGAAAAACTGCTTCATTAAGCCAAGTTTGATGTGAAGTGTTGGGGAAATGATCCTATCTCGATTAACTACAGGTTCATTCACAATATTTTGCATCCCTACTTCCAGAGCTTCATGTGTCGGCCACTCCTTCTGTGTCCAGTGTTTCTCCCGAGCTCGGCTGTCCCACAAACGCAGAAAGCAAGGATACTTCGTGAAAACTCTCTGTTGTCCTAGCAGAAAATTGACCGTTTTAAGATGCACAAAAATGATCCAGTTATGCTCCTCATACTTCAAAAAGTCAAGGACAATTATTATGTCATTATAATCTTCTCCTAGATGAGTTGAATAACCAATTGGAACTGCTGAATAAACATTACCGTTGTGTAGGAGAACCCATTTCAGACTCCATTTAGAGCTGTCAAGAAATAGCTGCCATTCTGTTGGACTGTAAGTGGTAACCTCTAGCTGGCTGAGAAGACTACTGATATCATGACAGTAAACAAAATGTTTGTCTTTGGAAAAAAAGTTCACAAAAATTTGTTCACGCTTCCTTAAATGGGATACTTTAGCTGACCAGTGAAGTACATTCTTTTCTTGAAGCATGGAAGATAATAACTCAGCTGCTTTCTTTGATAGCCCCAAATGTTTCACTTAGTCATTCAGTTTGGGTTGGCTAAACTGCTGAGGGCTTAATGACTGCTTGGCATCAGAAGAAGACCCTTCAGATTCTACAACCATTTCCTCATGCATCTCATCAAAATACACTTGATCACCATGTTCACTTTTTTTGTCCTTAGAAGAAATAAAACCATTGACAATTGGAACCGGGAGTGTCTCAGAGTGTGGGATAGGTTGTATTGCTGAAGGAATATTAGGATATGTGATCATATGCCATTTTTTCTTGCCGATGCCTTTTGTATGGGTTGGACAGAAATAACAGTCATTGCTGTGGTCCTTACATTCACACTAAACCATGGGAATAACAAAAGGCATTTCTTTGCGTTTTCCTTTTGTCCAGTCACGAAGCATTTCCTCACAATTATGACACACAATATGAGGAGCCCAGTTCTTGTCTTGATTCCCCGCCAAGGGAAACTTGAAAATAGGCAATATATGCATGTGTCACAAGTGATGAAATATTGCGCCTTTGACATTGAAGTAACAGCCAAATATATAACAGAATGTGTCAGGACTATTCTTACATTTACGCCTACTCAAAGAAGCCATGATTCAATCTTAAAACAAAATAAGAGGGTGTTTTTATCAGATAATAATTTTTTACATTTAAAAGCAACTACAATTATGTAAAAGTGATGTTTTTAAAACATTAATTTCCTTGTTGTTATGTTCAATCCAAGAGTCGTTGCCCTTTAACTCCAATTTAAAAACCAACGCATGCCATTAACTGTAACAAAAAGAAATTAAATTGCATAAAAACTAGAGCATACACCTACAAACAAATTTTAGATTTGGAATTAGCGATTCAGAGATATATAGAAACAGTTCTAAAACCTCATGCAACGGAAAATTAAAAGAAATTGTTCCTCAGTGTTTTCAGACTTAATACTTCCTGTTCACCAATACCCATCTGTTCTCCCAAATTCACCTTCTCTGTGAATCTATCAATGAATAGGCTTGTGAATTACTAAAGGACTACTTCTATTGTTTTATTTGCTTCTTGAACTTGGAACCCTCTCCTTCTTTTAACAAATCTATAAAGGATTTTAAAGTCATGCAGAGAAGTAAAATGATAACCAAAAAGAACCCCAAGTCAAATACAAGTGTTAAGAGACTCACACTGGCATGGTATCAGTTTGCAACCCTACTTTGGGATGATGTCAAGCTGCAGACCAAGAACCACTGAGCACAAGAGCTCAGAGAGTCATCTAGGACTCCTCCCAAAGTCAGCCCTTTCCTCCTTCCATTCTGTGTACAAGGTGAGGAGAGAGAGGAGCTCACACTCAGATTTTCCCAATACTTATCAAATTTAAAAGTGGCTTTGCATGAGAGAATGTTTTTTGTTGTTTGTTTTGCTTTGCTTTGCTTTTATTATCTGCCTTAGAGCCAAAGCTATGGCAGCTGTGACATCTGGGCAATAGAACAGAGTGAGAAGTAATGGCAGAGGGGAGGAGGGAAAGACTAAAGAAAAGTATTTCTATTATTCTTCACCCTTAGCTCCTAGGACCTGCCTTCTCCTGCTATTCTAATTGGTAAGTGACAAGCTAATAAATGATTTGTTAGGGAAACAAAGTAGTGGGTATCCTGCTGTCCTCTGCCCAGTTCTACCCTCAGCTAGAGAAAGGCCCAGGGAGGAGAGGTGAAGTAGGACCTCCCATGAAAGGAAAAGCAGAGAAGCAAGTCCTTGAGAAGAAGAAACAAGATTGGGAAAGAAGACAGTGGTTTGGGATCCTCTTAAAAGAAAGGACTTGGGGCAACTTCACAGGAGAGCCCATGGAAGTGGGAAGAACCTCAGGAAGGCACAACTGTAAGGACCACTCAGGAGAGTTTATCCTGTGCATGAGGCTCCAAGCCCAAACAGATGACCACAAAGATATGGACCAATGTTCACTAAAGACCAGGAACACTCCCCACTACCAGCTAGCAAGTGGTAGAGGAGAGGTACATGCCCAAATATGGCTGACACTAACAAAGCCTTGGAAATCAGATCTTGGGACCTACCTTGAGTGTGCAGCCAGAATCATGCTACAGGGGCCAGCTAGGATCACAGCAGATAAAACTTCTGGTTAACCTGACTGAGTGAGGACTACATTGGACAGAGTTTGATTTAGAAAAAATATTCTGATTTTTGTTATGGACTGTGGTGGTATAAAATACATTCCAGCTTCATAACTATACCTCCAAAGAATCAACCTGTAAATATTTTCCCACAGTTAGTTTATTTTATGAATAGGACTACAGTCATTGCAACAATTCACTATTTTAAAACTCCTTTCTCTCTATGTATGCAAAGGAAGGTTCATGCCCTGGCCTTTTCCCCGGTCTCCCTTCCTTGAAGGCCTCTGAAAGGACTGCAGTAAGTTGCATAACAGCAGTCCTGTCAACGACAGGTTGGCTCAACCTTCTGAGTGCTCACCATCCCTTCTGCTGCTCAGCTGGTGTGGCAGGAACAAGTTACAAAAATATTGGTAGTCATGGCAAACATCTAGTGAATAAAGGGAGCAGATTTCCCCCAGCTGTTCCTCATTCAAGTTGAGGAACTCCTCTGCCCTGTCTCAAGAGTACTGGTCAAGTTTTTTCCAGCCTCATATAACAAACAGTGGTTCTCTTTTCTTCAGTGCTATCTTTACCATTGAATGCACAAGTCCTTCTCCTGCAGGCTGCCCTCTGCACTTCACCATCGTTTCTACATCCTCCTTGGAGGCTTGCCAGTGTGTACTTGGAATATTGCACAACACGCAAACTGGGGACAAGTTCAACCTTGTAACTAGTTTTGGGTGTTTTATGATCAATACCTCTTGCCTCAGACTCCAAAGGAAAATTACAACTAAATAAGCCTTGTGTTTTTATAAACTGTGTGCCGCTTCCCTCTGACTTTGATTCATTCTCATATGGCAAAGTAACTAGGTGTGGTTATGGCCGAGAATATGTTCAGAATACTATATTAATACTGGGGCACATCCTAAGCAAATGACCACACAGAAGCCTTGTTCCTGATGGGCTCACCTTTGCTCTCCTGTGTTGACCAGGAATCCTTTCATCTCGACTCTGATTCTTGAACCTCTGCCTCAGTGTTTCCCGTGTGCTTGGAAGCTGATACACTGTGATTGGTGCTAGCTAGGGTATTGGGGGGAGGAGGAGTGATGTTGCTGGGGTTCAGAAGTGAGACTACACTCCTCTGAAGCCTCAGAGACTTTGAGTATGGTATTTTTTCTGCTTTAAACATGAAGTTCTAAAAAGAGAGCATGCTAATAAAAAAAAGTTAAAATTTATTGTAATAATACTACACATGCACACACATACACATCTAAATTAAAACTCACAAAGGTGCCCTGGCCAGTTGGCTGAATGACAGAGAGTCAGCCCGGCATGTGGAAATCACAGGTTCGATTCCCAGTCAGGGCACACAAGAGAAGCAGACCATCTGCTTCTCCACCCCTCCCCCTCTCCTTTTGTTTCCCTCTTACTCTCTCTCACCCTTCTCCCACAGCCATGGCTTGAATGGCCCCAGATGCTGAGGATGGCTTTATGGCCTCGCCTCAGCACTGAGATGAATTGGTTGCCAAGCAATAGAGCAACAGCCCCAGATGGGCATAGTATTGTCTGTTAGGGGGCTTCTAGGGCAGATTTCTGTTAGGGCACATGCAGGAGTCTGTCTCTCTGCTTCCCTGCCTCTCCCTTCCCTAGAAAATAAACAAATAAACTCACAAAGGAGGATCAACCAACTGAGGTTCAGAGGAGCTCAGGTGTCAAATCAGCTCATGAATAGCAGAGGGGAGAGGCAAGCCCAGATATAACTGATGCCAGGTTCTAACTCTTCTGCTATGCTGCCTGGTGTCAGCCAGAGTGAGCTAGGTGAGCAGCTGGGAGAGGCTGAAGTGATGCTACTGGGTTGGGCAGTCCCCCTCCACCTACTCAAATACATGACAGCAGATAACTAATGAGGTGCCAAGAGGAGAGAGTAGCTAATCATGCGAAAGGAGGAGGGACCACGTTCCCACATCCCCAGCACTGGATGGTGCTCACTGCTTCCGTAAGTTTCCCTCTGAGCCTCTCAAATCCCAGCCCAGCTTAACCCTCCAGCATGGCTCTCCCTGGCACTTTCTATTTTTGGGGATTGATTACTTTGCAGACTTAACTCCCCTACTCTGGAGAAATGCTGCCTCACAGACTCAGACAGGTGATGGACCTGGTCCTGATACAGTAGAAGACAGAATCTTCCCCCATCAACCCACATTTTAGATCCCGTATGACACCTGGCAATGTGTTCATCTTCCCACCAATTAGGATTTGGGAGCAGAACTGAAACTATAGTAAAAAAAATATTTTTTTTCTTACAAAAGAGAAGTCCCTAAATGAGATTGTAAAAAAAATAAAGAGAAAGAAAAATGTAAGGTACATGTTTAAGGGGAAATGATCATTTCTTAATCATAATAATACTTTAAATAACAATCTGCTGAAGGTCAGTCTCCAGTCCATCTGAAACCCTGTGGGTGGTGAATCCTTTGAAACTTCACCTGAGACTCTTTTGTGTGTGTGTGTTGATACTCTAACTTTATTATCAAAACCTAATAAAGATAGCAAAAAGAAAAAAAGAAAAGAAAAACTATAGATCAGTTTAAATTAATTGCTCATTCTACATGTATGTTCTATAGCATCTCTTAATTGTTGGTTTATTGAGTAGCACATTAAGATATAAAAACTATTGACGTCAGTTGTACCTCTAGACTATTTGAAAATCCTGCCTGGCTTTCTGTTCCCAGCATTCTCCCAGGTAAAGTTCTCATTACTTCTCTAACCTGACTTGAGTGCTACAGACTCTTTTGTGATCTCCAGTGGGCTCCCAATCATAGGAGCCATGATCACACAGGGGCTGGCTGAAACTCTAGAGCAGGATGTGGCTACCCAGGGAGAGAGTGAGAGGGTGAGAAAAAAAGAAGCAGAGGATGGACCTGAAAAGAGTGCCAACATTTAGGAACAAGAAACAAGGAAATAAATAGAAAACTCATATGTAAGACTCAAAGCCATGAAACTCCTAGAAAAGAAATCTCTGACTTTATTTTTTTATTTTATTATATTTTTTTAGTGAAAGAGAGACACAGAGAGAGAGAGAGAGTACAGATAAACAAGAAGGGAGAGAGATGAGAAGCATCAGTTCTTTGTTGTAGCACCTTAATTGTTCATTGATTGCTTTCTCGTATGTGCCTTGACCTGAGGCTACAGCAGAGCCATTGACCCCTTGCTAAAGCCAGCAACCTTGGGCTTCAAGCCAAAGACCTTAGGGTTCAAGCCAGCGACCATGGGGTCATGTCTATGATCCCCCGCTCAAACTGGTAAACCCACACACAAGCTAGTTAACCCCTGCACAAGCTGGCAACTTTGGGACTTTGATTGAACCTGTTTCCTAAGCATCCCAGGCCGACACTCTATCCACTACTCCACCGCCTGACATTTTTTTTAGCAATATTTTTTGTGATTTATCTCCTTGGGAAAGGGAAACAAAAGAAAAAAAAATAAAATTAGAACTACCTATGACCCAGCAATTTCATTTCTGGGTATTTATCCAAAGAAATTTGAAACACTAATTCAAAAAAGATTCAGAAAAGTCAGGTGGACTTAAGAATGGTGGCCATGGGTTCAGTTGCTGGATAGGTTGTGCTGGGTGCCTTGTATGCAGTATTGTTGACCAAGGTTATGAAGCGCCTGGTGTGTGGGAAGAGGCTATGGTGCTGGTAGAAGAGGAAACTCGCAAAAATAAACCTTCTTAGAACTACCTGAGCTACCTGAAAGCCCCAGATTATTCTGCTTTTGAAACTGACACTATGAGAAAAGAATTTGAAAGACTGGCTGCTCAACAGCAAATTGAGTTGCTTGGTATGAAACTATATGAATGTCCTTGTATCAGATTACTTGCATGGAAGGATCCTTGTATCAGATTACTTGCATGGCAAGAATAGGTAAATAATGATATGGCCCAGTTAGAGTACCAGGCAGTTTGAATTGAGAATGTGAAACTCAATTTGCAGCATGGGTGCAATGCCTGGGGAAAGTATATATTGAAAATCTAGTTCATGTGATTGCGAGCACCAGAAGTTAGGGAAACATATCAAGATTTAGATTTGCAGCAAAAGAACATGCAACTCCCAATTGCATCTAAATTAAGAGAAATGGAATCAAATAGGGTATCCATGGTAAGGAAGAATTCTGAGATTGAAGTACTATACTGCAATTAGAAAATGAAGACTTTCAAATAAAATAGTTACATGCAGAGGCAAACAGAGAAAACATCTGACAAGACTTCTGAAAAGATATTAATTCAGTGGGTAGAATGGAAGGTAGCCTGGGCTGGTCTAGAGAACCAGGCACTAGCCCTACAAAGGACAACAGCATTTTATGAAACTCATCAGTGGTTAAGAGTTCAGAAACCATAGAAAGTGGACTGTTCTAGTCTATTTGTACATTAGCAAAATAAAAAAAAATTCAACCTTGAAAGTAAAGATATATGCACCACTATGTTCACCATAACATTGCAACCTATGTGTCCATGAAGAGATGAGTGAGTAAAAAAGATGATGTACATATATATATAAAAAAAAACATGAAATCTTTCCATTTGCAACAACATGGATGGACTTAGAAGGTGTTATGCTAAGGGAAATAAGTCAGAAAGAGAAAGACAAATATGCTATGATTTCACTTATATGTGGAATCTAAAGAACAGAAACAGACTCATAGATACAGAGAACAAACTGAAGGTTGCCAAATGGCAGGGTGGTTGAAGCGCTAGGTGAAAAAAGTGAAAGAATTAAAAAGTAAAAATTGTCAGTTATAAAAACAGTCACAGAACTGTAACATAGAGCATAGGAAATACAGTTAATAATATTTTAATAACTATGTATGGTGCCAGGTGGGTACTAGACTTAACAGGGAGATCTCTTCATACATCATATAAATGTCTAACCACCATGCTGTACATCCAAAACTAATATAAAATTATATATATAATTAAGTGAGAGGAGGGGGATAGAGAGACAGTCTCCTCATGCACCCCAACTGGGATATACCCGACAACCTCATCTGGGGATGATGCTCAAGTACCAAGCTATTTTTAGCACCTGAGGCTGATGCCTTTGAAACAACCAAGCTATCCTCAGTGTCCAGGGCCACGCTTGAACCAATCGAGCCCCTGGCTAAGAGAGGGGAAGAGAGAGAGAAAAGGAGGAGAAGGTGGGGAAGAGAAGCAGATGGTCACTTCTCATGTGTGCGACCAGGGATAAAAACTGGGACATCCTCATACCAGGTTTATGCTCTATCCACTGATCCAACTGGCCAGGGCATAATATAATACTGAATGCCAACTATAATTAAAAAGTAAAATAAAACAATGAAAAATTTTTAAAAAAAGTTCTCCCTCTGAGGACAGACCAGAGACAGCCCAAAATAATCTCAACTGGTTTGAAACACTGGAAGGCTGACAGCCAGAATATAAATTAATCAGATGAACGTAGAACTTCAAAGAGCGTGGCCTTCATATTGCCCATGGTGATGACCTCACAACATTTGGGAATTAAATCAATGCCTAATCGCAGAAGTGCTGATTCTCTTCCGCACAGCTGCTTAAACTCTCTATTTCATGTGCATAGTATGTTTAGTACTGTATTTACTCAGTAATTAGGAACAAGCTTTACATAAACCTAAGTGACATTTGATTGTCTTGAAAATGAATTTTAAAAATAAACAAAAAATTCATGCATTGTCTTTTGTTTGTATGTAAATCATATCTAGCATTCATTATAAAATATATAAATGTCAGGCACATGATAAACCTTGCACATTTGTTATCTCATTTAACTCCCTTCACAATGCTATGAGGTAGGTTCATTTAACTTATTGTTTTCATGATTATTAGAGTTAAGGTTCAGACCCAGGTGGGGTTGACTTCCAAATCCAGATGCTTTGCCACTGTGCTGATCTACCTCCCACCTCTTTGGAGGAGATGGTGTTAGCGACCAACCCTAAATACTTTTCCTCCTGACACTAATGAGTGGTAGTTGCCAAAAAAGAGAGCTCTGTTTACCAAGCAAAATTTAGCAGTTAGCAAGTGGAAGTTTTAGACTCACATTTAATGAGAGAAAAATAAGAACAAATGTTACCTTCTGTTGTGATTAAATTGCACCAATGACTTCTTGCCACGAGATCAGTTTCTAATTCTTCAGCAGAGCAAACTGGATTCACAGGCCTGCCCAACTGTGAGCCTTCTTCCTGTCCAACCCCTGGCCAGCTCCAGCAGCCTGGCTTCCTCTCAGTCCTCAAAAGATGTCACAGTTTCCATGCATGAGAATTCTGCGCGGGCTGTTTCTGCTCTCTGGCACTCTTCCCTGCCTGCAAGCTTCCAGGGCTAGTTCCTATCCCTTCTATTCTCAGAGTGGGTGGTCAACCTTCCTGCTTCCTACCTACTCCATTAGGTTAGGTCTCCCATCAGTCACATACACACCTATGTCATTGGAATTTTTCAAGATAAAAATCGATCAATTTCACCTGACCAGGCGGTGGCGCAGTGGATAGAGCGTCGGATTGGGATGCGAAAGACCCAGGTTCAAGACCACAAGGTTGCCAGCTTGAGCACGGGCCCACCCAGCTTGAGCAAAAGCTCGTCAGCTTGGACTCAAGGTCGCTGGCTCCAGCAAGGGGTTGCTCGGTCTGCTGATGGCCCGCGGTCAAGGCACATGTGAGAAAGTAATCAATGAACAACTATGGTGTCGCAATGAAAAACTGATGATTGAGGCTTCTCATTTCTCTTCGTTCCTGTCTGTCTGTTCCTATATATCCCTCTCTCTGACTCTCTCACTGTCCCTTAAAAAAAATTGATCAATTCCTTAATTAAACACTCAGTTGTTTAATCTCTGCCTCCTCTTCTTCCTGCTAAGGTCAGAACATGAAGGCAAGAGCCCTGTCTGTTCTAATCCATTATATTTGAGCCCATGGCATAGTACCTGGCCCATAAACACCTGTGAAAAGAAGAAGGGAGGGAAGATAAGGTTCCACATCTATCCCCGTCCTTTGAAAACATATGCAGCAGCTGCAGCAAACCCTGCTCACAGGCTTCCCGTGTGGGTGTGCACACTCAGCCTCTATGTGGGTGAGTGGAGCTGAAATCCATCCAGGTTTCTTGTCTAATGTGTAGCCAATGCCATCTCAGCTGGTAGTGGCCCTGTTAACTACTATCCAGGTATTAGACGCATTGTTGCTTTAACATGTTATTTATGTTTACTATGACCCTTCAACTTAGGTCTGATTAACAACACCAATTTTACAGGAATAATCCTCAGAAAGACAAACTTGCCCAAAGTGTTCCTGGTTTCATTCAAATACACACACACATACACACACGCGCGCACACACACACACACACACACACCCCTAGGGTTGCAAGATAAAACCAAGAGCACCACATTGAATTTGAATTTCAGATAAACAATGAGTAATTTTTTTAGTATGTCCTAAATACTGTGTATGGCCAGGAGCCGCCATCATGCAGGAGGATGGTGGGCCATTCTGTTTATTGGTGTCTCTCCAAGACAGGCAAGCCACAAGGGAAGACAAGGGAAAAGCCGAAAACTTGCTTCTCCCATGAAGGGCAAGGGATCAGGGAGGCCCCTGCAATGGTGATAGCAGGAACTGAGAGAGAGCAAGCTCCCGGTCTGCCCCACTTTATAGTGTAGAAATCCAAACCTATAATCCAATATACAAACTAGGAAGTCTCTGATACAAAGCCATTTATCTAAAGCATAATGAGAGGATTCCTTATGAGAGTGCACCACCCCACATCATGCAATCAGTCAAGGGTGTGGGGAAATGCTTAGTCTTAAAACTAAGCCTTAGGCTACAATGACTGGGACTGTTTACAGCCTGTCCCCCACACCCAATACAAACTATAAGCAAGCAAACATATATATACATCATATTTACAAACTTATTTCACCAACATTCTGCATGGGACATACTTATACTTTTTATAAAATCATTATTTAATCTGAAATTCAAATTTAACTGAGGGTCCTGTATTTTTATTTACTAAATCTACTAGTACTGTTTGCTCAATCACACTTGTACACTCCAAAGGCCTGAAAAGTAGGAACATTCAGTTCATCAAAACTAATATAACATTCAAATGATTTTTCTTAATCACTCACTTTCTTTTTCCCCTGAGTTTCCAGAAACATCTAAAAACCTGTGGTTGGCCAGCTGAAACACTAGATGCAAACTGGAGGTGATTTGACTTCCTCTGGACACTCCTCCCTCCCTGAAAGGCCTGGGAGCTCGCAGAATATCAACGCATGACCCCTCCTCATTCCCCTGAATGACTGTTGCAGGCATCTACCAACCCCACTACCCTCAATTCTGATCTGCCTGTTACTTTCCCACAGAGTCACTGAGAAATACCTGACAACATCCCTTCTCTAGATAGTGGTACTGCACAATGGGAGTAATTGGTTCATTTGTGTATTTCTATACACTTTTCCATTTTAATCACCTTTATATACAGACACACTGTATGTATGGCCATTAGCCACCATCGTGGCCATGCACATTCTCATTAGATTTGGGCAGACAGTAAAGAAATAGGGGAGTCAAAAAATGGTGGGCCAACCTTTTATTAGAGTCTCGTACCAGCAGACGAACAAACAGGCAGTGCTGGGCAGATAAAATATATTATACTCACTTTGTTAAAGAGGGTGTTGCCCACGTGGAAGCCCGTCGCCCAGGTGATTGCTTTGGATGGGTGTGATTATGTTAAAACGGGGAGGGGGGGGAGGGTGACAGGCTGTAAGCAGGCAGAGTCGTTATACCCCAAGGCTTAGTTTCAAGACTAAGCCTTTCCCAACCTTTTTGATATGGGGTGGTGCACTCTTATGAGGAATCCCATTTATGCTTTAGATAAGTGGCTTTGTATCAAAGACTTTCTTGGTTGTAGATTGGATTAAAGGTTTGGATTTCTACACTATAAAGTGGGGCAGACAGGGAGCTTGCTCTTTCTCGGTTCCTGAGATTAGCATTAGAGAGGAGAGCAGAGAAAGGCCACGTGGAGGAGAAGATAAGCAGCCAAGATGGTGGAGTGCTGAGGGAGAAGCCAGTTTGTGCAGAGAAGAACATGGGGAACTGTAAAGCCAGTATTCATGGCCACCATCACAGCAGCCTGGCCAATGCAGGTTCACATTAGATTCAGACAGTCGGTAATGAAACAACAAAGCCAAGAACTGGTGAGCCATCAGCTTTAACTCTGGCTTGCACCCAGTGGGCAAGCAAAAACACACACTGAGCTCCAAAACCCACTCATTCAGTGCTCACAAAGCTACTGACTTATCCAAGTTTCCTAGAATCAAAGGTTTCTAGCTCACCAGTCTATTTACCTCTGTTCCCCATCTCCTTCTCTCTGCACAAACTCTGCTCAAACTGGCTTCTCCCTCAGCACTCCACTATCTTGGCTGTTTCTCCTGGCCTCCTCCACGTGGCTTTTCTCTGCTCTGCTCTCTAATGCTAACCTCAGGCATGGATGGAGCAAGTTCCCGGTCCGCCCCACTTTATAGTGTAGTAATCCAAACCCTTAATCCAATCTACAAACAAGGAAGTCTCTGATACAAAGTCACTTATCTGAGGCATAATGGGAGGATTCCTCATGAGAGTGCACCACCCCACATCATGCAATCAGTCAAGGGTGTGGGGAGAAGCTTACTTTTAAAACTTGCATGTGGGCAGCACCATCTTTAACAAAATGAGCATAATATATTTTATCTGCCCAACAGGAGCAGAGGTGAATAAGGCTAGTGAGCTAGAAACCTTTGATTCTAGAAAACTCGAATAAGTCAATAGCTTTGTAAGCACTGAATGAGTGGGTTTTGGAGCCCAGTGTGTGTTTTTACTTGCCCTCCAGGTGCAAGCTAGGATTGAGGCACACCAGTTTTTGGCTCTGTTGTTTCATTACCGACTGTCCAAATCTAATGCGAACCTGCACTGGCCAGGCGGCTGTGATGATGACTGTGGCTACTGGCTTTACAGGCAGGGAAGACAACTTCCCCCTCATTCATAGCTCCCAAAGCCATGGAGCATTCTCCAGTTCCACAACCCGGAAAATCTCTGGTTCCTCCTGGAATCCAAGGCCCTCACCAGCCTCAGCAGATCCCAGAGCGCCTCAGCTCTGGTTCTACATCTGCACTCCTTCTTATCTTCCTACAAAACCCAGGCTGGGAAAAAATTCCTTCTCCAGCAAACATTAGCAGGACAATGGCCCCTCCCAAGAAGGTACTCTGCAATTTGCAATCTGCCACCCTAAGAGCAGGCACCTCAGCCTTTCACAGACTACATACACATGGCACTGCCTAGGCCAATGCAAAATATAAGTGAGCAAACCTAAAAAATATATTTTACTAACTTATTTGCCTAACAATATATCATCCCAGACTTTTACCTGTCTTTCTTAAATATTCTGAAATTTTTCACCTTCCCAACTGGAATTTCTGCAAGCATTCGTTTTATTTTCATCATTTATTCTGTACATACATACTAGGCACACTCCTTTGCTTTTAGTCATTAGTAAAAGAAAATTAAAATCAAAAGAAAGCAAATATACAAACAAGCTCAAAGCACACTGTGGGTCAAATAAGTTTGTAAATATAATGTATATGTTTGCTCATTTATAGTTTGTATTGGATGTAGGGACAGGCTGTAAGCAGGCAGGGTCTTTATAACCAAAGGTTTAGTCTTAAGACTAAGCTTTCCCCCATACCCTTGACTGTGATTGGATGATGTGGGGTGGTGCACTCTCATGAGGAATCCTCCCATTATGCCTCAGATAAGTGGCTTTGTATCAGAGACTTCCTTATTTGTATATTGGCTTAAAGGTTTTGATTTCTACACTATAAAGTGGGGCAGACCGTGAGCTTGCGCTCTTGGTTCCTGAGATTAGCATTAAAGAGGAGAGGCAGCCATAATGGCAAAGAATGCTGAAGGAGAAGCCAGTTTGTGCAGAGTTTGTGCAGAGAGAAGGAGATAGGAAACAGAGGTGAATAAGGCTGGTGAGCTAGAAACCTTTGATTCTAGGAAACTCGAATAAGTCAGTGGCTTTGGGAGCCCTGAATGGAAAGGGAAACGTTTTCCCACTGTGTGTATTTCTCACCCACGGGGTGCGAACTTAAATTAAAGGTAAGGGCCCACCAGTTCTTGGCTCCATTGTTTCATTAATGTCTGTCTGAATCAAATGCAAACCTGCATGGGCCAGGTGGTTATGGTGGTGGCTGCAGCTACTGGCTTTACACACACTCTGTACTTGAGATTTCTGTGTGATGTTTAGTTAGGTATCCCCAGGTGTCCCTGCACAATGGTTGCTTAACTTCCTGTGTCTGAGAAGAAAAAATGGGCCTGGCAAAAGTGTGATTTGAGTCTTGACATTTCATGTGATATGGGAATACAAAAGTTTGGGTGGAAAGGAACAAAAAGTAAGAAAAATGGAGAAATGCCTACTGTCATAAGTTAAACAACTTAACCTTTTGTCTTATTTATTTATTGACAGTCTTTTTAAAATTGAATGTATTTAACATATAAACTTGTGTAAATTAAAGTATAACCTGTTAATTTGACACGTTGATATTTCATAATAAAATTGCCATTGTATCTGTAATTAGCACCTCTATCACATTACATGATTAACCTTTCTTTTTAACAACAAATAAAACAAAGACTTGAACATAAGACTTGATACTATAAAATTCCTAGAAGAAAACATTTGGATGGTTTGTTGGATATGACACAACAAACACACACACAACAAAGCAAAAATCAACACCTGAGATGAGTACATCAAACTAAAATGCTTCTGCACAGCAAAAGAAACAATTAAAATAAAAAAGAAATATAGAATGGGAAAAAGTTTTTGCAAATAATGTATCAAATAAGAGTTTAATAGCCAAAAATATATAAAGAACTCATTCAACTCGAAAACAACAAGAAAACAACCTTTAAAATTTATAAATTGCCTCTTAAAAAAAAAAAAAACAAAGTGTTTGAATAGACAAACTGCACATACACTGGTATTTTACCTCTACCTACTCCTGGATTTAGTGACACTTGCGGAAGAAAGCACAAGGGTCTGCTGGGCTCTCAGCGCTACCTATAGGGCCTTAGTGCCCCCTCCTCATGCGGCCACTGCTCAAAGAATGCCTGTCTAGCCCAGGCTGGGGAGTCCAGTGGTTATATCATCAAGCCGATACTCCAAGGTTGTGGGTTTAGTCTCTAGTCAAGGCACATCCAAAAAGCCAAACTGAATGAAACGAGAGGAACAACAAATCAACGGCTCCCCCATCCCTCTCTGTCTGTAGGAAAACATTCAATAAGAAATATTGTCCAGGCCAATAAAAATATAGCTCTTACTTAAGGACATAACACAAGATCTGAACAAAGGGTGGAATATTCGTGTTCTTGAATAAGAAAATTTAATATGACACATTGGCCATTATCCAAAAATTAACATATAGTATATTTGCAATTTAAATTCTGTTGGATTTGGGAGAAATGTGGTTTGAATAAAATTATCTTTAAGTCATATGGAAAAGTAAATGAGCAAAGATAGCAAAAAGAAAATTTTTCAAGTGTTTGTATATGTGTGTTGGGGAGGAAGAAGTGGCCTTATCAGCTACTGAGATGCACCATAAAATAGTTATAACACTGTAATAACAATAAAGTTATATTGTCAGAGAGACAGAGATTTTAATGGAACAAACAGAATCCTAGAAAACAGGCCTTAATTTATATGAGAATTTAAGAAATAATTTGGTGGGTAGAGGTCAGTTTATGAAATAAACAATGCTGGCACAAATGGTCAGCCATCTGGAGGGAAAGAAGGTTAGACCACCTCACATTACATGTAAAACTAACACTAAACAAATTAAAGATTCAAAAGATAAATTAGTAATAATTTAGAGTAATGCTTAGGAGCATATACAAATAACTTAGAAGATGGGGGGAAAAAAGAAAAGGGCGGAAGGAGGAAAGGGGGCACAAAATGTATACAGAATACACACACCTAATTGACTAAGAGAGAAAAATTAAATATATATTTAACCTCTTCAATGAACTAAATATTTCTCTTCAGGGGTTTAACACAAACATTTTTATATTAAGAAATAAGACGTACTCATTCAAAAAAAATTCTTCTTTGGGAAAGTCACATACAGGAAGAAGATGTAAAAATGTTTCCATTTTTCCAAGACTTATTGATTGCTGCAGACATCAACTGGAAATTCATAATTAATATAATAAGTCAAAATTTAAGAGTGTTAGTTCAAAATTTTGACCATTATTACCCTAAAAATTAGGATCCCTGTAAAGGTAACTAACCTCTGGATCAATAACCCATTCATAGAAGATATCGACTCCTGCTCCTGTAATCATTGTAAAAAAGAAAAACTAATAAATTTATCTTCTAATATCACTCTGGTGTCCAAACATAAAATGCAATCATTGTCACAATTATGGATATCACTGGGAAAAGAATATCCATCTCTTAGTTAAAAGGCTATTAAATTTTTTATCTTATTTCCTACTCTCTACTTGTGTGAGAAGACTTATTTGGCCCTATCCCTAATAAAAACAAACAGAGAAAATGAACGGATGTCAATGCTGCACTTCATCTCCTAGAAACAAACCACAGCCTTGGTTATTAAACATTCTTGCAAAGAAACAAGATTTCACAGTAGCTTTTCTTTTTTCTTTTTTAATTTTTACTTTTTTATTTATAAAAGGTACACATTTTATTGCCTTTGGATATATATCCAGAAGAGGGATTGATGAATGACATGGTAGGTTTCTTTTTATTTTTATTTTTGTGACAAAGATAGAGACAGATAGGGACAGACAGACCAGAAGGGAGAGAGATGAGAAGGATCAATTATTTTCTGTGGCAACTTAGTTGTCCATTGATTGCTTTCTCATATGTTTCTTGACTGGGAGACTACAGCAGACCAAGTGACCCCTTGCTCAAGCCACAGACCTTGGGCTCAAGCTGGTGAGCCTTGATCAAACCAGATGAGCCCACTCAAGCTGGCGACCTCGGGGTTTTGAACCTGGGTCCTCCTCATCCCAGTCTGATGCTCTATCCACTGTGCCACCGCCCGGTCAGGCTTATTTTTATTTATTTATTTATTTTTGAGGAAACTCCATACTCTTTTCCATAGTAGTTTTACCAAGAGTGTACAATTGTTAGCTTTTCTTCCCCCAAGCCTCACTAACACTTGTTATCTCTTATCTTTTAATGATAGAGATTCTAAGTGTGAGGTGCATCTCATTGTAATTTTGATTTACATTTCGCCAATGATGAGTGATGTTGAGACCTTATCATGTATCTATTGGTATAGAGTGTCTTTTTTGGAAAAATGTCTATTTTGTTTTATTGTCTATTAAAAAGAATATATTTTGCTAGTAAGTTGTATATGTTCTTCATATATTTTGGATATAAACCCCTTATGAGATAATTGTTTGCAAATCCTTTGCCCAATTCTATAAGTTGGCTTTTCATTTTGCTGATTGTTTCTTTTGCTGTGCAGAAACTTTTTAGTTTGACGTATCTCATTCTTTGATTTTTACTTTGTTGCTGTGCTTTTGGTGTCATAAAAAAATCAGTGTCAAGACTAATTTCAGGACACTTTTCCCTATGTTTTTTCTAAAAGTTTTAGGATTTCAGTTTTTTAAGTTTAAGTCTTTAATATTTAATGTTTAAGACTTTTATGTTTAAGTTAATTGTTGTGACTGGTATAATCTAAGGGTCCAATTTCAGACTTCTATATGTGGTTATCCAGTTTTCTCAAAACCATTTAGAAAAGATAACTTTTTTATCCATTCAGTATTCTTAGCTCCCCATTAAAATATTAGTAAACCATATAATGTGAGGGTTTATCTGGGCTCCAGATTATGTTCCATTGATATATAGGTCTATTTTTATGGGAATACCAATATTTTGATAATTGTAACTTTTTAGTACAGTTTGAAATCCTATTTTTATGGGAATACCAATATTTTGATAATTGTAACTTTTTAGTACAGTTTGTGAGGCCTCCAGCCTTGTTCTTGATCAGAATTCCTTTGACTATTCATCAATTTATGTTGTTCCATACAAGTTTTATGATTCTTTTCTATTTTTACGAAAAATGACATTTGAATTTTACATTAAATTTATATTTGGCTTTGATTGATGGAGATTTTAACAATACAGTAGTACCTTGAGATATGAGTTTAATTCGTTGTGTAACCGAGCTCATAAGTCAGTCAACTCATATATCAAACAAATTTCTCCCATTTAAAATAACTGAAATAGATTTAATCCATTCCAGCCCTGTGAAAATTCCCGAAACCATTCTAAATTATGAAAAAAGACATTTTTAATTAAGAAACACACATGTATACTTTACCAATGTATAACAAAATATATGAAATAAAAGAAAAAAAGTGTTATTTAGTACTGTATTCTTACCTTGGAGACAGACAAGTGTGGCTAACGGAGGTGAATGGCAGAGGAGGAAGGAGGGAGGAAGGGATGCAGGCACTGTAGACACATAAACTAAAACTGCACTTTCTTAACACTAAATGTAAACTAAAACTGTATTTTCTTTACTTTAAACAGAACTAAAACTGCACTTTCTTTACTTAAAATGAAACCACAAAACTTAATTGTAAAAAAAAAAAAAATGCACTTTCTTAACTTTAAACTTAACCTAAGCTTAGCATTGCGTATTTTTCACTTAATCATCACCTGCTTTTGCCTTTTTTGCTGCACTTTCAGCACATTCACTTGCAGGACTTTTGAATAAAAATCTATTCAAAGAGGTTTGCTTTTGCCTGCCTTTTAAAATGTTACAGAAATGTGACAAACACGTGTCATTAAAAAGTGCTGAAGCACGACCAGTTGAAACTTTTTCTGGCTGTTTCTTTTCAATAAAACTTGAAACCTTCTCCTACATTACCAGCATGTCTTTAATTTCACTTGTAGAAATCACTTCCTCCCACTTTACCTCCTCCTCACTACTAATCTCTTGCAGAAGCTCCCTATGTTGCATCATCTGTAGCCTCTTCAACTCCTCAGTTGAGAGTTCCTCCTCATGTTCTTCGACAAGCTTGTTTACGTCACCCTCATCTACCTCCAGACCCATCGACTTTCTGAGGGACACAATCTCCTCCAATGCTTCTACCTTGGTCTTGGTCTCTGGTTCGAATCCTTCGAAGTCCCTGTCTGCAACAGCATCAGGCCATAACTTTCCCATACCGAGTTCAAGGTTCTTCTTGTAACCTCTTGCCATGCCAAGTCAATAATGAGTAAACATATCACAATGTTTTAGTGATCTTTCCAGAACTCTCAAAGGGTTAGATTTGTATTCTCAGTCACCTCAAAGCAGCGGTGGAACAAGTGCTTTGTGTAAAGCTTTTTAAAGTTGGAAATGCCCTGCTGATCCATAGGTTGCAAGATTTAAATTGTGTTGGGTGGGAGGTAGAGGACTTTCACGAATTTGAACTCAAGAATGTCATCTTCAAGACCAGGTGGGTGGGCTGGAGTATTTTCAAGGATTAGAAATGCTTTCATTGGGAGTTTATTTTCTTGATGATATTTCTTCACTGCAGGACCAAAGACGAGATTTACCCACTCAATAAAAAACTGCCACGTAAACCCATGCCCTAGCATTGGTGCGCCACATAACTTGCAGTTTTTCTTTAAGAATCTTGTGAGTCTTAAAGGCTCGAGGATTTTCAGAATGATACACTAGCATTGCCTTTACTTTACAGCAGTGGTTCTTAACCTTTTTTGAGGTACTGAACCCACCAGTTTTATATGCGCATTCACCGAACCCTTCTTTAGTGATAAATAAAATATGATTTTTTTTCCAAATTCAAGACATAGGTATATGTTTTTTTTACTGGTGCACAAAATGAGCCGTGCATGAACATCACCTTGCTCAAGGAAAAAAACCAACAAAGTGCATGAACTCACAACAAATTACAGTATTACTTTAGTCTGGCCTCCGCAGCAGAGGCTTCTCCGAATGCGAGTCCAACTCATCGAACCCCTAGGGTTCGATAGAACCCAGGTTAAGAACCACTGCTAAAATCACTGCTAGCATTTGCACACAATGCAAGGGTCAGACAGTCCTTCATGGGTTTATGGCTTCGCAGCTTCTTCTCCTCTGCAGTGATGAAAGTCTTCCAGGGCATTTTTTCCAAAACAATTCTGTTTTGTCACAGTTGAACACTTGTTGGGGGATGTAGCCTTCCTTTGCAGTAAGCACAGCAAAACGTGCAGTGTACGCCTCAGCAGCCTTAACGTCAGCAACTTGCAGCTTCACCATGCCTCACCACCGAGTGGATGCCAGATCTCTTCTTGAAATTTTCAAACCAGCCGTGGCTTGTCTTACACGTGTCTTCTACTGCCTCTTTTGAGGTTGATGGTTCTTTCTTCTTCAAGTCACCATAAATAATACGTGCCTTTTCACATATTACAGTCTCCGTCACTGTATCTCCTGCCAGCTCTTTCTCTTTCACCCACACCAGCAGAAGCTTCTCCATTTCTTCATGGATATTTGTCCTAAATTGGGAAAGAATTGTAGTCCTTTCGCTGGATTTGTGCTTTTGATGGCATCCTTTTGTTTAAGGATGGTACAAATTGTAGATGTATTGCAGTCATACAGCCTTGTCAGTTCAATCACTCATACACCACGCTCATGTTTTTCTATTATTTCTTGCTTCTATCAACATCATTCTCTTCTTCTTCTCACCACTGTTCTTTACACTCACTTTCTTCGGCCCCATGATAGCACACAAAAAAAGTTAGTAAAAATTACAAGAATGATATAAGAATGAGTACAGCACACAAGATTTGACTTGATTCTGCAGATAACATGTGAGAAAGAATGAGATGCTGGTGTTGTGATGCCGATACTGGACCCGTGCACCAATGCACCAACTAGGGTCAGCTTCTCAAATCACAACTCGTATTTCAGAATTGCGCTCGGATCTTGAACAAAGATACAGACCAAGCCGCAGCTCGTATCCTAAAAAAAATTTGTATGTTGGTCTGCTTGTATCTCAAGGTACCACTGTATTAATTTTACTGATACATGAACACAATATATCACTTCTTTTTTGTGTCTTTAATTTCTTTCTTTAATGTCACAGTTTTCAGTGCACAGATCTTTCACCTCTTTGTTTAATTTTATTCCTAAGTATTTTATTCTTTTTGATGCTGTTATAAATGATGTGGTATTCTTCATATTTTTTCAGATGTTTTATTCATGCATGCAAATGTTACTATCCTTTCTATTTAAGTTGTTTCTGTATGTTGATTTTGTGTCTTGCAACTTTACTGAACTTGTGATTAATTCTACCAGTGTTTCGGTGGAATATTTAGGATTTTCTATATAGAAGATCATATCATCTAAAAACAATGACAGTTTTACTTCTTCCTTTACAATTTAGATGTGTTTTATTTGTTTTTCTTGCCTAATTACTTTGGCTAAGACATGTACTATTGTGTTTAATAGAAGTAGTGAGTTTGAGCACACTTGTCTTCTTCCTGATCATAAAGGGAAAGCTTGCAAATTTTTACTATTAAGTGTGATGTTAGTTGTAGGTTCATCATATATGTCCTTTATTATGTTGAGGTATATTCCTTCTATAATCAATTTGTTAAATGTTTTTGTCCTAAAAGGTTGTTAAATCTCCTGCATCTGTTAAGATGATCTGTATTTTACCCTTCACTTTGTTAATGTGGTGTTTCACATTTATTGATTTACATGTATTGAACCATCCTTGCATTCCAGGGATAAGTCCTGCCTGATTTTTTTGTATGATCCTTTTTAATATGCTGTTAAATTTGGATTACTAGTATTTACTAGTATGCTGTTGAAGATTTTTATGTCTGTATTGATCAGGGATATTGGTCTGAAGTTTTATTGTAGTTTCCTTGTCTTAGTATTACAGTATTACTGGCCTTATAAAATGAGTTTAGATATATTTCCTCTTCACTTGGGGGGGGTAAAAGTTTAGAAAAGATTGATATTAATTCTTCTCTAAATGTCTTGTAGAGTTAACTAGTGAACCATCAGGACCTGTGCTTTTTCTTGGAGGGAGGTTTTTAATTCAGTTTGATTTTCTTACACATTAGAGGTCTTTTATATTTTCTATTTTTTTCAAAATTTAGTTTTGGTAGCTTGTTTTTTGGAATTTATCAATTTATTTTAGGTTATTCAATTTGTTAGCATATACTTTTCATAGTAGTCTGTTATAATCCTTTCTATTTAAGTTGTTTCTCTTGTGATGTGTCCTATTTAGTTTATAATTTTGATTATTCTCTTCTTTTTTTATTGATTTTAATTTATTGTGTTTACATAGTTACAAGAATACCCCCAAATATATCTTCCTCCCTCCCCCATTGTTCTTCTTGATTCCCCTTTTCCCCGTCCCCAACTGCATTTCCCCCTTTTCTCCATGATTTACTATCCTGCCCTCTATGTCTCTGTATTATGTTTATATACTTTGACTAATGTCTTTCCTTTCTTTGGTCACCTCCTCTCTTCCCCCTTCCCTCTGTATTCTTTGACCCCTTCTCTGCCTCTCTTCTATGCCTCAGTTTACATTGTTCATTGGATTCCTCATATGAGTGAAGTCATATGATATTTTTCTTTCTCTACCTGGCTTATTTCACTTAGCATAATAGACTCCATGTCCATCCATGTTGCCGCAAAGGGTAAAATTTCCTTCTTTTTCGTGGCTGTGTAGTATTCCATTGTATATATGTACCACAGCTTTTTTATTCACTCCTCTACTGATAGATACTTGGAATTTATCTGTTTCCAATTCTTGGAAACAATGCTACAATAAACATGGGGGTGTATTTCTTCTTTTGAATTGGTGTTTTGTTATTCTTAGGATATATTCCTATAAGTGAGATAGCTGGGTCAAAAGGCAGTTTTATTTTTAATTTTTTGAGGAATCTCCATGTTGTTTTTCACAGTGGCTATACCAGTCTGCATTCCCACCAGCAATGCAGGAGGGTTCCCTTTTCTCCGCACCCTTGCCAGCACTTGTTATATGTTGTTTTCTTAATGAGCGCCATTCTGACAGGTGTGAGGTGGTATCTCACTGTGATTTTAATTTGCATTTCTCTAATGATGAGTGATGTTGAACATTTTTTCATATGCCCATTGGCCATCTGTATGCCCTCTTTAGAGAAGTGTCTATTCAATTCTTTCCTCCTATTTTTGATTGGACTCTTTACTTTCCTGGTGTTGAGTTTTACAAGTTCTTTGTAGATTTTGGTTATTAACCCCTTATCAAATGTGTTGACAAATATGTTCTCTCATTGTGTGGGTTGTCTTTTTATTTTGTTAATGGTGTCTTTTGGTGTGCAAAAGCTTTTTAGTTTGATATAGTCTAATTTTTCATCCTGTCCTTTATTTCACATGCCCATGGAGTTAAATCAGCAAATGTACTGCTGCAAGAGATGTCAGAGAGCTTAATTGCCTATGTTTTCTTCCAAGATGATCATGGTTTCACAACTTACATTCAAGTCTTTAATCCATTTTGAGTTTGTTTTTGTGAATTATGTAAGTTGGGGGTCTAGTTTCATTTTTTCGCATGTATTTGTCCAATTTACTCAGCACCATTTGTTAAAGAACTGTCTTTACTCGATTATATTCTCTTATCTCCTTTGTCAAATATCAGTTGACCATAAAGATGTGAGTTTATTTCTGGGTTCTCTGTTCAGTTCCATTGATCTACATGCCTGTTCTTATGCCAGTACTAAGGTGTTTTGATTATATGGCCTCGGAGTATCACTTGATATCAGGAAGTATGATGCCCCCTGCTTTATTTTTGTTTCAAGATTGCTGAGGCTATTCATGATCTATTTTTGTTCCATATAAATTTTTGGAATATTTGTTCTATATCCTTGAAGTATGACATTGGTAATTTAATAGGAATTGAATTTAATTTATATATTGCTTTGGGTAGTATAAACATTTTAATGATATTTATTCTTTCTATCCATGAACACAGCATGTGCTTCCACTTATTTGTATCTTCCTTGATTTTTTTTATCCATGTTTTATAGTTTTCCGAGAACAGGTCTTTAACTTCATTAGTTATATTTACTCCTAGGTACTTTTTTTGTTGTTGTTGTAATAATGAAGGGGATTGTTTTTTTAATTTCTCTTTCTGACAGTTTATTGTTGGTGCATATAAATGCCACTGGTTTCTGAATATTGATTTTATAGCCTGCTACCTTGCTGAATTCATTTATCAGTTCCTGTGGTTTTCTGAATGAGATTTTAGGGCTTTCTATGTACAGTATCAAGTCATCAGCAAATAATGTAAGTTTTACTTCCTCTTTTCCAATTTGGATGCCTTTTATTTCTTCTCCTTGTCTGATTGCTGTGGCTAAAACTTCCAGAGCTATGTTGAATAAGAGTGGTGAAAGGGGGCACCCCTGCCTGGTTCCTGATCTTAAGGGGATTGCTTTTCATTTTTGCCCATTGAGTATGATGTTGGCTGTGGGTTTGTCATAGATGGCCTTTATCATGTTGAGGTATGTGCCCTGTATTTTCACTTTTCTGAGAGTTTTGATCATAAATAGGTGCTGGATTTTATTGAATGCTTTTTCTGCATCTATTGATAGTATCATATAGTTTTTATCCTTCCTTTTGTTTATGTGATGAATCACATTGATTGATTTGTGAATACTGTAACAGCCTTGCCTCCCCAGAATAAATCCCACTTGATCATGATGTCTAATTTTTTTCGTGTATTGCTGGACCCTATTTGCTAATATTTTGTTGAGAATTTTAGCATCTAAGATCATCAGGAATATTGGCCTATAGTTTTCTTTCTTTGTAGTGTCTTTACCTGGTTTTGGAATAAGGATATGTTCACTTTATAAAAGGAATTTGGAAGTTTTCCCTCCTCTTGAACTTTTTGAAATAGCTTGAGAAAAACAGGAGTTAGTTCTTCTTTGAATATTTGGTAAAATTCACCTTTGAAGTCATCAGGCCCAGAACTTTTGTTTGTTGGGAGTTTTTTGATAACTGTTTCAATTTCTTTTGCTGTAATCAGTCTGTTTAGATTTTCTGATTCTTCCATATTGATTTTTGAATGATTATATTTTTTAAGGAATTTATCCATTTGATCGAGGTTGTCCCTTTTTGGGGCATACAGTTCTTCATAGTATTTTCTTACAATTCTTTGTATTTCTGCTGTGTTAGTTGTTACTTCTCCTCTCTCATTTCTAATTTTATTTCTTTGAGTCCTCTCTCTTTTTTTCTTGGTGAGTCTGGTTAAAGGTTCATCCATTTTGCTTACCTTTTCCAAAAACCAGTTCTTGGTTTCATTGATATTCTGTATTGTATTTGTTGTTGTTGTTGTAGTTGTTATTGTTTTGCCACTATGTCATTTATTTTTGCTCTAATCTTTATTATTTTCTTCCTTCTACTTCCTCTGGGCTTTACTTGTTCTTTTTCTAGTTCTTTTAGGTGCAGAGTTAAGTTGTTAATTTGAGCTTTTTCTTGCTTATTAAGGTATGCTTTAATGCTGTGGACTTCCCTCTCAGGACTGCTTTTGCTGTGTCCCATAAAGATTGAGTTGTTGTATGTTCATTTTCATTCATTTCAAGGAAGTTTTTTATTTCTTCTTTGATCTCATTGTTGACCCATTCATTATTTAATAGCATGCTATTTAGTTTCCAAGTGTTTGAATGTTTTTTAGTTTTCCTATTGTAGTTGATTTCTAGTTTCATGCTGTTGTGGTCAGAGGGAGTTTTTCATATGATTTCAATCTTCTTAAATTTATTAAGGCTTGTTTTGTTTCCTAACATGTATCTATCCTACAGAATGTCCCATGAGCACTTGAAAAGAATGTATATTCTGCTGCTTTGTGGTGAAAACTTTGAAAGATATCTATTAAATTTAGTTGATCTAGTGAGTCATTTAAGGCTGCTGTTTCTTTGTAAATTATTTTGTCTAGAGGTTCTATCTATTGATGTTAGTGGGATATTAATATCCCCTACTAATATAGTGTTGCTGTTGATCTCTTCCTTTTTGTCCACCAAATTCTGTTTTATATATTTAGGTGCTCCTATATCTGGTGCATATATATTTACAATAGTTATATCTTCCTGTTGTAATGCTCCTTTTATCATTATGTAGTGACCTTCTTTATCTCTTACTATAACCTTTGTTTTAAAGTTTATTTTGTCAGATAGTAGTATTGCTACCCCAGCTTTTTTTCCTTTGCGTAAAATATATTTTTCCATCCCTTTACTCCCAGTCTATGTGTATCTTTTGTTATGAGGTGGTTCTCTTGTAGACAGCATATGTATGGTTCTTGTTTTCTTATCCATGCAGCTACCCTATGTCTTTTGATTGAAGCATTTAATCCATTTAAATTTAAGGTTATTATTGATATGTAGTTGTTTATTGCCATTTTATTCTTTAGATCTATAATCTTTTTTTCTCTGTTCCTTTTTTCCTTTGCTCTTTCTACAGCAAGCCCCTTAACATTTCCTGCAGTACTGGTTTGGTTATAATGAATTCCTTAAGTTTCTTTTGGCCTGAGAAGCTTTTTATTTCTCCATCAGTTTTAAACAATAATCTTGCTGGATAAAGAAGTCTTGGTTGTAGGCTCTTGTTTTGCATTACTTTGAATATTTCTTGCCAATCCTTTTTGACCTCAAGTGTTTCCGTTGAAAAGTCATATATCATCCTTATGGGGGCTCCTCTATAGGTAATTGAATTCTTTTCTCTTGCTGATTTTAACATATTTTTTTATCTCTTAACTTTGGTGTTTTAATTATGATGTGTCTTGTTGTTGGCCTCATTGGGTTTCTCTTTATTGGAAGTCTCTGTGCTTCTTGAACTTGTGTGACTTTTTCTTTTATCAATGTAGGAAAGTTTTCAGCTATGATTTCTTTATACAGTTTCTCTCCCTTGTTCTTTCTCTTCTTCTTCAGGAACCCCTATGATGTGGATGTTATTTCTCTTCATATTGTCACAGAGTTCTCTTATAGTTTCCTCAGATTGTTTGAGCCTCTTTTCTTTTTGCTGCTCTGTTTCTGTGTTTTTATTTATCTTGTCCTCTAATTCACTGATTTGATCCTCTGCTTCATCCAGCCTTCTCTTGATTTCTTCTAGTATAGTCTTTATTGCTGATATTGTAATTACCATTTATGGTTGATTCTTTTTTTATGATTTCAGTGCCCTTTTTGATTCTTGCAATTTCTTTATCTAGGTGCTCATTAAGTCCATCCATTGTAGCTCTGAGATCCTTAAGCATCCTAACAATCATTATTTTTAACTCTGCATCAGTAATTTGGTTTCTGCCATTTCATTTAGTTCTTTTTCTGTGGATTTTTCTTGTTGATTCATGTGGTTTACATTCCTCTGTCTTCCTATTTTTTCTGTTTGTGGTTTGCAAGCTTGGTGGAATTGTGGGTCTGAGGTTGGTTTATGAAATGCTGCTTCTTCCCCAAGACTTTATTCCTCAGACTCTGCTGGTTGCTTGGATTTTAATTCTCCTTAACTAGTACAGCTGCTTAAAAGTCTTAATTTCCCTGCTGTTTGTTTGCTGAGTCCAGCGGGGAGCGTCTGAGTTTGCTGATACCAGCAGGGAGCTTCTGTGTTTAGGAGGGAGGAAGTGGGCATATCTTGCTTTTCTTGTTGTTGTTTGGCCCCAGTAGAAACTGTACCCAGAAATGTGGTAGGTATGACCTCTGAGAACCTGAAGGTGTGGTCTGCCCAGTGCCTCTCTGGGGGCTGGGCACATTTTCTGTATGAAGGTGGAGGTGTAGCTCAGGTCTCCCTGGAAACCTGAATCACTGTCCCTCCCCTTTACTTCCTCCTTTCTGAACAACCTTTTGTGCTGATTGGAGCTGGAGAGCTTATTGGAGGTGGGTCAACTAGTTCCCCATTAGGCTTGTGCAGGATGAAGGGAGCGACTCCTCCCCCAGCTATGGCTGCCTTGGCACTGGAGAATGACTCAACTTAGCTCAGGTTTTGTCTCCCCATCACTGTTTGTGTCCCTGTGTCTCATTCTCCCCACACTCTTCATGCAAGAGCAGTCCTCTCAGCCCTCTTTCCTCCAGAGCACCAGGCAAGTGGCTGTGAGTGATCTTTTCTGTGCTGGCCCTTTAAAGCTGCACTTTCTTTCACCAGCCACTTCCCACAAACAGAACTCTTGCTCTTCTCCCCACTCAATGCTGTCAGGCTGTCTCTTCCTTTCACTGGGTTTCTAGACTGGGGCTCCAGTCCTATGACTGAAGACTTCTGCCTTTTACGGTCTCTCTCCTTGCAATGAGATGCCTTCTGGACCCTCAGCCTTAGCCTCCCCTCACTCCTAGAAGAGGGGGAGCCCCCACTATGCCCTACCAGGCTCGGTGTGGATTCTTCTGGGCTCCTTGGTTTTCAAGTCCTGTTCTTTTAGTCCAAAGTTTGTTTTACATGATGATTGTTCTTAAATTAATTTGTAATCCAGTTTGGTCATGGGAGGTGGCAGTCAGTGCATCTGCCTTCTCTGCTGCCATCTTCCACACTAGCTTTTCTTGAATTAAATATTGTTCTCTAGAAATTTCAGTTTTCTTCTATTAAAAATATTGTTTGTCTTATTATTTTTTAATTTTTTATTTTATAGCATTATAATGGAAAAATAACGCAAAAAATACTATTAATGGTTTTTTTTATTTCTGCATTAGCAGTACCCAAAATAATTCTCTTCTTTTCACTGGTCCTCAAGTGCAAAAAGGTTGAAAACCACTGCTCTACAGTAATAGCAGATGTCCTCCTTAAGAGCCAAGCACTCTCCTTCCATCCCAAATGCAAGGGAAGAAGAAAGGCTGCCTGTGTCTGGACTTAGAACACCCCTTGCTTTCCTATTTTCTGCCTCTTTTTGGGTCCTTAGCTTCTAACATATCCCAGACAGTTTGGGGAGGTGGGTGACAGGTCAGGGGAGCAAAGTTCAAGAAGGCGCTATTCTCAGGGTCTGACTCTAGTCCTGGCTATACATGAACATGGCAATACATATTTGGAGAAACAGGTAAGATTAAGTACATCTATAAGTAATGCTCCTTATGCCCAGATAATGCTCTGTAACACATGTCAACTGTGAAAACAAGCTTTGAAATGCCTTTGCTTTGGCATCACTCTATAAACTGTTTTACCAGGGCAAACAAAGCATCACTCTTCCTTGACTGAGCAAGCTCATATGATCTCAATTATATGTGGGATCTAATGAATTAAACAAACTAACAAGCAAAATAGAATTAGACACACAGATACAGAGAATGACTGACAGTATTCAGAGGGGAGGTGGTTAGAAAGCTGAGTGAAAAGGGTGAAAGGATTAAGCAAAACAACAACAACAAAAATTTCATAGATACAGATAACACTATGGTTATTACCTGAGGGAAAGGGAGTGGGGGGAGGTAGAAGATGGCAAAGGGGGAATAAATGGTGACAGAGTGGTAAACACACAATACGATATACAGATAATGTACTATAGAATTGTACTCTTAAAACCTATGTAATTTATTAATCATAATCACCCAATAAATGCAATAAAAAGAAATAAAATATATCTCAAATGGCACTTATAAATTAGAAATAAAGTTTAACTGCCCACAGCAGTTAAGTTGTTCATATTGCTGTGCCATAGAAGAGTTAAGATCCCATGTTTGGGAGGCAGATTGCTAGGTCTCACAACTGTTTGATATTGGGCAAATGAGTTAATTGAGCTGAACTTCATCCACAAAATAAAGATAACAGCAGAGTTGGGCTCAGGTTGGCAGTTGATATATTTAAATGAGATACAGTAATAGAAATAACATCAGACACATAATGAGGAATCAAACAGTGTCAGCAATTTTATTATTGTTATTTATTATATAGTATGCTATGTTTAGAGACAGTTTACAATTTTTCTAAAGTATAAGTGCTATCAATGCTCTTTCCCCAATTAGATGTTCCCAAGAGAATGATGGTGCTGTGTGAAGTACCTCTAGCCCACTAGATGGAATGTTTTCAGTTATGATAGAAAAAAATAGATATACAGATATACATACACAGCATACTCACTCACAGTTTACTACAGAAAATGTAGTGTACCAACAAGAAAATGATATCCATAGCAACTTAATTTATTTAACTATAACTGTTAAGAGTAAGAATTATAAACAAACAAAAAGCCTTTCTAAGCATGAGTTGCATAGACTTGTCACTAATTAACTGTTCCACTTACCTCACTTAGAACCCAGACCATTATCTGGCCCTTGGAGTTGAAGGAATGCCTGACCCACATCTCCCAGCAGGTCTACACTGCAGCTGTGCGGAATGCTCAGGCCCAGCAGGGACCTCATCATGTTCCATTCTGTGTCACCAAATCCGACAGGTTGTCTGACACAGTCAGTGTTTGCAAAGTTTACGCTAAAGTCACCCTGATGTTCTCCAGATTCATTTTCTCACAGCCATCTGGAACCCTAAACCTCTGAAACCTCCTCCCATGTATGACAAACAACCCTCTGTCAGTCCCTCACACTGAAGGGGCCAACACACCATCTGTCATCTAACAGAGCTGCTGTTATAAGGAGCTATAGTTTTTTCTTAGATCATTGACAAATATCTACACCACATAATATTCACATTGGGTGTTTTAAATGGGGCACTGTCATAGACTAAAAAGCAGAGTGTGGAAGGTTTGCAAGGTCCAGGACTGAAAACAAACCCATCACAAGAGACTTTGGAGAGGTACCCCAAGAGAGGCACAGACGTGTCCCATAGGCAGGCTACAAAGCTGAGCTCCAGAGCCATGGTTCTTACACTATGCAAGCATTGGGAGACAAACCTCAATCCTAAAACTGCCTGGGTCCTAGGAAGGTTCAAAGGTGGATTCAGACATGGGGACTAAAGCAGGATCCCAAAGGAAAGATCTGTTCATCAGAACTGGCATATAAGGTCACATCTGCCACCTCAAGTGATAGGGTGTTGACCACACCTTGTATTTAAGTCAAACACCCCAAATAGCCCTTTACATTGGATGAAAATCTACTCAAATATTTTCGCACAATGCTGTAACAAAGAAAACGTTGTTTTTATTTATCTAAAAAATGATTTGTAATGTGCAAGTGTACATTGTGTTGGGCAATTTGTAATGTAGTTTTATTTAATCTCTGCCAGCATTCCATTATAGAAATATTATCCAAATAAAGAACCAGAACCGGGTAGACCTGAAATTCAAACACAGCCTTTATCTGATTCCAAAATTCATGTTCTTTTCATTACATGACATGGACTTTCAACTATTCATGTGCATAGCAGACTTATATTTCTTTCTACTTATTTTTTAATCTCCAAGAGGGAAGAATTGTGTCTTAAATTCAATAGTACTCTTTGCAGCGCTTAGCCTAGTTTTGATTTTAAAGCAGGTTTAATAAATATGTTTTAATTAACTGATCTATAAATCAATGATCATCAGTTTTAGGAAAGCAATTTCAATGAAAGAGTGGCCTCACAGTACCCAATCCCATTCACTTAAGTCTGAGTTCACAAGCTAGGTGCTTTCTCTTTCTAAGGAACAGTGTTGCATATATAGGAAAACTGCAGTCCAAACATATTCATTGCTTCAGATGATGTATGTGCAGTTTCATATCAACTATGTAATAGCTACAATGTATTTACACTACATTCATTGACCGATTTCAGCACAGGGAGAAAAGCATAGCTGGTGGCTATGCCAAAATGGATTGACTGGGCCAGAGCATGAAGAGAGTTAGCACTTGGCCAAGAGCCCCCCCGCCCACTTCAACCAGAGGAATTCCACTGCACCAGTTCCCAGCTGAAAGTTAGCATCTATCACGGTGTTACAATGTTCCAGGTACTGTGACCAGGGCTTTAAAAGTATTTCATTTAGAGTTTTCAACAATGCTATGAGATAAGTACTATTACTCTCATTCTTAAAGTGATAAAACTAAACCTTAGGAAGTTTTTGAAATGTACATTTCAGAACAAGTAAAATAGTGAGCCTGAGTTTTCAAAGACATTTTATAATAAAATAGTTTATATTTTCAATATGTTTATGAAATTTATAGAACAATGTTGGGAATAGGGTATTCTTATGGAGCAATGCTGGAGAAAGGAAAAAGCAGTGGTTTGCAATGAGGAGAGGGAGGAAGATTCAGTCCTTAACATTTCTCCCCTCTAAAAGACATTTGGTGATGTCTGGAAATACTTTTAGATGTCATAGCTGAGGATGGAGATGCTACTGACATCTGGTGAATAGTGGCCAGTGGTGATGCTAAACATTTTGCAATGCATAAGACAGCTCTCAACAACAAAGGATTATCCAGTCCAAAATGTCAATAATACCGAAGCTGTGAAATCCTAAGAGACAGGGACAAAGTTAGATCAATCCATTGATACATCAATAGGTAGATGGATAGGAAGTTACTTTAGAGTCAAAAAACTGACTCAAAGTATCATAACCATCTTTCCAGTTTTAGTATAATACTGTCCTGCAGCTATTGGTTAAATCAATCAAATTTCATATGTCTTTATAAGCAAGTAATAATATTATCAGCCATATTTAAGCATAACTTGTCCATCATACTGAGGAGTAATGTGGAATCTTATGGAAATGGCAAGTACTTATCATCTGAAATGCAGTTATGAGAGAAAGAATATAAAAGATTATTTCAAGATTCTAAAACTATTTGATTAGAAAAGTAAGATACCGCCTGACCTGTGGTGGCGCAGTGGATAAAGTGTCGACCTGGGATGCTGAGGTTGCCGGTTCAAAACCCTAGGCTTGCCCGGTCAAGGTACATATGGGAGTTGAAGCTTCCTGCTCCTCCCCCCTTCTCTCTCTCTCTCTCTCTCTCTCTTTCCTCTAAAAATGAATAAATAAATAAAAATAATTTAAGAAAAGTAAGATACCATTCATGGAAATAAAATAATTAGAAAAGGAAATTAATTATGTTTTGTGACTTTGGAGATGTTGAGTTTAAGATGGTGGTGCTATATCCAAGCAAGTGCTTGGTAAATGGTCAAAAACATAGGCCTGGAAACAGAATAGATCTACATATGAGAGTCTCAGCTCTGAAGTAATAGCTAAATTTATGAGGGAAATATTGTTGATTGGGGGAAAGGAAGTGGTGATGTTGATAGGAACACTGGCTTTGGAGAGCAGCCCCAAAGAAGAGCCAAGGGAAAGAGTCAATATAGAGACAGAGGACAAAGAAACATTGATGTCACAATGGTGCAGAGAAGAGAGCATTTAAAGATGCTGGTCATCTGTACCAAATGCTACAGGGGGATCAAGAGAAGGAAGGTGGAGGAGATATCAGATGTTTTGAATAGGACCAGTGGCATTTAGAAGTGCCATAGAAGCAGGTAACTAAGGATAGATAATTTTTTAAATGGAGATATTCTTAGGTAGACCAACTGTTTGAGAAGTAGAGCATGAAGGAAAGCCAGTTTGGATGATACCTAGGCATGAACTACTTAATTAAAAATGTTTTTCTCTAAAATAAGAGCTCTTTAAGTATGTTCTTTAAAAGGGTGTGGGGGCCCTGGCCAGTTGGCTCAGCAGTAGAGCATCAGCCCGGTATGTCGAAGTCCCGGGTCTGATTCCCGGTCAGGGCACATAGGAAAAGCGCCCATCTGCTTCTCCACCCTTCCCCTTCTCCTTTCTCTCTATCTCTCTCTTCCCCTCCCTCAGCCAAGGCTCCATTAGAGCAAAGTTAACCCCCGTGCTGAGGACGGCTCCATGGCCTCCACCTCAAGCGCTAGAACGGCTCCAATTGCAGCGGAAGCAACGCCCCAGAGGCGCTTAGCATCGCCCTCTGGTGGGCATGCAGAGTAATCCTGGTCAGATGCATGCGGGAGTCTGTCTACCTCTCCCCCACTTCTCACTTCAGAAAAATACCAAAAAATAAAGGAGGGGGGTAGGTTAGAAGGAGTAGTTGCTAAAAAGTGATCTGTATGGAACCAATCACTTTTTTATAAAAAGAAAAAAAATGATTATAAATATTTGAAATGTTCAAGTAACAAAGAAAATTTTTACTTTACCAGTACACATTAGCCAAGAAGGATCAAATATTTAAATTTATTTTATAATCTTCATGAAATAATCAGAGTCTTATGGGTCTATTTCCAATTGTAAAAAAAAAAAAAAAAAACTATTACAGAGATAACAAGAAAGCACCAAAGAAAGCTATCTTGGTGTGTATTATATTAACACCTGTAAAACTTGTTCTCACTTTCCTACTCCGATTAGATTTTATAACTTCCAGGAGAAACTTACGCAAGATGCTTGGCATGATCTTGCCAATCAATGCTTATATTTAAATAGCAAGGTAATGTATTAGTTGAGTAAATTTGCTTTACGGCCAAGGGGAAAAATGGTACCATTGACTTGAAATGGTTCCAGTGACTGATAACACTGGAGAACAATTTATTTTTCATTTTCTGTTGCATGAGATTTTAGAACTATTTCTACATACTTATGCATCACTGATTCCAAATCTGAAGTCCGTTTTTTAATGCATACTCTAGTTTTTATGCACTTTTCATTTCCTTTTGTTACAGTTAATGGCATGCATTGGTTTTTAAATTGGAGTTAAAGGGCAATGACTCTTGGATTGAACATAATCAAAAGAAAATTAATGTTTTACAAACATAACTTTTACATAATTGTAGTTGTTTTTAAAAGTAAAAAATTATTATCTGATAAAAACACCCTCTTATTTTGTTTTAAGATTGAATCATGGCTTCTTCGAGTAGGCATGAATGTAAGAATAGTCCTGACATCTTCTGTTATATATGTGGCTGTTAAACACTTCAACGTCAAAGGCGCAATATTTCATCATTTGTGACACATGCATATATTGCCTATTTTCAAGTTTCCCTTGGCGATCAAGACAAGAACTGGGCTCCTCATATTGTGTGTCATAATTGTGGGAAAATGCTTCATGACTGGACAAAAGGAAAATGCAAAGGAATGCCTTTTGGTATTCCAATGGTTGGACGTGAACTTAAGGACCACAGCAGTGACTGTTATTTCTGTCTGATCCATACAAAGGGCATCGGCAAGAAAAAATGGCATATGATCACATATCTTAATATTCCTTCAGAAATATGACCTATCCCACACTCTGAGACACTCCCGGTTACAGTTGTCAATGGTTTTATTTCTTCTAAGGGCGAAAAAGTGAACATGGTGATCAAGTGTATTTTGATGAGATGCATGAGGAAATGGTTGTAGAATCTGAAGGGTCTTCTTCTGATGCCAAGCAGTCATTAAGCCCTCAGCAGTTTAGCCAACCCAAATTGAATGACTAAGTAAAACATTTGGGCCTATCAAAGAAAGCAGCTGAGTTATTAGCCCCCAAGCTTCAAGAAAAGAATGTACTTCACTGGTCAGCTAAAGTATCCCATTTAAGGAAGTGTGAACATATTTTTGTGAACTTTTTTCTGAAGACATACATTTTGTTTACTGTCATGATATCAGTAGTCTTCTCAGCCAGCTAGAGGTTACCACTTACAGTCCAACAGAATGGCTGCTATTTCTTGACAGCTCTAAACGGAGTCTGAAATGTGTTCTCCAACACAATGGTAATGTTTATGCAACAGGTTCAATTGGTTATTCAACTCATCTGCGAGAAGATTATAATGACATAAAATTTGTCCTTGACTTTCTGAAGTATGAGGAACATAACTGGATCATTTGTGTGGATCTTTAAAAAAGTGGTAAATTTCCTGCTAGGACAAGAGAGGTTTCATGAAGTATCTTTGCTTTCTGTGTTTGTGAGAAAGCCGAGCTCAGGAGAAATACTGGACACAGAAGGAGTGGCTGGAACTTGAAACTCTGAAAGTAGGGATGCAAAATATTGTGAATGAACCTGTAGTTAATTGAGACAGGATCATTTTTCCCCCACTTCACAACAAACTTGGCTTAATGAAGCAGTTTTTCAGGCTTTGAATAGAGAAAGTGAATGCTTTAAACATATTATTTCTGCTTTACCAGGCTTGTCTTTCAAGAAGATAAATGCAGGTATATTTGATGGACCTCAAATTTGAACCCTCATACATGATGAAGAATTTGCCAGGAAGGTGAATAAAGAAGAGAAAGTAGCATGGCCGTCTTCTGTGGCAGTTACAAAAACTTCCTTGGCAACAAAAAAGCAGAAAACTATAAATTTCTGTTTCAAATGATAATGTTGGCTTTCCATGACATTGGATGTAACATGAGCATTAAGATTCACTTCCCGAACAGTCAACTTGATAAGTTTTCCGAAGATCTTGGAGCTGTTAGTGATGAGTAGACTGCTGCAGGAGCATCAAACAAGATTGTCCTCAACCAGTACACAAACACAAGAGGTACAAACACAAATTTTTGCCTGAATAGAACTTAACTAAGTTTTGCGCAAATTTTATGATTAAAATAAGTGTTTTAATATGTTCTATTTTGAAATTGTATAGAAATTCTGATGCAATCATATCTTTTAGTGTATTAGTGTATTTACTGCATTATATAAATTATTATGTTTTCACAAAGATGATGCCCAAGAAGATATTCTACTTCATTATGTTAAACTAAATGTTGAAAAATTCACAATAAGATGAAAACCTAAAATCTTGAATTGCAAAACAAACCTGTAGCTTACAGAGAAAAACTAATGTCCGAATTGAGATCAGCACACTCGAATTAGGTAAGAACAAGTGTTTTTGTGGATGCAACAAAAATTTTGTTCCCCAGTTTAATCTTTATAGAAGAAATGTGATGAAATTTGGAGTTATAATGATTATTGATGATAAGAAAAGCAGAGTAACATGTTTGCTACTATGCAAAGCTTGACCCTGAATTCAATTACATATCCATCTTCTATGAAATTTTAGAGTCTGGAAACTCAGATATCTAACCACTGTAATTACAAAGGTATTCTCCACATTCTTAGTAAAATACAGAAATCTGGGTCAAGAATAATCCAAATTAATTATATAATTAAAGTGAAACTTTATATCTACTTATTTTTATACCTACCTTATGTCAGAAAAGATTTAATGTTATTTTTTTTCATAAATGGCTGTCTTAAAATTCATAATCTATGACTAAAACATGAGAAAACATAGAACAAATAAATAATGCTTAAATTTTCAAAAGCAATTCTTCCACTAGAAAGAACTTGTATAGAAGTTAGAATTCATATTTGAGAGCAAGTACTTCGAAATCATATAATTCACTTCCTCTCTGTCTAATTTGTATAGGACTAGCAAACTGATATCAATGTCAGTAAAGTGAATTACTTAAAACAATCCTCTGAAAAGAGAACTAGGACCACAGTAATAGTTATTTTAACCTTTAATATAATTTTATTTTCATTCCTGAAAGTTATCTTCATGAGTGACATAGACTTTGAAAATAACAACCACAAAAAATAATGATTACAATAAATTTTGGATTTGTTGTTGTCTGCTACAAATCGTTTGGGGAAAAATAGTTATCACTATTTTTGGGAAAAATAGTTATCACATTCAAATTTTATGATTTCACTCATGAGCTCCTCAAAGGATAAATGAGTTCATTTCCCTTATTTGAGCCCCATTAATGGAGGTAAAGAAATGAGCTTCCTATTCCTAAGTGCTCTGGTAGAAGGAAGCCAGGTTGGAGAGGAGAGAGGGCAGACTAAGTTCCTTCCTATCCTCTGGTCTACACAACATAGTGAGCTAGGTGCTGGGACTACATAATGGTGAGGCTTGATTTGAATGAAATCCTAAAAACAGTGATAATCACACAGACGTTAAGCAGAAGTTTAAGATGACTGTGGGACCAATCACAGGAATCAGTATAGGCTCAGCAAGATGTCTTGGTGTTATTTGGTCTAAAAAATGAATCTAGGTGGTGGAGCAAGATGGCGACGGAGTAGGCAGATGTACCAACTTCCAACTCCCAGAACCAAAGTGGATTATAAATCAATTTTAAGAACCACCATCTGGATAAACCAACTTTGAACTAAACTAAGTGGACTCTTCAACCAAGGAACACAGAAGAAGCCACATTGAGACTGGTAGGAATAGCAAAAATGCAAAGAGGGCTTCACAGCTCCCCGGAGCAAATGGCAGCCCGGAGAGGCCCATGTGGTGGGAGGAGAGTTTGGCGGAGAGGGAGGGACCTGGGTCCCAGGAACCAAGCCCCAGCCTACAGTCGCAGAGCCTACAAGAGGCATTTGGACAGTTTTGAGCTGAGAAACAAGTGAGGGAGCTCCCAGGCCTACAGTGTGGAGTATTAGGGCCCTTCCTACTCTGCTGAGGGTTGCTAAAGGGTATGGTGGAGGCAGGACGCTGAAACGCGGTACTGTCGGCATGGGCGGAGGCCAAGCCGGTGTGAGCTTAGTGTAGCCCAGCAGGGGCAGAGGGGACGCGGGAAAGCGGTCCGGCAACTGTGGGACCACCTGTAATCCCACCTGCGGGGACAAAGCCGGAGTCCAGTAACAGGTAAAGATCTGCTCTGCAACCCTGCTCAAGTCAGCCCTGACCACAGGGACGGGGCTAGGACCAAGAACGGGCGGGGGCTCGCGGCTGAGCTCACGCTACCAGCCCCGCCCGGCCGGAGAAACCATGGTATGCCATCCTAGGTGCGCGAGCTGGCTCTGAACGCGGGGGTAGGGTAGACCTCCAGACGAGAAAAAGCTCACAGCTGAGCCCATGCTACTAGCCCCGCCTGTCTGGAGAAACCACGGTTTGCCATCCTGTGTGCATGAGCAGGCTCCGAACGTGGGGGCGGGGTAGAGTCCAGGATGAGCGGAAGCTCACAGCTGAGCGGAAGCCAGCAAACACGCCTGGCCTAATAAACCTTGGTTTGCGACCCTGCGCAGAAGGGCTCTGGCCTCGAATGCGGGGCTAAAGGTTCAGATGGAAAAAGGCTCACAGCTGAGAGCACGTCAAAAGCCCTACCCACCCAGCGAAATTGGTGAGCAGGCTCTGACTGCGGGTGCTGGGTGGAAGTCCAGAATCAGACTGGGTCCGCACCTGAGCAAAGGTGCTCACCTCTACCCTTGGTGCTGAGGCTTGTGGCTTGAGTGACAGCGCCTCCCACGGAGGAGAGGCAGAAATCACAGCAAAAGCCACAGTGGGCCGGAGCTGGCAACGTCCATACCCAACCGCCCTAGGCAGGGGCAGAGGGGGTGGCGGGCCTGCAGACAGACCACACCTAGAGAACACAAAGGCAACACATACTGGACTCCAGTGGCCACAACTTATTTATACACAGACAAAATGGGCAGGCAGAGAAATGCAAACCAAATGAATCAAGAGAAATCCCAAGAGAAGGACCTGAATGAACCAGATATAACCAAACTACCAGAAGCAGAATTTAGAATAATGACAGTTAGGATGTTCAAAGAAATTAGAGCAACAATGAATAGTCACTATGAACACCTAAATAAAGAGAGAACAAGTATAAAAAACGAAATTGAAATAATAAAAAAGAATCAGACAGAAATGACAAATACAGTATCAGAACTGAAGACCACAATGGAAGAAATTAAAAGCAGGATGAATCACGCTGAGGATCGAATAAGCAAGTTAGAGGACACAATAAACAAAGGCACAGAAGCAGAGAAGAAAAAGGAAAAGAGACTCAAGAAATGTGAGGAAACTAAGGGAGCTCTGTGACAACATGAAGAGAAACAACATTCGCATCATAGGGGTGCCTGAAGAAGAGGAAAGAGGACAGGAAATGGAAACTGTGTTCAATCAAATCATAGCAGAAAACTTCCCTAAATTAAGGCTGGGAAATAGTCCACATGTTCAAGAAGCACACAGAACTCAATTAAAGAGAAACCCAAAAAAGATCTATACCAAGACATATCATAGTTAAAATACCAAAGCTAATGGATAAAGAAAAAATCTTAAAAGCTGCTAAAGAAAAAAAGGCTATCACCTACAAAGGAGCCCCCATAAGGATGACATCGGACTTCTCAACAGAAACACTTGAGGCCAGAAGGGAATGGCAAGATATAATCAAAGTAATGCAGAACAAGAACCTACAACGAAGACTATTCTATCCAGCAAGGCTAACGTTTAAAAGTGAAGGAGAAATAAAGAGCTTCCCAGAAAAAGAAAGCCTCAAGAAATTCATTAAAACCAAACCAATTCTGCAAGAGATACTAAGGGTCCTGTTGTGAACAGTTTACAGGGAGGAAAGAATAGACCAAAAGAAGAATACAGCTTTAAAGAATAAAATGGCAATAAACAACTACGTATCAATAATAACCTTAAATGTAAATGGATTAAATGACCCAATCAAAAGAAATAGATTAGCTGCATGGATAAAGAAACAGGACCCATACATATGCTGTCTACAAGAGACACACCTTAAAACAAAAGATGCACATACTGAAGGTAAAAGGAAGGAAAAAAAATATTTCATGGAAATGGAAATGAAAAAAAAGCCAGGGCAGCAGTACTTATATATGACAAAATGGACTTTAAAAGAAAGGCTGTAGTAAGAGATAAAGAAGGACACTACATAATGATAAAGGGAACAATTCAACAGGAAGATATAACTATTATAAATATCTATGCACCAAATATAGGAGCCCCGACATATATGAAGCAGACTTTGATGGATATAAAGGGCGAGATTAACAGCAATACTATCATAGTAGGGGATTTCAATACCCCTATAACAACACTGGATAGATCCTCAAGAAAGAAAATTAATAAAGAAACAGCAGACTTAAAGGATACACTGGATCAACTCAATATAATAGATATCTTCAGAACTTTTCACCCTAAAGCAGTAGAATATACATTCTTCTCAAGCGCTCATGGTACACTTTTTAGGATAGACCACATGTTAGGACACAAAAATGTTCTCAATAAATTTAAGAAGATTGAAATTATATCAAGCATTTTCTCTGATCACAATGCCATGAAACTAGAAATTAACCACAAAAGAAAATCTGAAAAGTACTCAAACACTTGAAAACTAAATAGCATGATATTAAATAAAGAATGTATTAACAATGAGATCAAAGAAGAAATTAAAAAGTTTCTAGAAACAAATGATAATGAGCATATATCAACACATAATTTATGGAACACAGCAAAAGCAGTTCTGAGAGGGAAGTTCATTGCACTACAGGCATATCATAAGAAGCTAGAAAAAGCTCAAATAAGCAACCTGACCCGGCATCTAAAAGAACTACAAAAACAGCAGCAAATAAAACCCAGGACCAGTAGAAGGAAGGAAATAATAAAGATCAGAGAAGAAATAAATGACATAGAGGCTAAGGAAACAATACAGAGGATCAATGAAACCAGAAGCTGGTTCTTTGAAAAGGTAAACAAGGTTCATAAACCTTTTACTAGACTCACTAAGAAAAAAAGAGAGAGTACTCAAATAAATAAAATTAGAAAGGACAGTGGAGAAATAACAACTGACACAGCAGAAATACAAAGCATTGTAAGAAAATGCTATGAAGAACTATATGCCAAAAAATTAGACAATCTCGGTGAAATGGACAAATTTCTTGAATCGTATAACCTTGCAATAATCAATCTGGAAGAATCAGAACACCTAAACAGACCAATTACAACAAATGAGATCGAAACAGTTATCAAAAAACTCCAAAATATGAAAAGTCCTGGGCCTGATGGCTTCACAAGTGAATTCTATCAAAAATTCAAAGAAGAACTAACTCCTATCCTCCTCAAGCTATTTCAAAAAATTCAAGAGGAAGGAGGACTTCCAAACTCCTTTTATGAGGCGAGCATAATTCTGATCCCAAAACCAGGCAAAGACAACACAAAGAAAGAAAATTATAGGCCTATATACCTAATAAATTTAGATGCTAAAATTCTCAACAAAATATTAGTCAACCGGATCCAGCAATATATGAAAAAAATCATACACCATGATCAAGTGGGATTTATTCTGGAGAGGCAAAGCTGGCTCAATATTCACAAATCAATCAATGTGATTCATCACATAAACAAAGGAAGGACAAAAATCACGTGATAATTTCAATAGATGCAGAAAAGGCATATGATAAAATCCAGCACCCATTCATGCTCAAAACTCTCAGTAAAGAGGGAATACTGGGAACATTTCTTAACATGATAAAACTATCTACGACAAACCCACAGCAAACATCATACTAAATGGACAAAAATTAAAAGCAATCCCCTTAAGATCGGGAACCAGGCAGGGTTGCCCACTTTCACCACTCTTATTCCACATAGTTCTGGAAGTCCTAGCTATAGCAATCAGACAAGAAGAAGAAATAAAAGGCATCCAAATTGGAAAAGAAGAAGTAAAACTGTCACTATTTGCAGATGATATGATATTGTATATAGAAACCCTAAAATCTCAGTCAAAAAACTACTGGACCTTATAAATGAATTCAGCAAGGAGGCAGGATATAAAATTAATACTCAGAAATCAGAGGCATTTCTATATACTAACAATGAACTGTCAGCAAAATAAATTAAGGAAACAATCCCCTTCACTATTGCAGCCAAAAAAATAAAGTACCTAGGAGTAAATTTAACCAAGGAAGTTAAGGACTTGTACTCGGAAAATTATAAAACATTGATAAAAGAAATCAAGGAAGATACAAACAAGTGGAAGCATATACTGTGCTCAAGGCTAGGAAGAAAAAACATCATTAAAATGTCTATATTACCCAAAGCAATTTATAAATTCAATGCAATATCAATTAAAATACCAATGACATACTTCAAAGATATAGAACACATATTCCAAAAATTTATATGGAACCAAAAAAGAACATTAATAGCCTCAGCAATCTTAAAAAGAAAAAATAAAGCAGGAGGTATCACTCTTCCAGATATGGAGGTGTACTACAAGGCCATTATACTCAAGACAGCCTGGTACTGGTATAAGAACAGGCACATAGATCAATGGAACAGAACAGAGGACTCAGAAATAAACCCACAGCTTTATGGACAACTGATATTTGACAAAGGAGGAAAGAACATACAATGGAGTAAAGGCAGCCTATTTAACAAATGGTGTTGGGAAAATTGGACATCTACCTGCAAAAAATTAAAACTAGACCATCAACTTACACCATTCACAAAAACAAACTCAAAATGGATAAAAGACTTAAATGTAAGCCATGAAACGATAAGCATCTTAGAAGAAAACATAGGCAGCAAGCTCTCCGACATCTGTAGCAGTAATATATTTACCGATTTATCTTCACAGGCAAATGAAATAAAAGACAAGATAAACGAATGGGACTATATCAAACTAAAAAGTTTTTGCACAGCTAAACACAATAAGAACAGAATAAAAAGACAAACCACACAATGGGAGAACATATTCGACAGCACATCTGATAAAGGGTTAATAATTAAAATTTATAAAGAACTTATAAAACTCAACAATAGGAAGACAAACAATCCAATAAAAAAATGGGCAAAAGAAATGAATAGAAATTTCTCCAAAGAGGACATACAGATGGCCAATAGGCATATGAAAAAATGCTCAACATCACTAATCATTAGAGAAATGCAAATTAAAACCACAATGAGATATCACCTCACACCAGTCAGAATGGCACTCATCAGCAAAACAACACAGAATAAGTGCTGGCGAGGATGTAGAGAAAAGGGAACCCTTCTGCACTGCTGGTGGGAATGCAGACTGGTGCAGCCACAGTGGAAAACAGTTTGGAGATTCCTCAAAAAATTAAAAGTCGAACTGTCTTTTGACCCGGCTATCCCACTTTTAGGAATATACCCTAAGAACACCATAACACTGTTCGAAAAGAAGAAATGCGCCCCCATGTTCGTGGCAGCATTATTCACAATAGCGAAGATCTGGAAACAGCCCATGTGTCCTCCAGAGGATGAGTGGATTAGAAAACTCTGGTACATATATACTATGGAATACTACTCAGCCATAAGAAATGATGACATCGGATTATTTATAACAAAATTGATGGACCTTGATAACATTATACAGAGTGAAATAAGTAAATCAGAAAAAAAAGAAAAACTGAGAACAGCATGATTTCATACATAGGTGGGACATAAAAGTGAGACTATGAGACATGGACAAGAGTGTGGTGGTTACGGGGTGGGGGGAGGGAGGGGAGGGTGGGAGAGGGAGAAGGGGAGGGGCACAGGGTAAACCCGATAGAAGGTGACAGAGGACAATTTGACTTTGGGTGACGGGTATGCAACACAATTGAATGATAAGACAACCTGGAGATGTTTTCATTGTACATATGTACCCTGATTTATTGGTGTCACCCCATTAAAATTAATAATAATAAAATAAATTTTTTTTAAAAAATGAATGTAGGTATATGGCTGCTCAGGGAAAGACCCCACCAGGAATGTCTCATCATGTTGATATACTTTCCCTTTGGAATGGCCTGATTGTTTCCCAGTTTGCAGTGGGACAGCCATCAGAGAGCACGTGCTGCGTACCATGCAAGGCTTTTAGAATAAGTCACATAACAAACCTGGACTTCAACCCAGCAGGATGCTGACTGCAGCAACCTCTGGCTTTCACTGTTAGATAACATCATCACTGACTAATTACCTAAAACCACGGACACTTTATCCTCTCATGCAAGTTTCTCCTCTTTAGGGCTTGATTATCAAATGGCAGGAATGTCGCACATATAAGAATAACCTTCTCCTTTTCTGTTCAACCAAATAATGAAGAGATTAATGCTGCTCTCCACTTTACTGGAATTGTCTTAACACTTTTGAAAAATTATTAAACAACTTTGTTAGAGTGATGACTAGTGATTTCTCTAAGACTGGCCTCTCTATCCAGTGATTTTTATAATTCTGGCTGTTTAACAAAGGTCTACCATGCCTAAAATGGCTTTAAAAAAAAGAAAAGAAAAGAAAATCTACATAATTACTGGATTTAAACTCTTAGACTTCTGACATTTATTAACTTAAATGAATTACGGGTTTTTTTAAAATTTGATTTGTAGTCCTTAATACAGATTAATTATCAGTAAAGAAAGGTCAGCTTTGGAGAGAAAAGAAGGAAGAATATGCTGAATTATAAACTACATTTTATGTAAAATCTTGTTTTTATTTATTCAAGAAAATGCGTGAACTTAAACTAGGCCAATTCTATCAGTGTTTTATTGATAGACCTGTGAATTAAAGAAGTTTTCATTAATGGAAGAGTTATAATCACTTTATGAATTACTGTGAAACAAATGATTACTTCCAATGTGGGATTTTTCAAATTGTTTTCCAAGGGAAACTAGAGATATGTATAGGTGTTTGAAGGGAAACAAAACTTCTATAGTCAGATAGCACGTTCTGTACTTCTCTTAGAGATTACTCAGGCACATTAATCAAGAGTCTACTACAGAACCCATTTTCTTGAAATTCCTATTTGGGCTCCCCGGACACCAGTTGTGAAATATGACTCTGAATCCTCTGGACAGTTCATTCTTATAAGAACTTAGAAGAGTGCGCTTGTGATTTATTTTCACTAAAGGTTTACGTGGTAAAGTCTTTCTTCATCAATAATTCCAAAGCAAACATCAGGTCAAAGTTAACAAAGTGTGAACCAATGGGGGTTGAAGAACATAAGTGGAGCACTACAAACATGATGAGGAAATCCCCACACCCACTCCTGTATTTGAACACATCCAGTAACCTTACTCATTGGCTCCCACCCACATCTACACCTGGATGTTGACAAGACTGAACTTTATGAAGCTTGACTTAGTGCTGTAGTGTCTTGTGCACCTTCATTCTCTACCCTAACACTGTCTTATTCTCCCACTTGAAGCATATAACTGGACCATGCTCTCTCATTATCTCTGGTCAAATATCTGCCTTTGAAAAGAATCGGACATAGAAATCTTACCAGGACTCAAAGATCCAAAACAACCTTAAATGTGACCTCTTCTAAAGGTATTTGGGTTTTTTGTTTGTTTGTTTGTTTGTTTTAAGGGAGAGAAGGGGAGATACAGAGACAGACTCCCATATGCGCCCCAACCAGGATCCATCCGGCAACCCCTATCAGGGGATGATGCTCTAATCAACTGAGCTATCCTCAGCAACCAGGGCTGCTGGCTGCAAGAGGGGAAAAGAGCGAGAGAGAGATAGGGGAGAGGAGGGGAAGAGAAGCAGATGGTCACTTCTCATGTGTGCCCTAACTGGGAATCAGACCCGGGATGTCCGCATGCTTGGCTAACACTGTCAACCAGCCAGGGCTGGTACTTACATTTTAATGTGAGCAAATAAGTCAATCCCTAGTTAAAGAATACAAAAATTCTGAGCTAGAAGGAGTATTAGAGATGAAGTTAACAGCCCAAAATCACACAACTAAGTAGAGATGGTATCAGTCTCTAAAATCTCAGGCCACTTTAATATATATTCCTGGCCACCCTCCTCCTAGTACCTTAGAGAAAAAGAGAAAATTCCTGAAAGTTATTTACCCCTCCTACTTTTAAAACTGACCTTAAAAGATTCCATGATACGTCATTCCCAGAGCTGTGGAAATAGGCCTCTGCTCAGTTTTTCTCTTTGCACATCTACGGAGAGAAAATAAAAGCTCTAGACCTCCTAGTCACCCAAACAAGCACCCACTCTGTTTCTATGACTGTTCCAGACACCAACAGTGTATGGTGAATAAAAGACACAAAGTCCCTGCTCAGTGGGCCTGATGTTATAGCGGGGAAGTCAGAATGAATGAGCAAACAAATATATAAAAGTAATGTCGGGTGATGACCAGCGCTGTGCAGAGAATGAAGTGAGATAAGGGGTGGATGGGGACACTATCTTAGATGCAGTGTCAGCAAGGTCTTTCTGAGAAGGTGAAATTTAGTAAAGTCCTGTATGATACAAAGAAGCACATGAAAAGGCAGAAGGGACAGCGAGAGTGAAGGGGCTGAAGCCAGAACTAACTGGGTGAGCTCCACAAAAGGCCAGAGCCAGGTAACTGGTGTGTGGCAGGAAGGCAGGAACGGACCCTGCAGGGCTTGTGGGCCCTGTTAAGAAGCCTATATTAGCACTGAGTGATGGGAATCCTTGGAGGGCTCCAGTCAAGAGAGTGACCTTATCTTAATGCAGATTTTTTAAAGGCCACTCTGATGGCAATGTGAAGAAATGAGGCTGACAGAGAGGATGGGAACAGGGTGGATGTGGCAAGATCAGTCAGCAGACCCTTTTAGTAGACCAAAAAGGAAGTGATGTCCACCTGGCCCAGGTAGCAGCAGGGAGGAAGGGCAGGTGAGGAAAATAAAAGAATCTGGGATCAATCACATGTCAGGGCCAACTAGTATTTACCCCTAAGATGGAGAAGGATGGGGGACAGAGCCTAAGGTACAAGTGGCAGGAATGCAAAGCTCTAATTGTGCATTCTTAAATTTGAGGTGCAATGTACATCTAAGTAGCAAGGTCATGGAGACAGTTTGGTACACAAGTCTAGAAATCATGAGAGAGAGAGACCAATGTGGGAATCAGCAGAGGCTAATTAATTTTTATCAATGGCATTTAAAGTCACAAGGGAGACTGCTTGGGGTTTTCCAGGGGGAAGGTAGAGGAGAGAGTTGAGGCCCATGTCCTGGAGCACACTAGCATTTATAGACTGGGAGAAAAAAGGGGTACCAGCCAAGGAGACTGACAAGAAGGTATTCATGAAATTAAAATAAATAAAAATAAAACAACTTTGTATGTTCCAGAAGCCAAAGAAGAGAGAGTAATCAATATCGATTATGACGTCCTGGCCAGATAGCTCCGTTGGTTAGAGCGCCATCTGGAGGCAAGAGATTGTGAGTTCGATCACTGGTCAGGGCACATACAGGAACAGATAGATGTTCCTGTCTCTCTCTCTCTCTCTTTCTCTCTCTCTCCTTTCCTCTGTCACTAAAATCAGTAAATAATAAAATCAGATCATTAAAAAATATATCTATTATGTCAACTGCCATTGAGTGACAGAAAAAGATTAGACCATCTGATCAGACAATATGAAATTCACAAATGAAGTGGAAATAGTCCAGTTTTGCTGTGAAAGAGAAGAGTAAAATAAACCAGTAGCCGGCTTAAGTAATGAGTCAAAGATGGTCTTTTTTTAAGTGGAAAGAGCCTGGAATGGTAGTAGGCTGTTTGGGGAGATCCAAAAGGCAAGGGGAAAATAATGATACAATAGAGAGAGGGCTTAACCTCAGGTGTCAGTGCCTTAAGGAGGGGAAAGTGGAGGGCACCCAGCCCAAAGGAAGTGAGATTGTCTTGAAAGAAGACCAGAGATGCCCATCTATTGCAATGATAAAAGAAAGTCAGTACATAGATACAAGTGCAGGCAATGAGCTACTTCATTTTTATCACTTTTCTTTATCCCAAATGAGAAACCAAATCACCAGCTGAGAGTGAGGATGGGGAGGCACATGGTAACTCAAAAGAGAGGAAAGGCAGGGAGCAAACATCTAAGATGCAGGAAATCAAGTATTCACGTGAGAGCTCTGGATATAAATTAAAGCAGAGTTGTTATCCTTCTGGGACACAAGGGTAGAGTAGAGGAAGCTTGGGGATAAGCAGAGTTGGAACTTTTTCCAGAAGTGTTGAGTGGACATACTCAAAGAAGGGATGATAGTGATGCCCCTGGAATTTGAAGCCAGGTGGGTGGAAGTTAGGGTGCATGGCTGTCAGTCAGTGTCAGAGAGTCAGGATGGGAGAGAAGGATGATTGGAGTGGGAGCAACAAAGTGAGCAGGCTGTCAAGATGCAGGCAAGCCATGCAAATAGCTGAATGAAATGAGATGGATGGAAAGAGCTATTAAAAAAAAAAATCTAGCCTAACCTGTGGTGGTGCAGTGGATAAAGCGTCGACCTGGGAACACTGAGGTCGCCAGTTCAAAACCCTGCACTGGTTCGGTCAAAGCATATATGGGAGTTGATGCTTCCAGCTCCTCCCCCCTTTCTCTCTTTCTCTCTCTCTCTCTCTCTCTCTCTCTCTCTCTCTCTCTCACACACACACACACACACACACACTCTGTGTCTCCTCTCTAAAATGAATAAAATAAAAATAAAATAAAAGCATTTAAAAAAATAAAAAATAAAATAAAATAAAAAATCTATCCAAATATGCAGAGGCCAGAGTGCCCAAGCATCATCCACATGGATTTGAAGTTGCCAAGAGTGATGGCTAGAGTAGAGATGAAGATGTAAGTCAGCCAGCCAGGTAAATCTGCAGTGAGTTCAGTAGAAAAACTGTACAAAGAAAGAATGGGATTGTCTGGGAGTATGGAATGCAAAAGAGATGGGGATTTTCAGGGAAAACAAGATAAATGGATCAAGGTGAGCATTTAGCTCCAACTCCAGGCCTGATAGTCTGTGAGATTTGGGAGAAAAAGCAACTACTACTTGAGTGTTTTAGAGTAAAGAAGGACCCAGTGGGCTTCTGGTAGAGTAAACAGTGAATTAATAGCACTGCTGGTGGATTTATAGTGAAGCAGAAGGAAATGTGTCATAGTCATATAACCCAAAGTTTGTCAGTCTCAGCACCATTGACATTTGGAGCCATATAATTCTATGTTGTGGGGGAAATTCAAATTCTGTGCTTTGTAATATGTGTAGCAGCATCCCAAGGCCTCTGACCACTAGATGCCCACAGGGTATCTGTGTGTGTACACACACACACACACACACACACAAACAAACAAAATTTAGACAACCAAAAATGTCTCCTGCTGTTACCAAATGTCCCCTGGAGGACACAGTCATGGTAGTTGGGAACCCCTGACCTGTCCCTAGCAACTTTGGTGCCATTCCTCTTTGGCTCTGTTAAGTATCTAGTAAGCTGAGCCATGGGAAAGACAAAAATACATTCCATGAAGGATTAGCTTCTCCCATGAACAGTCATCAAATTGTCCTATAGTCCAATATTCTTTCTGTTTTAATAACAGCTAAAAAGAAGGCTAACTAAAGAGACCACTGTTTGTCACACATTTTTCCACTGACCCTGAACACCGGAATAGAATTGGTTCACTGTAGGTCTCACTAGTTTGTTCACTGCTTACAGATAAAACTTCCAGGTTGCAAAGTGTAAATCACAGAAATTAATGTTCAGGTCTCTACAAAGTCATATGCATATCTGCCAATGGACTACTAGCCTTATACCCAAACTTACCCTGTAGATTCTGTGTGCAGTAGGAGGCACACTACTGAATGTAGACCTGTGTGAATAAATGACAACAGGATGAGCACACAGGTCTTTGCAAACAGCATACACCAGGGCCACAGCCTGGCAGACTGCCTGAGGTTGCACCATGACAGTACCATTATTGTGTAACTAATCCAATCCAGAATCACTGATTTCCCAATAACAATGTAATCTCTGTGTTTGAAAAAAGGAGAAGATATACACATAGATAAGCAATCACACACCATTTCCTTGAAGTAACCAGTGTGACAACATCTAAAACAAACGTCCCCTTTGGGAAGCTAATTTCACCAAGGTTAATCATTGATGTTCTGGATAGAATCTTTCATACACCCTGTGCCAACACTCAAAGCTGAAAATTGAAGCTTTGTCAAAAATTTTCCTAGGAGATAGTAGCCTTAAGGACCCACTCCAAAAGAACACATTTCCTAGGATGCTATCGTCTAGAGCTGGAATTGTATGGGTAGATGACCTTCATTTATGGAGAAACCATACTGCTGTCCTCCTCGATATTCGAATTCATCCCACCCTTAAGATTTCATTTGAGCTCACACTTTTGACACTGAGGATTAAAGCCCAGAAAGACCATTATTAATGGGACTCAGATATTCAGCAAATGCATCTTTTCCTTGTCTTGCACCTTCGTTGGCTGGTTAGTTGAGCAAGAAAAGAGAGGCTGAGAAACCAAAGAAGTCTGCTGCTGCACTGTTAATGAACCACTCTTCAAAGAGGTGCACGGCAAGAGAGGCAGGTAAGAGCGTAAGCTGAAGCAACGGTGGAAGATGATATGTGACCTTTACACAGCCCAGCTCTCCAGCCCTCATTATCACTGCTGGCTAATGGGCTTCTGAATATTTCCTGCCTGGAATCTCCCAACTTTCACAAGGACGGCAGAGCCCTCTGGCTAACAACTGCAGAGCACTGACAGGATCATTTATTATTTTTTATTTTTATTTTTTTCACCACGTCTCTTTTCAAGAGGCATACTTTCCAAGTGAGCCCATGGGGATGTTCATCCAAACACCCGTCCCCTCACGGGGAACTGAGCGGGGGGAGACCATGCCTTCAGTTGATTCCATTTACTCAGCAGCCTGAGCCCCTGTCCTTTCTTACTTCCTTTCTCACTGTGTGAGAATGTAAGGTTAAAAGGAGAAAATGTTTTCTATGAAAAATAATCCTGAGCAAATATAGGAACTTTTTCATCTGAACTAGGAGTAGCCTGAAGGAAGGTCATTTGGTCAGAGAGCAAGGTGTTTGCGCAGAATTCCCAGTGGGAGACTTGGAAAGATGCCTGGGTTCCTAAGGAAAGCTTGTCATCAGGTTGAGAGCAAGAGGATTCCTTTTTCCACTCATTCCTTCTATTAAAACAATTTATCAACAAGTGTTTATTGGTATCTGCTATGAATCTAGTCCTGTGTGCTCTGGATTTCAAACAAAGTAGGAAACAAAATAAGTAGAAGACATTAATTCTTTTAACAAGATTTGAGTATGTACTATGCTATCAGGCCCTAAACACACAAAGGCTGAAGAGACTCAGTCCCCGATGTTGAAGAACCCAGTCTAATAAGAAAGGCATTTATATCTACCAGAGCTTCTCCACCTTAGTCCAGCTGGCATTTGGGGCCAGATCATCCTTTGTTGTGAGGCTGTTCTGTGTATTGTAGGATGTTTTGCAGCATCTCTAACCTCAATTCACTGCAACCTCCTCCCCAAGTTGTGACAACCAAAAATGTCTCAAGATAATCACCCATTGTATTCTGGAGGATGCAATGGATGCTCCTACCCTCTCCCCATTGAGAACCACTGACAGATACAAATATTTGTAATGTTGTATGATGAATTTAGTAGTTGAATTTATACACAAACTGTTGTTGTCCTACAAAAGAGACTTTAAATATCTTTGCCTAAAATGGAACTCGGAAGAGGTGATGCTGACACAGAACCTTGGAAAGAAAGTAGGGATCAACAGGTAGGCAAGACAAGGAGCGGGGTGCCATCCAGGCAAAATGAGAGTGTGCACAAAAGCAAAAAACAAAAATGCAAGAAACTCCAAGCACACATAGACTATGAGAAATGGCCAGGATGAGAGGGTGATGATGGAGGGAGAAGCAGCTACCAGATTTCAGAAGGTCTGGGCAACCACAGCGAAGAGTTTGGCCTCCTATCATCTGAAAAAAAGGGACCTAGCTGGAATGTTTTAAAGCAGGGCTATAATATAAATCAAGTATTTTCAAATTTTTATCCCACTGACAGAAAGACACTGCCTCTGCGAAAAATTGAAATGTAGCATGGAAAAGTGGCACACAGAAAACACGAACAAAAGAACAGGAGAGAATAGTCACTATTGGTGTTTTAAAAAAATAGTGATTCTTCTTAAGAATAATATGAATGTTATGGTTTGTATCATTGCTTTTTATTTTAGTAAAGCAGCCTCTGGTTTTTTCCTCAGTAGGTTGCAAATTTTTCAAAGTCACGGACAAGTGTCTGGTATCTGTCTGTGGCCCAGCACCTTGTAGAGAGCCTGAAGTGTTTGCACAGTCTCAGCCTCAGTAAGTTTCACTGCACAAATGATGTTTGAAATGAGGGCTCAGCAAACATTTTTTTAAATAAGGGACAGATAGTAAATATTTTTGACATTCCATGTGTGGCCATCTCTGCCCCAACCATGTGGCTCTGTTGTTGTTGTACAATGAAGCCACTGATTGTGAGGAAATGAAGAAGGAGGCCATGTTTCAATAAAACTTTATTTATAAAATAGGCTGAAGGTTAGATTTGACTTGAGGGCCATATTTTGCCAACTTTTGTTGCAGACAAAGTTTAAATTCAATTTGTCAAGAGGTGCAGTTATGCAAGAATATTTTTCCAAGAACAGACATCTCCACAAAAAGTGAAAAGGCAACCTTTTGGTCCTGAAGTCAAGTCATTAATCAGTTCTTGCAGACACATATATCCACTTGCTTTAATAAACTCAGAGTGATAGGTTGCTGCAAACAGAAGATATCTAAATCTATCCTTTCCTTTTAATGCTAAGGAAAGGACGTCCTCATCATTTAGCGTGCCTTGCACAGAGTTCAGTGGCTAGTTTCTGCTCATACCACATGTGTGGGGGAGAAAACCTAAACCCAAAGACTTCTAGGTGCAGAACTCCCTGACTACGCACTCTGTGGGAAGTGAGCCAGCCTGCCACCACACAAGGGAGATGTTCTAGGATTAGAAAGGAAGCAGTCATTGAGCCGACCTAGGGTGGGATGTTTGGAAATACCATCCTATCTTGCATCACATCCAGCCCTGCAGGGCTTCAAGGACAGCAGTGTCTGCACTGAACACCAAGCCAGCGCTCCTCCGGGGCTCTGAATAACGGCAGGGGAAAAGGCATGCTTAGACATGACTCAGCCATGTATACACTGCTGCAATGATCCCTTGGAAGTGTATTCATTGATAAGGAGGGCCTGGACACCAACTGTCTTGAGAATGACATTCCTTTCATTAAGCATGCATCACCAGACCCAACTAGGGGATCTTTAAGGATCTCCTTTCTGTTTGATATGGGAGAGATGTAATTTGTTTCCATCACATAGCAGACTTCCTGTAACTCAATACTACATAGTTACAGGTAGTGCTGGGATTCAAATAATTTAACAACCGATTCTCTGCCCTAATGACTATTTTAGGTATAAAGAAATATATACCAAAAGATAGTTTATTTTCATGCATTTAATACTTAAATAAAAACAATAAAAGAGGTACACAAAACTAGATTATGTTATAAGAAAGAGTTTTAAAATATTAATGAAAAAATATTAAATAATACCTGACCAAAAAAAAACAATAAAACAGTTATTTAAGATATTTCCATATTTGCTTCTTGATTGGCATCCTCACTTGCGATTTTTTCACCTATGGACAAAATGAACATTACTACAGATGCTGAGAATATGTTGTTGTGCAGATGAATGTTAAAAAAGAGTAAGGAATGTAAATCGGTGATTTCACCATCAGTAACTACCCAGGCACCTACCTTAGAGAGAACCCTGATTACAAGTGCCATTTTAACAACTGGTTCGCTGAACTAAACAAATATTAGGAATTGATTCTGCCAAATTGGTGCGAATCAGCTGAATCCCACCACTGGTTACAGGTTGTCTGAATCTCTGAGGTGCTTCAGGCTTTCCAGGGGACAGCTTCTCCTGATCAAGTGCCCTCCCAACCTACCCCACCCTGAGGTAAGAAGTCTCCTATATTTCTTTTGCTTTACAAATGAAAGACAGGACAAGTGAAACCAACCCAGACAATAGCTTTTCCCCAGCTCATATAAAGGCCTTGTGCATGTCTTTTTTCCCTGGACTGGTCACTGCATTTATTAGGGACATTCTGTGATTGGAGAAATGTGTGTTATTAATTTTGTTGTTGTTGAATCTTCAGGGTGGTTTCCTTCACAGGTTCTGAAGTCACTAGATATGCAAGACAACTCACAGAAATGTCATTTCAAGTAGAAAACTTGTAATAATAATAGGAATCCAATGTCAACATTTTTCCTTGAAACAATTTGGAGTCAGAAAGGCAGAAAGTTAGAAAGTGTTATCAAGGTAAAATCACAGATGCATTCCATGACAAGTTGACATAGAAGATGGTATCTTCCCATCACCTGTCAATGGCTCCTGATTTGTTAAAGAAAACTATCCTTCTTTTTAATGTCTTGGTAAATTTGGGTTAACGAACTGACATGCCCATCTTCCATAAACTGCTTTACTTAAACCTACATGCCCCAAAGTCATTCAAGCAAAAGATTCTCATTAGAAGTTTAAAACAAGTCAACATGACTATCCACATTTTGACTTAATAGATTTTTCATGGTCAGGTCGCATCTTTAAAATGGGACGGAAGTGATACAACAAAAGGCCCAAAGTAGCTACTTATGGAGTACAAAATTCGTAGACTCTCTTGATACATTAAGACAGTGACACCCATTATTTTGAAAGTGATAAGTTATTAATTAATTAAAACTTAAGGAATTTACAATTACATTTAATTTTAGGACTGATGGCTGTGATGGCGAACCTATGACACGCGTGTCAGCACTGACACGAGTAGCCATTTTCGATGACACACGGCCGCATACCAGAGAAGTATAGGGTCACATGCTGAGAAGGACATTTCATCCTCGGCTCCTCCATGGCCAGGTGCAGTAGCTGAGGATAAAACATTTGCTGTAGTGTAGACACTCTGTGCTGGAGGTCTGTAGGCCAAAATAGCAGAACTCCAGCACAAAGTGTCTAGTTCTGGGACTTCCGGTTAGGCCATTTTTCTCAAAGTGACACACCACCCGAGTTATGCTTGGTTTTTTGGTGAATTCTGACACATCAAGCTCAAAAGATTGCCCAACACTGACCTTTGGACACATAAGTTTTTCTCATACAGTTTTTGTAATAAATCAAAGTGAACTGGTGTCTCAACTGATGCTGAACACAAATGTCACAATGTTTGGCGTCTTGTTTATGCTTCGCCTTGTCCTCAAAAAAGACCTTCGTTGGTTTATTTGTACTAGTGGTTCTTCCCAACGGGGAATTTGCCTCCCAGAGAAGACCCAACTAAGGAGACATTTGGCAATGTCTAGAGATGTTTTAATTTGTCACAACTGGGGGAGAAGGATGCTACCGGCTTCTAATGGGTAGAGACCAGGGATGCTGCTAAGCATCCTACAGCAAACAGAATGCCCCCACCCTGAGCAAAGAAAAACTGTCTAACTTCAATATCAATAGTGCTGAGGTTGAAAAACCCGGGTTTGTTTATATGTTTAATTACTATGAACCACATGATAAAACTTTGCAAAAGTTGAAGGACATTATAGGCTACATTCACAGTATCTACACTAAGAGAATTAATATTCCTAATGGACATGGCAGTAGGCATTGGTCTCCCACTTTGAGGAGAGCTGCTGGGGTATGTGAAAGGACAGGAAGCTGTGAAGGCTCTCGGCACAGTCCACAGGATGTGGATAGTTCCAGGTGCTTGGAATTTACTACACAATCTGTTTGGATTCAAGCAGACTTTTCAACTAAAGGCATGATGTCAACTGGCCTTTAAGGAAAGCATATTGAAGATGTAAATTAGAAAGAGGTTGAAGATATACACATGTTGCTTTGATCTTATGAAACTCCAAAGAATTTAAACTCTGAAGGGATATATTAAGCCCTCTCAGAACCAAAAAGTTGGTATTACGTATAAAATAAAAGACAGTATTTACATAAACTGGTGAGTTGCTTCTGCACAGAGAAAGTGACATCTAAAGTTAGGCCTTGTCTCAGCACTATAACTTAAATGTTTTAATTATAAGAGTTTGATTATTGTGAGAGGACGAGACTGGGACCATGCCTCCAGGCAGAGGTGTGGCATATGGAAAGGCTCAAGAACAAAAGGCACTCAACACCCTCCGAAGCTGGAGAACTGAGGGGAGACTTGTGCTTTATAGCAAAATCCTGGAAGAGGCTTGTCCCAGTAGAGCCCAAGCTCTATGTCTATCAGACATCCCTGATTCAACTTCCCCGTGCAGTGGGACACTCCTGCTTATCAGCAGGGCTGGCAGCCTCTTCGAGACTACTCTTGAGGCAGCTATGAGGATGCTACTGCTAAGTGCCACCAGAGGAAAGACACGACCGATACACAAATTAGTTTCAATAATCACACAGGTAATTTATTACTCACAAATCCTTTTGGCGTGCCTGGATACAGCATAAGGGGGCCCCGTCGGCGTACTCCTCTCAGCTGACTTTGGTCAGAGCTCAGAGCAGCGTGGAGACAGTCCACATCAACATTGGAGGCTGGGCAACTACTGCAGCACAGGAACCCTCAGCTTTAGTACCCTTTCTGGCCAACGCCTTCTAACAGGTGTCAATCTACAGGATTATCACCTCAAACCACCTTTTTGGGAGTTCCTCACAGGGAATCCCCTCTACATCGATCTACTGAAATGTTTACATCAAACCACATTTTAAGATGTTCTTATTTTCAATCATTTACAAAGTTAATGTAAATAACACCACGCCACTTCTTATCTATGTATAACTTCACACACATACTAACTGGGCCCTGCTTGTAAGTCAGAGTCTGTTTATCACATTACATAGTTATGGAACTAAGCCACTATATTAATTCCTATCCAAATGGCATAACTTTATTTAATTTTAATAATTATTTTTAATATTCTTTTAATTACTTTTATATATCTTCCATATTTTTATATTTCTATATATTTAATTAGTATAACCTTATATCACTACAACAAGGTTATAGTGAAACTGACTACTCCAGCCTGGGCTCTGACAGTAGGACACCTGTCTGCTTTTTCAACTGTCCTCATTCTCAGTTTGCCCAAATCTGCTGACAGTGGTTCTGTGAGCACATCACCATCTGAAATGTGATCAATATGCCCAGATTCACAGTGCAAACTCACAGCACTTGGAGCTTTCTTATTTTCTCCACCTTGAGGCTTTTTCCATCTCTGCAAAATCTGAACTTGGTCATCTTTTAATCGTGTAAATTCTCCGCATGAAAATAGTTTACCCTGACAGAGACTACAGAGATGGAACAAGAGAGCTGCCTTTCTCCCCATCCTTTGTTAGCAGTACTTCATCTGCCCCAAGCAAGGTCCTGACCCCTCCCCATTCTTATCTTTGCTCCAAACCTGTAGCTTTCGAAACCCATTTTTATTCAGCAATGCCTCTCTCCTAAGCCTTACTGCCTGTGGCTCAGCCTTGCTGACACTCCTCTTCAGTCTGTACCTCCCCTCCTTCATCTTTGGTGATAGGTACCCTCTTCCATGTTTACAGGTTCTTTTTCTATCAATACCCATCAAAAATTTCCAAAGCCCCCTCAGGTTTCTTCATGCCTCTCAGAAAGCAGCAGCCATCATTAGCATTCAGCCAAGTAAGCCTTGTGGTCTTTGAGCTCCTCTCATACTTTTCCTGCTCCACGATCTTTCTACCTCCTCGAAGGTCTACCTGTCGACACCTCCACCTGGTAAAGCTGACTCCTCCGTCCCCTTTATCTGAAAGCTGTCTTATTTCTTCCATTTGCACTCTTTACTTTTGTTCATCTTGAACCTCAGTGACCAGAAAGGAGGGAGAATACAGAAAGGAAAGGATGTGTAGAAAGACATAAGAATGGAGGGTGAGAGAGAAGAACCAAAACGGCATCAAAATATCAATCAAGCCAGTATCAACACCCAGTGGAGAAACACGGGGACACTTCTAGGAAAAGGCTCCATTGCAGCCCCGAGCAGTTTGAAGGAGGGTCCCAAGGACAGAACAAGGACACAGCTGTGTGCCCTGTGGGAAGAAACCAACAAAGGATGGTGGGAGCTGAGCAGACCCAGGTTCAAGGTGGGACTCCAGCCCTGAAGTCTCATTGAGCTGCCTAAAAGATAATTGTTAGTAAAAATAAAATAATATAAATAAAAAAGAAAGAAAGAAAAACAGAGCTGATACAAACAGGAAGTGATTAAAAGTATCAGGCTGAGGGAAGGGGGTAATGTTCTTGCCATCAAAAATTTAAGTCAAATCACTTCTATCAACCCTGGCCTGTGGCCATCAAAAGCTCTCCCAATGTCCTTCAATATCTCTATGATATCCTGAGAGGTCGTGTTCTACAGATGCCTCAGCCCTGGGTCCCTTCATCTCCTCAAAAGAGGATCAGCCACTGACCTTACAGTAGTGACCGAAAAGTCAGCAACTTCCTCCGTTCTCAAAACAAACACTTTGTAAGCAACGTACACATTTAGTGAATGTTTCAGGCATTTTTACAGACTCACTGAGAGAAGCCATACAAGGCATGCTGGGATCCCAGCTGCCTGCAGCTCCCTCTCCACTTCTTTTACCTCCAACCCCATCCCCTTTCCTGTAGGAAGCTCCACACTCATCTCCTTTATACCCAGAGATTCCAGGGCTATCTATCCTCTCTGATGTTGCAGCCTGGCACCACCCATCAGCAGCTCTGTGACATTGGCCTATTGACTCACTTTCTCTAAGCCTCAGTTTCCCTCACTACAAAGGGGGGCTTTCATAGCACCCACTCTGAGGTTCAAGTGAGAAAATCCAGGGAAGACACTAGCATAACATCTGGCACCTGGTGAGTTCTCAGTGAATAGGAGCCATTATTATTCTTCTACTTTAATTTCCTGAAGCTGTGGGATCTTGACCACTGTCCAGCCAAAGACCAAACAGATTGCTTTGCAAACAAGATAGAAAAATATTTCTCTTCCTTGTGAGAATCAATGACTCTCCTAGAACCTGGCAAAGACTGGACTTTTTTTTATGTGAGAGGAGGGGAGATAGTGAGACAGACTCCCGCATGCACGCTGATCGCAATCCACTGGGCTCCACTTGAGCTGATGCTCAAATGCTGAGCTATTTTTAGCACCTGAGGCACCTGCTTGGAACAATCAAGTTATCCTCAGTGCCCAGGGCCACATTTGAACCAATAGAGCCACTGGCTACAGGAGAGGAAGAAGAAGAGAAGGGAGAGAGGGAGGAGGAGAGAAGCAGATGGTCTCCTATCCTATGTGCCCTGACCAGGGATCGAACCCAGGATGTCCATACACGAGGCCAACACTCTATCCACTGAGCCACCAGCCAGGGCCGAGACTGAGCATTTTAAAACAACTTTCTCTGTTCTCTCTCTCTGCCTGAAAATTCCCACGCACCCATGACAATAATAACCCACTTGGGTGCAGACTACCGTGTCTCCTGGACCCAACTCTGCTCAACTTGCAGCTCCTCCCCAACACTGACTGACACAACCCCTTCTTCAGATCTTCAAGGCAAGGATTCGGGCTCAGCTGAGATGGGGTGTCCATACTTTGTCTGCTTAGCTGTGGCTAAAGGAGCTGGTCAATCCAACACAACAGAGCCCATCTGTTGGCAAAGAAATGGGACTGCGTGCAAGCAAAGCATGAGACTGACAGAAGCCCACACATAATTACTGTCACAGACAGGGCACAGAGACCTGGGCACTGCAGCTTAAATTATGTGCCAGCCTTTAAGCTTCCCCTCCCAGTGGTTCTGAGTCTCCACACAATCTCCCTGCTGTGCTCAGAACAGGAGCGGGCACTGAGGAGGCAAACCCTGCCGCGTGAAGGGCACCAGTGCTACACTGTGCCTGTAAGCATACACTAAGGAGATGGCACAGAGCCACCAAACCACGTGGCATCTCTCTTTGGAATTCTTATGTTGCATTTCCCTATCTCAAGAAGCAGATTTACGGAAAATGTGAGCAAGTGCTGCTTACCTCGCCCCCTTTGAAAGATCTTTTTGGCACTTAGGTTTCAAAATCTCCCTGTCCCCACTCCAGGAGAGCTGTGCGCATTATCACCAAAGGCTGTGAAAACTTCTGCAGGAGGTTCTGCACAACAAATTATTGTCCACATTTATTTGACAAGAGAATCCTTTTTAAGATAACACCTATTAACACTGCATCGAATCTGCTTGGAATACTGTTTGAAAAAAGCCGCCCCATGGCATTCTGTCTTTTATTCTGTGTTCATTTCAGGGCTGGTTTGTTCTTTCATAAACCCTTCTTACTGTACTGTCTGCTCTCTGGAGACTAGGAACACTGTGTCCAACCTGCCCACCTTTCCTGAGTTCCCTGGCCACTGAGCCTTCCTTTCTTCTCTTCAGCAAGTCCCACTGTAAACTGTACCTCCCTTTTCTAAATTCTTTCTTGCATTTTACCTACAGTGCCTTCATTTCTTACCCCATTCTCTAAATTCTGTTTTCCAAATTTACTCCTCACCACCTATTTTTTCCTTAAGAAACAGGTCGCACGGGTCTCCCAGCAGCAGCCGTTGTCCGCATGAATCCTGTCAGATGCCTCAGTCCAGCTCCTCCCTCCTTCCATTCATTCGCTCATAGTCATCTTGTATTGAGTCTGCGTGTTGGCAGAGACACACCCCTGAGATTGGGGATAGAAAAGAAATGCGCTCCATTCCCTATGAGTTTCCAGTCTGAACAGAGTCAGGACAAGTCAACAGGAGAAGTAAGGGTGTTCACTGCAGGAACACACAGAAGAGGGAAGTGTCAGCTAGCTTGGAGGGGCAAGGAAGAGCCAGAGAGGAGGTCTGGGCTGATGGAAGCCCCAAGCAGATAGTGGGAGGGGAGGCTCCAATATAAGGGAGGCAGCTGGAGCCGGCCAGTCAGTGTGCATAGGAAGCCACAGGAAGTTTGATGTTTATGGTGTCCTAGGTTGAAGGCAGAGAGGAGTGGAAAGGGTCCTAACACGCAGGCACAAGCTGGATCCTTATCAGCCCCACAAGGACTTTGTAATGTGGACTGTGAGCAGCAGTGATGGGTTTTCACTCACAGTGGTAACATGACCTAGTGAATATCTTAGAAAGATCATCCTGTGGCGAGGAAAAGCCAGCTGGTGAATCAGAAGAGCGGTGGCATTGAGCATGTTTACGAGGAAGTGAGAAGCACTTAATGGGGTTCTCCAATGGGTGCTGCCCCTCATGCCTAAAAGTTTGTTCAAAATCAACATCTTTTCACCCAAATGTCTCATCCTGCTCTTATTTCCTATTTCTCATCATGATTTTCCAAGGCTCCAGGGCAAGAACCTCAAGGCTATCTCTGACACTTCTCTCACCGTGTTCCATTAATGCTTCCCTTACCTATAATGTCCTTTGCCTCTGCCCCTGACTGCATCCCTATGGCCTCCTCCCTGGTCCAGCCCCCAGCACACCCACCTGTTGTTTCCGCAGGGTCCTGTACAGGTCCCTTGTGGGCCGCTCTCTCTCTGCTCCACCTTAACTCACTCTCCGAGTGATGGCACACATCTCTCTTCCTGCCCTGAAGGTGCCGTTAGCTATGTGCCTACTTCTCTCTGTGAACGGCAAATCTTTGACTGCAGCCCCGTTGACCTTCTCAGTTCCTCACACCTCCAGTAATGCTTTCCCCCTCCTCAGAGTGCATGGACCTGCGACCCTTCTCAGTGCCACCTTATTAGTTGGACATGGCCTTACCTTCCTGAACACTTGTAGCCCACACCTCCTCCTCCGCTCCTAGGACTCTGAGTATGTGTCCTCTTCTACTAGCATTGTTCTTTTTAAGTTTAAGTTTAGGTCCTGTTTCACCAGCTAGATAGTACATCCCTGAGAAAAGACAGAGACTTTATTCTGCATGTCGGCCTCTTCTTTCCTAATAGGCACAGAAAAAGCATAGTAAAGTTGTTGATAAGGGAATTTGCTCCCCCATGCATTCTATGGGTCACTATTGATCAGCCAGGGTCTCCCATGACTGGATAAGACTTTCTGAGCTTCCAGCTCACTACAGCAGAGTGATTCAGAGACTGGAGAGAAATGAGTTCATTGACTTTTATTTTTTCCATGGATGACCTCTGTAAATACTAAGATTTCTAGTTCTCTTAATTTGCTAGAAAACAAGTCAAACCTAATCCAACAAACAGCAGCTTCTAAGAGATCATGTACTGTGGAGTGTTTTGTTCAAGCTTGTTGTGAAATTATAATGACACTTACTAAAAGATTTTTGTAGATTTTTGTACCTTTTAATACTCTGATCACACTAGATAAAAAAAATCCACTCTTTTTCTTACAAGGATCTAATTCAGTAGTATACGCATATACACTGAGTACAATATTCTAAGCATTCTTTTGGATGCTTCTGCATTCATTATATCACATTGTGATCAGATGTCTTCACAGTTTTAGCAAAACCTGGCTGACTGTGTTTTATTTATTTGTGTTTTCAGATTTAACTGAAGCCAGCCAAAGTAAAGCTATAATATAAATTATATGAATCAGACAATAAGGTCTACTGAGCTATATTTAAACAGGTAACTAATAAATATGTGTTGAATTGAATATTCTTTTGGAAATGTTGAACTTAAATGTTGCCACAGCCTTGCAATGTAGTTTTATCAGCCACCTGGAGAATGAGAAAACTAAAGATAATAGGTAGGAAATACCTTGCCGGAGGTGACACAGCCACTACTCACAGAGTGCTAAGTCTCGCTCTTGACTGCCGTCCAGCAGATAACCAGAAGATAATACCCCAGCCCTCCCAGACTCAAGTCTTCCCTCCATCTCAAATGAGAAGCCTAGTGGAAACAACTGGCACTTGTGTCTTCACAGAGCACACACAACCACAAATATGTCAATCCATAGAACTTGAGTAAGAGGCAAAACTGGCTGTGTGAGCCTTCTCTTCCTTCCTAAGCTGAAGAGTTGATACTTGCAATGCAACAGTTGGGTACTGCTACTTTACTGATTGCCCACCGAGGAAAGATCCAAACCACGGTGGAGGCCAGTGAGGGCAGGGACTTTTCAGAGAGAACCCCTCTCACCCTCACCTGCAGAAGCAGACAAAACTCAAACCTATCTCTTAGAGGCTTCTGGTCTACCCCTCTTACACTGTCATATGCCACATACAACTTGCAATTTACAAATAAATATGACCCCAACATTGTCCATAAAATAACAGTACTATGAACAACACTATAAAGGACCACATCCATGGCATGCCTTCCAAGTGAGAAAGGAGCCACATATGAGAACAACCAACTTAAATAGTTACACTGTTCATAATTTTATCTTAAAACATAGGTAACTTTTAAAAGGTAATAATTGTTTTAAATAAAATGCTTAGGGATATATATATATATAGTAATTATATATTATCTATACAAATATACAGGGTGAACAAAGGTAGACTTACACTTGCATTGTGACACCCTCTTGGGTTACAAAGCTATTATAATAATTATCATAACCTTCATGTCTTTTTCCATATGAACAACAAACCTACTTTTACCTACTCACCCTTGTATATATATTTATTGTAAAGAGTTTTATTATTTTCAAAGTAAGCATTTCATGTAAAGGAAATAGAAGATGCTAAGCTCGAAGATGAAATCTTGATTATTAAACAGCAAGAAAGTTTGTTTTTAGGAGAAGAACAACTGTTCATTGCTCTCTGAATTAATAATATCGCAGTCTTATTTCTTATTCTAAAATTAACTTTTAGTCATACCATTTTTCTTATATAATAATTACCTAGGTTGCATATAAAACCTACATATATATATATATATATATATATATATATATATATACATATATATATACATACATACATACATACACACATACACACATGCATGCATGATCTTTGATCTAAACCACCCATCTGCATAGGATTAAAATAACATACAATTGTGAAATTCTAAAGTTCTCTGTGATGTTGAAGACATAAAAATTATTAAGTTTTGCTGTTCTTCTGAGCAGTAGTGCCTTCAGTGTAATTATTGCTGGTAAATCTTTTAGCTGAGCGATTCTTTTAATGTTGATTATTATGTTAAGACAAATGAATCTATTCTGAGGCCTGGTAAGTACAGTATGTAAAATGTCTGAACATTGGATCAAGTTGTATTGTTAAATCCTCTAATTGCCCACTGAGAAACTGTTTCAAGAATAATTACAGTACCCGGTCTTATTTATATGCATTGCTAATCCTTTTTAAATCTTATGAAGCTTTTTGGCTCAAGAATGTCCTGAGACTGAAGTTGCCATGGATTTGATAGGTATTTGCTTTAAAATACTACTCAGGACACACACACACACACACACACACACACACACACACACACACACACACACATATGTTTGCTTTTTGCTTTCAAAGTGTCCCTTGCACTTGAAGCGTGTGTGCACTCATGATTTTCCTGAGCTCCTTATATAAGTCACCAACCCCTTTTTCTTAAGGGTGGGGATGAACATTTGTGAAGATCAGAGAGACTGAGAAAAATGCATACAATTCCCCTGACTCTCAGGTCTGGTAAACTCTTATTTGCCCAAAAACTTTGTCTCAGAGGTCAGCTCTTCAAGTCACCTTTGCTGAAGACCTAAATTGAGATCCAGCTGACTCCTTTCTGCTGCTCTGTGTTTAAAAACGTGCATAAGACACTTTGTTGCTCTCAAGGAAACTAGCAGGAAGATAACTAAAAAAAAAAAAAGAAGGTCTCTATTGATTTTTGACACAATACAGGAATGGCCTGGGCTTGGAGACATCTGGGAAGGATTCAGAAACAGTGAGCAAAAGCAAGACTAATTTAGGACACTTTTTAAAGAATCTCCTGTGGGTTGCTTACTGGCAAAAACTAGAACAGCCCACAGTAATCACTGTATGAAATCAGGTGGATCTGGCCCTAGAACAATTAAGTACAGAGTATAGACTACATAAACTTTTACCACACACAAAGAAAAGGCCGACAGGTCAGTCTGAGTAAAATATGTGACATGTTTTTTCTACCCCTTTTCTCCCAAATTCTTTTTGGTTCTGAGCACTGACAGTCCCTTTTCTTCTAAAGCCTGTGCAGTCAGATGGGTGACTGTCGACTACCTCATTTTGAGGTGAAACTAACTAAAAGGGGCTAAAATGGTAACCGGAATGGGATGAGGCTTTCCCCCATAGGATGCCCTCACTAGGTCAGAAAGAATAGAGCAAGAAAAGTTAAGCTGGAATGAAGAATGTCACCCTTGTTTGGCCACCCACCATATTCGCTTTTTTCTTAGTTTAGGGTTGTTTACAGGTCATGATGAAAGGCCAAAGGTTGCTCCCACCGTGGCAAGCTGACCCTTGCTTCCTCAGTCCCCTGGAACACAGGCAAGGGGCATAGGCTCTGACTATGAGTGTCCCACTCTGTCTCTGACTTGGGAGCTGGCGGGGCACAGACTCCTTCTGGCAGTGGCTCCCTCCAGTTTGCAGCGGTGGCATCTAGTGACCACTATGGAGGTTGACATCTTGGTGATGTTGGTGACTGCTACCAGTCTGTGATGTCATCGTGGCATCTTCCTGTCTCTGAAGCCTCTAAAGCTGGTTCTCTAGCCCTCACTGAGAGTCTGTGGGGTATTCAATGCATTCTGTTTCTTCGGATAATTAGCCTGAGTTGGCTTCTGTTGTAACTGAGAACATGGGCTGGAGAGGGAGCCTCGAAGTGTGGTCTTCTCTCGGGTAACCTCAGATGTGAGAGAACCTTTCATTCCACTGCTCAAGCCTTCCTCTACTTCCTAACAGGACAGAACCCAGGAGGAGAAGCACTCTTGTCTTCCCATGACAGGGAGAAAAATAAGATGGAGACAATAATAGCTAGAGAGTAAAGTTTCTAACCTGAAGGCCAGGGGGGGTGAACACATGTTCCCCACCATGCCTGGAAATGCACCTGGAAGACATCATGTCCCATCATGTGGAGGCACGGCCAATCTTTCCAATGTGGTCCTGGAACCTGCACCTGATAGTTAGCAGGCCCCCAGCAGCTGTCAATGTAACAACCCCTTTCTTGTGTCGCATTCGTGCAAGTGCACACCACAGCCAGGCCTGCCAGAGGGAGGCCTGGGGCCTGACCGGTTCTTCCTCCCCAAGTTCTCCTCTCTCGTCCTTCTTCCCGAACATGGCTAGCTGCCCATTCTTCCAGAGGCCTTAGCCCATCCCACCCAAGAAGCAGAAGGTTATGAATGTGGGCAAGCTCAGAAAAGCTGAGACCAGAACCAAGGACTTAGTGGGGGCAAGACAGGGAGACAGCCGCCACCACCAGGGAACAGTCCAGAGCCTGTAGGTTGGGCTGTAATGACCAAAAGTCAATATATTTTTAAGTAAGTAGCTATAACGCAGGGTAGAGAGCACTAGTAGAAAAATTCATTCATTCTTCTGTTGACATAAGGCAACACCTTAATATGTATTCTATTAAGCACATGTTCATTGCAGTCTCAGGAAAGGATTGATTGTCTCTTTTGGATAATTATCTCAAACACAATAGCTATTAGGTATGACAGTAAGCCTCATATTAAATTCATAATGTTTTATTTTGTTATAGTACTAAGCCTTGTTCTTGCTGCTCAATCTTCTATCATCTTATTAATAGGCTTATCTGTTCATAACTCTGAAAACATAGAGGTAGGTTCAGTATAGAACAACCAGATAATTCCAGGTATGTCCTCTTGCTCTCTCACTCATCTCCTCCAAAAAGAAATGTTTTAGGGAATAAAAATAGATGTGATGAATAGGATATTAAGGTAAATTGGGAAAAGAAAGATATGAAAAGACACTTAGAGCCCACTGTTATATCATGTATAAATATTAAGGAAAGTTGATTAGGAATTGTGGAACAAAAGAAATCTAATCGAAATAAATGACTGCTTTACCATCTCTCATAATGTCAAAAAAAGTCCACAAAATCACCACTCCATTAACTAGCTGAATGATCTTGATGCAGAAGAAGGGAAAGAAAAGAAAGTGAGATAGGCAATTCCCAAACAGTCCTTGACAAGGACCCACAACGTGTCTGTGACGTATGCTCACATAATGAAAACTATCCAGTTTTTCTCACTTCACATCTCAAATGCCTGTGTGACTGTCACATTTCCTTTCAAGTGCTGTATTATGCCGGATGGAGCTTACAGTGAGCAAGACAGGACAGGGTCCCATTTCAGACTCTTGTGGAGTGGTCATATGGAAGAGGAACCAGCATCACAGTCCTCTAACTTTCAACTCATGAGATACTACTTTCGCTAAAAAAAAAAAAAAACAATAGCCTAAAGGTCCAAGTCCAATCAATGAACACAAAAACAGTCATAAAAATTCAAAGAGAACAAATAGTCCCAGTTTTAATGAGATACCAGGAAGCTGAAAACTTTTAGTTAACATCAAACAGGAAGTATTAATCCATGTTTCAAATGTTTAGACCTCATCATATTATAAAGACCTAATAGCACTTCACAGAAACGGGGATATTACCTGTAGAGTTGTAATGCACTGCAGTTTTTTAAAGAGTGGGTGAAATCAGGTGGCTCTCTTGAGGGAGACAGCAGCAGCAGTGGGAAGTTGAAGCCTGAAGCCCTGAGCTGATTCTCAGCTCTGCTTCTTACTAACTTTATGACATCAGCCATGTTACTCAGCCTCAACATGCTCATCTGTAAAAGTGGAGGTAATCACAGTGTAGTTCCCGGGCAAGTTTATTGTGAGGATTCCACCTAAAGTGACACATCATGAATATGAGTTTCCTCTCTCACTTACATGAAATTCATGCAAGTTGATCATTCTCTTTTACATTTTCCTGTTTTTTTAAATAAGTATCAGTAACAATGGCTGCCATAATCTGTCCACAGGTGGCACGAAGACAGTTGTTTCTGTAATCCATAAATGTTTATTTCGTCATAGTGAAGAGGTATATGGAAGTAGTTGATTTTACCCAAAAAATAATAAAGACTTATTATTATACTTTAATTATCCAGTTGTGATAATATAATATTTAAGGGCCCTGTTGCTGTATAAAGACTGCTACTTAGCCTGACCTGTGGTGGTGCAGTGGATAAAGTGTCAACCTGGAATGCTGAGGTTACTGGTTCAAAACCCCAGGTTTACTTGGTCAAGGCACATATGAAAGTTGATGCTTACTGCTCCTTTCCTCCTTCTTTCTCTCTCTCTCTCTCTCTCTCTCCTAAAATTAATAAATAAAATCTTTTATAAAAATTTTTTTAAAAAAAGATTGCTATTTAAAGCTAATGAAATAGAGAAACTTCTGTTTCTATATCAGGTAAAATTATCGAAACTCCCAGTTCTATTGCAGAAACTCTTCTATGGTAGCACCCTCTGAGACAGCCTCCAAGGAACCCCTCCCTAATCAAGTTACCCCCCACACTGTACCATAGTTAGTCTGTGTAACCAGTAGGACATGGCAAAGCCCTTGGTTTCTTCTATCTTGAATCATGGGCTCTGGAGGAAGCAATTGCCTAGGCAACCTTTGGAGACATCCACAGGGCAAAGAACTGAGATCCCAGCCAACAGGCACCAAGCATGGAGGCTTGTTAACAACTACATGAAGTGGACTCTCCCTCAGTTGGGCATTTAGATGACTACAGTCCTGGCTGACAGCTTGGCTGCCACCTAATAACAGAACCTGAGCTACAACCATTTAGCTAAACACTCCTGGATTCCTGGCCCACAAAAAACTGTGATAATAGTTTTGATGGACTAAGTTTCTACATTTGGGGTAATTTGTTACTCAGTAATAAATAACTAATACAATTCATAATCAATACATACCATCACATGCATTCATGTGCACGCACACATTCATTAGAAATTCTTAGCCACCTTTTCAACCTGATAATTATACTACATTTGGAGCCCTGCTCTAAACTTTTCCACACTAAGGAACTATATTATCATAATGTCCTTTAGTTCTTCATCTTGGAGACTTCAGTCCCTGGAGCCTAGGATGTACCCATCTCACAACAAATTCCTTCATATATCACAGGGTATATTCTATGTTGGGAAAAAAGACTCTTTGGTCTTCATGTCTTTATCAATTAAAGGTAAATATAAATGAAAGTGTTTGCCCTACTAAAGAGAAAACCCTTCTTATAAACTTCTCTTCTAAGATGAAAGGAGATTCCAAATTTAATGAACTGTAGAAAACTGGTTAAGCAGAATATGGAATCAATAAATTCTTCGCTCATTGTCAGCTGGTTGAAGAAATTTTTTTGAAACATTTATAATATAGGTTATTATCAAAAATAAACCAAAGACAGGTGTAAGGTGATATCTCTTGGTGGTTTTAATTTGCATTTCTCTGATGATTAGTGATGTTGGGCATGCTTTCACATGTGTATTAGTCATCTGTATATCCTCTTTGGAGAAATGTCTGTTTAGGTCTTCTGCCCATTTTTTAATTGGATTGTTTGAGAGGTTTTTGGTGTTAAGTTGTATGAGTTCTTTATAAATTTGGATATTAACTCTTTATCAAATATGTCCTGGGCATATATCTTCTTCCATTCAGTAGGTTGTCTTTTCATCTCATTGATAGTTTCTTTTGTTATGCAAAATGTTTTTAGTTTGATGTAGTCTCATTTGTTTATTTTTTCTTTTGTTTCCTTTGCCCAAAGAGGTATATCCAAAAATACCTCTTTTGAGCAGTGTCAGAGAGTTTACTGTCTGTGTTTTCTTCTAGGAGCATTATGGTTTGGGGTCCTATATTTGTCTTTAACCCATTTTGAGTTTATTGAGGTATATGATGTAAGAAAGTAGTCCAGTTTCATTTCTTTGCATGTATCTGTCCAGCTTTCCCAACACCATTTATCGAAGAGACTAAGATATCACCTCACACCTACCAGAATGACTGTCATCAATAAATCAACAAATAGCAAGATTGTCAGGAAAAGGGAACCCTTATGCATTGTCATTGGGATTGCAAATTGGTGTAGCTACTATGTAAAACAGTATGGAAAGTCCTCAAAAAATTGAAAATAAAACTACCTTATGACCCAGCAATTCCACTTCTGGGTATTTATCTAAAGAAATCAAAACACTAATTTGAAAGAATATATGCACCTCTATGTTTATTGCAACATTATTTACTATAACCAAGGTTGGAAAGCAGCCTAAATGTCCATCAATAGACAACTAAATAAAGAATACTGGTAAATATATGCAATGCAATATACTTGGCTATAAAAATGGAATATTACTTGGCTATAAAAAAATAAGTCAGACAGAAAAAGACAAGTACCATATAGTTTCACTTATTTGTGGAATCTAAAATTCAAATGAACAAACAAAGCAAAAACAGAGTTACAGATACAGAGAACAAACTATAGCTTCCAGATAGGAAGGGATTGGGGGCTGGGTGGGAAAGGTAAATGGATGGAGAAGTACAAATTGAAAGTTACAAAATGGTCATGGGGATGTCAACCACAGTACAGGAAATGAACCAATAATATTGTAATAATTATGAATGGTGCCAGATGGGTACTATACTTATGGAGAGGATCACTTTATAAGGTATGTAAATGTCCAACCATTATGCTATACACCTGAAACTAATACAATATTGACTGTCAACTGTAATTTTTAAAAAAATTTAATTTAAAAAATAAATCAAAGAAACAAATTAAATGAACAATTTATATATTAATATATTAATTCTTAAGCTTTGAGTATTTTGTAAAACATAGTACATAAATATATTTGTAAAAGACTTAAAAGATTATGCCTCACATCTGTCATTACCTATTAAATTCTACAGCCATAATTTAGTTAATCCCCAAATTCTCTGCCATCATCATGAGATGAAACAACCTTGATGAACAAAATGATTTGTTTATTATATAAAATGAATCATGAAGTAAAACTATTTCTGGTTTAAACTATAATATCCAGCAACTGAGTCATGCCAGTGTAAAGCACAGTTGATCTAAATATTAACAGTAATGTCATTAACATAAAATATTGAAGATAAATAAAAGAAAATGAGACAAAAACTAGAATATGTCACTATACCATAAATAACTTTATTCTAAACTTCAGTCTATTATATAATGAAAGATTTTCATCATAATAATATTCAGAAAGTAGAAGGGCTGCCCATTGGGCCTTTACGAAGTAGGATAAGTGGACGAAAAGAAATTTGACATTAATCTTTGCAATCAGAAAAAGACCCATACTAAATGCCATCAAATCAAGCGAGAACAAGACAATCGCCCTTTGAAGCACATTCTGTAATCTACCTCAATTTAATTCAATCTCGAATACTTAGAAATTTCCTTAAATCTCAGCCCCTTTTCAACTCAGACTTGAATCCTCAGAATCCAATAAAAATAAAACACTTAGAAACATCTCAAAGGCCCAAACCTCAAAGAAATTAAATATATAACCATGAAAACTATGTGATCATTTAAATATATGCACAAAGAGCATTTGGCAAAACTTTAAAACACCCATTAATTATTTTTTTAAAAAGTCTTAATAAATGAGGTATTTTTTCAAAGTGATAATCTATAAATAAAGCTTAAAGTGAAATATGGGGTGTTTCGCTTCCCCCTAAGATGGAGAATAAAGCAAAGATATATACTCCTACCATTCTATTCAAAATTATACTCAAAGTCTTAACCTTTTGTATGAAGGTAAGAAAAAAAGCCATAAGGTTTAGAAAGAAATAAGTAAAACTATCTCTGTTTGTAGATGACACAGTGATTTATTTAGAAAATCCAGTGAGATGCATAAAAAAGTCATTAAAACTTATATGAGTATTCATCAAAGTAAAAGATACAAGAACCAGTTATAGTTTTATTATTAGCATTAACAGTGGCAAAAAAAAAAATTAATTTACAAAAGAGTTAAAGGAATTTACAATTCAAAGATCAAACATATAAGAAAACTGGAAGCCAAATATTATTTAAGAAAAAATTATGAATATATATGAGTCAACCAACAGTACTTTAAGTTACCATAAATCTGAAAATGTTAACAAATAACAAAATTTTATAACTAATACCAAAAAAAGAAAGACCTCTAAGTGTACTATTCACTAAAAGACAGAGGGAACAAAATGTCTGATTTCCTCTGCAAAGAATTATGATTTGGTAATAGAAACAAAACAAAGTCATACAAAACAATTAGGCAACACTGAAATGTTAACCTGTGAGATGCAGCCCAGAGCCCATAAAACAGGAAACCTCAGAACAGACTGGAAGAGTCAGAAGGCAAGTAGGGCTTAGGCCTAATGACAATAACTGACTTAATTGATACAGCACTTTTCTGTTTTCTCAGCAATTTCAGATTTTTCCTCTTTACTATTTAAACTGCTGTGAGATGAACAAGGCTTAAATCCAGTCTCTACTTTATGGAAGTGTCTGAGATCATGTAACTGTGAGGTGATGGGGCAGGACCAGAACGTAAGTCCTCAGTCTTTTCATTTTCCATGGAGGAGGGGAAGGACTGCATGAGCAGACCATGTGGGGAGTGAAGATGGGGCTGGCTGGCTCAGATGTAGCACAGGGTCAACATTATAAGGTGACCAGAAAGTTAAATTGGATGGGTCAGGCACAGCCTTGAGATAGAAAAATCACACACACAAACCCCACAGTCAGTCTGTTTTTATTTGGCTTTTGTTTTGTTATTTTTTACAGGGACAGAGAAAGAGACAGAGAGAGGGATAGACAGGGACAGACAGACAGGAACGGAGAGAGGTGAGAAGCATCAATCATTAGTTTTTCGTTGCCATTGCGACACCATAGTTGTTCATTGATTGCTCTCTCACACGTGCCTTGACCACGGGCCTTCAGCAGACCTAGCCACCCCTTGCTGGAGCCAGCGACCTTGGGTCCAAGCTGGCGAGCTTTTGCTTAAGCCAGATGGGCCCACGCTCAAGCTGGCAACCTCGGGGTCTCGAACCTGGGTCTTCCGCATCCCAATCCGACGTTCTATCCACTATGCCACCACCTGGTCAGGCCAGTCTGTTTTTAATGAGGAAAGGCAGCTTAGGGGTGTGGATCCCAGATAAGGGTGTCATGCTCCCAGGTGTTCTAACCTCAAACCTAGCATTACTATGTAACCTCATGCAAGCTACACTCCCACATCTGTAAAATGACCAACACTGTTCAGCACAATAGCTTCATATTCTTTTCCTTAGAGATGGCTCCCTAATGGTATGCATTTCAGGCTCCAGGGAATCTGGACCTTTTTCCATACTTTTTAATATTAGCCACACTTATTTCATAACACAAACATGGAATCTTGTCACTTGTGATAGAGCCACAAAGGAGAAAGGGTAGGAAGGGCCCCAGAATCCCTACCCTAAACATCCATGCACTATTGCCTCTCTGAACACCAAGAAATTAGCAGGTAGTGATAGCAATGAGTACTTGTAGAACTGAGCAGATCCTCACCAGAGTTTCTAAGAGCTCAGTCTGTCAATATTCAGATGCACTTAAAAGGAGAAAATTCTAAAACTTTAGGTGCCAGTTTCCCCCTGAATTGAAACTGATTTTGCCATGTGCCCATGCCCTCCAGGCTGCTCAGATCTATCTATGAGGCAACAACCAGAGCACCATCTTATAGATTGGTCTGGTGAATTCTGTTCTACAGAGAAGATAAACCAGCCATTGGACTGAAATTAGAGCCAAATGTCCACAGAATGTGGCTCTACTCACAGCAATGGTAATTATTCAATGGGGCATAGCTTTTCTGAAGCTCAAGGCTTAATGTCTTCACACAGAACTCCAAAGGAATATGCTGAGCTAAGTTCTAGCTTAACTCCTTTTTACATTTTAGAAAACTGAGACTCCAAGTGTCTAAGGACCTTGAACAGGTCACACAGCAATCAAGTGGCAGAGCTGAGAGGTGAGTTTTCCTCGGAGCTTCATGCTGCTGTCTCTCAAAATGGGACACAATGATAGAGTATGGCGCTGAGAGTGGCCAGCACTCACATAGGCCCGGCTCCTAATGTTGAGCCTGCATATCAAATGGCACATAGCAGCAGAACCAGAGTCACAGTAGGAAGAACAGACCCTCAGACTCAAGGGTCTTTGGAATTCTTCCATCATCTCTATCCCTGTGGTCCAAGAGAAGCCTTCTATAACACATGTTGGGGAAGCCAGTGCTCAATCTCCCTACCCAAACTGACCAAAAGAACATCTGTTGAGTCCCTGGCTCTTTGCAAAGAAAGGTGAGCTGAGGGTAAGAAGAGGTTGTTTATGTAGATTTCAGCTTTAGAACAACTATCGTCAGTGGCAGTCGGCACAGGTGAGTAAGGTCAAAACAGTAACAGAACACTCTTTATTTGAGATCATAGCAATTGCTTGATTATATACTGCATTATGTTATGATGTTGCTGGGATTTCTAGCCTCCAGCACTCTTGAATCTCCATCTTTGTTTCTCTGGGTATGACCCTTGGAACTTTGCCACCACCTGAATAGTTTCTGTTCCGACTCCAGGTCCCCTGGCTTTGACAATGGGGTAACCTGGCAAACAAATCCTGGGAGAATCCTAGCACCCCAAATTAATGTAAGAATCAAGAAAGCCTTTTTTTTTTTTTTTTTTTGGTTGTAACAACTCTCCCTGTCTGGAAAAACATTGCTTTCTTTTATTTTCTTTCTAAACAAAAAAATGCTTTCTTCTGTGTTGCCTGGTCACTTGACAAGGAAAAAGGAACTGCTTCTATTCTTTATTGTTTGGTGTTTACTTAGGGTACAGAGGTAGAGTCCAATGCCTGTGAAAAATCTTGTGCATAAACTGGAAATTCTGGCTTCTAAAGGAGTATGTTCATTTCATTTTATTTTGGGATGTGTAGATTTTCTTTTCACCGATTGTCAAAAGAATGATTAATATTGCAAAGGGTTTGGTTTTGTTTTGGGAGTGTTTTTGGAGGGTTTCTTTGTCTTTAAAACAACTGCAAAGTTGTGTGAGAGCAGAAATCTTAAAGCACATTCTTATTTTGTTGTTATTGTTTCTTATTTTAGAAAAATGTGCTGAAGGAAGGCTATAAATATAATAACTTTAGATAAAAATGTATTGGTGAGGTTAGGTAAGTTGCACAATGTTGTCACAGACATGTCAGTAAGAAAGGAAAAAATAAATACAAAAGAAGCATTATTTCAGAAATTTTTAATTGTAAACTTGGTCCTAGACTTTTTAATACACATTCTCAAGGCTCACCAACAGTGCAGAGTAAAAATCTTCTGTGTTTGTATTCATGGATAAAGAATAAAAGGATTAAAAAGACTACAGAAGGCCCTGGCCGGTTGGCTCAGTGGTAGAGCGTCGGCCCGGAATGTGGAATACCTGGATTCAAATCCTGGCCAGGGAACACAGGAGAAGTGCCCATCTGCTCCTCCACCCTTCCCCCTCTCCTTTCTCTATCTCTCTCTTCCCCTCCCGCAGCCAAGGCTCCATTGGAGCAAAGTTGGCCTGGGCACTGAGGATGGCTGCATGGCCTCCACCTCAGGTGCTGGAATGGCTCCGCTTGCAACAGAGCAATGCCCCAGATGGGCTGAGTATCACCCCCTGGTGGGCATGCTGGGTGGATCCTGGTCGGGTGCATGTGGGAGTCTCTCTCTCTCTCCCTCCCCGCTTCTCACTTCAGAAAAATACAAAAGAAATAAAAAAGACTACAGAAAAAAAGGAAGCATTGTCAAGTTATGTATTAGGAAAAATACATAGTAAAGCATTACTTTACTAAAGCATTATTTAATAAAGCATTACTTTACTAAAGCATTATTTAGTAAAGCAGTTCTTTACTAAAAATTAATCTAGTACCTGAATGAGTAGTATGAGTAGTTGAAATTTTTTAAGTGAAAAGTACACAGTGTAGACTAAAAAAAAAGTTGGAAAATCCTAACTTCATTGAGACAGTATACTATGAAGAATAAAATTTCTCCAAATGATAAAATTATGACCAATGTGGTAAAAGCACTGGGCCAGGGTGAACAGACTGGTCTTACTTCCATATCTACTACGCAGTCAATGTGCAACTTTGTCCTTGAACTGCCTGGACTTGAGTTTCCTCAATCTGCAAAAGAGGCAGCTCCCTTAGATGATCTCTAAGAAATATGAATCTGTTGTCATTTGCATTTTTATCAATGTCAGTTTACTTTTGCCTATCTTTTATTTAAATATGTAACGTGTGAGAGAATTCTGACTGAGGTACAAACATCGATGCCATGCATTTGTTTTCCAATCTTTTATTTTTTGTAATCCTGGCAGACGTTGCATTCGGTACTCTGGCTTTGGCAAGCCACCGAGACCATCACAGGCTGCAGACACTGGAAACTTTCCCCTTAAGTACGGGAGCCTTGCAGCTCTTTCTCTTCCTCTCGAGATCCCTTCTTGCTAGAAACCATCTTGTTTATGTTAGTGTCTCAACAGCCCTTTCAAAAAATGTTTTAGGTTAGTATAAAATACCATACACAGAAAGAACATACTATCTGAGACTAGGAGTGACAGGGGCCATCATTCAGCCACAAAATTCTTGCCTGTTATGGGAAGTACAAACAGTTTGTACACACACCCTTCCTTGAAGGGATTTCTGCTAGCCTACAGAACAGGTCTGCTCTCCTTTCCTCAAAACCTGTCCTGTTTAACATTCCTCCACCATACCTACACTTCTCTGTCAGGTTTAGCCCCTCACTGGATTCACAACATGGTGTTTTCTCCCACTGTGTGTGCTTTTCTGGGTTTTGCCCCTATCCAGTGCCATAGCCAGCAGCCAAATTGGCACAGAAAAGCTGAGGAACCACAGAGGTGGGAGAGGCATCCTTGAAAACCAGTCGAATAAGCAGCTTGACACAGACAAAACGGCAGACTTATAGCTGGAATTTTTACTTACTCTGGTAACTTGAAATATACTACCTGCCATGTCCTTCAAAAATTCGTATGTGGAAGTCTTTACCGCTAGTACCTCAGATTGTAGGCTTTTTTAGAGATAGGGTCTTCCAAGGAGTGAGTAAGTTAAAATGAGAGCATGAGGGTAAAACCCCTAATCCAATCTGACTGAGTTTCTTATAAAAAGAGAGACTGGAATACAGACATGCACAGAGAACAGAAAACGTGAAGGTAGAATGCAAAGAAGACCATCTGCAAGCTAAGAAGTGAGCTTTCAGAAGAAACTAAACCTACTGACACCTCCTTGATCTCAGACTCAGCCTCTAGAAGTGTGAAGAAATAAATGTCTGCAGTTTAAACCTATGGTACGTTGTTATGGTGGCTCTCCCACATGAATACACTTACCAAACAATTGTCTTAGTGAAGGACATTTTGAAGGACCCAGGAGCACTGCTGTCGGGGTTATCACTGCTCACACGTCAATGTATTTATCTGGTGCTCTCTTAAAACTGTGAAGGGACCCTTTTCTCCAGGGGTTATGCTCACGATGCCTGGGGTCCGACAGGGAATTAAATGTCTGTACAGAACAGGGCCTGTTGAGTCCACCAGAGCAAAGACAGTGAAATTGTTCTAAAGATGGCTTTTCATTAAGAGAGTTTAAAGTTTTTTGGCATGTAGGTGCTCAGTAAATACTTGTTCAGTGAGTGAGCACAGCCTTCGGGACCCTGATGAACTACCTTCTCAGTATGGGGCCCTTTCTACCCAAAGGGCCTGTCTCTAGAGTCAAAGCCCCCTCCCCAGCTTTTTCAGAACCACAGCACTCCTCTCTTCTTTCCTCTTCAAAATTAGGCTCAGGTCTTCTCTCAGAATCTTCTCTGAGTAACATTCCCCTTCTCTTTTCAGTAACAAAATCTTATAGATTGCATTCCAATGGACAAAATAGTTTTGCCTCCAGAGATATTCCCAGAAGGTGGCTATCACGCTATAACACATGGCCAGTGCCACAGTGGGGTAAAGAAGTGATTCTTCTCGGTTCTGTGTCATTCTCCCCAAGGTCAGTTTTTCTCTCTAAGGATGGCCAACACTAGCTCATGCAATTGACAAAGCATATCAATGGGCATTGCTCATTTAATCTCCATAACAACCCAGCAAACAAAGTTGAATTAGCTAGAGATGCACCTCAGGAAGTTACTCTAACCTTAGTGTGCAGACGTAGTATTGATTGACTCATTTACAAAAACCCTGACCACCATTCTACCCATGTAATTATTGAGTCATGAATTATAACAAGACAAAATGTAGTTCAAGGATTTTGTAGAGTTGGTAAGAAAATCTGACTGTCCTTTTATTGCCTTGAAATATCACTGACACATGGGTGGCATGAATCTAACCATCTCCCTTGCATCCACGAAAGATACACTGACCATGCACACTTCTGGCTGGGCTGGACACCACCTCCCCCCACACAGACTCTGCAATGCAATATGCTGTCTCTCTGTCTAAGTAAATGTTCGTGAGAGAGCCCAACAGGCTCTGATCAGCTGTTGAGATATTTATTGGTACATATTGATGCTAAAGATAATCTGATGACTAGGTTTTAAAGTGTGTTCATGAATGCCCTTTATGATATTTCATCATTATGCTTTCTTAATTCCTTATAGGGATTCAGGGCTGGAGTGCAACATTCTCTTTATAAACATCCAAAATAATTCTAAGCCAAGCCTGAACCATTAGCTGGTGTGTTGGACAAAACAAAGAGCTCCCGAGAGTATTCACAACAAAGTGCTAGAGGCAGTGAGGGAAGCTAGCGGCTACCTCTCTCTCCTTGTCAGATGCACTTCACCTTCCCACGAAGCTCTCACATTCAGGTCCTAACAGGAGTCTCTGCCGCCCACAAACATCTTGGGAAAAGGATGATTTGTTCCGTTTCTAAGCCCGAATCATGGGATACAAAAAGCACTAACAGTTCAGACACCATATGCGACCTCTTAGTTTAGGTGTCCCATGCTGAGTCGAGCTGCCTGCTTTCTTCACAACTTCGGCAGCACCAGGGAGCTGCTGAAAGCTGTTGTCATCTCAGATGCGCTCTTCTGATGAGCAACAGTTTTTGAAATACGGTATTCACAGGGTATTTGGGGCCAGGAGAGAGGGCAGGTTGGCAGGCAAAGAATGCAAATTTATAAGGCTGCATTTGTTCCTGAGGTCAGCATCCAAAAAATATATATGGTGACTTCTTACAAATCAGGACAATTTTCAGTTCTATTATCAGTTTTATCAACTTTTGTTGTGTTTTCCTTTTGCTTTGCATTTGAACAAAGCAAAGTCCTGCTCCTCAACCTACACAAGTTGGTTCTAAGTTGTTTTGATTCTTAGTATATAAAACAGCTTTCATGCTTGCTTTTTTCATTCCTAATTTCCATGTAGCTGACATTCTTGGGAAGAAGTAGTTTTGTAGTAAATATGGGACAGGGGATATGCGAGTTCAAACCATTCTCTCACCAGCTGAACCTACACCCACTCAAGAGTTGGACTTAGCCCCATCTCTTCAGTTAGACACAGCCAACCCAAACAGTACTCGGGCACGGTAAAACTACCAATACACACATACACACACACATGTGCATGTGCATGCACACACATATACATACAACTACACATGCACAACCGGACCACCTGTCATCGACCATCTAAGTGGGCTCTTCCTCAATCCAAATTATGCTTATCCTTTGTCCCCTATTAGATTTTAAGTTCCTTGAATGTTTACACTGAAGCTTTTTCTTTTTTTTCTTCTTTTTTTTTTAAGTGAGAGGAGGGGAGAGAGAGAGGTGGATGCCTGCATGCACCCTGACCCAGATCTACCTGGCAACCCCCGTCTGGGTATGATGCTTGAATCAACTGAGCTATCTTCAGTGCCCAGGGCCAATGTTCAAACCAATCAAGTCACTGGCTGTGAGAGGGGAAAAGAGAGAAAGGGGGAAGAGGGGGAGAGAGAGAGGAAGAGGAGCAGATGGTTGCTTCTCTATTTTTTATTTAGTCTTTTATTGAGTAAGAGGTGGAGAGACAGAGACAGACTCCTGCATGTGCCCAAACCGGGATCCACCCATCAAGCCTCTACCAGGGGATGCTCTGCCTGTCTGGGCTACTGCTTCATTGCTCAGCAACCAAGCTATTTTAGTGCTTTAGGTGAGACCATGGAGCCATCCTCAGCACCGGAGGCCAACTTTTCTTGAACCATTCAAGTCATGGCTGCAGGAGGGGCAGAGAGAATGAGAGACAGAGAGATAGAGAAAGGGGAGGAGGGGTGGAGAAGCAGATGACCCCTTCTTCTGTGTGCCATGACCAGGAATCAAACATGGGATTTCCACATGCCAGGTGACATTCTACTGCTGAACCAACTGGCCAGGGCCAGATGGGTCACTTCTCCCATGTGCCTTGACTAGGGATTAAACCTGGGACATCTATATACCAGGCCAATACTCTATTCATTTAGCAAACTGGCCAGGGCCTAAAGCTTTTCCTGAACTTATATTTCTGTCCCAATATAGAGCCATCAGAAGTAAATGGTCCTGACTGGCCAGGGTTAGTGACCACCTTCATCCATGTCAAGGGGTTAACAGCAACCAGCATAAGGAATAGGCTGAATTCAGATGTGGACATTGAAATAATCCACAAAATAGAACAAAAATTACAGTCTTCCACATGAGTGACGGTCACTAACATGTTAGGGAAGAAAAACTATAAGAAAAGAAGGACTAAACATCCAAACTAAAGTAACTTTTTAAATCATCTTTAGAATAATTTTCACTTATTTTTTTTTCTGTTGACATAAGACTTACCAGAAGCTTTCTGGAACCATGGCCTCTCAACCATGGAAACCACAGTAAAATAACAATTCTTGGTTTACTTATTCTTCGGGTTTGCTGCAATTGATCTCAAAACACATAACAAGAGAAAGACAAATAAAAAGGAGCCAAGGTTCTGAAAAAATAGCAAGATAATGGGCACACTTCCTACAATGGCAGCCAAAGTGTAATTTCCCAAACCTTTTTCTTAGTGTCTGTGAAAGAAGGAGAGATCACAAACTATCAGTCCTTGAGATCCATGGTGACCAAATCAATGACAGCGTCAGCGTAATCTTATTCAACTTCCTATTTTAGCTGAGGAGAAAACTGAGATCCAGAGGACTGAGACAACCCACCTGAGGTCACTAAAGTGGTTAGTGGCAAAACTAGGTTTAAAGCCTTGTTTTATTGGCTCCTCTTCATGGACTTGCAGAATCCTACAGTAGGAGGAACCACCCAGTCCAATCAACCTGTGACTTCACCTGCACCAGGTGTGGGACTAGTTTGTACCTGAGCTCTGGGGAGAGGAATGGTGAGACTGACCTCACTTCTACCCATGGCAGACCATCCTGACATTGGACATCTCTCTGAATGTAAAATGTCTTAGTTTTCATCCCGAGACCTCCCTCTGTTTTTGGAGTCTATACACAAGCTTTACCTTGCTTCTCTGGCCCATGCCTTCAGAGTCACAGGTAGCTGTGTGTCTTTCAGTCTCTCAGTCATTCTCCCTGAGGCATGCTATCAGCCCTGCGCTTTGGGTATATTTTGTCCTTGTTGTCTTTTGAGGAGGAAACATCTTGCTTAATGAAGACAAAAAAGGACTAAGCAAACAGGTGGCATCTGCCTTCTTCCACAAGCCCTAGGTTCTTTTTATGCTTTATCCTGCTGCTAAGCCATGTTGCACCCTTGGAATGCTAGTGAAGTTAAACCTGTGAACCCAAGTAAAGAGACTTTGTACTGAATCATTTAATATGCCACTTTTATGTTATCCAGCCTTTCTGTCTAATCTGTGATGTGAGGCCTTTTAGGGTCTTGATTGAGAATATCCTTCTAAATGTGTGTATCCTGGGCAGGACATAACTGAATGGTGTGGTTCAGCATGACAAGTGTATCTCTAAGCCACTGTTGATCATCACATAGACCAGCCTTCTCTGGATGCAGTCACTAGATCTTTAAGAAATTGCCATCATTCTGACATGTAGCCATATGTCTTCATTTTGTACACAAGGATAGCATCAGGAGAGACCATGTCAAAGGCCTTGCTGAGTAACCCACAGTGGCAGCATTTCCCTGACTACCAGTCTAATGGCCCTGTCACAAGAAACAATGGATTTGCTGTAACATTGCTTGTACCTGTGGATCTAGACTTGCCCATCTGCCATGACCACCCTGGCACCCCAGCAAAGATTGACAGGCATACCCCATGTTCCAGGCATCATCTCTGCCATGTTAAATCTGAAGAGCACTTAGATAATTTCAAGGAGGGGCTTGGCTATGACAGCACTGGAAACTACTAATCTATCCAGGCTCTGTCTACCCAAGAGCTCAGCTGGGCAAGTTTCCAATGAGCTACCTGCTCATTCCTTGGTGGGCTTTTAGGAGGACAGAGAATGGGCAGGGCATGGTTCAGTGCTGCTGCCCATGTATGGCTTAAGAGAAGACTGGGTAGCTTTGCCCATTCCTCTCCTCCAAGGCATGGTCCTCAGATTTTCCCCATCTCAGAATTCCTTACGTGCTCCCCTGAAACAAGCCCCAGTTGCTGCCTGCCTCTGGGCTGGCTCCTAGCTCCCTGCACACCTGTTCTTACCTCTTGCCCAATATCCACTCCTGCTAACAGGAGTCATTCACGCTCCAGTCTGTCTGCATGGGTTTTATGAATTTATGTTGCAAAAGTAACACAGCAACAGAATAAAGCATTCCAATCAAGCTAAAGATAAAAATGCATGGGGACTTTCAGACCAATTAATGTTTCACTTGTCAATTTAGATTCCAGAGAAAAAATCCTTCTCCCTGTTAATAGTGATGTAAGAACCCTCTGTGTTTGCAAAGCCACAAATCTCCCTGATCAGAATTTCATTTAAAATCATTACAAAGAGGTCAGTAATCTCTGCCTTCAACACAGAGGGGCTGCTTTCACATTTCTTTGGCAGTTTATTGCATAAATATTATTTTTGTCATCATTTTTCAGCATGTAGGTGGGATCTTCAGTAGGAGAGACAGTGATAAATGAGTCTCCAGGTGTTACTGCTCTTTAAAAAATTCCTTTAATAGTTATGATGACTGAAGTCATTTTCAGAGGCAGCTCTGAGGGTAGGCTCCTCCATTTCTTAAAGAAACACTGACCTGTTGAGTAGCTATAGGATATGCTCTCAAGGAGACAAAACAGAATGCCCATATGTTGAATCCAACACTGTCAAGTCTCTTCACCATTCAAGCAAATATTATTCGATGCTTGGCATGCAGACAGCAGTAAGCATGCTGGGGACTTGGCAAAGCAGGGAATGTACACCACTCAGTCTGCTCCTTACAACACATGGCAAGTATGGAAGTGAATTCTTTCTAACTGTTTAAAGGACTCTAACTCTGAGAGTTTGTGACTGAGTCAAGATTGCCAGACTAATGAGCAGAAAGAGCAGGACTAGAACTCCAGTTTCTTCAACCCAAGACACAGACTCTTCAAGAGAGAGACAGCAACAGAAGATGGAAACACTAGGGTGTCGGACCCGAGCAGACTTAGATTCCAATCCCAGCTCTCCTTCCTACCAAACCTGTAACTTGGGCTAGCCATGTAGGCGCTCTGAGTTCTAGTCTTCTTACCCTTTGGAATTTTAGAACTCCACCAGACTTGAATGCTCTCCCCTAGAGGGCAAAGAACACACAGTCCTGCTATGCACTGTCTTCACCAGGCCTAACACAGAGATGGACACACTCAATGATAATGATAAATAAGCCAGTGAATGAATAAATGAAGGCAGGAGAGATCCTGCTCCAGAAAAGAAATCTATTTAACTTTGTGGGACCCAGTGTTCCCCAAAACCTGTATCTGAGTTCATTTTTCTTTGAATACCTGTAAACTGCCTTCCTGAGAAATGCTATTCTAGAAGAGTGGGCCATTTATTTATATCCCCTCACCGGATGCGGGTTGTCTGCTGCTGTGAGATGGGGTTCAGTAGTCCTCACAAGTCTTTTCTTCTAGCCATTGCCAATTTCATATAAAGCCTCAACTGACTCTTCTCATACCTGAGTATAGAGCTGAATGCCTTTCTCCATCCACCAACTAACTTACAAAATGCTAATTTTTATCTCACTATTAGTCTAGGAAAAAAAATAAGAATTAGGAAAGAATATTAGTACAATGTAAATCTGCAACATAGTCCAAGAGGAAATAAGACTTTTCTTTATAGTCCTTGTGGATTAACTGAGTCCCAACATCCACCCATTAGCATCATATCAAGACTTAAAATAATATTTACTTTTTTCCCTAGGAGAAGCGGTAAGAGGATAACATTTCTACAATCACCAAGACACTGCAAATGAAGTCATTTTATTTCCACAGAAGTATAGATATCTGTAAATGGGACCATTGCTGAGAGAGAGCTATCTCGGCAGTGATGAAAGGTGTGTGATGAGAGCAGGGGTGTTGGTTCCCCAGGGGTGGTGGCCACCACCCTGAATGTCCCCTGCAGAGATGCCACAGAGCATGACAGAAAACATACAGCAGCCCTGCTGCTCCTGGACAAGGCGGGCTGCTAGAACAAACACCACAGGCAGGGGGTTTAAACACCACACACTTATTTCTCCCAGTTCTGGAGGCTGGAAGTCCAAGATGAAGGTACTGGCCAACTCAGTTTCTGGTGAGCACTTCCCTTCCAGTTCATAGGCAACTGCCTTCTGGCTGTGTCCTCGCATGGCCTTTGTTTCTCTTCTTGCAATCCAGTCCTGGTGGGTTGGGACTCCACCCTCATGACCTCATTTTATCTTAATCATTTCCTCACAATTCTTATTTCCAAATATAGTCACACTGGAGGTAGGCGTTCAACGTATGAATTTGAGGGAGACATAAACAGTCCGTAACACTGACCTTTGCTAGCATAAAAACTACCAACACAGACCTGAGATGCCAACTGCCTTCCACGGAATGGGCTTGACACAAATGATGAGTGTTATTCCTAAAGGCCGTACTGTCCAGTCACAATGAAGTGTAGCAATAAGGAGTAAGAAAGCTATGTCACACTGCTACTCCACACCTGTCACACCTGGTCCCAAGAGCTGCATTAAACTTAAGGAAAAAAAAAAAACAGGAAGAAAATGCCCCTCCAGACAACCCATGTGTTTATAAACAGATGAATGGATAAGCAAAATGTAGTATATACATGCAATGAAATATGATTCAGCCTTAAAAAGGAAGGAAATTCTGCCACGTGCTGCAGTGTAATGAACTATGAGAACATTGTGCTCAGTGAAGTAAGCAGTCACAGAAAGACAAATACTGTAGGACTCCATTTACATGAGCATCCTAGAATAGTAGATTCATAGAGATGGAGAGTAGACAGGTGGTTGCCACCGGCTGGATGGAGGGGAGAGGGGGAGTTATTGTTTAATGTACATAGAGTTTCAGTTTTGCAAGATAAAAAAGTTCTAGATATAGATGGTGGTGATAGTTGCACATAATGTGAATATACTTAACCTACTGAACTGTGCACCTAAGAAGTGTTAGATGATGCATTTTACATTGTGTGTACTTTACCATAATTTCTTAAACAACATAAGCTATTATAGATGAAAGAAAGAAAGAAGAAAGAAAGAAAGGAAAAAAGAAAGAAAGAAAGAAAGAAAGAAAGAAAGAAAGAAAGAAAGAAAGAAAGAAAGAAAGAAAAAAAGAAAAAAAGAAAGAAAGAACTCCTCCCAAAGAAGTTATGGTCACCTTTATGCAGCCTCCTCAGCACTCCACAGCCAGTTTCTTTCCCATCCTGGCCACCTAACCACCACTGCCACTATCTATGCTGTCTCTCCTTACCATGGGGATATTTCCGAGGTGTGGTTTCTATTTAAGCCTGGACTTAGCTCTTTTAATGGAATAAGGGCTGTGTTGAGGCAGCTGAGTTGTGGAAAGCTCTTTGGCATTTCATAACACACCTTCTAACTTCAATAGCACTTTCAGCATTCCAGCAGAAAAAGCATCTCGTCTTGACAGACGTTTTCAATGACTGGCATTCTTTCACAATTCCTGCTCTCCAAAATGTTTTTTAAAAACACCTCTACCCATAAAATGTAACACAAAAAAAAGTTGCTTTATGAGTTATACAACTGGAACACACACTCAGTCCATGTAATAATCTTTATATAATTTGCCCTTAGTTGTTGTCAGACCCATTAGCTAAATATGCAGCATGTATTTCTTTGAAAATAAGGACCTTTATAAAAACAATCATTGTGAATAGTTTGAGCAATAAAAAAATTCCACAACAAGTTTCACCAAGAAGAATTTTTAAAAGATAAAAGTAGTTTTGTTTGGAGTCACTCAGGGTGAAATATCAAACAAGATTTCTCTGATTCTACCCTGGGTATTGCTACTTTTTAAATTTACACATGAAAGAAAAAAACCAGAATGGTCTATAAGAGCAGTAGGGACAAATGCCAACATCTTTTAGCAGAGATCAACTTTGTTCAGGCAAAACGGAATATAGAGGAGAAGATGGCGATGGAGTAGGCAGACGTACCAACTTCCAACTCCCAGAACCAAAGTGGATTATAACTCAATTTTAAGAACCATCATCTGGATAAACCAACTTGGAGTAAAACTAAGTGGACTCTTCAACCAAGGAACACTGCAGAAGCCACATTGAGACTGGTAGGAATAGCGAAAACGCGAAGAGGGCTGCCCAGCTCCCCGGAGCAAACGGCAGCCCGGAGAGATCCGCGTGGCGGGAGGAGAGTTTGGCGGAGAGGGAGGGACCTGGGTCCCAGGAACCAAGCCCCAGACTGCAGTCCCAGACCCTAGAAGAGCCGATTGGACAGTATCGAGCTGTGAAGTAAATGAGGATACTATTTGGGAAAAAGAGAGAGTCTTCTCAGACCCAAAAATCTTTTTAAAGGGACAGCTCAGAAAGCCTCTCTCACAACCACGCACCCGGGGCTCCGGGGAACTGGGACAGAGGAGAGGAACAGAGCAGCGGGAACAAAGAGTGGACTGAAGGCACGAGGACACTCTGAGGGACAGCCACCCCGACCCATGGGCTAAGTCACTTCCCTAATCGAAAACGAATATTTCCCCTGGAGCTAGCAATACCAGCAAAGGGAGACAGGACACTAGCCAAACAAGCTCTCCCACGGCAATTAGAGCAGACCTGCCTAGAGGGAGGGAGCTCCCAAGCCTACAGTGTGGAGACTTAGGGCACTTCTAGCCCCCTGAGGTTGCTGAAGCCTATGGTCGGGACAGGACGCCGAAACGCAGTCCTGTCGGTGTGGGCGAACAGTGAGAGCTCGGGCTAGCCTAGCAGGGGCAGAGGTGACGCGCTAAAGCTGTCCGGCAGCTGCGGGCCGCCTGTGACCCCACTTGTGGGGAAAAATACGGGCAGAGATCAGCCCTGCGACCCTGCGCTAGCCGGCCCTGACCGCGGGCACCGGGCTAAGACCAGGGACGGGCGAGGGGCCCGAGGCTCACGCTGCCAACCCCGCCCAGAAGGAGAAACCCCGGCGCGCCATCTGTGGGCGCGAGCGGGCTCCTAAGTCGGGGGCGAGGGAGACACTGAGACCAGGGGAAGTTCCCTGTGGAGATCACGATGCTCTCCCTGCCCGGCCGGAGAAACCGCGGAGTACCGCCCTACATGCGCGAGCTTTCTCCGAGCGTGGGGGCGGGGTAGGAGCCGGAACGACCGGAAGCTAGCCGCTGTGCGCACGCCAGCAAACACGCCCGGCCCAATAATCCCCGGTTTTCGGTTTCAGTCCCTGAGCAGGAGGGCCCTGGCCTCGAGATCGGGGCTAAATTCTGGACGGGCAAAGGCTCACAGCTGAGAGCACGTCAAAAGCCCCGCCCAACCCACAAAACGGTGGCGAGCAGGCTCGGACTGAGGGGGCTGGGCGTAAGCCTTCCAGAAAAAGTCCGGGTCAGCAGCTGAGCAAAGGTGCTCACCTCTGCCCTGCGCGCTAACGCTAGTGGCTTGAGTGACAGCCCCTCCCGCAAAGGAGAGGCAGAAACCACAGCAATAGCTGCAGTGAGCCGGCGCTGGCAACGCCCACACCAAACCGCCCTAGGCAGCGACAGAGAGGGTGGCAAGCCTGCAGACAGACCACACCTGGAGAACACAAAGGCAACACATACTGGACTCCAGTGGCCACAACTTGCTTACACTCAGATAAAATGGGCAGGCAGAGGAATGCAAACCAAATCAACCAAGAGAAATCCCCAGAGAAGGTCCTGAATGAACCAGATATAACCAAACTACCAGAAGCAGAATTTAGAATAATGATAGTTAGGATGTTCAAAGAAATTAGAGCAACAATGGATAGTCACTATGAGCACCTAAATAAAGAGATAACAAGTATAAAAAATGAAATTGAAATAATAAAAAAGAACCAGACAGAAATGACAAATACAGTATCAGAACTGAAGACCACAATGGAAGGAATTAAAAGCAGGATAGATGACGCTGAGGATCGAATCAGTGAGTTAGAGGACACAATAAACATAGTTACAGAAGCAGAGAAAAAAAAAGGAAAAGAGATTCAAAAAATGTGAGGAAACTCTAAGGGAGCTCTGTGACAACCTGAAGAGAAACAACATTCGCATCATAGGGGTACCTGAAGAAGAGGAAAGAGGACAGGAAATGGAAACTTTGTTCAATCAAATCATAGCCGAAAACTTCCCTAAATTAAGGCTGGGAAACATTCTACATGTCCAAGAGGCGCACAGAACCCCATTAAAGAGAAACCCAAAAAGATCTACACCAAGACACATCATAGTTAAAATACCAAAGCTAATAGATAAAGAAAAAATCTTAAAAGCTGCTAGAGAAAAAAAGACTCTCACCTACAAAGGAGCCCCCATTAGGATGACATCGGACTTCTCAACAGAAACACTTCAGGCCAGAAGGGAATGGCAAGATATAATCAAAGTAATGCAGAACAAGAACCTCCAACCAAGACTACTTTATCCAGCAAGGCTTAGGTTTAAAATTGAGGGAGAAATAAAGAGCTTTCCAGACAAAGAAAACCTCAAGGAATTCATTAAAACCAAACCAATCCTGCAAGAGATTTTAAGGGGCCTAGTGTGAACAGTTCAAAGGGAGAAAAGAATATAGCAAAAAAAAGAAAAATACAGCTTTAAAGAATAAAATGTCAATAAACAACTACATATCAATAATAACCTTAAATGTAAATGGACTAAATGATCCAATCAAAAGACATAGGGTAGCAGCGTGGATAAAGAAACAGGACCCATACATATGCTGTCTACAAGAGACACACCTTAAAACAAAAGATGCTCATAGACTGAAGGTAAAAGAATGGAAAAAAATATTTCATGCAAATGGAAATGAAAAAAAAGCCGGGGTAGCAGTACTTATATCTGACAAAATGGACTTTAAAACAAAGGGTGTAGCAAGAGATAAAGAAGGACACTACATAATGATAAAGGGAACAATTCAACAGGAAGATATAACTATTATAAATATCTACGCACCAAATATAGGAGCCCCGACATTCATAAAGCAGACTTTGATGGACATTAAGGGCGAGATTAACAGTAATACTATCATAGTAGGGGATTTCAATACCCCACTAACAACACTGGATAGATCCACAAGAAAGAAAATCAATAAAGAAACAGCAGACTTAAAGGATACACTAGATCAACTTGATTTAATAGATATCTTCAGAACTTTTCACCCTAAAGCAGTAGAATATACATTCTTCTCAAGCGCTCATGGTACGTTTTCTAGGATAGACCACATGTTAGGACACAAAAAAGGCCTCAACACATTTAAGAAGATTGAAATTATATCAAGCATTTTCTCTAATCACAATGCCATGAAACTAGAAATCAACCACAAAAGAAAAACTGAAAAATACTCAAACACTTGGAAACTAAATAGCATGTTATTAAATAATGAATGGATTAACATTGAGATCAAAGAAGAAATAAAAAAGTTTCTAGAAACAAATGATAACGAGCATACGTCAACTCAAAATCTATGGGACACAGCAAAAGCAGTCCTGAGAGGGAAGTTTATTGCACTACAGGCATATCATAAGAAGCTAGAAAAAGAACATATAAGCAACTTAACCCTGCAGCTAAAAGAACTTGAAAAACAACAACAAATAAAATGCAGGACAAGTAGAAGGAAGGAAATAATAAAGATCAGAGCAGAAATAAATGACATAGAGGCTAAGGAAACAATACAGAGGATCAATGAAACCAGAAGCTGGTTCTTTGAAAAGGTAAACAAGATTGATGAACCCTTAACTAGACTCATCAAGAAAAAAAGAGAGAGGTCTCAAATAGATAAAATTAGAAAGGACACTGGAGAAATTACAACTAATTCAACAGAGATACAAAGCATTGTAAGAAAATACTATGAAGAACTCTATGCCAAAAAATTTGACAATCTAGATGAAATGGACAAATTTCTTGAATCATATAAACTTCCAAAAATCAATCTGGAAGAATCAGAGCACCTGAACAGACCAATTACAACAGAGGAGATTGAAACAGTTATCAAAAAACTCCCAAAAAAGAAAAGTCCTGGGCCTGATGGCTTCACAAGTGAATTCTATCAAAAATTCAAAGAAGAATTAACTCCTATCCTCCTCAAGCTATTTCAAAAAATTCAAGAGGAAGGCAGACTTCCAAACTCCTTTTATGAGGCGAGCATAATTCTGATCCCCAAACTGGGCAAAGACAACACAAAGAAAGAAAATTATAGGCCTATATCCCTGATGAATTTAGACGCTAAAATTCTCAACAAAATATTAGCCAACCGGATTCAGCAATATATGAAAAAAATCATACACCATGACCAAGTGGGATTTATTCTGGAGAGGCAAGGCTGGTTCAATATTCGCAAATCAATCAATGTGATTCATCACATAAACAAAAGGAAGGACAAAAATCACATGATAATTTCAATAGATGCAGAAAAGGCATTTGATAAAATCCAGTACCCATTCATGCTTAAAACTCTCAATAAAGTGGGAATACAAGGAACATTCCTTAACATGATAAAGGCCATCTACGACAAACCCACAGCAAACATCATACTTAATGGACAAAAATTAAAAGCAATCCCCTTAAGATCAGGAACCAGGCAGGGTTGCCCACTTTCACCACTTTTATTCAACATAGTTCTGGAAGTCCTAACTACAGCAATCAGACAAAAAGAAGAAATAAAAGGCATCCAAATTGGAAAAGAAGAAGTAAAACTGTCACTATTTGCAGATGATATGATATTGTACATAGAAAACCCTAAAGTCTCAGTTAAAAAACTACTGGACCTTATAAATGAATTCAGCAAGGTGGCAGGATATAAAATTAATACCCAGAAATCAGAGGCATTTCTATATACAAACAATGAACTGTCAGCAAAAGAAATTAAGGAATCAATCCCCTTCACTATTGCAGCCAAAAAAATAAAATACCTAGGAGTAAATTTAACCAAGGAGGTTAAGGATTTGTACTCAGAAAATTATAAAACATTGATAAAAGAAATCAAGGAAGATACAAACAAGTGGAAGCATACCGTGCTCATGGCTAGGAAGAATAAACATCATTAAAATGTCTATATTACCCAAAGCAATTTATAAATTCAATGCAATACCAATTAAAATACCAATGACATACTTCAAAGATAGAAAACATACTCCAAAAATTTATATGGAACCAAAAAAGAACACGAATAGCCTCAGCAATCTTAAAAAGAAAAAATAAAGCAGGAGGCATCACTCTTCCGGATATCAAGGTTTACTACAAGGCCATTATACTCAAGACGGCCTGGTACTGGCATAAGAACAGGCACAGTGATCAATGGAACAGAACAGAAAACCCAGAAATAAACCCACAGCTTTATGGACAACTGATATTTGATAAAGGAGGAAAGAACATACAATGGAGTAAAGACAGCCTCTTTAACAAATGGTGCTGGGAAAATTGGACATCTACCTGCAAAAAAATGAAACTAGACCATCAACTTACTCCATGCACAAAAACAAATTCAAAATGGATAAAGGACTTAAACATAAGCCGTGAAATTATAAGCATCGTAGAAGAAAACATAGGTAGCAAGCTCTCCGACATCTGTAGCAGCAATTTATTTGCCGATTTATCTCCACGAGCAAATGAAATAAAAGGCAAGATAAACAAATGGGACTACATCAAACTAAAAAGCTTTTGCACAGCTAAAGACAATAAGAACAGAATAAAAAGACAAACTACACAATGGGAGAACATATTCGACAGCACGTCTGATAAGGGGTTAATAACCAAAATTTATAAAGAACTTATAAAACTCAACACCAGGAAGACAAACAACCCAATCAAAAAATGGGCAAAAGAAATGAATAGAAATTTTACCAAAGAAGACATACAGATGGCCAAAAGACATATGAAAAAATGCTCAACATTACTAATTATTAGAGAAATGCAAATTAAAACCACAATGAGATATCACCTCACACCAGTCAGAATGGCGCTCATCAGCAAAACAACACAGAACAAGTGCTGGCGAGGATGTGGAGAAAAGGGAACCCTTCTGCACTGCTGGTGGGAATGCAGACTGGTGCAGTCACTGTGGAAAACAGTTTGGAGATTTCTCAAAAAATTAAAAGTCGAACTGCCTTTTGACCCAGCTATCCCACTTTTAGGAATATACCCTAAGAACACCATAACACTGTTCGAAAAGAAGAAATGCGCCCCCATGTTTGTGGCAGCATTGTTCACAATAGCGAAGAGCTGGAAACAGCCCAAGTGTCCATCAGAAGACGAGTGGATTAAAAAGCTTTGGTATATATATACTATGGAACAATATTCAGCCATAAGAAATGATGACATCGGATCATTTATAACAAAATGGATGTACCTTGATAACATTATACGGAGTGAAATAAGTAAATCAGAAAAAAAGAAAAACTGAGAACAGCATGATTTCAAACATAGGTGGGACATTAAAATGAGACTACGAGACACGTACAAGAGTGTGGTGGTTACGGGATGGGGGGAGGGAGGGGAGGGTGGGATAGGGAGATGGGGAGGGACACAGGGAAAAACAGATAGAAGGTGACAGAGGACAATTTGACTTTGGGTAATGGGTATGCAGCACAATTGAATAGGAGATAATCTGGAGATGTTTTCATTGTACATATGTACCCTGATTTATTGGTGTCACCCCATTAAAGTTAATAAAAAAAAAAAAAAAAAAAAAAAAAAGAAAAAATAAAGCAGGAGGCATCACTCTTCCGGATATCAAGGTTTACTATAAGGCCATTATACTCAAGACTGCCTCTACTGGCATAAGAACAGGCACAGTGATCAATGGAACAGAACAGAAAACCCAGAAATAAACCCACAGCTTTATGGACAACTGATATTTGACAAAGGAGGAAAGAACATACAATGGAGTAAAGACAGCCTCTTTAACAAATGGTGCTGGGAAAATTGGACATCTACCTGCAAAAAAATGAAACTAGACCATCAACTTACTCCATGCACAAAAACAAATTCAAAATGGATAAAGGACTTAAACATAAGCCGTGAAACTATAAGCATCGTAGAAGAAAACATAGGCAGCAAGCTCTCCAACATCTGTAGCAGCAATTTATTTGCCGATTTATCTCCACGAGCAAATGAAATAAAAGGCAAGATAAACAAATGGGACTACATCAAACTAAAAAGCTTTTGCACAGCTAAAGACAATAAGAACAGAATAAAAAGACAAACTACACAATGGGAGAACATATTCGACAGCACGTCTGATAAGGGGTTAATAACCAAAATTTATAAAGAACTTATAAAACTCAACACCAGGAAGACAAACAACCCAATCAAAAAATGGGCAAAAGAAATGAATAGAAATTTTACCAAAGAAGACATACAGATGGCCAAAAGACATATGAAAAAATGCTCAACATTACTAATTATTAGAGAAATGCAAATTAAAACCACAATGAGATATCACCTCACACCAGTCAGAATGGCGCTCATCAGCAAAACAACACAGAACAAGTGCTGGCGAGGATGTGGAGAAAAGGGAACCCTTCTGCACTGCTGGTGGGAATGCAGACTGGTGCAGTCACTGTGGAAAACAGTTTGGAGATTTCTCAAAAAATTAAAAGTCGAACTGCCTTTTGACCCAGCTATCCCACTTTTAGGAATATACCCTAAGAACACCATAACACTGTTCGAAAAGAAGAAATGCGCCCCCATGTTTGTGGCAGCATTGTTCACAATAGCGAAGAGCTGGAAACAGCCCAAGTGTCCATCAGAAGACGAGTGGATTAAAAAGCTTTGGTATATATATACTATGGAACAATATTCAGCCATAAGAAATGATGACATCGGATCATTTATAACAAAATGGATGTACCTTGATAACATTATACGGAGTGAAATAAGTAAATCAGAAAAAAAGAAAAACTGAGAACAGCATGATTTCAAACATAGGTGGGACATTAAAATGAGACTACGAGACACGTACAAGAGTGTGGTGGTTACGGGATGGGGGGAGGGAGGGGAGGGTGGGATAGGGAGATGGGGAGGGACACAGGGAAAAACAGATAGAAGGTGACAGAGGACAATTTGACTTTGGGTAATGGGTATGCAGCACAATTGAATAGGAGATAATCTGGAGATGTTTTCATTGTACATATGTACCCTGATTTATTGGTGTCACCCCATTAAAGTTAATAAAAAAAAAAAAAAAAAAAAAAAAAAGAAAAAATAAAGCAGGAGGCATCACTCTTCCGGATATCAAGGTTTACTATAAGGCCATTATACTCAAGACTGCCTCTACTGGCATAAGAACAGGCACAGTGATCAATGGAACAGAACAGAAAACCCAGAAATAAACCCACAGCTTTATGGACAACTGATATTTGACAAAGGAGGAAAGAACATACAATGGAGTAAAGACAGCCTCTTTAACAAATGGTGCTGGGAAAATTGGACATCTACCTGCAAAAAAATGAAACTAGACCATCAACTTACTCCATGCACAAAAACAAATTCAAAATGGATAAAGGACTTAAACATAAGCCGTGAAACTATAAGCATCGTAGAAGAAAACATAGGCAGCAAGCTCTCCAACATCTGTAGCAGCAATTTATTTGCCGATTTATCTCCACGAGCAAATGAAATAAAAGGCAAGATAAACAAATGGGACTACATCAAACTAAAAAGCTTTTGCACAGCTAAAGACAATAAGAACAGAATAAAAAGACAAACTACACAATGGGAGAACATATTCGACAGCACGTCTGATAAGGGGTTAATAACCAAAATTTATAAAGAACTTATAAAACTCAACACCAGGAAGACAAACAATCCAATCAAAAAATGGGCAAAAGAAATGAATAGAAATTTTACCAAAGAAGACATACAGATGGCCAAAAGACATATGAAAAAATGCTCAACATCACTAATTATTAGAGAAATGCAAATTAAAACCACAATGAGATATCACCTCACACCAGTCAGAATGGCGCTCATCAGCAAAACAACACAGAACAAGTGCTGGCGAGGATGTGGAGAAAAGGGAACCCTTCTGCACTGCTGGTGGGAATGCAGACTGGTGCAGTCACTGTGGAAAACAGTTTGGAGATTCCTCAAAAAATTAAAAGTCGAACTGCCTTTTGACCCAGCTATCCCACTTTTAGGAATATACCCTAAGAACACCATAACACTGTTCGAAAAGAAAAAATGCGCCCCCATGTTTGTGGCAGCATTGTTCACAATAGCGAAGAGCTGGAAACAGCCCAAGTGTCCGTCAGAAGACGAGTGGATTAAAAAGCTTTGGTATATATATACTATGGAACAATATTCAGCCATAAGAAATGATGACATCGGATCATTTATAACAAAATGGATGTACCTTGATAACATTATACGGAGTGAAATAAGTAAATCAGAAAAAAAGAAAAACTGAGAACAGCATGATTTCAAACATAGGTGGGACATTAAAATGAGACTACGAGACACGTACAAGAGTGTGGTGGTTACGGGATGGGGGGAGGGAGGGGAGGGTGGGATAGGGAGAAGGGGAGGGACACAGGGAAAAACAGATAGAAGGTGACAGAGGACAATTTGACTTTGGGTAATGGGTATGCAGCACAATTGAATGATGGGATAATCTGGAGATGTTTCCATTGTACATATGTACCCTGATTTATTGGTGTCACCCCATTAAAGTTAATAAAAAAAAAATAGAGAAAAAGTAAAAAAAAAAAAAAAAAAAAAAACAAAAAAACGGAATATAAACTCAATAGGTGAAAAAATAGAATTCAACTAACTAGCTTCCTTTCCTAAGCAGGACATTGCCATCCTCACCTTGTTTCCACACACAAAGATGGGTATCTCTGGCATTGCCCTGCACACAAAGAGCCACACAATGAATAAATGTGTTCTCTTCTTGGCACACACAGTTAGAAAATTGGGAATTTTTTTTTTTTGCTTGCAAAGAATGGGGCAGAATTTAATATTGCTTCTAAACCTAACATGACTTACTCCAAGTTCTTTACCTCATAAATGAAATGAAGAGTTAAACCTTATAAAGCAAAGTAGGGTTCTATTTGAAAGGTGCAAGAAAAGCTTGTGAGAACCAGAAATCATTACCCACACAATACATACCTACATACACACTCAGACATACAATACACACACACAGTACACACATTCACATTCATACCCACACACAGACACACACACATGCTTACACATGCTCACAAGCACATTCACATGCACATCCTTACTCTCAGCTGTTCTGTCCAGGGTTAATAAATACAAGACAGAGGCACTACCCTGAGGCCCTCTGAAGCCCAGGGAAACCTGTAACTGCCCATGATACCACCCTTACCCTTCAAGTCCACACTTGCCTCTCCAACCGCTCTCAGGCTGTCAGACAGCATCTTCCCATCCACCCAGATGGCAATTGAACTGGAAGCTCTGTGCCCTCCCTGATCTAAGCTTCTTCATTCTTGAATCCAGAAAACCTAAAAGAATGAATCAAGAACAAATGGAATTTTATATTAGTAGAGTATAATTATCTTTTGCCTTTTTCTCTGGAGGAGAAAAGTTATATAACTGCAGATAGGTTATAAGGCTTCTTAAATGTCAACTTGATATTTTAATGGCTTATTTAATTATGCCATTACCCTGAAATGTCTCCAAAAATAGACATGAGACAGGAATGTTCTAGTAGGGGTTCTGATTTGGGGCATGACCTCTATGGGTCAATCCAGACTTTGCATCCTTTGTTCTTAGAATTTGATGAGCAGCATGGACACATGCTCTGAATCCTAAATGTAAGGATAAAATGGGATTAACTGTGACATTCCAAAGGTCTGCCACACTCAATAAATCTTCCTTCTTCCTCCAAAAAGAATGGAAACCACATTATTGCTATTTAATTAAAAGTTTGAGTAGAATTGTTACTATTGGATTAAGCTAAAAAAATTGAATGGCTCTACTTCCTTTTTTCTAGTGTGTGTGGGGGGGCATGGAGTGGAGGAGCATATATGCTTTTTTCAATGAAAGAGAAGGGAGGACAGGAATTTTTTGGTTGAGTTGGTGTTATAGAAATAAAAACTACAGGTATACCGACCTAGCTTCTACCACAGTTTCTTTAAGCCTTAGGGGTTATTTCGTCCTCTTTCCAGTAATCAGTAAATTTAAACAAATGGGTAACAAAGTTAAGGGTCTCGGTAAAACAAAGATTAATGAGAGAAAATCAGAATTTTCCAATGAAGCATTTTGTATCAAATACTTTAAGAAGTGTCCCCTACAAGTCCCTTTTCCAGTGTGTTCCCTCAGGTGAGACAGTGTTCTAGGACACCTTGCTCCTTTCTCCAGTTCCTCACCAAGAATAGAAAGGCAGATGAACACATGGTGTAGAGAAGAGGAACAGTGGACCAAAGAGAGGAGAAATTGAGTGACCAGCGGAGTGCAGGGTGGGCTTCCCTGGTGCCACAAAAGGGTCCCCAAACCCTTCCCTTCTCATTTCAAAGACGCAGCCAAAATCACCCCCACTATCTGTGGTGACCATCAATCATGTCTGTGTCTTCCCAGGTCACTGCTAGCCCCGCACTTAAGCAAACACTGTTAAATTAATATAATATAAAGAAAACAGAGGTATGTATCAATGTAATTTAGAAAGTGAAACAGAGGAGAGCTTGATGAAATACACCATAGTCTTCAGTTTCACAAGAAGCAGCCTCATCCTCTGAGTGAACTCAGGTTTTCACTAATCCTTCAAGACTGGGCTGGCTCAGGAGTCACCTTCACAGTGAGTCTTTTCCAAAGAACTCCTCTCGTCTGGGCTCCCCACTTTTATAGTACCAATCATATAGCATTGTAACTGCTGGTTTATCAGCTTGCTTCCCTGGAATTTGGAGTTCTTTGTAAAACGGAGTGTCTTTCATCTTTGTGTCTACAGTTCAGTGCCTAATATTAGACATGTTAGGTAAATGATGTTGAGCATTGACCTGAATATAGATGTGACTCAAGTGTTCGTTGAGTCTTCAGGCCCCAAACTGGCAAGACACCATGGGGAATGAAGAATAAACAGAAGACTTACTTGCTTTCCCCAAATACCTGATACTTTTCTTGGAAAGGATTTACTTGGAGAGAAAGTGTACACTATAGACAAATTTCTTACAGAACCCATAGAATAGGAATGGGAGCTTTATAAGTTAGAGAAACTACATGGAAGATAGATGAAGTTCTTCAGCACAGGGAATGTAAAAGAGGGCCTGACTTGACTTGAGAGGGAAAGTAACAGGGGAAAGGAATACCATGCATGAAGAGGCCACTGCTGCTGACCCCAGGATTGTGAACATAGCTCTGAGCAGTAGGTCCCGTGTTAAAACACTTGCTGCGTATCTTTGCTAACTGTGTGGTCTTGGGTGAGTTCCTCACCTGTTCTCTGCTTCAGTTTCCTCTGTTAAATGGGGGAAATGATAGGAACCTCAAATTGTGTGTTTTAAATAGGATAATGCATGAAAATCCTTAGCATGATGTATTCCTACAGCTTGTTCTAGTGTCAGCTGTTAGCATGCACCCAGTGGCAATGAGCCCAGCCTGCTCACAGGACAAGAAGACAAGCAGGCTATGCTAGTGTTGATATCCCTTGAGAAATGTGTGAACATTGGCTTAGAGCATCAATTTTCAAAGAGTATGCCACAAGAATTTTTCTTTTATTATTAATTTTAATGGGGTGATACCAATAAATCAGGGTACATATGTAAAACGAAAACATCTCCAGGTTATCTTATCATTCAATTATGTTGCATACCCGTCACCCAAAGTCAAATTGTCCTCTGTCACCTTATGTCTGGTTTTCCCTGTGTCCCTCCCCTTCTCCCTATCCCACCCTCTCCTCGCTCCCACCACCCCTTAACCACCACTCTCTTATCCATGTCTCATAGTCTCACTTTTATGTCCCACCTATGTATGAAATCATGCTGTTCTCAGTTTTTCTTTTTTTCTGATTTACTTATTTCTCTCCGTATAATGTTATCAAAGTCCATCCATTTTGTTGTAAATGATCCGATGTCATCATTGCTTATGGCTGAGAAGTATTCCAAAGTATATATGTACCAAAGCTTTTTAATCCACTCGTCCTCTGACGGACACTTGGTATGTTTCCCGATCTTCGCTATTGTGAACAATGCGGACACGAACATGGGGCGCATTTTTTCTTTTCGAACAGTCCTATGGTGTTCTTAGGGTATATTCCTATAAGTGGGATACCTGGGTCAAAAGGAAGTTCGATTTCTAATTTTTTGAGGAATCTTCATACTGTTTTCCACAGTGGCTGCACCAGTCTGCATTCCCACCAGCAGTGCAGAAGGGTTCCCTTTTCTCCACATCCTCACCAGCACTTACTCTGTGTTGTGTTGCTGATGAGCTCCTTTCTGACTAGTGTGAGGTGATATCTCATTGTGGTTTTAATTTGCATTTCTCTAATGATTAGTGATGTTGAGCATTTTTTCATATGCCTATTGGCCATCTGTATGTCCTCTTTGGAGAAATTTCTATTCATTTCTTTTGCCCATTTTTTGACTGGATTGTCTTCCTGTTGTTGAGTTTTATAAGTCCTTTATAAATTTTGGTTATTAACCCCTTATCAGACGTGTTGTCGAATATGTTCTCCCATTGTGTGGTTTGTCTTTTTATTCTGTTCTTATTGTGTTTAGCTGTGCAAAAACTTTTTAGTTTGATATAGTCCCATTTGTTTATCTTGCCTTTTATTTCATTTGCGCTTGGAGATAAATCAGCAAATATATTGCTGCTACAGATGTCAGAGAGCTTGCTGCCTATGATTTCTTCTAAGATGCTAATGGTTTCACGGCTTACGTTTAAGTCTTTTATCCATTTTGAGTTTGTTTTTTTGAATGGTGTAAGTTAATGGACTAGTTTCATTTTTTTCCAGGTAGATGTCCAATTTTCCCAGCAGCATTTGTTAAAGAGGCTATCTTTACTCCATTGTATGTTCTTTCCTCCTTTGTCAAATATCAGTTGTCCATAAAGCTCTGCGTTTATTTCTGGGTTCTCTGTTCTGTTCCCATGATCTATGTGCCTGTTCTTATGCCAGTACCAGGCTGACTTGAGTATAATGGCCTTGTAATAGACCTTGATATTGGGAAGAGTGATACGTCCTGCTTTATTTTTTCTTTTTAAGATTGTTGAGGCTATTCGTGTTCTTTTTTGGTTCCATATAAATTTTTGGAATATGTGTTCTATATCTTTGAAGTATGTCATTGGTATTTTAATTGGTATTGCATTGAATTTATAAATTGCTTTGGATAATATAGACATTTTAATGATGTTTATTCTTCCTAGGCCATGAGCACAGTATATACTCCCACTTGATTGTATCTTCCTTGATTTCTTTTATCAATGTTGTATAATTTTCCGAGTACAAGTCCTTAACCACCTAGGTTAAATTTTCTCCTAGGTATTTTATTTTTTTGGCTGCAATAGTGAAGGGGATTGATTCCTTAATTTCTTTTGCTGACAGTTCATTGTTTGTATATAGAAATGCCTCTGATTTCTGAGTATTAATTTTATATCCTGCCACCTTGCTGAATTCATTTATAAGGTCCAGTCGTTTTTTTATTGAGACTATAGGGTTTTCTATATACAATATCATATCATCTGCAAATAATGACAGTTTTACTTCTTCTTTTCCAATTTGGATGCCTTTTATTTCTTCTTTTTGTCTGATTGCTGTAGCTAGGACTTCCAGAACTATATTGAATAAAAGTGGTGAAAGGGGGCACCCCTGCCTGGTACCTGATCTTAAGGGAATAGCTTCAAATTTTTGTCCGTTTATTATAATGTTTGCTGTGGGTTTGTCGTAGATGGCCTTTATCATGTTAAGGAATGTTCCCTGTATTCCCACTTTACTGAGAGTTTTGAGCATGAATGGGTGCTGGATTTTATCAAATGCCTTTTCTGCATCTATTGAAATTATCATGTGATTTTTGTCCTTCCTTTTGTTTATGTGATGAATCACATTGATTGATTTGCGAATATTGAACCAGCCTTGCCTCTCCAGAATAAATCTCACTTGATCATGGTATATGACTTTTTTCATATATTGCTGGATCTGGTTGGCTAATATTTTGTTGAGAATTTTAGCATCTAAATTCATCACGGATATAGGCCTAAAATTTTCTTTCTTTGTGTTGTCTTTGCCCGGTTTTGGGATCAGAATTATACTCGCCTCGTAAAAGGAGTTTGGAAGTCTTCCTTCTTCTTGAATTTTTTGAAATAGCTTGAGGAGGATAGGATTTAGTTCTTCTTTGAATTTTTGATAGAATTCACTTGTGAAGTCATCAGGCCCAGGACTTTTCTTTTTGACAATTTTTTGATAACTGTTTTAATCTCATTTGTTGTAATTGGTCTGTTTAGGTGTTCTGATTCTTCCAGATTGATTTTTGGAAGATTATATGATTCAAGAAATTTTTCCATTTCACCTAGGTTGTCTTATTTTTTGGTATAGAGTTCTTCATAGTATTTTCTTACAATGCTTTGTATTTCTGTTGTGTCAGTTGTTATTTCTTCACTGTCATTTCTAATTTTATTTATTTGGGTCCTCTCCCTTTTTTTCTTGGTGAGTCTAGTTAAAGGTTCGTCAACCTTGTTTACCTTTTCAAAGAACCAGCTCCTGGTTTCATTGATCCTCTGTATAGTTTCCTTAGCCTCTATGTCATTTATTTCTGCTCTGATCTTTATTATTTCCTCTCTTCTACTGGTCCTGGGTTTTATTTGCTGTTGCTTTTCTAGTTCTTTTAGGTGCAGGGTCAGATTGCTTATTTGAGCTTTTTCTAGCTTCTTATGATATGCCTGTAGTGCAATGAACTTCCCTCTCAGTACTGCTTTTGATGTGTCCCATAAATTTTGAGTTGATGAATGCTCATTATCATTTGTTTCTAGAAACAGTTTAATTTCTTCTTTGATCTCATTTTAATTCATTCATTATTTAATATCATGCTATTTAATTTCCTAGTGTTTGAGTATTTTTCAGTTTTTCTTTTGTAGTTAAATTTCTACTTTCATGGCATTGTGATCAGAGAAAATGCTTGATATGATTTCAATCTTCTTAAATTTATTGAGAACATTTTTGTGTCCTAACATGTGGTCTATCCTAGAAAATGTACCATGAGCGCTTGAGAAAAATGTATATTTTACTGCTTTAGGATGAAAAGTTCTGAAGATATCTATTAAATCAAGTTGATCTAGTGTATCCTTTAAGTCTGCTGTTTCTTTATTAATTTTCTTTCTTGTGGATCTATCCAGTGATTTTAGTGGGGTATTGAAATCCCCTACTATTATAGTATTGCTGTTAATCTCGCTCTTTTATCCATCTAAGTCAGCTATATGTATGTCCGGGCTCCTATATTTGGAGCGTAGATATTTATAATAGTTATATCTTCCTGTTTAATTGTTCCCTTTATCATTATGTAGTGTCCTTCTTTATCTCTTACTACACTCTTTGTCTTAAAGTCCATTTTGTCAGATATAAGTACTGCTACCCCGGCTTTTTTTTTCATTTCCATTTGCATGAAATATTTTTTTCCATCCTTTTACCTTCAGTCTATGTGCATCTTTTGTTTTAAAGTGCGTCTCTTGTAGACAGCATATCTATGGGTCCTGTTTCTTTATCCACGCAGCTACTCTATGTATTTTGATTGGATCATTTAATCTATTTACATTTAAGGTTATTATTGATATATATTTGTTTATTGCCATATTATTCTTTAAAGCTGTATTCTTCTTTTGCTCTATTCTTTCCTCCCTTTGAACTCTTCACAACAGGCCCCTTAGTATCTCTTGCAGAATGGGTTTGGTTTTAATGAATTCCTTGAGGCTTTCTTTGTCTGGGAAGCTCTTTATTTCTCCTTCACTTTTAAATGTTAGACTTGATGGATAGAGTAGTCTTGGTTGTAGGTTCTTGTTCTGCATTACTCTGAATATATCTTGCCATTCCCTTCTGGCCTCAAGTGTTTGTGTTGAGAAGTCCGATGTCATCCTTATGGGGGCTTCTTTGTAGGTGATAGCCTTTTTTTATCTAGCAGCTTTTAAATTTTTCTCTTTTTCCCTTAGCTTTGGTATTTTAAGTATGATGTGTCTTGGTGTAGATTTCTTTGGGTTTCTCTTTAATGGAGTTCTGTGTGCTTTTTGAATGTGTGGAATGTTTCCCAGCATTAATTTAGGGTAGTTTTCTGCTATAATTTTATTGAACACAGTTTCTATCCCTTGTTCTCTCTCCTCTTCTTCAGGAACCCCTATGAGGCAAATGTTTCTCTTCATGTTGTCACAGAGCTCCCTTAGAGTTTCCTCACGTTTTTTTAGTCTCTTTTTTCCTCTCTGCTTCTGTGCCTTTGTTTATTGTGTCCTCTAACTCACTAATTCGATCCTAAGTGTCATTCATTCTGCTTTTAATTCCTTCCATTGTGGTCTTCAGCTCTGATACTATATTTGTCATTTCTGTCTGATTCTTTTTTATTATTTCAATTTCGTTTTTTATACTTGTTATCTCTTTATTTAGGTGTTCATAGTGAATATCCATTGCTGCTCTAATTTCTTTGAACATCCTAACTATCATTATTGTAAATTCTGCTTCTTATAATTTGGTTATATCTGGTTCATTCAGGTTTTTCTCTGGGGATTTCTCTTGATTCATTTGGTTTGCATTCCTCTGCCTGCCCATTTTTTCTGTGTATAAGCAAGTTGTGGCCACTGGAGTCCAGTAGGTGTTGCCTTTGTGTTCTCTAGATGTGGTCTGTCTGCAGGCCTGCCACCTCCTCTGTCACTGCCTAGGGTTGTTGGGTATGGGTGTTTCCAGCGCCGGCCCACTGCAGCTGTTGCTGTGATTTCCGCCTCTCCTCAACGGGAGGGGCTGTCACTCAAGCCACAAGCCTCAGCACCAAGGGTAGAGGTGAGCATCTTTGCTCAGCTGTGGACCCTGCCTGTTTTCAGGCTTTTGCCCAGCACCCATGGTTAGAGCCTGCTCGCCACAGTTTCACAGGTTGGATGGGGCTTTGACGTGCTCTCAGCTTTGAGCCTTCGCCCGCCTGAAGCTTTAGCCCCTTCCTCAAGGCCAGGGTCCTCCTGCGCAGGGTTGCAAACCAAGGTTTATTGGGCTAGGTGTGGCTGCTGGTGTGCACTCAGCTGCGAACTTCCGCTCGTTGAGGCTCTACCCTGCCCCTGCGTACAGAGCCAGAGCCAACTCGCGCAGGTAGAATGGCAAACCACGGTTTTTCTGGCTTGGTGGGGCTGCTGGCGTGAGCTCAGCCGCGAGCCCCTGCCCATCCCTGGTCCTAGCCCAGTCCCCATGGTCAGGGCCAGCTTGCGCAGGGTCGCAGAGCAGATCTCTGCCCGTTCCTTGCCTCCCGCTTTTTTTCCGCAGGTGAGGTTACAGGCGGGCCTACAGCTGCTGGACCGCTTTTGCACATCCCCTCTGCCCCTGCTAGGCTAGACCGAGCTCACACTGGCTTGGTCTCTGCCCCCGCCGACAGAACCGTGTTTCTGCGTCCCACCGCCACCATCCCTCCAGCAACCCTTAGCAGAGTAGGAAGGGCCCTAACACTCCATACTGTAGACCTAGGAGCTCCCTCCCTCTAATCAGCTCTGCTCTAATTGCCACGGGAGAGCTTGTTTGGCTGGTGTCCTGTCTCCCTTTGCTGGTATTGCTAGTTCCAGGGAAAATATTCATTTTTGATTAGGGAAATGACTTAGCCCAGGGGTTAGGGTTGCTGTCCCTCAGAGTGTTTGTTCCTGTGCCTTCAGTCCACACTTTCTTCCTGCTGCTCTGGTCCTCTCCTCTAACCCCGTTCCCTGGAACCCCGGGTGCGTGGTTGTGAGAAGGTTTTCTGCGCTGTCTCTTTAAAAAGAATCTTGGGTCTGAGAAAACTGTCTCTTTCTCACAAACAGTATCCTCACTTGTTTCACAGCTCAATACTGTCCAAACACCTCTTCTAGGCTCTGCGACTGCAGGCTGGGGCTTTGTTCCTGGGACCCAGGTCCCTCCCTCTCCGCCAAACTCTCCTCCCACCACACAGTTCTTTCTGGGATGCCGTTTGCTCCAGGGAGCTGGGCAACCCTCTTTTCATTTTCGCTATTCCTACCAGTCTCAATGTGGCTTCTTCTGTGTTCCTTGGTTGAGGAGTCCACTTAGTTTAGTTCAAAGTTGGTTTTTCCAGGTGATGGTTCTTAAAATTGAGTTATTATCCACTTTGGTTCTGGGAGTTGGAAGTTGGTACGTCCGCCTTCTCCATCGCCATCTTTGCCACAAGAATTTTTAAAAACATATGTAATACCTGATTGTTTAGTCAGGAGCACTGACCTCTTTACCTCTAGATTGTCAAATAAAAAATGACAACAGCCAACATAACTGGAAGCTCAAACATACAAATATCACCTTATCACTCTTTGGTTTCAAACTAGTAACAGCCCCCAGTAGCCACTAGCTAAGGTCCTAATTCTTTAGCAAGACGTGCATGCTTTCTATTATACTTGTCTCATTCCCACTCTTTCCTACCTTCCTAAAAGTACCCTGTGCTCTAGTCTCATGTCTCTGTGCTATTCCTTGCACACCACATACTCAGAGGTACTGCCATCTACATCAAGTGGCCCTCTGTGACATGCCCTTCTCCTTCCTGAGTTGGAAAATATTCACTAAATTGAACTCAGCTTTTACCACTCCTGAAGTGCCTCCCTGAGTGATCTGAGGTAAAGTTGATCACAGCAACTCTGGTACTCCAAAGCACATTGTCTCAGGTACGACATTATAACTGAGTTGTTACTTACGTATTTGTCTTTGGGATTCAACTATGAACTTGTCCAAAGTAGACATTATTTCTCATTCAACTGTGTATCTTCCCCTGGCCCTGGAAACCAGGTAAGTGCTCAACAATGTCTGTTGGATGAAAAGAAAAAACAAAATCGGTCAGTCCCAGGAAGGCTCTGGGCCTTTAGTTCTGGTCTCTTTGACAAAATAACCTGATCACCTGAGGAAAAGGTCTCAGGTCTCATGGAGAGAGAGGATGAGGTCTGATGAGGGTATTTGATGAATCTGGTTGGCCCAGCACTCTTGCCTGGGTTCAAAAGATGAGCCATCCAACTGAAGCCCCTGTGCAAGTTCCCCCTACTGAACTGGCAGAGTGAGCAGCAACCTCACATCCTGGAAAGCTTCATATGCTGTCGTTATTATCTATACATTTTGTAGTAAAATATCTGCCAATTAAAAAGGAGCTTTGTATCCCAAAGTGTCTTGATATGTTTTCACACACACATGTGCACACGTATGTACACACACAAAACACACACACACACAAAGTTAGCATCTTGAAATTTTCTATCCTGATTCAATTTGATTCAATCCTGATTCTATCCTGGTCTTATTTCTCAAGCCAGTGTGAACCTCCCTGGGCACAAAGCCCAATCCATGTTACCTTCTTAATTCCTCCCTTGTCCATCATCTCCTTTTCACCCCCACTGGCACTACCTCAGTGGAGGTCATCCTCATCACTCACCTGAGTCACTGCAACCACCTCTAACTTGCGTCCTTGTCACCATTCCCAGCTCCCTGAACTTAATCCAAAAGCCCCAGCTTGTTCCCCATTTCATACAAAAGAAAGTGAAAATTGCTATGCTTGGCACTCAAAGATTCTATGACCAACCCTATGTCTAAATCTGTACTATCCAATATAGTAACAACTAGCCACGTGGGCTATTTAATTTTAAATTTGAACTAAGTAACATTAAACTAAAAATTCTCAATCATACTAATTACCTTTCAATTAGTCAAGAGTCACTGATAGCTTGTAGCTATTATATCAAACAGTGATTTCTAGAACAGTCTGTGGTCAAAGGCAAATCTATTGGACATCGTGGTTCTAGGTATGTCCAGACAGAAAGGACAAAGAAGCTCTTTTGTGCTATTTTTCAGTGGCATCATCACCCAGAGATGAGGCATCAGGTCTACCACTGTTCTGGGCAGGCTCATAAATGGTTCATCAGGACAAGGTTTCTGATTGCCCCTTTCCTGGGGACAGAGAGCATGATTACAGCCATTTAAGGACATAGGAGATTCTGTTCACAAAACCCCTTGGCAAACTACCATTGCACAAAGGGGCTCTGGATATCTGAGGGCCCTAGATCTTCCCTGGAACATCAGTGGTACTCACCCAATAACTGACCTTCAGTTACTTGAAGTCAGGGAGGGGGTGACGTGACTATTTAAACCTAGTGGTTCTCAACCTTGGCTACACATGAAAACCCTTTAGAAATGTCCATGTTACCCTCCAGACTGACTGACTCATAACCCTGGAGGTGGAGCCCAAACACTGATAAAACTGCAGGTTGTCCTGTGACTCAGGTGTGTGCTCCAGGCTGACGACCACTGGTTTGGCCCAATAAGATGTTACTTCTACTTTGGACTTCTTTTCCCTCCTGTTTTTCTTCATAGACACAAATGCAAAGTAAAATGAGTAGAAAATCAGAATTCTTTTCTCCTAATTTGATATGAATTCTTGGTTAAATATATTGATACCAAATTGGTGATGCTGATTATTTCTAAGTTCCATTTGGAAACATTTTATTAACGTTTCTATAGCAATTTCCTCTGAAAGCTCACTGGATCACAAGGTAAGAGAGCCCAGCACAGACCTCGCCCTGCCCCAACTTTTTTTTTTTGGGGGGGGGTATCCTTCTGAAGTTAGAAGTGGGGAGGCAGTCAGACAAATTCCAGCATGCACCCAACTAGGATCCACCAGGCATGCCCACCAGGAGGCGATGTTAGGCCCCGCTGGGGCATTGCTCCATTGTGGCCAGAGCCATTCCAGCACCTGAGGCGGAGACCATAGAGCCATCCTCAGTGACTAGGCCAACTTTGCTCCAATGGAGCCTTGGCTGCAGGAGGGGAAGAGAGAGATAAAGAGAAGGAGAGGGGTAAGGGTGAAGAAGCAGATGGGTGCTTCTCCTGTGTGCCCTGACCGAGAATTGAACCCGGGACTTCCACATGCAAGACTGGCACTGTACCACTGAGCCAACCTGCCAGGGCCCCTGCCCCAACTTCTAACTCTGCCCTCCCTCTAGTCACTCAACTTTTGAACACTGCATTGCTGTTTCATATGTAGTGCACTATATATATTTGAAATGGATTTACACATAAAATTGATTCTACCACCAAAAATACCTGAGAGCATCTGCCAGTATTTACTTAACTCTAAAATATCAATTAAAAAGCAATTTGTTTTTTGTTTATGAAAACTATTTTTAAGAAGAACTGAATTGGGTAAGCAAAAGAAAACAATTGCCTTATCTCCCTCTTAACAGGGCAAAGGAGCTCACCCTGAACTCCAGCTGACACTCAGAGCAGACTAGAGTCATACAGGGAAAGACTGGTTCATGTGCCTTTAGGAGGAAGACTGGAGGGAGCAACCACCAATGTCCCTCTGCTGTCTCCCTCTCTCAGGTCATCCGCAGACGTCATTTTTGGTGGGTCCAACACTACCTCCATACAGCATCAGCCTTGGAGGAATGCACCAGCCCCACCCTCCTGACTTCGTGCAGCCCTGCCCTGCCAAACTTGTGTCCTGTAGAGGAATCTGTTGACCGCAACCAGCCTGAGTTCATGCTGCAGTCTTTATTGGAAGGCTCTCAAGGAAGTCTGGTCAGACTCAGGAAGTGTCAGAAACACACAGAAAGAAACTGAGTTGTGTGGCTTTATAGAGCGGGCCATTTTTCCCTGAGTGCTTCTATGAGCACCACTGTTCCTATGTATGCATGGGATTTGCCTCACTCTACACGGGCAAATCTTACTCTGTTTTCACCTGGTGAACTCTACAGGCCTCATTCTGATGACTGCCCGAGACCCCAGCCTAGCACAAAGTCCCATAGGACCCAGGTGAGTGGCGGCTGACCTTGATGTGCTGTGAGACTGTTGCTGAGTGTCTTTAGATGCAGTACTGGCACCAAGTTTAAATCTGAATCAAGCTGGTGAACACCACTTACCCCCACCTGGTGATTCCCTGAGAACCACTCTCACACAACACTCATACCACCAGCAGAGGCTGATGAAGGTCGGTTGAGGCCCCGGGCACAGAAGAAAATATTAGGCCCCTTAAAAAAAGAGAGGAGAGGGAAAATAAAAATACATGTTAACCATACTTTTAAATAAACAAACACATTATGTACTATTAATGTTAAAATTGCACACATGAAACCAAACTTGGTGTCATTAGAAAATAGTGTAAGGTGGGGGTTTTGTGGGGCCCCACAGAAGTAGGGGCCCAGGGCGCATACCTGGTGTGCTCACCATTAAATCCGCCTCCGACTGCTAGAGGTCCTTTCAGTGGCTGAGCCAAACAGATAGCCGTCTGCTGAAGATGCATACCAGAGTGCCTTCACCTTTTGCTGACCTGCCCCAAGTTCAATACTTGTGGAAGCTGCCCCAGAAAAGCAATTTGCCCCCGCCCATGAACACCCAGGCCCTGCAGAGGCAGCTCCTAACGGTTAGCTCAGGGCCTGCTGCAGGCAGTGTGTGTACCCGCACACCTCCCTAGAGGCCCCATATCCAACACACTGGGTGGCTGGCTTCAGACCACATCAGAGCAAAACTAGTGATTAGCTTCTCAAGTGGCACACACAAAGGGAGGTCTCAGCAGACACCAGAACCTAGTGAGGTGAAATTAGCTCTATGGGGTCAGCCCACACACAGTAGGTTGTACACTGTGGTTGAGGTCAGTCCTCATGGTTGGCCAGCCTGAGGGTCAACCCCACCCACAGACAGGCCAACAACAACAAAGGCTCATCTAAAATAAGAGGGTTTACACAGCCTACACAAGGAACATTCCTGCAGAACCTCAATAAGGTGATAAGGGAGACTGTGCCCCTGAACCCTCCAGGACAGCTACTACATAAGCTCACAATTTCCAGACTGGGAGATATGGCAGATCTACCTAATACACTAGCAAATACAAAGAGACATCCAAAGTGGCGATAAAAGAAAATAGGCAGCAAATGAAAGAACAGGGGAGAACTTCAGAAAAGGAACTAAATAAAATGGAGAAAAGCAAACTATAAATTACAGAATTCAAAACAATGGCTACATGGATGTTTAAGGAATTCAGTGAAAATTTGGGAAACAAGGTAGCAGAAAACTCCCAAAGACAATGACAAAAAGAAAAAAGAATTTTGAAAATGAGGATAGTTTAAGGGACATCTGGGATAAAATTAAGCATTAACAACATCTGCATCATAAGAGTAACAGAAAGAGAAAATAAGGGACTGAGGATACCTGTCAGAATAGATACCATCACCTGACCAGGCAGTGCACAGTGGGTTGAGTATTGGCCTGAGATGCTGAGTACCCAGGTTCAAAACCCAGAGGTCACTAGCTTGAGCTAGAGGTCACTGGCTCAGCTGGAGACCCCAGTAAAGGAACATGTGAAAAAGCAGTCAATGAACTAAGGTGCCACAACAAGTTGAGGCTTCTCATCTCTTTCCTTGCTTGTCTGTCTGTCTCTTTCTCTCTCTCACTCCTAAAAAAAAAAAAGAAAAAAGGAATAGCTATTATCAGTATCAACAAACAAATGTTGGCCATGGAGAAAAGGGGAACCCTTGTGCACTGTTGGTAGGAACGCAGTTTGGTGCAGCCACTGTGGAAAACTGTTGTAGACCATAAATGGCAAAAAGGTTTAGCAAAAGGCTAAGTTCTCCCCCTCCACCCACATATTGGCTATGATGCTGAGTATGTGCACCCACTTCACTTGCTTGCTTAAGTTGCTGAAAGCAATTTACATGCCCTTCCTTTGTTTGTTCAGATGTTGGTTGATTTGGCTTGTGCATGATAGGGGGATTCCTGTTTATGCCCTGGGAGAGTTTCTTTTTAGCCTCAGATGTGTAACTTTGTATATGGCTATATAATAAAGCAAACTGGGGCTATGGGGCACTGGGATATTGCCATCAGCATTGAAGAGTCCTCCTGGCCCCATCCTTTTTTCTTAATGAGTCTGTTTCCTTAATTCCACATGGTTCTTAGGAGCCGGGCTGGGGCTGGTCCACAGCAAGTGGTGCCCGAACGAACAGGGACTTGAGTGACGGAACTCCCCAAGTGAAGTGTGCACGGTGAGTAAAGAAAGTTTTGGGGGAAAGTATAATTGGGAGTAAAAAAAGAAAAAGAAAGAAAAGTTATCAGGCAGTTAGGGTAAAAAATAAGGGAACTTTTTGTAGAAATGTTTCCATATGAGGACAAATTGTTGTCTGAAGAGTATCAGGGTGAGCTGGAAACAGAGGGATGTAAATACCAGGATAACCTGGAGTCTGAAGATGACTTGGAGGATAAAACATCCATGGCTATGGCTGCCTTAGCCACAGGGTCTCCGCCACCCTTGGCTTCTTCCTACGTTCAACCCTCTGCTCCGTTCCCTTATTGGGCTGATTCCGGAGTCTATAGCTCAAAATCTGGGAAATCCTCTCTCCAACAAGCTATAGACCAGGCTCAAAATATAGGGGAAACAATAAATGGCTTTACCTGTTTTCCTGTTGTGGAAAGACAGGACGATATGGGGAGACTTGTACAAGAACACGAACCTGTACCTTTTAGAACTCTGAAAGATAAGGTGACCAGATTTTAAAATTGGTAAAGTGGGACACCATTGATGGGGTAGAGGGGGTCTTAATTAAAAATTTGGTCTATATTGAGCAAAACAAATTTTCATAGAATAAAAAAAATAGTATTGTAATATATTTTTTTAGATTTCAGCATAAGTATAATTTACAAATATAATACATTAAAAAATTATGTATAGTATTATTTTATTCTTTGGCATATTTCTCATTTGAGTGATTTTTTTTAGTAGATTGCTGTTGTTGTTTAAAAGGTCATGAAATTTTTCACAAGAATTTGTTAAATTATGTTTCACACATAAAATGGCTTTCAAAGTCTCAACAGTTAATAGTGATTATTCTGATGTCCACATTTTATTTAGCGTAGAAAAAAGGCGTTCAGTCGCAGCATTAGTTCCTGGTAAAGACAGCGTGTATTCCGCAATTTTTAGTGCATTATTGTATGGAACATGGTTTGTTTCAAAATGATGAAATATTTCTAAGCATTTGTTCTCTATTGTGAGTTTTGCTGATGCCTAAGATTTAACCTTTTCCTTATCAATATATTTTTTTAATAATCATACCTCATTAAAAAGATCATTTTCGGAAATATTACTATATGGGAAATTTTGAGTGAGGCAGAGGGATCGAGTTACACGGTCCCGAAACCGATACTGGAGCTGCACGAGCACTCCTCGCGTCCAGCCCCGTCGCCCGCTGGAGACCAAGCGGCTTGCGCCATGCAGAGCCCCGAGCCGCACCGCACGCAGGCATCCAGGACGCGGGCCTATGGGTAGTTAGGGGACTTGACAGCCACTGTCCCAGCAGGTATGTCCTGCCCGAAGTTCTTTGTTTCAGGGCTCTGCCCAGGGAAGCCAGCTCTTGTAGCAGTGCGGGCGCTTCCAGGTCGAGGCAGGGTCTCCCCACCGAAAACCGTATATTCTTTTCCCGTTCTCCCGCCGTTCCCTAGCTTTTGGTGCATTCTTTCCAAAAATTGGGACTTTTTTAAAACGCCGCAGGACAGAGGACAAATCGTTAAAAATTGGGACTATCCTTCCAAAAGCAAGATGTCTGGTCACCTTACTGAAAGAGCTAAACTTGCTTGTGTTCAGGGCCTACTGCCTCTTTTTCTCTTGGTTTATTAGATACTAATGATGCAAAGTCTCTTCCCCCAAATGACTGGAAGGCGATTGCTCATGCTTGTCTCTCCAGGGGTGATTATTTTCTGTGGAAGTCAAACTTTCATGAAAAGGGTGTTGAGGTAGGAGAGAAATTTCAGCATAGTCAACCTGAGCCATTGGTTACAGCGACTATAGAATTTTAGAATGAATAGGAGACTCAGGTATTAGGAAAGTTACAGCTTTTCCCGTTACGGTCTGATTTTCTTTAATGTTCTAACTACAATCTTCTGAACTACCATTTTGTTTCTTTCTTATTCTTTGCCTGGAAATTGAGGCAGGGGACCTGTGTTGGATCTGACTATAGAAAATATCCCAGCAGCTGCTGAGAGCAAGTTTTCTCAGGGAGATTTTGTTTAGTCCCATCCTTCAGTCCCTTCGTCAGAAAATGCCCTGACTAAAATCAGGCAGGCATTTTTCTAATCTGGTTGTGCTCTGAAATCCTGGGTTTCTCTCTGGTTTGTCTGGTTCATCTGATTCTTGTTTCTGTTTAGTCTTTGTTTAATGTTATCTAAATGTGTCTGTTTTTAAGGTCTGGATTCTTTTTTGTAGTTGTTTTGCATGCAAAAATTGGAAATGCTGGCTCTAATATTTAGAAAAAATAAAGTGATTTTAGAACTTGTAAGGAGTACTCATTTAAATTTAAATAGAATAGAATGTAGATCCTTAAGACTTACTGATTTGGTTAGTGCATTGTGAGGTGTGTTCAGTTAGGAGCCAAATAGCAATTCAAGTATTAGGATTAATCAAAGTTATATGTTATACTTGTGTTTTTGTGCATAAACTGTCTTGTTTATGTATAAGGTTATACTCAGGTAGGCAAGACAAAGAAATCGAGCAAAATTAAGCAGGGCCCTAATAAGTCATTTCAAGAATTTTCTCAAGCTGCTTCAGGCAGTTAAAAAAAGAGTATAAGAATGCTAATTCTGCTTCTCAGGCCAAACCCTGCAAAAGAGACCCTGAGAAAATCGAGGTTTCACCTCCTCTGATTTTGCCAATTGAATTCAAAAAATAGGTCAGGAACGCCCTGAAATAGAACTAACATAACAAGGGCATAAATTTAAAGAACTTTTAGATACTGGAGCTAATGTGTCTGTTATTGCTAAACTACATTGGCCTCCTTCCTGGTCCACTTATGCAACAACCACAGAATTACAAGGTATAGGGCAGAGTAAATCTCCTCAACAAAGCTCTAATTTTTTACAATGGGAAGATCAAGAAGATCACTCTGGACTTTTTCAGCCTTATGTGCTCCCTGAATTGCCAGTTAATTTGTAGGGTAGAGATGTTCTGAAAAAATGTGGGAGCATTGCTTGTCAGTCCTAATAGTTTAGTCTACTCAAATGCTTGATCGGGGATTTTTGCCCACTAAGGGACTAGAGAAAGAACAGCGGGAATTCTCACCCCCATAGAAGTGTCACCCAATACCAGAAGGCATGGATTAGGATATAAAAATTTAGCATAGGGGCCTTGGTAGCTCCTGCTACCCCAATGATGCATTGTGCAGACCCAATACTTGGAAATCAGATAATCCTGTATGGGTAGACCAATCTAAGGTGACCAGATTTTAAAATTGGTAAAGCAGGACACCATTGATCGGGGGGTTCTTGATTAAAAATTTGGTCTATATGGAGCAAAAAAAAATTATCATAGAATGCAAAAATAGTATTGTAATATATTTTTTTAAATCGCGACTTCTTTAAAATGCCACAGGATGCGAGACAAATTGTTAAAAATCAGGACTTTCACGCCAAAAGCGGGACGTCTGGTCACCTTACAATGACCCCTTTCTCAGGAGAAACTTAAAGCAGCTGCTTGATTGGTACAGGAGCAGTTACATCTTGGGCACATTGAACCATCTAATAGCCCATGGAATATGCCAATATTTGTCATTAAAAAGAAACCAGTAAACTGGAGGCTATTACAAGACTATGGAAGTTATGGGTCCTCTCCAGCTAGGACTCCCTTCTCCTACTGCCATTCCATGCAATTTTCAACTTGTAATTATTGACTTGAAGAGTTGCTTTTTTAGTATTCCTTTAAGCTCTCATGATTGCAAGTGTTTTGCATTCAGTGTTCCTTCATTTAATTTCCAGGCTCCAACAGAATGATACCAGTGGAGAGTTTTGTCTCAAGGTATGACTAACAGTCCTACTTTGTGCCAAAAATATGTTGCTCAAGCTATCTCTCCAGTACGAAGGCAGCACCCTAAGGCATACATAATTCATTATATGAATGATATTCTTATTGCTTATCCAGATAAAGACACTATGTTGATCATTTTGCAACAACTAGAATATTTTTTGAAAAAATCAGTACTTTATATAGCACCTGAAAGGGTACAGCAATCTTTAACTTTCTCTTATTTAGGACAAATTTTTGAGGGACAACAAATTCTTCCACAAATATTAGAAATCAGGACAGATCATTTGCAAACTTGAAATGATTTCCAGAAATTATTAGGATACATTAATTGGCTTAGACCTTCTTTGAAATTCACTACCAGGGAACTGAAGCCACTTTTTGATATTCTTCGAGGCTCGGCTGAACCAGCTTCTTGGCTACTTACAGCTGCAGGACAGCAAGCTTTAAAGCTTGTAGAAAAAGCCTTGCAACAAGCACAACTAAAATACACAAATCCTGAAGAATCAATTGCCTTACTAATTTGTCCCTCGAGTTACATTCCAACGGGACTATTATGGCAAGCTTCAGGTCCTGTTGAATGGATTTATTTAGCTGTTACTCCTAAGAAAGTTTTATCTCCGTAGTTTGATCTTGTCGCCTTCTTGATTATCAAGGGGCATAGGCAACTCTTACAGCTTATAGGTTTTGAGCCTCAAATTATTGTTTTTCCTTTTTCAAAGGATCAACAACAATGGCTCTGGGAAACTTCCTCTAAATGGCAAATTGCTTTTGCAAATTTTACAGGCCAATTGATTCTTACTACCGAACTGATAAAATAGTTCAATTTTCATTAACTACTACATTTGCCTTTCTAAGACAATTGTTAATGAACCCATTCCTGAGGCACCTACAGTCTTTATTAAAGGGACCAGCTAAGGAATAGCAGGCTTAATAATCGATGGACAAGTTTTTACTGAAACAGTCACTTTAAAATAAGCTCAAAGACTAGAATTACATGCCATTATAATGGCTTTTCAGCATTTGCCATGTTCCTCCTTTAATCTATATACAGACAGCAGATACTTACTTATGGTTGTTTCCACTGTAGAGACTTCTGTCTTAGGGACAACTGCTGATGAAGAACTATTGCAGCAATTTTTCCTTCTTCAAAGATTTGTATGTCAACATAGAGCTCCATGTTTTATAAGACATACTCAATCTCACTCCATTTTCCCTGGAGCTTTAGCACAAGGGAAAGCCCTTGTTGATCAAACTACCCAAAAGAAAATTATTAGAGCAACCATGAAAAATCAATCAATTCAGTCTCATAGCATTCATCACCAGAACGCTGCAGCCCTACGTAAACAGTTTCAACTTTCTTGGGAAGCAGCATGGCAGATCATTAAATCCTGTCCAAGGTGTCCTACACTACAATCTGTCCCTTTGTTTGGAGTTAACCTTTGAGGACTCCTACCAGGACAACTTTGGCAAATGGATGTTACTCATATACCTTCATTTGGCAAACAGTCCTTTGTCCACGTTACAGTGGATACTTATTCTGGATTTATGGTAGCCTCTGCCAGAACAGGAGAGGCTGCTAAGCATGTTATATCTCATTGTTTGTATGCATTCTCTTTTATTGGACTTCCTAAACTGATTAAAACTAACAATACTCCTACATATGTAGAAAAAGCATTTACTATATTTTGTCAAGCCTTTCGAATTACGGCTATTTCTTACAATCTTTAAAGTATTATTAAAGTGTACCTACCAAATATTTAAGGTCAGTTTTTAAAAATATAAAAAGGGGAGTCATATCCTGGAACTCCTGCAAATCTACCTTATCTTTAAAAAATTTCTTTTGAATGCTGACAAACAAGACGCCAAATTTTTTTCTCCTGCAAACTTTAACTCTCTTTTATTTTATCCAACTAATAACACTGTTTTGTCTTTTATCAAATAACTCCAGATATTTAGGTGAATAAGGACCATCAAACCCCCCAGCGAGATCTTCTGAGCATGGATTTTAAAGTACCAAGAGGCAGAAAAAGCCCAAAAGAGATCAGGTGAAATACCAGCTCTTGGCATATGCCCTTAAAGGCTCCAATGCCCCGAAGGGGCCTCATAGGACTCCATTTGGGGCATGCTTCAATAGTGGAAAGGATGGTCACTGAGCTAAAGCCTGCCAGGCTTCTTAGCCCCCACTAGGACATGCCTTTGCTGTGGGAAGAAGGGACACTAGAAGGTAAGCTGCCCCCTTGCTCCTCTAAGGGAGTGCTTAGTCTCTTCCAGCCCTGCTCCAGCCACCTGTGACCTGACCTTGCCCAGCCTGCTGGGACTTGCCACTGAAGGCAAAAGGTGCCCAGTGCCGTCAGCCCCATCTCACTTGGACAAGCCTAAGGTATTTCTTCCAAGTTGCAGGTAAACTGATCTCATTTCTTATGGACACAAGGGCCACTTACTATGTCCTGCTTGAATATTTGGGTTTTTATTCATCCCTCGAAGATCTCTGTTGTGGGTGTTGATACTCCTATTTTCTGCTGCTTTGTTTAATAAATAGTGTTTCCTTTATTCCTTTTGCCTCAATGCCCCATTCATATTTTAGGCTGGGACCCACTCCTAATTTAGAGCTCTCTCTCCTTTTTGCCAACTTCTGTTACGAATTTACCTCTGCAACCCAGCATACTGTATCCCAAGGTTCTCTTCATCACACCATAGTTTCAGAGCTTCGGGGAAAAGCACCCTCGGTTCATCTCTCCAGTTTTGAAGAAAACAGAAGCTCCATTTCCACACATGCTGCAGATGGCTTTTCCAGTCTACCTGAATCATTACCAGCTAGAAGCAGTGGCCATTGGGACCTAACTGCAAGCTGCAAAGTATAGAAATGTGACAAGAATTCCAGTGTCTTGTGGACTTTTCCTGGACTCCTGCTCCTTGTGACAGCTCTTAATGGACTGAACTGGGGTTGGGTTGCATTTGCAGGGAATAAAGAATGATGATGTGTCAGCATGGACTTGGTGAACATGTTAAGGACATTCAAACTAGCAAAGACTCTTTTAACGATCCTGTTATATTGGCTAAGAATTTGCTTAAAGGCTTTAATCCCTGTAATGTATTAGAATACTTGTTTTGGGTATCTATTAGCATTGACTATACTAATTTTGTGTTTATTCTGTATTTTTTTTAGTTTGCCTCCAATATGAATCTGGGAAACTAGGAAATCAGATGAGAGCAAATCTCAGCACACAAATTAAAAAGAAAAGGGGGTTATGTTGCGGACCATAAATGGCAAAAAGCCTTTGTAGATTCAAGGCTTAGCAAAAGGCTAAGTTCTCCCCCATCCACCTCCATATTGGCTATGATGCTGAGTATTTGCACCCACTTCACTTATTTGCTTAAGTTCCTGGAAGCAATTTACATGCCCTTCCTCTTACTCTTTGTTTGCTCAGATGTTGGTTGATTTCACTTATGCATGGTAGGGGGATTACTTTTTATGCCTTGGGAGAGTTCCTGTTTTAGCCTCAGATGTATAACTTTGTATCAAGGACTTTCTTGATTTGCATATGGCTATATAATAAAGCAAACTAGGGCTATGAGGCACTGGGATATTGCCATCAGCATTGAAGAGTCTTCCCAGTCCCATTCTTTTTTCTTAATAAGTCTGTTTCCTTAATTCCTCACCATTCTTAGGAGCCACTCTGGTCCACAGCAGAAAACAGGATGAAGATTCCTCAAAAAAATTAAATATAAAACTGCCTGACAACACAGCAATTCCATTTCTGGGTATTTATTTAGAGAAATACAAAACACTAATTTTAAAAATATATGCATCCCTGTTAACTGCAGCATTATTTAAAATAGCCAAGACAGGAAAGCAATCTAAGTGTCCATAAATAAATGACTGAATGAAGAAGATCAGTACATATATTCAATAGAATATTTCTTGGCATAAAATGAATGAAATCTTATGTTGTGACAAAATGAATGAATCTCAGTAAAATAAGTCACACAGAGAAACACAAATACCATATGATTTCATTTATATGATATATCTTAGGAGGAAAATTAATGAGCAAGCAAAAAGAAACAGATTAACAGAGATCAGACTGATAGTTGCCAGAAGAGAGAGTGGTTAGGGGACTGAGTGAAAAAGGTGAAGGGATTGAGAAGTACTAATTGGTAGTCACAGAATAGTCATGGGAAGTAAAGTACAGCATAAGGATTATAGTCAATAATGTAAGAACTATGAAAGGTGCCAGGTGGGTACATGAAATATCAAGGGAAAAAACTCTGTAAAGTAAATGACTGTCTAACCACTACACTGTACACTTGAAACTAATACAAAATAATACTGTCCACAAGCTGTAATAAAACTTAAATACCTTGTGCCACAATATTGTACTAAGAAGCTTTAGGTTAAGAAGTCATATCCCCCCAACTCTGGCTCTCCATTCTACATAGTTTTTGTTCCACTTAGCATAATAGAATTTTCATTTCTTCACTGTATTTTTTTCAGTTTTTTTAATAATCTCTTATTAGTGTTATTAACAATACCACTCTCAAATGCCATAAAGGAAAAAGAAATCAAATATGATGGATACAAAAGACAGAGCTGTAACTTAGATGGATGAGGAAAAATCTCTAGAAAAAAAATTCAATTGCTTGCAAACCTTGGAGTTAAATGACAAGAGAATTAAAAATTGAAGTCCTAAAAATACTCAGGAAAATACAAGAAAGGATGGAAAGGTAATTTAGAGAGCTCAAAAAACAATTCAATGAACAAAAAGAATACATCACCAAGGAAACTGAAACTGTAAAAAGGAATCAAACAGATAAAAAAAAAACTCAATACATGAACTGAAAAGTGAGGTAACAAGCTTAGCTAATAGAACAGGCCAAACAGAGAAGAGAATTAGTGATATAGAAGACAGGCAATTAGAAACACTACAGAGATAAGAGGAGAGAGACTCACAAATATATTTTAAAAATGAGAAAGCCCTACAGGAATTGTCTGACTCCATCAGAAAGAGCAACATAAGAATAATGGGTATGTCAGAAGGAGAAGAGAGAGAGAATGGAATGGAGAACATATTCAAACAAATAATAGACAAGAACTTCCCAAGCCTGTGAAAAGAATTAGAGCCTTGAATTCAAGAAGCAAACAGAACGAGTCTCAACTCTAACAAACCTACTCCAAGGCATATCATAATGTCTCAACCCTAACAAACCTACTCCAAGGCATATCATAATGAAATGATCACAAACCAATGACAAAGAAAAAATCCGCAAGAAAGCCAGGGAAAAGAAGAATGCAATATATAAAAGAAGGCTGATTAGGTTATCATCAGATTTCTCAGCAAAAATTCTACAAGCCAGAAGAGAGTGGACCCTAATATTTAAAGTACTGAAAGAGAGAAACTTCTAGCCAAGCATTCTATATCCATCAAAGCTATCCTTCAAATATGAAGGAGAAATAAAAACATTCACAGATATAAAAAAGATGAGGGAATTTATCAACAGAAAACCCCCACTTTAAGAAATACTAAAGGGGGTTATCCAACCAGAAACAAAGAACAAAACAAAAAATTACAAGTAAAAGCTCCATCCAGATCACAATAAAAACAAGATCAATCTCTGACAAACAAAAAAGGGAGAGGACAAAGATTAACAGTAGCAAAGGAGAATGGATGCAGAAGCACTCATGAGATAATGTAATACAATGAACATGATATGTATGCTTTCCATTACTTAATGGTAAACACCCCTGAAAAAAACCACTACAGAAAGACATGGCTTTAAACAAAAGAAACAGAGGATAAAAGTATGGATACAACCAAACAGAAACAAATGACATAAAAACAAAAGAGAGGAAGCAAACAAGTTACAGAGCTATCAGAAAGCAATATATAAAATGGCAATAGAAAACCCTCAAGTGCCAATAATTACACTAAATGTAAATGGACTGAACTCACCAATAAAGACACAGAGTAGCAGACTGGATTAAAAAGAAAATCCAACTGTATGCTGCCCTCAAGAAACACATCTAAGCTACAAGGATAAAAACAAATTCAAAGTGAAAGGTTGGAAAACGATTCTCCAATCAAATAACATCCAAAGAAAAGCAGATGTAGCTATACTCATATCTAACAATGCTGACTACCAGACAGCAAAGGTAATCAGAGAAAAAAAATGGTCATTTCATAATGATAAAGGGGACATTGAATCAAGAAGAAATAACACTTCTTAATATATATGCACCAAACCAAGGAGCACCAAAGTATATAAGATATCTATTAACTGGAAACAAGATGGCAGTGGAGTAGGTAGACTCACAGACTCCCAGCTCACGCCACCAAACAGTATTACAAATTAATTTAGGAACAACCAGCATGAAAAACAAACTGGACTATAAGAATTGCTCTCAAAAACCAACGAGCAAAGAAGAAGCCACAGCGAGCCTGGTGGGGAGCGCTGAGGAGCAGTGAGCCGCCCCTGTTTACAGGAACAAAGAGAAGGGGTAAGGCTGAGAGCTCAGAAAGGCTCTCAATCCAATAAAAATGGTAGAAAATATCACAGCCACTTGCCTTGGGACATGGGAACAAGGTGTGTTGAAAGAGCTGGCTTGTTTTCCAAAAGAAAAGGGGGAGAGAGAGATAGCTGGTGACAAACAGAGGAATGCATGGGAGGACCTGAGCAGTGAACTAATCCAGTGCTGGAGGCAGCCATACCTGGGGGAGGTGCTGGAGGCATCCATAGTTAAGGGAGGTGTAGATCCTTCCACATAATACAAGACTAAAGTGGTTCCAGGTCAACCATCTCAAGATATCTCTCCAGGTCCAATCAGTGCAACAAGACAGAGCTGAAAACAAGAAGTGGGGAGGAGAGAGAGAGAGTAACTAAGGTCTCCATGGAGATCTGAGAGACACCCCACCCTACTGAAGTGGAGAAAGCACCCAGCCCCCAGAGAGAGTAACTGGCAGAACAGGTCTTCAGAGTCTCAGGTTACACCCACTGCATTCCTGGATACAGTTTCAAATAAGCCCCCTGCTGAGATCAGTAAACAAGACTACCACCCAGTTAAGAAAACTGAGAAGAAAACAAACAAATCAAGACTTCAAAGGGGCTCTTTTAGAAAAGCTAAACTTCACAGTGGATTACAAACAACAGCTGAAGGCAAACCAAGAAGACTTAGAAATAACACAACTGAAAATTGGAGGCAGACAACACCAAGCCTAGACTCAACCAGCTCTGCAAACAATACACCCAAAAACACAGACATAATGAGAAGTCATAAAAGTGCAATCCAAATGAAACCACAAGAGAATCCTCCAGGAAATGAACTGAGCGATATGGAAATAACCAAACTTCCAAATGCAGAGTTTAGAGTAATGATTGTTAGGATGCTTAGGAATCTTAGAACAATGGATGGTCATTGTGAACACCTAATAGCAAGTATAAAAAAGAACACTGAAATAGTAGAAAAGAATCAGTCAGAGATGACGAATACAATATCACAAATGAAGACCACAATGAAAGGAATTAAAAGCAGGATGGATGAAGCTGAGGACTGAATCAGCAATTTGGAAGACAAGATGAACAAAGGCATGGAATCAGGGCAGAAAAAAGAAAAGAGATTCAAAAAGTCTGAGGAAACTCTTAAGAGAGCTCTGTGGCAACATGAAGAGAAATACCATCTGCATAATAGGGGTTCTTAAAGAAGAAGAGAGAGAAAAAGGGATAGAAACTTTATACAATCATATCATAGCTGAAAACTTCCTTAAATTGATGCAATGAAGGCTCTTACAAGTTCAAGAAGCACAGAAATCTACATTAAAGAGAAACCTAAAGAAACCTACACCAAGACACATCATAATAAAAATACCAAAGCTAAGTGATAAAGAGAAAATATTAAAAGCTGCTAGAAAAAAATAAGGCTATCACCTACAAAGGAACCCCCATAAGGATGACATTCGACTTCTAAACAGAAAAACTTGAGGCTAGGAGGAAGATGGTGAAAAAGTAGGCGGACGTACCAACTTCCAACTCCCAGAACCAAAGTGGATTATAACTCAATTTTAAGAACCATCATCTGGATAAACCAACTTTGAACTAAACTAAGTGGACTCTTCAACCAAGAAACACAGAAGAAGCCACATTGAGACTGGTAGAAATAGGGAAAATGGGAAGAGGGCTGCCCAGCTCCCCGGAGCGAACGGCAGCCCGGAGAGACCCGCGTGGCGGGAGGAGAGTTTGGAGGAGAGGGAAGAACCTGGGTCCCAGGAACAAAGCCCCACCCTGCAGTCGCAGAGCCTAGAAGAGGCATTTGGACAGTATTGAGATGTGAAACAAGTGAGGATACTGTTTGTGAGAAAGAGACAGTTTTCTCAGACCCAAGATTCTTTTTAAAGGGACAGCGCAGAAAACCTCTCTCACAACCACGCACCCGGGGCTCCAGGGAATTGGGACAGAGGAGAGGACCAGAGCATCAGGAACAGAGTGTGGACTGAAGGCACAGGGACAAACACTCTGAGGGACAGCCACCCTAACCCCTGGGCTAAGTCACTTCCCTAATCAAAAACGAATATTTTCCCTGGAATATCAAAGGGAGACAGAACACCAGCCAAACAAGCTCTCCCACAGCAATTAGAGCAATTAGAGCAGAGCTGCTTAGAGAAAGGGAGCTCCCAGGTCTACAATATGAAGTGTTAGGGGCCTTCCTACTCTGCTGAGGGTTGCTGGAGGGATGGTGGCAGTGGGACTTCTCAACAGAAGCACTAGAGGCCAGAAGAGAATGGCAAGATATAATCAAAGTAATGCAAAACAAGAACATACAACCAAGACTACTCTATCCAGCAAGGTTAACACTTAAAATTGAAGGAGAAATAAAGAGCTTTCCAGACAAAGAAAGCCTCAAGGAATTTATTAAAACCAAACCAATTCTGCAAGAGATACTAAGGGGCCTGTTGTGAAGAGTTCAAAGGGAGGAAAGAATAGAGAAAAAAAAAATAATAATACAGCTTTAAAGAACAAAATGGCAATAAACAATTACATATCAATAATAACCTTGAATGTAAATGGATAAAATGATCCAATCAAAAGACATAGGGTAGTTGCGTGGATAAAGAAACAGGACCCATACATATGCTGTCTACAAGAGACACACCTTAAAACAAAAGATGCACATAGACTGAAGGTAAAAGTATGGAAAAAATATTTCATGCAAATGGAAATGAAAAAAAAGCCGGGGTAGCAGTACTTATATCTGACAAAATGGACTTTAAAACAAAGGGTGTAGCAAGAGATAAAGAAGGACACTACATAATGATAAAGGGAACAATTCAACAGGAAGATATAACAATTATAAATATCTACGCATCAAATAAAGGGGCCCCAACATACATAAAGCAGACTTTGATGGATATAAAGGGCGAGATTAACAGCAATACTATCATAGTAAGGGATTTCAATACCCCTCTAACAACACTGGATAGATCGTCAAGAAAGAAAATTAATAAAGAAACAGCAGACTTAAAGGATACACTAGATCAACTTGATTTAATATATATCTTCAGAACTTTTCACCCTAAAGCAGTAGAATATACATTCTTCTCAAGCGCTCATGGTACGTTTTCTAGGATAGACCACATGTTAGGACACAAAAATGGTCTCAATAAATTTAAAAAGATTGAAATCATATCAAGCATTTTCTCTGATCACAATGCCATGAAACTAGAAATTAACCACAAAAGAAAAACTGAAAAATACTCAAACACTAGAAAAATAAATAGCATGATATTAAATAATGAATGGATTAACAATGAGATCAAAGAATAAATTAAAAAGTTTCTAGAAACAAATGATAATGAGCATACATCAACTCAAAATTTATGGGACACAGCAAAAGCAGTACTGAAAGAGAAGTTCATTGCACTACAGGCATATAATAAGAAGCTAGAAAAAGCTCAAATAAGCAGCCTGACCCTGCAGCTAAAAGAACTAGAAAAACAACAACAAATAAAACCCAGGAAAAGTAGAAGGAAGGAAATAATAAAGATCAGAGCAGAAATAAATGACATAGAGGCTAAGGAAACTATACAAAGGGTCAATGAAACCAGGAGCTGGTTCTTTGAAAAGGTAAACAAGGTTGACGAACCTTTAACTAGACTCACCAAGAAAAAAAGGGAGAGGACGCAAATAAATAAAATTAGAAATGACAGTGGAGAAATAAAAACTGATACAACAGAAATACAAAGCATTGTAAGAAAATACTATGAAGAACTCTATGCCAAAAAATTAGACAATCGTGGTGAAATGGACAAATTTCTTAAATCATATAAACTTCCAAAAATCAATCTGGAAGAATCAGAACACCTAAACAGACCAATTACAACAAATGAGATTAAAACAGTTATCAAAAAACTCCCAAAAAAGAAAAGTCCTAGGCCTGATAGCTTCACAAGTGAATTCTATCAAAAATTCAAAGAAGAACTAAATCCTATCCTCCTCAAGCTATTTCAAAAAATTCAAGAGGAACAAAGACTTCCAAACTTTTTTTATGAGGCGAGCATAATTCTGTTTCCGAATCTGGGCAAAGACAACACAAAGAAAGAAAATTATAGGCCTATATCCGTGATGAATTTAGACGCTAAAATTCTCAACAAAATATTAGCCAACCTGATCCAGCAATATATGAAAAAAATCATACACCATGATCAAGTGAGATTTATTCTGGGGAGGCAAGGCTGGTTCATTATTCGCAAAACAATCAATGTGATTCATCACATAAACAAAAGGAAGGACAAAAATTACATGATAATTTCAATAGATGCAGAAAAGGCATTTGATAAAATCCAGCATTCATTCATGCTCAAAACTGTCAATAAAGTGAGAATGCAGGGAACATTCCTTAACATGATAAAGCACATTTACGACAAATCTACAGCAAACATCATACTAAATGGACAAAAATTAAAAGAAATCCCCTTAAGATCAGGAACCAGGCAGGGTTGCCCACTTTCACCACTCTTATTCAACATAGTTCTGGAAGTCCTAGCTATAGCAATCAAACAACAAGAAGAAAGAAAAGCCATCCAAATTGGAAAAGAAGAAGTAAAACTTTCACTATTTGCAGATGATATATTGTATATAGAAAACCCTATAGTCTCAGTCAATAAACTACTGGACCTTATAAATGAATTCAGCAAGGTGGCAGGATATAAAATTAATACTCAGAAATCAGAGGCATTTCTATATACAAACAAAGAACTGTCAGCAAAAGAAATTAAGGAAACAATCCCCTTCACTATTGCAGCCAAAAAAATAAAACACCGAGGAGTAAATTTAACCAAGGAGGTTAAGGACTTGTACTTGGAAAATTATAATACATTGATAAAAGAAATCAAGGAAGATACAAACAAGTGGAAGCATATACCGTGCTCATGGCTAGGAAGAATAAACATCATTCAAATGTCTATATTACCCAAAGCAATTTATAAATTCAATGCAATACCAATTAAAATACCAATGACATACTTCAAAGATATAGAACACATATTCCAAAAATTTATATGGAACCAATAAAGAACAAGAATAGCCTCAGCGATCTTAAAAAGAAAAAATAAAGCAGGAGGTATCACTCTTCCAGATATCAAGGTTTACTACAAGGCCATTATACTCAAGGCAGCGTGGTACTGGCATAAGAACAGGCACATAGATCAATGGAACAGAACAGAGGACCCAGAAATAAACCCACATCTTTATGGACAACTGATATTTGACAAAGGAGGAAAGAACATACAATGGAGTAAAGACAGCCTCTTTAACAAATGGTGCTGGGAATATTGGAAATCTACCTGCAAAAAAATGAAACTATACCATCAACTTACACCATTCACAAAAACAAATTCAAAATGGATAAAAGACTTAAACATAAGCCGTGAAACTATAAGCATCTTAGAAGAAAACATAGGCAGCAAGCTTTCCGACATCTGTAGCAGCAATATATTTGACAATTTATCTCCACAGGCAAATGAAATAAAAAGCAAGATAAACAAATGGGACTATATAAAACTAAAAAGTTTTTGCACAGCTAAAGACAGTAAGAACAGAATAAAAAGACAAACCACACAATGGGAGAACATATTCGACTGCACTTCTGATAAGGGGTTAATAACCAAAATTTATAAAGAACTTATAAAACTCAACACCAGGAAGACAAACAATCCAATCAAAAATGGGCAAAAGAAATGAATAGAAATTTCTCCAAAGAGGACATACAGATGGCCAAAAGGCATATGAAAAAATGCTCAACATCACTAATCATTAGAAAAATGCAAATTAAAACCACAATGAGATATCACCTCACACGAGTCAGAATGGCACTTATCAGCAAAACAACACAGAATAAGTGCTGGCGAGGATGTGGACAAAAGGGAACCCTCCTGCACTGCTGGTGGGAATGCAGACTGGTGCAGCCACTGTGGAAAACAGTTTGGAGATTCCTCAGAAAATTAAAAGTTGAACTGCCTTTTGACCCAGCTATCCCACTTATAGGAATATACCCTAAGAACACCATAACACTGTTCGAAAAGAAGAAATGCGACCTCATGTTCATGGCAGCATTGTTCACAATAGCGAAGATTTGGAAACAGCCCATGTGTCCATCAGAAGATGAGTGGATTAAAAAGCTTTCGTACATATATACTATGGAATACTACTCAGCCATAAGAAGTGATGACATCGGTTCATTTACAACAAAATGGATGGACCTTGATAACATTATACGGAGTGAAATAAGTAAATCAGAAAAAAAGAAAAACTGAGAACAGCATGATTTCATACATAGGTAGGACATAAAAGTGAGACTATGAGACATGGATGAGAGTGTGGTGGTTACGGAGTGGGGGGAGGGAGGGAGGGTAAAATAGGGAGAAGGGGAGGGGCACAGGGAAAACTAGATAAAGGTGACAGAGGACAATTTGACTTTGGGTAATGGGTATGCAACACAATTGAATGATAAGATAATCTGGAAATGTGTTCAATGTAAATATGTACCCTGATTTATTGGCGTCACCCCATTAAAGTTAATAAAAAAAATAAAAAATAAAAATTAAGAAAAAAGCTTTGGTACATATATACTATGGAATCATACTCAGCCATAAGAAATGATGACATTGGATCATTTACAACAAAACGGTAGGACCTTGATAACATTATACGGAGTAAAATAAGTAAATCAGAGAAAAACTGAGAACAGCATGATTTCATACATAGGTGGGACATGAAAGTGGGACTATGAGACATGGACAAGAGAGTGGTGGTTGCGGGGTGGGGGGAGGGAGGATAGTGTGGGATAGGGAGGATGGGAGGGGCACAGGGAAAGCCAGATGTAAGGTGACAGAGGACAATTTAACTTTGGGTGACGGGTATGCAACATAATTGAATGATAAGGTAACTTGGAGATGTTTTCATTGTACATATGTACCCTAATTTATTGTTGTCACCCCATTAAAATTAATTTAAAAAAGAAACACTTGAGGCTAGAAGGGAATGGCAAGAAATATTCAAAGTAATGCAGAACAAGATCCTACAACCAAGAATATTTTATCCAGCAAGGCTATCATTTAAAATTGAAGGAGAAATAAAAAGCTTCCCAGACAAAACAAACTCAAGGAATTCATTACAACAAAAGCAATGCTGCAGGAAATGTTAAGGGGCCTGTTGTAAACAGATCAAAGTGGGAAAAATATATAGCAAAAGAAGAATACACCTTAAAATATAAAATGGCAATAAACAACTACATATCAATAACCTTAAATGTAAATGGATTAAATGATCCAATCAAAAGACATAGTGTAGCTGCATGGATAAAACACAGGACCTGTACATGTGCGGTCTGCAAAAGACACACCTTAAAACAAAAGATGCACATAGACTGAAGGTAAAAAATTGGAAAAAATTTTTCATGCAAATGAAAATGAAAAAGAAAGCTGGGGTAGCAATACTTATATTAGACAAAATGGACTTTAAATCCAAGGTTATAATAAGATATAAAAAAGGTCACTACATAATGATAAAGGGAGCAATCCAACATGAAGATATAACCATCATAAATATCTACGTACCTAATATAGGCGCTCCTAAATATATAGAGCAGACTTTGATGGATATAAAGAGCAAGATCAACAGCAATACTATAATAGTAGGAGATTTCAATACCCCACTTACATCACAAGATAGATCCTCAAGAAAGAAAATTAATGAAGAAACAGCAGACTTAAAGGACACACTAGATCAACTGGATTTAATAGATATCTTTAGAACCTTTCACCCTAAAGCAGCAGAATATACATTCTTTTCAAGTGCTCATGGTACATTCTCTAGGAGAGACCACATGTTAGGGCACAAAAGCTGTCTCAACAAGTTTAAGAAGATTGAAATCATATCAAGCATTTTCTCTGATCACAATGGCATGAAACTAGAAATCAACCACAACAGAAAAACTGAAAAATACTCAAACACATGGAAACTAAATAGCATGTTATTAAATATCCAATGGGTTAACAATGAAATCAAAGAAGAAATAAAAAAAATTCCACTAAATGAATGATAATGAACACTCAAAATATATTGGACACAGCTAAAGCAGTCCTGAGAGGGAAGTTCATAACACTACAGGCATTCCTTATGAAACTTGAAAAAGCTCAGATAAACAACCTAACCCTTCATCTAAAAGAACTTGATAAAGAACAGCAAGTAAGGCCCAGAGGTAGTAGAAGGAAGGAAATAATAAAGATCTGAGCAGAAATAAATGACCTAGAGGCTAAAGAAACAATACAGAGGAACAATGAAACCAAAACCTGGTTCTTTGAAATGGTAAACAAGATCGATGAACCTTTTACAAGACTGACCAAGAAAAGAAGAGAGAGGACTCAGATAAATGAAATTAGAAATGAGAGTGGAGAGATAACAACCAACACAACAGAAATACAAAATATTGTAAAGAAATACTATGAAGAACTGTGTGCCAAAAAAAATCAAACAACCTAGGACCTAGGTGAAATGGACAAATTCCTTGAAACATTTAATCTTTCAAAAATCAATCTGGACAAATCAGAAAACCTAAACAGACCTATTACAACAAAAGAGATTGAAACAGTTATCAAAAAGCTCCCAGAAAACAATGCCCTTAGGCCCAATGAATTCACTGGTGAATTCTACCAAATATTCAAAGAAAAACTAATTCCTACTCTTTTCAAGCTATTTCAAAAAATTCAAGAGGAAGGAACACTACTAAGTTCCTTTTATGAGGTGAGCATAATTCTGATTTCAAAACCAGGGAAAGACAACACAAAGAAAGAAAATTATAGAGCAATGCCCCTGATGAATTTATATGCTAAAATCCTCAACAAAATATTAGCAAACCAGATTCAGCAATACATGAAAAAAATCATACATCATGATCAAGTGGGATTTATTCTGGGGAGGCAACGGTGGTACATTTGTAAATCACCTAATGTGATTCACCACATAAACAAAAGGAAGGAGAAAAACCACATGATAATTTCAATAGATGCAGAAAAAGCATTTGATAAAATCCAGGACCCATTTATGATCAAAACTCTTAGCAAAGTGGGAATACAGGGAACATACCTCAACATGATAAAGGACATTTATGACAAACCCACAGCCAACATCATAATCAATGGACAAAGAGTAAAACCAATTCCCCTAAAATCAGGAACAAGGCAGGGGTGTCCCTTTCACCACTCTCATTCAACACAGTACTGGAAGTCCTAGCTACAGAATCAGACAAGAAGTAGACATAAAAGGCATCCAAATTAAAGAAGAAGTAAAACTATCACTATTTGCAGATGATATGATACTGTATATAGAAAACCCTAAATCTCCGTTGAAAAACTACTGGACCTAATAAATGAATTCAGCAAGGTGGCAGAATATAAAATTAACACACAGACATCAGAGGCATTTCTATACACAAACAATGAAATGTCAGAAAGAGAAATTAAGAAAACAATCCCCCTCACTATTGCAACCAAAAAAATAAAGTACCGAGGAATAAATTTAACCAAGGAGGTAAAAGACTTGTACTCAGAAAATTATAAAACATTGAAAAAAGAATTCAAGGAAGACACAAAGAAGTAGAAGCATATAATATGCTCATGGTTAGGAAGAATAAACATCATTAAAATGTCTATATTACCCAAGGCAATTTATAAATTCAATGCAATATTAATTAAAATACGAATGACATATTTCAAAGATATAGAACACATATTACAAAAATTTATATGGAACGAAAAAAGAAACATCAATAGCCTCAGCAATCTTGAAAAAGAAGAATAAAGTGGGAGGTATCACATTTCCCGATATCAAGTTATACTACAAGGCCATTGTACTCAAAACAGCTTGGTACTGGCATAAGAACAGGCATATAGATCAAAGGAACAGAACAGGAACCCAGAAATAAACCCACATCTTTATGGACAATTGATAATTTGACAAGGGAGGTAAGAGCATACAGTGGAGTAAAGACAGACTCTTTAACAAATAGTGTTGGGAAAACTGGACAGCTACCTGCAAAAAAATGAAACTAGACTACCAATTTACACCATGTACAAAAATAATCTCAAAATGGATAAAGGACTTAAATGTAAGCTGTAAAACCATAAGCATTCTAGAAGAAAATGTAGGAATAAACTCTCTGACATCTATCGAAGCAATATATTTGCTGATTTATCTTCACAGGCAAATGAAATAAAAGACAGGATAAACAAATGGGACTATATCAAACTAAAAAGCTTTTGCACAGCTAAAGACAATATGAACAGAATAAAAAGACAAACCATGCAATGGGAGGACATATTCGACAGCACATCTGATAAAGGGTTAATAACCAAAATTTATAAAAAGCTTGTAAAACTCCACACCAGGAAGACAAACAATCCAATCAAAAAATGGACAAAAGAAATGAATAGACACTTCTTCAAAAAGGACATACAGATGGCCAATAGGCATATGAAAAAATGCTCAACATCACTAATCATTAGAGAAATGCAAATTAAAACCACAACGAGATACCACCTCACACCAGTCAGAATGGCACTTATCAGCAAAACAACACAGAATAAGTGCTGGCGAGGATGTGGAGAAAGAAAAACCCTCCTGCACTGCTGGTGGGAATGCAGACTGGTGCAGCCACTGTGGAAAACAGTATGGAGATTGCTCAAAAGATTAGAAATGGAACTGCCTTTTAACCCAGCTATTCCACTTATAGAAATATAACCCAAGGGCACCATATCACCCACTGAAAAAAAGAAATGCACCCCTTGTTTATGGCAGCATTGTTCACAATAGCAAAGAGCTGGAAACAGCCCAAGTGTCCACCAGTGGACGAGTGGATTAAAAAGTGGTGGTACATATATACAATGAAATACTATGGGGCCATGAAATAGAAGGAAATATTACCTTTTGCAACAATATGGAGGGACCTAGAAACTGTTGAGTGAAATAAGCTTGGCAGAAAAAGAAAAATATTATATGACCTCACTAATTTGAGGAATCCAAGGAACACTGAGAACTGATGAAAGGAATTGAGACAGAGGAGGCATCAAAGGGACCAGAGGAAAAGGGGTTGATAGGATGGGATAAACCTGATGGGAAGGGCGGAGAGCGCTGTAGGGAGGTGGGAAAGGGAGATGTGGAGGAGAATATGGGGAGGGGGGATGCAGTCGGGGTTACCCTAGAATCTAAGTAAACACAACTAATTAAATAAGTAAAAAGATATCTTCTAACTGACCTAAAAATAAAAACTGACAAAAATACAATCATACTTGGAGACCGCAATATACCGCTGACGGCTCTAAATCATTCATCCAAACAGAATATCAATAAAGAAATATCAGCCTTAAACAAAACACCAGAACAATTGGATATGATAAACATCTACAGGACATTTCATCCCAAAACGCCAGAGTATACATTTTTGTCCAGTGTACATGGAACATTCTAAAGAATTGACCATATATTGGGCCACAAAACTAACATCAACAAATTCTGAAAGATTGAAATTAGATCAAGAATATTTTCTGACCATAAAGCTTTGAAACTAGAATTCAACTGCCAAAAAGAAGTAAACAAATCCAGAAAAATATGAAAATTAAACAACATACTTCTAAAAATGAGTGTGTCAAAGAAAAAAAAAAGATATCAAAAGGTACATACAGAGAAACAAAAATGACAATACAACATATCAGAATCTCTGGGGTGCAGCAAAGGCAGTAATAAGAGGAAAGTTCATATCACTACAGGCCTATATGAACTAACAAGAGAGAGCCCAAGTACATATCTTAAGGACCTAGAAAAAGAAGAACAAAGACAACCCAAAACCATCAGAAGAAAGGAAATAATAAAAATCAGAGCAGCCTGACCTGTGGTGGCACAGTGGATAAAGCGACGACCTGGGAACACTGAGGTCGCCAGTTCAAAACCCCGCACTGGTCTGGTCAAGGCACATATGGGAGTTGAGCTTCCAGCTCCTCCCCCCTTTCTCTCTCTCTCTCTCTTTCTCTCTTTTTCTCTCTCTTTCACTCTGTGTCTCCTCTCTAAAATGAATAAAATAAAAAAAAATCAGAGCAGAAATAAACAAAATAGAGAACAGAAAAGCTATAAGAACCATCAATTAAACAAGGAGCTGGTTCTTTGAAAAGATCAACAAAATTGACAAACCCTTGGCAAGACTCACCAAGGAAAAAAGAGAAAGGACTCATATAAACAAAATCCAAAATGAAAGAGGAGAAATCACCACAGATATCATAGATATACAAAGAATTATTGTAGGATACTATGAAAAACTACATGCCATCAAATTTAACAATCTAGGAGAAATGGATAAATTTCTAGAACAATACAATCTTCCTACACTTAGTCATGAAGAAATAGATAGCCTAAACAGACCCATAAGCAGGGAGGAAATTGAAACAACTATCAACAACCTCCCAAAAAATAAAATTCCGGGGCCAAACTTATATGCTGGTGAATTCTATCAAACATTCAAAGAAGACTTGGTTCCTATTCTACTCAAAGTCTTCCAAAAAATTGAAAAAGAAGCCATACTTTCAAATATATTTTATGAGGACAACATAACTCTCATACCAAAACCTGGCAAGGACAACACAAAGAAAGAAAACTACAAACCAATATCTCTAATGAATACAGATGCTAAAATACTAAACAAAATACTAGCAAATCGAATACAACAACACATTAAAAAAATAATCTATCATGATCAAGTGGGATTCATTCCAGATTCACAAGGATAGTTCAACATACGTAAAATGGTTAATGTAATACACCATATCAACAAAACAAAGAACAAAAACCATATGACCCTATCAAAGGATGCAGAAAACGCATTTGATAAAATACATCATTTTATGTTTAAAACACTTACAAAATGTGTATAGAAGAAAAATATCTCAACATAATACTGGCCATCTATGATAAACCATCAGCTAACATCATATTAAATGGCATAAAACTGAGGCCTTTTCCCCTAAAATCAGGAACAAGACAGGGTTGTCTACTCTCTCCACTCTTATTCAACGTAGTGCTGGAAGTTCTAGCTAGAGCAATCAGAGAAGAGAAATAAATAAAAGGCATTCACATTGGGAAAGAAGAACTAAAGGTTAATTTTTTGCAGATGATATGATCCTGTACATCAAAAACCCTAAAGACTCCACAAAAAGACTATTAGAAACAATAAACCAATACAATAAGGTTGCAGGATACAAAATTAATATACAGAAGTCTATTGTTTTCCAATATGCCAACCATGAAACATCAGAAAACAACTCAAAAAAGTAATCCCTTTAAAGGTTGTAACAAATGAAATAAAATACCTAGGAATAAACATAAAAAAGAATGTAAAGGACCTATATAATGAAAACTACAAAGCATTTAAGGGAAATCAAAAAGGATAAAATGAAATGGGAAAATATTCCCTGTTCTTTTTGTTTGTTTGTTTTTTGTTTTTTTAATTAATTTTAATGGGGTGACATTAATAAATCAGTGTACATATGTTCAAAGAAAACATCTCCAGGTTATCTTGTCATTCAATTATGTTGCATAACCATCACCCAAAGTCAAATTGTCCTCTGTCACCTTCTATCTGGTTTTCTTTGTGCCCCTCCCCTCCCCTCCCCCCTCTCCCTTCCTCTCCTCCCTCCCCCTACCCCATAACCACCACACTCTTGTCCATGTCTCATAGTCTCATTTTTATGTCCCACCTATGTATGAAATCATGCAGTCAGTGACTTGAATAGGAAGAATAAATATAATCAAAATGACCATATTACCCAAAGCGATATACAAATTTAATGCAATTCCCATCAAAATTTCAATGTCATTTTTTAAAGAAATGGAACAAAAAATTATCAGGTTTAAATAGAACTATAAAAAAAACCAAATACTAAAGAAACCCTAAGGAAAAAAAACAAAGCTGACTTCAAATTATATTACAGAGCCACGATAATCAAAATAGCATGGTATTGACAGAAAAATAGACACTCAGACCAATGGAACAGAATTGAGAGCCCAGAAATAAAACCACATATATATGGTCAAGTAACCTTTGATAAAGGAGCCAAAAACACACAGTGGAGAAAAGAAAACCTCTTCAATAAATGGTGCTGGGAAAACTGAAGAGCCACATGCAAAAGAATGAAATTCGACTACAGTTTGTCCCATTGTACTAAAATTAATCAAAATGAATCAAAGACCTAAATATATGACCTGAAATAATAAATTACATAGAAGAAAACATAGATACTAAATTCATGGGCCTTGGCCATAAAGAGCATTTTATGAATTTGACTCCAAAGGCAAGGGAAGTGAAGGCAAAGATAAATGAATGGGACTACATCAGACTAAGAAGCTTTTGCACAGCAAAAGAAACCAACAACAAAACAAACAGCCAACTAAATGGGAGATGATATTTTCAAACAACAGCACAGATAAGGGCCTAATATCCAAAATATACAAAGAATTCACAAAACTCAACAACAAACAAGCAAACAATCCAATAAAAAAATAGAAAGAGGACATGAACAGACACTTCTCCCAGGAAGAAATACAAATGGCCAACAGATATATGAAAAGATGCTCATCTTCATTAGCTATTAAAGAAATGCAAATCAAAACTACAATAAGATACTACCTCACACCTGTTAGATTAGCTATTATCAACAAGATAGGTAATAAAAAGTGTTGGAGAGGCTGTGGAGAAAAGAGAACCCTCATCCACTGTTGGTGGGAATGTAAAGTAGTACAACTATTATGGAAGAAAGTATGGTGGTTCCTCAAAAAATTAAAAATAGAGCTACCATATGACCGAGCAATCCCTCTACTGGGTATATACCCCCAAAACTCAAAAACACTGGTACGTAAAGACACTTGCAGCCCCATGTTCGTTGCAGCATTGTTCACAGTGGCCAAGACATGGAAACAACCAAAAAACCCTTCAATAGATGACTGGATAAAGAAGATGTGGTACATATATACTATGGAATACTACTCAGCCATAAGAAATGATGACATCAGATCATTTACAACATGGATGGACCTTGATAACATTATACTGAGTGAAATAAGCGAATCAGAAAAAACTGAGAACTGTATGATTCTATATATAGGTGGGTCTCAAAATTGAGACTCATGGACATAGATAGGAGTGTGGTGGTTACCAGGGGACAGGGAAGGGAGGAGAGGAAGGGGATGGTTGGGGGATGGGAGGAGCACAAAACAACCAAATAGAAGGTGACGGGTGAGAGTTTGAATTTGGGTGATAGGTATGCAACATAACCAAATATCAAAATAACCTGGAGATGTTTTCTCTGAATCTATGTACTCTAATTAATCAATGTCGCCTCGTTAAAATTAACTGTCTTAACTTTAAAAAAAAAAAAGTCATAGGACTGTGGAGCATGAAGGCACCCTGACATCTATTAGAAGCCAATAACCTTACTTTACAGGTAAAGCTCAGAAGTTGTGGAGCTTGCCCAAGGCCAACCACGGTGTCCTGCCTCCCAGACCCACAGTGGAAGAGAAGGATGCCACTGAGTTACTGTGGAAAGCAAGGATTGGCACTATTCTTTCTATTTAACTTTATCCTTGAAATTATAAAGCATTGCACTAAGCCATTCAAATGCCCTCTTTCCTGGGTCCTCTTCAAGCAATTATCTGCATTTAGCAGAGAGATGTTCCTCACATACAACTCTAAATGCATGAATGTCTTCCTTTCACACTAACCAGAGCTCACCTAGCCCTTCTGTATGCCTTGCTCAAACAGTTCAGCTCAGCATATGCAGATGACAGGCATTCCTTTACTATGTGGCAGGCAATCTGAGAGCACTTCACTTTGTACCATCTCATTTAATTCTCATCAGAATCCTCCGAGATCCCTACTATTATTGTTACCACCAGTGTCCAGATTGGGAAACTCAGGTCTAGAGACATTAGGTCAGTGTATTTAAGATCACCCAGCCTTTAAGTGGCAGAGCTGATATTTGAACCTTGATCTGCATAATTTGAGCACAAATCTCTGAAGCAGCACAATATACTGCTGAAGAGTTAGTCTTGAAATAATAACTAACCCCAGTCCTTAATTTCAGAAAGCCTCTACCTCACCTCAGGTCTGTTAACTTCCTTAAAATGCTTCCATATACAGTTCACAAACCCCCTTCACTAAAAGTTGGGACCCATGGCTTCCTGCTGGACTACTCAAAATGGCATACCATGATCCTATTCCATGTTTTATTTATTTATTTATTTATTTATTTATTTATTTATTGCGTTTACATAGATTCTAGTATCTCCCCGAATGCATCCCTCCTTCCCCGTATTCCCCTCAACATCTCCCTTACCCCCCTCCCAACAGCTTCCTCCCCCTTCCCTTCAGGTTTAATTTCATTCCTCAGTTCACATTGTTCCTTGGATTCCTCAAATGAGTAAGGTCATATGATATTTCTCTTTCTCTGCCTGGCTTATTTCACTTAACATAATAGTTTTCAGGTCCATCCATGTTGTTGCAAAAGGTAATATTTCCTTCTTTTTCATGGCCCCATAGTATTCCATTGTGTGTATGTACCACCGCTTTTTAATCCACTCATCCACTGACAGACACTTGGGCTGTTTCCAGATCTTGGCTATTGTGAACAATGCTGCCATAAACAAGGGGGTGCATTTCTTTTTTTGAGTCAGTGATATGGTGTTCTTGGGATATTCCTATAATTGGATAGTTGGGTCAAAAGGCTAAAAAACTTTTTCACAGCTAAAGACAATATGAACAGAATAAAAAGACAAACCACATAATGGGAGAACATATTCGACAATACGTCTGATAAGGGGTTACTAACCAAAATTTATAAAGAACTTGTAAAATTAAACACCAGGAAGACAAACAATCCAATCAAAAAATGGGCAAAAGAAATAAATAGACACTTCTCCAAAGAGGACATACTGATGGCCAATAGACAGATGAAAAAATGTTCAATATCACTAATCATTAGAGAAATCACTAATTATTAGAGAAATGCAAATTAAAACCACAATGAGATACCACCTCACACCAGTCAGAATGGCGCTCATTAACAAAACAACACATTATAGGTGCTGGCGAGGATGTGGAGAAAGGGGAACCCTCCTGCACTGCTGGTGGGAATGCAGACTGGTGCAGCCATTGTGGAAAACAGTATGGAGATTCCTCAAAAAATTAAAAATGGAACTGCCTTTTATGGAACTATTTAAGTAATCAATTTAATAACAGAAATAAGAAGCCACTGCCCTAATTTGCAGCCTGCCGTTAGTTAGAATGTCAACATGTTCTGATCATATGTCACCCACATACAGGAATCTTGCTGTGACTACTCTAACCTCACAATGCTTCTCAGAAAAAACCCTTGTTAGCTTAACTGTGAAGTCTGCTCCGCAAAATAAGCTCCAGTTTATGCCCTCAAGGAATTTACCCCAACAATTGATTTGAAGAAGTTGTTCTCTCTCCCTTTTCTGTTCCTCACATATGACTCTAAATACAATCACCAACACCCACTGATTGTATTTTGACAGAACTGGTTTAGCATATTCTCCTGAAGCATGAAAGTTATTCTTTTTAATCATTACATGATTGTTCTTAACACAAGACAGATAGTGCACTGAATATTTTCATTACCACAATGAAATAAGATCCTTCAACAACACATGAATAGATTTGCTAAATATAGTTTCTTTATAGCTATAGAAACCCTCTCCCCTTAAAACTGTTTGGCAACTATTTAATATGTTTCCTTACAATGTTCCCAAATGACTTTGTACTTTAGGTCATAAAAAAAGCAAAGTGAATCTCACTCTAGGAATCTTACTATGCTATTTTGAGTAGATCAACTCTTATAACACTTTTCATTCATTTTTCAATAATATTTTGTTGAGTCTGTCTCTGCTAGGTACTGAAGAGACACATACACAGATACACACATATGTGCATACACACATACATACACACATACACACATAAATACATACACATACATGCACATTTCACATAAACACAAAGTTCTCCAATTTATCCTTAAAAAGTTCACTCTCTATTAAGGAAAACAGACACATATCTGACAGTACAGTGTAATCATCATATAATGCAAGCACGGTACCTATAGAACCATAGAGGAGAGACAGGAATCCAAACCAGAACAAGCTTCGCAGTGGAGGAAATATCTGAGTTGTACACAAAGAAGGAAAAGCTGATAAAGAAAAGGAAATCCATCCAAAATTGGATGGATGGATGGATGCATGGATGTTGGATAGATAGATAAGTCACTGAGTGAATGGATTCATAGAGAAGTGACATGACAGATATGCAAACAATGTCAATAACTATAACAAAGTCTGTCTGACGTGCTGTAAGTTGTGGAAGAGCCCACACCTAAGTTTTGCTAGAACTTAGCCACCTCCAAAGAGGAGGTCTCTCGGGAGAAGCACTTGAATATCAACCAGGAGTCGCCTAGCAGAGGAAGAAGGGCTTTTCAGGCTGCAGGAAGGACGTGCTCAGTGGCACCAAGAAGAAAAGGACACGTTTGATGTGTCTAGAGCAGGGGTTCGGTTAGGGAGAGCAGCCGAGGGAGAAGGCCAAACATGCATCTACCCAAAGGTCACAGAACATGGAGAGCCAGCAGAGGAATTTGGATTTTACCCTGACGATGATGGGAAGTTCTGGCAGGATGGCCATGTGATCATGGCCTGTGACTCAGAAAGGTGGTTGTGCTAATGCTGATTGGGAAGGTGGCCTAGAGAAGTAGTCAGCATTCTGAGTCTACTGCAATGATTCTAAGAGAAATTATGAGGATCTGGAGTAGGACTGCCACAGTGAACAAGGGGAGACTGGGTTGGGTATTTTAAAGATACGTATATAAGGAATTGTTAACTTGGACATGAGTGACAGAGAGGGAGCTAAGGATAGCAGCTCAGTAACTTTTACCAGCCAGCACATAGAGTGACAGAACAGACCAAGAACAAGTGCTCCTGTGATCACCCCCAAGGTAGCCTCTTGACCAGACAGCTCCAAAAGGTTTCTGTCTGTACAACCCTTTCCTGGCTCTCAAGCTGACAATTGTAGAAATGGACAATATTTCTGGCACACCTACATCTTGCTATATTCTGGACTAAACACTTTATACACAACTGACCCAAGCCTGTCTAAACCTCTTAGGAAAATATTAGTCTTTCCATCATGCTGATGAGGGCATGGAAGCTTCTAGAGGCCAATTAACTTGCCCAAGATCACACAGCAGATCTGGGATTTAAATCCAAGTTCATAGTGAACCCAAAGCCTTAGTCTGTCCATGACAGTAGGCTGCCTCCTCAAATGTTGTCTCCCTGGAGTACTTTCTCTTCCTGTCTCCCTCTCTGCCACACTGATTACTTTCGTTTAGCCTAGTTCAGTGCCAAGAACAGAAAAAGGCTATTATCCAGCTCATGGGCCAGTCATCCAGTTTTTTAGCTCTCCCCTGAAGATCAGGGTTTAAGGTACTATAAAACCTACTCTTCCAGGGTTTCACAGGGGACCCTCTAAGTCCCACATCTGGGTGTGCAACCAAGTCCCAAGAACAGTGTGGCAGAAGCCATTGTTTCTGGATTAGATGCCAGGCTTCTAATACGGAGTCTCCCAATTTCTTAATGCCAGAACTCCCAGGGTCTAGTCAGCCTCCATCTGCCCTGAATTAGGCAGGCTCCTGTTTCCCAGGCTCCTGTGTCTATTGCAGCCAAGTGAACATATTATGGTCCAAGAGGTTCAAGCAGGAGTGTAATACGCACCTCGTGCGTAATAATGCATACAAAGATGAGAGGTCCACTTCACTGTCCTTCCCTCCTTCCTACTGACTGGAATGTAGACATGCTGGCAGGACAGCAAGCATCCAACATGGACTGTAAATCCTTGGGAGTGGCAGCACAGAAACCTGGAAGGAACCCGGGTGTCTGGGAACTTAGTGGAATAGCCACATAGGCCCTGGACTTCCCACTTTCCAATCTTTTTTAAAGGTACCTCGAACATTTTGTGTTTGAGACATTGTTGAGTTTTCTATCACTAATAAATAATCTTATTCCCAACAGATAAGGTAACAAAATTATGGAGAAGCTATTGCTTTTTCCTCTGTTTTCTCTAAATTGTACATGTTTTACCTGCTAAGTGATTCATGCTGACTCTCTTAAAACGGAAAAAGCTGAGTGTGCGTTGGAGGAAATTTATACATATTTTCCTCCATACCACATTTTGCTATATCATAGGGAAGGCAGGGAATGAGCAGTATAGAAAATAGCATGCTCTTTAGCTGAATAAGCAAATAGTCCAATTTTAGTCATTTGTGCTCTGATTTCTCATGGCTTATTTATGGCTTGTGATCTGCATCATTAACTACTAACCAAGGCTAACCAATGTTCTGACCCACACGGTCCAGAACCTTTTATCAACCATGACATCCATCCCCCCATAAAGGCAATAGAAACTCCCACACTTTGCCTCAAATGACAAGCATCTGGGATTTAGAATCTTCTTTCATTCAATGTACTGCCCACATTGGTTAGTTTTCTTTTTTCTTCCTGCTGATTATCCAAAGCAAATATCCTTTAGATCAGAAGAGAGGCAGCTTTCTAGGGAATCACAGGACAAACAGAGGCCCAGCTTATCCTACAAGGCCTCAGGTTATGACAGCCTATTCTGAAATTGGCCTCTTTGATCATGCATACTATCTTTCACTTTTTAAATGTATTGGGGTTGACATTGGTCAATAGAATCATATATTTTCATTCATGCATTCTTCCCATAGCTGCTATTTTATATAAACTGAGAGTTGATCATTTATTGACAGTAAGTGTCTTTTAGCATTATTTGAATTCTACTACATGTTATAAACTGTCCAAGGATATTAGAAGCCATGGAAAGAAAATACAAAGTAATTCTTGCTGCCAACTTCCCAGACAATAGCCATGAACATTTTATGATTCTATGGTTTTCATAATTTTTTAAATACAAATGTCTTCTATGTTTTTGTTTAAATAAGAAATCAGAAATTAAGTCTGTTAAATGTAAATTAATATGTAACAATAATAATGTCTACAAATGTCCTTATATATCAAAGGAAGTTTTTCACTTATTGCCAACAGAGAATGTGGCTATAAAGGAACATTTTAACAGTGATATTGGAGCATCCCAGACTTACTGTAAGTATTCAGTAAGACTCATGTAAAACTCTATAAAGCTTATATCAACTTCTACTTTTTCTGAAAGTATAACTCAAGGCAGTCTAGTGGCACAGTAGAAGAGGCACTAGATCTGACATAAAGACTTAGAGTCAAATATCAAGCCCACCCCTTAATTAATCAGCAACACTGGTCAAGCCACTTGCTTTCTGAACATTCTTCTTACAGTCATGGGGACAGTAATGTTTACCTCCACATGCTATTCTGAGCATGAAAAGAGACAGAACATGTGGAAATGCCTAGCACAGTGCTCAATATGTAGAGACCATTCTATCAATACTGCTTGAACTTCAGTCTAAACCTACAGTTCAAAATGTAGTACAAAGAGGCTCAGTGAAAATGCAACATCAGTGATTAACCATATTCGTTGAAATTTGAAATCTGAAAGCAATCAGAAGGGCTGATACTGCATGCAGGTGAGGAAACACAGTCCACACACAGAGTCTCAAAACAAAGACAGCACTGATAACAGTGATAACACTAATAATAATAACCCCACTGAACGCTTGCTTTGTGCTTAATATTGTGCTAAAACTTTATATAAATGAAGTCATTTAATCCTCACAATAACTTTCTGGGAAGATATCCTTACCCTGTTTTACAGATATAGACACAGATCTAGAACAAGTGGCGGCTATGATCAAGAACAAGCCCAGGCAGCCTTTCCACAGTGTGAAGGGTATAAGAGCTTTGACACAATTGAGTTCTTCCTTTATATAATCAGGTGCCAGCATGAATTATAAAAATGGAAAGATAAAAGGAAAATTTGCATAATATTTAGGAAATAGCATGGAGATGAAGAGGGCTAATTTTGTGACACTGGAAGCAAAGTGATAATGAGACTCAGTAGGTAATCCAGATAAAAGCGAGTCAACAAGGAGGAATTTTTCCTAGTTAGCTAATTTTCTGGTATCATCTCCCTCTAATTTCAATGTTTAGGATTCTCCTGTACAATACCTCATGCAAGGCTTTGGACAAGACAGTGACTTCAGCATCTCTGAAACCCAAGAAATTTTAGGCAATTTTCTTACAAATGTGTGTTTTTTTATAAGAAAATGGTTCTGACTATTCATCAGATCTCAAAGAGACCTGTCACCTGAAAATATTAAGAACCCTGCTTCAGCCCTCACTTGCCAAGAGCCAAGTGATGCCCTGTGGACACGCAACTTCACCTGGACCCTAGTTCATGACCAGCTGAAGGCTCTTTCTGACTCCCAGGAACGTGGAGTACAGTGATCCTGGGAAAATGGCCCAAAGTATGAATCCTCAACTGCTGTTGGTATCTGATGTGAAGCTGATGCCCCTTGCCTGAACAGGGAGACAGGAAAGCTGCATTTCTACCAGTGGTCTTTTCCAGAGATAGGCCAGCCATACCCAGAACCAAAGGAGGTAAAATTCGAACTTCAGCCTTCCCTGCAGAGTCGCATGGTCCCCATCCTATTGGTAAAATTCCTCGGTGCAAAGGAACGGCAGGAAATCATAAAAATAAAGCGGGTCTTTTGGACTATTGCTTGAGGTGTTCCATCCACATCTGCCCACTTCAGGCTGCACTCCATTCTGCTCAGCCACCCCTTCCTTTCTGCAGAGATTGCTGACAATGAATCTCAGCCCTCTCCTCTCTGGTTCTATTCTCCATGAAAGGCCAAGCTGCCTGTCTCCCCCAAATGTACACAGGATTCCAAAGTACACCTGCTGTGTCCCAGTGCAATGTTATAGCCAGAAGGCCATCACCAGGTATCATGAAATTGAGTCACTGAGTCATGGGCAGCCTTGTCCTCCTTTCTTTTCTAAAGAATAGAATCAAACGGAATGAAAAGACTAGAAAATACTTGAGTTATTGAATACATTGTGTAGTAAGGTTAAGCTTTGTTTCTTGAAACTATTGTTTCAGTATGTGTGTGCGCGCACACGCGTGCACACGTGTGTATGTAGGGTAACAGTTTAAAATATTTTGTCTCAGTTAGGAAATTAAAAGATAGGTCTAGGACACTCCATGGAGGCTGTACTGGGTTGTACTATGTGCCTGATGGCAATGGCTTTCAGAAAAGCTCTGAAGTCACAGAAGGAAAAAACAAAACCAGTGGGGACAAAGAATCTGGATTCTAGTTCTGGCCAAGCTGTGTACTCCCTCAGCCAAATTCCATAATCCTTTTGAGCTCTTTCCTCACCTGTGAAATAAAGATGACAGGACCTGCTCTGCTAACCTCTCAGGACTGCTGTGCAGTTTGAATGGAACACTGTACACACCAAAAGTCTACGCTGACATAGGGCATTTTGAAATTCTGCTTTATGGCAGGAAGAGATGAATAATAAAATTTTGGGGGGTTCAGGGAGTGTTGTGGTACCCCAAATTATCACATATAGCATCCTCCCAGTTCCCCAATGTGTCCAGCTAGTGATATAGTCCAGGATGCCCCAGGAATCCTCCCACTGTAATGATTCTAAGCAACAAAAGCAAAGGAAGTTTCAAGTTTGTTTTGTTGAGTGTCACTGGCCCTAGGGCTAGTGTTTCATAGCACCTGAAAGTCTAGTGCTGACCAGTTCTCTCTGGCTCACACCACTCCACCCCAGAAGAGGGGTAGGAAATCCATGAATGCCCATCATGATGAAACAAGGCAACATTACATGCATGCCTCTTACTGCAGTGAACACCAATGTTCTATACACTTCGTGGAAATGTCTCACAAAACATTGGTTCTAATGTCTTCTTGCATGAGTCATAGACTGAAGTATGAAGAAACACCTCTGAATGACACACAAGGAAAGAGAGAAAAGGAAGAATGCTATGATGACATGTTCTTAGAACTCAACTCCAAGTCAGTTTACATGAGCAAAATCAACATGTAGGTCTCTGTTTAGGGTACACTGCTAAAGGACAAAAAAAAAGTCCATTCCTTTTCATTTTTCTAATTAAAAAGACAACAGAGGCCCTGGCCAGTTGGTTCAGCAGTAGATCATTGGCTCAGTGTGTGGAAGCCCCGGGTTCAATTCCTGGTCAAGGCACACAGGAGAAGTGCCCATTTGCTTCTCTACCCTTCCCCTTCTCCCCTTCCATTGGAACAAAGCTGGCCCAGGCACTGAGGATGGCTCCATGGCCTCCACCTCAGGCGCTAGAATGCCCCAGATGGGCAGAGCATCGCCCCCTAGTGGGTATGCCAGGTGGATCCTGGTTGGGCACATGCAGGAGTCTGTCTGTCTGCCTCCCCACTTCTCATTTCGGAAAAAATACAAAAAAAAAAAAAAGCTAATAGATGCACTAACATCAAATATTAAAATTAGCTCCTAAGAAGAAAGGAATGTAAGCATTTTTAAAATTAATTTTTCCATTCATTTGAGAGAAAGAGAAAGGAAAGCAGAGGAGGAAGGGAGAGAGAGAGAGAGAGAGAGAGAGAGAGAGGGAGAGAGAGAGAAACATCAACTTGTTTCACTTAGTTGTCTATTTAGTTGTTTACTCATGGATTGCTTCTCATGCATACCCTTGACTGGGGATTAGACCTGTGACCTCTGGTGCCCTGGCTTGATGCTTTATCTACTGAGCCACCCATCCAGGGCCAGAATTTTAAAGGGAGTTTTTCCAAACCTGTTTCTTTTACTGAACTAACAGGTGACTAGACATAAGTGGAGACACTGTAATGTCATTTTTCAACCCACTTTTTTCATCCATCACTATGTCAGAGAGCTTAACCATGATGGTGAATGAAGATCTAGAACAATGTAACTGCGTAGTATTCCTTCATATGAATGAAGCATAATTTATTAGTAAAGCTTACAGAAGGATACAAGTTGTTTCTGAGTTTTTAATTGGGATATAATTGACATACAGCATTGAGTAAGTTTAAGATGTGCAATGTGTTGGCTTGGCACATTGATAGATGCTTCTGAATTGTTGCTTGTATAAACAATGCCAAGATAAACATTCTAGTACATTCATCATTGTGCAATTGTTCAATCATCTTCCTGGGATACATTTCAAGGAGAAGAATGAACAAAATAACATCTGCATTTGCAAAGTTAATGCATATTGCCAAATTGCCCTGTCGAAACAGGGTGCCAATTCCCATTACGCCAGCAATGTAGAGAGAGCCAGCTTCTCCACGTTACCAACAGTGTGTATCATCAATTCTTTCACTTCTCTGCAATCCGACAGGTAACAAACAACAGTTCACTGCTGTTTTAATGGCATTTGCTTGATTTCAATGAGGTGTTAAATTATAAATGCTGTTACCAATGCACATATAGTACTAAAAATAGCTAATGTTCACTGAAAGTGTACTAGGGACCAGGCACTACTAAGCACATTACAGAATTACTTATTTAATTCTCATGGTAACCTTTCTAGGTAGGTAAAACTATTACCTATATTTCACAGATAAAAACAAAGACTTGGAGGGGTTAACTTTCTGAAGGTCAGGGAGCTATTCAATAGTGAACCCAGAATTCAGTGCAAGCAGAGCTACTCCCAAAGCCACACTGTTGATCAGGGCATTACACTTCCACACAGTTCCATATGCAAGTATACTACTTATGTGTTTCTTCTGTGTATGTTTTTATACATGAGTTTTGTGTGTTTGCCCAGTTTTAGAGTGTTCATCTTTTTTCTTATTAATTAGAAATATTGCTTCACATATAAGAATATTAATTCATTCTCATTTTTTGCTACCACTTTTACTCTCTCTGGAAAGCATTTATACCCAATTTACAACTCTCACTTATGTTTATAATTAGTGTAAGCACTGAGTAATGATTGTAATAAGACAGGTGTTTCTGTAATAAGCAGAAGCAGGTTAGCAAAGCTGAAGCTGTTGGATTTTGCTGGTAGTCCGGTCATCAACACCAAGGGGTCTGGATAGCAGAGCACATGGCACTGGAAGAAGGGGAAGAAGCAAAACAGAGTCAGATGGAGTCATGAAGTAACAATATCCCCTTTAATGGTCTCTTTCTGAGTTTTCTCCCCCTTGCAGGACATTTTGTACTGCTCTGCCAAGCCCCAGGAAGGGAGGTTTTACCACATGGTATGTTTATTGGGATCTAAAATCTCTTGTTTTCATTTTCAAATTCAAATCACCCTTCATTGAAACAAAGATGAAGCTTTGGCTACTGAACACTTTCCAGAGAGTGGGCATTTGTGACGGAGATGACATGGGGTCACACGTCCCAACACTGAGCCTGACCAGGGGCTGACTTGCCATGTGACCTTAAACAAGTTGTTTCACTCTCTTGGTTGCAGTTTCCTCATTAGCAAAATGGGGATAATGATAACTATATCACAAAGTAGCTTGGACTTTACCTAAGAAAATGTTCAAGTGCTGGTGCCTCATGAGACCCTGAGTGCTCAGTAGATGGCCCTCTATCCCCACCCTGGGGTCCTTGGAGATCACGCACATGAGAAGGAAAAAGAACCTTATGAGCACTCATAAGAAGGATGTAAAGCAGGGGTGCCCACACTTTTTCAGCTTGTGAACTACTTATAAGATGACCAAGTCAAAATGATCTACCTACAATAAAAATGCAAAACATAAATTTATTTCTTCTATATTATCATTATTTAAGTTACTATTATTACTATTTAATATTGTGTATTCTTCTTTCACCTTTCTCCTTCTCAGCTCTCTTTTCAGAGGAAAGTCAATGTCATAGTTTTTATGAACAGTCCGAAAAAGCCGCTCCACATTTCCCTTCTTTGGAATAGCAATGGCACACAGACAGATGAGGCAAACACACTTAGAATATGACATAGTAAAAAAAATCTCCTCTCATTCTGTATGAAAGTGGTAGGTTTTAGGCTTCTTACTTGGACAGCTACGGCACTCATTTTTATACCCTTTGTTGTATTTAGTTTAAATAAATTGAAGGTTAACTACGCAGCAATGTAACTTAACAAGTTAGCGCGGTTTAACACGCATGCGTAGGGTGTCAAAAGTTCAGACGTCAGATTGGCTACCCTGTATGCCAATCAAAAGACTTTTGATGTCATGCAATCTACCACACTCCTTCGCGATCGACCAGTAGATCACGATCGACGTATTGAGCACCCCTGATGTATATTCACTGCCTGGTTCTGTACCAACACAAGGTAAATACTAAACAAACAATAGCAACCAGGCTTGAAATCTGCATATGGTGGAGAAGTGAACCAAACTGCCCCTTCCTTTCCAAAAAGCCAGGTCTGCAGGTTCCTCTTCAGAGAGAGTCTGTAATCCCACAGCACCAAGACACTGGGTAAGCCATGCAATCAGCACACAGCCTGTGGACAGGAAGTTTGTCAGTGGTTCTTAACCTTTTTTGAGGTACTGAACCCACCAGTTTCATATGCACATTCACCGAACCCTTCTTTAGTGATAAAATATGATTTTTTTTTCTAAATTCTAGACATAGGTATATGTTTTTTTTACTGGTGCACAAAATGAGCCGTGCATGAACATCACCTTGCTTAAAGAACAAAACCAACAAAGTGCATGAACTCACAACAAATTACGGTATTACTTTATTCTGGCCTCTGCGGCAGAGGCTTCTCCGAATCCCTGAGACCGACTCATCGAACCCCTAGGGTTTGATAGAACCCAGGTTAAGAACCACTGCTCTAGACCCTTTCCAAACTCACCTCATAAGAAATGTTCGCCTTGGGATTCTGAAGTGACTCTGATGGGTCTTATCCTGGTAGGTACTCAGCACATGATTTCTACAGCGTTGCCTTCTGCCTGTTGTTAAGTTGCTTTCTAAGCATTTTCAAGTGGTGTCATTTGGGTTTGCTCTTTCCAATTAGATCATAAGGCCCTAGAGGGCAGAAATTACCCCATGTCAGCTTAAAGGACATTTTGATCCACTTTGGATCCAAGGGCCTGATTCTGGAATTTATTTTCTCTCGCCCTAGTGAAACCTGAGATAAAAGACCCTGACATCTTTTAAAAGATCCCTCTAAAGTCACTGTTTCCCAGAGACTCCATCCAATATGTGAGGAAAGGTCCAGAAAGATCCTGGTTTCCCCTCTCTTCACACATTCTGAACACTAGCTTCTCAGGGCCAAGTGCACAGGACCACACAGCACAGGAGGAGCAAGGCAGACACTTCACAGAATGGCCTGGTCTCTAAATAAACTTAGACACTCTGGGGGCAGGGGAGGAGTCACACATTCTAAACTTGTCTAGTGAAGAAGCTCAGTGCTACAGTAGTCCCTCAAATCTGGAAACACTGGAAGCAAGAGCAATAAGGGACAGAAGAAAGAGCCATGTATCATAGAGTCAGCTGTGACAAATCTCTGCTGGCAAAGTTAAGTGTCTAAAAGACTCCCCACTCATCACACACACACACACACACACACACACACACTAATTGTTGGTGTGAAAGGTAATATCTGGGGCAGACATTTGGCCTAGGCTGAGCATTTCCAAACTCAAGCTATAAACATCATGGCTGGATTTCACCTGCAGCCTCCAGAGCAGGCAGGTCCCAGCTCCCTGACTCAGTGAGCTTCCACAGGGGATGCACCAAGGACTTGGCACCAGATAATATATGGCTCCCATAACTTGCTCTCTTATTTTCTAAAATCTTCATTATTTAACTGAGCAATTATTTCAAGCTTGATTCTTTCAGTAACATTATCATATTTAACTTAATCTTTATCATTATTCTTATCTCCCCAGTGAGGAAACAATTGCTGAGGGATTACATAAAATGACAAGATTATTCTAGAAAGAGACAGAAGCCCAGGTTTGGCATCTGCCAGACCTAAACCCAAAAGCCCACTTCGCCACTGATTAGCTGCGCTATCTTGTATAAGCTCTTTGAGCTTTCTTCTTGTCATTTGTAAACTGAGGAATGGTAATATCATACTATCAGGATTATTATAAGGATTGGATGTATTAAAATAAATAGCTTAACATACTGACTAGCACATAGAAATACTCGGTAAAGGGTAGATTCTCTGACTGCAGTTACCTTCATTTGTTTTCTGATACCCCGTTCTGCCGGTACCAGCTCATACCTTCATCCCCCTGGTAGAACTTTGGAAAAAACAGGAGGATCTCTCAGTCAACACAGCCTTCATCCCTATTCAGTTCTGGGTAATAACCAACTGGTTTTTCAATGCCCAGGTAAATTGATCTTCAGTGTGAATAAGGATGTCCCTGTGACCTTTCACTTTGACATAGCTTTCATTGCTACTAAGCACTTACACACAACTGAATATATTTTTCATTTGTATAAATCTCTCCATACAACTCTAGTGATCCTTAAAGAACCTTTAAAAATAATAAAAGGTAAAAAGAATATTGACCCACAATTGGCTGGAACTCCATGGGGTAAACCATGCAGCCCTCAAAAACTGTTACTGTTTAAATGGAAAGTCACTATGAGCTCCAGTGCTTCTTTCTAGTGTCAGAGCCAAGTGAGCTCTATAAACATAGAAGCTCTCTGTAATCTTTCCTTGTATATCAATGTGATCTGAAATCTGGTAAAAATTTAAGAAGATATTTTCATTTAAGGATACATATGTTGGCATTTGTTTATTCTTCCCTTCAACAAAGTATCTGACTCCACTGAAGACTCCTTGGACCACCTCTTCTCCTAACCTGGGCCCACATCTTGTCTTACTTAGCCTCTGCCACCAGCCCTGAACATATGTGGCTAACAGCATCTCAACCCAAGCATCTCCAATAACTGCTGGGACCTCTGGCCACTAAAACAGGAAGTAGAGGTTTTATACCTAGAGGGCTACCCTTGACCAATGGGAGATAAGCCATGGATAAATGCTTTACACTTTGGTGGGGGACGCAGATGATTCCAAGACATATTTCTTAAGGAACCTAAAGAGTTCTGTTGGAGCTGGCCTTACAATATATCATATAGGAGCTTTCCTTCCCTGTCTTCCTCTTTCTGCTCCTCATTCCTGATCCTTGACATTATTCTTCTTAATAAGGTAGTTGTATGCATGTCTCTCTTTTAGGCTCTGCCTCGGGGTAACCAGAATACTTCCCACAGTAAATTCAATAACCATAGTTATAAAACCAACAAAAGGGACATGAGACCTTACAGATGTTTTTGTACCATTTCTATTTCCAAGGAGACAACCGGGAAGACATGGATTGAGCACTGAACACACAGAATTCCAGAACATCACAATAGTGTCTTCAGATAACTAGTCAGAAATTTTGAAATAAAACTATTGTTGTAGTTCTACAAGAATAGTGAAAATAAAGTTGAACTTTACTTCCGTCAAGCGAGTGAGACAAAGAGGCAAAGAATACCATGTCTTGTTTGGCAATAAGCCAACAACGGGCCACATCAGTGCTAAAAGGTTGTCACCATACCTAAGTTGAGATCACTAAAATAGCTCTTGGAACATACTTTTCAGAAAGTTGAGCTATAAATCCCATACTAAACAAATATTTTAACTTGCAGAAGAGGAACTGCCATCTAAGGTGTACCTGAAGCAAGGTGGAGGAAGGAATACTAACACTGCAATACTCCAAAGATAAACAGCATAGAGCTTGAGAAACCAATATTGTGCTTTACCAAATATGCAAAACATCTTGGGAGCATTCCAGAAGGAAAAGGGTTAGATGCAGGTGAGCAGAAACAACCAGACCAACTGCCTACATGGCTCAGTCCATTTTCGGGAACACACATAAACACACAACTTACTGGGTGTACCAGTGAAAATCAAGTAACACACTAGAAAAATGTTTCAGAATTTCTCAGATGTTGCAGAGAAATAAAGTTCAAAACAAAATATCACAAGCAGGCCTGACCCACCGTAACTCTCCGAAAAGTTTGAAAAGCGTGGGAATTGGTTCTTCTGAACAGTCATAGTGTGTAAGGAGGCTAAACATAAACAGCATAGAGCTTGAGAAACCCACCATGTTCTACAGCATGGAGCACAGGTGTGAAACAACCAGGGGACGGGAGGCAGGGAGCCTTGGCTAAATGAACTTTTCCAAGTCCTTGAATGATCTGTGCCCCAGTTTCCAAGTCTTATTATAAAATTAGGCTGACGATATCAAAGAAAACCATGAGGAAGAAAACATGAAAAGAGTATTAAGTGCTTTGTAAAAATAAATAATTTCATGTCTCTAGACACCTTTGCTGAGAAATCTTATGCTCAGAGCTAATTAATATAAGTCAGCCCCATAAACTAGCATTTTTTAAAAGTTGAAAAAGTTTACTCTAAAGAACTTCTATATACCCTTAAGCACTACAGAAGCATCCCTATCTTATGACTGTTCCAAAAAGCCATTCTTACCCTTGTCACTGAGGAGACCTAGGGGTGCCTTTTCTCCTAGCAGTACAAATGAGCCCAGCTTTATAACCTTGAAAGTAATGTATATGGATTGACACGATTCAGGCTGGCCTTCTTCCAGTTTGTAAAAAGGGGTCTCCTTTTCCTTGAGCAAGTTTAAAAACATTCCACTTTTCACTGGAACTCTAATTTGTCATTGTAATTGATATTTCAAAAACAAGTATGTAGCTAGAAATAATAATCCCAGTTGCATAGTCTAGAAATTCAACCTAGCAGAGGCCCAATCTCTCCAACAAATTAACAGATTAAAAGAAGTATGCTCTGGTCTACTTATTTAGCATCAATGGCAATAACATTCCCAAAAAAGACATGTGCTTCTTGATGGAAAAGCAAACCAACAGCTTCAAAGTCATCTTGAAAAAAAATTACCTGAATCTCTTCAAATCTCTAAATTCAACTACTAATTATCAGAGAATACATATAAAGAAATACATTAAAATACACCATGGAAATGCAATCAGTATAATATACAAGGTGGGAAAGTCTACATAAAAACCTTGCAGTTATTTTCAACGAAAGAAAATAAGAGAAAAAAGAGACAGTAGGAAAGGTGACAGATAGACTTAATCATTAAATAAAGGTGACAATACACACAAGCCAATCAAAATGTGTGACAATTATTTTAATCTTGATTTAAATATATAAACTGTTTTCTGAAATTATAACTTAAAATCCTGGCCATAAAGAAGAACCTGGTGTTAATATTTTTCTTCCCCAAAACAAATATAAAATTGTTCAAAATATATATTAAAATTTTTTCAGACATAGGATATTAAGCAAAATAGCTGTGATCCCTAAGAAAATGAAACAAAGGATCTGAGTTTTACAATCATCCAGTTAAAACAATAGAAAAGGAACAGGAGAAGTCAAGAAGGGATCTACAATCTCACTGAGGAAGAAGTAAGAAATAAAGTGGCAATGAATGTGTACCTATCGATAATCATTTAAATATAAAAGACTTAAATATTACTTCAAAAGACAGCTGTTAGCTGAATTGATAAGAAAGCAAAACCCATATACATGCTGTCTACAAGGATCCAACTCAGAATGAAAGATACACACAGACTAAAAGTAAGAGGATGTAAAAAATTATTTTATGTAAATGGAAATAAAAAGAAAAGCTGGAGTAGCAATATTTATATCTGACAAAATAGACTTTAAAGCAAAGGCTATAGGAAAAGACAAAGAAGGTAACTACATGATGATAAAGAAAGCAATCTAACAACAGGATATAACCCTTGTAAATTTTAAATTTATGCACCCAATGTAGGAGCACCTAAATGTGTAAAGCAAATCTTGATGGACATAAAGGAAGAGATCAACAGCAATACAGTCATAGGAGGGGATTTTAATACCCCACTCATATCAATGGATAGATCTTCCATACAGATAATCCAAGGAAATGATGGCCTTAAGTGACATATTAGGTCAGCTGGATTTAATGAAAATCTTCAGAGCATTTCACCCCAAAGCAGCAGAATATACATTATTTTCCAGTGCACATGGAACATGTTCTATGCTAGACCACATGTTAGGACACAAAACAAGTCTTAATAAATTTAAGAAGACTGAAATCATATCAAGCGTTTTCTCTGACCATAATGGTGTGAAACTAGAAATCAACTACAAGAAAAAAATAGAAAAGCACACAAAGACATGGAGGCTAAATAACATGTTACTAAACAATATATGGGTTAACAACAAGATCAGGGAACAAATCAAAAGATACCTTGAAACATATAAAAATGAAAACACAACAACCCAAAATCTATGGAGGACAGCGAAAGCAGTCCTAGAAGGTAACTTACAGCATTACAGGTTTACTTCAAGAAACAAGAAAAATCTCAAATGAACAATCTAACCTTACATTTAAAGGAACTTGAAAAAAAACAATAAACAAAGGACAGAGTGAATAGAAAGAAGGAAATAATAAAGGTAAGAGCAGAAATAAAGAAAATAGAGACCAAAAAAATACAAAAGATGAATGAAATCAAGAGCTGGTTCTATGAAAAGATAAAAAAGATTCACAAACCAGACTCATCAAGAAAAAGAAAGAGGATCCAAATAAATAAAACCAGAGATGAAGAAGTTTCAAATGACACCAAAGAAGTACAAGGCATTGTAAGAAAATATTATGACCAACTATATGTCAACAAATTGGATAATGTGAATGAAATGGATAAATTCTTAGAATCATACAATCTTCCAAAACTGAATCAGGAAGAATCAGAGAATCTGCATAAAAAGATTACAGTGAGTGAAATTAAATCACAATAAAAAACTGCCAACAAACAAAAGTCCTGCACCAGTTGGCTTCATAGGTGAATTTTACCAAATATTCAAAGAAGAATTAACATTTATTCTCCTCAAACTATTCAAAAAAATTCAAGAAAAGGGAAGATAGATTCTCAAACTCATTTTATAATGCAAGCATTATCCTAATTCTACTAAAACCAGATAAGGACACTACAAAGAAATAAAATTATAGGCCAATACCCCTGATGAACATAGATGCAAAAATCCTCAACAAAATATTAGCAAACCAAATCCAGAAATACATTACAAAGGTCATACACCATGATCAAGAAGGATTTATTCCTGAGATGCAAGGTTGGTACAACATCTACAAATCAATAAATGTGACACAATACATAAACAAAGGATAAAAACCACATGATCATATCAACAGATTCAGAAAAAGCATTTGATAAAATTCAGTGCCTATTTATCTCTTTATGTTTAGAAAAACTCTTAGTAAAGTGGGAATAGAAGGAACATATCGCAAAATAGTAAAGGCCATATATGACAAACCCAGAGCCAACATCAAACTCAATGGGCAAAAACTACAAGCATTTCTCTGAAGATCAGGAAAAAGACAGGGATGTTCACAATCACCACTCTTATTCAATATAGTACTGAAAGTTCTAGCCACAGCAATCAAATAAGAAAAAGAAATAAAAGCCATACAAATTGAGAAGGAAGAAGTAAAACTTTTATTATTTGCAGATGACACAATACTATATGTAGGGAACCCAAAAGATTCCACAAAAAAAATACTATTATAACTGATAAATTCAGTCAAGTAGCAGGATATAAAATAAATATCCAGAAATCAGTTGCGTTTTTATACAGCAATAATCATCTATCAGAAAGGGAAACCAAGAAAACAATATCATTCACAATTGCTTCAAAAAGAATAAAATACATAGGAACAAACTGAACCAAGGATGTAAAAGCTCTATGTTCAGAAAATTCTAAAACACCAAAGTGGAAGCATATACTGTGTTAATAGATTGGAAGAACTAACATCATTAAAATTTCCATATTACCCAAACCCATTTATATATTCAATGCAATTCCTATTAAGATACCAATGGTGTATTTCACATAACTAGAACAAAGATTCCAAAATTTTATATGGGGCCACAAAAGACACAAGATAGCCACAGCAATATTGAGAAAGATAAACAAAGCTGGAGGGATAAAGCTACCAAATATCAAATTATACTACAAGGCCATAGTAATCAAAACAGCACGGCACTGGCATAAAAACAGACGTATAGATAAATGGACCAGAATAGAGAGCCCAGAAATCAACCCACAGCTACATAGTCAATTAATATTTGACAAAGGAGGCAAGAATATACAATGGGGTAAAGATAGTCTATTTAATTAATTGTATTAGGGAAATAGGACAGATGCATGCCAAAAATGAAACTAGTCCACCTTCTCACACCATACACAAGAATAAACTCAAAATGGATTAAAGATTTAAATATTAAACATGATTCTATAAAAATCCTAGAAGAAAACATAGGCAGTAAAATCTCAGGCATCATTATGCTAAATGCAATAAGCCAGTCAGAGAAAGACAAGTACCATATGATTTCACTAATATATGGAATCTAATGAACAAAATAAACTAACAAACAAAATAGAAGCAGACTCATATATAGAGAATAGGCTGACAGCTATGGAGGATGGGGAATAGTGGGTGAGAAAGGTGGAGTATAGAGCAAAAGAAGGACAAAAAATACTCATGGTCACAAACAATAGTGTAGTGATTGTTGAAGAGGCGTAGAGGAGAGATGGGGGGATAAATAGTTATGGACTAAGACTTGACTTGGGGGAGGTGAACACAAAATGTGGTATACAGAGATGTTTTGTCAAATTAGCCCCCTGAAATCTGTATGTTTAAGTGAACCAGCATCACTTGGATAAAATTCAACTTAAAAAAAGAAGGTAAATATCAAAAGAAACAGATCCATAAATGACAGAAATTTTAGAGATAGCAGACAAGGACTTCTAAAAATACATTATACATAATTTCACATTTTACATGAAAACATGAATACAATAAAGAGACAAACAAAAACATAATAAAGAACTGAATGGGAATTTTAGAAAAGAAAAATGTAGTACATGTATCTCGAGAAAATTTCATTGGACAATTTTGACAGTAGAACAGATGCTGCAAAAGAAAGATCAGTGGACATAAAGATATTGCAATAGAAAACAGACACACACAAAAACACTCAACAATCTGTGGGACAATATCAAGCAGTCAAACATACATTTAATTGGAGTCCAAGAAAAAGAAGATTGTGTAGATGTAGCAAACACAAAAACTATTTGCAGAAATAATGACTAAAAAATTTCTGTCTCTGATACGATAAAACCACATATCTAAGCTCAATGATATGAAAACTGGGTAAACACAAACCATAGTAAGGAATATCATAATCAAATGCAGAAAACCAGTTATAATAAGGAAATGTTTTAAGTGGTGAAAAATAGCAGTTACAGATATATATATATGTATATTCCTAAAATTTATATACTCGTGTAAATATGTCAAAAAAGATTAGTTGTTGTCCGGGCCTGAGAACAGGGAGGAAAGGTGTGATTGACTGCAAGGAGCATGAGGGGCGCTCATAAAAATTTCTTTATCTTGATTACAATGATGGTTACAAGAATGTCTACATTTGCCAAGATTCATTAAACTGTAAATTTAAAATAGGCACATTTTATTCTATGGAAAATACACCTCAATAAAACTGACTTTAAAACAATATGACATTTTTTAGATAATTTAAAATTGGAACATCTATCCAGTATTTAATCATACTAAAGAATTACTGTTAATTTTGTAGGTATAATAATGGCATTGTGGTTGTGACTTTTAATGAGTCCTTATCTTTGTAAGTACATAATAAAATATTTATGGATGAAATTACATGCTGGCTTTTTTTTTAATGTAGGTGGCAGGAGAATGGGAAGGAGTAAGGAATAAACAATATGGGCCATCAGGTGATAGCTGGTGAAGTGGGATATTGTATACATGAGAGTTAATTATCTTGTTTTCTCTACTTTTTTTTTTAACTTTTTGGAACTTTCTATAACAAATAAAATTTAAGTGCTTTAAGCACATGAGTTTGTCATAAATTATTTCTTTAAAAATATAAACTGAGCAACTATTTTGAGTGACTGGTACTACGGGGCATAACAAATATAAAATAATGTTTTTAATATTGCTTCATCATCAATCCACAGCTTAATGTAAACAAGATTAAGGAATTATTTGGAGACTTTGTGGGAATTCTGAAAAGAAGGTTTGAACACTAAACACATCAGTACTCTTCATTAAGTCCAATTGCCCATCATAACTTGTACATTCTTCTCTTTTAACATAGCATCACCAGTTACTATTTACCAGTCTATTTACCAGTTACTAAATAGCAGTCTGCTATTTACTAACAATGATGCAGATAATTTTCTAAAGTATAGATATAGAGCTTAAATGAGAAGAAAGAAGGAAAAGAAATAAGCCAAACTCCCGAAAGAACTAATTAAAACCTGCCAAAGAACTAATTAAAAATAATGTAAAACTCTGCCCTGGCCGGTTGGGTTGGCTCAGTGGCAGAGCGTCAGCCCGGCATGTGGAAGTCCCGGGTTTGATTCCCGGCCAGGGCACATAGGAAAAGTGTCCATCTGCTTCTTAACCCTTACCCCTCTCTTTTCTCTCTCTCTCTCTCTCTCTTCCCCTCCCACAGCCAAGGCTCCACTGGAGCAAATTGGCTGGGGCACTGAGGATGGCTCCATGGCCTCCACCTCAGGTGCTAGAATGGCTCTGGCTGCAACGGAGCAGCGCCCCAGATAGGCAGAGCATCGCCCCCTAGTGGGCATGAGGGTGGATCCCGGTCAGGAACATGTGGGAGTCTCTCTGCCTCCCTGTTTCTCACTTCAGAAAAAAAATGTAAACCTCAGATTTAAAGCCATGACTAGAAAATAATAGTCCTAATATTTTTAATAAAGAAGCCATAAGTTTATCATTATCTATTGAACTTCCAAAACTAGGATGCCAATGGAATTTATTGCTTCAAATCAGAACACTTTTTATTTTAAAAAGGAAAGGAGACCGTATTAACAACATAGGGACAACAATCAGAAATGGGATTATTCTGGGCAATTAATGTATGGTCACACCATCTAAAACCACAGTATGTTGTAATAAACAACATCTTATAAGGACCATCTCCATACCGTGCAACAATTACCATCAATTACATAACTTCTGTTTCACTAGCCAGATTCATGGTTCCCTGATGCCTTCTGCAAACCCAGGAAAAGCCTCAGAAAAAAACAAACCTGCCGACATCTTGGTATTGGATATCCAGCATCCAGAACTGTGAGAAGAAATTTTTTGTTTGTTTGTTTAAGTCACACAGTCTGTAACATTTTCTTATGGCAGCCCTAGCAAACTAATACAAAGGGTAATTTTAAAACTTTATCAAATGGTTACCTAGGGTAGAAAAGAGACCAAGATGAAAGAAGCAGAGATGAAAATTAAATTTCCCTAAATATACTTCATGTTATAGCTTTGAATTTAAAATGAGGATTTTACATAATTTTGAAACAAACTAAAAACAATGAAGGAAACAAAAAAATAAAAATAAAAAATTGCAACAAACTATCTTAACCTAACATCAAGAGGCTAATCATCTCAAATTACTTTAAAATTTGATAATTTGACTGTGTAGCTAGTAAGAGTTATCCACAAAGGAAAGAAAAACAAACAACAACAAATTAAAAAACCAGGAAGCAAAACTGTTTTCAGTTATCACACTGTTAATATTAAATTTTAAATCAATGTTCTGAAATAAGAAGAGACATACAAACACACATGAATGACAAAGCAAATAGCTACCTATTTGATGTGATATTTAGCATAAGCTAAAACATAAACAGATATAAAATACAAAAACTTAAGTTAAAAGCTTGTAATCCTACAGTTGAATTGGAAATATACATTTTCTTTAAGAAAAAAATTTTACTCTTAACTCTGTAAAATCCTAGAAACATGACCAAGTCAGGAACAATGGATGCCTCTTGAACTCAGATTCTGGTTTCTCAATACTATTTCTACCTATAAAGAACCAGGACTACTTAGATAAATAGATTATGAGGCAGGGAATATAAAATGAGTCTGGAATATTTTGTCATTCTAAGAACTCAGGAAGCTATAAATAAATTTAAACACTCCAAGTATGTTAAAGACCTATTTGTTAATTATGATACTCCTATAGATGTGTCTATGTGTGTGTGTGTATCCTTTGCACAATTCTAGAAGTACCATAAAATTATTTGAAAATAAGTAAAAGAAATACAGCATGTAGCCTTTCTTTCTTCAAAAGCTATATTTTTAAATAACAAATTGTTGATGAGAACATCTGTTATTTACAAAGGTACTTGAGCTTATAAAGAAAGGAGTGATGAAATGAGAACGTTACCAGCTCACCACACTTGAAAGTGATATGCCATTGTCACCAGTAGCTGCAAAGACCATGGAGCAAAAAGCTGATGGAGAGTTTTATAACAGATGAATCAAACTTACACTCAAATTCACAGATGTCTTCATTCACAGAAAGAGCAACAAGCAGTCATAATGAACCTTCTGAGAGAAATTCACAGCATCAGCAGTGTTTTTGAAAAAAGATGAAACTGAATATGGACAATCCTCTAGATCTGTCATTTCACTAGAAATCTAGTAGACAGAAGAATAGGTTAACTGATACTACAGAATCAGCAAAGTCCAAATTGTAGGAAGATCTACAGGACAAACAACCTGACCTATTTAACAATGACTGCAGCAGTAAATTAAAAAGAGGAAAGAAAGAGCTATAGATTCAAGAGACTCACATCAGCCGAAGACAATGAGAGGACCTCATTTGGATCCTGGATCAATCCAAGTAATTTTTTATTAAAAATGAAATTATTTAGGAAATTTAAATGCTGACTAGATATTTGGTAACCCTGTAGAAATATTGGCAATATTTTGAGGTTTGATAATGGTACTGTAGTTATGTTTTTATTTTTAAAAGAGAAGTCCATAATTCTTACAGGTATTGAAGAATTACAGAAGAAATAATACTATGTCTTGGATTTGCTTCATAAAAACCTAATGGGGTGGGGGGTGGGAAGTAGGGGTGGGAGAGATATAGATAAAACAAGATTTGCCACAAATTGATAAATATTGATTAGAATAACAGTTACATAGGACTTCATTATATAATTATCTTCACTTTTGCATAAGCTTAGAATTCTCATAATAAAAAGTATATATATATAGGAAGACAGACAAGAAATGTTCTCTTCACAGCTCAATCACAAACTTTCTTATGTAATTTGCTAACATGGGTTTTACCCTCTTTGGGCAATTCAATTGTGTTCAGTTTTCTGGAAGAAGAGGTTTCTGACTTTCCTCTTTCTTCTGGAACTTTAGATAAAGTATTAGGCACATACTAGGTCTAAATGACCCCAGAAAGTTTCCCATCATCAAGGTTTGCCATTTTTCCAGCTTTTATCTGGAAACTTCATTTAGTCAATTGATGCCAGGAAATTTGTCCATCTGGGCAGAAGAAGACAGTTCATTCTTGCAAGACAACATCCCCAAGAATGAAAGGAAATGAGAGAGACAAAGAACATGTAATAAGAGCCTAGAATCTAGTAGTTTAGTTGTTAAAATTCAGTCAACAGCTCTTTTGCTAAATTAAAAAAAAAAAAAAAACGTGCCTGACCTGTGTAGTGCTGTGGATGGAGCGTCAACCTGGAACAATGAAGTTTCTGGTTCAAAGCTCTGGGCTTACCTGGTCCAGGTACATATGGGAGTTGATGTTTCCTGCTCCTCCCCCTTCTCTCTCTCTCCTCTCTAAAATGAATAAATAGAATCTTTAAAAAAAACTAAAAAAAAAATGTGATTCCATAACTTACTTGGTAGAGCAGGGATACAAACCAAGGTCATCCATCTCCAACACTGTTTCTAGAGTTAAATGGGGGAGTTCTCCCCACCTCCACTCTGTCTGCACAAACCTACCCTGTGGGTCCAATAATTGGGGACTGCTCGCCAAGCCAGGAATGACACAGTCCCTTCCTTGCCCCATGGGAAAGGCTGAGTGGGAGCCCAGCAGAGATTCTGTTTTGTTTTCTGGTTCATCTGTATATTTATATATCCTAGGATACTAACTAGATGTCATTCATTGCCTACTCCATTCTTGTTTGGATTTGTGTGACAGCGACAATGAAGTAATAACCAAGAATGGGAGTCATGAGTTCAGGTCTCCTCACAGAAAGACAGGTGATCTCCTTCCCTTTATATGAGAGGGTCTGATTTTTCCTTTATTATGAAAAATTATAGCCTTAAAGCTAAAAAGAAAGGACTAGATCATTCATTGTACAGGGAAGTTCAATTTTTCTTAGCCTGCTTTTAAAACTTAAAGAACTTCATGGAATAGGGAAACTGAACTCAAACTGGACAAAGAAGTCTCCTCGGAGGTGGTCAGATTTGAAGCAACAAAGTCCATGACCCTACTATCAAAGCTGTCATCTTATTGTGATAATTCATTGTAGGGTCTTCTTTCATTCTTTGGGAACATTTCACACGCAGTGCAAGGTTTTGTCTCTTACTTACAGTCAGGCAGCTTTCTCAGTAATCTTAATCCCTGTCATGTTGTTGTTGGTGTTTTTTATACCTTCACATACTCTCTCTTCCCTTTCATCTCCCTCAATGTGCCTTGACTGCTGTCTTTCTGCTGCACCACCATAATACCTACCTCCCTGCTATTCCTCCTCCCCAGGACACACTACCTAGAGGTAGCACTCATGTAGCTCAACAACTCCTAAGTTCAAAGGAAGTCCAAAGGGTTTCTTGCTGGTGTGACTCCTGGATTCTGAAAGGAGACTTTACGTATAGCCCTTGGTAAATGATACCCAAACATATCCTGGGATTCTTTGATTAAACCTTGACCACAGATCAGACTACCAAAAGAAGACTGCTTGAACAAATGCAATAGACATGAAAACAAACCACACTGGTTCTATTACACAGATATGCAAAAAAGACCTGGGTTTTACCTATATACTCCCACACTGACCCCAAATCTCTGTAGGGTTTTTCTAATGTGTTCAGCACCCACAAGGAACCAGCCAGATCATGGAGGTGTGGCTTAGGACAGAATACAGAGTAGTCTACTTCTTCCCATATGTTTCCATGAAGGAGAAAGGGGTAGAGAGGGTGCTGGGCTTTGTCTTTGAAGAGGACCCTTATTGTCACCAGACTTTCAATCCTCTCTTCTCTACAAGAGAGACTTTGCCCAGGGTCAAAGCCATGTATTTTGCCCTGAAGCTGTCCACATTAGCATGTTCTCCATGACTGAGTCTTCTCTGTTCTTAACAGCATTATAACAGCCGTCTCCAGAGGCACAGGTCCCTAGGGAAATGCAATTTTAAATTCACCTTTCCTTCAGACTCAGAAGGCAACAGCGTGGCTACTGGAGGAGGTTAAAGTGGCGGGAAACCCAAAGCTGTTTCAGGTTGCCCAGGGGCATATTATCAAGGTGATTCCATAGTTCCCTCTGTGCTAGGAGCCTGAGTGCTCTTGTGCTGCACTGGGCAAGCCATCAATATTCCCACGGGGATTCAACTTCCAGTCTACCAATGGCCTTAGGTATGTTAGGAATTAAATGATTTCCTTCCCACATCAGTGTTTAAGAACTAATGTAGTGAAGCAGTATCAAATTACAAAACCCTTACATTTGCAGATAGATATAGTTATTTTAGGTCTTGGTGTCTGGAGATTGACTCATTATTGTCCTTTGCCTAAAACCACTGTGGAAAGGTCAGAAAATCTTGGAGTCGTGAACTCATCCTTTGCCATAGTTTATTCACTTATTTCCATGGAAATTAAGGGGAAGCAGCAAAATGAGTCAGTGGGTCTTTTGTACCTACAAGTAATAGAGTTAGGTCCCACCCATCAATAGTAGCCTCTGCCTGCCACCAATAAAAAAGACTGAGAATTAGGGGACAAGACTCTCCCAGCATTTCTGGGGAACTTACGAACTAACAAATTCTGGCATGTGACTTTCTTTATTTATTTATGCAGTGTCTGAGCTCTTAAACTGTTACTAGCTTTGAGGATGTTGTGGATAGAGGTACAGTGAATAGAGTTACTTCCCATCCATTCCTGTTTTTCTTATATCTGCAAAAGGCAAATGGTTTCCCAGCTGTAAAACAGTTAAGATACTAAGAACAAAACCACAAACAGAAAGAGTGGTTTTATTTCTGATCTTAATTGAAGATAAATACAGCATACTCCTAGCACGTGGCACAAGGCAACAATAAGTCTTAAGGGAAAAACTGAGGTATACCAGCAAAGAAAGAAAGACAAAACTCCTGTGCTCATGGGGCTTGTATTCTAGTTCCTGGAGATCTTTCAATTCTCTCTAGGGCTCCCTGCCAGTCATTCTAACATGGGGTCTTTCTTTCCCAAAGTCCATTGCCTATCTATCAAAGCTCCAAGTCACTCTGAAAGTAGAAAAGGTTTTCCCACTGAAAATCCTCCCACCTTTCCCCACTCCCTTCCCCCCAAACCTTTATAGACTCCAAACTCAGACAGCAGCCCACCAGTGGCTCAGTCCTCAGGTAAGGTGAAGGCCTATCCCACAGGAGTGACTGGCAGGTCCTTCCCGTACCTGAGAATGTAGAATGAGGTAAGGAGAGGCCACTGCTGTTGGGATGGGGAGGTCTCTGTTTCAGAAAAGGGAAATAGGAGTGGGGCATGGGGAGTATACCTTCCTTCTCAATGACCAATACATACTTCTTTTGTCTGCAGGAGGAGAGAGGCTGAGGGATATAACCCCCAACCCCAGGTTGCTCCTCAGGAAGAGCAACCCATTCCCCCTCTCCCAAGACCTGCATTCTGGGCTGCTGTGATCTGTTAGCTGGGAATTCATACAAGTCACCAGAGAGGGAAATGCATTTGCTATACATTCAACCCAAGAAAAGACTAGTGCTAACAAATTATCTGTGCATAAGCTGAAAGAAAACTTTGAGTCTGTTCTGATTGCAAGGAAGGGCCAATGTACAGCCACTGCAAGGACATACAGTCATGTGTGACAGCAGGGTCCAGTGTGGTGCACAATTTTCTCTCCTCTCTGAACAATATCCTTATCAACAGGCCAAAGCTCATGGGTACTTTCCAGACTAACCTGAACACTCTGGAACAGCTGGGCTGGGGGATCTAGGGAGAGAGCAGGAATGGAGATAGAAGGGTGCTGCAGAGGAAAAGAAAGCCATGCAGCAAGTCTGGGAGGAAAGTTGCTATGAACACAAGGGGAGGCATTGCCTCAAACCTAGGGATGTTGGAGTTGCGTGAAGACAGGGATGTGGAGGTAGCTGTGTGTCTTTATGCCTGCCGGACAGCTCACCTACATGGTCTCCAAGATGGTACTGGGGATGGGCAGTAAGCCTTGGCCCTGTAACCTCTCAGTGGTCTCCTTAGACTCTAGCCAACTTGGGTCTGCACCTCAGTCAGCCAGGCTTATCTCCTCCAGAAAATTGGCCTTCATCCTCTTGCCCATCTCTCAAGTTCAAAGATACCATTCATTATGAGTGCTTATTATCCCAAGCCAAATCAATGCCTCTTTAACTGGCTGCTTTCTCAACCCAGACTACTCCCCTCTCCAGGTCCAAGGGACCATGAACTCCCAGGGCTAGAGCTGAGCAGATCCTCTTTAGGGCAGCAGGTCCCCAGGAAAAAAGTTACCCCACACCTGTTCCCCACTCAAACACACAACAAATGTCAGTTTCATCTCCAAACATATCATTACCCCTAACACAAAACTAACAGAGCCTTCCATGGGTCTGTCGTTTTCCCCACCCCATGCTGAACACCTTCAAAACTGCCTGAATGAAGATAAGAGAGGATTGTGTACAACTTCACACAAATGGTGTAAAGTAATAAAATAAACAACAACAAGGTGAGCTCCCACGTACTTGCAGTTCTTTCTCTTTTTGCAACAAAGACAGGAAAAAGTAAAACACCTCAGCACGGAAGGGCAGCGGGGTAGACATGTACCCTTCGGAGTAGGGGAGGTCAGTGAGCCCCTCCCTGAAGTATTGACACTGCTGTAAACACACATAGAGAGCGTCAGGTAAGGAGCTTTCTGGGGCGAAGAAATGTACCCCCTATGCCAATTGTCCGGCACTGGTGCCACTGAAACCACAGCAAAAGACCTCAAGGAGGTGGATTGGAAAGAAACGACCGCAAAGAAGTCGTAGTTTGGGCCCCCCTACCCCGCCCCCGGGAACACGCCGTTAACTGTAGAAAGCCATGAATCCAGCGGCTGCGAGTATAGAGGGCCACTCGCGCAGGCACAGCGTGGCATCCCATTCTAGGCACTGCAGTTCCTGGAGGAAAGGGGGACGCTGCTGCTCTTTTCCAACAGTCACCAGCCAGGTACAGAAAAAAGTAAAAGCAAAAGAAAAGTGAAAGTCGGAGACCATTTAGCAAGCAAGAGTCGAGTCCATCACAATTTCAAGTCCAGTATTTTATTTGTGAAAAAGGGAAGGCAGAAATAGTCCTCAAAAGGAAATCGTAGGAGGAGGCACAGCATGTGACTCTCGTAAGAGGTCACTGTAAAATATGTTCTATGCGGTATCTATGGTTCTAGACAAGCGGTGTTTACTTTTGAAAGAAGCACCGTTTTCACTCTCAGAGAAGCAAAAAAACACCACGTGCATCTTAGCAAGGCCACAGGCCTGAGCAAAGTCCCTGCTGACCCCGCCGAGACCTTCCAGGTGTCCACCCCCCACCTCCGCCCCACATTACATTATACCCTCTTGTCCAAATCCTTTCTTTGAGCTTCTGGGCACAGGGACCCCATCCGGGCGGCAGGTAGCGCCCACCTGAGCAGAGAAGCGGGCAGGCGGGGCCGACACACTTGGACACAGGAACACAGACACTGCCACGCCCCCAGCGGCGCGCGCGATCTCTATTGGCTGGAGGCGAAGGGCGGGGCTGGTCAGACCTAAAACAAACAACCTGCGAGCCGCAACTTTTCAGCTGCGCAGCCTCTTGGCCTCAACCTGGCGCGCGCCCGCTAGGGAGCTACAACCACCTCGATACTCCACCCCTCTGCGGTGAACGTCCAGGCCCCGCCTCCGCGGAGCCGCAGCAGAGTTATATTGGGCCGGCCGGAAAGTGGAGGCCAGACGTAGCGGCAACTGGCCAGTGCGGAGATGCTGCTCGGAAGGACAGGGGCGGGAAGGTGGCTGCGGGAGCCACCGCATCGGGGACTCGGCTCCACGGACGCTCAAGGCTGAATACACTGGACCCTCCCCTAAGGGTGGTGTGCACAGCAGCGTGCACCGTTTCTATGCCCCGAAGACGCCTGCCCGGGACCTGGGACGTCCAGTGAAGTGAAAACCCCTCTGGTCTCTAGGACGGAGAGCAGATGCGTACGGTTCTTCCCTGAAGGAGAAAATCCTAAGGCCCGTGAGCCTGAGCAGCAGAGGTTAAGCCGAACCTCTGCACATTTCACCCGAAGTCTCTTATCTTCCAACTGAAGACATAACCCACCCAACTCCTCCCTCTTCGCCCCTTAGTTCACCCAATAAACAGAACCCCTCCGAAGGAAAATTCCAACGGAAGAGGACTTTTCTGCGGAAAAGTGGCTGTCTCTCGGAAAAGGAGGGAGAGCTCTCTGGAGAGGAAGGCAAAGACTCTCGGCCGAAATCTCCACTCCGGTCCTCTGCACCAGCTTCCCAAGACCGCGCAGAGGAAAAGATTACGCGTTGGGCAGGACGGGTTGCGCGGACATGACGCTGGAGGAGTTCAGCCCCCGTGCAGCCCTCGGGGACAAGCAGGGTAGTGACCTGGAGGGCGCAGGCAGTAGCGACGCGCCCTCTCCGCTGTCGGCAGCTGGTGACGACTCCCTGGGCTCAGACGGGGACTGTGCGGCCAACAGCCCAGCAGCTGGCGGCGGCAAGCGTAATGCGAGAGGTGAGCCTGCCGCGGAGGAGGGGGGTCCGGCAACAGCGAGCGTCGCAGAGGCGGGCGCGGCGGGCCCCAGGGCAGGGAGCACGGGCGTCGGCGAGGGCGCACGCAGCAAGCCCTACACGCGGCGGCCCAAGCCCCCGTACTCATACATCGCGCTCATCGCCATGGCCATCCGCGACTCGGCGGGCGGGCGCCTCACGCTGGCCGAAATCAACGAGTACCTCATGGGCAAGTTCCCCTTCTTCCGCGGCAGCTATACGGGGTGGCGCAACTCCGTGCGCCACAACCTCTCGCTCAACGACTGCTTCATCAAGGTGCTACGCGACCCCTCGCGGCCTTGGGGCAAGGATAACTACTGGATGCTCAACCCCAACAGCGAGTACACCTTCGCCGACGGGGTCTTCCGCCGCCGCCGCAAGCGCCTCAGCCACCGTGCGGCTAACTCCGCACCCGGGCTGCGGCCAGAGGAAGCTGGGATCCCGCCTTCCGCGCCGGCCGCCCTGGGCTCGCCCCACGCGCGCTCCCCCGCCCTCCAGGAGGGGCGCGTCTGCCCCGCGGGCAAGTTCTCCAGCCCTTTTGCCATAGACAGCATCCTCAGCAAGCCCTTCCGCAGCCGCCGCGACGGGGACGCGGCCCCCGGGATGCAGCTGCCGTGGGGCTCCGCGTCCTGCCCGCCGCTTCCCGGTTATCCTGCACTCCTCCCCGGCGAGCCTGGCAGGGTCCTGCTGCCGCTCTGCGCTTATGGCGTCTCGGAACCGGCACTGCGGGGCGCGCGCGGAGCCGAGGCGCTGCCGCCAGCGCCGCACCTCCAGCTCGCGCCCTTCTCGGCCTCTGCCCCCGCTCCAGCCAAGCCTTTCCGAGGTCTAGTGGGCGGTGGCGGCGGTGGCGCCGCGCACCTGTACTGCCCCCTGCGGCTGCCGGCGACGCTGCAGGCGGCCTCTGCCTGCGGCCAGGGCCCGCACCTGCCCTACCCCGTGGAGACGCTCCTGGCTTGAGTTGCGCGGCTGAGTCCGCCGAGAGAGGGGAGAGGGGGGAGGCGGGGGGGGGGGGGGGAGACGCGATCCCGGATCCCGGTATCGCAGGGTCAGAGCTTTGCACTTTCTGTTCAGAGAAAAGGAGACTTTAAAAGAAAATTCTACATCAACCGTGCCTTAAAGCTAAAGGATTTTTGACAAGTGTTTTAACTTATTACAGAATATTAACTTACTTCCTCTTTTATAACTTTACAGAGGACCAAAGCAATGTTTTATAATTGAGTTTCTTTACCATCCTGTCCCCCCTTCCCTCACAGACTTTCTCTCTCTTCTTACTGCTCAGGTACCCCCTTGTTCCTACTATTTTTGTCGCACCTTTCACTGATTTGTTCCTAACAAACAAGTACATCAGGGAATCATTTCATAGGATAAATGATATGACTACTGTTTGGGGTTTATTGGGCCTCTGTACTGTGTGTACGTGTGTGTCATTTACAGGCATGACTAAATGGGAGAGAGGTGTCAGAGAATCTTTAGTCATTTCTCTGCTATTGACCAATGCTTCACTGTGCCAAAAGATTAAAACATATATATGGTTTTCTAATTAAATTATTTATATATTTTTGAAACCTGAATGGAAAATGTTGCAGGCAACGGGCTACATACAGCTTTATTAGTTGTTTGGTGATCTCTGTGGCCTTCTTGGGCCAAGAATTCCTTTAAAGGAAAAGTTAACATTATGTATGTGGGATGCCGGGACCACTGCTACGTGTAAGCAAGTGTGATTTTTATTTTTAATATTATTTTATTTGTATCTGTGTATATATTCATACATACATTTTATGAAACCCTGTCATCATGCTTATTTTTAAATAAAACTCACAACTGACTTTAGTGCTTTGTGATAATGGGCTAGAGACAGAGAAGTTTTAATCCCCGAGCCCCCAAAATGGGTTTAGATTTGAGTTTCAAGAAACTTTCTTGAGGTTGTGGGGGATATTTTCCTGAAAGATTCAATAAAGGTAGAGGCAGCCTGCAAGTTTCCTTACCTGACAAACTGCTGTACAAATGTCCAGGATGGGGCTTCCAACTATAGGATTTCTTAAAACTTCAAACCAATTACTTCTGTAAGAATTCTCCTAAGAGTTACCAGAACAAATGATTAGGTGTGTGCCCCAAGGATCCTGTAGCAGACATTATTAACGAGCTTGTGGTCAAGCAGACATTTTCAGGCAAATAGGTCCTGATTTGGGGCTCAAAAAGCTGGAAACAATCTTGAATATGGTTCTCATAAACACCAAAGATTTTCTCAGGGCAGTTTTAATAGCAATTTGAATGTCAATTTTTTCCCCAGAAGTAAAACCTACCATTTTAGGAATGCAAAAAGTCCACTTGGGCGTGAACCCATTAGTAGTATACAGTGTGTCCTTAAAGTCATGGTGCACTTTTGACTGGTGACTTTACAGACACACTATATTTTGTTTGACTCTTCCCTTTCACATGCAGAGAGAATTTGTAAATGTGGGGCTGCCAGGCCTATTTCAGCTGTGATCTGAAGAGAAAATGCTTCAGATGAGTCAGAGACAATTTCTCATATTAGAAATGAGAGGTTTTGATTAGAGAAAGTATGAGAAAAGTGTGAACACGCATTTCTCAATGAACTCAAAGGCAGTGGGACTCAACAATTTATGGATTGCAGTATTCTAAAGAGTTATACAAACAGTGAGAAATTCAGAGACGGGAAATGTAGGTCCCCGTTGTTCTTTCCATTCTTAAATAGATATCTTCTCATCCAAAGGAATGATTTAGGACCAACCTATTGTGAGGTGGGGTTTATTTCAGATCGGTGTCTTTTGGCGGGAATGGGGGGGGGCAATAAGACTAGTTAACATGTAACAAGTTTGAGTTATAATAACAGGTTTGAATTATGGCAGGAGGTAGGCATTTAAGTAGAGATTTGCTCCCACGGGGCCAATAATTAGACGAGAAAATAAAACTGAAACAGACATAACAGACCAGGGGGGAAAGGGAGTGGCAGGCAATGAGTTCACTGGGTTGAAATGATCAGGACCCATGATCAGTTCTTTACTTTTCTCTTGAAAACACACTCAAGCATGAAGGTGAGCAGCGGGGAGCCAACGTCAGATGCTTTCCATCTCTGATGCCAGTAGTCTTTTCTCTCCACCTGCGCGCCTCCACGCCAGAGGCAGGGTGCTGCCTTTTACATGTTTTGTAAAGCCACTGTTTTCATTTCTACGTGGTTACATAACGACAGTTCTGCAAATGGAGATTTTTAAATCACCACTGATTTATGTCAGAAGTGCAGAAAATTAAATTTAAAAAAAGAAGGCAAAAATGTTTTTAATATCTCTACTGTTCTCTCCTTCCTTCAAAAAAACAATCCTTCTTAAAGACAACTACGGAGTGTGAGTCTGGCTAATTGGGATCCCTCCTCAGCTTTTGACTGTAAGGTGTTCCAGAGAATGGTGAGAGTCTCGTGCGTGACCTTTGCGCCCCTGTTTGGTGTTTCGTTACCAGGCTCTTGCTCCCCTGACCCAAATGACGACTCAAACGACAATCACGCGGGGTGGGGGAGACTGTTGACGCCTCCCCGCCGCTCCTGCAGACGGCCCAACCCCAGCAGTTTTGGCCTCTACCTGCTTGGCGAAGAAGGCGCAGACAGAAGGAAGACGCACAAGCCCGTTTTCCATAAGAGCGGGAAGTTACAGGAATGCTTTAAGTTCCAGCGACGCACCGATTCCGCGGGAAATGCACATCGCGACGAAGACTCGGGCCTTTAGCGATGAGGGTCGTGGTGCTCGCAGTACCACGTCTCTCTGGCCGCAGCCACCACTGCAGAGCGAACCCGCCACGGCTGCTCCTCCCGGCGTCCGCCCCGGAAGCTGGATTCCTCAGTGCGCCGGCGAACGCTCAGGGCTCCGTGAGTCAAGCGGGTGGGCCAAGGACAGGGCCTGTCTCTCCCTCAACCCCCAGCGGGCCCAGCCCGCTAACGGCTCGCCCTTCTCAAAGCCTACACCGTCCCCTGCCCCCTGCAGCCCATTCCCCCACCACTCGCCCCTCAGCCTGAGAATCGGGCTCGTGCTGAATTTGAGGGGCTGCGGTGGTCATGAAACTGTATGTAGGGTGGGAGTCTGTTTAGTTGCTAAAAGCCCTTTGATAAGGCCTACCTGGAGCCAGGGATCTGGGCTGAGAACACCTCTTCTGGCCCCTGCATTGACCGCTCTACAGTCCCGTTTTCCCTCACTCCTAGAAGACCCTTCCAGGGCACCACTTAAGTGCCCAGAGTTACTCCAGGATGCATGCCAGACCCTGCTCACCACCAGGGATCAAGGCCACTGCCTTTGGGGACTGAAAACTTCTCTGGTTAGACACGCACAACATTATGATCAGTCTAAGGCCCCCTTTCTAATGTAGAAGACGATTTCTATTAATATGGGAGCATGGGGCTGGGTGTCAGATGTGCCCTGGTTCTGGGCCCCACCTCTGTTGCCTGTGTGTGAGCCAGGGCAGTGAGCAAATTCAACCCGTCACTCTGACTGGCTTAGCTCCTTTTAGAATTGTGAGTCATATTCTAGATCCCACATGAATTTTGAAAGAAAGAAAGAGAGAGAAAGAAAGAGGAAAAGAGAAAGAAAGGAAAGAAGGAAAAGAGAAAGAAATCAGAAAAAGTCTCATCCGTAGCAGATAAAGATGGGTACTTACTGTAGGGGCTTCCCAGGGTTGCCCACTCTGGTTCTACTAGTGCACAATTTCACAACCTTGACATTTTTCTGCCTCAGGAAATGTGTACTCATATGTAAAATACAAAGCTAAATTCACTGACTGTCTTGGATAGACCCTAATCTTGTAGATGAAAAACAGGTCCACAGAGTACCTTAAACATTACTTTGTGGCAGATGTAGGTGGAAACCAGGATCCAACTCCCAATTCACAATTCTTTCCACTGTAACACAATCATCTGGATAATTCAGACCAAAACATACTTTGGAGAGAACTTAGTTGAACTATTCAAATAATTGTCTCAATTCAGCTTTTATTACAATGGTAGGCAGATTTCCCAAACTGGTAAGAACTTCTTCCTCCCACCTCCCATAATTGTTCTTTTCTAGAAGCCACATGTACCCCTCGACTGAGAGACGTGCATGGGGGTTGCGGAGGTGTCTTAATCCTTTTGGCCTCAATGTATTAAGCAGTGCTGATGGCACAGCAGTGGAACCTAGTATCGCTTCCTTTCACTACTGCAGAGCACCAAATACATGCCCTGACCAAGAGTAGCAAGAAGTTGTTTGTGCTGAAGAGGATGGGTCTGCTGGAGGGCTAGTTCCGTCCCAGCTGTCCTAGCTCTCTAGTGACAAGCACTAACAAGTAGGCACTCCCTGACAACCACCTCTCCTATTTGCTCACACCAGGCCCAAAACAAGAACAGCCCCTATCCCACATTGGAAAGAGACTAAAACTTCTTACATAATAATTTGCCTTCCCTTTTAAGATTTATTTTTAAATGCCAACTCAAAGCGACCACATGACTGACAAGTTTCTTAGATAGTAAAGAACTTGTTTGACATAAAGCATACAAAGATATTGCTTCTCTGTTTTACTGGGGGTTTTTTTCATTGTTTTTATCATAATAGTTGAGTTTTGCCTTGGTTCTAGAAACTAGACTCTGAAGAGTCCTTCAGTAAATATTTTCTGCTTTCAAACACCACAGTATTTCTCTCTTAACTAATAGACTTTATAGTTCTCTAATGAAACCATTAAACTATTTTTGCTTTAACAAGATAATTTATTCTTAATGTTATTATAATTTCTTAATTCTTAACATGGGGCTCATAAGTATCTTCTAAGGTCATGATTGGGAAAAATAAAAAACATGTAACTTTCTCCAAACTCAAGGTCTTCTTTCAAACTTGGAAAGATTCCGATGTCACAAAATGCTGGTTGTTGTGCAATAGTTTCTGTATTGGACCTGTTTGGCATTATTAAGATGGATGGGTGATTAGGAGCAAATGTTATTCCTGTCATTTGCCAACATACACAGACTGGAAGAGAGAACTGTATTAACTTTCATTTTTGGTGAGCTACAGCCAAATATAAACATTAATATAATACAACATTTCCCTTACCACTCCAGGATCCTCTTTGCTGCTCTTTCCAGGAAAAGTTTGATTTAGAAGACTTTGTATAACTGAGCCTTTTTATCACATCTGTTTGAAGCCCCAAATAATATACAATAATATACGTATTCAACATCCCTGATGTGTATTTGTTTTTCTGATCACCAATTTCTAACCATTAAGAAAAAAGTTTTGCTACCTTTGGCCAGCTATGTTTACTTATAACTAGATATCTGGTAACACTCAAAATCATAGAAGTGGTCCATTCAAGGAAGAACTCCAAATAAAAACTCTAAGAAGACCTGAGTCTAAATTATGGCTCTGGCTCTCACAGCTCGGTGACTAGGAAAGTGAGTCACCCTCTTAAGTTTCAGTATAACTAGGGAATTGAGATAGAACATGGTGACACACCTCTGTTCGCAGTTCACTGCTATGAACACTTACATAGAACGTCAAAGATGCTTTTGTTTTCCCTAACTCAATCAACTTGGGATCAAATGTGTATTTCAAGGATAAGTTTCATTATAGCATTATTCAACATAAATAAAACATTCATAGAGACCACGAAACAATTTGAAACAATTAGGGTACAATAGACATAGGCAACTTATCATTTTAATAGATCAAAACATGTATTTCCAATAACATTTTCCCCCAGGGTGCTTTCAACAACTTAAATTTGGCAGAAAATCCTAGCCTTTGGTATTAGGTATAAAACAGTTGCTTATTTCATAAGCAGGAAATTGAGGCTGAGCAAGATTGAGCTATTTTCAATAGGTTTCACCATAAGCAAGGCATCCAGGACACTCCTGGCTTCCAGTGATGGCTCCAGGGCCAGTGTTCAAACCCTGGGACAGGAGTATCAGATTAGCCCCTCATTTTTATATTTAAGAACAAAGTCCAAAGATACCAATGGCAATTTCTTAGCATAGCAGAGTCAATACAACCTAAAAATGCAGTTAGAACCAAGAGACTCGAGGCACAGAAATGAATGTATATGTGTATGTGTGTGTGTGTGTACAAATAGAACATAAAAATACTAATATTAAATACTAAAATAAAATAAATGTGGGAATGCTAAAGAATGGCAAGTGTGGAAAATAAAGAAAATCATTGAAAATACCAAGCTAAAAAGTAAAAAGTATTACTATTAAACAAAGTACATTCTAGACACCTTCTCCTGCCTAAGGAAGGCATAAATGATAAGAGTTACGTGATCGCTGCAAATAGACCCGCTTTTATTTGGGGAAACTGGTGTTTTTCTGGTGGAGTCAACTTTTGTATCTGCCATCCCATTGTCTTCACTCCTTAACCTGGTCCCAGCACCCTGACTTCCTGAGAAGAAGCCTCCTCTCCCTATAGTATTTCATTCTGCAGGATGACCTCCCCCTGCTTAAAGAAGGCCAAGCAACCCTTTTCTTTCCCAGGACTCTGAACCTGGAGCAGAAGAATTCAAGGACCAAGCATGATTGGGTTGACTTGTTCTTGATGCCCCAATAAAAGGTTCACTGGGTTCTTCTGTGCGACCCCATGGAGCTGCCCTGACCCCTCTCCTTTTCAGGGAGATCAGGTTTTGCCCACATACATGTGATTTTCTGTCCTTGGTGACCTCCTCATTGCCCTGCATGGTCACTCCAGGCCCAGTGCAAGTCAGTCATACTCTTGCTCTCTTTCCTTTGTGAACTCCCTCCTTATTACTAGTCCCCCTCGGACACCCACAGGCCCCCCCAGTGAAAGAATATGGGGGTCACAGAAGGTAGTGGGAAGTATGAAGGGAAGCCAGGCAATCAGTCAGTGCAGCACAGATAGCTCTCCCCTTCTAGTGGGACAAACAACAAGTAAAGGACCTTACATTGTATATGGCTACTCAGCAAAACGAAAGCATGGGCCACTGAGATCAGCCACACAGAGACACTCTGAAACATGGGGCTGAGAGAAAGAAACCGGTCCTAAAAGATTACATCAGTACAATTCCATGTATGTGACATTCTGACAGAAAAACAAAAAGCAAAATAGACAGAAATCATATTGGTGGCTTCCAAGGGCTGAGATGGGGTACTCTAAGGGACACAAGGGAATTTTGAGAGTGATGGAAATAATTTACATCTAGATCATGAAAGTAGTCTGATGACAGCGCACTCAGTACTATAGACCTGAAGCAGAGAGTATATACTATTGCTGTATGTAAATTATATTTCAATAACCATAACCTAACAAATAAACTCATTCTTACAGAGAATGCATGGTAAGACTTACTGTATTGCCCAAACCAGGAATATTTTCCAATAACAGCTTAAGTTAAAGGAAACAAAGCTTTATTTATGGAATTTCAGCTAATGTACTAGTTAGGGGCATATTTTCAGAGGCAAAGTAAACTGCTTAGTACCTCTTAAATACTACATAGCACCCAGCTGACTCCAGGCCATGCAGCCTATGACACTGGAGCCCACCCCACTTCGATATAGGACCTGTCCCCAGGACCACTATCACAATGGGACATAATGCCAGGACTTACCCTGTGAGCCTTCCTGCCACATTCAGACACATAATTTTTTGTGTGTTTTGTTTTTCTCATCTGGCTGGCTAACTGAGAAAGAACAGAGGGACTAAGAGCTGACAGCCCAAGTAGAAGAGAAAACAGCATTCATGTAGTCCCACTGGCTGTCAAAAACCTGGATTACTTGACAAAGCAACTCCTGGGGATACTATCAACTCTATGATTTGGATCAACACCTGGCACCCCTACAAGGAAAGAAAGATTACAAAAAGAGGAACCCAAGATGGGACTACCAGCATTACATGACATCATCCAAACCTATCAAACACACTCACCTAACAGCAGCTAATTTCAGAAAACAGCCCCCAAATGAAAGAGATTACACAAACACAACTCATTCCCTTTGCTCCCTGACTCCCTACCTGCATGCCAATTCTGTAATCACCAGTGCCAGAATGCTACAGAAATATTGAGCAAACTGGCCACATTTGACCCCACATAGCAGTTACACAAGTTAGCAATCTGAAACAAGATAATTATTAGTTTAATATTTATTAGCTGGGTCTGTTTGAGAATGGCCTCTGGGGACATTTATAAGTGCAAAAGAAGACCTCGTCATTGTTCAATGCAAAATGATGAAGTTCACTTTGGATTTCAGCTGAAGCAAACCCTCTAGCCCATGAAGTGTTTCTGTCTACTAAAGGAGGAGAAAGGCTGTTGCTGAAACCTTCTCCACTGTGCGCACAACTCCAGCATCTGCTCTGTAAATGCTTGTTTACCTCACTCAGGAGATATAAGTCAGTAGGAGATGTCAGCCTATTTGAAACTAGTAAAGATAAATCTGAGCCCATACCTTCCAATATGTAACCCCAGAATGACTTGTGATTAAAAAGAGATGTCTGTTGGCCCAAGTAACTTCTTTGTGTTGTGCCCATGAGCAGAGTCAAAGTGCTTGTGCTAAGAGAGCCCGCCTGATATACAAAGCTTGCCGAGTAGGGTTTTCTTAATGAGTCACAGAAAATTAAGACTAGTGCTGAATCACAGCTGACTCAACAGACTCAAGGTCCAGCCCACATCTGGGACCACTGGATGGTTGCTAACAAAAGGTAATTTGTGAAGGGAGCCAAAATGCTCTGCTGGGTAAGATCTCTCTCCTCACACTTCTCTGATTACCCACCAACCCCACTCCCCTTCCCTCGTTCACTCTGTTGTCTGAAATATTATTGTTTGATTCATTCTGTTGTATAATAAAAAATGGGTCATAAATTCTACTAAAAAAAACAGGTGGGGAAAAAGGTAATCATTATTCTGTTACAAACACAGCTTCTCTTTCTCACATCTTTGCTAATTGAAATTGCAGGACCACTGACCAGGCGGTGGCGCAGTGGATAGAGCATCAGACTGGGATGCGGAGGACCCAGGTTCGAGACCCTGAGGTCGCCAGCCTGAGCGTGGGCCCATCTGGCCTGAGCAAAAGCTTGCCAGCTTGAGCCCAAGGTCGCTGGTTCGAGCAAAGGGGTTGCTCAGTCTGCTGAAGGCCTGCAGTCAAGGCACATATGAGAAAGCAATCAATGAACAACTAAGGTGTCACAATGAAAAACTGATGATTGATGCTTCTCATCTCTCTCCGTTCCTGTCTGTCTGTCCCTATCTATTCCTCTCTCTCTCTCTCTCTCTGTCTCTGTAAAAAAAAAAAAGAAGTTGCTGGGCCAAGTAGACCCACTTCCTGACTTTGGAGTACATAGGGTTTATAGACAAAACACATCTGTCCATGGACAAATACAACACAAAAATTCCTAGTGCCAGTTTTAAGCTTTTATCTACCCTTCACTAGTGGAGATATTAGGTATGAATGAAACACTTCTGCACACCAGCACTGAACTCGCTTCATGCAGTGAAGATGTTATGGTCTACTGCCCATAAACACAATCAGTTTTCCCTCTTGTTGGTCACTTTTTCTTTCTCTCAGGCTATGAAATAATACCACATTGTGTACTTGAATAAATTTACTTTTAAATTCTTTCTACAGATCATTTTGCTCCTGCCTACAGCTTTTTACCAAAGTTAAAAAGCAAATCCAGGACTAAAAATCACAATCCATATTTGGAAGTTGGGCTTCAGGGAAATGGGAGTGATATAGGACAGCCAGGACAGCTGTTAGTGACTTGGGAAGGAGCCATGCCCCCGCTTGCCCTCCAGCCCGGCTCTTGCGTCAGCTGCAGCTCTGAGGCCCTGGCCCCTCAGTCTCTCTCTGCCTTACTCCACTCTGCTCTTTAGCAAAATGAAAACATGTTGTTAGCACTAAGCACTCCTAGCAGCCAAAGACAGACTTTGGTTCTAAGTCAGAAGTAATCTAAAGAATAAATGGGATCACTGTAATCAAACATATCAGCTTAAAATCTTGATTCCCTGCCAGACCCAGGGAACAGACCAGTTCAAACAGACTGCTTCTCCAAACATCATGCTAAAGATGTTTGTTACGACCACACCCAAATGAGTTGATAACTTCCTCTAGCAAGTTCACGCTGCCCTTCTGGAGTAAGACCCAGGTAATATCTACTTGGGTTCAAGAAAACAACTGTCAGGTAATGTCAGAATGATGATAATGAGTTCACATCACTCTTTCACTGAGGAAAACTTATTTAGATGCTGCGGGTCTTCCCTGGAGAAGGGGGCACTCCTCTGGGCAGCAGGCTGGGCAGTTGGCAATGCGCCCTCACTTGATAGGCAGGTAGGTCCCACACCATGAGACCGGGCACCAGAGCCTGGCAGCAGAATTGAGTCTCTGAAATACAGAATAAGAATCTCAGAAGCAGGCCCAGCACTGGATGGAGGGCTCAGACCACCACACTCCTAGGCCAGGACTTCCTGCCTTTGCATGCCAGACCCAAGGTCAATTCACTCAACCCCTGTTAGTTGCAGTGCCCCAAGAAGTACTCTCAGAAAAATAATTGGACTGTAAGTGTCTTTGGTAGGTGCAAGAAATACCAGGATGGGTACAAGGAATTGAGCCCATGAACTGAGGGCCACAAATGAAAGATAAGTTATCAAGCCAACTATGACAGTGAGTAACTAGAACTTAAGGCCATGTGAAAATTCTGAGAACAGTGTAAAATGCCTGCCTCAGAAAGAGGCCACTAGTTGATCAGAAAGACCAGAGAGTCATTGGAGAAGAAGTTTTGGGGTTGAAGGAGGCAGGGGAATGTTGATTCCCTGGTATTTCTGGGCTGTCACATCAGCCTGAGTGGCTTTTCGTGACTTCAAAAAGAACTTCATGCTGATACCAACATCTGGAAACATCTCACAGATAAAAAACATATAATCCAGTGTAGCCTAGCCAGGCCTTGGGAAAATAAAAGTCACCCTCTGGACCCACACCAAGCTCTTTCAGTCAAGATTGAAATCTGCTAGCAGAGACACTGCTTGGGGATATGGCCTCTGGATTGTAGTGTTTTCCAATCTGGATTGTAGTGCAAATTTTCCAGCATGGCTGATTTCAAATCATCAACTGTCTAACACTGGATGCAACCTTCCTGACTAGTTAGCACCTGGTTGTCGTGTTCTAAGCTGGTAAGCACCTGCTCTGTGGTATCCTAAACTTGTAGCAACCTGTTCTAGCACACCACAGAATGAGGTGGGGATCCCCAAGCCTTGGTGTTCAGATGTTGAGCCACTGGCATTACCCTCATCATTTGCTGTTACCTGGTGACAAAGTGTTTTGGTCACAGTGAACCCTACCATGGGATCACCAACCCAGTAGCAACTCTGTGTCTAGGACTGATTTTTAAAGTTCAAGGATTATCATGGAAGTTAAGAGTCATGGTATTATAATAGTTAAGAGCATCATCTCAGTCGGTTACAGTGTCATTTTGATACACCAAGGTTACAAATTTGATCAGTCAGGGCAACTACAAGAAACCAATGAATGCGTAAATAAGTGGAACAATAAGTTGATATTTCTCCCTCTCTCTACCTCTCTCTATCTCCTTTCCTTTCTCCAAAATCAATGAATCAATTAAAAGAAAAAAAGGCCACTCTGAAGATAAACTATCCAGGTTTGAAACTCAGCTTTAACATGTAATATCTGTTGTAACCTTGGGCAAGTTAGTCTCTGTGCCTGTTTCCTCACTCATACAATGCAAATAATAATGATAATAACAGTAATTACCTCATAAGGTTCTTGTAAAGATTAAGTGAGTTATTATATGCACCGTGCTTAAAACAGTGTCTGGAACATACTTAGAGTAAGTAAGCATTACTTAGAGTTAGTTATTATTATTTAGGGATGTGAGTGAGCGGTTGATAAGCCAGGACCCTTGGAGCATAATGAAGCTGTCTTGTTTCTCCTAAAGGTGCTGCATTTCCATCAGGTGGAACCATACCCAGCATTAATCCAGAGAGGGAGAGAGAGACACTCTTCTTGATGAGAAAAATGTTTAATGCCACAACCAGTGGAGCAGACCTTTTAACCCAGGGCTTCGAAAGCAGACCTACATTGTTTGGGGGTTGCACAACACCAGTCTCAGGTTAAAACTATTTTAAACAACAGATGCTTTACTTTTTTTTAATGCATTTTGGTCTGCCAAGTGCTTTCAATAATAAAGCAGTTCCAGTTGAATTATATGACTGGGAAATTTAAGGGCACGATGAAGTTCTTCTATGGGTTTTGTTCAATCCCTGAACTTTGTGAGCACTTCCTCATGTGCCAGGCACCTAACACTGAAGAAGCCAGGGCAAAGCACAGGCCCTGTCCTCCAGGTCTCACCGGGAGCGGCTAGTACCACACTTGTGCTAGTGCTGGACCAGAGGCCAGTCTTGATGCCATGTGGCCGTAGAAGAGGAGCATCATTCCCTGGCCCCGAGGATTTAGAGGAGCCTTTCTGAAAGCTGTGATATTTACTGAAACCTGAACCATGAAAAAGCCTCGGGTGAAGGGTTAGGAGTGAAAGGGAAACTTGCCAGGTAGAGAAACAAGCACGTACAGTGGTGTGCTACAAGCGAGAGCGCAGTACAGGCAGGGCAGGCCCATCATCTGCATACATGAACTCTGGAGCCTGCAGTGTGCAGAACAAGGACACCAAGCAGAGAAGTTAGTATAAGCCAGATCATGAACAATCTCAGTCCTCGCTCTGAGGATAATGAGGTGTAACTGGAGTGCTTTTCTTCCTAAGCAAAGTACTACTCTTGTCCCCTGTAAAAATAACTGACTGCTCTGCAAAGAACAGAATGAGTGGGGTACAGCTAAAGAAAAGCTAGAGGCTGCTGCAACAGGTGGAGGCTGTGGTCCACGTGTCCACAGTGGGGGTAGAGAAGAGGCAGGCTCCAACAAGCTCTGAGGTGGGCAGCCAGGACTTGGAGACTGACTGCATGGGTGGGAGCAGGCAAAGGACATTGGTCGATGTGAGGCCATCTGTGCAGTGAAGGAATCAACAAGGAACTGACTCTGCTTACACATTGGAGTGGGGTGAAGGTGAGGGTACAGTTGCTCAGTCTAAGGACACAGTACAAATATAAAGAACTTACCATTCGTGTCACAGTCATAATAATTTTGTAATCAATTATAACAATTTTTACTAGAATAGAAGTAAAGTGTGTTTGAGGAATGTATATTTTTCTAGTTTGCTCAAAGGGTAACCATGGCCCTGAGCAAAGTTTGGAGTTACACTCTGCAGACACTAAGTTTGAGTTGTCTATAGGATACTTAAGTGTAACAATCAGGTAAGCATTTAAATATACACATCTGAAGTTCAGGAAAGATCAGGGCTGGAGATGTAGATTGGAAAACATTAGCTTATGGATTTTACAATCATAAAGACAGATAACATCATCCAGGGGGTTGTGAGATGAGCTTAATTTGGGGATATGACCCATTGAAAGGAATACACAATATCATATTGACCATACATCAAAAATATATCTACAGCAGTGGCAGGGGGTGAAGGAAGAACCAGGGAAATAACGAGTTTCCTGAAGCTAATAGTACGGTGCAAAGAGAGCAAAGGGGGAAGACAAGAGAGCCAAGGTCGAGATTCATATTTAAGACATGAGTAAAAGAAAATGAAAAGGAAGGAACTAGGGAAGTATGGAATCATCAAAACTAGGAACAATTACATTTTATGAAAAGAAGTTATGTCCAATATGACCAACAGTGACCTTAGGAAGCCCCACTACAGAGAAATAATGAGAGGGGCTGGGAAGCAGTTAGAGACAGGCTAGGGGGCGGGAGCAGTGACTGTGAGAAATCTTCTCAGGAACATTGAAAGATTATGAAAAAGCTAGGGACTGAGGTAGTGGACAGATAAGAGAGTCTAGAGAAGGTTATTCTTCATTTTTAAGAAAAATTCTTGAACGTTCTTAAGTGTTACTGGGAAAGAATCAGGAGAGAGAAAAGGCTACAGATGGTCAAAAAGCAGTAGCAAGGGCTTGACTGGAGGGCAGTTATAATCAAGATATTATGTCTCCCTCCCCAACAGGAGCCAATTACAGCTACCTGGCCAGGGGATGGAAATCTAAAATCCAGACTTTTCCCACCCCATCCCCTGGTCCTTGCACAAGCCCTCACTTCAGCAAGCCTCACTTCAGCTGGAAGTTAAATGCAGCCAGGCTGGCAGAAGCTTCCTGACCTGCTCAGGGCTTTATATGGACTATTGTGTGTGTGTGTGTGTGTGTGTGTGTGTGTGTGTGTGTGTGTGTGTCCAGGAAGGGAGAGAGATGAGAAACATCAATTCTTCATTGTGGCATCTTAGCTGTTCATTGATTGCTTTCTCATATGTGCCTTGATGGGGGTGGGGGGCTACAGTAGAGCAAGTGACCCCTTGCTCAAGCCAGCAACCTTGGCCTCAAGCCAGCGACCTTTGGGTCCAACTCAGTGACCATGGGATCATGTCTATGACTCCAAACTCAAGCCAGCAACTCTGCACTCAAACTGGTGAGCCCGCACTCCAGCCAGAGCCAAATGAGCCCATGCTCAAGCTGGCAACCTCAAGGTTTTGAACCTGGGTCCTCTACATCCCAGTCTGACACTCTATCCACTGTACCACCACCTGGTCAGGTTGGACTGTCTTGATATGGTTGCAATACCCGTTGGAATATCAGTAGGGGCAGAGATAGAGGCTTTTGGGGACCTTAAAGGTAAGGTTCCCACAGCAACAAATAGATGGTAGATCTGATTGGGGGGTAAGAAGAGAGAACATGAACAAGTTTTATTTCTTAAGCTGATGCAAAATTAAAGTTCCACTGGAAATTGTCCTACATCTCATTATACCTGCACCTCTCTTTGAAGAAAGAAACAGCATGACCAGGCAGTGGCGCAGTAGATAGAACGTCGGACTGGGATGTGGAGAACCCAGGTTTGAGACCCCGAGGTCGCCAGCTTGAGTGCGGGCTCATCTGGCTTGAGCAAAAAGCTCACCAGCTTGGACACAAGGTTGCTGGCTCCAGCAAGGGGTTACTCGGTCTGCTGAAGGCCCGCAGTCAAGGCACATATGAGAAAGCAATTAATGAACAACTAAGGTGTTGCAACGAAGAAAGAGATAGTATTAAATCCTGGGTTAGTTCTCAGATTTGTACTCAATGGTTTTGTGATATTGCTCTAGGTATATAGTCAACCTAAGCCTCTGCTTCTTTATTTGTAGAGTGGACATAATGGAATTGGTCATGTAGACCTGAGAGAGACATTAGGATGAAATTAGAAAACACATACACACCTCTATTTTTTTGAGTACTACATATGTAGAATATATGGCATTAATGATAATTAGTATTAATAATAGTGGTAGTGCACTTTAGCCTTTAATGATAAACTCAAATCTTAATCAGTCGACTCATAATTATACAAATTATACAATTGACCTTGAGCTAGACACCTGGGGGGTGAGGGGTAAAGAGTTCTTCAGTACCTTATAACTAAATTACCTGGAATTTGATCTACAGGATTATGTAAATTTATGTTGCAAATCAAAGTCATGTAGGTCTTTGCCAATATTATATCACTCATGCCAAGAAATACAAACCTCTAATGTTACCAATTGTACAATTATCTTACTTAGTCTTTAAAGGGAAAAATACCTCACATATTTAAGAACCAAGGGAGGAACATTGAAAATCTAGTAAGTATAGTAACTGAGATCTTTTGACCTTCCCATAAGAACTTTCAAAAGTTGAACCAAGAAAATTCACCCCAGAAATATTGTTAAAATTAGAGTAACAGAAAAAGTTGTGCATTCCTTCTTTCCTTCTTGATCAGAACTAAATGAAGGAATGATTAACAGAACCCATCTGCTCAACTCTTTCTCCAGCCCAGTGATGCTGTCTTCATTGTTCATACTGTTCAAGTAGAAACAGGCCCTGTTAGCCCCATGGTTGATGCACACATGCAATTCATATCATTTTAAATTTGTTTTTCCCTTCTTCCCACCAGAATCTCTCGGTTTTCCACTTTTCTCTCGATATTCTTGCAGTCTTCCCCTTTCCTCTGGAGGCCTCCTACAAAGCACAGTCAAGTATTCTCCTGAGTGGAAAAGGGCAGAATCTTTGAACCAAAAAGAAAGAGAGAATGAAGCAAGTTCCTGACTGGACTCTAAAAAAAAAAAAAAAAAGGCTGTCTGAATTCTTTTCTTTCCAAGGGAACACAAAGCTTTTACTTGGCAGCATAGGTTGATTTGAAAAACTACATTGAGTTCATAAAATCTCCTCCCCCTGAACCCCTGCCTCACTCCACACACCACAATAAATGCCTGAAATAGCAAAGGTTTACAATTATAAAGCAAACTCACATGAGTGCTAGAAAAAATCATGGAATAGTTTTTAGTCTTCTTTTTATCATATTCAAGGATCATCTAAACATGGTGCAAACCCTAAATGCTATCCAAGAAAAGGCAGGCAAATCTGATTCATAAATATTGTAAACTTTATTTGTTTTAATAATAGACTGACAGAGGAATGTATTTGTGACCTACCTATCTGACAATTAAAGGCTAATGATTTTTTTTAAAACCTCCTTTTATAAACCAATTTTTAATTACTAAAAATTAAATAAAAATGGATAGTGGTTAATACTGGTGGTTAATACCAGATAGTTTCCACAAAAATAAATGCAAATAGCTCATGACCATGTGAAAATGTGTAATCTTTCATAATTAAAGTATGAATTAAAACGAAAACAAGTTGCCATTTGTTGCCTATTGGCCAAGAATTAAGTTTAATAGAACATTAAATTTATGAGGTTTTGAGTAAAGAGGCTGGTTCATACACTGTTAGTGGGGTTGTACATTGGTGCAACCTTTTTTGAGGGCAATTTGGAAATATTTATTAAATTGTAAAATACACATACCCTTGACCCAGCAATTCTACTGCTAAGAATTTATCCTCAAGGTATGTTCTCTCAACTGTGCAAAATGTACATGTGTAGCAGCATTGCTTGTAATCTCCCGAAATGGAAAAAACGTAATACATATTTAAGGAACTGGTTAAATTAATTACAGTACAACCACATAATGGAAAACTAAGCAGTTATGAAGTGAACGGGTAGGTCTCTGTGCTATCGTGGAAAGGTGTCTGTTATGTGGGGGGCAGGGAGCAAGCTGTAGAACAATGCTTGGATTACAGCCCCATTCACATTAAGTATCTTTACATAAACATCCCTATGTATAAATGCTGGTACACACAGAGAAAACTTTTAGAAAGATTTTAAGACTTGCTTAAATTGTAACGTTGCCTCTAGATAACAGATAAAACTGGAGAGATTGGGCATGTAGAGAAAAAATTTATTCTTTCAACTTATCTACTTTTATTTTATTTGGAAGATACATTTTTTTACCATTAATGTGCATTACCTCACAACTGACTAAAATGGAGAGAAAACGAAAGAGAAAGAAAGAGTAGAGGGGCCTAAGAGGATGAGCAGGAGGAGTTGGGGGATGCCAGGGTGAGCAGGGAAGAGAGAGGGAAGCAATACTTTCTCATTCTTTTGAGCTGATGAGCCAGCCCTCTCACCTGTTTCGATGGAGGAGACAGACATTATTAGCACATTTTAAAACTTCAGCAACTTTACCACACCACATAAACACTACCTTGTTACTTTTTTTATACATGAAAACATGGAGGTGCCACGCTGCTGGATTTGTCTACACGTTTTCTGGACCCTTGCAAACCACCTCCAGATAAAGCCCTTGGGCAGCAGGAGCCAAGTGGGACTCCAGGCAGCCAGATGGCATGTCCTCCCATAATACACAAATTTGCATTCTGCCTGATGTTTTTGTCTCTGTGCCTAGATCCCACAGTGATAGGCGCCACTAAAGTACACAGAGGGACAGAGAATTTGTCCTGATTTTGCAGAAAGGAGACAGACATGTGGAGGTCAAGAGGCTTTCTTTCTAAAGGGCAAGGAGCCCATCAGGGTTCACAGGAGGAGATCCTGGGACTGAGTCTGTGTCAGTCTTTGTTGCTAATGTGTGTGAGGTTTTACCAGAAGGAATAGCGTTGTCCTTCCCTTAAAATTCCGGTAGCTGACCAGAAGCTATATTAATTTTTTTATTTATTTTTTTAAAAAGTTAAGTCATGTTAGAGGCCTATTTTAAAAGGTTTTTGCAGAGAATGTTTTAAAAAAAACTGGTTTTTAAAAATTGACTTTAAATAGGTTTTTTTTAACTTTCCTATGGAAAAGGAAAAAATTTGAGACCTACCAAAGGGCCACCAGAATAAGATTCTTTAGGAAAAACAAATGTGACCTCCCCTTGATGGCCTGCTCCTACCCTGCTTGTTCTGCTCTGACATAAACGCTGAACTCTGCAAACACGACTGAAGCTTACAAAATATTCTACTACTACTCAACAGTTTAAATATTAACAAGCATGTAAAGCTACTGGGGGTAAAATCCTGTACCCTGTAATAAGAAGCAAGCCTCGACTGGATTCAGTAATTACTTCTTACGCAACTCCAAGGCCGCAGTCATAGCTTTCTGAAAATTACACACTCACAGTAACCTCGGCATGAGGGCCTGGCTCTGCCAGGGTTGCATAACCCTTCTCATAGCACGATAATTAGTCATTAAGAAGCAGAACAAAGGACCATTCTGACCAGCGGAGGCACTTTAATATTGTCCACATTCGTTTACCAGAAAGAACACATTTCTTATACATTCACTGCTACGACAGTGTAAATGAGGTTAGGAAAGAAAGTTAGAGATGTAAGTGGGGAGAAAAAGATTTTTTCAAGGAGTCTGCTGCAGAACTCAGACTTCGTGGGGATTTTCTGGTCCTGCTGCTGTGTTTCTTATTGTTGCCACTGTGTCTAATCTCCTACCACGTCAAAGGCATGCGGCTCTGCCCACATTGGCCTCAGGTCAACAGTTGAGACTGTACCTCCTATTGGGCCTCCTTAGTTTTTCCCCATGCTAGCAAAATCCCAGTCCTCTTGTGCCACACATTTTATTTATCATCAGGCTAAATATATATGAATTTGGGGTTCTAAATTACTACTGACCTGATTCCTTTATTAAATGAATACACAGAACCTGAATTTTTGGTCTAGAGAACAGCAGTTTTAGAAATAATCTAGTCAACCAATGTTACAGATACAGAAACCGAGGCCAGAGAAGGCAAGAGGTAAGTTTAGTTACAAACATGTCAGGGTTCCAGAGAAGGCACCTGGGTTTTCCTTTATTCTTGGAGTACATAGATAACCTCACATGATTTCTTTGATTCTTATATGAATTCAGTGTCTGTTTGAAATCTTCACCCAACTTGTTTGTGTACCTGGAACACTCAGCCTTCTGCATGGACTACGGTAGGAGATAATCATGGCAACACTGCAGCCTGCAGGTAAATTTGAAAATAACAGCAGTACACCTGGATGGAGCCTCCTGACGGCACAAGGGCCCAGGTCTTCTAAGAGGCCCAACCGCTGCAAAGATAAACGTGTACCCAAAGAAACTGAGTGGAGAGATGGTATTAAAGAGGCCAACTTTGGGTTTGGATTGAAATGATGGAGCCCAGGACGGGGCATGGTTTGCCATTCAGAATTATATTTGCCAAAGCTTACTGAGGAAAGAAGTCTATTTTCCCACAATATTGCAAAGGAAATTTAGCCTTTTCACCTGTGCTTTATAAATGAGGTATATCAGGGTAGATAATGGCCCATGAGTCTCCCTGTCTTTGTCATCTACCCACAGAGGCCATCACTACTCAATCATGGTACATGCAAATCACTAAGAGCTACTCCAATTTGACAGGGAAAAGTCAACTTTCACATAAAATGCATTCTGCTTATATAAGAGTTTGGCTGGCCTAGATCAGGGAAATGCTGCAGATGCTGAATTAATACATCTCAAAATACCTTTAAGAGTAAACCTAGACACTTAGTGACAGAGAGATTGAATGGATTAGTCAGTTGGACCCCAAAGATGCCAGTTAATGTATTAACCTCAAGTTGTAGGAAAGTCTCTTGTGACAGGTCAAATAATTTTTTTCACCCTATTTTCCTTTGACTTGGATAGAAACACCTTCATGTCATTGCTCAAAGCTCACTTTTGCTGTGAGGTTTTCTCTGACCACCATATCTTAAATGGCAAGACATCCCTCCCTCTCCTCCCACATCCTTTCCCTGCCTTGTTTTTCTCTTTAACACTTGTCATTACTATACCATACACATAACTTATTTATCTTTGTTTAGTGTCTCTCTTTACTGCTTTAATGAAAGCTCAGAACAGATTGTTTTTTTCTGTTTTCTTCACTACTGCATCCTCAAAGCTTAGAAAAGTGCCTATTATATTGTAGAGTACTCAATATAGAATCACCAGGTGGACAGATGGGTGAATGGTTACAGCATGATTATCTAATGTGAAGATAACATGAATCCAGGGGAGCTGGGGGAAAATATTTAGATGACAAAGTCAACAACCAAAATTATCCTGACAGGTAAGAATGATAGTCTGAAGCTAGCAAACGAAATTTAAGAGGCTGTATGAATCAACCCCACACTTAGATTTCAGAAAAAAACAATTGCACAAGAACAAGATGGGAAAGATAATGTGGCTAAAATAACAGCAATGCAAGATGACAGGTTTCGGGTGGCCAGCAGCTCAGTGTGAGTCAAAAATAAAACTAGATAATCCAAAAAATGTGATCTTTGGTGTCATCACTTATTAAAATAATCATACTTTTCAGTTTTCAAGTGTACCTATACAATTCTTGCATCTTTTCTTACACACATGTGACAAATGTGTGGATGAGGTTCACAACCTGACTGGTAAGAGCAAAGAAGAAAAACTACCTAAATGTCCATCAACAGGAAATTGGTTAAGTAAATGAAGAAAATTTATTTAAACAGTCTTTAAATAAAAATAAGACATTTTTATTGTACCAATTTGAAGTAGTCTCTAAAGCAGGTATTTTAAGGGGGGGGGGGAGTATTTAAGAAAAAAAGAAATAAATGCCTATTTTTGTGTCGACCTAATTTAGAGCCTTGCTACTTAGGGTGATCATTGACCATTAGCGTAAGCATCATCTGAAAGCAGAGTAGCACGCTGACCCCAAACCTACCGATTAGAATCTGCAGTTTAATAAAATTTTCTAATGATTTCCATGCATATTCACTTTAGAGAAGCCCTAATTTAGAAAATGAATTAAACCCAGCCTGCCTCACCATAGCCATACCCTGAAAAGGACCTGGTCACCTTTTCCCTTCAACTTCCCTTCTTGCAGTCCTCTTTTCTGTTCAAGCGGCCAGGGACCCCTCAACATTCCAGTGGCCTTGGGTCCGTACTCAATAGGCTCTCCAGGATACTCTCAGAAACACTGGATCATCTTCCTCCTCAATTAGTTTTAAAGTGTCCATGGCTGAGCTTACACAAATGTCAGCTGATTTTGTTTTGCAAAATTCTGCCTACTGCATGGATATATGTGGGCGCAAATAATTTCCTTTCATTCAGTCGCATTGCTCAGGTCAAGATGCCTGATGCAGCCAAGCCCTGTTCGCTGGTGGTAATTTTCAGTTATCACCTTCTAAGTCATCAGCCCAGCTGACACAATCCCAGCCTCAGCTGCACATTCCCCTCCAAGGATACACAACAGACAAGGTTACTCTCAAAATAACCCAAGGATTCTTTTTTAAATTCACAGTTACTGAGCCACAGCCAGAATTAGGAAACTGACAGAGGTACCAAGACTGATGTCAGAGTGGGAGCCCATCCATCATGGAGCAATCAGCAAAGGCTATTTATCTCTTCTTCCCACAGTTAATACTATCTAGATTGGGCCCCCTGAGGCCATTTATCCGACACCCGCTGCACTTCCGGAAGGGGCACCTCTTTCATTGATGGTCAGTGAGAGGAGCACGGGATGCATCCGCGCCCATAGTTCCCCTTGAAATGCTGGTCAGTTTGTTGATTTAAATTGTTCTTTATTTTAAATATTGTATTTGTTCCCATTTTGGTTTTTTACTTTAAAATAAGATATGTGCAGTGTGCATAGGGATTTGTTCATAGTTTTTTTTATAGTCCGGTCCTCCAATGGTCTGAGGGACAGTGAACTGGCCCCCTGTGTAAAACATTTGGGGACCCCTGATCTAGATTGACCTGCTTCTACTCAGTCACAAGGCCAGTCTCACCACATTGTCATTCTCTGCTACATGCCCAATGTAGGCAAAAACTACAGTTTGAAATTTTTACTCTAGCAGTATTTTAGAGCCAGAAGCAAAGCACATATACTAGCATTGTGAATATGGAGTTTAGGTGAAATTTTATTTATGCCTTACAGTCACTAGAAAGAGGGGTGAGGTCCACATAGTTAACAGTGTTGCTGTGGTTCTGAGGGTTTCCATTAACTTAGCAGCACCCTACATGGTCTATAGCCCAGTGATAAAACATCCCCACTCTGGAAGACAGATCATTCCTAGAAAAAAATGCAAAAGTCTTTCTGACTCACTTCAGAAATAATCAAGATCTGATAGACTTAGCTATGACAACAGTCTTGTTCATCTATAACACACTGGGGAACAAAATTTTTGTTGCATCCACAAAAACACTTGTTCTTACCTAATTAGAGTGTGCTGATTTCAAATCTAACATTAGTATTTCTCTGTAAGCTACAGTTATTTTGCAATTAGAAATTTTAGGTTTTCATTTTATAGTAAAATTTTTAACGTTTAGTTTAACATAATAAAGTAGAATGTCTTCTTGGGCATCATCTTTGTGAAAATATAACAATTTATATAATGCAGGAAATACACTAATACATTAAAAGATATTATTGCATCAGAATTTGTCTACAATTTCAGAACAGAACATATTAAAACACTTATTATAATCATAAAATTTGTGCAAAACTTATTTAAATTCTATTCAGGCAAAAATTTGTGTTTGTACCTCTTGTGGTTTTGTACTTGTTGAAGACAATCTCGTTTGATGCTCCAACAGTAGTCTGCTCATCACTAACAGCTCCAAGATTTTTGGAAAATTTATCAAGGTGACTATTCAGGAAATGAATCACATGTTACATCTAATGTCGTGGAAAGCCAACAGCATCCTTTGAACCAGAAGTTTATAGTTCTCTACTTTTTTGTTGCCAAGGAAGTTCTTTTTAACTGCCACAAAAGACTGCCATGCTGCTTTCTCCTCCTTATTCATCTTCCTAGCAAATTCTTCATCACGTATGAGGGTTCAAATTTGAGGTCCATTGAATATACCTGCTTTTATCTTCTCAAAAGACAAGATAGGAAAAGCAGAAATAATATCTTGAAAGCATTCACTTTCTTCATTCAAAGCTTGAACAAACTACTTCATTAAGCCAACTTTAATGTAAAGTGGGGTGGGGGGGTGATCCTGTCTCGATTAACTATAGGTTCATTCACAATATTTTGCATCCCTACTTCCAGAGCTACATGTTTCGGCCACACCTTCTATGTCCAGTGTTTCTCCCAAGCTCGGCTGTCCCACAAACACAGAAAGCAAGGATACTTTGTGAAACCTTTCTGTTGTCCTAGCAGAAAATTGACCATTTTAAGATCCAGACCAATGATCCAGTTATGCTCCTCATACTTCAGAAAGTCAAGGACAATTTTTATGTCATTATAATCTTCTCCTAGATGAGTTGAATAACCAATTGGAACCACTGCAGGAACATTACCGTTGTGTAGGAGAACACATTTCAGACTCCGTTTAGAGCTGTCAAGAAATAGCCGCCATTCTGTTGGACTATAAGTGGTAACACCTAGCTGGCTGAGAAGACTACTGATATCATAACAGTAAACAAAGTGTTTGTCTTTGAAAAAAAGTCCACAAAAATTTGTTCACGCTTCCTGAAATGGGATACTTTAGCTGACCAGTGAAGTACATTCTTTTCTTGAAGCCTGGAAGCTAATAACTCAGCTGCTTTCTTTGATAGGCCCAAATCTCTTACTAAGTCATTCAATTCGGGTTGGGTAAACTGCTGAGGGCTTAATGACTGCTTGGCATCCGAAGAAGACCCTTCAGATTCTACAACCATTTCCTCATGCATCTTATCAAAATACACTTGATCACTATGTTCACTTTCTTTGTCCTTAGAAGAAATAAAACCATTGACAACTGGAACCAGGAGTGTCCCAGAGTGTGGGATAGGTCGTATTTCTGAAGGAATATTAAGATATGCAATCATATGCCGTTTTTACTTGCCGATGCCCTTTGTATGGATCAGACAGAAATAACAGTCACTGTTGTGGTCCTTAGGTTCACACCAAACCATGGAAATACCAAAAGACATTCCTTTGTGTTTTCCTTTTGTCCAGTCACGAAGCATTTCCTCACAATTATAACACACAATATGAGGAACCCAATTCTTGTCTTGATTGCCAAGGGGAACTTGAAAATAGGCAATATATGCATGTGTCACAAATGATGAAATATTGCACCTTTGACGTTGAAGTGTGTAACAGCCACATATATAACAGAAGGTGTCAGGACTATTCTTACATTTATGCCTACTCAAAGCGCCATAATTCAATCTTAAAACAAAATAAGAGGATGTTTTTATCAGATAATAATTTTTTCCATTTAAAAACAGCTACAATTATGTAAAAGTGATGTTTGTAAAACATTAATTTCCTTGTGGTTATGTTCAGTCCAAGAATCGTTGCCCTATAACTCCAATTTAAAAACCAATGCATGCCATTAACTGTAACAAAAAGAAATTAAAATTGCATAAGAACTAGAGCATGCACTCCAAAAAAGATTTTAGATTTAGAATCAGTGATACAGAATTATATAGAAACAGTTCTGAAACCTCATGCAACAGAAAATGAAAAAAGGTTGTTCCCCAGTGTAATAGAATATGCAATGATAACTTAATATAATAAAAGATATACAATATCCTTTACAATATAATAAAGGAGTTGTCAAATCTCAAGTTACAGAACTTTAGAAGGTACGGGCAACATGTTCCATCAGAAAGTGTCCGGAGCCGTGGAAGATGCCTAGCTTTGATATTCAAGTCTACCAAGGGTTTTTCAACTCACCTTTTCATTATCTTTCTTCCCTCACAAAAAAAAAAACAAACACTTTTTTCTATACAATTTTAATGTCTTATATTGGCATGTAGATATTTATTGTGTAGTGTTTCATTTCTTTCTCAAAAGCTTTACTTACCTCCACAATTCATTCTTTTTTTAAAAAAAAATTAAGTAAGAGCAGGGCAAGTAGAGAAAAAGACTCCACATACTACCCAACTGGGATCCACCCATCAAGCTCCTTATGGGGCAATGCTCTGTCCATATGGAACATTGCTCTATTGCTCAGCAACCAAGCTATTTTTAGCACCTGAGGTGAGGCCACTGGAGCCTTCCTCAGCATCTGGGGTTAACTCACTGAAGCCAATCCAGCCATGGCTGAAAGAGAAGGAAAAGGAGAGAGAGACAGAGAAAGAGAGAGAGAGGAGGGCGAAAGGTGGAGAAGCAGGTGGTTGCTTCTTCTATGTGCCCTGACTGGGAATCAAACATGGGACATTCATACACTAGCCCATGCTCTACCACTGAGCCAACCGGCGAGGGCCATGATTTAGTCTTAAGTGAGAAAAAAATCAAGATGTAGAACAGTGTCAGTGTACTACCATTTTCATAAAGATGGGGGCATAAGTACATGATATACATGGGGGTGTGAGAATGACCTCACGGTCTTAGTGATAGTGAACAGAAATAACAAAACAAAACATTTCATCAAGTGCTTTTTGTTCTTTTTGTATGTGGCACCATGTATAAGCATCATCTAATCAAAAATTTAAATTATAAATAAATGAAATACTTTTCTGCATGATTTAACACATATAATTTTATACCTTATTTAATCAATATTCAGTGTCAGTACTAAAGAAGTGATTGCCCTAATTTTCACTTCACAATAATCAAAACTTCCTACCTGTAGAACATTCAAATCTGAATTCCACACTTTTGAAAAAAAATTATATTTGCTGTTTCTATGATAAAGATACCCCCCTATCCTTCTTCTCAAAATCAAAAGCAGATCAAAAAAGCTCTATTCTCTAGCATCAAATTCTCCATTTTATAGAGACTAATTATCACTTCAAAATCTCTTAGCATGTTTACAAGTCATCCCTGTCTGTAAGCCACGCATTTCCATGCACTGCTTCACCCTGCCACTCTCTCCTATTTCAATGAGAAAACCCTGTACAAACAAGTAACAGATAAATTCCAGAAAATATTCAGACTACAAAACTATCTATTAACAAATCTTATTATTCATTTTGTTAAACTGCAGCAGTAGTTTGAGAACTTTCAGTTTCTACTCTGGCATGTAAAGTGTTTAAAAGTCCACCACCCAAGTCAATCCCTTACTATCACCATATATCCCCCCATACTCTCTTCCATGTCCTTTTACCCCTCCTTTCCCCACCCCCACAATCACCATACTGTTGTCCATGTCCATGAGGGTTTTTCTCTCTCTCTATTTTTCCTTTTTGTTGCTCAGTCCTTCTATAAATTCAATTTAATAAATTAATAAATTTTTTGTTGGTTAATAGGGCTGTATAGGTTTCATGTGTACAATTCTATAATGCATCTGTATATTCCACTGATATTTTTTTAATAAACTTCACACCAAGGGCCTGGCCAGTGATTCAGTGGAAAGAGTATTGGCCTGTCATTTGGACCTCCAGGTTCGATCCCTGGTCAGGGCACACAAGAGAAGTGACCATCTTCTTCTCTCCCTCTCCTTCTCCTCTCTCTCTCCCTCTTCCCCTCCTGCAGCCAGTGGCTCAGTTGGTCCCAGCATTGGCCTCAAGTGCTAAAAATAGTTCAGCTGATTGAGCACCTGCACCAGACAGGGGTGACTGAGTGGATCCCTGTGGGGGTGCACATGAGAGTCTGTCTCACTATCTCTCCTCTTCACATTAAAAACAAAATAAAACAAAACAAAACATAAACAAAAGAAAAACTTTATACCAAGACAAATATCATGATGCTGACTGGTAGTGATCATTAAAACTTTATTTCACTTAAAAAAAGAACTTTGAAAGCCATTACTCCCATCCTTATTACAAGAAAAAACAATGAACTGAACATCAATAACTTTTCTTAGATCGATCAAACAATTGCAATCACAGAGAAAATTGCTGCCCCAGAAATTGGAGAGACAGACAGGCAGAAACAGAGGCTCACAGTTCACTGGAGCAGAAACCCAAGAGCAAAAACACAACATTAAAGCTAGTACTAGTTTGTCTTTTCTAGTATATCATGTCACCATTCAACAAAAGAATTACAAGGCATATTAAAAAGAAAAAGAAAAAAAACACAGTTCAAAGAGACAGAGTAAGCACCAGAGCCACACTGACATTTGTCTTAAATGTTGAAATTGTTAAACTGACCATTTAAACAACTATGATTTATATGCTAAGGACTCATAGAAAAAGTGAGCAACATTCAAGAAAAGATAGGTAAAGCAAGCAAAGAGACAGAAACTCAAAGAAAGATTCAAAAGAAAATAGCAGAAATATATGACATCGAAAATTCAATGAAAAATGAGAGGTGGGGAGGCAGGGAGGCAGAAAGACAGACTCCCGTGTGCACCTGTACCAGAAACCACCTGGCAAGCCCCCTACAGGGGGATGCTCTGCCCATCTGGGGTTGACGGAAGTATTTTAGCACTTGAAAAAGGCCATGGAGCCATCCTTGGGTCCAAATTGCCCTAATCAAGCCATGGTTGTGGGAGGAGAAGACAGAAAGAGAGAAGGAGAAGGGAATAGGGTGAAGAAGCAGATGGTTGCATCTTCTGTGTGCCCTGACTGACCAGAAATCAAACCCAGGACTTCCACACATCAGGCCAATGCTGTTGGGGACCAAAAAAGCCAACAGAATTTTTAGAGTTTGGATTTCTGGGCAAAAGAGGTGCTGGGAGCTGACTGTAAGCTAACAGTCTGCCCAACGCCCCACCTCACCTGCCTGATTAAGTTGCAAAAGGCTGTAAAGCTGTGGTGCTGGAATGTATTTGCTCATCCTACCTCCCGTGTTCCCCGGAAAGACTGGAAGGAAGCTACTTCTTTATGTAAGGTTGGGACATTTGAATATGGTGGGGTCTTTATACACTTGGTGGTTTTCTTGAGTTGCCTTGGAAACATAATTGATTTGCTAATTTCCACTTTGCCCAGTAAATAAAGAAAGATGCAGTTCCTGGGAGCAGCCATGTTTTGCGGGCTGCTAGGTCCCAGATAATTTACTGCTAGCAGAAGCTGTGAAATCCTCCTGAAACCCATTTTATATGTCTTATATGTAAAACCCTTCTAAAAACCATTCTTAATTTTTTGTCTATTTTCATTAATTCCTTCCTGTACCATTTCCGCTCGAGACCTGAATAAACTCATTGCGGCTGGCCCATGGCATGATGCTCTAACACTGAGCCAACCAGCCAAGGCAATGTAAAATGCCTTTAAAAGAACTCATTAGTTAAATAGACACAGACAAGGGAAAAATTCAGTAAGCTTGAAGAAATGTCAATAGAAACTTCCAAAACTAAAATACAAAGATAAAAATAATGAAAATGAATGACCAGAATATCCCAGAACTGTGATGCAATTATAAATAATTTAACATATACATAATAAAAATATCAGAAGGAGGACAAAGGGAGAGGGAGAGAGAAGAAGGAGAAGGTGGAGGAGGAGGAGGAAGGAGAGAAAGAGAAAAGGGAAAGAAAAAGAAATATTTGAAACAATAATAATTGAAAAAAATACAAAATAAATGTCTTACACCAAACCACAAAGCAAATAAACAGAGAACACCAAGCAGAATAAATATTAAAAATTTTACAATTAAGGGGGGGTTCAAGATGGCGATGGAGTAGGCGGACGTACCAACTTCCAACTCCCAGAACCAAAGTGGATTATAGCTCAATTTTAAGAACCACCATCTGGATAAACCAACTTTGAACTAAAATAAGTGGACTCTTCAACCAAGGAACACTGCAGAAGCCACATTGAGACTGGTAGGAATAGCGAAAACGCGAAGAGGGCTGCCCAGCTCCCCGGAGCAAACGGCAGCCTGGAGAGTCCCGCGGGGCGGGAGGAGAGTTTGGCGGAGAGGGAGGGACCTGGGTCCCAGGAACCAAGCCCCAGCCTGCAGTCCCAGAGCCTAGAAGAGGCGTATGGACAGTGTTGAGATGTGAAGCAAGAGAGGATACTGTTTGTGAAAAAGAGAGAGTTTTCTCGGACCCAAGAATCTTTTCAAAGGGTCAGCGCAGAATCCCTCTCTCACAACCACGCACCCGGGGATCCAGAGAACGGGGACAGAGGAGAGGAACAGAGCAGCGGAAACAGAGATTGGACTGAAGGCACGAGAACACTCTGAGGGGCAGCTATCCTGACCCCCGGGCTAAGTCATTTCCCTAATCGAAAACAAATATTTCCCCTGGAACTAGCAACACCAGCAAGGGGAGGCGGGACACTAGCCAGGCAGGCTCTCCCACGGCAATTGGAGCGGAGCTGCTTGGAGGAAGGGAGCTCCCAAGCCTACAGTGTGGAGACTTAAGACACTGCTATCTCTCTAACCGCTGCTGAGGGGCGATTGGCAGCAGGACGCTGAAAAGCGATCCTGTCGGTGTGGGCGGAAGGGTGTGCACTCAGTCTAGCCCAGCAAGGCCGGAGTAGACGCGCGAAAGCGGTCCGACAGCTGCGGGCCGCCTGTGACCCCACTTGTGGGGGAAAAATACGGGCAGAGATCGACTCTAAGACTCTGCGTAAGCCAACCCTGACCACGGAAACGGGGTTAAGACCAGGGATGGGCGAGGGGACCGGGGCTGAGCTCATGCTGCCAACCCCGCCCAAAAGGAGAAACCGCGGTGGGTTGAAATCCTTTGTGTGCGCGAGCGGCTTCCGCGGCTGGGCCCGCGCGACCTACACAGCCTGGCTCCTGGCTTCCGCGGGTGGGTTCGTGCTACTGGCCCTGCCCGGCGCGCAAGCGGCCTCCGCGGCCCCGCCCTGCAAGTGAGCGCTTTTGCGGCTGAGCTCACCCTACTAGCCCCGCCCGGCTAAAGAAACCCCGGCTGGTGGCCACCCTACGTGCGCGAGCTGGCGCCAAACGTGGGGGCGTGGCAGAGTCCTGATGGATCGGAAGCTACCAGCTGAGCTAATGCCAGCAAACACGCCCAGCCCAATAAACCACAGTGTGCGACCCTACGCAGGAGGGCCCCGGCCTTGAGGGCGGGGCTAAATTCTGGACAGGCAAAGGCTCATAGCTGAGAGCATGTCAAAAGCCCCGCTCAACCCGCAAAACTGTGGCGAGTAGGCTCTGACTGCGGGGGCTGAGCATAAATCTTCTGGAAACGGGCTGGTCCGGCAGCTGAGCAAAGGTGCTCACCTCTGCCCCTGGTTCTAAGGCTTGTGGCTTGAGTGACAGCCCCTCCTGTGGAGGAGAGGTGGAAATCATAACAACAGCCGAAGTAGGCTGTCATTGGCAACACTCACACCCAACCACCCTAGGCAGCAGCAGAGGGGGTGGCAGGCCTGCAGACAGACCACACCTAGAGAACACAAAGGGAACACCTACTGGACTCCAGTGCCCACAACTAGCCTATACACAGATTAAATGGGCAGGCAGAAGAATGCAAACCAAATGAATCAAGAGAAATTCCCAGAGAAGGACCTGAATGAACCAGATATAACCAAACTACCAGAAGCAGAATTTATAATAATGATAGTTAGGATGTTCAAAGAAATTAGAGCAACATTGGATAGTCACTATGAACATCTAAATAAAGAGATAACAAGTATAAAGAACGAAATTGAAATAATAAAAAAAGAATCAGACAGAAATGACAAATACAATATCAGAACTGAAGACCACAATGGAAGGAATTAAAAGCAGGATGAATCACGCTGAGGATCGAATAAGCGAGTTAGAAGACACAATAAACAAAGGCACAGAAGCAGAGAAGAAAAAGGAAAAGAGACTCAAAAAATGTGAGGAAACTCTAAGGGAGCTCTGTGACAATATGAAGAGAAACAACATTCGCATCATAGGGGTGCCTGAAGAAGAGGAAAGAGGACAGGAAATGGAAACTGTGTTCAATCAAATCATAGCAGAAAACTTCCCTAAATTAAGGCTGGAAAAAAATTCCACACGTTCAAGAAGCACACAGAACTCCGTTAAAGAGAAACCCAAAAAGATCTACACCAAGACACATCATAGTTAAAATACCAAAGCTAATGGATAAAAAAAAATCTTAAAAGCTGCGAGAGAAAAAAAGGCTATCACCTACAAAGGAGCCCCCATAAGGATGACATCAGACTTCTCAACAGAAACACTTGAGGCCAGAAGGGAATAGCAAGATATAATCAAAGTAATGCAGAACAAGAACCTACAACCAAGACTACTCTATCCAGCAAGGCTAACGTTTAAAATTGAAGGAGAAATAAAGAGCTTTCCAGACAAAGAAAGCCTCAAGGAATACATTAAAATCAAACCAATTCTGCAAGAGATACTACGGGGCCTGTTGTGAACAGTTCAAAGGGAGGAAAAAATATAGCAAAAGAAGAATACAGCTTTAAAGAATAAAATGGCAATAAACAACTACATATCAATAATAACCTTAAATGTAAATGGATTAAATGATCCAATCAAAAGACATAGGGTAACTGCGTGGATAAAGAAACAGGACCCATACATATGCTGTCTACAAGAGACACACCTTAAAACAAAAGATGCACATAGGCTGAAGGTAAAAGGATGGAAAGAAATATTTCATGCAAATGGAAATGAAAAAAAAGCCGGGGTAGCAGTACTTATATCTGACAAAATGGACTTTAAACCAAAGGCTATAGTAAGAGATAAAGAAGGACACTACATAATGATAAAGGGAACAATTCAACAGGAAGATATAACTATTATAAATATCTACGCACCAAATATAGGTGCCCCGACATACATAAAGCAGACTTTGATGGACATTAAGGGCGAGATTAACAGCAATACTATCATAGTAGGGGATTTCAATACCCCACTAACAACACTGGATAGATCCTCAAGAAAGAAAATCAATAAAGAAACAGCAGACTTAAAGGATACACTAGATCCACTTGATTTAATAGATATCTTCAGAACTTTTCATCCTAAAGCAGTAGAATATACATTCTTCTCAAGCACTCATGGTACGTTTTCTAGGATAGACCACATGTTAGGACACAAAAATGATCTCAATAAATTCAAGAAGATTGAAATCATATCAAGCATTTTCTCTGATCACAATGCCATGAAACTAGAAATTAACCACAAAAGAAAAACGGAATAATACTCAAACACTTGGAAACTAAATAGCATGATATTAAATAATGAATGGAGTAACAATGAGATCAAAGAAGAAATAAAAAAGTTTCTAGAAACAAATGATAATGAGCATACATCAACTAAAAATTTATGGGACACAGCAAAAGCAGTACTGAGAGGGAAGTTCATTGCACTACAGGCATATCATAGGAAGCTAGAAAAAGCTCAAATAAGCAACCTGACCCTGCAGCTAAAAGAACTTGAAAAACAACAACAAATAAAACCCAGAACAAGTAGAAGGAAGGAAATAATAAAGATCAGAGCAGAAATAAACGACATAGAGGCTAAGGAAACAATACAGAGGATTAATGAAACCTGGAGCTGGTTCTTTGAAAAGGTAAACAAGATTGATGAAGCTTTAACTAGACTCACCAAGAAAAAAAGAGAGAGGTTTCAAATAAATAAAATTAAAAAGGACAGTGGAGAAATATCAACTGATACAACAGAAATACAAAGCATTGTAAGAAAATATTATGAAGAACTCTATGCCAAAAAATTAGACAATCTAGATGAAATGGACAAATTTCTTGAATCATATAAACTTCCAAAAATCAATCTGGAAGAATCAGAACACCTAAACAGACCAATTACAACAAATGAGATTGAAACAGTTATCAAAAAACTCCCAAAAAAGAAAAGTCCTGGGCCTGATGGCTTCACAAGTGAATTCTATCAAAAATTCAAAGAAGAACTAACTCCTATTCTCCTCAAGCTATTTCTAAAAATTCAAGAAGAGGGAAGACTTCCAAACTCCTTTTACGAGGCGAGCATAATTCTGATCCCAAAACCGGGCAAAGACAACACAAAGAAAGAAAATTATAGGCCTATATCCCTGATGAATTTAGACGCTAAAATTTTCAACAAAATATTAGCCAACCGAATCCAGCAATATATGAAAAAAATCATACACCATGATCAAGTGGGATTTATTCTGGAGAGGCAAGGCTGGTTTAATATTCGCAAATCAATCAATGTGATTCACCATACAAACAAAAGGAAGGGCAAAAATCACATGATAATTTCAATAGATGCAGAAAAGGTATTTGATAAAATCCAGCACCCATTCATGCTCAAAACTCTCAGTAAAGTGGGAATACAAGGAACATTCCTTAACATGATAATGGCCATCTACGAAAAACCCACAGCAAACATCATACTAAATGGACAAAAATTAAAAGCAATCCCCTTAAGATCAGGAACCAGGCAGGGTTGCCCACTTTCACCACTCTTATTCAACATAGTTCTGGAAGTCCTAGCTATAGCAATCAGACAACAAGAAGAAATAAAAGGCATCCAAATTGGAAAAGAAGAAGTAAAACTGTCACTATTTGCAGATGATATGATATTGTATATTGAAAACCCTAAAGTCTCAGTCAAAAAACTACTGGACCTTATAAATGAATTCAGCAAGGTGGCAGGATATAAAATTAATACGCAGAAAACAGAGGCATTTCTATATACAAACAATGAACTGTCAGCAAAAGAAATTAAGAAAACAATCCCCTTCACTATTGCAGCCAAAATAATAAAATACCTAGGAATAAATTTAACCAAGGAGGTTAAGGACTTGTACTCAGAAAATTATAGAACATTGATAAAGGAAATCAAGGAAGATACAAACAAGTGGAAGCATATACCGTGCTCATGGCTAGGAAGAATAAACATCATTAAAATGTCTATATTACCCAAAGCAATTTATAAATTCAATGCAATACCAATTAAAATACCAATGACATACTTCAAAGATATAGAAAACATATTCCAAAAATTTATATGGAACCAAAAAAGAACACGAATAGCCTCAGCAATCCTAAAAAGAAAAAACAAAGCAGGAGGTATCACTCTTCCAGATATCAAGGTATACTATAAGGCCATTATACTCAAGACAGCCTGGTACTGGCATAAGAACAGGCAGATAGATCAATGGAACAGAACAGAGAACCCAGAAATAAACCCACAGCTTTATGGACAACTGATATTTGACAAAGGAGGAAAGAACATACAATGGAGTAAAGACAACCTCTTTAACAAATGGTTTTGGGAAAATTGGACATCTACCTGCAAAAAAAATGAAACTAGACCATCAACTTACACCATTCACAAAAACAAACTCAAAATGGATAAAAGACTTAAATGTAAGCCATGAAACCATAAGCATCTTAGAAGAAAGCATAGGCAGCAAGCTCTCCGACATCTGTAGCAGCAGTATATTAGCCGATTTATCTCCACGGGCAAATGAAATAAAAGACAAGATAAACAAATGGGACTATATCAAACTAAAAAGTTTTTGCACAGCTAAACACAATAAGAACAGAATAAAATGACAAACCACACAATGGGAGAACATATTCGACAGCACATCTGATAAGGGGTTAATAACTAAAATTTATAAAGAACTTATAAAACTCAACACCAGGAAGACAAACAACCCAATCAAAAAATGGGCAAAAGAAATGAATAGAAATTTCTCCGAAGAAGACATACAGATGGCCAATAGGCATATGAAAAAATGCTCAACATCACTAATCCTTAGTGAAATGCAAATTAAAACCACAATGAGATATCACCTCACACCAGTCAGAATGGCACTCATCAGCAAAACAACACAGAATAAGTGGTGGCGAGGATGTGGAGAAAAGGGAACCCTTCTGCACTGCTGGTGGGAATGCAGACTGGTGCAGCCATTGTGGAAAACAGTTTGGAGATTCCTCAGAAAATTAAAAATCGAACTGTCTTTTGACCCAGCTATCCCACTTATAGGAATATACCCTAAGAACACCATAGCACTGTTCGAAAAGAAGAAATGCGCCCCCATGTTCGTGGCAGCATTGTTCACAATAGCGAAGATCTGGAACCAGCCCAAGTGTCCGTCAGAAGACGAGTGGATTAAAAAGCTATGGTCCATATATACTATGGAATACTACTCAGCCATAAGAAACGATGACATCGGATCATTTATAACAAAATGGATGTACCTTGATAACATTATACGGAGTGAAATAAGTAAATCAGAAAAAAAGAAAAACTGAGAACAGCATGATTTCATACATAGGTGGGACATAAAAGTGAGAATATGAGACATGGACAAGAGAGTTGTGGTTAAGGGGTGGGGGGAGGGAAGAGAGCGTGGGGTAGGGAGGAAGGGAGGGACACAGGGTAAACCAGATGGAAGGTGACAGAGGACAATTTGACTTTTGGTGACGGGTATACAACACGGTTGAATGATAAGATAACCTGGAGATGTTTTCATTGTACATATGTACCCTGATTTATTGGTGTCACCCCATTAGAATTAATAAAAATATATATATATATAAAAATAATTTTACAATTAAGCATTTCGTATTTAAACTGAAGAAAATTAAAAGCAAATAGAAAAATCTTAAAGAAAGCCAAAAGGGAGGAAAACATCTTACTTATAGAGGAACAACAATAAGATCTAACTTTCAAAGATCATGCAATCAAGAAGAGAGTGAAGTAAAAGATTTAAAGTTTTAATAGAAAAAAAGCCCCACCAAACTAGAATTCTGTATCCAGCAAAATTGTTCCCCTGAAGTAAAGAGGAAATAAAGACTTCTGCAGACAAATGAAAATTGAGGGGATTTTTCTCCAGAAGCCCTGCCCTGAAAAAAATGTTTAAAAATATTCTTCAAAGAAAAAGAAAATAATATAGGTCAGAAATTCAGATTTATATAAAGAAAAAAGAGCATTATAGAAGCAATAAGTGAAGGTAAAATCAAAGTTTTAATTTCTCTTATTCTTATGATGATTGTTCAAAATAATAATAGCAAAAAGATATTTAGTGATTATAGCTATTAGACAAGTGAATGAAAGCAATGTTATAAAAGATGGGATTGATAAGCAGACTGTGCTGTTATAGGTACTTGCACTCCATATTAAGTGGTATAGTGTTATTTAAAGAGGATTTGGAGTAGAAGTACAAGTATGTTGCAAACTGAAGGGCCACCATGAAGAAAGATTTTTAAGTATAAGTGATATGTTAAGAGAAGAGAACAAAACTGAACCATATAAAATTCTCTAAACAAAAGAAGGCAGGAAAAGAAAATATGAGCAATAAAATAAAATAAACAAAAATATCTAAGTTAATGAATAAAAACAGTAACAAACTTGATAAATCTTTATTTATCAAAAATAACTTTAAGCCTGACCTGTGGTGGCGCAGTGGATAAAGCGTTGACCTGGGAACACTGAAGTCACCAGTTCAAAACCCTGCACTGGTCTGGTCAAGGCACATATGGGAGTTGATGCTTCCAGCTCCTCCCCCCTTTCTCTCTCTTTCTCTCTGTCTCCTCTCTAAAATGAATAAAATTTTTCAAAAATTGAAAAAAAAATTACTTTATATGTGAATGATCTGAATACACAAATTAAAACAAGAGACTGTCATAGTGGCTAAAAGTACAAACCACTCAGCTATATAGTGTCTACAAGAAAACCACTTTCAATATAAAGATACAGACAAAATAAGAGTGAAGGCATGGAGAAAGTTATAGCATAGTAATACTAATAATAATTTTTAAAAACTTGGGTAGCAATATTAATTTCTGAGAAAGTAGATTTCAGAGCAAAAAATAATCAGAAGTCAAAAGGACGTCACAGAATGATAAAGGGCCAATTCTACAAGAGTGCCAAACTACATGAGGCAAAAAGAACTATGAGGACAAATAAAACCACTATCTTCGTTGGAGGCTTTGATACAACTCTATCTATAGTTAACAAATCCAGTATGCAGAAAAACATAAGGACATATATCAATTGAACAGTATCATCTTCAGTTACAGAGAATCCAATTGACATCTACAGACTACTTTATCTAACAATGGAAGAATACATGTTCCTTTGAAGTTCACATGGACCATATACCAAGACAGATAACATTAGAAAGTACAGCACAACAAATTAAAAGAATAGAAATCACATAAAGTATGCTCTCAGGCCTCAGTAGAATTAAACTAGCAATCAGTAACAGAAAGACAGCAGGGAGACATAGGATCACATTAACATTCAACACACATAGAAAAAGCATTTGATGAAATCCAACACGTATGACTAAAACTCCCTGCAAATTAGAAATAGAGGGAAAATTTTGCAACTTAATAAAATAAAAAAAAAATTTATAAAAACCTACCACTAATCTTACACTTAATAGTGATAAAATTTATGATTTTGTACTGAAATCAAGGACAAGGCAAGGATATCTTCTCTCATGACTCCTCTTGATTATAATACTGTCCTAGCTATGTAATAAAACAAGAAAAGGAAATTAAAAGTTTATTGATTGGAAAAGAAGCCTATTTTTTTAAGATGACATAATTGTCTATGAAGAAAACCCAAAAAGTCAATAAAAGAACTTTTGCAACTAATAAACAATTTACAAGTTTATAGGATGCAAGATTAATACACAAAAAGCCAAATGTTTTCCTACGCACCAACAATGAACAATCTCAATTTTTTATAAAAACACCATTTATATTAGTACAAAAAGAATGAAATAGCTATAAATACATCTGAATTTTACATGAAGAAAACTACAAAACCGATAAAGAAATCAAAGATCTAAATGGAAAGAAATTTCATGTGCAGTAATAGGAAGCCTCAATATTGTTAAAAATGTCAGTTCTTTCAAACTTTATGTATAAACTCAATCCAACCACAATCAATGTCTGAGCAAGTTATTTGGTATATCAACAAATTGATTCTAAAGTTTATTTGGAAAGGCATATGTCCCCCCCAACAAAAAACAACAACACAATATTATAAGAAAAAGACAAAGAGAATTGACAGTACTCAACTTGAAAACTTACTATAAAGCTAATAATTGAGAAAGCATAGTATTGGTGAAAGAATAAACAAACAGAACAATGGAACATAAGAGAGAGTCCAGAAATAGATCTACACAAATATAGTCAAGTTTGACAAAGAAGCAAAAGTGATTAAATGGAAAAAGTCGAGTCTTTCCAACAAATGGTGGAGAGTGAAATCAACATCTTCCCAAGAGTGAGAAGAACCCTTTGTTTTTGCCCTTAAAGTTACATTGCAAGTCAGACAAATGTAATTCAAAAAGGATTGCCTGCTCAACACACAAACATATCTGGGATATTCATGAATTGAGCCATCTGAAGGTAAGCATATCAGAATGAGCAGGGGAGGCAGAATAGGGGAAAAGAGAGATGAGGTCCACAGACACAGTCCAGTGCCCACTGCTGCCAGGGTTGACACAGTAGTGGTGAAGGAATCAGGCTGTAGCTCTCACACAGTAGCTCTCACACAGTAGCTGAGGGTAAGAAGAGCAGAATAAATAGTCTGGCCTGATCTGCCAAAGTCCATTGCAAGTATAGCTGGTGACAAGCAGACACACAGCATAGTGGTGTGGCAACCATGGACTAGCAATGACCATTGTTATCAAGAAGGTGAAGCCACAGACTCAAGAACTGGCCCTCCTCTCCCATTCTGCCCTCTTTGCCCAACTCTCATTGCAGAACCAAGTAGAGGCAGAACTCAGTAGAAGCAGTGAAGATGTTTCAGATAGCACAGAGCAGCTGGCAGCCTCTGGTTATAAGGAGGCAGCGCCAGACTTGCAGACCTGGAGCCCCATCACATCCTACATCCCACCACAGGAGTAGGACCTGAGACCAGGCAACACAGACACAAAGAGGATGCCCACCACCTTGAGGAATACAAGGCATATTCCATGACCAAGGTGACACTGCCTCACTGAAATCCTAGAGAAACCAAAAGTGTAGGTAAAAGTAAACAAAAACTAGCACGATAGCACCATCTACTGGAAAGCAAAAGAAAGACCTCTACTTACAACTTGCTGAATTGTCAAGAACAAAACAGTAACTACCTCACCACCTCAAATTCCTAGGCAGAGAAACAATACATCAAGTGTTATAAATAACCAATATAACAAGTTAGCTCAGAAAGAAAAGAAAGATCCTCCATGAAGCAAACTCCAAGACATGGAAGACTATAATATAAGTGATAAGAGAACACAATATAGCACTTATGAAAAAACTCAACAAGATACAGGAAAACTCAAAAAGGCAGTTCAGTAGGCTCAAAGAGTCTGGCTTGAGCTGCCAAAGACCATCACAGGTATAGCTAGTGACAAGCAGACACATAACACAGTGGTGTGGCTTCCTTTGGCAAGAAGGAAAAGCCAAAGAATCAAGGAGAAAATCAATGAACAAAAATAGTACTTTACCAAAGAGACTGAAAATAACCAAATGAAAATTGGTTATAAAATTATAACCAAAAAGAATTTGGTTATATAAAAACAAACAGAAACTCTGAAAGCTGAAGAAATAAAAAAATGAGATGAAAAAGAATGTATTAGAGGTCATTGGTAATAAAGCAGACCAGATAGAAGAGAGAATTACTGGGCTCAAAAGTAAAAATTTAGAAATGACTTGAGTGGAAGAAGAGAGAGAACAGAGAATTAAAAACAAATACAGGTATTGATCAACTTACAACCTATGCAACTTATGGCCATTCGACTTTATGACCACAATTGCTAGCTACTACTGCTCTGTGTCTGTCTGGCAGCGCAAGCATTGCCCAGCTGGGTGAACGACAGAGTGGACCAGCTTCCAGCAGCACTACCATCTCCGCGTGCACCATTTCAACTGTACAGTAATTTGTGTTTTGTGTCTTGGATATTTTTTATCAAACCCCTCTCAAGATGTCTACCAAGAGGAAATTGTCTTTGTCTATAGCTTACTCAACTTACAACCAAATTGTGTTACGACCGGTCTGTCAGAACCAATCGTGGTCATAAATCAAGCACTAGCTTTAAAAGAACTCTGTGCGAAGTATCAGAACTCCATTATAAAAGGCAACATGAAAACAATGTTATATCAGAAGGAGAAGAGAGACAGAAGGGAAAGAGAGCTTACTGAACCAAGTAATCAATGAGAACTTCCCAAACCTATGGAAAAATTCAAGAAGCTAACAGAACACCTATTTCTCTCAATGAAAAAGGCATTCTCCAAAACACAGTTTTGTGAAGCTTTCAAAAGTTAATAAGGAAAGAATTCTCCAGGCAGCCTGGGGGGGGGGGGCTATAACCTATAAAAGAAATCTCATTAAGTTATCCTCAGAGTTTTCAGCTGAAACCTTACAAGCCAGGAAATAGTGGAATGAAATATTAAAAATATTGGAAGAATAGAACCACCATACAAGAATAATATATCTAGTGAATTTATCTTTTATGAAAAAGAAATAAAGGCTTTCCTAGATAAACAAAAGCTAAGGGAATTTACCAACACAAGACCTGCATTACAAGAAATTTAAAAGGGAGATCTTCCACCTGTAACTACAGATAGAACATGTATACAAAACTTTAAGTATGATGGCAAGCAGAAAGATAGAAATGGGAATTTGTAACTCTATTTCAGAATATGATATTAAACATTTAATGATAACATAAAGGTTAAATGGGGAAAGCATTTTAAAAGACTGTAACTTCTACAGTTGGGAAGTGAACATGCATCATTAAGAGGGATAATTTTTGACAACAAAGTCATAAAAAGAAAGGGAAAAAATGACTAAACTTACACAGGTGAATAAAGATGTTATAATCAGAAGAAAAAGAACTATCATATGAAACATTTTTTCCATAAACCTAAAGATAACCACAAAACAAAAAAAGAGAAAAATATTATAGAAAACCACCAAAGTAAAATAACATACTGAAACACAAGGAAAAGAAACAATGGAGATTCAAAACAACCAAAAAACAAAAGACAAAAATAGTTGTAGTAGTTCCTTATAATTACCTTAAATGGACCACACTCACCAATCAAAAGCAAAGGCACAGAGTAGCAGGATGGATCGAAAAACAAGACTCAACTATATGTTGCCTTTAGAAGACCCACCTCAGCTACAAAGTCAAACACAGGCTCAATTTGAAAGGGTAGAAGATGATACTCCAAGCAAATAACATCAATAGAAAAGTAGGTGTAGTTGTAGCTATTTCAGACAAAATAGATTTCAAAGTAAAAAATTACCATGAGACAAAGCTGGACATTTTATGATTTAAAAAAATCCATCAAGAAGACATAGCACTTCGATATATATGAACCCAACCTGGGATCACCAAAATATATACAGCAGTTACTAACATATCTAAAGGCAGAAACTGACACAATATATTGATAGTAGGGAACATGAATACCCTATTGACAGCAATGGAAAGATCACCCAAATAGAAAGTCAACAAAGAAATATTAGCCTTAAGTGATACATAATCAATATGTATAGAACTTTCTCTCCCAAAATAACAAAATAGACATTCTTCTCAAGTGCACATGAAACATGCTCAAGAACAGATCATATATTGGGGCACAAGACTAATCTCAGAAAATTCCAGTGGATTGAAATCATACCAAACATATTTTGAAACTGAAATTAACTATAAGAAAAATTCAGGGAAACTAATATGTGGAGATTAAACAATAGGCTGCTGAACAACTATTGGGTCAAAGAAGAGATCAAAATATACACAAATAAAAATGGAAATAGAATACACAATAATTTGGGGCATGCTTCAAAAGCAGTATTAAGAAGGAAGTTTATATCACAACAGGCCTACTTCAAGAGACAAACAAAAAATACCTCAAATAATCTAACATTACACCTTAATGAACTATAAAAAAAAGAACAAATGAAGTTCAAAGTTAGTAGAAGGAAGAAAACAATAAAAAGTAGAGAACAAAAAGAAAATAGAAAAATGAAACGAAGACCCGATTCTTAGAAAATATAAAGTTGACAAACCTCAGTGCCTAGATTTATTAAAGAATAAAAAAGAAAATACTCAAATAAATAAAATAAAAGAAGTTACTGACAAACACTACAGAAATAGAAAGGTTTATACAAGAATACTATAAAAAGCTATAACACCAAATATGATTCTAGAAGAAATGGACAAACTCTTAGAAATATATAATCTTCTTAGCCTTAACCATGAAGAATCAGAAAACCACAATAGATTGATCACTATTAAGAAAATTGGAAAAGTAATCAAAACCTCCCAAATAACAAAAGTCGAGAACCAGATGTCTTCACTGGTGAATTCTACCAAATATTTAAAAAGTAATACCTATCTTTCTCAAACTCTTCCAAAAATTTGAGGAGGAGAGACTACTTACTAATCCATTTTTATGGGGTCAACATTACCTTGATACCAAAACCAGGCAAGATAAACACGCAAAGAAATAATTACAAGTCAATATCTCTGATAAACATAGAAATAAAAACCCTAAACAAAATACTAGTAAATCTACTACAACAGGATTGTTTAATATATGCAAATTAATCATGTGATACACCATTTTAACAGAATAAGAGATGAAATTATATGATCGTATCAATAGATACAGAAAAAGCATTTGACAAGATATAACATTTATAATTATAACTGTCAATAAAATGAATATAGAAGTACCTCAACATAATAAAGGCCTGTATGGCAACCCCTCAGCTAATATCAATCTCAATGGTGAAAAATGGAAGGGTTTTCTTCTAATATCAGGAGCAAGATAAGCATGCCCACTCTCACCACTTTTATTCAACATGCCACTGGAAGCCCTAGACAGAGCAATCAGTCAAGAAAAAATAAATGAAATAAAAGGCATCTTAATTGGGAATGAAATGTAAAATGGTCATTATTTGCTGATGACATGATTCTTTCTATATATAGAAAACTCTAGAAGTGGATGTGGAGAGGGAGGAGGGAGCCACCTTAAACCTCCTATGCTATTGGGACTGACTACTTTGCTAGGCTTAGCCATACCAGGCAGAAAGAAAGGGAACCAGGGATACAGAAGCTGGCAACCTTTCACACAAGACTTGTAGAGGCTGGGATGTTATAGAAACTGAGGAGCATTATAAGAGCCAATGAAGATCTATTAGGATTCTCTATCTTACCATGTTTCTCAGTAGTGTAGAATTTTTTTGTGTGGTAATGTCAATATGGTCATATCTCCAAAAGATTGATCAGACCACTGGATGCAAGTGTTTTGGGCTAGGTAATTGTTTACTTTAATCTTGGTCAAAGGATAGCTTCATCTACATTTGGTTTGTGGTCTAATTATATATGGGAATATACTATGAAAATATGGAGAGTTAGGATAACAATTAGAGACAGCGAGGTGCCCTAGGGCAAAAGGCTTGAGTGGACAAGAGTCCAGGGGCCTCTCTGACACCATACTGGAGATAGTGTATGTTGGAAACAGCAAAACGGCAGAATAGGATTCAGCAACACAGAATATGTTTATGTTCCTTGTCTTTTACTTCACCCCCTGAAAACTTCTGCTGTCTGCTTCCCTGAGTATTTGTACTGCCTAATAAATATCTGAGTAAGGCTGGGGATGGAGCTTCAGTCCTTCAGTCTGCTGTCTGGGACTGTTGCCTCCCCTCAACCCCTCAGAGCATTCCCTCTGGTCTCTGAGTAATAGTTCATTGTAACCAGGACAAGTGGTGCTCCATGTGAGGAATGGGAACCAAATGACAGGTTTTCTACTCTAAGTAGTTCATGACAAGCATTAGGTTTTATTCTAGGTCCAGTTTGGGTTTGTTTGAGGTTTTTTTTTTTTTTCAGAAATATTTTACACTGCCTGGCCAGGTGGTGGTGCAGTAGATACAGCATCTGACTGAGACTCAGAGGAGCCAGGTTCAAAACCCTGAGGTCACCGGCTTGAGCATAGGCTCACCAGCTTGAGTGCAGGGTCACTGGCTTGAGCAAGTGGTCACTTGCTCTGCTGTAGCCCCCCCACCAGTCAAGGCACATATAAGCAATCAATGAACAACTAAGGTACTGTAACAAAGAACTGGTGCTTCTCATCTCTCTCCCTTCCTATCTGTCTGTCCTTATTTGTCCCTCTCTCTGTCTCTCTCTTTTTCTCTGTCACAAAAAATATATATATTTTTTGCACTAATTGGAGAAAAGGGTGTGATACGGAAATTATAAAGCTGCAGATAAACATGTATACAACACCAGTTTTACTTGGTGCCTTCCTGAGAGTTTTAAATATTTTTCTGATCTTTATTATATTCAGAGAATATCATGTGCTTGACTAAGGAAAGCAGTGTAAAAATATTAAGTTTGAAGAAGCAAGTGAAGACAAAGTTCAGGTTCCTTAAGGAAATATTGATCAAGTTGCTCTTATGACTACCAATGTTCTGTTTTTCCTGGTCCTATCTATGTTTGTGCCTTTGAAACCATCATTACTCCATCAACAATGGATATGTATGCCTGGACTGGAGAACAGGCTATGTTATATGATGGAATAATACTTGCTGCTCTTGGAGTTCAGGCAGTTATTCTTCCTGGGGATGAAATTACCTTCCAAAAGACTGGCAAGTGTGCTGTTCTACTGGAACATCATTGTATGGGTTGGCTTCTTTATCTTGTTACCTTAAGCTAATGAATTTCCCAAAATACAGGGGGAAAGATTTACATAATAATAGAATCCTTAATACCACATTTGGGAAACTTACTTTTTGGAGGTCTCCAAGAGAAGATCACAGTGAAGTACCAACAGGTTGCCCAGTTGAACAAATATGATGCCTCTACACCCCCGTAATCCATCTGGCCCAGTCCCTCACATCACCTGTGCTAATTGAAGTAGACTATCCACCCTTCATTGTTATGTTCTATACATTAGATTTAAAACTTCTGGGATCCAAACTTCAGGGTGTGTATGTGAGCTGCTAACACCTTCTGGAAGCATAGAAGGGATTCATCAGTCAAGTGTATACTTCCTGGGGCCTGTGATTGGTATTCAGCGGTGTATGTGAAACAGTGATGCTCACCATCACACTCCTGGTGGTGCTGCACAAAAGACTCGTTGCTTTTCCTGTAAGTCATGGAAGGTTACAAGAGTAACCTAGCTAACACTGGGATGGAAAGTACTTGCTATGTGGGACTTCCTTTATTATTATTATTTTTTTAATTGAGAGAGACAGATAGACAAATAGGGACAAATAGGAAGGGAGAGAGATGAGAAGCATCAACTCATAGTTACAGCACCTTAGTTGTTCACTGATTGACTTCTCATATGTGCCTTGACCAGGGGCTCCAGCCAAGCCAGTGACCTTGGGCTTCAAGCCAGTGACCTTGGACTCAAGCCAGTGACTATGGTGTCATGTTTATGATCCCATGCTCAAGCTGCTGAGCTCCTGCTCAAGGCAGCAATCTTGAGTTTTGCACTAGAATCCCAGGCCAACACTCTACCTTACTGTGTCGCTGCCTGGTCAGGCGGGACTTTCTCTACTAAGTTTCTGCTAGACAATGTTATGAGTCAGTTTCCAAAAGTTAGAATTCAGATGTTGTATGTTTTTAATAGCAAGAACATATATTGAATAATATAGAGAATCTACGAGTAATCACAAATAGTAAGATAATATAAAAACATTCTGGATCATAACTTCTTTATCTCCAAAAAGAAATATTTTTTATTGAATACCTTTTTGTGTTTTGCATGAACTCATAAGTGAATATACAATGGTCTGTAATTGTGAAATTATATTCTTAATTTAAAATGCAAAGGCGTCATTTAAAATAACATCTACGCAGTGAAACCATAAGGAGAGTCTGTAAGAATTACTTATAACAGGCCTGACCAGGCAGTGGCGCAATGGATAGAGCATCGGATTGGGATGCAAAGAACCCAGGTTCGAGACCCTGAGGTCGCCAGCTTGAGCGCGGCCCCATCTGGCTTAAGCAAAAGCTCCTCAGCTTGGACCCAAGGTCACTGGCTCCAGCAAGGGGTTGCTCCATCTGCTGAAGGCCCGCAGTCAAGGCACATGTGAGAAAGCAATCAATGAACAACTAAGGTGTTGCAACGGCAACGAAAAACTGATGATTGATACTTCTCATTTCTCTCTGTTCCTGTCTGTCTGTCCCTTTCTATCCCTCTCTCTGACTCTCTCACTGTCCCTTAAAAAATAAAAAATAAAAAAATAGAATTACCTATAACAGAATGAAATTATTGAAACTGTTTACCTAAATAGAGGAACATTTGCTTAGAGATGCTCAGTTTTTATTTATTTATAAAGGCATTTTCTATTGCTATCAAATTTCCTTATGAAATAAATATGATCACTCAATTTTTCCACTTACCATTCCTGACAGCCTACCTTACTTTCTTTGACTTGTTTTATTACTACACCTTCTGTCTCATTTCAAAAAGTTACCCCTTAGTTAATAGATGAGTACAAATAATGCCAATATTTGGGCAAGAAGAAGGATGAAGTGATCACTACCTTTAGTAGGGCCAACTACTTTTGTTTTTCAAGTGCTAATAAATAATTCACTTTACAAACATAAGCCAGATATGTGTTTTTGTATACATATACGGAACAGCAAAATTCTTATTGTACTTATTGGCATTTTCAACTCTCTTAAACTTTGGACAACCACTTTACTTTTCCTCTAAGTAGTAGCAGGGCAGCCACAATAGTTTTCAGGTTATGTCTGCATAGCTATTTAGATTTGCAGAATTTTACATTTGAATGGACCATGACAACCCCAGACTGGACTAATACATAAATATTTAAGGCAAAATGTCTTTAATCTTTCAATTTATTGAGTTTACTTGAGTATATGGTCTCTAAGTATACATTTCTGCCTCTACATAAGTTGAATGCTGATAAAAGGAACTAGTACGGAACTATGTATATGAATAATCAATATTATCAAAAAAGTAAAAATATTTCTAAATACTTTTCCAAATGTTTTCTACTCTAGTTATACATATTTTCAATTCTTAGAATAAATACTATAATCTGCACTTTATATTAAACTTGAGGTACTGGTTATTTTGTTGTTGTTGTGTTTTGGTGGGTTTGTTGGTTTTTCTTTCACTTGAACAACAGAAATTTATTTCTCACAGTTCTGGAGGTTGGAGGTCCAAGATCAAGGTATTAGCAGAATTGGTTTCTTCTGAGGCCTCTCTCCTTGGCTTGGAGATAAATATCTACTCCCTGTGTCTTTTGTTTGTTTGTTTCCAGCTTTATTGAGATATAATTGACTTATACATTGTGTAAGTTTAAGGTATAAAAAATGTTGATTTGATACACTCACATAGTATAAAATGATGACCACCAAAGCATTAGCTAAGGCTCTATCACAACACATCACATAATTACCATTTCCTTTTTGTGTGAGAACAGGTGAGATCTACTCTCTTAGCAACTTTTAAGTATATAACAGAGTATTGTTGTCTATAATCACCATGCTGTACCTCAGATCCCCAGAACTTAGCAATCTTTTAACAGGAAATACCTACTCTTCAACCAACATGTTCACTTTTCCTCCATCCTCTACCCCTGGCAGATATCAGTCCACTCTCTGCCTCTAATAGGTCTGCCCTTTTAGATTCCACATACAACTGATATCATACCTAGTAATATGGTGCCTTCAGGGTCAATCCATGTCATCACAAATGACAAGATCTCCTTTCTTGTGGCTGAATAATATTCTATTTTACATACACACACATACAGACACACACAGAGAAATGGTTGCAAGATATTCTGTTGTCATTTTGATTTTCACTTCCATAAGGATTAGTGATATGGAGCACCTTTTTATGTACCTGCTGGCCATGCGTATGTCTTCTTTAGACACATGTCTATTTAGGTCGTATGCCCCATATTTTATTTGGGTTGTTTTGGAGGTTTTGCTACTGAAGTTTTCTATACTCTTAAATCCAACTTCTTATAATGGCTAAAATCCAAAACACTGGCAACATCAAGTGCTCACAAGGATATGGAGCACTGGGAACTCTCACTCATTGCTGGTGGGTTCAGAGTTTCAATTTTGAAAGACAAAAAAATTCTGGTGTTTGGGTGTACAACAATGTAAATATATTTTGCACTACTAATATGTACACTTAAATGATTAAGATAATAAATTTTATGTTATGTGTACCTTACCACAATTGAAAATAAATGATATTAAAAGGATAAGAAAATATTTGGTATAAATTTGCTTTTTTTTTTAGTTAAACATTTCTTAATTTTTACTCCTGGTACCATTACCACAATTTACAGGGCAATATACCTGATGTAAGGGAACAAAAAGAAAAAAAAAGCTACAATAGATAAAAGACTTCAGAAATCTACATCTACCATATTTCCCCACGTATAAGATGGGGCCCAAAATTTGAAAAAGAAATTACATAAAGTTATTGAACACAAGTTTTATTCATAAAATTCATCCAACTCCTCATCACTGTCAAAACTCCCATCCATTAGCTTGTCCTCATCTGTGTCTGATGATGAATCACTGTCTTCAACAATGAGCACAAAAACAAGTGCAAAAAAAAAAAGAAAATGCAAGTAAAAAAACTACAACCACTCTATAAGACGCACCCAGTTTTTAGACCTCAAATTTTTCAAAAAAGGGGAATTGACACTACATTGCATTAAACTGTGGTTATGACATCCCTGAACAAGAAGGGCTTCCTATTTAGCCACAGCCGCTTTTCTGACTGTGAGTTGTCATTCCTTCTGGGGCAGGTTTTCACGGTTCCCCTAAAGCAGGGGTTCCCACACTTTTTCAGCTTGCGAGCTACTTATAAGATGACCAAGTCAAAATGATCTTCCTACAATAAAAATGCAAAACATAAATTTATTTCTTCTATATTATCATTATTTAAGTTACTATTATTACTATTTAATATTGTGTATTCTTCTTTCACCTTTCTCCTTCTCAGCTCTCTTTTTGGAGGGAAGTCAATGTCATAGTTTTTATGAACAGTCCGAAAAAGCCGCTCCACATTTCCCTTCTTTGGAATAGCAATGGCACACAGACAGATGAGGCAAACGCACTTAGAATATGATATAGTGAAAAAAAATCCCCTCCCATTCTGTATGAAAGTGGTAGGTTTTAGGCTTCTTACTCGGACCAGCTACGGCACTTATTTTTATACCTTTTGTTGTATTTAGTTTAAATAAATTGAAGGCTAACTATGCAGCAATGTAACTGAACAAGTTAGCGCGGTTTAATGCGCATGCGTAGGGTGTCAAAAGTTCAGACGTCAGATTGACTACCCTGTATGCCAATCAAAAGACAAATGTATTTTTAATGTCATGTGATCTACCCACACTTCCTTCACGATCAACCAGTAGATTGCGATCGACGTATTGAGCACCCCTGCTCTAATGCATTCAGGATGACTGTCTCAAAGTAACCTGAGGCTTTCCTGACAACTTCTCTCTTCTTTCCTGCTAAGAACTGTAGCCCTTCCCTTGAGTTTTTAGATCCTTTTGCTACCATATCCACCACTTTTATCACCAGATACATAACCACCACCATAGAGATTGCCTGAGCTTCTTCCACCAAAACTGCTCACCTTCATGGGTCCATAATTTAATTACTGTTGTCCATTGTAATGTCCAAAATCATTAGAGTTCCCACCACCATAGTTAGTGACAAAATCCCCCTCCCCCCCCCGTCATTGTAATCATCATATCCTTCACCACCGCCACCATATCCACCACCTTGGTTTCCATAACCTGGTCCACCACTACCACCATAGCCTCCTCTACTACTATAATCAGGACCACCACCCTTGTTGCCACTGTCACCTCCAGATCCATTATAGCCACCATCATCTCTTCCATAACTGCCTCTGCTGCCACCTCCACCACCTTTTTCCACCAAAGTTACCTCTACCACCTCCAGAGTTTCCTCCACAACCCATAAAGCTGCCAGATCCCCCTCCACGACCTCTTTGTGATCCAGCAGACTGTGTTTCTTGTTCAGAAAGGGCCTTTTCCACTTCATAATTATGACCATTAATAGTGTGGTATTTCTGGGCAACAATTTCATCAACTGGATCATGATTATCAAATATTACAAAAGCAAATTCTTTTTCTTTCCTCACTCTGCCTGTCTTCTATACTGCTATGGTTTCAATCTTGCTGTACTTTTTAAAGCAATCTCTCATGTTATATTCTTCTGTATCTTCCTCAATACCACCAAGAGAAATTTTCTTCATTGTTAGATGGGCACTGAGCTTTACAGAATCCTCTCCAGAAACAACTCTCTTTGGTTCCTCTGTATTCCATTAACTTTGTGTGGCTGAATGCACATCGCTGCATCCACCTCTTCAACACAAGAGTAAATTACATGACCAAAGCCCCGGGAACATTTTGTTTGAGGGTCTCTCATCACCATACAATCTGTTAATGTGCCCCATTTCTCAAAATGTTCTCTTAAACTGTCATCTGTAGTTTCAAGCTCAGACCACCAATAAACGGTTTTCTCAATTGCTCTGGTTCCTTCAGATCATGGTCCTCCATTTTGAGATTGAACATGCCTCTTCCAATGCAAGTTCAATATGGGATCAGTGTAAATTTGCTTATGCATAAATTATTCCTAAAAGAAAACACAGGAAAGTGTAGTTGTTACAGGAAAGAAGGAGTAGGGAACTGAATCAGGGAGATTTTTTCATACCTTTTGAACTGTTTGCATCTTCTTTTTACCATTTACATTTCTCAGATTTTCAATTTAAAAATATATATAATTAGAATAAGAGTAATATATAATTACATATATGTTGTATATAATTACATAAGTTATATATATATTACATTTGTACATATATATATATTACATTTGTCAAATTTTTTAACAGAGACCCTACATTTTCAGCTTAATTCTTTTAGTATGTATTTAATCACTGTAAGTGAACCTTTCTAAAAATTAAGTGAAGCCATTTATTGACAGGAACCTAAATTTGTGATCTTTGGCACATAAAAAGAACAATGGCGTGGTTTTTGTTGCTTTTAATAGTATTGGCGAATTCTTATAGATTCATTTCCACCCTATTGCCCAGGCTCATGTCCAGAAATAATAATACATGATATTTATTGAGGGCTTGTTATAGGCTAAACACAATGTTGAGTTCTTACTTAAATCATCTCTTTAATAGTCTCATAACCCTAGCTTTCAGTACTACTATTATCTCCATTTTACATATAAAGAAATTGCATGTAACAAGATTAAACAAGTTTTCCAAGGACTTGCTGCACCAAGAACCAATTTTGCACCAACTTTGCTGTATGAATCCCAAGCTCATGTGTTAAAGCAGGACAGTGTGCTGCCCGGGACAACACTTCAGGGAAGGCACAGAGCTCACCCCTCTGCTGTGAAACCACAAGGATGGGTGGACTGCAGGCCAGTCTCTGTGTTGTTCCCTGAAGTATCCCCAGCACCTGCCACAGGGCACTTGAATGATTTCATGAATTAACTGATCTCACCAGGACCAAGGGTTATTTATCTGAAGGCAAATACGTGGATAAGTTCCAGAGAAACTATCTCAATTCCTTGGACATTCTGAGTAACTAGGACATGACCCCAGAAAGTATATCTGGAGGTTTTCTTTTCAACCCCCAGCTCCTGGTACTAACTAGCAGCACATTCTTAACTCTGGTAAGACTTGTGTCATTAAAGGGGTTTGTAAAATACGCTCTTAACTACTTGTCAACAATGAGTGAGTTATTACTAATGAAGCCAAGATGTTCCTTAAAGGAAATGCTAAAGATTTCAGCAAAAGCTGTCAACTTTGCATGTTTGAAAAGTAGTATAAGTGGCAGCATAGACTCATCTATGCTCCATAGAAAGTTCCAAGTGAGAACCGCAGGTGAAATATGAAGGCTGCAGTCAATGCCCCCAGACAGCTCGTGAGTGAGACAGCACATTCAACTGTACTTTGAATAGAAAAGAGTACACGTGCTGTCATACACTTTCATTCTCCTCTAACCACTTCTCTTCCTGCCGTCCCTCTACTCAATCAGCTCCCAATGTCTTTAATGACTTTTAAAATAGAATTCTTGAAGTAGGAGGATAAGCAGGACAGACCCATTATCGACACCATGTGGAATTACCCATTTGTTAAAATCACAAGTTTATTATCAGTTTTTAAAATTATTATTAATAATGGGTTATTCTGCATAATTATCCCCTTTTGCTACAGTTCTTTATTTTCTGACGAAACTCTACTGAAATCCTGTGACTTTTCTAAACAAATTTGCTCATTACCATTTGCACATTTCTGCTCTGACTTTTCCAAAAAGGTAGGCTTAGTCACTATGTCCAAAGGCTTATGAAATAGCAATGCTAACCTCTTGTCCTTGTGTTTTCTCATTTTTGTGTGTGTATATATATATATGTGTGTGTGTGTGTGTACATATATATGTGTATATGTATGCATATACAGTCATCCCTTGTATCGCAGATTTTTTGCTATATTGTGGAATTTTGAGGTATATAGGTACTTTCATATATTTATTATTTTAATTATTTTTGTGGTAAAATAAGCATTTTCTAGCCTAAAAAAATTGAAAACAGTATAAAAAATATTTATTAAAACATATTAGTATTGTGAGTATCCATATAGGATTTTATATGTTGTTAAAATTACATAAGTTTAAGAGTGTAGAAAGTGTTTAAGAACATAGATATTTTTATAAGAGTGTGGGGAGGGTTTATAAAGCCTTAAAATATATATAAATAATAAAATAAATATAAGGTCACTACTTCACAGATTGCTGCCTATTGCAGGGGGTTCTGGGACTTAACCCCTCCATAGACAAGGGATGACTGTATCACAAATTCAGAAGAGCTAATACATTGTTTATCTCCTACCTATACTTTTGTTACTTTTTACCTCTACACCAGTACTTATAAAACTCTGACTTGCATTAGAACCCCCTAGAGGGCATGTTAAAATACATATTTCTGGGCCCCACTCCAGAAATTACAATTCATTAGGTCTTGGGTGAAGCCTCAAAAACTTAAATTTCGCTTGACTGGGAGGTGGCGCAGTGGATAGAACATTGGACTGGGATGCAGAAGACCCAGGTTCGAGACCCTGAGCTTGCCAGCTTGAGAGCGGGCCCATCTGGCTTGAGCAAAAGCTCACCAGCTTGGACCCAAGGTCGCTGGCTCCAGCAAGGGGTTGCTCATTCTGCTGAAGGCCAGCGGTCAAGGCACATGTGAGAAAGCAATCAATGAACAACTATGGTGTCGCAACGGCAATGAAAAACTAATGATTGATGCTTCTCACCTCTCTTCGTTTATGTCTGTCTGTTCCTATCTATGACTCTCTCTGACTCTCTCTCTCTGTCCCTGTAAAAAACAAAAACAAAAAAACCCTTAAATTTCAAACAAGTTCAAGGTTATGCAAGTGATTCTGGTCCAAAGCTCAAATTTTGAAAACCCCTGCCTGAGAAGAATGATTCCAAATATTGAACAAAGAAATTAAAAATAATAAAACTAAACTAAAGCCAAGTCAAAACCATGTTCAACTGCAGAGAAATCACTTCATAACAAATAAAAATAACAAAATACTGAAAGCAATATGATAGTAGGACTTTGTGGTAAACTTTCAAAATCACCACTGTAATAATCACTGCTGGAGGTTTCTGCAGAAGTCTGTACTCAACTGTGTGTGGCTACCAGCCTTTGCTGAATTTGAATCTTAGCAAGGGTGTAGTCTCATTTTTTAAAAATAAGATGAACTTCAGGTCAAATTTTGCTTTTTTCCTTCAGAGTCTCTTACTCTCTTCTTTGGGGTCCTGGCTGCTCCTCAGAGTCAACTTTCATGTCCCCCTCTTGCATCTCTACCCAAAGTCTAAGCATCAGAAGTGCTTTTCCCACCGAAACTGCTCTCAAAATAAAATGTGGTCATTTCATTCAAACCAAAGTGTAAAGTGGCTGGATGCTTTTCAGTGTTTGATTTTTCCTATAAAAGAACTGATTTAAAATGTATTGTGTTTTTACCTAATCATAAATGTACTAAATGTCCCAAGTAAACTAAGAAATAACAGAAAACTGCAAAGAATAAAACAAAAATAACCCTAACTTCAATGTCTGGTAAAAACATATGCTAAAATTCTGAGTAGCTCCTTCCAGAATCTACCCCTCCTCTATGTCCCTCACATGTACATTTGCACACACATATGTACCCAACATTATCAAACCGGTAGGAATGGGTGACATATCTGGGAGAACAATGTCCAGAAAAATCCCACTCATAAAACCAACCCTATTTTCTGAATCTCAAAATTAGGACATATTTCAACATGTGCAAATGTACTTGCAGAAATAACAGGAAAAGTGTTTAAAATTGACACTGATTTTGTAAGCTGCAACATATAGTTGTCTTTCCCATGGATCCCCAAAATCCTGAGAGCAGCCCTGATCATAAGGGATATGTAATTGAGATGCCTTCCGACCCTTTATGAAATGTGATCACTGTCCAAAGAGTAAACATCACATGGGACTATTAATGAGAGTGGGCACTCGGCTGAGGCCGCTGTGGAGGCAAATATCATAGACTCTGCCCCCAAAGGTTTTTAACCAGGCCATGACTCCAATGACCTGCCAAATTCTTCAGATAGAAAGTTGGCAGCTCTGATGTGCCCATGGTCCTCCAGGTTCAACAGGGCCTGAGTCAACATCCTAGTTTATTCACATATGTATCGCAGACCTCACATAGCTGACACTGAATTTCTCAGAGAAGTGCTGAGTTGGAATGTGATTTTAACTGCCATCCTGTCAGTAGCTATGCTGTAGCCACCCCTCCCCTTACAACCCACCCTCCTCCTCACTCTTCACAAGGTCACAAGTGTTTATGATGAGAATTGAGATTCAGGCAACATGATGACAGTGTAACTGTCCTGAATGTAGCCCATTTAAATAGTATGTTTGCTGTAACCAGTGGTTCTTAACCTTTTTTGAGGTACCGAACCCACCAGTTTCATTGCGCATTCACTGAACCCTTCTTTAGTGATAAATAAAATATGATTTTTTTTTCCAAATTCAAGACATAAGTATATGTTTTTTTACTGGTGCACAAAATGAGTCTTGCATGAACATCACCTTGCTCAAAGAACAAAACCAACAAAGTGCATGAACTCACAACAAACTACGGTATTACTTTATTCTGGCCTCTGCAGCAGAGGTTTCTCCTAACCCCTGAGACCGATTCATCGAACCCTTAGGGTTCTATAGAAACCAGGTTAAGAACTACTGCTGTAACCAAAAGAAAATCAATGTGGCATATGGTAGTTCTATTCTTAATTTTTTGAGGTACCACTATACTTTCTTCCACAGCGGCTGTACCAGTTTACATTCCTACCAGCAGCAAATGAATGTTCTTTTATCCACAGCCTCTCCAACACTTGTTATTACCTGTCTTGTTGATAATAGCCAATCTAACAGGTGTGAGGTGATATCTCATTGTAGTTTTCATTTGCATTTTTCTCATCGCTAGTGAAGATGAGCATCTTTTCACATATCTGTTGGCCATTTGTATGTCTTCTTGAGAAAAGTGTCTGTTTAGGTCTTCTCTCCACTTTTTATTGGATTGTTTGCTTGTTTGTTGTTGACCTTTGTGAGTTCTTTAAATATTTTTAGATATTAATCCCTTATCATAGCTGTTGTTTGTAACTATCATCTCCCATTTGTTTGGCTGTTTGCTTATTTTGTTGTCAGTTTCTCTTGCTGTGCAGAAGCTTCTTAGTCTGATGTAGTCCCATCATTTATTGTTTCCTCTACTTCCTTTGCCTTTGGGGTCAAATTCATAAAATGTCTTTTATGGCCAAGGCCAATGAGTTTAATACCTATGTTATCTTCTTCATAATCAAAAACTACCAATAAACAAAAGTCATGGTCTCTATAGTTTCACATGTGAATTTTACCAAACATTCAAAAAAGAATTAACACCTATTCTTCTCAAATTAATTCACAAAATTCACAAGTAATGAGGTTCACAAGCTCATTTCATGAGGTTAGCATTATTCTGATTCTAAAACCAAAGACATTATAAAAAAAGAAAATTTAATTATAAGCCAATATCCCTGATGAACATAAATTTAAAACTCCTCAATAAAATATTAGCAAACTGAATTCAGTAATACATTAAAAAGACCATTCGCCATGATCAAGTGATGCAAGTTTGGTTCAATATATGCAAATCAATTATTGTGATATATCACATAAACACAATGAAAAATAAAAAACAGGATATCACTAGATATAGAAAAGGCATGTGACAAAATTCAGTACCAATTTATGATAAAAAACACTCAACAAAGTAGGAATAAAGGAAACTTTCTTCATCATAATAAAGGCCAGATATAACAAATAAATAATCCTAAATTTTATATGAAACTACAAAACACCCCGGATAGACAAAGCAATCTTGAAAAGAGAGAACACAATTAGAGATATCATGCTGTCTAATATCAATCTATATTTCAAGGCTATAGTAATCAAAACAGCATGATACTGGCATAAAAGTAGACACATAGGACAATGGAACAGAATAGAGAGCCCAGGAATAAAATCGAGTCTATGTGGTCAATTAAATTATGTATGATAAATAAGGCAAGAATATACAGTGGGGTAAAGAGTCTCTTCAATTAATGGTGTTAGAAAAATTGGACAAATATTTATATATTTATTTAAAAAAAATGAAACTAGACCACATTCTTATACCATGTACAAAATAAACTCAAAGTGAATTAAAGACCTAAATATAAGACCTGAAAACATAAAAGTCTTAGGAGAAAACATAGACAGCAAATTGTCTGACAATGCTATTAGTAATATTTTTTGCATATATTTCCTCAGGCAAGGGAAAAAAAATAAACAAATGAGACTACATGAAACTAAAATGTTTTTGCACGGCAAAGGGAACCATGAACAAGACAATTTATTGAATGGGAGAAGATATTGGTTGGTGACATTCAATAAAGGTTAATATCAAAAATTACAATTATAAAGAACAAATACGACTTAACACCCCAAAAAAATCAATTACAAGATGGGCAGAGGACCTGAATAGACACTTTATCGAAGAGGACATACAGATGACCAAAAGAAAGATGAAAAGATGTTCATCATCACTAATCATCAGAGAAATCCAAATTAAAACCACAAAGAAATATCACCTCACACCTGTAGGAATGGCTATCACCAAGAAAGCAAACAACAAATGTTGGCATGAATGTGGAGTTAAGAGAACCCTCATGGATTGTTGGTGGGGTTATTATTTGATTGCAGCCACTATAGATCACTGGAGGACAATTTTTTTTCATTTTCTGTAGCATGAGGTTTTAGAACTGTTTCTATGTACTTCTCCATTGCTGATTCCAAATCTGAAATCCGTTTTTGGGTGCATGCTCTAGATTTTATGAAATTTTGATTTTTTTTTTGTTACAGTTAATGGCATGCATTGGTATTTAAGTTGGACTTAAAGGGCAACGACTTTTGGATTGAACATAACCACAAGGCAATTAATGTTTTACAAACATCACTTTTACATAATTGTAGTTGTTTTTAAATGGAAAAAATTATTATCTGATAAAAAACACCCTCTTATTTTGTTTTAAGACTGAATCATGGCTTCTTCGAGTCAGCATAAATATAAGAATAGTTCTGACACATTCTGTTATATATGTGGCTGTTACACACTTCAACATCAAAGGCGCTATATTTCATCATTTGTTACACATGCATATATTGCCTATTTTCAAGTTCCCCTTGGCAATCAAGATAAGAATTGGGCTCCTCATATGGTGTGTCATAGTTGTGAGGAAAGCTTTGTGACTGGACAAAAGGAAAACACAAAAGAATGCCTTTTGCTATTTCGATGGGTTGGCGTGAACCTAAGGACCACAGCAGTGACTATTATTTCTGTCTGATCCATACAAAGGGAATCAGCAAGAAAAAACAGCATATGATCACATATCCTAATATTCCTTCAGCAATACGACCTATCGCACACTCTGAGACACTCCCAGTTCCAGTTGTCAATGGTTTTATTTCTTCTAAGGATGAAGAAAGTAAACATGGTGATCAAATGTATTTTGATAAGATGCATGAGGAAATGGTTGTAGAATCTGAAGGGTCTTCTTCTGATGCCCAGCAGTCATTAAGACCTCAGCAGTTTAGCCAACCCAAATTGAATGACTTAGTAAGAGATTTAGGCCTGTCAGAGAAAGCAGCTGAGTTATTAGCTTCCAGGCTTCAAGAAAAGAATGTACTTCACTGGTCAGCTAAAGTATCCCATTTCAGGAAGCGTGAACAAATTTTTGTGGACTTTTTTTCAAAGACAAACACTTTGTTTACTGTCATGATATCAGTAGTCTTCTCAGCTAGCTAGGTGTTACCACTTACAGTCCAATAGAATGGCTGCTATTTCTTGACAGCTCTAAATAGAGTCTGAAATGTATTCTCTTACACAACGGTAATGTTTGTGCAGCGGTTCCAATTGGTTATTCAACTCATTTGCGAGAAGATTATAATGACATAAAATTTGTCCTTGACTTTCTGAAGTATGGGGAGCATAACTGGATCATTGGTTTGGATCTTAAAATGTTCAATTTTCTGCCAGGACAACAGAAAGGTTTCACAAAGTATCCTTGCTTTCTGTGTTTGTGGGAAAGCTGAGCTTGGGAGAAACACTGGACACAGAAGGAGTGGCAGAAACGTGTAGCTCTAGAAGTAGGGATGCAAAATATTGTGAATAAACCTGTGAGACAGGATCATCCTCACACACACACTTTACATCAAAGTTGGCTTAATGAAGTATTTTGTTCAGGCTTTGAATAGAGAAAGTGAATGCTTTCAACATATTCTGTTTTTCCTGGCTTATCTTTTGAGAAGATAAAATCAGGTGTATTCAGTGGACCTCAAATTCGAACCCTCATACGTGATGAAGAATTTGCCAGGAAAATGAATAAGGAGGAGAAAGCAGCATGGCAGTCTTTTGTGGCAGTTAAAAAGAACTTCCTTGGCAAGAAAAAAGCAGAAAACTATGAACTTCTGGGTCAAAGGATGCTGTTGGTTTTCAGTGACACTGGATGCAACATGAGCATTAAGATTCACTTCCTGAGCAGTCACCTTGATAAGTTTCCCGAAAATCGTGAAGCTGTTAGTGATGAGCAGACTACTGCTGGAGCATCAAACGAGATTGTCTTCAACAAGTACACAAATGCAAGAGCTACAAATGCTAATTTTTGCCTGAATAGAATTTAAATAAGTTTTGCGCAAATTTTATGATTAAAATAAGTATTTTAATAAGTTCTATTTCAAAATTGCAGACAAATTCTTATGCAATCATATCTTTTAGTGTATTAGCATATTTACTGCATTATATAAGTTATTATATTTTCACAAAGATGATGCCGAAGAAGACATTCTATTTCATTATGTTAAACTAAATGTTGAAAATTTTACAATAAGATGAAAACCTAAAATCTTGAATTGCAAAAGAACTGTAGCTTACATAGAAAAGCTAATGTCAGATTTGAGATCAGCACACTCGAGTTAGTAAGAACAAGTGTTTTTGTGGATGCAACAAAAATTTTTTTCCCCAGTGTATTGTATGGATGTTCCTTAAAAAATTAAAGCTAGAACTGTTTTCTGAACCAGTAATTCCATGCGGGTATTTATCCAAAGAAACCCCAAACACTAAGTTGAAAAGACATATCCCTGTATTCATTGCAGCATTATTTACAATAGCCAGGATATGTAAATAACCTAAATGTCTATCAATAGATGAGTGGATAAACAATATGTTGTGCATACATACAATGAAATATTTCTTGATCATAAAAAAACCGAATGAAATCTTACCACTTGTAACAACATGGATGGATGTAGTGAATATTATGGTAAATAAAATAGGTCAGACAGAGAAAAACAAATACCATATGTTTTTTAAAAATATACAAACAAGCAAAACAGAAACAGATTTATATATACAGGGTACAAACTTTTGGTTGCCAGATGAAAGGGAGTTTGGGGGGCTGGGTGAAAAAGAAGTACCAATTGGCAGTTACAAAATAGTCACAAGGATGTGAAGTACAACATAAGTCATTTATCAGGGTAATCACTTCATAAGTTATATAAATGTCTAACCACTATACCGTGCATCTGAAATTAATATAATGAATATCAACTGTAATTGAAAAAAAATTTAATTTTAAAAATTCAAATGTTTAAAAGTCAAAAAACTAACTGAAATGCACACTTTAAAATGAATGTGAATAAAACATGAACTTTATCTGAAAAAAAAAGAAAAAATGCAGTCACAAACATTTCTATACATGTCATTTCAATACATTTCTATACATCACATTCTGTAAATTTTCTCTTTTTTTGTGACAGAGACAGAGAGAGAGAGGGACAGATAGGGACAGACAGACAGGAAGGGAGAGAGATGACAAGCATCAAGTTTTTGTTGTGGCACCTTAGTTGTTCATTGATTGCTTTCTCATATGTGCCTTGACTGAGAAGCTACAGCAGACTGATTGACCCTTTGCTCAACCTTGGGTTCAAGCTAGTGAGCCTTGCTCAAACCAGATTAGCCCACGCTCAAGCCAGCGACCTCAGGGTTTCGAACCTGCGTCCTCTGTGTTCCAGTCCGACCCTCTATTCACTGCACCACCACCTGGTCAGGTTGTAAATTTTCTTTAAAGATAAATTCCCAAATACGAGATTGTTGTGTCAAAGTTACGTGGGTTTTCTCCTAATTTTTAGATATTGCCATGTTGTTTTCCAAAGTGTTAAACTAAGTCACACAGCAAAATTATATTAGTATTTCTATGAGTTCTGTCCATCTCACTCTTTTCAATTTTTGCCAAGCTGATGGGTGACAACAGTATCATTATTTAAATTGCATTTTCCTATTTTATTGAGTATCTTTTCATATTGATGTGTAAGCTGTATTTTCCTAACTATGAAGTGCCAAATTGTGTGCTATGGCTATTTTTTATTAGGTAGTTTGTCTTAACAATTTATAAGAGTTCTTTGAGCTTAACCTGTGGTGGTGCAGTAGATTGACTGTCAACTTGAGACCCTGAAGACCTAAGTTTGAAACCCCGAGGTCCTCTGCTTAAGTGCAGGTTCACAAGCTTGAATGTAGGGTCACTGGCTTGAGTTGAAGGTTACTGACTTGAACAAGAGGTCACAGATAATCAATGAACAACTAAAAGTGACACAACTATGAGTTGATGCTTCTCATCGCTCTTCTTTCTTGTCTGTCCCTCATTTAAAAAAAACAAAAGAGTTCTTTCTACATTCTTTCTCTCTTTCTCTCTCTCTCTCTCCATATATATATATATATATATATATATATATATATATATATATATATATATCTTATGCATTGCAGATTTTATTGCCTTTTATTTTTTATTTATGGTGTATGTATTTTTAAATGCCAATTTAGGTTATTAAAACATGTTTTTTAATAATTTGTAAAAGCAAGAAATAAGAAAGACTGTTTCATACCTGCTCTTTCCTTAAACCTCCATACCCTCCCATCTCTTTATTCTCATTCTGAAAGTAGAAACTATTCAAAAGAGCTGTCTCATCCCACCACCAAATACACCAACCTGCCTGAATCTGTACTTTCGTACACTGTGCTTTCATTTCTCAAAGTGGTGAACCAGTCTTTCTTGGGATTCAAGGACCACCCATCTCCTTGCATAGCTACTTTAAATTTGAATTCAAACTTCTGGCTTTGTACCATCATTTACCATGACAGGAACCTACTAGGAATCTTAACCTTACTAATTTAGAACATTCTAGAAAACATAAAAATAGATGAACACACATTCCAGTAGACATTTGAGCAATGTCATTTTCAAATGCTGTGTAGCCCCTGGAAAATTGTATCATATACTTATGTGAGAATGACAATGAAAAGAGTAAATATAGTCAATATTATTATGAAAATAGTTTTTACCTTGCAGACCCTATGAAGACGCCCATGGTTCACAGACCACATTTTGAGAACCACTGTGTAGATGATTCCATTAGAAGCTTCAGGTTTGCTGGACTGAACTGGTCCTAAAGGTGAAATCCAGGGAAAAGAAGAAAAAAAATCACGGGGAACCTGGGTTTCCCTGGAGCCATTGAAGTTCTAATCAAACTTCAGAGGCTTGAGTCTCTGCATGGGAAAAGTCTTATAAATACTCGTGTGCTGATGGGCCTTCTGCAGCTTCAGGCTTCCAAACAGAAGACATCCATGGTCAGTGCAAACATCATTCTTGCTTCTCTGCAGCTCTCCTTCAATTCCTGAGGTATGTTCAACAGCACTGTCAACCATGCACACATGCCCACCATTCTGGAGGTGGGTCCTAGACACTGGAACTATATTAACTCAATAATAAAGACATTTCGACTCTAAATTGTGCTGAATGTTGTCCATTCCAGAAATATCCCGTAAGACATTCCCAAGGCACTGAGTGATGCAAACCACATTTTTCTACTTATCATAGACAAAAATGTGACTAAAAAGAAGGATTTCAACTTATTCCTAATAAAAGAGATGGTGTGAATGGCATTCACAATACAAATCTGCTTCTTTCCCTTACTTGAAAAGAATTTCCCATTGCGCATTACAGACTTTTTCAATGTTGAGAGTAATTTTTTTTTCTTTTTTCTTTTGTCATGATTAGTTCTTTTGCGTGTATGTGTGTGTGTGTTTGTGTGTGTGTGTGTGTGTGTGTGACAGAGACAGAGAGAGAGAAACAGAGAGAGGGACAGACAGACAGACAGGAAGAGAGATGAGAAGCATCAATTCTTCGTTGCGGCTCCTTAGTTATTCATTGATTGCTTTCTCATATGTATCTTGATGGGGGGCTCCAGCAGACCGAGTGACCCCTTGCTCAAGCCATTGACCTTGGGCTAAAACCAGCGACCTTGGGCTTCAAGCCAGCGACCTTTGGGCTCAAGCCAGTGATCATGGGGTCATGTCTATGATCCCACATTCAAGCTGGTGAGCCTGTGCTCGAGCTAGTGAGTCCATGCTCAAGCCGGCAACCTCAGGGTTTCAAACCTGGGTCCTCTGCATCCTAGTCCAACACTCTATCCACTGTACCACTGCCTGGTCAGGTTGATTAGTTGTTTTAAAAAAAGAATTTATTTGTTAATTTTTATAAAGAAGAGATCGACAAGCGGGGAGAGGAATGGGAAGCATCAATTCCTAGTTGCTTCTCGTATGTACCTTGACCTGGCAAGTTCAGAGTTTTGACCAGCGGAATCAGCATTCCAGGTCTATGTTCCATTCACTGCGCCACCACAAGTCAGGCAATAGAGTAATTTTCTTAAGAACTGGCATCAAATACTACATCTGCTTTATTACCCTTAAAAATGAAGGTATTGAAATTAAAGTCTAGCATATGACATAGTTCCATGCTTCAGGAGCTCTGCAAATTATATTTCCAATAGAAGGGACAGTGAAAGCAGTAGAATGCATCACCTCATGAGCTGCAGGCTTGGTTGGAAAGTGTTAGCATTTATTCAGCACAGAGTTTGTGTACAGTATGTATTGGACCCACAAAAGGACGGTAACTGACATTTGAACTATTATTTAAAGCACTATTTGCCTTTCTGTTTCACGAGGAAGGTTTCTACCTGCATTATTTTGTCAGAGCTACTATACCATAGCAAAGTACTACAGATTGAGTTGCATAAATAATAGTAATTTGAGCTCTGTGCTCTGAATTCTAGAGACTAGCAGTTCAAGATCAAAGTGTGAACAAGATTGTTTCTCCTGAGACCTCTCTCCTTATTGTGTAAATGGATGTTTCTCCCTGTGCTTCTCATGGTTTTTCCTCTGTGTGTAAGTGTCCTGATCCCCTCTTCTCTGTTAAGGGCATCAGTCATACTGAATTAGGACCACTCTATGACCTCATTTTACATTAATCACCACCATTTTAAATTTTATTAAATTTATTGAGGTGACATTGATTAATTAACTTATATAGGGCTCAAATGTACAGTTCTATAATAATCATCTTTATATTGCATTGTGTGCTCACCCAGGTCTAGTCTCCTTCAATCACCATACATTAAATCACCACATTTACCCTTTACTACCTCCCTCCACTCCCCCATGGTAACCATACTGTTGTCTGTGTCTATGAATTTTGTTTGTTAGTTTCTCCATCTGTTGCATTCTGTTTTGTATCCCACAAGTGAGGCAGATCATATAGTTCTTGACTTTTTCCATCTGACTTATTCTGATCAACCTGATGGTTTCAGGATCTTTTGCAAATGCAGTATTTGATCTTTTCTTATGGCTGAGTAGCATTCCATTGTATATATGTGTCCATTTAAATGTGCCATCTCCAAAAATAGTCACCTGCAGAGGTGCCAGGGATTCAGGACTCCAAAATACGAATTTGGGGGGACATGGTTCAACCCACACCACTCTATATCCTGCTACCCTGTCATGATCCCCTGAATGTTTTCAGTGTGGACCTGGCAGCTAACATATCTACCTTGTTCACCTCTGAGTCTCCAGCACTTAACAAAGGTCCCTGGCATGTAGGAATGGTTCAACATATATTTATTGGATATATAAAAGTTTTACATATATTTGCTTGCAGAGCCACCAGCATCATACCTATTAAAGATAACAAAACCTAAAAAAAAACAAACTTATCTTGAAGTGACTCAGTTCTATAACATCGTAATAGCAATCATTCATTCTCATACCAAACACCCCAAAGTACTGGAGCCAAAAGATTATTATTATATGATGGAATATTAAGCGTTAAATTATTTTCTTGGTGTTATAAAATCATTCTATGAAGTTAATGCCTTTAGTTTTATTTTAAAGATAAAAGAACTAAATAAACTTTTAGAGTATCATTTTCAGAATGAGGTCTAGGACCAATTCACAATGTTGCTAACTCAGTAAAGCTTATTTTAAATGGAGACTAAAGGGAGTACACATTTTCACAATCCACAGCATCTGCAGATTAAAAGAAAATGGTTTTTTGGTCAAAATTTCATCATATATGATTTAATTTCATATGCAAATGAACTCTTTTAAAGTGTAGGTAGTTTTAATCAGAAAATTAAGCAAACTTAGTGGGGTTATTTTCCTCTGACTACGGGAAAAAATGAACCTTATTAAGGCATCCAGAAAGACAAAACATTTAAATCTCCCGTTCCATGAACTCATAAGCATGTGCATGAGCATCTGGAGCTGTGTGGCCCACATATCTAAACTGAAAGTCATCCTCACACTGTATCTGGGGAATGGTGCATCAAAAGAAAAAGTGCTATAAAATGTAACCAGCTCCTTGAAGGTCCTGGTAAAAAATATTAAAAAAAAAAGACTTGTCTGAACACCACAATATTGGCCAGAAGCTGAAAAGTTGCAAGACTTTTTTCTGCTGCTTTTCATATTCTTAAACACCACAGAGCCCTAAAATACCTCTACTGAAAGCATCAGAAACAGATCATTGTGCTGGCCTCAGCCGGCCCTCCAGTTTCACAGAGCAGCCTGCAATCCCTGTGCCACAGTCGGGGAAAAACACAGTTTTAGGAAATGAAAACAACTTGGAAACACACTGACCTGCAGATAACCTATTCAGCAACAATGAATCATGAAGAAAAAAAGAATCCACACGGAAAAGTAAAAGGGAAAGGAAGCTTTAAAGAAAAGTGGTTCCATATTTTAGGAGCTAAGTCAATGACCTCTCGGATATGTCAGAGCCAAGGGTCTACTCTGGTTTGGAAACCGTGTTTAGGTGACTCTCCCAGGGTAAATAGGCAACTGTGAAGTGAGAGCTCTCATGGGGGCTCTGAAGTAAGGAGGCCCCCTCAGCCCAGCTCAGCACAGCACCCAGATGAACATGAGCTCAGTGTCACATCATTGCAGAGACTCCTCATCAGATTATTTGCTAAGTGCCCATCCCCTGTAAAAATAATAATAATAATAATGACACCAAGAAAACTACTATGCAGTCTGCAGACTTTCCAGGCTAATTCATATTCTTAGAGAAAGCAGACAGTAGTACCTGATATGTACAAACCACAAAGACGCAGACAAGTAAACTCAACTCAGTATGGAGTTTTAGAATAGACTCTCTGCTTTTGGGGAACTCCAATGGTCAGATGACCTTTCATCTGAATTTCATTCAAACAAAAGTATTTGAAAATCTTATTTTCCCATTCAAATTGTAATAGACTATAAAAGCAGGAAGCCTTTGATTTCTTTGCTTGGCTGTTTGTTTGTTTTTTCCTCTTTGTCCCTGATACAGAGGAAATTCCTTTTAAAATAAGGAATTTAGAAAACTCTCACCAAGGCATTAAAAACAAAGCGAGGAGGGCGGCTCTGGGCCTCAGAATAACAACCTTGAAGAACCAGCATTCCCTCTAATTCAAAAATGGGAAAAAAAATATTTTGGAGAAGTCTTTCTACAGGAGAGAGATTTGCAGTAAAAATAAAAATTAGTACTTTAAGAGAACAGAGCAGACATTGGATGAACAAACATTGGTTGCATTATTCATTGGGTACTAAATACAGTAGGACAAAAGATGGAGCAGTTCTCACCAGGCTGTCTCTCTTGTAGTGGAAACCCATCACCATTGACACGTCACCTCATCGGGTATTTATCACTGAAGGAACAGGTGTTTAATACATGACCAACCCAGCAGCCAACCTAAGAACAGCTCGATACACTGGGACCATTGCTGGGTAGGAATGGGGCTGAGATGCCAATCACCTCCCCTTCCCACTTCTGGGGGAAGGGGATCCTCACCTAGCCATATCCTATCCACACCTCACAAAGCTATCATCTGACTAAAGTCCTTAAAGGCATATATTTTCTATTTTCAAAAGAATATAAAAGACCACTTTATAATCTAAGAATTGTGAAACAGGGACTTTCTGAATCAATTAAGTGAGAAGCACTATCAAGTTGGATAGGAAAAGAAAGGAGATTTTATGCTCACTTGACAATAAACCAATGTTTAGATTCTACATGATTTATATGTAATTATTGGACATTTTATGATCAATACCTCATAAATACCAACAAGACTAATGATAAGATCACTTTATAAACTCCAACTCACGATGCCAACTCTTCATTTGTCTGCCGGAGGGCCTTAGGGGAAAGCCAAGCTTGATGATAGAAAATCCAATCACCTCAACTCCTTCTGTGCTGTCGTTACAGCTAATTCTAGATGAGGGTTCTTCCACTCACAGGAAAATTATTAGTTTTTGATACCAGCCTCTTTAAAACCTTTTTGACCTCACACACGCAAAAAAAACTAAGAATTAATAACTTATCACTAATTTCCAGCCCTTTCTCCTCCACCTATCTTCCAGCTTATATTTTCTTCCTTCATTCAAATAAAATTTCCAAAATTTCACAGGGCAAGAAGGAAGATAGAAGTCACCATGCTTTGTCAGATATCTGGGAAACTAGCTCTTACTCTGTCACCCTATTAGATTAGTATTATACAGTTTCTTCTAAAACAAAACAAAACAAAAAAGAAACATCTTGCACCCACAGCCAAAATGGAAGCTGTGTGTCTAAACCAGGTTTTTTGTAATCAAACTGCATCTCATTCTAATAATCCTGGGAGCAGGGGAAGAAGAATTATTGGATCAAGAAAAAGAGGCCTCGCTGAAGACAGAGGAAAAGTGAAGGAACGTTTTACAGTAAGGTTGATGATAAAGCATTTGGGCAGGGACGGCTCGCAGTGCAGCCTCAGGGGCGCTGCTAATGAAAGTGTTGGCTGATTTGCTGTTGTAAGTGCCATAGACCTAGAATGTCAGTATTCATTATGCTCACAGGAACAATATACTGTCTCATAAATGTGTAGACAAAGAAATTATTCGTGGAAAAAAAAAGGTTTCCAAAGCTAAAATGAAATCCCTCATTTGTCAGCTCTCCAATGGATCATCAAGTTCATCTCCATGAATTTCTCTGGCCAAAGGAAAACTCTTGTGTCCTGAGAAGTAAAAGCCTTCCTGACCTGGTCCTATTTTGAATATTTATGCCAAATCTGAGCCATAGTTAGGTCAGAGGGTGTATCTCTAGGAGCAAGGTACATATCCATGTCCTTGGGGATGTCTGCAGCAAGCAGACACTCGAACATGGTGAAGGTGAGAAAAGGGGAAGGAAAGATAATGGGAATAAAGGAAAGGGATCAGAGAGAGAAAATTACCCCACTAGGTCCACTTGGCATGAAGGCAGGTGGGGATGCAGATAGCCCATATAAAATCCAATTCTTTAAATCTTGGTTCAGACTGGCAATATTTATTTTCCCCCACCATGTGCTAAATGTTGCACTGCTGCTAGAGACAGAGCACCCAAAACTGTGTCTGGTTCACAGTATGCACTAAAAAATACTTGTTGAATGAATGATGAGCAAGGTAGATGCCTTCAGTATTCTCCAACCTAGAGTAAAAGTGATAAATCCAAATGCCACTCTTCTGAGTGAAAATGTGTGTGCCTTTCTTCAGTTCAGTAAAGGAACTATGTTATTGCAGAAGCTTTGGGAAGCATTCACTAGTCCATCAAAAATATTGTCCACTTGCTGAACAACCTATTCCTGAATATTTTCCCCTTTGTATAAAAAGCTAACGCCTTCATATTCAACATACATTTCTGGCTATTTAAGTAAGAAAATAAGAAAGTGTTCTGAAGATAATAAAGGCTATATTTATCTTAAACTCAAGGCCAACATAATACTTAGTGATGAAATACTAGAAACATTCTCATTAATCATGGGGAAAATAAAATACTCACTATTTCCAATATCATTTACCATTGTCTAGATGTTCTAGTCAATGCAATAAAACATGACACAGAAATAGGAGGGACGATGTCTGGCAGCATTTCCCAAAACATCATCCTTGGAACACTACTTTCTGGAATGTTAAACAGAGTTTGCTATAGGACTTCTCAAAGCCTTTAATATCCTGATACTTACCATGAGTTTCCAAGAGGTAACACATCTAGCACTTTGCAGCATTTTAAACATTGCTTTGTTTGATTGTTTTTGTTTTTTTATTTCTCAGAGAATTTGAGAAGTCCTGTGTTGCTTGAAATTTTCTTTGGCAAAATCTGACTCCATTGTTTCTGATGCTCAGTTACTTTAATTTATGTATTTAGTTAAATAATATATCTATTCTTAAGAACTAAAACAGTAGTTTACAATGGGGAATTTAGAGTCAGAAAAATTCTCAGTTTGAATCCTATATCAGCTACTGACTGAGGACTGAGGGGAGGTCTTTTTATCTTTCTTGAGCTTTGGTTTTCTCCTCTGTAAAATGGAAATCATGTCTACTTTACAAAATATTGCAGATGTTACATTAGAAAATACATATGTAAAGTTGCTTACCTTCAGGCATATTTAAAAATTCAAATTAAAACACAGATAAAGCCTGACCTGTGGTGGCGCAGTGGATAAAGTGTCGACCTGGGAACACGGAGGTCACCAGTTCAAACCCCTGCACTGGTCTGGTCAAGGCACATATGGGAGTTAATGCTTCCAGCTCCTCCCCCCTTTCTCTCTCTCTCTCTCTCTCTCTCTCTCTCTCTTTCTCTCCTCTCTAAAATGAATAAAATAAAAAAAAAGAAATTTAAAAAAAAAAAAAAAAAAAAAAAACACAGATAAAACCTCCACTATGGAATAATTAAGGTTGGGAAAGATGCTAAGAGATGGCTCTCTCTTGCAGCTAATGAGGCTATAAATTGTTACAACTATTAGAGAAAGTAACTTGACAATTTAATCAAAAGACTTAAAATCAATCATATCTTTTGATTCAGAACTTTCATTTTTAGGAAAAAATTGTGATAAAGATATTTTTGAAGCATTTTTATAGTAATAAAATTCTGGAAAGAATATAGATATTCATCAATAAGATGTCAAGAAAATAATTCCCATTACAGGTATTAGATATCTGTCACTTGTTGGCTGTCCTTTGGGATACTTCCTATGGTATGTAGTCTTGTTGGGAGTAAGTGCCTGCCAACGCAGAAATGGGGAGCCAAAACCTGTCTTCTTTTCAACATGCCCAGGGACAGAAATCTGAATCAGACTTGACCAATCACCTTCTCTCTCTCAAGAATTTGAATCTTGAGCTGGTGAGGAATTATTAATTTATAAATTATAAATCGCTATCTTAAGTCTCAACAAAGGTGTGTCTATTGTTTTTAAATAAATATAATTCTTTAAATGATCTAAATTTTACAGAGGAAAGTTGTTCATTTCACTGATTTCTACCTACCATTATCTTTATTATTTCTTTCCTTCTTGAATGCAGAAGATATTTGCCATGTACACTCCCACCCCAAATGAGAAATGTTGCTAATTTCTCATGCAATGAGTTCTGTTTCCCAAGGTGAAAGCCAGAACTTGTCTTTTCAGTTTCCTTGTAGCTAGACTTTACACCTACTACTTCGACTCTGCCAATCACACCCACCCATATGAGACTTCTGTTTGAGAATCTGAGGAAACAGTTGGCATGCATGGAATGCAGAAACTCCTTTCTGGACAGAATGACCTCAGGGGCATTAATTAGTCAAGAAGACCCTGACATTCAAAGTCAGTATTAGTGTTGCCCAGCAGTGATGGCTACAGAGGGGTCTTTCTTAAGCTGTTTTGTGGTGGGATTTGATGTTGTCCTGCTAATGCATCCTCCAAAATGGACTTATCAGCCCCCAAAACCAGAGTATTTATTCTTTAAAAAATGCATTTTCTGTTGAATCTAGCTAATGTGAGCACTGTTGTTTCTAAATAGGAATTCAGACTAATGCATTGTTTCTCTGGATTGTCCCACTAACTCTACTTTCAGCTTCTTGAGTTGAATCATTAACTTATTTGCCCTCAATCTTTCTTAATTTCTGATAATTGGTTTTAAAGCTATAAATTTCCCTTTAAGCTATGCTTTAGCTGCACTCTTACATGACATGCTTTTTTTTTGTCATCAGCTCTCAATATTTTATGATTTCCCTTTTGATAAGCTTTGTAGCTCAATCATTATTTTATACTTTTTTATTTTTAATTTTCACAAATGTTTTTCAAGCTATCCATTTTATGTCATTTTTATAAACACCTAAACATTGCATTGTGGTGAGTAAATATAGTTCATATGATATTAATTCCTTGGAATTTCCTTTGTGACATAGGTCACAGTCAATGTTTAAGAATGTTCTTTATGTGATCAAAAAAATATATGTCTATTCTGTTTTAATATCAGTGGTTTCCAAATGGAGTTCAGGTGACAAGTGCTATCAGACTCATCTGAGTCACTGTTTATAAACAGAGTGCCATAGACCTCACCCTACAATACAACATCTAAATCTCTGAGGTGAGACATTTGAATCTGTGTGTCAACAAGCAATTTCATGTAACTCAAATGATAATGGTAATTTTAGAAAGTACTCTCTTTTGCTCCTACCCCATTATACTCTTACATTCAGACAGAAACAGAGACAAAATTATAGAATTCAGAAAAATGAAATCCTACAGGTTTTTGTTTTGTTTGAGTTTTATTTATTTTTTGGGGGGGAACTGTTTCTTTTTTTGTTTTGTTTTGTTTTGTTTTGTTTAGAAATTTAACAGAGTGACACTAATCAAAAAGAGTACATAGATTTCAGGTAAACATCTCTATAGCTTTTAAACTGTTGATTCCATTCAGTCATGCATTTTCTGCTTGTTTCCCATGTGTGCCCTGACCAGGGATTGAACCTGCACACTTGTTGTTTTGGGACAACACTCTTATCTGACTGAGCTAACCAGCCAGGGCCTTATCCTCATTTATCACTGCTGTCTCTCTTATTCTGAACAACCAGCACCTAGAGTGAAAAATGTCAGTCCAGGCACCTTGCTCCAGTGGTCTTAGACCATTCCTTAGGGCCTTTCTACCTTCTGGTCTATCTGCCCATATCCTCCCATAACTGGCTCCTCTCAATCAAGTCCCCACATCAATATTATCCCACGGAAGACTTTTTTGACCTACCACCCACCAACAGCCATTTCTCTATTGTGTCACCCTATTATGTTATCTTGACTTCATACTGAAGAGGCACAGAATATGCTACCCCAAAATACTCCCCTTTGACATAAATATTATTTTGAAGAAACAAAACACAGGATACACAGTGAAAACTGAGCAGAGGGTACTGTTTGTAAGGGACATTTACATTTACAAGGCAAACACCCATCTGTAAGTGTCTCCCTCTCAGTATCAGGAAGGAAAGGGTGCCACTGAAGCATAGGAAATCTGCAGTAGAGAAGGCACGTACTTAAGTTTACATAACCTTACCCTTGCTTACTAGGTTTCTTAAAATGATAGCCTTTAACTGGCTCCACCACCCCTCAACATCTTTTGTCTTTAAAGATAGTATTTAATGTGGTGGCTTTGGCCATTTCAAGGAGCACTAAGTTTCCCTGGGCCTCTCTCATGTATACAAGAGGTCTACACATTGTTAAACTTGTGTTTGTTTGTCTCTTGTTAATCAATCTTTTATTAAGGAGGGTTTTAGCAACAGAACCTAGACAGATGAGGGAAAATTATTTTTCTTCCCTTACATTACCATCAGAAACTTTCTCATTTATGTGTGAATTTGTTTACAGTCTGTCTTCATACTATGTTTTCCATCTGAACTTTTCTTTTGTATGTTTGTTGTCTCTCTTCCTGTCTCTGAAATTTAAGCTTTGAAATCAGAGACCTTGATTATCTTTCCCTGATGTTTCCCTCACACATACAAGTGTCTAGCACAGAATAGCACTCAAAAATGATTAATAGAACAAAGAAACTGGATGATTGAATAAGAACTCCAGGGCCTGGGCAGCCCCTACTCTCCTACAGTGCTGTTAGCCAACACTTTCTTTATCTTCTTTGTTTCATTTTTGGGCTGGTTCTTTTCTATTATAAATGGGTTCTGCCAAGGAGCCAAGAAAGTGACAAAATGGTCACAGAAAGTTGTAAGGATGCATCCTTATGACTCCTGCTCTAGGAGGGAAAAGAATGAACCTATCTCTTATCTTTACTAAAAATCCCAAAGAAGAAATTTAAGTGACCAAGGTTGATCCCATGCCTACACTTGGCCAATTAAGTGGCCAAAGGATGAGCAATATAGACAAGCATAGGTGATGTTACTCAAGATCTCACTGTAAGGTATTTTCTCCACCAACAAAGAAGGAAGGGGCCGGAGCCACGAAGTGTGGAATAGCAAAGGCTTTATTGAGTACAGAGTTTATCCCGCCCGATGAGATACTCTGGTCCCAGCAGACAGAGGCCAGAGGAGTCACACAAATTAAACTGCATGAAAGGTATTTAAAGGGGTCCTCTAGGGTGGGAGAGCTAATATGATGTGGTGAAATTTCACTGGCTGACGGACAGTCACTCTTTTCCCAAGGACTCTGCAAAGTTTCCTTTGGAGTGCTTGCCAAAAGTCCCGGGTCTGAGTTCCTCACATGACCATCCTCCATTATCCACCGACCTTACATTCTGACCGTTTTTGTTTAATAGAATAGGGGCGCCATTTATTCATCTAGCTACTTCCTGCTGGTTGGGGCATCATGGGGAGGGGAGGTTGTAAGGTAGTGACTTTGAGGGGTGTCAGGAGGGACATCTGTTTGGCCATGAATTGAAAAACTTCACGGATGTGGTTCTGTAAGAATTTTAAAAGGAGAAGCAAATATGAGTTATACACTAATAATTAGAAGAAGATTTAGGATAGAGGTAGTCCACGTAAGAATGGATGGCTGCCATCAGGAGTTAAGCAGGTTGTAGGAGGAGAGATTCTTGCTTAATTTTTCTCGCAGACAGTTGGGAAAATTGAAGCTTCTTTCATCAGGCCATGCTTTAGCTCATTCTGGCAGCAGGTTCCTGGTGGGAGGAACAGGAGCAACAGGAGGGTCTACAGGGCCCAACCTTTTGGTGAGCCACAGACGAGTAGGGCTCAGTAGTTATGACTGCCAGTGATCCTGCATGGGAGCAAGCTTGAGGTGAGAGACATGGTTAGAAATGAGGGTAGCATTGATTATGGGGAAGCCCTTGGTAGTGAGGAATGGTAGGAGTAAGTGGGAAGATGCTGTCAGCTGGATAGTGGCTCCGAGACTGTGCAGAATGTCTCGGTCCAGAAGGGGTACAGGGAATGATGGCATAACTAAAAAGGAGTGCAAAAAGAGGGATTCCGTCCAAACTGCATGTCAGGGATGGCATGTGAAGGGGAAAAGAAGGTGTCCCATCCATTCTCATAACCGAGACGTGTGAGGGAACTAGAGGTCTAGAGTATGAAGGCAAAACAGAGAAGGTAGCTTCCATGTCCACAAGAAATGAGATGGATTTACCAGTTTCTGCAGCATACCCTGGGTTCTCTGACTCTAGACCATGTCCTAGGAGTTTGAGTGATGTGCCCACATGGCTGGCTCATCCTCCATGTAGAGGTGTTGTGGAAAAAGCATGTTGCCCAAAGGGGCAATTGCTCTACCAGTAACCAGGATGCTTGCAGTTAGAACAGGGCTCAGTGGGCAGCCACGGGCAGGGGCCCTGTCAGGTATAGAGGTTCTGCTTGCCACACTTAAAGCAAGCTGCTGGTAGAATTCCTCTTTGTGGTCCAGACTTGGGCCTCAGGGTTGCCACAAGAGCCTGGGTTTGGAGTGCTACCTTCTGCTGCATGTGGGCCTAGTGAACAGCCTTGGCCTGTTCCTACTAGCTGTGACCATTGAAAACTTTAAATGCTATGTTCACAGGTCCTGGATAGGAGTCTGGGGGTTGAGAATAAGAAGAGGAGTGCTCCTAGGGAGCCCAGCATCCAAATTTAGCTGGAAACATTGGTACCAGAGGTAGGACAGGGTAGAATTTTCTGCAAGCAGATTGGGGGTGGGCATCCTGCAAACTGGTGTAGGTGGAGAATGGCCTGACAGAGGAAAGACTTAAGAACACAGTGAAGAAGGGAGGGTCCCCTGTCCAGCAGGGGAAGAGAAAGAAAGACTGGTATTCGCAGGTGAATGAGAAACAGGATTTAGTGAAGGGAGGGGAGGGGGCTCTCTGGAGGGAAGAGAGTTGGGAGTTCATGGAGAAGGAAAGATTAAGAGCCAAGGTTTTAGGTGAAGTTTCTCTGGCCAAATAAAAAGGCCTGCACATAGAATAGGCAGCACAGAGATTAAGAACCAGCATGCAAATAATTAGAAGCCCTGTATGTAAGAGATCTCCAACCAGTTCCCAGCTTTATTGACAATAAACTGATGAGGGTGGTAAAACTGAAAGTCCCTTCAGGAGGTTACCTGGTCCAATTATCCAGTGGGTTCTGTGGCCTGGCCACAGCAAAGAAGAAGAAAAGTTTCTTCTTCTTTAGGGAAGGAGAGATTTCAAATAAGGCAACTCCAGGAGTGTTTTTGGAATTCTGTGCCCCCACTGCTGCCCTCAGTCCTCAGAGTGGTCAGAGATGAGAACTGGCATCCCAAAACTCAAGCTCTGGCCATGGACAGATAAGGAAAGTGAATATGCTTGGGATGTCTTCACGGGCACACACACACTCGAATGGAAAAGACTTCTCTGACATAGCTACAGTTTCGGACAGGGAGCCTCGGCAGAAAGAAGTGAGGGGAGTTTGGAGGCAGGGGACTTACCACACCATGCGCTGAAGCGACTAGAAGGTCGGAAATCCTGTTTCTTTCTTGGAGGAGATGAGGAGAGGAGTGGCCCCAGTGGGCTTCTAACTCCTTCAGGGTTTTGTCACCAAAATGTAAGGTATTTTTTCACACTGAGAAAGAAGGAAGGGGTCCAGAGCCATGAAGTGTGGAATAGCAAAGGCTTTATTGAGTACAGAGCGCATCCCACCCAACGAGGTCCTCTGGTCCTGGAGGACAGAGGCCAGAGGAGTCACACAAATTATACTGTGTGAGAAGTATTTAAAGGGTCCTCTAAGGTGGGTGAGCTAATATTATGTGGTGCAATCTCACTGGCTGACGTATGGTCACTCTTTTCCCAAGGACTTCTGGGAAGTTTCTTTTGGCACACTTGGTTGTGAGTGGCTTTAGCCAAAAGTCCCGGGTTTGTGTTCCTCACATGACCATCCCCCATTATCCACTGACCTTACACTCAGCATGCCATAACAATGTGACAGTACCAAGATGACACTGAGTGACAGGAACAGAGTTCTCCTTAAAGACACAGAGATGTTATCACCAGTAGAAGGAGGAAAGAAATACCAGGCAAACTAATATATATATTTCTCTAAATATAACAAGTTTTTTAAATACATTTTTATCTTATTCTCCAACACAGTGCTCTCTTTTGAAATTCTGAGTTATTAATAAAAGTGTCAAACTGTATTGACTTCAGGGTTTATTGTTAATCTTCCAGTGATTCCATCTGTCTAGTTTCAAAGAGTGATGATGTGTTTATCTCTCCCTCTTTAAAGGATTAATAGAAATGTTAATAAACATTTGCAAAGTTGTTCATGTTCTCTCAAAAGAAAAAGTGAATCACAAGCAAATATAATGCAGGATATCACACAAAAATAAAAGTAAAATTTAGAATTTTTAAAAATTAAATTTTCAAAATTAAAATTATTTTCTTAAAATGATATTTAAAGTTTTAAGAAGTAGTTTTAGCCCTCACCATATAGCTCAGTTTGTTAGAACATCATCAGTTTACACCTAGGTTGTGGGTTCCATGCCTCCCAATCCCCCAAACTGTCAGTAAAACAGCAAATATCTCTCTATCTAAAATCAATTTTAAAAATATCTGAAGAAGTAGTTAGATAAAGGTAACTTTAATTATGCAAATAAAGCATCTGCATTATTTGAGTAACATTATTTATTCTATTTCCAACTATTGAAATTCCATGTTTAATTCCAGGCATGAAGGTAAAGTGCACTGCTGTTATATCAGAAAAGCAAGTGAAAACTAGAAGAAAAAGTACAAATAACATAGACCAGGAAAAATATTTTTAATGTGTTACCTACACTACTCAGCTCTGATCTTCACTTTGTAGGTATATCCAAAGACATTAATCAAATGTTGGCCTCAAAACAATTTCCTAATTAAAAGAAATTAGGAATACATTATAATAAATTCAAAGCACTCAAAATTACTTACTATTTTCACATCATTATGAATTTGTACATACTGATGTTAGAAATGTCTTCCCTAGTCACATTGACCTGCTTCATACATCTGCCTTCTTTTCCTTTTGGTTAAATCCCTATGTCCATAAAATGCATGATAATTCAATTTCATTGCTTTTGCAGTTGATTTACAGATGGAAAGATTTTCAGGCTCAGATTTTTTCTGACAGCTCTCCAGCTGCAGAAGTTTTCCATAGGCAGAAACCACAAAACAAAAAGAATGTAATTAAGTTCCACTTGTGCTGAGCTCTAGGGCAGATCCTCTCCACCTGATGGCAGCATCCACCCCTACCTACACAAGGCAGCATACCAAAGATGGGTGATGCTTAGACCGTTTTCCAGGTGGAAAATGTTCCCTAAGTGTTGTAAGGTACCAAAACGCTGAAAATTGATATTGATATTCCGGGAGAAAAGGTCAGGCTTTCCTGTCAGGCTTTCTTGTCCATCCCTCCTTTAGGGAGGAAAGGGAGAAGAATGTAGAAGTTTCTGGCTCGCAAGAACAATGGGGCATTTAGTTTTAAATCTAAAACAAAGGTTAACTGAGAAACTTCTTCTCTTTCAAAAGGAGGCACAATTTACATACCACCTTGCATTGATCATAGTCCCTCCCCCTTCCTGGACTCTTGAGTGTAAAATACCTCTAGGCTAGTGAGGAAAGATGACCCCTGAAAGATTTGTAAACATCTTTGATTGTATTACCTTGAAAGTCTTAATGTTTCTGTGTATCCACTAAACAAATGCTGTCAGCCTGTGCCATGATGTCATGCTTTCCCCAGCCCTATGTGTTCAAGGATATATAAACAGCCCCCAAACTATTTTTGGGGCTCGCACACAATTTGGGTCTGTTGCCCTATGTCAGCCATATGCGGCCGGCATAGTTAATAAATCTCCTTTAATAAAACTCTTCAAAACTCATATGGACTTGGTGTCTCTACGAGAACCCGCAGAGTTGTGGACTGGGTACTTTATAACATAAGGAGACTCTATCACTCCCTACAGACCTCTCTACTTTGCCCCTTTCTGACACCAGCCCAGACCCACAAATGCATCCTGTCTCTGTTGGGCAGATAAAATATATTATGCTCACTTTGTTAAAAATGGCACTGCCCACGTTCAAGTCCGTTGATATTAATGTGTGTTGGGAGACAGGCTATGGGCAGGCCAGGTCGGTATAGCCTAAAGCTTAGTTTTAAGGGTAAGCTTTTTCCCACACCCTTGACTGATTGGATGATGTGGGGTAGTGCACTCTCATGAGGAATCCTCCCATTATGCCTCAGAAAAGTGACTTTGTATCAGTGACTTCCTTGTTTGTAGATTGGATTAAAGGTTTGGATTTCTACACTATAAAGTGGGGCAGGCTGGGAGCTTGCTCTCTTGTTCCTGGGATTAGTATTAGAGAGATGAGCAGAGTAAGGCCATGTGGAGGAGGCCAGGAGAAGCAGCCAAGATGGTGGAGTCTCCAAAGACTGGAAAAGTGAGGAGACATGGATCTCCTCAAGTACATAGGTCTTTTTTAAAGCTGAGAAATATAAGGATGAGATGCACTTGATCACCAGGAGTACAGACTGTATTAGAAGAGAAAGACCTGCCGGGCACACTTCTCTGGGAGAAGTGCATTGAAACAGTTTCTGTGGCAAAATTATATAGGATGGGGGAGAGTCTTGAGCAAATGTGCGTTGAGTCAGTGTTGGGCAGATAAAATATATTATGCTCACTTTGTTAAAGATGGAGCTGCCCACATGGAAGCCCGTCACGCAGGTGATATTATTTGCCCTTATGCTTGGGATGGTTGTGGGGGAAAGGCTGTAATGTAAGCAGGCCAGGTCGTTATGGCCTAAGGCTTGGTTTTAAGAGTAAGCTTTTCCCCACACCCTTGACTGATTGGATGATGTGGGGTGGTGCACTCCCCTGGGGAATCCCATTATGCCTCAGATGGGTGACTTTGTATCAGAAACTTCCTTGTCTGTAGATTGGATTAAGGGTTTGGATTTCTACAGTATAGAGTGGGACAGACCAGTGGCTTGCTCTTGGTTCCTGAGGTTAGTATTAGAAGAGAGGAGAGCAGATTAAGGCCACGTGAAGGCCAGGAGAAGCAGCCAAGATGGCAGAGTGCTGAGGGAGAAGCTAGTTTGAGCAGAGTTTGTGCTGGAGAAGGAGATGGGGAACAGAGATGAATAAGTCTGGTGAGTTAGAAACCTTTTGATTCTAGGAAACTCGGATAAGTCAGTAGCTTTGTGAGCACTGAATGAGTGGGTTTTGGAGCCCAGTTTGTGTTTTTGCTTGCCCACCGGGTGCAAGCTAGAATTAAAGCTGATGGCTCACCGGTTTTTGGCTTCATTGTTTCATTACCATCTGTTCGAATCTAATGTGAACCTGCATTGGCCAGGCGACCCTGATGGTGACCCTGGCTACTGGCTTTACAGTCAGCAATTCTGGTATGCTTCCTTCTGCAGTTTTATGATTTCGGCTCCCTGGAACTCTCCTTTTTGGGGCCGTTGACCAGCTTCTTGGAACTTTTCTGCCTTGAGGTGATAATCCAGTAAGTAAGGGTGGGGTCAGATAGACAAGCAGAACGGCAAAAGGGCAGTTAGAAGTTCTGGTAAATTCATGTATCTTATCAAGAACTAGTCACAGCTGAATGTTTCACTGAAATCACTGCAGTAGAACATCCCACCCCACCCGCACTCTGATTTGCTAGCTAATAACCAACAAGTGTCAAACAAGGGACATTTGCTTTTTCCCAAAAATATATTCTCTAATTGGAAAAATAAAATTCTGAATCTATCCTTGAAAGGAAAGTGAAGGTGCAATGTTTCAATAGGACAGCAAAATTACACATTAAAAAGAAAACAACACAACACTCTGGTTACCAATCTGGAGATTAAAGTTTTGCTGCACAAGCCAGTAATGAAAAGAAGGAAGAAAAAGGCCCATGATAAACAAAAACTACCATATTTCCCTATGTATATGATGCACCTTTTAAAAAAACTTGGGAACTAAAAACTGGGTGCGTCTTATACAGTGGTTGTGGTATTTCAAATGCCATGGATGGAACTGAGGATGAGGCAATATATGAAGATAGTGATTCGTCATCAGACACAGATGAGGACAAGCTAATGGATGGAAGTTTTGACGGTGATGAGGAGTTGTATGAATTTTATGATGAATAAAATTTGAGTTCAATAACTTTATGTAGTACATTTTTTTTCAAATTTCAGGCCCCAAGATTAAGATGTGTCCTATAGATAGGAGCGTCCTGCAAATGGGGAAATACGGTATTTTGTGCCAGATCTTTTTTTTATTTTAATTTTTTATTTTATTCATTTTTTTAAAGAGGAGACACAGAGTGAGTGAGAGAGAGAGAGAGAGAGAGAGAGAGAGAGAGAAAGAGAGGAGGAGCTGGAAGCATCAACTCCCATATGTGCCTTGACCAGACCAGTGCAGGGTTTTGAACTGGCGACCTCAGTGTTCCCAGGTCGACGCTTTATCCACTGCGCCACCACCGGTCAGGCATGTGCCAGATCGTTTTAAGAGTAAGAGTCTGTGTGGATGATTTATTTAAATGGCTATTACACTGCGAAGGTGTTTATATATGTCAAATATGCCTATCGGAGGAAGTCAGCTGGTAGCTTCAAGCTCCTGAGGGAAAAAGTAAAGTTCCTTACCAATCGTCTGTCTACCACGAAGAAGTTGTCGAACCCCAGGGGCCTAGAATTCTTAAAAGGCCATTCAAGCCTCAGGTGGACTCCACTGTTTCTCCATTTTCCCGTCCTTCCGCTTTTCTTTCTTTAAAAAACTTCTCATTTGGATTTGCACTTGAAGAGGTTCAAGAGGTCACTTCCCCTCATACTCTCCCCCTCCTGGCCATGCGGAGCAGCTGTGTCTGGACCCCCTCCTGGACGCCTTCCGAGTGGCCGTAAACCCCGACTCCACCTGAAGTCTCGCGCCCGCGCCCGGTGCGGGGGCCGGTTTCGCCTTCGGAGAGGTCAGCCTGCCCTTCTTGATCCGTCCTGCGCCCCTTCCCGACTCCAGGAGAGGCCATCGTGGATCTCAAGCCGAAAAGCGGCCGTCTACTGCCTGCCTTTCTAAGCTGTGTTTGAAAACAGGTCCCACCCGGACAGGAACTTCATCAAGGATAACACAGGGGAGAGACATCGAAGGCACTACTCTCTCGGCTTTCCAACCCCAGCTTCTTAATGTGTCGCTCTCTGTGCCCTACTTTCGTTTCACATCTACGGGTCCAGGACACCCTTCCACTCTGAGGGAGCAGTTGCGCACCACCGCCCAAAGCATCTATCATCCCTAAACAATTTGGCCCGCATTGAGCCATTGGGATGACACGGTTAAAGCACAGAGACGTAGCGCTAAACCAAGCCCAACGCGAGTTCCCAGGCCCGTTCTGCGCGAGCTAGACCGGCCTCAGCGCCAGAAGGGCCCAGAAGCGCGCAGCAGCCAGTGGCTCCTGCAGCTCGTTCGGGCAACACGCACCTGCTTCCCCGCCGCAGCTCCAGGCTCCAGCCTCAGGCCGGGGTCCTACCTGAGACTGTTCGTACTTTGTCCCAACTCCGTTTATAATTCTTAATTCAATCTTAAAACTAAAACAAAGTTCAGGAATTAGGCTGAGGCTAGAACACTCGCAAGGGACCCAATTATCGCTAGGCCCTTAGGGCCACAACTGGAAGCAACCCCAGAGAAAGTAGATCTACGATCAGAGGAATCTGCCTGGTCAATGTCACCATCGATGTATCCTGAGCACCTTGCACATGCTGCTAGCTGTTCTGTGTGCTTAGCGCATATTAATTCGTTTAATCCTGCCGGCCGCTTTACTGAACAGCTATTATCGTTCCAATTATAGGAAGGATGATATTAAAATGCAGAAAAATAAAGTAACTTGCTCAAGGTCATGTAACTAGTTAAGTGAAAGGTGTTTTGGGGCGGGGAAGTATAAAGAAAAAAATAAATGGACAAAAAACCATTTGTGACAATAGTATTTCAAATCGCAGATTACATATCAGAATCAGAGCTGCCCGAGGAGTGTGGGGTTGAGTGGTGGTGTCTGGCGCTGGCCCTTTGTATCCTGGAGAACTGGAGGCTGGGGGACACACACCCGCAGCCCAAGCTCCTGGGGCGCTGTGGTTTGGATGGACCGTGGAGGGTCTTTGCCTGCCTCTTCGCCTTCTGCAAGGCGGTCCAGAGCCTGTACTTATTGCAGACGGGAAATGGGCAAGTAAGAAGGCAATTTTTGTCTGAAACAAACGCTGGTGGCTGCTTTGCTTGTGGCCCACGTCCGCGAGGAACTCACCAGGCTGCCACAAATGCAACAGCACGAGGGTAAGTTTTTTCTGGCTCGCTTTCATGCTTTCCTGCTGACCTTTCAAGGCTGAGAAACTCCTCCAGTGTAGAACAGCTGTCTGTGGCTCGACCCCCCAGTGAGCGAGCCCAGGTTCCACACAGCTCGGCCACCTGTGCCTGGCATTATTACGCAGGTGCTTCCCCGAGGAACACTTTGCTCCGGACAAGTGATGCTCTACTCTGCCAAGAGAACTCCTCTCCCAGCGTTCAACTACACCGCGGCACTCTGGTCACGGTGCCCTGCATGAGCCCAGGGTACTGACCTACCGCTCTGAGGGCAAGCGTCTAGGGCCCGGTGATGCGAAATAGTCGGATCCCTCCAACCACTGCGAACCTCAACAAAGGTAACATACCCCCACACCTCGAGAATTCGCGCTTAGTGGTGGTGCCATGCGACCCCGCCCACAGCACAAACACGCTGGGGAGACCCCAGCCCTGCAGAGGTAGGCTTAAACTTGTACACAATGGACACATCTTTTCCTATTTAGGACAAAACCAACGTGCATATCAGAGACTGATCCCAGTAAGCATGAAACTTACAGAGTATTCTAAAACAAACAGTTGTTTTTGTTCAGTTGGGGAAAAAACCAGAGAATAAATATGTATAAGGCAATAAATAATAAATGTTCATGCTTTTTTACAATTTTTATTTCATCTTTTCAGTCACCATGGGAAGGAACTTGTTATTATTTTTATTATTTTCATTTTACAAAAAAACAATAGATAGTGAAGCTCAAAGACTTACCTAAGGTCACCAGAAGAAGCTGCGTTGTCAAACAAAATCAATCGAGGGCTGCTATGACCACTGCATGGCTATTCATCTAGCCAGGATTGTATTGAAGATGATGAAAATGCTAATAGCTACCATAACATGTATTGTTTGGGTGGGTGCAGAGAAATCAGACAAATCAATAAAATAATATTTGTACAGAGTCCTAGTGTGGACTGGTAGTTGAAGGTGTGGGCCAACCAGCACCTCTTGGTGAACTGTCCCAGCCAGGACCCCCTCACTTCTCCAGCCTAGTCCAAAATCCTTCCACAGTCACTTTGAAACAGTACAAAAAGTTCTTTTCTGGCTGGCCACTGCCGGGGTAAAAAATTTAGAAACTATTCTATGGTCCACAGGGATAAACACACACACACACATATGTATAAATCTATTCAAAGGACACGTGTGATCTTCCAACAGAATGTCATGTGCTTGCATAATCTGGTGTGCATGTATGAAGGCAGTGTGGCATCAGTTGGCATTTGAGAGGAGCACCCATTTTCACAGCTCACTGCTAAAGCACACACCTCTGGCCCCAGTGAGGATTGGGGAGGTACAAAGCTAGGAAAAAGCCAAGAAACGGGGCTAGAAGTCACTTGGGGTGAGGAGGCAGCAGGATGGAGAATTCTATTTGTAAAACATACATCCAGAATAATGTTCCAGCCCAATTTTGAACTTCCTCAAGGAAGTGTGCTTGTCTGCACCAAATGTAAGCTTAGGTATGAGAGAGCTAGAACTGGAGGTAATGGGGAGGAGTAACAAGGTGCACTTTTAGAACATGATGTCTGGTTTTGCCCTAAAACATTTCAGCAAAAGAAGTAAAAATAGAAAAGAGAAGCAAGTGTGGCAAAACCTTGATGACTGTTAAATTTAGGTGATGGGTCTATGAGGGAGAGCTTATTGTACACCATGTCCACTTATGTATACTATGAAACTTTTCGTAATTAAAAATATTTTAAACAGTAAAATTTCAGCATTGTCACTTAAAATGGGTCTGTTTTATTGTGTGTAAATTATAACTAAGTAGTTAATTTTTAATGTCTTTCCCCTATGTAAAAGTCAATTGTGATGGAGAATACCTTACTGTCTTGTAAAAGATAAAGTCCAGTTCCTTCTCACACCATGACAGAGAAGATGACCAGTAGGTGAAATCTTTGCCACGAGTTTCAAATCTTGTGCCTCTCTGGCTTTCTTGAATCCCTAGCCTAACTGCCCTGTAATCTCTCCTCCACTTTCTATCCACCAGCCCCGGAAAGGAGCCCCAAAGTACCTTTTTTATCTTGCAGACTCTAAAAGGTCAATTTTGGGCAGCTGCCTACAGTTTAGGGAGCTTTCCTTAAATTCAGGAGAATAAGAAATAATAAAAGCAAAAAGTTGTCTTCCTGTCACTGTAGACCCAGAAGACAAGTATGGTTTTGGAGCCACTTCACGACGAGACCGTCGAGTTCCAGAAAGGCAAGGGCTTCTCCAGGACACCTCGCTCCGCTCCAGAAACAGCCGGAACCATCTTCTCCTGGTGCTCGTGGTCTGTAGTTTTCGACTAGGACCCAAGGAAGGCTCCAGGTGTAACCCTGACGCTTGCTTCGGGAACCACAACACTTAAATTGAATCCTGAATTTCTTCAGCAAGTTTGAATTTCTTCAAACATTCCTAAGCAATGTTTGCAAGGGATAGAGATCATTTCAATAGAGCCGAATTTCCTTTATGTTTTAATGAAGTAGGAGGCTCAGAAAAAGCAGACTATGTCCTAGGTGGCCAACAGAGTACGAGGTATTTAAAGAAATCTGTCCTCCTGAGGACCAAACACTGACCCGCCCTAGGACAGACAGGGGGCCTGCGCCGTGGGCGTGGAAAACCTTAGGTAGATGAAGGCGGCGAGGGACCCGCGCGGGGCAGCCTTTCGGACCGCGATTCCCGAGAGCCTGGCGCCACCCAGCGGAAACAAGAAGAACTCTCGCTCCTTTCGCGCGAGCGCCCAAGGGAAAGAGGGGGCACAGCCCACCCGAAAAACAGAAAAATCCCAGGACGCTGGTGTGGACGGGAGGTGACGCACACTTGAACCACCGCAAAAAAAAAAAAGAAAAATTGTGCCCGGCCTTCGCAGAGAGTTCACCGCTCTCCATCAATCAAGACACCATGACTAGGCCCCAAAAGCACTCGTCCATCCGGCCGAGTCTCCCCTTTCTCCTGAACCCCAATATGAAAATCACTTTTTCCCCAAAACGCACAAAGAAGCATTTGGTGTAAACGTTCAACAAAGAGCCGGGACATGCGTTTGGCTTTGCGTGATAGCAGGCACCGGAAGAGTCAAAGTAGAGGGTTAGGGGGAGGGGGAGGAGGGCTGCGTAAATAATTCAGAGGGATTTTTGGCCCAAGTCCCTGTTTCCGAAAGGTTGCGGGATGGCTTTGACGTTGATTATATAGCTGCTCTCTTTTCAAGTGCACGCCCCTCCCCACCGCAGCCCGTCTGGTGTTCGAGGATTGTGTTTGAAAGGGAGGAAGCATTCTTGAAGTGGTGGGTGATGGATTGTCTAAACCCTTCTGTGGACATTTTGGGCAGTGGTTTTAGAGGCAGCTAATCAATAAGACCCCCCTGGAGAGAGGGAGAGAGAGAGGGAGGCGGCAGGATAACAAACAGTCCCACCTCTCAGCTTGGCGGCCCCAGGCCTGTAAAGAAATCTTTGTGGCGGAAGTGGGGGAGGGGGGGTAAGAACAGAGGGAGTGACCCCTGGGCAGGTGGAGACTTCACCTTGCCTGAAAGACTTTGGCTGCGCTGTGTGGGTGATACAGAGTCATTTATTTGGGAAGTAAATTGGACAGTATAAAGTATGCTGGGCTTCCAACACCAAGGTGTCAGGAGAGCGGGAAGAAAGTGGAGGTGCCAAAGGCAACTTCAGGCCATCTTGCTCCCCAAGGTGTTCAACTTTCCCCCCTTTAAATCCCTACTCCCGCTCCTTGGGCACGCTCACTGCATGTGGTTTCCCGTGTTACAATTTCTTCTCGAAGCCCCAGTCAAAAACCTGTCCACCTCTCCCAAATTGGAGGAGGAGGATGATGGGGAGTGGGGAGACGTAAAGATGATCCGGCTTAGGCCATCCAGACAATCTGTGAGCGCAGAACCCCAGGGATCAAGACGTGGACACAGCCTCTGACTCTGCAAAGCCCTATTCCTTCTCGTCGAGAACCAGCTTTTAAAGACGGCCCACTCGGGTTCTCTCGGCCCCAAACATGGATACTTCTGGACCAGTCCCCCCATGAGGAGGCTGCCATGGGGTTGGAGCCCCCTAATTCGGAACCGAGCAGTAGCTTGTTAAGAGGGCAAGGCCAGCCTGGGAAGGTAGTTTTGGGGCCTCATCAAGGACTCGAGGTCATCACTCCCTCCTCCCTCGTCCCCGCAGCCTGGAGAGCCGCGGTGTCCGCTGCTGTCCTGGCCTCCTCTAATGTCCCAGGCCAGGTGCCGCAAGTCACCAATTCCCTCCCCCTTGTGCGGACCCGGTAGGCCTTTTGCCTTGTAAGGCTGCAGGGGATTACATCAAGGGGCTGTCTTCCTTCCTCCAGCCACCGAAGGTCAGGTCGCAACCCAGACGGGGACCAACTACCAGCCTGAGGATAGGAGCGAACCGAGGAGAAATGGGGGTTGGGTAGGAGGAAAGGCTCCCGAATGGTAGCTCCTCCAAGGCGGCGTCTGGGCGCCCCCCGGTCCTGAGTCGGGCTCCGGGCGCCGAGCACGTTTTATTTATCCCCACAGAGGATGCTGGAGGACAAAAGAAATATTTGGACGTCAGAGCTGATTTATATTTTTGGAATAGCTACGTTTCCTTTTCCAAAGAGAAGCAAGCGCGCTCCATATCCTGAGCTCAGCGGGGAGGACAGGAGGGGAGTTTTGATGCTCCAGGAAGTTCATCTATCCTGGTGCGGCGCACAGGGCCCGGAGCCCGGTGGAGTTCGCTGCCTTAGGAGATATTTATTTATTTGGGGGGAGGAGAGGGCCGGGGAAGAGGAGAACAGCCTGACACCATAAGAAAATTAGACCCAGGCTGGATCGGGACCTCTAGGGAGCCTCCCTGGCCGTGAACCCGAAGCGGGCAGACCTCTCCTCTCTATATTGGGGCGTTCTCAGCTCGGACTTGCGACCTGCGGACGCGCGTGGCTGGTGTATTACGCAGCCCTAGGCGTTCACTCTCGTTCAGTGCCCGCAGCTAACCGCTCCAGGTCCCGCACCCTCCGGATTGAGCCCAACCCCTTCTCCAGTCCTGCCCTGCGAATAGTTCCGGCCCAGCCACCTTTCTCCTAGCCTAAGGAGGCGGGAGGAGGCGGGCGGAGGCAGGAGGAGACAGTGGGCACGAGGCCTCCTATGAAGCCGTGAAGTGGGGCTGCAAAGGTGGGGGCGGGGGGCGCAGGGGAAGAAATGCTGAGTTCAAGATGACCTAAGGCCCACTCAAAAAACCTGGTTCCACCCGTTTCTTTCTCAACAGCGGCGATTTTCCTTCCAGCAGCACAAGAGGACCCAAAATTAACGTGCCGGGAGGGCACCAGCACCCACACTTGCTTCCGCCTTTTTTTCTCCAGAGACTGAGAATGTGTAGTACAGACTTTTCCAGTTTTCCTTGGCCAGGGGGAGCCCACTCATTCCTGCCCTCACGGGAGATGCACAGACTGTCTATTCCACCATTGCAGCAGAGTGTCATTTCTCTCCTTCCTGCGGCATCAGAGCTGCCTTTGAAAAGGAAGAATGACCGTCCCTGCACTAGAAACCTTCTTCTCAAGCTCCTGGCTCCCCACAAGTAAATGCAGCAGACTGTAGGCGATGCCTAAGGTAGGTGCCCCGTCTGGTCCCTCTTGGGTCAGCTGTCAGAACACCGCAAAGTTGTGTCTCCCCACCAAAGGGACCAAAATCTGGGAAGTGCGGAAATAAGGAAGAGAAGTGGTTTTCCCATGGGGCTCTGGTAATTGGACCCCTTTTACCTCCCTCCTCAAACTGCTCAGACCTGACCAAGTGTGTGATCAACTCATGCCCACTCCACCTAGGCCCAGGAGATCTGGAGCTATCTGTGGACTTTTCAGGTTATAAAAAGAGCCCTGCCGGGGATACAGGCTTTGGGAGAGCGGAAGACTCTACCCAAATAAACATTTGGAACTGGGTGGCTGGTGTTCAAACCCGGAGGTCTGGGAGGTTCTGGACCGAGGAAAGAGAACAGACGCAGAGAATGATGCAGAATTCACTGTTGCTCCTCTTCGCCAAGTTCCTCTCTTCCACCCCAGCCTCGGAGCCTCAACGTGGCCTCCTGGCCAGATTTTTTTTTTTTTTTAATCGTAAACTAAAATTTCTAGAGGGGAGTCTGAGGCGCGCAGGCTCGTGGTCCTCGGTGATTTCCTCAAATACACTGACACCCCCTAGACCTCAGCACTGAGTCCCACGGTACCCTACGTAGAATGTCCTCTCGGGAGCTGGAGAACCCTCCACTCACGTTTATTTTGTATCGAAATGCAGGATGAATAGAATGGTTTCAAACTGAACTAGGAGGAGACTTTGCTTCAGCCGGGCTAGTGGAAGGAAGGGAGGAGCAAGAAGATGGAGCAGTACCCCGAGGAGGAGGCGAGGTCTTAAATGAAGTAAACCGCGTTGGCGCGGATGCGTCTCTGGTGGATTACTGGTTTAGTCTAAGTCCTTTCATAGAAAACCCACGAAGCAGAGGAAGCATGCTAAGAACACAACATGTAAACCGCAATAATGAAGACATTTCCTAAGAATAAGATGCCAATTGCAGAGCAAAATCGAAGAAACGCAAGCTTCCTTAAGCTTACACTCCTCTGCGGTAAAGCAGGGGCAGGGCTTTGGGGTCTGGGGCTGGCAGGGAATCTCCCGGCAGTCAGGGACAGTCACTAAACGGGGGAAGAGCACCGGCTTGGATAAGAGACCAGCTGCACCAAGGCTGTGCATTTCCGGTTAACCAAAGAGCGCCTGGGCTGTTCTCCATATTCATTTTAACGAGCCATATCTTTCTTTCCCCGTAAAAAAAAAAGAAATCAAGATCTTTGTAGATTGTAAAGCAGTGACAGTGAGTCGGGAAGAATTCTCCACCAAAAGAGGGGACTCTGAGAGGGGAAGCCTCCTAAGCAAGGATGCTTAGTCTCTTGTTTGAGACAATCACAACTTTCCTCTTAAACAATCTGCTAAACAGAAACTTGGATATCTTTGCCAGGGATAAAGAATTTGACATAATTCTTTGCTGCACGCATTCTTACCCAGGAGGTGTGTATAAATCGGTAATCAAAACAAAATTCAGAGAGGTTTTGCAGTGATGGAGTGGAAGCGGATAGAGAGTGGGACCCCAGGCCTGTGCTACAGATTAGCTTTGTCACTTGCTCAGGTGTGACTTTCAGAGAATCATCTGGTTTTACTAAACTTCCATTTCTTCACCTCTAAAGGGGGGTTGGGGGTGGCGGCAAGCACGTGACATGATATGAGCTGAAAAGCTTGTACCTGTGAAGTCTATAAGGTACAAATGCAGGGACCAAGTCCTTGTAGACTGGAAGGTCTCTGCCAGGGGCACGGTTTCCATAGGCAGAAGTGGGGCCTCCAAGACAAAGTTCTGGCAAAGAGCTCTTCTTGCTCAAAAAGTCACCAACCTTTTTAGCTTTCTGGAGTGCAGGGCAATAGTGAGACCCCTAAAAAGAGAGAAAAGCTCCAACTCAGCTGACCTGCTTCTGGCTGGGGCTCATACTGTTCTCCGATATCTATTGGCCTTCCAGGACTTGTCTAGCCTCCTGCAATACTCATCAAACCATAAATGATGTTTCTTGCAAGTTTAGAGAATTTATATAACATGGATATCCTGCAACTTGGATGGGGAAGGGAACCTTTTTAAATTCCTGATAAATCAACCAACTGAATTGGTAGAAACAATCAATTTGTAGAGTATGGTTAAAAAAGAAGAAGATGAGTATCTGTGGATACCCTAATATCACAGGAAAAAAAAGAAGTATTCTGGGGGTAGGCACCAAAGTTTCTATCATATTCTCAAAAAGATTCATGCCCCCTAAACTGGTAACTACTGGTACAGAGGGTTATTTCTAACCCTGCCTGAGTTTTAGGATTGCTGCTATTTATTCTTCAGTCTGTGAGTTCTAAAACCTTTTAAGACCTGAAATCCAATGTACATAGAATCCCCCCAGGTGCAGAAAATCAGAGAGGGTCTAGTGACAGTGACATTCATTTGCTGAATTTTCTCTAAATTCATTACCCACCACCTTCATCTACAAATGAAATAATTGCTTTCTTTTTTTCTATGCTTCTTAGCTAGGCCAGTTCTTCACCAACACACACACACACACACACACACACACACACACACACACACACACAGCTCCTTTTAAATAGGAAGTCCTCATTGAATTCCTATTTTATTTTTCAGACAAAGCATTGATTTAATGAACATACTATATTTACTTTTATATTTAGTTACTTATATTTAAATTATTCCATACAAAATGACAAGAAGGGGATAAGAGAAAATACTATAAAATAAATATGCATCCACCTCTTTAAAAAAAAATAAAAAGCTCACCAGTCACTCAGAAAGAAATTCTTAGAAGTGAAAACTACTGCAAACCCCCTACCCCAACTCAATCAAAACATCCCATCCGGAAAGAACGACTTGTTTCTTTTCTCTATTGGAAATGGGAGGTAAACTGAGTTCATTTTGTCCGTGTTTTCTTAGCTGACTCTCAGCTACAATCAAGCCATTTTTGGACACATTCCCTTGTAGGTACCAGGGGTGCTCTGGAGGAAGCTGTCGACGCCTGTTCAACTAATTTAGGTTTTCTTTGTCTAATTACTGTGGAGCTTAGGGAAAAGGAGCCCGGCTCAAGGCAGTAAACTGACACTCGGTCTCTGTGTGTGGTATCCAGGCAGGGTTTGATGGAAAAAGCCTGCTTCCACTCAACTTCAGGTCACTGTCTGGGGCCAGACCCAGCCCAACCCCCAGCCTTCCCCTCCCACCCTTCCCATTCCTGTGAGTCTGCAGTGCCACCAACACACTCAACCAGGAGCAGGCCTACAGGCATTCCAGGGGCACTGATAGCTAATGCCAGCTGCAAGAGGCCTGACTTGGTTTTGTTCCACCCAAGGCTCTTTGCTGCCTACTTTTTGAAGGATCTCAGAACAGTTTCCCCTTCTCTTGCTCCCTCTCCCCAGATTTCTGAGCACCCATGTTTGCCCCTTGGTCCTTTAGAATAGACACAGAGATGAGTCTAACTCTTACTCCCATTTGGTCTTCTAGTCTGCAGCACCTTCCCTATGGGGCTCCCCCATCAGGTCTTGTGTGGCCCTGCCAGCTCCCAGGTCTCCAGCTCTCCACTTCCCACTTCCAGCCCCTGGTCAGACTACATTTCCTTACACGTGCAATCCAATAACTGTCCAGTTTCACGAGAAGTAATTCCTCCCCAGGGCACTCTTCGCTCCCAGACAGTTACTCGGAGAAGAATTAGCTACACTGGGCTGGAGTACTCTCCCACAAAAGGTAGCATCCCAATGGCACAATTTTGTTTTTGGAGGGCAACATTGAGACTAAGAATGTAAGTCAAGTGACAACCATACATCCTTTTAGGACCGAGTATCAAACAGCTTTCTCAATTATCTCACTCAGCATGACCTCTTTCTTTTCTTTTCTTTCTTTCTTTCTCTCTCTCTCTCTCTCTCTCTCTCTCTCTTTCTTTCTTTCTTTCTTTCTTTCCTTTTACAAAATGTCGAGCGGAAAAAATGTGCAAAATGAATCCTATTCAACCAGATTTCCAGAATCTCTAAAACTTGGTTTAGCGTTCACTATAAACCCCTCTTCTGAAAGTTCAGCAAACGCCCATGATCGCCCCAGGCGATAACCGTGGGCGTAGGAGGCCAGGGTTTTTGCCCTTTGCTAACAATTGTCGTGGAGCTTGCAGGCTCTGTCAGAAAAAGGGAGAGGATTGGCAAGTTACCTTTGGGCATCTGGCACCCTGGCGTGCCGAGGGCTGCAATGTCTAAATGATGTTGACAGATGGTGTCAGTGCGGGCACCCGGGGAAGACAGCTAAGGAAGCTCCCGGCGGCGGCGGCGGCACCAGGGGCAGCACCACTCGGCCTAGGTGGGTTCGAGGAAGAGGAGGATGAGGAAAAGAAGAAGGAGGAGGAGGAGGAGGAAGAGGAGGAGGAGGAGGAGGAGGAGGAGGAGGAGGAGGAGGAGGAGGAGGAGGAGGAGTGAGAGAAAGAGATGGGGGTGGTGGAGGAGGACAAGGAGCAGGAGGCCTGGAGGAGGAGGGGTTTAGGGGGAGGGTAAGAAGTAGGTAGAGGAGGGATAGGTCCACTCAACGGGGTCGCCTGATGTCTGGAATAAGAGGTAGGGGTGCTGTAAGGAGCAAAGAGAAAAAATTTCATGGTCAAATTTTGCTTGGGGTGGGGATCATCCTAGCAAAAAGGGGTTTGTCAGTGATCTCTTTCTTTTAAAGAGGGAGGGTGAGGGAGAAGGAAAGAGGCCAAGAGAGGAATTAAAAGACAGAGTAGGACCCTGAAGAGCAAGGAAGGAGATAAAAGAGGGACTCTGCAGCCAGGTTGGGGAAAAGGGGGAGGTAGAGCTCCGAGGCGGAGCGTGCCCTCCTCAAGGCGGCAGCTCAAGGAGGGGACAGGGCGGGGTAGGGGTGGAGGGAGGGAGAGAGGGCGCCGGGTGGAGCAGCGGGAGGGAGGAAGTCTGAGAAACAGAGCGAAGAGCGCCCTTGAAGGGAGACAACGGGGTTGTCCCTGGTGTCCCGGCTGCTGTCCCAGCTCGCAGGCGCAGCTTCCCCGCGCCCCGCCGATTTGGCTCCGCGGCCCTGGGGCTGTTGCGCAAGGCAAAGGCTCCAGGCTCAGGGGAGTGATGCGCCGGGCGTTGCCTTCCGCCCCCCGCCGCCGCCGCCGCCAAAAGCCCCAGCTGAGTTGAGGGAGGCGACACCGAAGCGCTGGCTCGGAGTGGCCACGGCTACAGCCCGGGTGGCGGGCTAGGGCGCTCGCCGGGCTTCTGGGCCAACCCCGTTCCGGCGCCTTCACTCCTGGCTCCGGGCCCGCCCCCGCGGCCCGGCCTCTCTCCCGGGTCCCAGATGACCACCGAAGGCGGGCCACCGCCGCCCCCACCGCGGCCGCCACCGGCTCCGCTCCGCCGCGCGTGTAGCCCGGTCCCCGGCGCTCTCCAGGCCGCCTTGATGAGTCCTCCGTCCGCCGCCGCCACCCTGGAGACCGCCTCGTCATCGTCGTCGTCGTCGTCGTCCTCCGCCTCCTCCTCTTCGTCCTCCTCCTCCAACCGGGCCAGCGCCTCCTCGACTCCCTGCAAGAGCGCGGGCAGCGGCGGCACCGGAGCCGGCAGTGGGGGCGCCAAGAAGGCGAGCTCCGGACTGCGGCGGCCCGAGAAGCCGCCCTACTCGTACATCGCGCTCATTGTCATGGCCATCCAGAGCTCGCCCAGCAAGCGCCTGACGCTCAGCGAAATCTACCAGTTCCTGCAGGCGCGCTTCCCCTTCTTCCGCGGCGCCTACCAGGGCTGGAAGAACTCGGTGCGCCACAATCTCTCGCTCAACGAGTGCTTCATCAAGCTGCCCAAGGGGCTCGGGCGGCCCGGCAAGGGTCACTATTGGACCATCGACCCCGCCAGCGAGTTCATGTTCGAGGAGGGTTCGTTCCGCCGCCGGCCGCGCGGCTTCAGGCGGAAGTGTCAGGCGCTCAAGCCCATGTACCACCGTGTAGTGAGTGGCTTGGGCTTCGGTGCTTCACTGCTGCCCCAGAGTTTCGACTTCCAGGCACCCCCGTCGGCACCGCTTGGCTGCCACGGGCAGGGTGGTTACGGCGGCCTTGACATGATGCCCGCGGGCTACGACGCTGGCGCAGGAGCCCCGGGCCACGCACACCCACACCACCACCACCACCACCACGTCCCACACATGTCGCCCAACCCGGGCTCCACCTACATGGCCAGCTGCCCCGTGCCCGCCGGGCCTGGGGGTGTAGGCACTGCCGGGGGCGGCGGCGGCGGTGGGGACTACGGCCCGGACAACAGCAGCAGCCCCGTGCCTTCATCTCCTGCCTTGGCGAGCGCTATCGAGTGCCACTCGCCCTACACGAGCCCCGGGGCGCACTGGAGCTCGCCTGGCGCCTCGCCTTACCTCAAGCAACCTGCCGCTCTGACGCCAAGCAGCAATCCTACGGCCTCGGCCGGCCTGCACTCCAGCATGTCCTCCTACTCGCTGGAGCAGAGCTACCTGCACCAGAACGCCCGCGAGGAGCTGTCAGGTAACTCAGCGTGCTCGGTGGTGGCACTGCATTTAGGCCTACGGGCTCCGTGGCTACTGCAACTTGCAATGGGTCGCCAAGCCTAGGGGTCTGAAGGTACTGGGAGAAGTGGATGCTGGGGGGAGCTGGTATCATATTCACGGAGGAGAGAAGATTGGGGTCATATTACCCTCCCCATACCCTTGGCCCACAGGTGCGCCTGTAGAACTTGCATTTTTAGGAGGATAGTGCAAAGTCGCCAGTCTAGGGTCTCAGGGTGTTCCTATGGACTGCAGAAAGAAAGCAATGTAGCCTTAGGGGACCTTTGCCAAGGAAGTACGTCTGCTTCCTTCTGTCTTTTGTAGAGTTTGTTTTGCTGTGTTTTTGCCCCGAAAAAAAATTAGAGACGTTGAAGATGTGGGTGATGAGGGTCTGCAACTAGGCAAATGTCCAGAGGGGCGTGGAGGGAGAATGGGTGCCGGATCTCTCACAAGTTATTAGGTCTCCTGCCTCCTTACAGTAACTCACCTTGATGACACTCAAGTCTGTCTTAGGGCAACAGGACTTGAGGTCCACATTATGTCCACATTTGAGAAATGCCTGTCCTTTGGACACCGCTTGTGTTGCTGGTGTAAATTGTGTTGGTTGAGGATTATGAAAATTTATTGACTTGCCAAACCTTTCGGTTGGAGGGGATGGATAGTGTAGAGGAGAACTTTGAATGTGTAGCCAAGTTTATCAAGAAAGTGGAGATAAATTCTTATATTAAGCCCCTCTGGAGCACCCACGACCACAGATTATAATCGAGCTGGTCTCCCAATAGTGCTCTAGTTTACATTTGTCGTCCCCCCTCCCCATTAGAAAATGGCTTGCAGAATAATGCGTACATTATATGTCCCTGAATTGGTGTGCCTCAAGAGCATTAGGGGAGAAGGGAAGCCCAGAAATGTGCAAAAGATGTCAGTTCCTTGGACGGTGAAATTTCCCAAATAGGTTTTTTAAATTCGGGTCTCAGAGGTTAACTAAACAAAGACAGTCTGGTCAGGACCACACCGGAGAGGATTTTAGCCTGACTTAACCCACTGAAAACAGAGTCTTGTTCAATTTTATGGGAATTTCTTCAAGTAACCAATACAGACGACCCTCCTCCCACTCCTCTTTTTTATTTTTTTAATCCCGGCGGACTGGCTGTCAATCACCGCCCACCCCAGGCGGAGCCCACTAGTTCTCCCGCCCGCCCACCCGCTGCTCTCCTGGCCTTGCAGGCTGTGCTCTTCGCTCTCCTGGCCCTGTTAGGCTCTACTCAGCCTGATCCCAGGCTCTGAGGCTTCGCAGCCGCTGTGAAGGAGTGCCCTAAAAATTAACAACAAAAATCACGCAGGAAAGAAACTTCTAATCCTTTTTTGTGGCCGCCCTGTCTTCACCCCACGTACCGGGCGCACGCACAAGTCCCAGAAATGTGGGGATCTGGAAACACTACGCTTTGTCTTGAAGAGAATGTAGCAGGCCGGCCTCCGCGGCGCCCTTTCCCGGGAGCCTCGCACAGCCTCAGGGCCGAGTCTGGGAACGCCGGGGAGGCCGTGGCTCCGGAGCAGCACACTCTGCGCCTTCTTCTCTGATACTCTGGCTCCTGTACCTCTCGACTTCCTACTCCAGTCCTAGTTGGCATCTCGCAGGCAGGCCGGGTTCGCGGCTCCCCGCGAGACCTGGTTAGGAGTGCCGCCTTCCAGGCCCCGGCCTACTGAGAGTCGAGAGTGCAGCAGGGAGGTCAAGCAAAGCTGAGTCTACTAGCCGAATCTCGAGAGCGAGCACGCGCGGACACACACACACACACACACACACACACACACACACACACACACCTTGACTCCAGCACTTCCCTAGCAGGCCCCACGCGGGCCCCACCCTCCCACTCGGCACAGGGCGTCCAATGCCTGTGTGCTCAGAGAGGCCCCGAGTCCTTCCAAAAAGGAGCTCGGGCCTTGACCGTCCTGCGTGGACCGCGCGGCCTTGCGCGAGTTGTGAGCGTTCGCTCCAAGTCCAGCGGGGACTAGCTATTAGGGGATCCACCGTGACAGGCTGTAACTTGCTGGGGGAGCGCACCTGTGTGCAGCACCACAAATGCACATCGAGGGCGCATGGGCCAGTTGTTGCTTTATGAGAGCATTGCAGCCCATGTCTGGCAACATTAGGTGTTATCAGGTAATGAACGTAGGCCGAATCACCCGCTGTTTAGCGTTGGGATGCAGCCAGGTCAGGGCCGGCGCGACGCGAGCTGGGCACACGCGCTGCAGGCGACAGGTATGGTTTTAACACACTCAAAAACAGAATCAGGTCCGCACCAGCGTGCAGTTTACGGTCCCCACACAGCACGGGTGACTAGAAAGACTCAGGCCATCAGGCCTAACCCAAACTGGCACGGAGGGAGGCCAGGTTCGGGGAGAAGCCCGGGTGCCAACGCGCGCTAGACCCCCCTAGCTGATTGCACCCCGGGGTTCGCAGGCGCGGAAAATAAAAAACGAAGGAAGGAGGCTGATAAGCGCCCGGTGGCCGCCTGACTCCGGCTCTCGGCTAAGGAGCGGCCCCAGGGAAGAGAAGTACAGGCTTTCTCCATTTGTCTTCCCTGCGGGGTTCTCCGCTCTGCCAGACGCCTTGATGTGTGTGCCGAAGAGTCTGCAGCTGAGCTCTTATCGAAGGGCGTTTGCTCCCTGGAGTCTTGGCTTTTCTACAGGAAGCATAAGAAGTTCAGGACCTGCGAAGGCGAACGCTTTCTTTCTTGGCCCTTTTATATAGCCCTGGGATTTTCTGGCCCACTCCTTTTAGGCTCAGGAAATATCCCTGTTGTGAGCTGCTATTCGGACCGGGCCAGTTAGTTGGAAAATAAGGTCTGAAGACGACAGTGGTGTTTGGGGTTGGGGGATTTGGGCTTTGGAAAGAGCCTTGAGCTCAGGAACCCGGAACAAGAGCCTGGGTCAAATGGTTCCGGTGTCCCTGCTCCTCTTGTGATTGAATGGCTGGTCTGGGCTTCCTGGAATAGCAGAATTAAGATACAAAAGAACCTGATTTAAAGGGAACCCTATGTTTGTGGGGACATCAACACAAAACATAATTATCCCAGAGTTGTCCTGTGACCTATAGTTTAAATTTGGATAAACTTCCAGAGCTGGGTTTCCTCTACCAGGTTTATAGCAATAGACCAACCCCTTTTTTCCCCTGAGTCAAAAATAAGACACCAATTAAATTAAATTTTTAAAAATAATAAGCTCCATCTTCATGTGGACAAACTTGTTCTTGAAAAGAGTTTTTATTTTCTTTTTTTTTTCAGTGGGACTGCCTCGGTATCAGCATCACTCTACCCCAGTGTGTGACAGAAAAGATTTCGTCCTCAACTTTAACGGCATTTCTTCTTTCCATCCCTCTGCTAGCGGGCCATATTATCACCACCACCATCACCAAAGCGTCTGTCAGGATATTAAGCCCTGTGTGATGTGAATGGAGGGAAGGAGGCTATGCCAAGGCCACTTTCTTAAGGGTTAGAGGGACTGAGGTGGACTCACATAAAGTGCACCCCATAGCAGTAAGTAGCACACCAGTCACTTAGAATCCACAGGCCAACGTTGTTGCTCACAGACACTTGTCTACCGTTGGTAGAAGAACAAGCCCTGGCATGGTAGGTAATGCCCTGTGTGCAGGCTCCCATGCCAGGGGAAAATTAACTGAGAACTCAACTTCTTAGTAGAGATGGTAAAAAGTTGCCACATGAAAAACAAACATGTTACTCTGGGATCTTCATTGCTTTTAGTAATCAGGGTCTGAAAAACGCAGACAAGTTGTCTGCATGCTTTTCTTTGTCTATGAAAATTTGTGTGCTTTTGAAAAAGGCATTACTAAACTCAAGATTTCAAGAAAGCCGCATCTTGTTGCCTAGCTGAGGAGAGTTCAGTTTCTCCAAATACTATGTTTGGATACAGGTGACAAAAAACATTATTAAGAAAGTATTTAGAAACAATGTGTCTAGTTTAAGGACTTGGTTTTCAGTATTGTGACAATACAACGTTTTTTACAAGCTTATTTTCTACCACCGTATTTTAAAGATATTTTTATTATCTAATGTATACTCACACTTTGCTTGTATTTTAAAAGGAGGATATATTTGCACTTATGTATACTTTTACAGTTTGCCAAACTATTTTGATGTAAAGATTTTTCAATAAAATGTGGATAACAAATAGTCATTTTAGGGACCTATTTCCTCTGCAGCATCCTGAAATTGCTGGGTTGTCTCCACCAGCCAGCAGTGCAATTCTACACTTTTTGCCCCCAAGTTGTATAATTGACATTGTGTGGGGTCTGTTCCCTGAGTAACACAGGCCAGGTTCTGATTGTGGTTCTCTGAAAAGAGAAAGAGAAAAAGGAACATGTTCTGCTATTTCTTTCTTTCCTTCACCGTCGCTCTTTCTGGCCAAACAAAAACCAGAAGGTGAAAGGAACTTAAAAGAAAACAAGGCAAGATAATGAAAGGCAAGGAGTTCCTTCTATTTGAAGAAATGAACTGTGTCTTTTGTTCTCTTCTATGCGTTTAGGGAAAAATTTGCCTTTTGCTCTTTCCTCTGCACCACCAGCTCTGAGTAGGCAGCAAGGATTAGGTACCAAAAAACATGAGCTGCTTCCCCTTTGTGAGTCAAATGTTTGTATGGATGCTGACCCCATTTTGTTAATAGGTGGTAATCAGATCACAAAGAGTCCAAAAGGGGAGGCTGCAGGAGTAGCAGTGGGTAGTCTCCAGCACCACGTTTCTGCCTAGAGAGTAACATAACAGAACCTGGCCCTCACAAGATGTTCTGGGCTAGCTTGCTGTCCCTAGCCGATTCAAAGCCTGACTGGCCCTGTTTGACTTTGGAACCCACTAAGCCCCACATTTCTCTCCCTTGTGCTCTATATTACCTCCTTCCTTTTTGAAGGGATCTGACATTTTCCCTCTGGGTTACCCTCCTTGCCCTGGTTCTTGTTTTGCTTAGCCTCCCAAAGCAAGGGCTAGTGAAGTTCTGAATGACCAAGAGAGAAACCCAACTACCCTTGTCTGATCAACCCTTCAAACTCATGGGCAGCAATGGCAACCATAGGTCTCCCAGGAGTAGAGTTCTCTTCCACAATCATGCTTCCATTTTCTTCTTTGACTCCAGGCTGGGTTTTTGTTTTCACTTTTGAAAACTGTCCTTTGTTCATCTGTTCCCCAAGAAGTCTTTCTGCCAATTAATTACAGGCACTTAATACCCCTCATTCCATATCTCACACACAGGCTTCGGTATTCCAAATGAATTTCACTCCAAAGACAAGGCTCCTTAGTCAAACCTCTTATCTTAAATGTCTTAACTATCTTCTTAATTCTTACGCTTTATTCCTATATTTCCAAAAATTAAACAGTGATTTAAACATTTTTTGTGTCTCTATTATCATCTTTGCAGTTACACAGGGCTTTTTTTTTTCTTCTTTTATACTGAGCTACTCAGGGCCTGCTATAAATTATGAAGTCAGTTTCAGAGTTTGCTCCGACCACAGTGCTGTGTTTACATTCCTTCCGAGGCTGCCGGCATGGTCGTAATTTATATCCTAAACACTTGAACGTAACTTGTTTATACAGAGAATGACAGGACCTCAAAGACAAAAAACGCTGCGTCTCTCAGTGACTGCATTGGAAAAGCCAGCGCGCCCCCTAGTGGTGTGAAGAGATCCACAGCTTCTCCCACCCCCAGCATGCTGTGATTCAGGGTTCTTTCAAGACTGTTTTGTGGTGCTGTCTTCATAACCTCATGAGGTGAGGATGTTGATCTTATTTACAGATCGGCACTAGGTCATAGCTATCAGAAGTTCGACCGATGTTTTTCAATTTCCGTATATTGCAGACGTTTTCCCTAACATTAAATGTAAGAATTTTGCATCTGACGCTGCAGACACAGGCATAAGGTGATCTTCACTCTGAAGCATGGGGTTCTCAAACTTGAGTGAGCATCAGAATCATTTGGAGAGCTTTATTAAGTATGGGCTGCCGGGCCTACTCTCGGGTTCTGATTCAGCCCATATGGGGCAGAGCTAAAAGGTAAGTATTCCTAATAAGTTCCCAAGTGGTGCTGATGTTGGTCCAGGGATCAGACTTTTCTAGACCACAGGTCTAGAAAAGCAGTTTGAATTACAAATATTTTCAGGTTCAGATGGGTAGGTGTTAAGGCTTGTCTATTAATTGGTTAAGCAAAGATCTAAAAAGGTTTTTCGAAAATAACTTGTCCACCCAAACACTTATCCGTGGTTGATTACTGGTTCCTGGAGACATGTAAGGCCTAATTTTGAATGCTGCACAAGAAAACAGAACCTCTCTATTTTTATTCAAAGCAGTGAAGTTGTTTTATTTTAATTCCACTAAACTCTGCAAAGAAAATTCAGGTGGAATCATTGAAGTTTGCCTGCCTCAGTTGAACAGTCAGCCTAGGTATTTACACACAGCAATAATGGCAGTGTTCTCCAGACAAAGGAGGTGGCAATTATAGTAAGTGGAGAAAGAAATTTGTTTTATTGATTATAAAGTCTTTTGAGGGTAGAACAAAGAGAAGGCAAAGAAAGGGGACTGCATTCTCAGCGTGTACAAATAATAATCCCTAGAAACAAATGGTCAGGCAGAAACACAGGGAGGAGGGCAGAGAGAAAAGAGGTACAAAGAGAGGGTGGGAGGGGAAGTGGGGGGAAGGAGAGAGAAGTAAAGATAAATTTAAAAAGACAGGAGAAAGGGAGAGGAAATGGGAAAAGGGAAGGAGGGATGAAGAAGAGAGCGAGGGAAAGAGAGTGGTAGGAAGAAAGGAGGAGGAAGAGAGAGAGAGAGAGATCTAGAGAAGAGGTATCGGAAATATATCTCAAGAGTTCCTGTCCGAAATTTAGCAAAGCAGTCTTTGAAGCTGGACTGGCGTCCTCTGAGGCCACAGTTATCTCTCCAAGTCTCCAATGCCAGGCATTGGCGGAAAGCTCTCGTACTTTTGTTTTACTTGGCATCTGCTTGGATTCTGGGGAAGTAAGAGAATTCTCTAGTTGTGTATGCTCAAATTTTTTGATCTGCTGCAGCAACGTCTAGAGAATTGAGGGAATAATCCTGACAACATTTTAGAAAGTGGAAGTCTGATTTTGGGGGGAAATCTTCAGGCCCATAGTATTTGCCACTGTACTGTATTAAATAGAATTAGTACCTCCTTTCTGAATAAAAAACTCTCTTGTTCATTCATCTATGCCTAATTACTGTGCATCAAGGTGATTAATTCAAAACAGGCACCAACTTATTTAGAATGGAAATATATTTTAATATATTTTATCAGAACGGAAATATATTTCACCAAACCCGCCTCCATGAAACACTATCTGAGCAAGGAAAAACACCACAGACGTAGACATTGGGCCAGGGAGGGCCACAGCACACAGTCGTCAAGATCGTTTATGAAAAAAAATTAAAAGTCTTGAAAGTTTCTTTGGAGTTCAGAGTGTCCTGAGTCCACAGCAACCCTACTGATAAATATTCAGCTCTTCAGTTCCTAGTTCCTAGGGGAGGCGACCATCCCAGGGTTGAGTCACCAGTCCCTTTGGCATAAGTTTGTGCAAGAGATGAGAAGAGGTCTGAGGAGCAGCTGGGAGGCCAATGCCTTCAGTGGCGTTCCCTCTGGAAGGGCTCCGTCGTACCCTTCCAGCCTGGGAGCGGCTGTCTCACAGGTGAAAAGACATTTAACGGGCCTTGGCCAGAGCCAGGCAGGAACTCCCTTTCCCAGACAGCACCATGCCACCTTCCAGAACTCTGAATTTGACTGAGTCTGGGCTCTAGGGTGTATGGAATGGAAGCCCTCCTTCCTCTCCCCCTGATGATCATTGGGGTTGCCATTTCACCTCCCATTCCCCAAAATCAAACTCTCATCTACAGAGAAAGTTTACTCTCACTCTCCACTCTTGTCATTAGGTGCTCTAGCCACTGCCATTTGCACTTTACCCACTACCTCCCCACCCTCATTGCCTAAGCACTTCCTTTTGCTGTCCCCTCATGGCCTATGAAGCTATTACTGTCACCTCTGCTTCATTGTGGAGGAGATAGAGGGAAAGCTCCAGTCAGAGGGCTCATGAGGCCACCCATGCCTGTCCCCTTGTTTGAGTGGCCTTTTTAGAAACTAGATTTTGTTTCCTTCAGCTAGAAGAACACTCCAGAGCCAGCGTGTAGGTATGCCCTGGCCACAGTCAGCTTGTGTTCTCTCAATTCCCTGTGGGAGGCCTGTTGTTCCTGAAACTGCATCAGACATGGGCCCAGCATCCAGAATCATACCCTCAAAGATGGGGAAGGACAGGAAAAACCATTTCTATTTTGAACTATGGCAGACTTGTGTGATACCCACAGTGTTATGAATATTGAGAAGCAGCTCTCTGCTAACTTGCATGCAAGACCTGTCAGTTCTTCAAATAGGCCCACAAGGTTCATATTGATAAATCCATTTCCTAGATGAGCAAATGTGTTCACCACCACATAGCTAGTGACTGAAGGGGGTTGAAACCCCAACCCAAATCCATCGGACTCCACACACCTGAACTGGGCAGTTGCAAGAGGACGGCAGCTGAACTGGGAGAGGCTTTGCTGAAAGAGTAGGCATGCCCAGTGTGCTAAGGCATTCACAACAGCACCCTGGCAATTCAGGAGACGCACATGGCACATATCAGGGCATCTGTCCAGGAAACTCGTAAATCACCCAATGCATAGCCCCCACCATTGAAACATCCCCATAGGCCTGGAGGAGACAAGGTCTACCAGGCCCCTTGGAGAGGGCTACGGTCCAGGGTTTGCTAGGACTATACAGTTCTCCTGAAGATCTGTGTGCCCCTGAAGACCAGGCATTCTCCTAAGCGGGTACTCCTAGTTGATCTTGCAAGACCCTGTTTTTAAGACCAGGCGGAGACTGAGTCACTGAAAGGATTTTAATTTGGAAAACAAGATCACAAAAGAAAAAGAGAAACCACAATTCTCTTAGCAATTACACGCAGAACAAGGATGAAGTTACAACTTTCGTTTTTCTTCCCCCACCCTCAGTGCTGACGTTAGAGGAGGCTTTTCAGAATTTCTGAGCAGGCTCTGCTCTCACAGAATAGTCAACTGTGGGAAGAAGGGAAGTTTGGTTCTGGGTCTTTTATTTCCTTTACCATCAAAGCCCAAGTGACATGTTAAATCTTATTGAACTACTGGGGCAGGAGAGAGCATGAGGAGGCTTTTTAGAACAAATTAGGCAACAAGAATGGTTTCTAGGAAATAAGCATTAAAAATCTGAAAGCAAGTGGGTCCTGGTGGAAAATAACTGATAAGAGAAATTGAAGTACTTGAGGCCACACACACCAGCTTTTATTTTGGACTACGGAGGAAGGGTGGGAGATCCCAGCCCTCCTCGGACTGTGGCTGGAAGACCACCCAGCATTCTTGCCTCTACAATTTTTCAAAGCATCCTTTGGATCTTGGGGCAGATGCTCAGCACGGGGCGGCAACAGACTTTGTTGTCCTGTCTTCCGGCTTGTCCTCTTTCTACTCAAGCTGCCTCTGTCACTGCCTTGCTTGATACTTGCAAATCTGGCTTGAGGCAGATGATGGGGCCACAGGAGGAGAAACCATCAGGGTGTCTTGTTTGGTTTGGAAATATTTAAATGTCTGCTGCATTTCCTCCGAGAGAGGAAAAGTCAGGCCTGGTGGGAGAGCCCTGCAGGGACACCAGTTCCTCTGTCCCTGCCCTGGGACCGGATCCCCAGTACACTCCCATCCTCAGCACCATGAGAAACTCAAGACCAACCCAGACTTCCTCCACAACCTGTTTACAGTCCAGTGACTTAGCTTGTCATTCTTTTTAAGACAGTGTAGCAACTCTCCATGATTACAGAAAACTTTTCAGCTCCCGGAAAAATTGTCAGTACCCTATTAACCTCCACTGTGGGACACATGTTTTCCATAAATGTAAGTGCCAGTGGCCACCACAGATGAACATAACCTTTTAGAATGAAGAGCATGTAGTTAAGACATAATCTCTTCTGCTTTTGTGATATATGAAACAGCAAATGGCTGCAAGGACTGATTAAATTCTTTAGCTTCCCTTTGGCACATACGCACCCCGTAAAGCTGTTGAACGTCCCTGCCCTCCAGAGGTACCTGTGACACTCCCCACTTCATAACCCATGGCCAGGTGAATTTATAGCAAATGACACACTTTTCCTTGGCAGATCTGAAATTTGTATTAAGGCCCACCTTCAGAGCACAGCCAGACTGTCAGAGGAACATGGGAAAGCAGGATATGACACTGATTAACTGATATGGAGTGGGCTTTGCTAAGGCAAAATATTGATTGATGCAAGAGCTTGTGGCAAAAGAAGACTTTGATTGTATAAACACACAGCTCAGCATTGAGGCTTCCTGCATCAGGCATGTGCCTGACTTTCTGGGGGGAAAGCTCAGCTTGGCTCTATATGTTGTCGGGAGTTTTCTGAGGCTTGCTGTTGACAGGTTCAAAGATGGAATACTTTTTCCTTTATACTTCTCTGTCTTTTATGTTTCTCTCTTCAGGCAGTCGACATGGGCTGAGGCTGATCATCAAGTATGTGCATTTGCCCCTTCTCGACAATTCTGAGTCTCTACACTGAGGTTCCTACCAGAGATGATAACCTTAGCCTCTGCTGTTCAAGTCTTAGCAAAAGCTAGGTTTTTTCTGTTTTTTGGTTTTTGTTTTTTTTTTTTTTTAAAAGCTAGTTTTTAAGAAATAACTTTTATAATAAATTAGCCAAAGGTATGCAGTCCATCTATTCTACATTCCATCTTTCACTCATCAAACCACCAGAGAGCATAGAACTTGGGAAAGAATTTTTACATATATAGAGTTGCCCCCTGTGTCATATCTGGGCATTCACCCACACTGAGGGACTTTACAGGGAACAACTGTTTGATTCTCACTAGTATCAGAGGTGGATTAAATGGTGGGCGCACCAGGTATGCACCCTGGGCCCTGACTTCTGAAGGGCCCCGCAAAACCCTAACTTTACACTTTTTTCTAATGACACCAAGTTTGGTTTCATATATGCAATTTTAACATTAATAGTACATAATATATTTTATTTATTTAAAAATATGGTTAACATGTATTTTTATTTTTCCTGTCTCTCTCACTTTTTTAAATTTCTTTTTATTTATTCATTTTTTTTAGAGAGGAGACACAGAGTGAGAGAGAGAGATAGAGAAAGAGAGAAAGGGAGGAGGAGCTGGAAGCATCAACTCCCATATGTGCCTTGACCAGACCAGTGCAGGGTTTTGAACTGGCGACCTCAGTGTTCCCAGGTTGATGCTTTATCCACTGCGCCACCACAGGTCAGGCTCTCTCTCTTTCTTTAAGGGGCCCAATATTTTCTTCTGCACCCGGGGCCTCAACCGACCCTAATCTGCCTCTGACTAGTACGCTTACTAGTACGAAAAAGGGTTTTTAAGACTACGCCCTGCTCCATAGTGGCATCCTATAAGCTTCGATTTAAGCACAAGGTTCTAACCAAGGACTACACATCACGTAAGTGACGATCACATCTCACCCTTGGTTCTGGGCACAAGAAAATTTCTGAACTCCAGCCCACCCATACCCCTCCATAGCTCTAGAGCTCTGTTTGGTGTGCCTTTCGTATTCTGGTCCCCCCCCCCATTTTTTCTCATCCCTGACTTTCTCTTTCCTGTTACATACAGGGTAGGGCAAAAGTAGGTCTACAGTTGTGAGTACATACATAAAACACAGTTTATTCTTGCATTATAATGTACTAATGACTGTATGATTTTCCATAGGAATAACTGTAAATCTGCTTTTGCCCCACCCTGTATATATCTGCAAGTTCCCTCAACCTTTCTTTCTTTATTTTTCCTCCTTATTTTGGAAAGCTCTGGTTTTATTTTTAGTTTTTTAAATTTATTTTGTTTTAAATTTTATTATATTTTTAGTGAACACATGCACATCACAGACAGGCAGCAGACCCATTAGTATAGAGGATGAAAACTACCCCCTGCTCTCTCCTCCCTGGCAGAAGTGATCACTGTCTTCATTCGCTTGGTGTCTCTCACAGACCACCTTACACACATACAAAGCATAAACATGGAAATGACTTTAGCTTTCTTATTATAATTTCGATATGTAGTAAGACTAAGTAAAAATATTCCGTGGATTATTTCCATTTAATTCTACTGTACTTATGTACGAGACCTTGGAGATCCTGCAGAAAAGAACTATAAATTTTCCTAAAAATACAGATATGCAAACACAAATCGTGATTTTTTTTCTTGTGTAGAAATTGATAACTTTTTTTTCTGCCTGAACTATTACCCAAATAAGAGTCAAAATCTGGAAAGAGAGGAGAGGAGCTTGAAGCAAAGGAATTCAAACAGACCCTGTAACCTACTGCAGTGGAAGGCAGATTCATCCATCAAAAAGCAATTCCGTATGTCTCTGAAAGGTTGGTTAAGTTTCCAGTGCTAGAAGGAAGTACAAGGACATTTGCAGCCAGTGTGTTTCCTTGGGCTGCTGGCCTCTCAGCCTCAAGAACATCACTAGAATAGAGTTGCTTGCTGCGTCCATGTGGTCAAAGGGGAATGAAGTGAGGGAAACCTCATGTCATAGATCTTGGAGCTTCAAACATAATCTTGTGGCTTTGGGATTTTTGACAGCATAAAAATAAATATACTTTATTGATCTGTAGATGCAGATCAATAAAATGATCTGCATTATAAAATGACAGTCTCAGGAGGCTTTGGGAGCATGCCATGACAAGCGCTGGGCCAGGGCTCTGAGTCATCACTGGGACCTTTCAGGTGAGCTCACTCTACTCTTTCAGAAAATAAAAAATCGCCTAATTTTAAGGAGAGAGGATCTCCAGGCTTTGTTTTGGTAGCCAAGTATTCAAGATTGTCTGCCTGCAAGTAGAGACAGGTCACTATTGTTCTAACTGTGTGCTCTAACCTACAAAAGATCATTCTGTGTAGTAGCTGACAGGTGGCACATAGGAGGCAGTAAGGAGGAGAACACAAGCAGCCAGTTCACATAAATTATCTCATCTAGTCCTTGGTTAGTCTTATGAGTTCTGTCTTCCATTAGTTTAACAAAGGGCAAGAGGCTAGGGCTGGTGAAGTGACTCAGCCCAAGGCGATAGGAAAGTTAGTCAAGAACAGAAAGGAAACCGGGTTCTCTCTGCTTTGATTTTGAAAGTGTGCACATTGCTCTCCAGGGGTCCCGAGAGGGGACACAGGTTTCCTGACTTACCAGTCACTTTTGAGATCTTTTTTCTTTTTTTGTATTTTTGCAAAGTGAGAAGCGAGGGGTGGGGGCAGACTCCCGCATGCACCTAACTGGGCATGCCCACCAGCGGCGATGATCCGTTCCTGCCAGAGCTATTCCAGCACCTGAGGCGGAGAAGTCATCCTCAGCGCATGGGCCAACTTTGTTCCCATGGAGCCTTGGCTGCAGGAGGGGAAGAGAGAGATAGAGAGAAAGGAGAGGGGGAAGAGTGGAGAAGCAGATGGGCGCTTCTCCTGTGTGCCCAGACCCAGAATCAAACCCGGGACTTCCACACGCTGGGCTCTACCGCTGAGCCAACCGGCCAGGACAACCTTGAGATCTTTAAAGATGAAATCTCAACCATTCTGGCATAATCAAAAGATCTCAGAGGGTCTACAGCAGTGGTTTACAACTGGGGACAATTTTGCCCCCAAAGGACAGTTGGCAATCTTTGAAGACAGTTTTCATTATCATGCTGCAGTAGAGGATGCACTATTGACATCTAGTGTATAGATTCTAGGATATAGAGAGACATGCTACAGTGCACAGGACAGCCCCACAACAAAGGCTTGTTTGCCACAAGATATCACACAGTTGATGAGGTTAAAAAACTCTGGTCTATTGACATAAAAAAAGTCAAACTTTATAACTGTTTTAATATTTTAAAAGAAGTGTTCTAGATCTTTAAAAAAGGTTGCTTTTCTGCCATCACCTTGCATCCCCAAATTAAATTTTCTGGGTTTTGTTGTTTTTGCTGCTGTTTTAGTGACTGGTATACTCCTGTTAGCTCCTACCATGGAAGACCTTACTGCCCAAGTAAGTGTATTCTCAATACAATCAACCTAGAGAAACATTCCTTGTTTTGCTACAGCTCTATACAAGATGACTATGGATATCATCAGGCCAGGGTCGGCACTGCACAGCCAGAGAGAGAGAGAGGATGGGCTACAAGCAAGACAGGAGGGCACTTTTCCTTTTTTTATTAACTTTAATGGGGTGACACCAATAAATCAGGGTACATATGTACAATGAAAACATCTCCAGATTATCTTATCATTCATTTATGTTGCATACCCATCACTCAAAGTCAAATTGTCCTCTGTCACCTTTATCTGGTTTTCCCTGTGCCCCTCCACTTCTCACTATCCCACCCTCCCCTCCCTCCCCCCCACCCCGTAACCACCACACTCTTGTACAAGTCTCATAGTCTCACTTTTATGTCCCACCTATGTATGAAATCATGCTGTTCTCAGTTTTTTTTTCTGATTTACTTATTTCACTCCGTATAATGTTATCAAGGTCCATCCATTTTGTTGTAAATGATCCAATGTCATCATTTCTTATGGCTGAGAAGTATTCCATAGTATATATGTACCATAGCTTTTTAATCCACTCATCTTCTGATGAACAGTTGGGTTGTTTCCAGATCTTCGCTATTGTGAACAATGCTGCCACGAACATGGAGGCGCATTTCTTCTTTTCAAACAGTGTTATGGTGTTCTTAGGGTATATTCCTAAAAGTGGGATAGCCGGGTCAAAAGACAGTTCGACTTTTAATTTTTTGAGGAATCTCCAAACTGTTTTCCACTGTGGCTGCACCAGTCTGCATTCCCACCAGCAGTGCAGAAGGGTTCCCTTTTCTCCACACCCTCGCCAGCACTTATTCTGTGTTGTTTTGCTGATGAGTACCATTCTGACTGGTGTGAGGTGATATCTCATTGTGGTTTTAATTTGCATTTCTCTAATGATTAGTGAAGCTGAGCATTTTTTCATATGCCTATTGGCCATCTGTATGTCCTCTTTGGAGAAATTTCTATTCATTTCTTTTGCCCATTTTTTTATTGGATTGTTTGTCATCCTGTTGTTGAGTTTTATAAGTTCTTTATAAATTTTGGTTATTAACACCTTATCAGACGTGCTGTCGAATATGTTCTCCCATTGTGTGGTTTGTCTTTTTATTCTGTTCTTAATGTCTTTAGCTGTGCAAAAACTTTTTAGTTTGATATAGTCCCATTTGTTTATCTTGCCTCTTATTTCATTTGCCTGAAGAGAAAAATCGGCAAATATATTGCTGATACAGATGTCGGAAAGCTTGTTGCCTATGTTTTCTTCTAAGATGCTTATAGTTTCACGGCTTATGTTTAAGTCTTTTATCCATTTTGAATTTTTTGTGTGTGAATGGTGTAAGTTGATGGCCTAGTTTCATTTTTTTGCAGGTAGATGTCCAATTTTCCCAGCACCATTGGTTAAAGAGGCTGTCTTTACTCCATTGTATGTTCTTTCCTTCTTTGTCAAATATCATCTGTTCATATAGGTGTGGGTTTATATCTGGGTTCTCTGTTCTGTTCCATTGATCAATGTGCCTGTTCTTATGCCAGTACCAGGCTGTCTTGAGTATAATGGTCTTGTAGTAAACCTTGATATCCGGAAGAGTGATACCTTCTGCTTTATTTTTTCTTTTTAAGATTGTTCTTTTTTGGTTCCATATAAATTTTTGGAATATGTGTTCTATATCTTTGAAGTATGTCATTGGTATTTTAATTGGTATTGCATTGAATTTATAAATTGCTTTGGGTAATATAGACATTTTAATGATGTTTATTCTTCTTAGCCATGGTATATGCTTCCACTTGTTTGTATCTTCCTTGATTTCTTTTATCAATGTTTTAAAATTTTCTGAGTACAAGTCCTTAACCTCCTTGGTTAAATTTACTCCTAGGTATTTTATTTTTTTGTCTGCAATAGTGAAGGGGATTGTTTTCTTAATTTCTTTTGCTGACAGTTCATTGTTGGTATATAGAAATGCCTCTGATTTCTGAGTATTAATTTTATATCCTGCCACCTTGCTGAATTTATTTATAAGGTCCAGTAGTTTTTTACTGAGACTTTAGGGTTTTCTATATACAATATCATATCATCTGCAAACAGTGACAGTTTTTCTTCTTCTTTTCCAATTTGGATGCCTTTTGTTTCTTCTTCTTCTCTGATTCCTATAGCGAGGACTTCCAGAACTATGTTGAATAAGAGTGGTGAAAGTGGGCAACCCTGCCTGGTTCCTGATCTTAAGGGAATTGCTTCTAATTTTTGTCCATTTAGTATGATGTTTGCTGTGGGTTTGTCATAGATGGCCTTTATCATGTTAAGGAATGTTCCCAGTATTCCCACTTTACTGAGAGTTTTGAGCATGAATGGGTACTGGATTTTATCAAATGCCTTTTCTGCATCTATTGATATTATCATGTGATTTTTGTCCTTCCTTTTGTTTATTTGATGAATCACATTGATTGATTTGCGAATATTGAACCAGCCTTGCCACTCCAGAATAAAACTCACTTGATCATGGTGTATAATTTTTTTTTATATATTGCTGGATCCGGTGGGCTAATATTTTGTTGAGAATTTTAGCGTCTAAATTCATCAAGGATATAAGCCTATAATTGTCTTTCTTTGTGTTGTCTTTGCCCGGTTTTGGGATCAGAATTATGCTCACCTCATAAAAGGAGTTTGGAAGTCTTCCTTCCTCTTGAATTTTTTGAAATAGCTGGAGGAGGATAGGAGTTAGTTCTTCTTTGAATTTTTGATAGAATTCACTTGTGAAGCCATCAGGCCCAGGGCATTTCTTTTTTGAAAGTTTTTTTGATAACTGTTTTGATCTCATTTCTTGTAATTGGTCTGTTTAGGTGTTCTGATTCTTCCAGATTGATTTTTGGAAGATTATATGATTCAAGAAATTTGTCCATTTCACCTAGATTGTCTAATTTTTTGGCATAGAGTTCTTCATAGTATTTTCTTACAATGTTTTGTTTTTCTGCTGTGTCAGTTGTTATTTCTCCACTGTCCTTTCTAATTTTATTTATTTGGGTCCTCTCTCTTTTTTTCTTGGTGAGTCTAGTTAAAGGTTCATCAATCTTGTTTACCTTTTCAAAGAACCAGCTTCTGGTTTCATTGATCCTCTGTATTGTTTCCTTAGCCTCTATGTCATTTATTTCTGCTCTGATCTTTATTATTTCCTTTCTTCTACTTGTCCTGGGTTTTATTTGTTGTTGTTTTTCTAGTTCTTTTAGATGCAGGGTCAGGTTGCTTATTTGAGCGTTTTTTAGCTTCTTTTGGTATGCCTGTAGTGCAATGAACTTCCCTCTCAGTACTGCTTTTGCTATGTCCCATAAATTTTGAGTTGATGTATGCTCATTATCATTTGTTTCTAGAAACTTTTTAATTTCTTCTTAGATCTCATTGTTAATACATTCATTATTTTTTAAAATTTCTTTATTATTGTTCATTTTAGAGAGGCGACACAGAGTGAGAGAGAGAGAAAGAAAGAGAGAAAGGGGGGAGGAGCTGGAAGCATCAACTCCCATATGTGCCTTGACCAGACCAGTGCAGGGTTTTGAACTGGCGACCTCAGTGCTCCCAGGTCGATGCTTTATCCACTGCGCCTCCACAGGTCAGGCTATCCATTCATTATTTAATATCATGCTATTTAGTTTCCAATTGTTTGAGTATATTTCAGTTTTTCTTTTGTGTTTAATTTCTAATTTTATGGCATTGTGATCAGAGAAAATGCTTGATATGATTTCAATCTTCTAAATTTATTGAGACTATTTTTGTGTTGTAACATGTGGTCTATCCTAGAAAACGTACCATGAGCGCTTGAGAAGAATGTATATTCTACTACTTTAGGGTGAAGTAGTAGACATCTTGATTTAATAGATTTCTGAAGACATCTATTAAATCAAGTTGATCTACTGTATTCTTTAAGTTTGCTGTTCCTTTATTAATTTTCTTTCTTGTGGATCTATCCATTGTTGTGAGTGGGGTATTGAAATCCCCTACTATGATAATATTGCTGTTAATCTCGCCCTTTATATCCATCAAAGTCTGCTTTATGCATGTTGGAGCTCCTATATTTGGTGCATAGATATTTATAATAGTTATATCTTCCTGTTGAATTGTTCCCTTGATCATTATGTAGTGTCCTTCTTTATCTCTTACTATAGCCTTTGTTTTAAAGTCCATTTTGTCAGATATAAGTACTGCTACCCCAGCTTTTTTCTTCATTTCCATTTGCATGAAATATTTTTTTCCATCCTTTTACCTTCAGTCTATGTGCATCTTTTGTTTTAAGGTGTGTCTCTTGTAGACAGCATATGTATGGGTCCTGTTTCTTTATCCACACAACTACCCTATGTCTTTTGATTGGATCATTTAATCTATTTACATTTAAGGTTATTATTGATATGTAGTTGTTTATTGCCATTTTATTCTTTAAAGCTGTATTTTTTTTTTGCTCTATTCTTTCCTCCCTTTGAACTGTTCACAACAGGCCCCTAAGTATCTCTTGCAGAATTGGTTTAGTTTTAATGAATTCCTTGAGGCTTTCTTTGTCTGGAAAGCTCTTTATTTCTCCTTCAATTTTAAAGGTTAGCCTTGCTGGATAGAGTAGTCTTGGTTGTAGGTTCTTGTTCTGCATTACTTTGATTATATCTTGCCATTCCCTTCTGGCCTCAAGTGTTCCTGTTGAGAAGTCAGATGTCATCCTTATGGGGGCTCCTTTGTAGGTGATAGCCTTTTTTTCCCTAGCAGCTTTTAAATTTTTTTCTTTATCCATTAGCTTTGGTATTTTAACTATGATGTGTCTTGGTGTAGATTTTTTTGGGTTTCTCTTTAATGGAGTTCTGTGTGCTTCTTGAACGTGTGGAATCTTTCCCAGCCTTAATTTAGGGAAGTTTTCTTCAATGATTTGATTGAACAAAGTTTTCATTTTCTGTCCTCTTTCCTCTTCTTCAGGCACCCCTATGATGTGAATGTTCTTTCTCTTCATGTTGTCACAGAGCTCCCTTAGAGTTTCCTCATATTTTTTGAGTCTCTTTTCCTTTTTCTTCTCCTATTCTGTGCCTTTGTTTATTGTGTCCTCTAACTAGCTGATTCGATCCTCAGCGTGATTCATCCTGCTTTTAATTCCTTCCATTGTGGTCTTCAGTTCTGATACTATATTTGTCATTTCTGTCTGATTCTATTTTATTATTTCAATTTCCTTTTTTATGCTTGTTCTCTCTTTATTTAGGTGTTCATAGTGACTATTCATTGTTGCTCTAATTTCTTTGAACATCCTAACTATCATTATTCTAAATTCTGCTTCTGGTAGTTTGGTTATATCTGGTTCATTCAGGTCCTTCTCTGGGGATTTCTCTTGATTCATTTGGTTTGCATTCCTCTGCCTACCCATTTTTTCTGTGTATAAGCAAGTTGTGGCCACTGGAGTCCAGTAGGTGTTGCCTTTGTGTTCTCTAGGTGTGGTCTGTCTGCAGGCCTGCCACCCCCTCTGCAGCTGCCTAGGGCGGTTGGGTATGGGCATTGCCAGCGTCAGCCTACTGCGACTGTTGCTGTGATTTCCGCCTCTCCTCCGTGGGAGGGGCTGTCACTCAAGACACAAGCCTCAGCACCAAGCCTGAGGTGAGCACCTTTGCTCAGCTGCGGACCCAGCTTGTTTCCTGGCTTACGCCCAGCACCCACAGTCATAGCCTGCTTGCCACAGTTTCATAGGTTGGGCCGGACTTTTGACGTGCTCTCAGCTGTGAGCCTTTGCCCATCCAGAATTTAGCCCTGCCCTCGAGGCCAGGGCCCTCATGCGCAGGGTCGCAAACTGCGGTTTATTGGGCCGGGTGTATTTGCTGGCGTGCTCTCCGCTGCGAGCTTCCGCTCTTCCCTGACTCTACCCTGCTCCCGCGTTGGGAGCCAGCTAGGCACAAAGGATGGCAATCTGCGGTTTCTCTGGCCGGGCAGGGCTAGTAGTGTGATCTCAGCTTGAGCTTCTGCTTGTCTCGGGGTCTACCCCGCCCCCGCGGTCAGGGCCGGCTTGCGCAGGGTCACAGAGCAGATCTCTGCCCGTTCCTTGCCTCCTGTTTTTTTCCCGCAGGTGAAATTACAGGCAGGCCCACAGCTGCCGGACCACTTTCGAGCGTCCCCTCCGCCCCTGCTGGGCTAGACCGTGCTCACATAGGTTGTTCCTCTGCCCACGCCAAATGGACCGCATTTCAGCGTTCTGCCACCACCATACCCTTCAGCAACCCTCAGTAGAGATGGAAGTGCCCTAAGTCTTCAACTCTAGGCCTGGGAGCTCCCTCCCTCTAAGCAGCTCTGCTCTAATTGCCACGGGAGAGCTTGTTTGGCTAGTGTCCTGTCTCCCTTTGCTGGTATTGCTAGTTCCAGGGGAAATATTCGTTTTCGATTAGGGAAATGACTTAGCCCAGAGGTTAGGGTGGCTGTTTCTCAGAGTATCCCTGTGCCTTCAGTCCACACTCTGTTCCTGCTGCTCTGGTCCTCTCCTCTGTCCCCGTTCCCCTGAGCCCCAGGTGCGTGGTTGTGAGAGAGGTTTTCTGCACTGTCCCTTTAAAAAGAATCTTGGGTCTGAGAAAGCTGTCTCTCTCTCACAAACAGTATCCTCACTTGTTTCACAGCTCAATACTGTCCAAGCGCCTCTTGTAGGCTCTGGGACTTCAGGCTAGGGCTTGGTTCCTGGGACCCAGGTCCCTCCCTCTCCGCCAAACTCTCCTCCCACCACGCGGGTATCTCCGGGCTGCCGTTTGCTCCAGGGAGCTGGGCAGCCCTCTTCGTGTTTTCGCTATTCCTACCAGTCTCAATGTGGCTTCTGCAGTGTTCCTTGGTTGAAGAGTCCACTTAGTTTAGTTCATAGTTGGTTTATCCAGATGATGGTTCTTAAAATTGAGTTATAATCCACTTTGGTTCTGGGAGTTGGAAGTTGTTACTTCTGCCTACTCCATCGCCATCTTCATTCCCAGCAGTGCACTTTTTGTGCATAAAGCATATTAACTCTGAAACTATCTAACAAATGATAGCAATTGTTAGGGACTCTTAATAAAACGATTTTCCCAGAGTGCCCTAGGTTTATCATGGACATCAACATCACTTCTTGGTGGCAGCTACTTGATCACAATTCCACCTCTGTCTCAGACACCAATGTAGTTTGGGCTGAACAAACCCCAAGGTACCCGAGAGGAGTCCCAGCACGGTGATGGCTCATCCTCCCCAAGATGAAAAAGGAGATGTTTATAATATGGCTGTTTCCCCCGCGCTTTCCTCCAGGGCACTCTTACATTTGGCAATACCAGAAACCACAAGACAGACACAGAATAACTCAACTAACTAACAAAGAAAGGAGCAAGAAAGCCCCTGACAATCTACATTGTTATCATTTCATTTCTCTTCTTAATTTTCCATGCTAAAATTTCCACTAATTCTGAAAGTGCTATTTGACTAAAAAGAACCTACGCAGATTTACTATTAACCCATAAAACATTGGTCAAAACCTATTGTTTTTCTTCACTGTAATAAAAACATTTTTGAAATAACATGAATTAAAATTTGACAAAAGAAAGCAAGTCACTGATAATACCACATTTTCAGGGATTTAAACACTAAACACAGAAGGAGAAGGGCGGAGGGAGCCTGCAAACAGAAGCGGACATGACCTATCAAAAGCCCTCAGCTGTGGTCAGTTTGGACCTACAGGGTACATTGATTTTCACAAACTCAGGTTATTTTATACAATCTCCCAATTTTTAAATATTGGCTCATACCTTTTAAAGCACTGTGACAGCTAAATAAAACACATGTACAGGTTAAATTCAAATGACAGCCCACCAGCTGGAAATCTTTCGTATATAATTTTGCATACAAATAAGTGTGAACAAAAGCAATTGGTTTGAGTTATATTTTAATAATTTTATAATCAGAACACATTGGAAGAAAGAGTCTCAATAATATTAATAAGTCCTAAGCCTCTGAACTTATTAAAAGGCTATCAAAATAATAATGTAGCTACAGAAAAAATATTGGTGAAACTCCTTATATATTTTTATCCGAAAAGCATGTCTTGATCCACTACAGTTGCCTGCATGAAATTTAGAACTCACTTTACCAAGAGAAATCTACTAATAGCATAAGTGTAAATTAACTGGGGATGAAATTGAGAAGATTCTTGGACAAGCAATGAAGTCACTATAACACCATAGGGCCCAGACTCCTGGTGCCAACATGACTGGAAAGAATACCTTTGAAGGATTATGTAATTCTTAAGAATAAGAAAATATGACTTTTCAATGCTCAAACCAAAGGAATTAAGTCGTAGCCCATATTATTAGTGAGTGTAACTGTGGAGTGTTATAGACCCAATTCTGCAAAAAGATTTCGATCTTTAAAGTAAGGGGGAAAGGCTGGCCATTTCAAGCACAGACATCAGAGGTTCCTGCCATAACCTGGAGTTATAAGTTTATTTATTCATAACTCAAAGGCTAATGTTTATCCATTTATTACACTTGAGCATCCAAGACCCTGGGAATATAGAGATAAACAAAAATTGTCATGATCCCTACCCTCATAGAGTACATGTCCTGGTGGAGAATTTCTAAACTAAATACAATTATCCAAATGCCTATATAATTGTGCCTGACCAGGTGGTGGCGCAGTGGATAGAGCGTCGGACTGGGATGCGGAAAACCCAGGTTCGAGTCCCCGAGCTCGCCAGCTTGAGCGCGAGCCCATCTGGCTTGAGCAAAAGCTCGCCAGCTTGGACCCAAGGTCGCTGGCTCCAGCAACGGGTTGCTCGGTCTGCTGAAGGCCCGCGGTCAAGGCACATGTGAGAAAGCCATCAATGAACAACTAAGGTGTCACAGTGGCAATGAAAAACTAATGATTGATGCTTCTCACCTCTCTTCGTTCCTGTCTGTCTGTCCCTATCTATCCCTCTCTCTGACTCTCGCTCTGTCCCTGTAAAAAAACACCAAAAAACAAACAAACAAACAAAAAAACCCTAAAAAAACAAAAACAAATGCCTAATTGTAAAAATGTGGTAAATGCAATGATGATGCTAATCAGCCTATGAAAATGATAGTGGTGGTGTCTTGCATAAGCAATTTGAAAATATATGGGAATCCATGGCTAGGTAGCTCAGTTGATTAGAGTGCTGTCCATATATGCCAAGGTTGCAAGTTTAGACCCTGGTTAAGACACATACAAGAGTCAACCAATGAATGCATAAATAACTGGAAAAACAAATCAATGTTTCTTTCTCTCCCTCCTTCTCTCTTTTCTTCACTCTCTAAAATCACTAAATAAAAACAAAAAGAAAACACATAAGGAAAAAAATCAAGACAATTATCAGGGTTATAATTTGCACCCAATTCACAGCCCAGAACTCTTACCTGAAGCAGTTAAAGTCATAAAGATTCTTTAGAGATAAAAATTTAAAAGTATGAAGGTGTGAAGGTGAAAGTATTAGAGAAATATTTAGATACTGTAATTAAAAGCAAGTATATCCTTTAAAAGGAGTAATGCATTACCACATTGAGACAGAGTTAGTATGCCCTAATCAGATTGTATCAGGGACAATCACTCCTCATAGCAATGACCTTGCACATTGAGGGTGGGGAGGCAGAGTCACTCTTACCTCTAACCTCAGTAAACCCAAACACAGACTGGTATTCTATTAATATAAAAGACTGTGAGTCCCTGAGGGAGGCTATGGAGATCATCCAGCTGTCCTAGGATGAGAAAACCTCTGTCCCACCTTTAGATGATTTATTAAGTACCTGCTTTTCTGAGGCAATTTTATCCTGAGCTCACAATTCACCATCACCAAAAAAAGATTTGTTGTTGAGGACACATAGACAACCTTGATAGGTAAAATAGGAGCATCCCCAAATGAAGATTTATTTTTGTCCTGCTGTGCAAGCTTTGAGTAAGGAATTGTCCATAAGGTGCTCCCCGGTGTAAGACCAGCCAGGTGTCTTGAGGTTAACTTCTGTCATGTGAAGGACTAAACTGCAAAGTTCTTTCTGTAATTTCCTTCCATCTTCTCTGTAAATGGAGGTAAGAATCAGGCTTACCTCACAGGTGGTTCACACAGGTGGCACAGATCATTTTTCTTTTCCTTGTAAAGTCATTTTATTTAGGTTGCCAACAAATCAAAGCAGAGAGAAGGGTAAACACAATTTAGCCATCCACTTATGAGCCGAGAACCCCAAGTCTCTAGCTCCAGCGAGCAGGACAGTAGGCAAGAATGGGGTCTAGAGTTAGGGTCCCTTGGGTCATCTTGGCCTCCAGTACAGCCTGTCAGGTGCCCAGACCAGTGGAGCCCTGGGGACAGGATGCAAGGGCCCCTCCTCTCTGAAGCAGAGAAGAACCCGGAGCAGACGCAAGGAGAGAGGCCAAGGAGACCACAGAAGAGCACAAGGGTGGTCAGGAGTTGCCGAGCCCACGGATGGCTTGGGGAGGTGGACTTTGAAAGTTCATTGGGCCAGCAGAGGACACAGTGTCACATCTCCTCATCCTCATCATCCCCAAAGCAGCTGTTGGCTTCAACTTCATGTTATCATTCTCATAGCAGTCATCCTGGTGGGTGCCAGGGGTCCTGGACTTCACACAGCACTGCCCAGCGTGGTGGCCACCGTGAATGCCCTGCTGCACTCCACCTGGGTCTCCGGGACCTGCTTCCTGGCGATGTGCACTCCCGGTCCTGGCCTTGCACTCTTTCCTTTTCCTGGGCATCACAGAGGCGTCCACTTTCACAAATCTTAAACATTTCCTCCCTCAGCTGTTTCATTGTTAATCACAATATGGGGTCTAGTGAGGCTGCCAGAAGGCATGCAGATTTCCACTTCTTGAGGTGGACAGTCCAACTGATAGAGCTGGAGAAGGTGGAGATTGAAATGTAGAACATGGACAGCTGCCTCCACAGATTCTTGCGCACGTTTCGAGTATCTGCAGTGTGCAAGCCCCTTCCACAAAGCTGGGCCGAGGGGGCACCTACAGTGGGGACATATGGGATGCGAAGATTCCCCTGCTTCTGTTCCCTCATCAGAATGATGGGAAGGAAACAGGCTGCTGTGACGATGAAGGAAGAGTATTCAGTAAATGATCATTTACTCTGCTAATTCAGATCATTCATAGTAGGTGCTCAATATATTTAGTCATGATTATGATTTCTTGCTCACCATTCACTGGCTACTTCTGTCTGGGCTCTTCCTCATCAAAAGCAGAGAAGAGACCTGACCTGTGGTGGTGCAGTGAATAAAGCGTCGACCTGGAATGCTGAAGTCGCCAATTCGAAACCCTGCACTTGTCTGGTCAAGGCACATATGGGAGTTGATGCTTCCTGCTCCTCCCCCCTTTCTTTCTCTCTCTTTCTAACTCTCTCTCCTCTCTAAAATGAATTAAAAAAAAAAAAAAAGAAAAGCAGAGAAGAGAGTGGGTCAAGTGATTTCTAAATTTCTTTCTGGCTCTGAGACTATAACTGATGGACAAGAACCCATTTCAAGAGCTTTCAGAACAGAGGTTTCTTCTGAAATTATTGGGCACCAAATAAAGGTCTCAAGTTCCAGACTAAAATAGGGGAGTGTGGTTCAAATAACCCCATTTGATGCGAAGATTCCGTACAACTCCCAGACTCCTGTGGGATCATAAGTGTCTTAGCCCATGCAGGTGACAGAAAGCATCTTCTTTCGGCTGGCAAGAAAAATGAGTAATTAACAAGTTATTACATTTATATAGATAATTTTTATCTTTCTACTAATCACCATTATTGAACACTTATATGTGCTAAATACCTTAGTAGGTGTTTTATATACATTTTCTTTAATTTTCCAAATAACTCAGTCATGCAGATTTTGATGGATAAGGAAAAACAAGGCTCAGAATGGTCAAGTAACTTGCCCAAGGTTACAGAGCTATTATCTCCATGTTCAGTGGTGTAGCTTGGAGGTGTACCCAAGCCTATGAGGCTTCAAAGCCCACTTTCTTTTCATCACATTATGTGCTCCAAGTATTTGTTGATTGTTTTGACAAGAGGAACTTTCATTAATGTGCGTAAAACAACAATATCCTGACCACTTTCATCAGCTCACCCCAGGGAGCCCATGTGACTGAGGGGTCAGAATGCAGACGCTGCATGAGCTGCAGTCTGCTCAGACCAGGTCACAGGGAAGCAGTCAGGGGTCAACAGGGACACAGTCTTTTGGGGAGTCATTGACCACAGTGGTAAACAGGAGGGCTGTTGGTGCTGACTGTAGAGTGAAGAAAAGCCACTCTCAAATTTCGACCGCATGTGCTTCCTCATGGTTGGAAAAACCAAGCCCAACAGTGTCATCACCACTAAAGAGAAAGGAACCCCGAGGCCTTAGAAGATGGGCCACCCATGAGAAGTCTAATCAGGATCAGGCTTCCCAGCACTGGGGAGGACGGGGTGCGCCAAGATGAGACAGTCACCACCGTAAAATGCCTTCCAAACCTCAACTCTAAGCAGAAGTTCAAATCAATTGCTTTAACAGGGAGAGGGGTGTTTAGGGGCATTCAACAGCACTCGGGGAACCTGCACCTGGGACATGAAGCATGGTGACTTCTTTCTCCTCATTACTCCAAATCCAGCATTCCTTCCCAAATTCCCAGCTTCCAGTTCTGTACCACTGCTCGTCCTCCCATCCCAGAGTCTTATACAACACCCAAAGACCGTTCCAGAGCACCAGTCTGTAGCCTACACTGCTCCCACCCAGAGGCAGGTGGAACTGAGTGAGGCTGAGTGGTAACTAAGTTGCTCATAAATACAGAGAAAACAGGTGTTGAAATTGGGCTTTCAGGCCATGACTGCAGGACACACCCTGTTCTCTCACCTCTATACCAAAGAAGAATAGTTATAGACCAAAGCTAAACAATTAAAACAAAACAAAAAACAAACAAACAACAACAACAAAACAAAGACAATCCGAAAGCAAAGGTGTGCCCAGGGCTTGAGCCAGAGCTTCTCTGAAATTCCTGTGTGATTGGGCATCCGGCAGGAGGTGGGATTGGGGAACAGGGTGGCAGCCCAGCCATTTGGGGGGTTTGCTTTTAAGAACAGGAACATTCTTCTTGCTCTGTGCTCTTTTTTATCCCTGTTAGTACTGTGCACTGAAGCCCCCCTCCTGGGGCTTTCTCCACTCCTACCTATCCTGTCCACTCCAGCAATGTCCTCAGATGCCCATGCCACTACCTTCTTTGTGGGGATCCTTGTACTTTCACCCCTTTTCCACCATCTCATCATTGTCATTTCTCATTTCTCAATCACAAAGCCCTGCTCTCTTCTCATGCTGTTCCCCACCTCCTTCTTTGTGTGGATGCTGTTTTCCACAGTGCCTGCACCAGTCTGCATTCCCACCAGCAGTGCAGAAGGGTTCCCTTTTCTCCACATCCTCACCAACACTTGTGTGTTGATTTATTGATAATAGCCATTCTGACAGCTATGAGGATACCTCATTGTGGTTTTAATTTGCATTTTTTTCTGATGATTAGTAACATTAAACATCTTTTCTTATGTTTATTGGCCATCTGTATATCCTCTTTAAAGAAATGTCTATTCGATTCTTTGCCCATTTTTAAACTAGATTGTTTGAGAGTTTTTTCACTTTTTTCTTTTTTTGGTGTTGAGTTTTAGAAATTCTTTATAAATTTTGGATATTAACCCCTTATCAGATGTACCATTGGGAAATATCTTCTTCCATTCAGTGGGTTGTCTTTTCATTTTGTTGATGCTTTCTTTGCTGTGCAAAAACTTTTTAGTTTGATGTAGTCCTATTTGTTTATTTATTTTTTGTTTATTTTATCCGAGAAGATATATCAGAAAAATATATTGCTATGAGAAAAGTCTAAGATTTTACTATGTTTTCTTCTAAGATTTTTATGTTTTCAAGTCTAACAATTAAAGTCTTTAATCCATTTTGAGTTTATTCTTGTGTATGATGAAATAAGGTGGTCTAATTTCATTTAATTGCATATATCTGTCCAGTGTTTTAACACCTTTTATTGAATGGACTAAATTTACCCCACTGCATGTTCTTGTCACCTTGTTCAAATGTTAATTGACCATCAATGTGTGGGTTTATTTCTGGGCTCTCTATTCTGCTCTATTGATCCATGTGTCTGTTTTTATGCCAATACCATGATGTTTTGATTACTATAACCTTATAGTTTGATATCAGATATCATGATTCCTCCAACTTTGTTTTTCTTTCTCAAGATTGCTGTGGCTATTCAGGGTCTTTGTGGTTCCATATAATTTTTTGGAATATTTGTTCTAGTACCATGAAATACACTACTGATATCTCTGTGGGAATTACATTGACAATTGATTGCTTTGGGTATCATGGACATTTTAATGGTGTTAATTCTTCCTATCCATGAACAAGGTATATGCTTCCACATATTTGGATCTTCTTCAACTTCTTTCTTCAATGTCTTATAATTTTCTGAGTATAGATTTTTTACATCCTTAGTTAAATTTATTTCTAAGTATTTTTGATAAAATTATAAATAGTATAATTTTGTTAGTTTTCTCATGGTTCATTACTGCTGTATATAAATGCATCTGATTTCTGGATATTTATTTTGTATCCTACTACTTCAATAAATTCATTTCTCACTTCTAATAGGTTTGTGTTAGAACCTTTAGGATTCTGTATAAGGGGTATCATGTCATCTGCAAATAATGACAGTTTTACTTCTTTTTTTCCAATTTGGATGCCTTATATTTCTTGTCTGATTGCTGTGGCTAGAATTTCCAGTACTATATTGAATAAGACTGGTGAAAGTAAACATCCCTGTCTTGTTTCTGATCTTAAGGAAATGCTTGTGCATGATGAATATGATGTTGGCTGTGGATTTGTCATATATGACCTTTACTATATTGAGGTTATTCATTCCTTCTATTCCCACTTTACTGAGAGGGTTTTTTTTTAATCATAAAATAAATAGATTTTATCAAATACTTTTTCTGCATCTATTGATATGATCACGTGGTTTTTTTCTTCATTTTGTTTATGTGGCATATCAGTTTTATTGATTTGCAGATATTGTACAAACCTTGCATCCTTGGAATAAATCCCACTTGATCATGGTGGATGTGTGATGTTTTTAATGTATTGCTGGATCCAGTTTGCTAATATTTTGTTAATGAATTTAGCCTGTTTATCAGGGATATTGGCCAATAATTTTTTCTTTCTTTGTAGTGTCTTTATACACTTTTGAAATTAGTAAAATGCTCTCCATGTAAAATTAGCTTGGGAGTCTTCCTTATTCTTGAACTTTTTTAGAATAGTTTGAGTAGGATAGGTATTAATTCTTTCCGTGTTTGGTACAATTCATCTGTAAAGCCATCCAGTCCAGGACATCTTTTGGTGGCAGTTTTTAAATTACTGCTTCAGTTTCATTAGTTGCAATCCATTTATTCAGATTTTGTGATTCTCCTGGATTCAGTTTTAAAAGGTTGTGTGTTTCTAGGAATCTATTCATCTTATCCAGATTGTCCGATTTGTTGGCATATAGTAGTTTGTAATATTTTCTTGCAATTTTCTGTATTTCTTTGGAGTCGGTTGTTACTTCTATGCTTTTATTTCTGATTTTATTTATTTGGGTCCTCTTTCCTTTTTTTCTTGATGAGTCTGGTTAAAGGTTTGTCAATCTTAGTGGATCAGGCATTGACTTGGAATGCTGAAGTCGCTGGTTCAAAACCCTGGGCTTGCCCGGTCAAGGCACATATGGTAGTTGATTCTTCTTGCTCCTCCTCCCTTTCTCTCTCTCTCTCTCTCTCTCTCTCTCTCTCTCTCTCTCTCTCTCTCTCTCTATATATATATATATATATATATATATATATATATCTGTCTCTCTTCTCTAAAAATGAATAAATAAATAAAAATAATTTTTAAAAAAGTTTGTCAATCTTGTTTTTCTTTTCAAAGAACCAGCTCTTGATTTCATTGATCTTTTGTAATTATTTTAGAATCTATTTTGTTCAATTTTTCTCTGAGCTTTCTTATTTCTTTTCTTCTACTCACTTTGGGCTTTGTCTGTTTTTTATTTCTAGTTTCTTTAAGCATAAAGTTAAATTGTTTATCTGAGACTATACTTGTTTTTTTTTAGGGAGGCCCGTAATGTTATGAATTTCCCTCTTAGGACTACTTTTGCTGTGTCCCATAGATTTAAAAATGTTGTGTCATTATTTTTATTTGTTTCAAGGTATCTTTTGATTTGTTCCATGATCTCATTGTTAACCCATTCATTGGTTAGTCACATATTATTTAACCTCCATGTCTTTGTGTGCTTTTCAGTATTTTCTTGTGATTGATTTCTTATTTTATGCCATTACAGTCAGAGAAGATGCTTAACATGGTTTCAGTCTTCTTAAATTTATGGAGACTTTTTTTGTGTCCTAACATGTGGTCTGTTCTAGAAATTGTTCCATGTGTACTTGAAAAGAATGTATATTCTGCTGCTTTGGGGTAAAATTCTCTGAGGATATCAATTAAACCTATCTCATCTAGTGTGTCATTTAGGGCCGTGATGGCGAGCCTATCACACATGTGTCAGCACTGACACGAGTAGCCATTTCGATGACATGTAGCTGCATGCGGCTGCATACCAGAGAAGTATGGGGCCGCATGCTGAGAAGGACATTTCATCCTTGGCTCCTGCATGGCCAGGTGCAGTAGCCGAGGATAAAACATTTGCTGTAGTGTAGACACTCTGTGCCGGAGGTCTGTAGGCCAAAACAACAGAACTCCAGCACAGAGTGTCTGGTTCTGGAACTTCCGGTTAGGCTGTTTTTCTTGTTGAAGTGACACACTGCCCCCATTATGCTTGGTTTTTTGGCGAATTTTGACACACCAAGTTCAAAAGATTGCCCATCACTGATTTAGGGCCACCATTTCCCTGTTGATTTTCTGTCTGAAAGTTCTCTCCTTTTATGTCAATAGATATTAAAATCCCCTACTATGTCTGTATTACTGTTGATCTCTTTCTTTATGTTCACCAAGATTTAATTTACATATTTAGGTGCTCCTATGTTGGGTGCATAAATATTTACAAGGATTATATCCACTTATTGAATTGCTCCATTTATCAATATGCAGTGTTCTTCTTTGCCCCTTACTATATAGCCTTTGTTTTAAAGTTTATTTTTGTCAGGTATAAGTATTGTTAACCCTGTTTTTTAATTTCCACTTGCATAAAATATTTTTTCATCCTTTTAATTTTAATCTTTGTGTATCTTTCATTCTGAGGTGGGTCTATTGTAAAATGTGTACGCGCATGTGCGCACGCGCACGCACACACACACAGGTCTTTGTTTCTTATCCATTCAGCTACCTTATGTCTTTTGATTGGAGCATTTAAGCCATTTACATTTAAAGTGGTTATTAATAGGTATGTATTTACTGCCATTTTATTCTTCCAACTATGTACCTCTGTTTTTCTTTTTCTCTTTACAAATGACCTTTTAATATTCCTTGTAATACTGGTTTGGTAGTAACAAACCCCTTCAACTTTTCTTTGTCTAAGAAGCTTTTTACATCCAATTTTACATGATGGACTTTTTGGATAAAGTAATCTTGGTTTTAGGTCCTTTCTTTTTATCACTTTGAATATATCATGCCAACCATTTCTGGCCTGAAATATTTTTGTTGAGAAATCAGCTTATAGTCTTATGGGAGATTCTTTGTAGGTAACTAACTTTTTCTCTTGCTGCTTTTAACACTTTCTCTTTGTCTTTAACCTTAGCCATTTTAATTATGATATGTCTTGCTGTGGGTCTTTTTGGGTTCTTCTTGTTTGGGACTTTCTCTGCTTCCCAGACTTATGTGTGCTTTTTCTTCACTGCTTAAGAAATCTTTCAGTCATTATTTCTTCAAATAGGTCCTCAATCCTTTGCTCTCTTTGTTCTCTTTCTGGTATCCCTATGATGTGGAATATGTTGTGCTTCATATTGTCTTAACTGTCCCTTAAACTATTCTCATATTTTAAAATACTTTTTTTTCTTTTTGTTGCTCTGATTGATTGTTGTCTGCTACCTTGTCATCCAACTTGCTCATCCAAACTTTTGTTTATTCCTTCTAGTGTAGTCTTCATTTCAGGTACTATATTCTACACTTATGGCTGGTTATTATTTTATGATTTCTATGTCTTTTTTTATGTTGTACTTCTGACTAAGTTTCTTGAGCATTCTCACAACCATCTTTTTGAACTGTATAGCTGATAATTTACTTGCCTCCATATCATTTAGCTCTTTTTCTGGAGATTTCTTTTATTCTTTCATTTTCAGCATATTTCTTTGTCTTTCTCATTATTGAGTCTTCATTGTGAATTTCTTTTTCTCTGTATTAAGAAGATATTCTACGTCTCCCAGTCTTGGTAGAGTGGTCTTATGTAGTAGGTGTCCTGTGGGATACAATGGCACTATCTCCTTGATTATTTGAGCTGGGTGTTTCTAGAATGTTTCTTGTGTGGGTTATGTTGGCCCTCCTGTTGTAGTTGAGTCTTACTGCACTTGATCTTAGCCAAAAGGCTGAGAAGCAATGTAATTGAGTTTTGATTGCTATTGACCCATTTGCACAGGGGGTCTACCCTAAGGCTGTTGATTATGAAGATCAACCTTAACCACAGTATATGAGCTGCTATACAGGTGCTAACCACATGAAACAGAATTTTCCTCAGCAGAGTCTGGTGCCTGCCAAAATCTTCCTTTTGATATGTCACTTGTGAGGCTAATTGGATTTTGCTCTGTTTTTTTCTAAAACTGGTCATTGTGTGTGTTAGTTCTGGCACCTTTGGGAGGGACTCTGGTGCAGGCCAACATCAGGTGTTTTTTTGACTGGCCATGGGAAACCTGTTTAGAGCTAAAAAGTGATCCACAGTTTGTACTGCCTCTGTCGGGCCTGGGTTTGTGGGAGAATCACCAAGCTGTACACAAAGACTAGATTTTACCAGCATCAAGCCCATAGGTAGTCATCAAAAGCCCCAAATCACCCCAAGATCTGCTTTCACCTGTTCTGCCTGCTGGATGCCTCTTAAGCTCAATCACTGAAAGAGCCTCTGGCAGTATTCAAGTTGCATGAAGTAGGTTCTTAGTGAGTCACCAGGTAGGGGTGAGTGGTATTCACCAAATTGATACAGGTGCAAACTTGGTGCCAGAGCTGGGTCTGAGGCCACTCACCTAAAGTCTCAGGGCATACCAAGTCTAGCTGCCTCCCACCAGGTGCCTGCAGACCTTTCTGGTGGGTTGGAGTTTTGGGGAGTCATCAGGTGAGGGTAGGTTAGGCTTTTCAGGCAAAGTGACGTAAAAACAGGATCCTGAAAGGGTGAGGGAGCCAGCCCAGGAGCAGGACATTCCAGAGGAAGGAGCACTCAGAACAAAGCTTTTGAGCAGTGGCATGCTTGCCATGGAAGAGAAGGAGTGAAGGTTTATGTTTTCTAGGGACAGAAGGGGGGACAGGGGAATGAGCGCTGAGTGAAGGCGGAGGCTGAGGGAGGAATGCAAAGGAAGGACCAAGTTAAAGTTGTGTTGGGCTTTAGACGGCAGGAAGAAAATTTTAACTTTTACATATGTCAGAGTTCCTTACTAGGGAGATGGCCCATTATCTTGCTTGGAAACAAACCACACCAAACAATGTGGCTTACACCAACAATTACACTATTATTTTCCACAGTTCTAAAGGTTGCCTGGGTCACTGGGGAGTCTGCACTCAGCTGGTGGTTCAGTCAGGGCAGGTCAAACCACCTCATACATAGGTATGGTGCTTTGTGCTGACCCCCTTCTGCATGGGAGCTCTCATGACTGTTTATCTAAGCCATGGCTTCCTTACAGGGCAGCAGGAGCATTATGGAAGGGTCATGGTGGGAGTGCAAGGCCCCTGCAGGCCTAGGTTTTAAAGTTCAAACCTCAGTGGTGCTACAATCTATCATCAAAGCAAGTCGTAGGGCCAGCCCAGATTCAGTAAATGGGTGAGCAAGACCTACTGCAAAGCACTATAACCATGTTTCTTTTTTTAATGTTTATTTTATTGATTTTAGAGAGAGATATTGGAAGAGAGAGAGAGAGGAACATTAATCATTTCCTGTATATGCCCCGATCAGGGATTGAACCAGCAACCTCTGCACTTCTAGACGATGCTCTAACCAAGTGAGCTGTCTGGCCAGCGCATGTGACCACGTGTTCAATCTACCACCAGAGATGTGTCAGACATGGGATGGTTGCTGTTTGCAGTCTGTTCTAGAGAGCTTTAATGGCAGCACACAGTCTCCTCAGAGTTGGGTTACATGTGACCTAAGAGTCAGGCCATCTTTGTACCTAGACATATTCTTGTGGCAAATTTTACCCAGGACCTTTTTTTACCCAGCCTTTCATGATCAAAGAGTCATTTGTTGCCTGGGGCTTCTCAAAGAACCAGGGTTTTTCTAAACCTACTTTTTCCTTTAGAGGTTTTGACATCTTGTATTTTGCTATTTTCCCTCGAGCAAGGTGGTCTATGCTGTGCTGCAGAAGTGATTCTGAATGTTTGGGTTGGAAGACTGGAGAAATCTTCACTGCTAAGATGGACATTGAAGTTGTGTGATCTCTGGAAGGGGCTTTGCTGCTTCCTAAGGGAAGGACTCCCTGAGACTTCTGTTTGATCTGCTTCAGTGAAGCCTGAAAGGGAGTAAAGCGAACTGTTGCTTTGAATGCCATCTAGTGGTAGTGCCTTTGCCTGGACAGATTCAATTTAGGTTGGTATAAACCAAATCAGAATATGGAAATTAATTGTTTCCATGCCTTGGTTATTATGAATAATACTACAATAAACATCAGAGTGTGTATATCTTTACAAATAAGTCTTTTCAAAAATTTTGGGTAAGTACCTAGAAGAGGGATTGCTGTCAGCTCTAGTCTTAATTTTTTGAGGAGCCTCCATTCTATTTTCCATAGCAGCGGAACCAACAACAAATTAAAAGGATGTTTACACTCCCAACAACAGTGTATGAGGGCCCCTTTCTCTCTGCACCCCTCCAATACCTCTTGCCACTTGTCTTTTGGATGAAAGCCATTCTAACAGGTGGGAGGTGGAAACAACCTAAATGCCCTTTGATAGAGGATTGCATAAAGAAGATGTGGTACAAATATGCTATGGGATACTACTCAGCTGTAAAAATGAGGAAATACTGCCATATGTGACAATGTGGGTGTGTCCTCAGAGTGCTGTGTTAGTGCTAAGTTAAATGTCAGGTGGAAGAAAATAAGAATCAAATTATTTCACTCATACATAAGATATAAAACAAACAGCAACAAACAAAAAATTCATAGACACAACAGTGTGATAGTTACCAGAGGAAAAGAAGGTCCAAAAGGATAAAGAGGATAAAAGAGGTCAAATAAATGGTGATGGAGAAGAATAAACTTTGAGGGTGAGCACACATGCAATATACAGATGATTATTATAGAATTGTACACTTGGAATTATATAATGTTATTAATCAAATTTTACCCACATAAATTTATTGAAAAGAATATGGAAATTAGGTTTAGAATTTAAATTTAGTTTTAATTTAAAAGTGGTAAAGAACAGGTTGAAAACCTCAGACCTAGAATCTGCTACTAGGTTTGAGCCCCAGTTCTGTGATGTAAAAGCTGTGTGACCTTGGCATATAACTTAACGTCTCTTGGGAAAACAGCTGTGTTAGGCTTACTCGCTTATACTTGGCATGATCAGTGCATGAGCAGGTGGCAGAGCCACATGTGTGTAGCTTGTATAAGGCTAAGGGTGCTTGCCTTCAGGGCAGATTGCTTGACTGCCACTGTAAAGAGCCATTTGACGGATTGCTCACCTGCTGTCGTGAGGGGTGATTTTGCTCTTCATTTGCCTGCTGCCTTGAGAGGTGTTTTTTCCCTGCCTGTTTGCTCCCCTGCCTTTGGGACACTCTAATAAATGGAAATGACCCTTCTCTTTCTGGCTCTGCAGTTTCTCTACCATCTGCCTGAATCCAATATGAACCTGCCTGATCTTGGCCACCAGCATTATACCTGGCATAGTGGGCAGGATTAGGATAAGCTCGGTATGAAACCAGTGACAACCTTAAAGGGTGAAACAGAGTAGAGGCCACTGTTTTCAAGTTTATGCTTCCCTGTGGCTATCCTTTTAGGGGATGTGGTGTGGCTGCATTTTTACATCCCTGTAAGGGGAAACCAAAAGCTCTGCGTGAGAGGCTGTGTGAGGTCAAAGGCTCCAAGACGAGCTGCAGACCAAGCACCAACAATGACGTGAACTGCAATGGTTTCTGGAGAAGGAGATTGACTGCTTTTAAGAGCTTCAGTGTAAAATGCAAGCTGAACACCAACAGCACCTGGAATTGAAATGGTCTCTGAGAAAGAATTGTGAGTTCAAGAACTCCAGTTTTCACTGGAAGTCAAATGCTGGCAGTGGCAGTTATTAGAGACACAACTGCAGGTTTAAGAGCTTGAGTTTCAGCTCCAGGCCAAGAGCCAGCAACTGCAAGAGCTGAAGCAGTCATTGAAGGAGTGCTGACAGAGGGTCTCCAAGTCAGTGTTCATATTCATTTCTGACTCCTCTGAGGAGGAAGTGGAGGAGATTTGGCCTGAAACTGCCATCAGCAGACCCAAAGCCCAGCCGGTAGTCACCCAGAAGGTAAAAACCCAGCAGTCAAAAGTGTCTCAGGGGCAGGCATAACCCCATTTTCAAGTAGTGGAGCACTCTACGGTACGGCCTTATTCCCAGGCAGAGTTGATAAAGTTAGGGGTGAAATTCAGGCAGAAGCCCACCAAGCCCCTGGCAGGTTGGTTGCTGCGATTGTGGGACATAGGGGTGGATGGCATCATGCTCCAGTACAGAGATGGAGAAATTAGCCAGCATTACCACTCACTCCTCCTGGAGGCAGCATCTTCAGAACTGCCATGACAACCCAGGAAACCATACCCTTATAGAGTGGGTGATGGCTGCCATTCTTACAGTCTGAAAATACTGGAGACTTGCCAGGGGCAGTGAGTCAGTGGCAGTTGTATACTGAGCTGCAGCAGGTCCTCCAGGAACTAAGTATGAAGAACGCTGCTTTCAACCTGAGGTCCTGTGGGCCAGACGAGGAAGTATTTATGGCAGGGATGAGATACCTTATTCTCTGTAGCACCTCATCAGCCCTTTTTGCATCACTAGTGGCTATCTTGGGCCCCTATGGGGGGCAGCCCATCAATACTATTACAGAGACAGTGGCAGATTTGGGAGAGGTGAAGGAAGCATGGAACCATAAGGCTGTGCAGGCTGCTGCCCCCAACTAACAAAAGAAACAAACCTGTAAAGGTTATTTGAACACAGATGTGGGTATATTTGATTTTGGCTGGGGGAGATAAAGAGAAATTGGATAGAGGGTCTAATAGAGTTCTGTTAGAGCTTAAGCTGGAACAGAGGTTCTAGCCACTGAAGAAGTGGGGGAAGAAAGCAGCACTGGCAGTTGCCAAGAAAATGGCTGGTGTTGGGTTGCATGGCTGCAGGATTATATAATAGAGACAGCTGTAGAAGAGGAGGACCCCCAAGACCCATTGTTCCAGTTTGAATGGGGGAAGGCCAAAGGACCCTTCTAATGGGGACTGGTGGCACTATGTGGAATTGGCAACCCACTGGTCCCCTTCTAGTGTATAGCAGGTGTTGGAATTAGATGATAATGTGAGCTTTTGCAGCATCTATGAGAACTGTCAAGGTGGCACAGGCCTTGAATATGTTTGACCCTGCCAGGCCCTGTGAGCTTGCTGAGGGTTAGAATGGACTTGTGACAACAGACAGAGCACTTATGGAAAGATGCTGACGTCTGTTATCAAAGAGCTTTGTGGCTAGTTGCCTGTAGTGGACTTTCACCTTGGGTGGTTTGCAGACAGCTGAGCTGTCTATTGTGGACTGGTTATTGAGCAGTTCAATGGACTCTTGAAACAGGGACTGCAATAGGATGGAGGCGTGGCTCCCCTGCATGGTGGACGGCACTGGTGGATAGAATTACAAGAGACCCTGATGGTGGTGCCGCAGAACCTGCGGAGGCCCTTCTGCACCAGGAAGCTGCTCCCATCCAGTTGCAGAGACACATCAAGGACACTTTAAGGACATGGCTCTGGATTGTATACCCACCTACGATGGGTGACCTTGTTGGCACTGTGGGGTAGGACGCTACAGGTAGGCTTCCAGTTAACTCCCTGGGTAGGGTGCTCAGAGAGACACTGTGAAGGGCACCTTTGTAATTATTGTCATTTTGGTATAACTTGTGCCCTTGTAAATCAGTTGCTGTAGTCTGTACTGTTTCTGTTTCTGTTTGTACTTCACACAGAAGATATCTATCACATAGATTGTGAGGTAAGCAACCCTAAAGGGGTAGAATGTAGGGAAAACAGCTGTGTTAGGTTTGCTCACTTGTACTTTGCATGATTGTGTGTGAGCATGTGGCAGAGTCGTGTGCATGTAACTTATGTAAGGCTATGGGTGCTTTCCCTCAGTTTGGATAGCTTGCCCACCACTGTGGGGGGCCGTTTTGCTGTTTGTTTGCCTGCTACCACGAGAAGTGGTTTTCCCCCTGCCTGTTTGCTCCCCGGCCATTGGGAGAATGTAATAAACAGGAACACAATGCTTTCTGGCCCCACAATTCCTCTACTGTCTGCCCAAATCCAATGGGAACCTGCCCAGCCTTGGCCCGGCATTACACCCTCACTGTGCCTCAGCACTCTCCTCTATAAAGAGCATTGGTAAGCAGTGCCTGCTTCGTGGTCGCTGTACAGAACAGTGACTTACCATGCACTAGAAAAGGACTTAGAACATTGTGTGCACATAGTGCTGAACAAGTGTTGGCTATTATTGTTAACCATCTTGATAGTCTGGATAGGGCTTCTGGGTGAAATACAAACTTTGACTGGCATACTACAGGGATCATGAATCAGGATCATGGTGTACAAGCATTCAGCTGGTAATAGCTGAAATCAGGTCCATCAGTTAAGGGCCAAGGAGGAAAACAAAGACAGTGCAATTACACAGGATGATTACCAGCCATATTTGTATGTTTAAAGTCCTGTTACCTACATTATCCCCATTAGTAATAAGGAGAAAAAAGAAAAGAGGTTTTTGATGAAAAGAGATCTGTGTTGAAGGGACATCCACTTCCTGGTTGTCTTCCCTTGCCTGTAGGATTGTGGTGTGTGCAGCGGTCAGATATATTGGACTCATGAGTGTATTATATTGTTAGAGAACCTGTGACCATGAAGAGCTGTTTTCAGGGAACACCAGCTGAATACTTGAAACTAAACAGAGTTGGCCTCTTTTAACCCACTCAATTCCCCAAATCCTCGTTACCTGCTTAAATGTCTCCTTTTTTAAACAAACAAACAAAAAACCTATATAGTTTTAATTATTTATGAGTTGTGGTTCTGTTACTGTTTTTAGGACTACATTTTTTAAATATGATGTACATAAAAGATTGGCTTTTCTTCCTTGGGCCAAAATACTTCTTCTACCACACAATTAAAGCAAAATAGAGTCTTTTTGTTTTCTTCTTTTCCAAGTGAGAGGAGGAGAAATAGAGACAAACTCCCGCATGTGCCCAACTGGGATCCACCTGGCAACCCCTGTCTGGGGCTGATGCTCTGCCCATCTAGGGCCATGCTTGCAACCAAGTTATTTTTAGTGCCTGAGATAGAGGCTCCACAAAGCCGTCCGCAAAGCCAATGTGCTCAAATCAATCAAGCCATAGCTGTGGGAAGGGAAGAAAGAGAGAAAGAGAAAGAGAGAGCAAGCAAGAGAAGGGTGAGGAGGAGTGGAGAAGCAGATAGTCGTTTCTCCTGTGTGCCTTGATTGGCAATCAAACCTGGGATATCCACACACCAAGCTGATGCTCTACCACTGAGCCAAATGGTCAGGGCCAAAATAGAGTCTTTTAATATAGGAATAAAATAACTCCAATGTGTTTCTATTAACCAGTTTCACTCTTTAGAGCATGGGTATCTGAAGTACCCACCTACCTCTGATTTAATCATTTTACCTCTCTCTATGTTTTTAAATACCTACAGAATCAACCTGTGGAATAACTGGCTCAAATCACTCATACCTACTGCTACAAATGTCTGCTAGAGATTACCATAATCAAATGTTATCTGTCCACTTGGCCAAACACAAAAGGCTCTTATTTGCATCAACCTTAATATGTATTATTAGACTGTTGCTCTTTGCATGGGACCAACCACAAAATGAACTTGCTGTTGGTGGGACAGTGGGGAGAATGTTTTTACATATCCCCAAAAACATCCCCTGAAAACTCTCCAGGGATGACCCCTTCAATAACTGCTAAGTTTAGAGAGACAAGGGAATCTATCCATTTGTCTTCTACCTTTGAGAATTAAAGAATTAATGAATATGTCCTCAAATCTGGCTCTGCCTGATGATCTGGACAATCAAAGTACTGCTCTCTCAGGATAGTACTACCTGCCTTCCAGATAGAATATTAAGTACATTATATCGTCGAAGACTTTGCAAACATTATTTCATATAATCTTCACATCTTTTGGCTTAAAGCCCAGAGAGTTTAGGCAAATCTCAAGCTTCACAGTTGGTAAGTGAAAGAAGCAGAAGCTCTTCAAGCATTTAGAAAAGTCTCTGTAGAAAACTTTAGAAAAAGGAAGCTCAGACATTACCCTCTGATGTGAAAACATTTCTTTCTCCTTCATGTATTAGTTACCAAGGGCAGAAAGGACTCATTCCTGTTGGCCTCGCCTTTCTCAGCAGGTCTTGAACAGAGTGCATAGTCTGACTATGAGCACACAGAATTTCAAGAGTCAGAAGTGAAGACACTGAATACCAGAACTACTTATCAGAATAAAAACTCGCCAATAACCGCTGCATGGTCACACACAATTCACTGAAGCATGGTCTGTGTATATTGCACAGATAAGAAAAGATGTTCTTTAAAATTATGTCTTAACTTAGGACTATTACAAAGTGTGCTGTAATATTCAGGACTTAGCAGTTTATTCTTACGGACAAAACAGAGTTTATGCCAGCATGTATCTTATTTTTAAATAATGTATCCCTTGATGCCATCTTTGGGTGCTCACATATAAAGAATTAGATGCCAAGAAACAGCATCCCCTGAGAGCAGGTGATCAGGTGGTCATGAGGATAACTCTGCTTTCAGGTGAGGTCCTGTGACCAGGTGGGCACCAAGAAGCAGAGGAAGCCCACAGCACTAGATACCACGGCAAAGTCCTCCACCTCTTGCCCATCAATCCAGAATTATTTTCATGAGGGTGGATAGACAAGATCAACCACAGGAATAAAATAGGAGCAGATAAGATGTTGAGAAAAATGATAGGAACACATACTTTGAAAATAACTGGATTCAAGAGGACATGTGTAGGATAAACAATGGGAGAATGCCATCTGCCTGCTCCAAACATGAAGTTAAAAGAGGAAGAAAGCAGTGTCATGTTATTGAAAATTTGGGGTGCTGTGGTGTGGGGAGAACAATCTTTTCCCAGCTTTATTGAGATATAATTGACATGAAACATTGTGTAAGTATAAGGTATACAATGTGTTCATATATATATAAATGATTACCACAATAGCATTAGTAAACACCTTAATCATCTCATACAATTACTTACCTCTTTTTTGTGTTAAGAACATTTAAGGTCTACTTTCTTAGTAATTTTCAAGTATATAATACAGTATTAACTATAATCACTATGCTGTACACAGAAGCCCAGAAATTATTCATCTTATAAATGCTATCTCTCTCTCTTTTTAGTTGTTCTTGGGTTTTCAGAGCAATAGGTGCAAGGGAAGTTTCCTTTTGTAGCACAACATCGCCATCTTATGGACAAAACTTATATGGTGCGAAGTTTCTCTAAAGTGAGCATTCCCTAACAGCCTGTGCCAGGAGCTTTTTGCATTGATCTAAACCAGGGGTCCCCAAACTTTTTACACAGGGGCCAGTTCACTGTTCCTCAGACCGTTGGAGGGCCAGACTATAAAAAAAACTATGAACAAATCCCTATGCACACTGCACATATCTTATTTTAAAGTAAAAAAACAAAACGGGAACAAATACAATATTTTTTTATTAATTATAATGGGGTGACACCAATAAATCAGGGTACATATGTACAATGAAAACATCTCCAGATTATCTTATCATTCATTTATGTTGCATACCCATCACCCAAAGTCAAATTGTCCTCTGTCACCTTTATCTGGTTTTCCCTGTGCCCCTCCACTTCTCCCTATCCCACCCTCCCCTCCCTCCCCCCACCCCATAACCACCAACCACTTTCTTGTCCATGTCTCATAGTCTCACTTTTATGTCCCACCTATGTATGAAATCATGCTGTTCTCAGTTTTTTTTTTTTTCTGATTTACTTATTTCACTCCGTATAAAGTTATCAAGGTCCATTCATTTTGTTGTAAATGATCCGATGTCATCATTTCTTATGGCTGAGTAGTATTCCATAGTATATATGTACCAAAGCTTTTTAATCCACTCATCTTCTGATGGACACTTGGGCTGTTTCCAGATCTTCGCTATTGTGAACAATGCTGCCACGAACATGGGGGCGCAATATCACCTCACACCAATCAGAATGGCACTCATCAGCAAAACAACACAGAACAAGTGCTGGCGAGGATGTGGAGAAAAGGGAATCCTCCTGCACTGCTGGTGGGAATGCAGACTGGTGCAGCCACTGTGGAAAACAGTTTGGAGATTCCTCAAAAAATTAAAAGTCGAACTGCCTTTTGACCCAGTTATCCCACTATTAGGAATATACCCTAAGAACACCATAACACTGTTCGAAAAGAAGAAATGCGCCCCCATGTTCGTGGCAACAAATATAATATTTAAAATAAAGAACAAGTAAATTTAAATCAACAAACTGACCAGTATTTCAATGGGAACTATGGGTGCGGATGCATCCTGTGCTCCTCTCACTGACCACCAATAAAGAGTTGCCCCTTCCGGAAGTGCGGCGGGCAGGATAAATTGCCACAGGGGGCCGCATGCCCCCTTACGAGCCAAATTTGAGTTTTATTGTTTCCTAATTTTAAATTTTATTGGAATATTTCCAGTAGTCTCTGGTGTGCCTCCATGCTGTTGTTGTTGTTCAGTGCTTTATTTTAAAATAACTGTGTAATAATTTATTTTGGGTATGCTTTTCCAAATCAAGGCTTAAATATAGAAAGTATTTTTTAAATACTTTTGAAATTGTGTGTATTTAAGGCATACAACAATTACTACCGTTAAGCTAATTAAGATATGCCTGTATCTACACATAGTTGGCTTTTTGTGTGTTGCTATGTGGTGACAGCATCTGAAATCTGCTCTCTCAGCAAACTTCCAGTATTCAATATAGCATTATCAGCTATTGTTATCATGCTGTACATAAGGTCTCTAGATGGGTTCTTCCTACATAACTGCAACTTTGCCCCTTCAACAACATGTTCACATTTCCCCCACCTCCCTGCTCCTGGTGATCACTATCTCAATCTTTGCTTCTCTGAGCTTGACTATGTTAGATTTCACATATAAATGAGATCGTGCAGTCTTTTCTTTCTGTGCCTGGCTTATTTCATTTACCATAATGTTCTGTGGGTTCATTCATGATGTTGGAAAGGGTAGGATTTCCCTCCTTTTTAAAGGTTAGTATATATAATTTAAATTATTCACTTATCCATAGACATTGTTTTCATGTCTTACCTGTTGTAATTAATGCTGCAACCAACATGGGAGTGCAGATATCTCTTCAAGGTACTAGCTTTACTTCCATTGGATATATACCCAGAAGTGAGATTGTTTCCAAATGCAAAAGGTTCACCACTTGGGATAGTCTATTAAAAATGAGATGTGGTTGTCCCAAAGTAGTTTTATTTACTTGCAGCAAGTAAAGGAGGTGGGATTCATATTCAAAGCTCTATTTCCCCCAAGAGAAGGTTGACTATTTCTTATATACACTGTTTGGTGAATTACATGTTGATTTCTTCTTTGCAGTTGGCTACTTTTATCTGGTTGAGTTTCTGTCAGCTCATCCTACTTAAGCTCATTGCAAAATACTGTGCTATATTTTAACACTCAGCAGGAAATAACATTTAGAACTGCCCAGACCTTGAGACCCTTGTCCTATCTAACAGGTTGCTATATCATAAGGTAATTCTATTTTTAATTTTTGAAGTTTTCCAAATTGGCTATTTCCCACCAAAAGTGCACCAGCGTTCCCCTTTCTCCACATCATCATCAATATTTGTTTTTTCTTCTTTTCTTTTTTTTTTTTAATTTTTATTTTATTCATTTTCTTTTTTTAGAGAGGAGACACAGAGTGAGAGAGAGAGAGAGAGAAAGGGGGGAGGAGCTGGAAGCTCAACTCCCATATGTGCCTTGACCAGAGCAGTGCAGGGTTTTGAACTGGCGACCTCAGTGTTCCCAGGTTCCACTGCGCCACCACAGGTCAGGCCTTCTTATTTTCTTAATAACTGTCCTGGCAGGTATGAAGTGGTATCTCCTTGTAGTCTGGGTTTACAGTGGGAAAAGTAAATTTTTAAAATGAGTCTTGGCATTCACTCAACAAACATTGTTGAACTCCTACTATGTAGCAACCACATGGATCTAGAGATACAAATATAAGCCAAAAGGAAGACCTGGCTCCTACCCTTAGGAAAAGGATGTGGACGATCCCATTCACAATTTAAACCTGGCTAGTAATTTCCTACTTCAATCGCAGGAAACAGCTTAGGGGGAACTGTGCTGTCTTGTAAAGGTCTGCTTTTTCAGGACCTCAGATGTGGGGGCTCAAGGCAGACAGAGATAAAATTATTCAATGTATGAGAGGGTTGCTTGTGCCTTTGAATTACTTCAGTGTTTCTCTTATTCTAACTGGTTCTGTACCCAGCCTCTCTTTTCCTGGTTGTTGAGCCCAGAGAGGTGAGTCCAGGTGGAAAGAAGCCGCAGCAGGGGAAGCTCAGAGTCTCTGCATCAGGGTTTCTTGCAGGCTCAGCAGTCCTCCCTCACTATGTGATCCTCTCCAGCCACATACAGACATGTGGTCAGTTCTCCTAGTTTTTTAAAGACATTTCTCTCACAACCCCTATATTCTTACCACCTGTCCCAATTCTCTGCTCATCTCTGCTGCAGAATTTTCAGCAGAGGTGCTTATAATCACTGTCCGCACTTCCTCCGTTGAACTCACTCTACTAGCCAATTCTCCTCCACCACCTACTGAGGCCCCAGTACCTTCGCAGCAACACCTGACACAATCAAGTCACTCTGAAACCTGGAATCAATATACTGTACTATTGATTTACAGATATTAGTCTGACTCCCACCTGCCGCAAGCCAAAAGCCTCAGAGCCAACTTCTACATCTCTCTTTCTCTTACACATCACATCTAATCCATCAAAAAATTCTGCTGACTTTATTCTCAAAACAGATCTGAATCGAACTGCTTTTCACTGTCACCATCCTGGCCCAAGGAACCATGATCTCTCACCTGGGTTATCACCAAGACTATCCTCCTGGTCTCCTAACTCCTTTGCAATGTATTCTCAACACAGCAGCCAAATACTATCACCTCCTTGCTCAAACCCTCCAATGGCTTCTTCTCTTATGCCGGAAAATCCAGAACCCTTGCTTTACCTACAAGGTCCAACAGGAGAGCCCCCTGAGCACCACCTCTCAGCTCTCCCTATAATCTCCTCTTTGTCTTTATTCCCTCCGTTCTCCAGTCACCTGCTCACCCCAGCCACATTTGCCTCTGTGCTATTTCTCCACACATCTTGGCACACCTGTAGCCAGGGAACACTGTCTTCATGTGTGCTCAGCTTGTGCCCTTACCAACTCCAGGCCCTTGTGGTGGTCCCCTGACCACGTGCTTCCCACCGTTCTTTGCTTGACCCTTTTCCCTAGAAGGTGTTGCATGCTGTGTTTTCATTTTAGTGTTGTTCTCTTCTGCTAGAATGCAACATGTACTATCAAGGAAGAGACCAGTCTTTCTTTTGTTCATTGCTGTCTCCCCAGTAATGGGGAGGATCCCTGGTTCCTTCTAGAGACTTGATCAAAATGGGTCAAAGTCCTAAATATAAGATCTAAAAAACTACAATGTAGAAAATAACACAGGTATTAAACTTATGGACCTTGTTTCAGAGAGAATTTTATGAAATTGACCCCAAAGCAAGGGAAGTAAAAACAAAAATAAATAAATGGAACTATGTCAGATTAGAAAGCTTCTGCACAACAAAAGAAAGCATTAACCAAACAAACAAAACAGCAAACAACCAAATGGGGGAAGATATTCGCAAACAATACCTCTGATATGGAGCTAATATCCAAACTATATAAAGAAGGCTTACAGCTCAACAACAAAAACAAGCTACCTAATCTAAAAAATTGGCAGAGGACCTGAAGAGACACTTTTTCCAAGAATACAAACAAATGACCAACAGATATATGAAAATATTCTCCACTTGATTAATTATAAGGGAAATGCAAATCAAAACCATGAGATACCACCCCACACTGTTAGAATGGCTGTTATCAACAAGACAAGAAATATCAAGTGTTGGAGAGGATGTGGAGGAAAAGGAACACTCATACACTGCTGGTGAGAAAGTTGTTGGTCGAACCTCTGTGGAAAAGATTGTGGAGTTTCTCAAAAATAGTTAAGAATAGAGCTACCATATGACCCAGCAATACCTCTTCTGGGTATCTACCTGAAATTTTTGAAAATATTTATTTACAAAGATATATATATACACCCTTATGTTCATTGCAGCACTATTCGAGATGGCCAAGACATGGAAACAATAATTAATGCATAATTGGATAAAGGCATGATGCATATATACAATGGAATACTACTCAACCTTGAGAAAGGATGAAATACTGCCTTTTGCAACAACATGGATGGATCTTGAGAGTACCAGGCTAAGTGATATAAGTCAGACAGAAAAGGACAAGAACCATATGATTTCACTCATATGTGGAATATAAAACAGAAAGTTACATTGAACAAACAAAACAAATAAACAACAACAAAAAAACTCATTGACACAGACAATAGTATGTGGTGACCAGAGAGGAAGGAGGGTATGGGAGGTAAAAATGGTAAAGGGGGTCAAATACACAGTGACTGAAGGAGACTAGACTTGTGGCAGTGAACACAGAATGCACTATACAGGTCATGTATTATAGAATTTTACACTTTATCCCAGAAGTTTTGAAATGTCATTTTCATTTGTTTATATATATATATATATATATATATATATATATATATATATATATATCTTTTGATCTCTGCTTTTATTTCTTCTCTGACCCAATACTTTTTAAAAGACTCCACCAAAAATTATTAAAAACAATAAACAAATACAATAAAGTCACGGAATACAAAATCAATATACAAAAAAAATTAATCCTTTCTTATATGGCAACAATGAAGCATCAGAAAATAAATTGGAAAAAATTTTCTTTAAAATTACAACAACAACAAAAAATATCTAGGAAGAAACTTAACAAAGAATGTGAAGAACCTATATACTGAAAACTACAAAGCATTATTAAAAGAAATTTAAAAAGACACAATGAAATGGATAGTTTATGATTGTGGATTAGAAAAATCAAGATAGTAAAAATGGTCATATTGGCCAAAACAATATACAGATTTAATGTAATCTTCATTAAAATCCTAATTTTGCCTGACCTGTGGTGGTGCAGTGGATAAAGCGTCGACCTAGGAACACTGAGGTCGCCAGTTCAAATCCCTGCACTGGTCTGGTCAAGGCACATATGGGAGTTGATGCTTCCAACTTCCCCCCCCCTTCTCTCTTTCTCTCTCTCTCTCACTCTGTGTCTCCACTCTAAAATGAATAAAATAAAATAAAATAATACTAAAAATTAAAAAAAAATCCTAATTTTATTTTTCAAAGAAATAGAACAAAAAAAATCATCAGATTTAGATAGAACCACAAAAGACCCCAAATAGCCAAAGCAATCCTGAGGAAAATGAATGAAGGTAAAGTATCTGTCAGGGACCAAAAAATCAACAGGGTTTTAGAGTTATTTCTGGGGGACAGAGGTGTGGGGAACTGGCTTAAGCTGACAGTCTGCCCAACCCCCCACCTCACTTGCAAAAAGCTAGGCCCTTCCCCACACCTCCATGTTAGCTGTGATGCTCGTCTTGCCCTCCATGTTCCCCAGAAGAAAAGACTGGCTTCTTTGTGCATGTTTATGCATTGGTGGGGATTTTGCACTTGGTAGAATTCTTGGGTTGCCTTGGAAACTGTAATCGGAAAACTCATTGACATTCCTAATGTCCAACTTTGCCCTGTAAAGAAAGAAAGATGAGGTTTTTGAGGGTGGCCATGTTTTCTGCTAGGGAGGTGTTTTCCTGCCAGCAGTAATTGCAGAGCCCTCCTGACCTCATTTTTTATTTTTTAATTCTTTTTCTTTTTTTAATTTTAATGAGGTGACATTAATAAATCAGGGTACATATGTTCAAAGAAAACATCTCCAGGTTATCTTATCATTCAATTATGTTGCATACCCATTACCCAAAGTCAAATTGTCCTCTGTCACCTTCTATCTGGTTTTCTTTGTGCCCCTCCTGTCTCCCTATTTTTTAATTCTTTAAGTGTATTTTTCTTAATTCTGCACTGTTCTTTTTTTAATTTTTTTTTTATTTTTATTTATTCATTTTAGAGAGGAGACACACACACACACACAGAGAGAGAGAGAGAGAGAGAGAGAGAGAGAGAGAGAGAGAGAGAAAGGGGGGAGGAGCTAGAAGCATCAACTCCCATATGTGCCTTGACTAGACCAGTGCAGGGTTTTGAACTGGCAACCTCAGTGTTCCCAGGTCGACGCTTTATCCACTGCACCACCACAGGTCAGGCTATTCTGCACTGTTCTTGCTCAGGACTTGAATATACTAGTCAGGGCTGACTTGCAACAAGTATCACATTATCTGACTTCAAACTATATTACAAAGCCACAATAATCAACACAGAAAAACAAACACACAGGCAAATGAAACAGAATTGAAAGCCCAGAAATAATGAAACGTTGCTTCTGTGACAACATAGATAGACCTTGAGAATGTTATAGTAAGTGAAATAATTAAATCAGTGAAAGTTAAGAGCTACATGATTTCACACAGGGCTGGGATATAAAACTAAGACTCATGGACATAAAAGTGAAGTGGTTACAAGAGAGAGGGGAATAGGGAGAAGAGGAGGAAAAGGAGATAAATATTCAGTGATAGAAAGTGTTTTGAGTTTTAGTGATGGGCACACAATGCAATGATAGTTCACATGGTATAGAGATATATACCAATGTCACCCCATTAAATTTAATTTCTAATAAACAAACAAATAAATAAAATACACCTATGGGTAAATCTTGGGGGGAAGTTAGTTCTGTCTCTCCAATTTAGATGTTAATGGCTCTGTGATACAGGGGAAAGTTACCTAATCTCTCTGAGCCTCAAATTTTCAAGGTCACTGTTTTCACAATTATTTTAAGTGTCCAAGCAAAGTTGTTTCACACCAATAGTCTCATTTTAATAACTACTTTGTGAGCACAGGAAGATAGATATTTTGATTCAAGAAACAGGCTCACAGAGGTGAGCCTTTGTGCACTGGTACAGCAGGTAAGTCACAGCAAGGGCCTGGACCTTCATCTTTGGACTCTTAACCTCTTGGCCTTTCATTCACTCAAATATTTCCAGCACATATTATATACCAGGTTCTTGTCTTTAGATCTATTTGACTTTCAAAGAGATGTGCTTTATAATGAAGTTTTTTAAGTTACGCTTCTTTATATGCACTGGATCCTTTTTCTTCCTTTAAAAAACTTTTTTTTTATTTATTGATTTTTAGAGAAAGAGGAAGACACACACACACACACACACACACTCACTCACACACACACACACTCACTCACACACACACACACATCAATTTGTTGTTCCACACATTCATGCAGTCTTTGGTTTTTCCTGTATATGCCCTGACCAGGGATCAATTCTGCAACCTCGGCTTGTTAGGACAACCCTCCAACCAGCTGAACTCCTGTCTAGGGTCTCCTTCTTCCTTTTGAAAACAGTTTATTATAAATGTTCATTGTTTAAAGAATTCAAACAATACAGAAAAGTACAAAGAAGTAAGTAAAAATCTTACCATCTCAGATGTGATCTTCCTTAACATTATAATTACTATCTTTTCAGTCTGTTCTTTATGACTTAAGGGTGACCCATTTTGGGGGAAGAAAAGGAAAGTTTCTTTGGTCCAAAAATTTCGAGAACCTTTTGTCCATTATATTTTCCACCTAAGGTCATAGAGAACATGAGCATTTAAAAGCTCACAAAACCGTGGCATTAAAAATTTTGACATTGTAAACAATGCTCCAACAAATACTCTTTAGAACATGAATTTTTAAAATTATGTTAGTATTTCCTTAGGGGGAAAAAAGTATTCATGTTGTCTTACAGAAAGGCTATGAGAGTGTATACCTCTACAAATTGTTCAAGAGAGTTCTGGTTTCTAAACCATACTACTAGTAGATTTTATTAATCTCTTTGCCCCTTGTTAATCATACACAAAAACCTTTTATTTTTTCTTTGAACATTAAGGAAGTTGAACACCATTTTTATGTTCATTGGTAAATTTTCTAAGTTACCTTTTCATGTTTTCTCCAAATTTTTAATTTTCTTTTTCTTTTTTAGTTTTTTTGTCCAACAAGAAAATTAATCCATAACCATGTGAGCTGCAAATATCATCACCAATTTAGTTTGAACATGTTTATTTAATTTGGCTATCCAGTAATTTTAAGTTTGTACATCTGTAAATACATTGGGCAGTTCTGACATACTTAGTGGAAAGACTTTTCCTAAGATTACAAAAATATCACCTGTTTTCTTATAATACTTTATAATTTCTATATTTACATTAAATCCTCAATCTGTCTGGATGTTATTTTCTTTCTTTTTTTTTCCCAACAAAAAGGCTTTTTTTCAAATGCATATTCATATATATTATAGTCCCCCTTGGAACAGTGACAACAATTTCTGTGGTGAACTGGCACAAGTAACAATTATGTTGAAATATCAAGGAGGGTGCTGGCATGTTGACACAGTGGATAAAGCATTGGCCAGTGGATAAAGTGCTGGTCTGACCTGCAGATATTCCAGGTTTGATCCCTGGTCAGGAAACACGTGTAAGGTGACCATCTGCTTCTCTTCACCTTCCTCTCTTCCCTCTCCTTCCTCCTCCCTTTTTTATAAAACAATTTCATTTATTGTGTTTACATAGATTCAAATGTTCCATCGAATATATTTCCCTCTCCCACACCCCATGTTCTCACCCTTTTGACCCCTCTCGCCACCGCCCTCCCCCCTTCCCTCGAGGATTTGCTATCCTGCTCTCTTTGTCTCTGTGTTATGTATACATAATTTCACTAATCCCTTTACCCTCTCTGATCACATCCTCTCTTTCCCTTTCCCTCTGGTCCCTTTGACCCCGCCTCTGCCTCTGTTCGGTTCCTCAGTTCACATTGTTCATTAGATTCCACATATGAGTGGGGTCACATGATATTTTTCTTTCTCTACCTGGTTTATATCACTTAGCATAATAGTCTCCAGGGACATCCATATTGTTGCAAAAGGTAAGATTTCCTTCTTTTTCATGGCCACATAGTATTCCACTGCTTTTAGTACTACCAATACCTTATATATATATTATTAATTCTAATGGGGTGACACCAATAAATCAGGGTACATATGTAAAATGAAAACATATCCAAGTTATCTTATCATTCAATTGTGTTGCATACCCATCACCAAAAGTCAAATTGTCCTTTGTCACCTTCTATCTGGTTTTCCCTGTGTCCCTCCCCTCCTCCTTACCCCACTCTTCCCTCCCTCCCTTCACCCTTGAACCACCACTCTCTTGTCCATGTCTCATATTCTCACTTTTATGTCCCACCTATGTATGTAATGATGCTGTTCTCAGTTTTTCTTTTTTTCTGATTTACTTATTTCACTCCGTATAATGTTATCAAGGTACATCCATTTTGTTATAAATGATCCGATGTCATCGTTTCTTATGGCTGAGTAGTATTCCATAGTATATATGTACCAAAGCTTTTTAATCCACTAGTCTTCTGACGAACACTTGGGCTGTTTCCAGATCTTCGCTATTGTGAACAATGCTGCCACGAACATGGGGGCGCATTTCTTCTTTTCGAACAGTGCTATGGTGTTCTTAGGGTATATTCCTATAAGTGGGATACCTGGGTCAAAAGGCAGTTCGATTTTGAATTTTCTGAGGAATCTCCAAACTGTTTTCCACAGTGACTGCAGCAGTCTGCATTCCCACCAGCAGTGCAGAAGGGTTCCCTTTTCTCCACATCCTCACCAGCACTTATTCTGTGTTGTTTTGCTGATGAGTGCCATTCTGACTGGTGTGAGGTGATATCTCATTGTGGTTTTAATTTGCATTTCTCTAATGATTAGTGATGTTGAGCATTTTTTCATATGCCTATTGGCCATATGTATGTCCTCTTTGGAGAAATTTCTATTCATTTCTTTTACCCATTTTTTTGATTGGGTTGTTTGTCTTCCTGGTGTTGAGCTTTATCAGTTCTTTATAAATTTTAGTTATTAACCCCTTATCAGATGTGCTGTCGAATATGTTCTCCCATTGTGTGGTTTGTCTTTTTATTCTGTTCTTACTGTCTTTAGCTCTGCAAAAACTTTTTAGTTTGATATAGTCCCATTTGTTTATCTTGCCTTTTATTTCAGTTGCCCGTGGAGATAAATCGGCAAATATACTGCTGCTACAGATGTCGGAGAGCTTGCTGCCTATGTTTTCTTCTAAGATGCTTATGGTTTCACGGCTTACATTTAAGTCTTTTATCCATTTTGAGTTTGTTTTTGTGAATGGTGTAAGTTGATGGTCTATTTTTATTTTTTGGCAGGTAGATGTCCAATTTTCCCAACACCATTTGTTAAAGAGGCTGTCTTTACTCCATTGTATGTTCTTTCCTCCTTTGTTAAATATCAGTTGTCCATAAAGATGTGGGTTTATTTCTGGGTCCTCTGTTCTGTTCCATTGATCTATGTGCCTGTTCTTATGCCAGTACCAGGCTGTCTTGAGTATAATGGCCTTATAGTAAACCTTGATATCTGAAAGAGTTATACCTCCTGCTTTATTTTTTCTTTTTAAGATTGCTGAGGGTATTCGTGTTCTTTTTTGGTTCCATATAAATTTTTGGAATATGTGTTCTATATCTTTGAAGTATGTCATTGGTATTTTAATTGGTATTGCATTGAATTTATAAATTGCTTTGGGTAATATAAACATTTTAATGATGTTTATTCTTCCTAGCCATGAGCACGGTATATGCTTCCACTTGTTTGTATCTTCCTTGATTTCTTTTATCAATGTTCTATAATTTTCCGAGTACAAGTCTTTAACCTCCTTGGTTAAATTTACTCCTAGGTACTTTATTATTTTGGCTGCAATAGTGAAGGGGATTGTTTCCTTAATTTCTTTGGCTGACAGTTCATTGTTGGTATAAAGAAATGCCTCTGATTTCTGAGTATTAATTTTATATCCTGCCACCTTGCTGAATTCATTTATAAGGTCCCGTAGTTTTTTGACTGAGACTTTAGGGTTTTCAATATACAATATCATATCATCTGCAAATAGTGACAGTTTTACTTCTTCTTTTCCAATTTGGATGCCTTTTATTTCTTCTTCTTGTCTGATTGCTGTAGCTAGGACTTCCAGAACTATGTTGAATAAGAGTGGTGAAAGGGGACATCCCTGCCTGGTTCCTAATCTTAAGGGGATTGCTTTTAATTTTTGTCCATTTAGTATGATGTTTGCGGTCGGTTTGTCGTAGATGGCCTTTATCATGTTAAGGAATGTTCCCTGTATTCCCACATTACTGAGAGTTTTGAGCATGAATGGGTGCTGGATTTTATCAAATGCCTTTTCTGCATCTATTCAAATTATCATGTGGATTTTGTCCTTCCTTTTGTTTATGTGATGAATCCCATTGATTGATTTGCAAATATTGAACCAGCCTTGCCTCTCCAGAATAAATCCCGCTTGATCATGGTGTATGATTTTTTTCATATATTGCTGGATCCGGTTGGCTAATATTTTGTTGAGAATTTTAGAGTCTAAATTCATCAGGGATATAGGCCTATAATTTTCTTTCTTTGTGTTGTCTTTGCCTCGTTTTGGGATCAGAATTATGCTCGCCTCATAAAGGAGTTTGGAAGTCTTCCTTCCTTTTGAATTTTTTGAAATAGCTTGAGGAGGATAGGAGTTAGTTCTTCTTTGAATTTTTGATAGAATTCACCTGTGAAGCTTCAGGCCCAGGACTTTTCTTTTTTGGGAGTTTTTGATAACTGGTTCTATCTCATTTGTTGTAATTGGTCTGTTTAGGTGTTCTGATTCTTCCAGATAGATTTTTGGAAGGTTATATGATTCAAGAAATTTGTCCATTTCACCAAGATTATTTAATTTTTTGGCATATAGTTCTTCATAGTATTTTCTTACAATGCTTTGTATTTCTGTTGTGTCAGTTGTTATTTCTCCACTGTCCTTTCTAATTTTATTTATTTGAGTCCTCTCTCTTTTTTTCTTGGTGAGTCTAGTTGTTAAAGGTTCATCAATCTTGTTTACCTTTTCAAAGAACCAGCTTCTGGTTTTATTGATCCTCTGTATTGTTTCCTTAGCCTCTATGTCATTTATTTCTGCTCTGATCTTTATTATTTCCTTCCATCCACTTGTGTTGGGTTTTATTTGTTGTTGTTTTCCTAGTTCTTTTAGATGCAGGGTCAGGTTGCTTATTTGAGCTTTTTCTAGCTTTTTATGATATGCCTGTAGTGCAATAAACTTCCCTCTCAGAACTGCTTTTGCTGTGTCCCATAAATTTTGAGTTGATGTATGCTCATTATCATTTGTTTCTAGAAACTTTTTTATTTCTTCTTTGATCTCATTGTTAATCCATTCATTATTTAAATACATGCTATTTAGTTTCCAAGTGTTTGAGTATTTTTTAATTTTTTCTTTTTGTGATTAATTTTTAGTTTCATGGCATTGTGATCAGAGAAAATGCTTGATATGATTTCAATCTTCTTAAATTTATTAAGACCATTTTTCTGTCCTAACATGTGGTCTGTCCTAGAAAACGTACCATGAGCGCTTCAGAAGAATGTATATTCTACTGCCTTATGTTAAAAAGTTCTGAAGATATCTATTAAATCAAGTTGATCTAGTGTCTCCTTTAAGTCTGCTGTTTCTTTATTAATTTTCTTTCTTGAGGATCTATCCAGTGTTGTTAGAGGGGTATTGAAATCCTCTACTATGATAATATTGCTGTTAATCTCGCCTTTTATATCCATCAACGTCTGCTTTATGTATGTAGGGGCTCCTATATTTGGTGCATAGATATTTATAATAGTTATATCTTCCTGTTGAATTGTTCCCTTTATCATTATGTAGTGTCCTTCTTTATCTCTTACTACAGCCTTTGTTTTAAAGTCCATTTTGTCAGATATAAGTATTGTTTCCCCTGCTTTTTTTTCATATCCATTTGCATGAAATATTTTTTTCCATCTTTTTACCTTCAGTCTATGTGCATCTTTTGTTTTAAGGTGTGTCTTTTGTAGACAGCATATGTATGGGTCCTGTTTCACTATCCATGCAGCTACCCTATTTCTTTGATTGGATCATTTAATTCATTTACATTTAAGGTTATTATTGATATGTAGTTGTTTATTGCCATTTTATTCTTTAAAGCTGTATTCTTCTTTTGCTCTATTCTTTCCTCCCTTTAAACTGTTCACAAGAGGCCCCTTAGTATCTCTTGCAGAATTGGTTTGGTTTTTATGAATTTCTTCAGGCTTTCATTTTCTGGGAAGATCTTTATTTCTCCTTCAATTTTATATGTTAGCCTTGCTGGATAGAGTAGTCTTGGTTGTAGGTCCTTGTTCTGCATTACTTTGATTGTATCTTGCCATTCCCTTCTGGCCTCAAGTGTTTCTGTTGAGAAGCCCGATGTCATCTTTATGGGGGCTCCTTTGTAGGTGATAGCCTTTTTTTCCCTAGCAGCTTTTAAAATTTTTTCTTTATCCATTAGCTTTGGTATTTTAACTATGATGTGTCTTGGTGTAGATCTTTTTGGGTTTCTCTTCAATGGAGTTCTGTGTGTTTCTTGAACGTGTAATGTTTCCTAGCCTTAATTTAGGAAAGTTTTCTGCTATGATTTGATTGAACATAGATTCTATTTTCTGTTCTCTCTCTTCTTCTCAGGGACCCCTATGATGCGAATGTTGTTTCTCTTCATGTTGTCACAGAGCTCCCTTAGAGTTTCCTCACATTTTTTGAGTCTCTTTTCCTTTTTCTTCTCTGCTTCTGTGCCTTTGTTTATTGTGTCCTCTAACTTGCTTATTTGATCCTCAGCCTGATTCATTCTGCTTTTAATTCCTTCCATTGTGGTCTTCAGTTCTGATACTGTATTTGTCATTTCTGTCTGATTCTTTTTTATTATTTCAATTTCGTTTTTTATACTTGTTATCTCTTTATTTAGGTGTTCATAATGATTATCCATTGTTGCTCTAATTTCTTTGAACATCCTAACTATCATTATTCTAAATTCTGCTTCTGGTAATTTGATTATATCTGGTTCATTCAGGTCCTTCTCTGGGGATTTCTCTTGGTTGATTTGGTTTGCATTCCTCTGCCTGCCCATTTTGTCTGTGTATAAGCAAGTTGTGGCCACTGGAGTCCAGTAGGTGTTGCCTTTGTGTTCTCTAGGTGTGGTCTGTCTGCAGGCCCCCCACCCCCTCTGCCGCTGCCTAGGGTGGTTGGGTATGAGCGTTGCCAGCGCCGGCCCACTGTGGCTTTTGCTGTGATTTCTGCCTCTCCTCCGTGGGAGGGGCTGTCACTGAAGCCACAAGTCTTAGCACCAAGGGTAGAGGTGAGCACCTTTGCTCAGCTGCAGACCCAGCCTATTTCTGGACTTCCGCCCAGAACCCGCAGTCAGAGCCTGCTCACCACAGTTTCGCGGGTTGGGCGGGGCTTTTGACGTGCTCTCAGCTGTGAGCCTTTGCCGTCCGGAGCTTTAGCCCCGCCCTCGAGACCCGGGTCCTTCTGCGCAGGGTCGCAAACCCAGGTTTATTGGGCCGTGTTGTTTGCTGGCTTCTGCTCAGCTGCGTACTTCCGCTCGTCCCGGACTCTACCCCGCCCCCGCCTTCGGAGCCCGCTCATGCACGTAGGAATGCAATCCTCGGTTTCTCTGGCCGGGCGGTGATAGTAGCGTGGGTTCAGCTGCGAGCTTCCACTTGTCTCCGGTTCTACCCCGTTCCCGCGCTCGGAGCCCGCTCGCGCACGTGTAATGGTAAACCGCGGTTTTTCCGGCCCGGGGGCGAGGGGGCTGGTAGCATGAGCTCAGCTGCGAGCCCCAGCCCATCCCTGGTCCTAGCCTGGTCCCCGAGGTCAGGGCCGGCTTGCGCAGGGTCGCAGAGTAGATTTCTGCCCATTCCTGGCCTCCCGCTTTGTCCCCGTTAGTGGGATTAAAGGCGGGCCCGCAGCTTCCGGAGCGCTTTCGCGCGTCCCCTCAGACCCTGCTGGGCTAGACCGAGCTCACACCAGCTTGGCCTCTGCCCACGCCTACAGAACCGCGTTTCAGCGTCCTGCCGCCCCAAACCCTTCAGCAACCCTCAGCAGAGTAGGAAGGGACCTAATACTCCACACTGTAGGCCTGGGAGCTCCCTCACTTGTTTCACAGCTCAAAACTGTCCAAACGCCTCTTCTAGGCTCTGGGACTGCAGGCTGGAGCTTGGTTCCTGGGACCCAGGTCCCTCCCTCTCCGCCAAACTCTCCTCCCGCCACGCGGGTCTCTCCAGGCTGCCGTTTGCTCCGGGGAGCTGGGCAGCCCTCTTCGCATTTTCGCTATTCCTACCTGTCTCAATGTGGCTTCTTCTGTGTTCCTTGGTTGAAGAGTCCACTTAGTTTAGTTCATAGTTGGTTTATCCAGATGATGGTTCTTTAAATTGAGTTATAATCCACTTTGGTTCTGGGAGTTGGAAGTTGGTACGTCCGCCTACTCTGTCGCCATCTTGCTTCTCTCCTACCACTGCTTTTTAATACACTCATCCACTGATGGGCACTTGGGCTGTTTCCAGATCTTGGCTATTGTAAACAGTGCTGCAATAAACATAGGTGTGCATGTCTTCTTTTGAATCAGTGATTTGGTATTCTTAGGATATATTTCTAAAAGTGGGATAGCTGGGTTAAAAGCAGATCCATTTTTAATTTTTTGATGAAACTCCATACTGTTTTCCACAGTGGCTGCAAAAATCTGCATTCTCACCAGCAGTTCAAGAGGGTTTCCTTTCCCCCACCCACTTGCCAGCACTTAATGTGTGTTGATTTGTTAATGAGTGCCATTCTGACAGGTGTAAGGTGATATTTCATTACAGCTTTTAATTTGCATTTCTCTCATGATTAGTGATGTTGAACATTTTTTCATATGCATATTGGCCACCTGTATATCCTCTCTGGAGAAGTGTCTATTCAGTTCTTTTGCCCGTTTTTGATCGGATTGTTTACCTTCCTGGTGTTGAGTTTTACAAGTTCTTTATAAATTTTGTTTATTAACCCCTTATCAGATGTATTGTCAAATATGTTCTCCCATTGTGTGGTTTGTCTTTTTATTTTGTTCATATTGTCTTTAGCTGTGAAAAAGCTTTTCAGTTTGATATAGTTCCATTTGTTCATCCTGTCCTTTATTTCACTTGCCCTTGGAGATAAATCAGCAAATATATTGCCGGGATAAATGTCAGATAACCTACTGCCTGTGATTTCTTCCAAGATGTTTATGGTTTCACAGCTTACATTTCAGTGTTTTATTCACTTTGAGTTTATTTTTGTAAATGTTGTAAGTTGTTGGTTTAATTTCATATTTTTGCAGGTAGCTGTCCAATTTTCCCAACATCGTTTGTTAAAGAGGCTGTCTTTAATCCATTGTATGCTCTTTCCTCCTTGATCAAATATGAATTGACCACAGAAGCGTGGGTTTATTTTTGGGTGCTCTGTTCTGCTTCATTTATCTGTATGCCTGTTCTTATACTGGTACCAAGCTGTTTTGAGTACAATGGCCTTGTAGTATAACTTTAAATCAGAAAGTGTAATACACCCCACTTTATTCTTTTTTATTTCCAAGATGGCTGAGACTATTCATTTTCTTTTTGGTTCCATATAAATTTTTGGAATATTTGTTCTATATCTTTGAAGTATGCCATTGGTATTTTAATAGGAATTGCACTGAATTTATAGCTTTGGGTAGTACAGACATCTTAATGATGTTTAGTCTTTCTTTTCATGAACATGGTATATGTTTCCACTTGTTTGTATCTTCCTTGATTTCTTTTATCATTGTTTTTAATTTTCTGAGTACAAGTCTTTAAACTCCTTGGTTAAATTTAGTCCTAGGTACTTTACATTTTTGTTGCAATAGTGAAGGGGATTGTTTCCTTAATTCCTCTTTCAAACAGTTTATTGTTGGTGCATAAAAATGCTACTGATTTCTGAATATTAATTTTATATACTGCCACCAGTTTTTTTACTGAAACTTTAGGGTTTTTATGTACAGTATCATGTCATCAGCAAATAATGATAGTTTTACTTCTTCTTTTCCAATTTGGATGTCTTTTATTTCTTCTTGTCTGATTGCTGTAGCTAGGACTTCCAGTACTATGTTGAATAAAAGTGATAAAAGGGGGCACCCCTGCCTTGTTCCTGATCTTAAGGGAATTGCTTTTAATTTTTGTCCATTGAGTATGATGTTGGCTGTGGGTTTGTCATACATGGCCTTTATCATGTTGAGATATGATCCCTGTACTCCCACTTTGCTGAGAGTTTTGATCATAAAAGGGTGTTGAATTTTATCAAATGTTTTTTCTGTGTCTATTGATATTATCATGTGATTTTTCTTCTTCCTTTTGTTTGTGTGATGAATCACATTGATTGATTTGCAAATATTGTACCAGCTTTGCCTCCCCAGAATTAATTCCACTTGATCATGATGTCTAATTTTTTTCATGTATTGCTGGATTCAGTTTGCTAATATTTTGTTTAGAATTTTAGCATCTAAGTTCATCAGGGATATTGGCCTATAGTTTTCTTTTTTTGTAGTGTCTTTGCCTGGTTTTGGAATGATGATTATGCTCGCCTTATAAAAAGAGATTGGAAGTCTTCCCTCATCTTGATTTTTTTGAAATAGCTTGAGAAAGATAGGTGTTAGTTCTTCTTTGAATATTTGGTAAAATTTGTCTGTGAAGCCATCAGGCCCAGAACTTTTGTTTTGGGGAATTTTTTGATAACTGTTTCAATTTTATTTGTTTTCATTGGTCTGTTTAGGTTTTCTGATTCTTCCACTTGATTTTTGAAAGATTGTATCTTTCAAGGAACTTGTCCATTTTACCTAGGTTGCCTAACTTTTGGCATACAGTTCTTCATAGTATTTTCTTAAAATCCTTTGCATTTCTGCTCTGTCATTTGTTACTTCTTCATTCTCATTTCTAATGTTATTTATTTGAATCATTTTTCTTTTATTCCTGGTGAGTCTGGTTAAAGGTTTATCAATCTTGTTTACCTTTTCCGAAAACCAGCTCTTGGTTTCATTGATCTTCTGTATTGTTTTTTAGCCTTTATTTCATTTATTTCTGCTCTGATCTTTTTCTTTTACAGAGACAGAGAGAGTCAGAGAGAGGGATAGATAGGGGCAGGCTGACAGAAATGGAGACAGGTGAGAAGCATCAATCAGTTTTTTGTTGTGATACTTTAGTTGTTCATTGATTGCTTTCTCATATGTGCCTTGACCGTAGGCATTCAGCAGACTGAGTAATTCCTTGCTCCAGCCAACGACTTTAGGCTCAAGCTGATGAGTCTTGCTTAAAACAGATGAGCCCGCGCTCAAGCTGGTGACCTTGGGGTCTCAAACCTGGGTCCTCCGCATCCCATTCCGATGCTCTATCAACTGTGCCACTGCCTGGTAAGGCTGCTCTGATCTTTATTATTTCCTTCATTCCACTTCCTCTGGGCTTTACAAGTTGTTTGAGTTTTCTCAAGCTTCTTAAGGTGTGCCTGTAATGCTATAAATTTCCCTCTCAGGACTGCTTTTGCTGTGTCTCATAAATTTGAGTTGTTGTGTGTTCATTTTCATTTATTTCAAGAAAGTTTTTATTTCTTCCTTGATCTCATTGTTAGACCATTTATTATAATAACATGCTATTTAGTCTCCAAGTGTTTGCATGTTTTTCAGTTTTTGTATTGTAGTTAATTCCTAATTACATGCCATTGTAATCAGAGAAGATAGTTGGTATGATTTCAATCTTAAATTTATTGAGACTCGTTTTGAGTCCTAACATGTGTCTATCCTAGAGTATATTCCATGAGCACTTGAAAAGAATGTATATTCTACTGCTTTAGGGTGAAAGGTTCTGAAGATATCTATTAAATCCTGTTGATCTAAGGTGCTTAAGGCTGCTGTTTGTTAATATTTTGTCTTGAGGATCTATCCAATGATGTAGTGGACTATTGAAATCCCCTGTTATAGTATTGTTGTTGATCTCACCCTTTATGTTGATCAAAATGTGCTTTATATATTTAAGTGCTTCCATATTAGGCACATAGATTTTATAATTGTTATATCTTCCTATTGGATTGCTCCCTTTATCATTATGTGGTGACCTTCTTTATCCCTTACTATATATAGCCTTTGTTTTAAAGTCTATTTTGTTAGATATAATTATTGCTACTCCAGCTTTTATTTCCTTTCCATTTGCATGATATACTTTTTTCCACTCCTTAACTCTCAGTCTATGTGTATATTTTGTTTTGAGGTGAGTCTCTTGTAGGCAGCATGTGAATGGGTCCTGTTTTCTTATCCATTCAGCTACCCTATTTCTTTTGATTGGAGAATTTAATCCAACTACATTTAAGGCTATTTTATTGATATGTAGTTGTTTATTGCCATTTCATTCTTTAAATCTACAGTCCTCTTTTTCTAGGTTTTTTTTCCTTTCCTTTGCTCTGTTTACAGCAGGCCCTTAAATATGTCTTGCAGCATTGGTTTAGTTGTAACGAATTCCTTTAGTTTTTTACTTTGTCTGGGAAGCTTTTTATTTCTCCTTCAATTTTAAATAAAAACCTTGGGGGGACGGCAAGATGGCAATGAAGTAGGCGGATGTACCAACTTCCAACTCTTGGAACGAAGGTAGATTATAACTTGATTTTAAGAACCATCACATGGATAAACCAACGTTGAACTGGACAGAGAGGACTCTTCAACTGGGGAACACTGAAGAAGCCACAATGAGACTTGTAGGAAAAGCAAAAATGTGGAAAGGGCTACCCAGCTCCCTGGAGTGAACAGCAGACTCGGTTGGCAAGAAGAGAGTTTAGTGGAGAGGGAGGGACCTGGTTCTCAGGAAAAAAGCCCCAGCCTGCATCCCTAGAGCCTATAAGAGGCCTATGGAGAGTATTGAACTGTGAAACAAGTGAGGATATTGTTTGTGAGTGAGACAGATTTCTCAGACCCAGGATTCTTAAAGAGAGCACAGAAAACCTCTCTCACAACCACTCACCCAGGGCTCCAGGAAATGGGGACAGAGGACAGGACTGTAGCAGTGGGAAGAGAGTGTGGACAGGAAGGCAGAGGAGAAACACTCTGAGGGACAGCCATCCTAAACTATGGGCTGAGTCACTTCCCTAAGCAAAAACGAATATTTCCCCTGGAACTAGCTATACCAGCAAAGGGAGACAGGACACCAGCCAAACAAGCTCTCCCACGGCACTTAGAGCAGAGCTGCTTAGACGGAGGGAGCTTCCAGAACTACAGTATGGAGTGTTAGGGTCTGAGCTGCAGTGCCCCCACCCACAATGCTGAGGGCTTGCTGGAGGGTCGGTGGCAGGGGACTCTGAAACACAGTTCGTCGGTGGGGGCAGATGCCTAGCTGGTGTGAGCTCAGTCTAGCCCAGCAGGGGTGGAGGGGATGCGCGAAAGCAGTCCGGCAGCTGTAGGCCTGCCTGCAACCACACCTGTGGGGGAAAAGTGGGAGGCCAGGAATGGGCAGAGATCTGCTGCTGAGCAGGGGCCCATGGGCACACAGCACCAACTGACCTCTGAAGTTTGCGACTCATTGTGAGCCAGCCGTAACTGCAGGAGCTGGGGTAAAACCCAGGACTTGTGGAGGCTCACATCTGAGTGCACGCTAGCAGCCCTGCCTGACCTGAGAAACCATGGGGAGCAGGCTCTGACTGCAGGTGCTGGGAAGAAGCCAGGGAACAGGTGGGGTCCGCAGCTGAGCAAAGGTGCTCACACCTACCCTTGCTGCTGAGGCTTGTGACTTGAGAGTGGTGTGCAACCCCACCTGTGGGGGCAAGGAAAAAGCCCAGCCAGGCTGATGCTTGTAGCACCAAGCACAAGAACACAGCCCCTCCAGCAGAGGAGAGGCCGAAATCACAGCAAGAGCCGCAGTGGTGCCGACACCAGCAATGCCCATACCCAGCCGCCCTAGGCAGCGGAAGAGGGTGTGGTGAGCCTGCAGAAAGACCACACCTAGAAAACATAAAGGCAATACACATTGGAGTCTAGTGGCCACACCCTTCTTACACAGACAAATGGGCAGGCAGAAAAATGCAAACCAAATGAATCAAAAGAAATTCCCAGAAAAGGACCTGAATGAACCAGATATAACAAAATAACCAGATGCAGAGTTTAAAATAATGATAGTTAAAATGTTCAAAGAGCTTAAAGCAACAATGGATAGTCATTATGAACACCTAAATAAAGAGATAACAAGTATAACAAAGAAATTGAAATAATCAAAAAGAATCAGACAGAAATAACAAATATAGTATCAGAACTGAAGACCACAATGGAATAAATTAAAAGAAAGATGAATCACGCTGAGGATTGAATCAGCAAGTTAGAGGACACAATAAAAGGCACAGAAGCAGAGAAGAAAAAAGAAGAGACTCAAAAAATCTGAGGAAACTCTAAGAAAGCTCTGTGACAACCTGAAGAGAAATAACATTCACATCATATGGGTTCCTGAAGAAGAGGAGAGAAAACAGGAAATAGAAACTTTGTTCAATCAAATCATAGGTGAAAAATGTCCTAAATTAAGGCTGGAAATGTTTCACATGTTCAAGAAGCACAGATAACTCCATTAAAGAAACACCCCAAAAAATCAACACCAAAACACATCATTGTTAAAATACTAAAGCTAAGGGATAAAGAGAAAATTTTAAAAGCTGCTAGAGTAAAAAAGCCTATCACCTAAAAAGGAGCCCCATGAGGATGACATCAGACTTCTCAACAGAAACATTTGAGGCCAGAAGGGAATGGCAAGATATAATCAAAGTAATGCAAAACAAGAACCTACAACCAAGACTACTCTATCCAGTAAGGCTAACGTTGAAAATTGAAGGGAAATAAAGAGCTTCCCAGACAAAAAAAAGCCTCAAGAAATTCATTAAAACCAAACTAATTCTGCAAGAGATGCTACAGGGCCTGTTGTGAATAATTAAAAGGCAGAAAAGAATATAGCAAAAGAAGAATACAGCTTTAAAGAATAAAATAGCAATAAACAATACATATCTATAATAACATTAAATGTAAATGGATTAAATGATCCAATCAAAAGACATAGGGTAGCTGTATGGATAAAGAAACAGGACCCATACATATGCTGTCTACAAAAGACACACCTTAAAATAAAAGATGCACATAGACTGAAGGTAAAAGGATGAAAAAAAATATTTTATTCAGATGGAAATGAAAAAGAAGCCAGGGTAGCAATACTGATATCTGACAAAAATGAACTTAAAACAAAGGCTGGAGTAAGAGATAAAGAAGGGCACTACATAATGATAAAGCGAACAATTCAACAGAAAGATATAACCATTATGAATATCTACGAACCAAACATAGGAGCCCCGACATACATAAAGCAGACTTTGATGGATATAAAGGGCAAGATTAACAGGAATACTATAATAGTAGGGGATTTCAATACCCCACTAACATCACTGGATAGATCCTCAAGAAAGAAAATTAATAAATAAAGAGCAGACTTAAAGGATACACCAGGTCAACTCGATTTAATAGATATCTTCAGAACTATTCATCCTAAAGAATTAGAAAATACATTCTTTTCAAGCGCTCATGGTATATTCTCAGGAATAGACTACATGTTAGGACTCAAAAGTGGTCTCAACAAATATAAGAAGATTAAAATCATATAGAGCATTTTCTCTGATCACAATTTCATGAAACTAGAAATTAACCACAAAAGAAAAACTGAAAAATACTCAAACATAAGGAAACTAAATAGCATGATATTAAATAATGAATGGATTAACAATAAGATCAAAGAAGAAATAAAAAAGTTTCTAGAAACGAATGATACTGAGCATATATCTACTCAAAATTTATGGGACACATCAGGGGGAAGCAAGATGGCGATGGAGTAGGCGGACGTACCAACTTCCAACTCCCAGAACCAAAGTGGATTATAACTCAGTTTAAAGAACCATCATCTGGATAAACCAACTATGAACTGAACTAAGTGGACTCTTCAACCAAGGAACACAGAAGAAGCCACATTGAGACTGGTAGGGATAGCGAAAACGCGAAGAGGGCTGCCCAGCTCCCCGGAGCAAACGGCAGCCCGGAGAGACCCGCGTGGCGGGAGGAAAGTTTGGCGGAGAGGGAGGGACCTGGGTCCCAGGAACCAAGCCCCAGCCTGCAGTCCCAGAGCCTAGAAGAGGCATTTGGACAGTTTTGAGCTGTGAAACAAGTGAGGGAGCTCCCAGGCCTACAGTGTGGAGTATTAGGTCCCTTCCTACTCTGCTGAGGGTTGCTGAAGGGTTTTAGGCGGCAGGACGCTGAAACGCGGTTCTGTCTGCGTGGGCAGAGGCCAAGCTGGTGTGAGCTCGGTCTAGCCCAGCAGGGTCAGAGGGGATGCGCGAAAGCGGTCCAAAAGCTGCGGGCCCACCTTTAATCCCACTAACGGGGACAAAGCGGGAGGGCAGGAACGGGCAGAAATCTGCTCTGCGACCCTGCGCAAGCCGACCCTGACCTTGGGAACCGGGCTAGGACTAGGGACGGGCGGGGGCTAGTGGCTGAGCTCACGCTACCAGCCCTGCCCGGGCGGAAAAACTGCGGTTTGCCAATATACGTGCAAGAGCGGACTCCGAACGTGGGGGCGGGGTAGAGTCCAGGAAAAGCGGAAATAAGCAGCTGAGCGGAAGCCAGCAAACACACCCAGCCCAAAAAACCTGGGTTTGCGACCATGCTCAGAAGGGCTCTGGCCTCAAGGGCGGGGCTAAAGCACCGGATGGGCAAAGGCTCACAGCTGTGAGCACGTCAAAAGCCCCAACCAACCTGCGAAATTGTAGCGAGCAGGCTCTGACTGCAGGTTCTGGGCAGAAGTCCGGAAATAGACTGGGTCCGCAGCTGAGCAAAGGTGCTCACCTCTACCCTTGGTGCTAAGGCTTGTGGCTTCAGTGACAGCTCCACCCGCGGAGGAGAGGCAGAAACTACAGCAAAAGCCACAGTGGGCCGGCGCTGACAACGCTCATACCCAACCCGCCTAGGCAGCGGCAGAGGGGGTGGGAGGCCTGCAGATAGACCACACCTAGAGAACACAAAGGCAACACCTACTGGACTCCAGTGACCACAACTTGCTTATACACAGACAAAATGGGTAGGCAGAGGAATGCAAACTAAATGAATCAAGAGAAATCCCCAGAGAAGGACCTGAATGAACCAGATATAACCAAATTACCAGAAGCAGAATTTAGAATAATGATAATTAGGATGTTCAAAGAAATTAGAGCAACAATGGATAGTCATTATGAACAGCTAAATAAAAAAATAACAATTATAAAAAACGAAATTGAAATAATAAAAAAGAATCAGACAGAAATGACAAATACAGTATCAGAACTGAAGACAACAATGGAAGGAATTAAAAGCAGGATGAATCACGCTGAGGATCGAATAAGCGAGTTAGAGGATACAATAAACAAAGACAGAGAAGCAGAGAAGAAAAAGGAAAAGAGACTCAAAAAATGTGAGTAAACTCTAAGAAAGCTCTGTGACAACATGAAGAGAAACAACATTCGCATCATAGGGGTCCCTGAGAAGAAGAGAGAGAACAGGAAATGGAAACTTTATTCAATCAAATCATAGCAGAAAGCTTTCCTAAATTAAGGCTGAGAAACACTCCACACGTTCAAGAAGCACACAGAACTCCATTAAAGAGAAACCCAAAAAGATCTACACCAAGACACATCATAGTTAAAATACCAAAGCTAATGGATAAAGAAAAAATTTTAAAAGCTGCTAGAAAAAAAAAAGCTATCACTTACAAAGGAGCCCCCATAAAAATGACATCGGACTTCTCAACAGAAACACTTGAGGCCAGAAGGGAATGGCAAGATATAATCAAAGTAATGCAGAACAAGAAACTGCAACCAAGACTACTTTACCCAGCAAGGCTAATGTTTAAAATTGAAGGAGAAATAAAGATCTTCTCAGAAAAAGAAAGCATGAAGAATTCATAAAAACCAAACAAATTCTGCAAGAGATACTAAGGGGCCTCTTGTGAACAGTTTAAAGAGAGGAAAGAATAGAGCAAAAGAAGAATACAGCTTTAAAGAATAAAATGGCAATAAACAACTACATATCAATAATAACCTTAAATGTAAATGAATTAAATGATCCAATCAAAAGAAATAGGGTAGCTGCATGGATAGTGAAACAGGACCCATACATATGCTGTCTACAAGAGACACACCTTAAAACAAAAGATGCACATAGACTGAAGGTAAAAGGATGGAAAAAAATATTTCATGCAAATGGAAATGAAAAAAAGCAGGGGTAGCAATACTTATATCTGACAAAATGGACTTTAAAATAAAGGCTGTAGTAAGAGATAAAGAAGGACACTACATAATGATAAAGGGAACAATTCAACAGGAAGATATAACTATTATAAACATTTATGCACCAAATATAGGAGCCCCGACATACATAAAGCAGACGTTGATGGATATAAAGGGCGAGATTAACAGCAATATCATAGTAGGGGATTTCAATACCCCTCTAACAACACTGGATAGATCCTCAAGAAAGAAAATTTATAAAGAAACAGCAGACTTAAAGTATACACTAGATCAACTTGATGTAATAGATATCTTCAGAACTTTTCACCCTAATGCAATAGAATATACATTCTTCTGAAGCGCTCGTGGTACGTTTTCTAGGATAGACCACATGTTAGGACACAAGAATGGTCTCAATAAATTTAAGAACTGAAATCATATCAAGCATTTTCTCTGATCACAATGCCATGGAACTAGAAATTAATCACAAAAAAAAAACTGAAAAATACTCAAACACTTGGAAACTAAATAGCATGTTATTAAGTAATGAATGGATTAACAATGAGATAAAAGAAGAAATAAAAAAGTTTCCGGAAACAAATGATAATGAGCATACATCAACTCAAAATTTATGGGACACAGCAAAAGCAGTTCTGAGAGGGAAGTTTATTGGACTACAGCCATATCATAAGAAGCTAGAAAAAGCTCAAATAAGCAACCTGACCCTGTATCTAAAAGAACTAAAAAAACAACAACAAATTAAACCCAAGAAAAGTAGAAGGAAGGAAATAATAAAGGTCAGAGCAGAAATAAATGACATAGAGGCGAAGGAAACAATACAGAGGATCAATGAAACCAGAAGCTGGTTCTTTGAAAAGGTAAACAAGATTGATGAACCTTTAACTAGACTCACCAAGAAAAAAAGAGAGAGGGCTCAAATAAATAAAATTAGAAAGGACAGTGGAGAAATAACAACTGACACAACAGAAATACAAAGCATTGTAAGAAAATACTGTGAAGAACTATATGCCAAAAATTAGACAATCTTGGTAAAATGGACAAATTTCTTGAATCATATAACCTTCCAAAAATCTATCTGGAAGAATCAGAACACCTAAACAGACCAATTACAACAAATGAGATAGAACCAGTTATCAAAAAACTCCCAAAAAAGAAAAGTCCTGGGCCTGATGGCTTCACAAGTGAATTCTATCAAAAATCCAAAAAAAAACTAACTCCTATCCTCCTCAAGCTATTTCAAAAAATTCAAAAGGAAGGAAGACTTCCAAACTCCTTTTATGAGGCGAGCATAGTTCAGATCCCAAAACGAGGCAAAGACAACACAAAGAAAAAAATTATAGACCTATATCCCTGATGAAATTAGACGCTAAAATTCTCAACAAAATATTAGCCAACCGGATCCAGCAATATATGAAAAAGATCATACGCCATGATTAAGTGTGATTTATTCTGGAGAGGCAAGGCTGGTTCAATATTCGCAAATCAATCAATGGGATTCATCACATAAACAAAAGGAAGGACAAAAATCACATGATAATTTCAAAAATGCAGAAAAGGCATTTGATAAAATCCAGCACCCATTCATAATCAAAACTCTCAGTAAAGTGGGAATACAGGGATCATTCCTTAACATGATAAAGGCCATCTACGAGAAATCGACAGCAAACATCATACTGAGTGGACAAAAATAAAAAGCAATTCCCTTAAGGTCAGGAACCAGGCAGGGTGCCCCTTTCACCACTCTTATTCAACATAGTTCTGGAAGTACTAGCTACAGCAATCAGACAAGAAGAAGAAATAAAAGGCATCCAAATTGGAAAAGAAGAAGTAAAACTGTCACTATTTGCAGATGATATGATATTGTATATTGAAAACCCTAAAGTCTCAGTCAAAAAACTACGGGACCTTATAAATGAATTCAGCAAGGTGGCAGGATATAAAATTAATACTCAGATATCAGAAGCATTTCTATATACCAACAATGAACTGTCAGCCAAAGAAATTAAGGAAACAATCCCCTTCACTATTGCAGCCAAAATAATAAAGTAGCTAGGAGTAAATTTAACCAAGGAGGTTAAAGACTTGTACTCGGAAAATTATAGAACATTGATAAAAGAAATCAAGAAAGATACAATCAAGTGGAAGCATATACCGTGCTCATGGCTAGGAAGAATAAACATCATTAAAATGTCTATATTACCCAAAGCAATTTATAAATTCAATGCAATACCAATTAAAATACCAATGACATACTTCAAAGATATAGAACACATATTCCAAAAATTTATATGGAACCAAAAAAGAACACGAATACCCTCAGCAATCTTAAAAAGAAAAAATAAAGCAGGAGGTATAACTCTTTCAGATATCAAGGTTTACTATAAGGCCATTATACTCAAGACAGCCTGGTACTGGCATAAGAACAGGCACATAGATCAATGGAACAGAACAGAGGACCCAGAAATAAACCCACATCTTTATGGACAACTGATATTTAACAAAGGAGGAAAGAACATACAATGGAGTAAAGACAGCCTCTTTAACAAATGGTGTTGGGAAAATTGGACATCTACCTGCCAAAATATAAAAATAGACCATCAACTTACACCATTCACAAAAACAAACTCAAAATGGATAAAAGACTTAAATGTAAGCCGTGAAACCATAAGCATCTTAGAAGAAAACATAGGCAGCAAGCTCTCCGACATCTGTAGCAGCAGTATATTTGCCGATTTATCTCCACGGGCAACTGAAATAAAAGGCAAGATAAACAAATGGGACTATATCAAACTAAAAAGTTTTTGAAGAGCTAAAGACAGTAAGAACAGAATAAAAAGACAAACCACACAATGGGAGAACATATTCGACAGCACATCTGATAAGGGGTTAATAACTAAAATTTATAAAGAACTTATAAAACTCAACACCAGGAAGACAAACAACCCAATCAAAAAATGGGTAAAAGAGAAAAAATTTTTCCAAAGAGGACATACAGATGGCCAATAGGCATATGAAAAAATGCTCAAAATCACTAATCATTAGAGAAATGCAAATTAAAACCACAATGAGATATCACCTCACACCAGTCAGAATGGCACTCATCAGCAAAACAACACAGAATAAGTGCTGGTGAGGATGTGGAGAAAAGGGAACCCTTCTGCACTGCTGGTGAAAATGCAGACTGGTGCAGCCACTGTGGAAAACAGTATGGAGATTCCTCAGAAAATTAAAAATCGAACTACCTTTTGACCCAGCTATCCCACTTTTAGGAATATACCCTAAGAACACCATAGCACTGTTCGAAAAGAAGAAATGCGCCCCCATGTTCGTGGCAGCATTGTTCACAATAGCGAAGATCTGGAACCAGCCCAAGTGTCCGTCAGAAGATGAGTGGATTAAAAAGCTATGGTCCATATATACTATGGAATACTACTCAGCCATAAGAAACGATGACATCGGATCATTTATAACAAAATGGATGTACCTTGATAACATTATACGGCGTGAAATAATTAAATCAGAGAAAAAAGAAAAACTGAGAACAGCATGATTTCATACATAGGTGGGACATAAAAGTGAGAATATGAGACATGGACAAGAGAGTGGGGGTTATGGGATGGGGGGAGGGAGGGGAGGTTGGGATAGTGAGAAGTGGAGGGGCACAGGGAAAACCAGATAAAGGTGACAGAGGACAATTTGACTTTTGGTGATGGGTATGCAACACAATTGAATGATAAGATAACCTGGAGATGTTTTCATTGTACATGTGTACCCTGATTTATTGGTGTCACCCCATTAGAATTAATAATATATATATATATATATATATATATATATATATATATATATATATATATATATATATATATATATATATATATATAAATTTATGGGATACATCAAAAGCAGTACTGGGAGAAAAATTCATAGCACTACAGGCATACCATAATAAGCTAGAATAATCTCAATTAAGCAACCTGACCATGCATCATATACAATTAGAAAAAGAAAATCAAATAAAACCCAGGAATAGTAGAAAGAAGGAAATAATAAAGATCAGAGCAGAAATAAATGACATAGAGGCTAAGAAAACAATACAGAGGATCAATGAAACTAGGAGCTGATTCTTTGAAAAGGTAAACAAGATCGATGAACCTTTAACTAGACTCACCAAGAAAAAAAGAGAGATGACTCAAATAAATAAAATTAGAGATGAGAGTCGAGAAATAACAACTGACACAACAGAAATACAAAGTATTGTAAGAAAATACTGTGAAGAACTATATGCCAAAAAATTAGACAACCTTGGTGAAATGTACAAATTTCTTGAATCATATAATCTTTCATAAACCAATCTAAAAAAATCAGAGCATCTAAACAGACCAATTACAACAAATGAGATAGAACCAGTTATCAAAAAATCCCAACAAAGAAAAGTCCTGGTCCTGATGGCTTCACAAGTGAATTTTATCAAAAATTCAAAGAAGTACTAACTTCTATCCTCCTAAAGCTATTTCAAAAATTCAAGAGGAAGGAAGACTTCCAAACCCCTTTTATGAGGCGAGCATAATTCTGATCCTGAAACCAGGCAAAGACAACACAAAAAAAGAAAATTATAGGCCAATATTCCTGATGAATTTAGACGCTAAAATTCTCAACAAAATATTAGCCAACCGGATTCAGCAATATATGAAAAAAATCATACACCATGATCAAGTGGGATTTATTCGAAAAGACATAGCTGGTTCAATATTTGCAAATCAATCAATGTGATTCATCACATAAATAAAAGGAAGTACAAAAATCACATAATTATATCAATAGATGCAGAAAAAACATTTGATAAAATCCAGCTCCTATTCATGATCAAAATTCTCAGTAAAGTGGAAATACAGGGAAAATTCCTTAACATGATAAAAGGTATCTATGACAAACCCTAAGCAAATATCATATTAAATGGGGAAAAATTAAAAGCAATCCCCTTAATATCAGGAACCAGGCAGGGGTGCCCCTTTCACCACTCTTATTCAACATAGATCTGAAAGTCCTAGCTACAGCAATCAGACAAGAAGAAGAAATAAAGGGCATCTAAATTGAAAAGGAAGAAGTAAAACTGTCATTATTTGCAGATGATATGATATTGTATATAGAATACCCTAGAGTCTCAGTCAAAAAACTACTGGATCTAATAAGTGAATTCAGCAAGGTGGCAGAATATAAAATTAATACTCAGAAATCAGAGGCATTTTATATACCAACAATGAATTGTCAGCAAAAGAAATTAAGGAAACAATCTCCTTCACTATTGCAACAAAAAAAATAATAAAGTACCTAGGAGTAAATTTAACCAAGGAGGTTAAGACTTGTACTCGAACAATTATAAAACATTGATTAAAAAAATCAAGTAAGATACAAACAAGTGGAAACATATACCGTGCTCATGGTTAGGAAGAATAAACATCATTAAAATGTCTATATTACCCAAAGCAATTTATAAATTCAATGCACTACCAATTAAAATACCAATGACATACTTCTAAGATATAGAACACATATTCCAAAAATTTATATAGAACCAAAAAATAACACGAATAGCTTCAGCAATCTTAAAAAGAAAAAATAAAGCGGGAGGTATCACTCTTCCAGATATGAAGGTATACTACAAGGTCATTGTACTCAATACAGCCTGGTACTGGCATAAGAACAGGCACATAGATCAATGGAACAGAACAAAGAACCCAAAAATAAACCCACACCCTTATGGACAACTGATATTTGACAAAGAAGGGAAGAGCATACAATGCAGTAAAGACAGCCTCTTTAACAAATGGTGTTGGGAAAATTGGACATCTACTTGCAAAAAAATGAAACTAGACCATCAGCATACAACATTCACAAAAACAAACTCAAAATTGATAAAAGACTTAAATGTAAGCTGTGAAACCATAAGCATCCTAGAAGAAAACATAGTCAGTAAGCTCTACGACATCTGTCGCAGAAATATATTTGCAGATTTATTTCCACAGGCAAATGAAATAAAAGGCAAAATAAACAAATCGGACTATATCAAACTAAAAAGGTTTTGCACAGCTAAAGACAATAAGAACAGAATAAAAAGACAAACCACACAATGGGAGAACATATTCGAAAACACGTCTGATAGGGGGTTAATAACCAAAATTTATAAAGAACTTATAAAACTCAACACCAGGAAGACAAACAATCCAATCAAAAAACGGGCAAAAGAAATGAATAGAAATTTCTCCAAAGAGGACATACAGATGGCCAATAGGTATATGAAAAAATGCTCAACATCATTAATCATTAGAGAAATGCAAATTAAAACCACAATGAGATATCACTTCACACCAGTCATAATGGCGCTCATGAGCAAATCAACACAGAATAAGTGCTGGCGAGGATGTGGAGAAAAGGGAACCCTTTTGCATTGCTGGTGGTAATGCAGACTGGTGCAGCCACTGTGGAAAACAGTATGGAGATTCCTCAAAAAATTCAAAATCGAACTGCCTTTTGACCCAGCTATACCACTTTTAGGAATATACCCTAAGAACACCATAGCACTGTTCGAAAAGAAGAAATGTGCCCCCATGTTAATGGCAGCATTGTTTACAATAGCGAAGATATGGAAACAGCCCAAGTGTCCATCAGAGAACGAGTGGATTAAAAAGCTTTGGTACATATATACTATGGAATACTACTCGGCCATAGAATTGATAACATTGGATCATTTACAACAAAATGGATGAACCTTGATAATATTATATGGAGTAAAATAAGTAAAACAGAAACAAACTGGGAACAGCATGATTTTATACATAGGTGGGACATAAAAGCGAGACTATGCGAGATGGAGAATAGTGTCATGGTTACGGGGTGGGGGAAGGGAGGAGAGAGAGGAAGCGGCGGGAGGGGTTAAAGAAAACCAGATAGAAGGTGACAGAGGACAATTTGACTTTAGGTAATGGGTATGCAACATAATTGAATGATAAGATAACCTGGAGATTTTTTCTTTGAACATATGTACCCTGATTTATTAATGTCACCACACTATAATTAATAAAAAAAATAAATTAAAATAATTTTAAATGAAAACCTTGCTGGATAAAGGTGTCTTGGTTGTAGGCTCTTGTTTTGCATTACTTTGAATATTTCTTGCCATTCCCTTCTGGCTGCTAGTGTTTCTGTTGAGAAGTCAGATGTCATCCTTATGGGGGCACCTCTATAGGTAATTGACGGCTTTTCTCTTGCAGCTTTTAGTATTTTCTTTATCTCTTAATTTTGGTATTTTTATTATGATGTGTTTTGGTATAGTCCTCTTTGGGTTCCTCTTTAATGAGACTCTCTGTGATTCTTGATCTTGTGTGACTTTTTCCTTCATCAGATTATGGAAGTTTTCTTTGATCCGGTTCTCTCTCTCTTTCCTTCTCTTCTTCGGAAACCCCTATGATGAGGATGTTGTTTCTCTTCATGTTGTCACAGAGCTCTCTTGGAGTTTCCTCAGACTTTTTGAACCTCTTTTCTTTTGCTGCTCTGCTTCCATTCTTTTCTTTATCTTGTCCTCTAGATCACTGATTTGATCCTTTACTTCATCCAGCCTGCTTTTTATTTCTTCTAGTGTAGTCTTCATTTCTGATATTATGTTTGTCATTTCTGACTGATTCTTTTTTATGATTTCAATGTCCTTTTTGATGTTTGCTGTCTTTCTATTTAGGTGCTCATTATATCCATCTATTGTTGCTTTAAGATCTTTGTGCATCCTAACAATTATTATTTTAAACTCTGCATCCTGTAATTTGTTACTTCCATCTCATTCAGTTCTTTTTCTAGGGATTTCTCTTGTTGATTCATTTGGGTTGCATTTCTCTGTCATCCTATTTCTTCTGTGTATAGACTCCTCCTTTGGGTGTGCTCTTTGAATAATAGCTAGCTGAGTCTAGGGTTTAAATTTTCTGCTTCCAGCTCTCAGTTGTGTTGATTCTAGATCATCTTGGTTTGGCATCATCTGTTGTTTGTAATCAGCTGTGGGCTACTTATCGTCAGCTACTGCTCTTTTTGCTGTTTGTATGGGTGGTTTGTGTGCCTAGGTAGTGTGGGAGGGGCTAACCTCTCTTTAAGGATCAGCTTCCTCCTGCTTAGAGCTGTCAGCAGCTCTGTACAAGATGCAAGCTCTGAACATTTGCCTTCGCTTTTCAGCTGTTCCAGCTGCCTCGTCTTTCCAGAGTTCTCTGTTTAGAAATTATAGCATGGGCCTTACTGGCCACACCTAACCTACCCCTGTACAGATTGCAAACTTGTTAGGTTAGGGCAACTGATGTTGGGACTACGACATTAGTGGGACCCCGTACTTCAGGGGTCTCTTGGGCTGTAGCTCAGTACAGGGAATGTGGCTCCTACTCCAGGGCCTAATCCCTCATCCTTAGCTGGATAGCCAAATTTTATTTCTTCCCAACAAGGTGAGCCACAGGAAAGTCTGAATTCTGTCTGATTTTCTCTTTCTGCTGTTTCTAATTGCTAGCTACTCACTGGACCCAGCAGGAGACTCCAGGAATTAGTGCAGGGGCAGTGGGCGTGGCTTGCTCTTTGGTCCCAGTTGTCCCTCAATCCAGACTTTTTTTGCATATTTCCGTAAGGTGTTGCCACAGGAGTATGGTGGGTGTGGCCTCTGTGTTCCAGAGGTGTGGCCTGCCCACCGGTTCTCTGGCGGCAGGATGCATTCTCAGCAATGGAGGAGGGAGGTGTAGCTTGGGTCTCACTGGAAACCTGAGTCACTGACCCTCCCCCCCTGCTTCTTTACCTTTCCAAATGAACCTTTCCCCTCGCTGTATATGGAGAGATATCTGATGGTGGGGCAGCTGCTGTTTCCCAGATTGGTGCAGGACAAAGGGATTGCTCCTCCCCTATATATGTCCACTTTAGCCCTGGAGAATGACTCAGCACAGGTGTTCCGGTCACGATCACCGTGTCTCTCCCTATGCCTCCAACTTTATACTTTCCTCATGGAACTCCAGTCCTCTCCACTCTCCCGCCCCTGGAACCCCAGGCAAGTGGCCAGGAGTAAGATTTTCTGTGCAGGCCCTTTAAGGCTGGATTTGCCACTCCAAAAGCTGTTCCAACCCCCTACTCCCCAACCCACCCCAACAGAAACCCTGCTCTTTTCACCACTTAGTGCTGTCTGGTTGCCTCTTCCAGTCACTGGGTCTCCAAGTTAAGGCTCCAGGCCTGGGGTTGAGGCCCCCCCACCTCTCAGGGTCCCTCTCCCTGCAGTAAGAGTCCTTCTGGGCACTCTGCCGCCCTTTACTCCTGGGAACAGGGCAAGCCCCCACCACATCTCCGCACTTCTTACCAGACTCTATGTGGCTTTTTCTGTGATCCTTGGTTATAGTAGAGTCCTCTTTGTTTCGTACAAATTTGGTTTTTTCGTGATGGTTGTTCTTAAATTAAGTTGTAATCCCATTTGGTCCTCGAAGGTGGCTGTTGTAATGTCTGCCTACTCCGTGGCCATCTTGGAATCTCTGGACTTTATTTTCATGTGAAAACAAAGGCAAGGCTGTACCTCTATTTTTGTCTAAATCACTAGCTTATTATCATACCCTATATATCACCTAATTAATTTTTTACTCAAAGATCACATGAGTCTTTAAATATTTATTTTATATTTCATTTTCAGTAACATTTACTTTTGATGCATGAGTTTTGACACGTGTATAGAATTGGGTAACTGTTATCACAAAAAGATACAAAACAGTTCTATTACTCCCCTCAAAGCCTCTCTCACTGCCCCCTTTGTATTTAAACCCCAGCCCATCCCTAATCATGGCAACTGACCAATCTTTTCTCAATCCCTATAGCATTGCCTTTTCTAGAATATCATCTAGATAGCATGACACAGTGCACTTTGAATATGGCTTCTTTTACTTAACACAAAGATTTGAGTTCTGTTCATTTAGCCGTGTGTGTGTGTGTGTGAACAGTTTGTTGTTTTTTATTGCTGATTAGTACCCATTGTACCTGTTTGTTTATCCATTCACTAGTTGAGGAACATGTGGGATGTTTTCTCGGGTTTGTAATCATTAGTGATGTTATAGAAGAGGCTCCAGAGAGCTCTCTCACCCTTTCTCCATGGAAGGACACAATGAGAAGATGGTTATCTATGTGGTACCAGACACTGAATCTGCCAAAATCTTGATCTTGGACTTCCCAGCCTCCAGAATTATGAGGAATTAATGTCTGTTGTTTAAGCTGTCCATTCTGTGGTACTCTGTCATAGCAGCCTGAATGGACTCAGACAGTTGTTAGGAACATTTACCTATGAGTTTTTGTGAGAACATACTGTACATTTTTATTTCTCTTGAGTAAATACTTAGGAGTGGGATTGTTGGATCATATGGTAGACATTTTTTAATTTTACCAGAGATTGCCTCACTGTTTTTCAAAGTAGCTGCATCACTTTGCATTTCTACCAGATGTAGGAGAGTTCCTGCTGTTCCACAGTCTCATCAGCACTTGGTAGTTTTGGGTTTTTTAACCCATTCTAGTAGTTTTGTAATGGTACCCTCATTGTGATTTTAATTTGCATTACTCACCCTAGCTGGATAGCTCAGTTAGTTAGAGCATCGTCCCAAAGTGCAGAGGTTGTCAGTTCAATCCCCAGTCAGGGCAGATACAGGAGCAGATTAATGCTCCTGTCTCTGTCTCTTCCTCTGTCTCTCAAATAAACATTTTTTAAGTCATTTAATTTACACTTCTCTAGTGGGTAATAATGTTGAGCATCTTTTTTCTTGTGTTTATTAAGAATTCGTGTATCTTCTTTTGTGATGTGTCTTTTCAAATCTTGTGCCAAATCTTTTATTAAGCTGTTTGTTTTCACATTTTTGAGTTGCCATGGTAACTTCTTATGTACTGCATTTCATACTTATATGAGTCTATTTCTGGATTTTCTGTTTCAGTCCATTAATCTACCTGTCTATTCCTGGGCCAGAACCACACTGTTTTTATTACTGTATTTCATTCATATAAGACAAGTCCTCCTTTACTAGCTTTTTTCAAAATATTCTGTTATTTTCAAAATTTATTGACATTTATTTTAGAATAATTTTGTCTAAGTATACCCCAAATTCTGTTTAGTTGTTTACCTGAAATGAAAATGAATTAAATAAAATGATTTAGGAAAAATGATAATATATAATACTGTCTTCTAATTCAAGAAAAGAATTCTAATTCCCTTTATTAAAATCTTTATTTGTGTTTTATGGGTTATAAGACACACAAAAAGATCTGAATATTTATTCAGATATTTATATTAAGTCTATTTTTATATTCAGCATGCAACAGAATCATGACTAAAGTCAGAAATGAAAACAGGACATGGGATACTTTTGGGCAGAGCTCTGGTTCAGTACCAAACTGAGCAGGCTTGGGACTGAACCAGGACAAAGATGTTCTTTACATCTTTCCTATTTTAGCCATTTGTGAAACTCACAGCATTAAATTTGAGGATTAGCAAGCAAACAGCCCAGTTACAGTTCCTCCCTTTGTGCAGCCCATAACTCTTTATAGTGAATGAAAACTTTCAGTTCTTCTTTCACCCAAGGGAGCACTGACCTGTGACGGAGGCATGCAGAAGGAATTTACATGACCACTGTAGAGTGCAGCCCCTCATCTGTAGCTACATATTTGTGACACATTAAAAAATGCCACTTTCTGAGTTTTTAGAATAAACATAAAACCATGTGAACACTCTTTTTTTCTTTTGAAAACAGCTATTTAGCTTGATGTACAAAAGAATTCTTGTGAATAAGAATGCAGTTCATCAGCTGGCCTGCCAAGCTGCCTGAACTCTTCTTCTTAGGGATTGATTGATCAAAGTGATCAGCTCCATTTTCAGGTTTCTCTTCCTTGACATTAACAAGCCTAGCTTTTGCTTCATTTTCAAGAGACTGGTTTCTATAATCTACAATTTTGAAGGAAGAAAATGTCCCTTGTATATTTGACGTATATAAACTTTTGGCCCTGGCCAGTTGGCCCAGTGGTAGAGCATTGGCCCAGCATGTGGATGTCCCGGGTTTGATTCCCAGTGAGGGCACACAGGAGAAGCAACTATCTGCTTCTCCAACCCTCTCCATCTTCTCTCTCTCTTTCTTTCTTTCTCTCTCTCTCTCTCTTCTCCCGCAGCTATGACTGGATTGGAGCAAGTTGGCCCCCGGTGCTGAGGATGGCTTCATGGCCTCTGCCTCAGGCATTAGGAAGAGCTTGCTCACTGAACAAAGGGGCAGAGCATGCACCCCTAGTGGGTTGCCAAGTGGATCCTAGTCAGGCGCATGCGGGAATCCATCTCTGCCTCCCCTCCTCTCACTGAATAAAAGAAATCTGTTAAACTTTTAATAATATGGATGTTCTCAGCTTCTGTGAAGAAGCTTGGTCTCATTTATTTTGTTTCCTGGAGCTTTTCCATCCTTCAGAATTCAAGTAAACATTTTGGTCACAATATACGCTCAGTATCTTACAAGAGACTCCAAATCATAATGGCTTAAATTAGAAAGAAGCATATTTCTCTCTTATTACAAGTATGGTATGGCATGAGCATTCAGCTCTGTGAAATTGTCAGGCATCCCGGCTCCTGCCTTACTGCTCTGTCATGCTTCAGGTGTGTCTCTTACCTGCATGTCCTGGTGTTATTTCAAAGCAATGTTCTAGTCATGAGGCAGATGGTGGGGAAGGGAGACCGTGCCCTTTCCCTTTAAAGGCATGAATCAGAGATGAAACATGTCACTTCTGTGCACTTTCCTTCAGACAATGTATTAATGGCTGCCATATTGCCCCAAAACTTAGCCATAGAAAAATACAAATATGTACTATTACACAATTCCTAGGGTCAGGAATCTGCATATGGCTTAACTGGGTGCTTGTAGCTCAAGTCCTCTCTCATAAAGCTACCTCTAAGCTGTCAGCTGGGGCTGCAGTCTCATCTGAAGCTTTGACTGGCAGAAGACCCTCTCCCAGCTCACTCACAGAGCAGCGGGCATCACTGAGCTCCCTGTGGGGTGTTGGACCGAGGGCCCCAGGTCCTTGCTGGCTGTTGGCCAGAGGCTGCCCTCAGTTCCTTGCCTCACAGACCTCTCCAGAGGCAGCTCACATTATGGCAGCTGGCTTCTTTCAGAGCAAGTGAGTGAGAGAGCAAGACAGAAAATTCAAGATGGAAGACACAGTTTATTTTTTATAACTTAATTTTGGAATTGAAATTTTCTTTTTGTTCTAGCACAAGGCAGGGCACAACTGGGGACAACCCTGTTCCCCCTGATGAGTTGGTTTTTGCTTAGATAAAGCAATGAAGAAGAAAGACAGAAACCATGATTATCTAGGACACAGAAAAACAACACAGCCAGGACTCAGTTATTGAATCACATCTTAGCTAAGAGAGAGGTTGGGAAATGTCCCCTTTATTTTATGTCTCTATAGGCCCAACTAAAAAGTCTCTAGTCGTGTGAGAAAGGAGAATGGATATTGAGGAACAAGTAAAGTAGCAGCCTCTGCTCCAGTAAGCAGTAAGAGAAGTTCTATATGGCTATGCTAGGCTTTGGTCAGAATGAACAAGGTTATGCAGTAACAAAAGAATGCCCAAATCTCTGTGACTAACTGAACAAAAGTTAAGCTTTTGCAAAATTCATTTCAGGTCTAGGTACCTGCTCAGACAGTGACTTTCTTGAGGAAAGTTCAGAACCTAGGTTGCTTCACATGCACTATCATCACATTTGCAGGGAAGGGACAAGGCGCACTCACTCTGAGCCTGGTGGCTCAGATTTCACTGACCAGCGTAAGTCACATGGCCACATCTAACTTCAAGGGAGCGGGAAAGCACAATACCCCTATGAACTTGGAAGGAGAAGAGAGACAAAAGAAAGGCCAGGTAACACTGTGTCTTTGATTTCTTGAGGGGCTTCGAATTGGCCATGGTGCCACAGAACAGTCCTGGGGAGGCACAGGGGCAGTTTTGTGCCTGCTGATGGCTCCCAACTGGGGCTCCCATCCCAGCCTGCCACACTGTGCCTGTGGGTTCCCAGATTTTCACGACAGTTCATTAACTCATTCATAGCCAAGAATAGTTTTTGGTTCTAGCTCTGAGTGAACTTTCTGAACTTGGAATTTATTCTCACAACAGGAACTCAAAGAACCACAGATAAATTACATTGTTTACTTGTCAACATAGACCACCCACCTCTTAACTACGCGGGTGATTTGGTGACTTATTAAATAACTTAGAAAAAGTTGTACACAATACACTCAACATAAAAAGCCCTAACAGTGGAAGCCAATGTAAATGTGAAATGTCTGTCTTTTCTACCACAGCTGCTGTTTGTCAGCCTGGGACCCATAGTTTTTTCTAAATGAGAATCATTGACTCAAGGTCTCTGGTCCCAGACTATGCTGTCTTTCTTGTGGCATCATGAGCTTCAGCATTAGCTTCCTCTCACCCCCAAGACCAGATAGTAAGTAACTAATGAGATATTTTGGTTACTTTAATCCATCTTTTCAGACTATCCCAGAAAGTTCTGTGTTAAAGAGAACACCTTCACATTCATATTTCTACTGCTTTTTCCAGGTGTGACCATCTGTTTCCCTTTATCTATTTTGACGGCTTCTCGATGTGGGGAGGGTAACTCTAATTGTTATAATTGATAAGTCTTAAAATTTCTATAGCTTTACATGATGCCAATTTATTTATTTTTTTAAAATCTGAAATAGATATTCCTGATTGTTGCCAGTAGCAGACAACAATCCACAGAGGTGTTTGGAGAGCAGGCTAATAAAGGATTCACTATCTTCAACAATGTTTCCAAGCTTGCCTTAGGCTCCCACATCCCACCAAGCAAAGATAAGAAGAAAGAAAGCAGAGTAAGCACTCTGATTCATTCGGTAGGGCTGCCACAACTACGTAGCACAGAGGGGATGTGGGGTGGGGTGGCGGGGAATGCAGGCAAGGTTGGTTCTTTCTGAGCCCTCTCTCCTTGGGTTGTAGATAGTTATCTTCTTGCATCTTCACACAATCTTAGGAAAGATTGTGTGTGTCCTGATTTCTCCTTCTTATAAGGACACCAATTAGTACATTGGTTAGAGGCCACTCTCATTACCTTATTAACATATCTAAAGACTCTATCTCCAAAAACATTCACATTCTGAGATGCTGGGCATCAACATGTGAATTTTGTGGGGTACACAGTCCAACCTATAACACATTCTTAATCGCATTAGACTAAGAAGGTCTTGGTTAAAGTCATTGCCCAAAGCCAATTGTACAGCACCACCTAGATTCCAGGGCAGTTGGGAAGTGTGCCCTGTACCTGGTGGCAGCTTCCCAGCAACTCTCCACTATAACATGGGAAGTCTGAGTCGTGGGTGGACAGCTAGCTACATCTGCCGCAGCAGGAATGCTTTCCTTTAAGTCTCTTTATCTTAATCAGCCTAACATCATAATTCAGGTTGTCCAGTGTAGGGAATTAAAAGCCTCAGAACATACTCATCACATGCTAAAATAAGACAGAGCACTGCATACATTTCTTTTGTCATGTGATGAAGACCAGACACAGGTTTCCGGTTGTTTGCATTTCATGCTTAATGCAGAATAGACTTAAAAATTTCATTACACAGACCATTAGTCACTTAGTGGACATGTTGGTTATTGAAATTAACTGTCAGGAATCACAGTACTTGTGTTCAGGTAACCCTTGTTTTACTAAATAATGTCTCCAAGGCACAAGAGTGATGCTGGCAATTAGGATATGCCAAAGAGAAGCCATAAAGTATTTCCTTTAAGTGAAAAGGTGTGGATGTATAGGAAAAAACATATTAGATACAAGGTTTGGTACTATCCATAGTTTCAGGCATCCACTAGAGATCTCGGAATATATACCCAGCATACAAGGGGTAAGTATTGTATAAAATTCATTTGTCACATGCTTTTCTGACTAAATATATTTGACTTAATATATATACTATCCATTTGAAGAGATCAAGTTTCTTTATCTAATATCTTTTTGTATATTGATAGATTAGATAGACAGATAGATACATACATAGATAGATAATTTTGAATGAATGAAATCATATCATGTATATCAAGCCTTCTTTCTCTTTTCTGCTTGCCCCTTCACCTGTCTTTTCTCTGTGGCTCCCACTGCAGGTGACAACCTGGCATATGTTTTTTAGTAATTCATCCATGCTTGTGTACCCACCTATATCTACAAACTGTCATATGTAAACATATATAGAGGCTTTTCATTGCTTCTCTTATAGGTAGGATTGTAGTATTCACACTTCTCCAAGCCTTACTTTTTTCACCTAAACATTTCCCATGGAAATCCCTCCAGTTGAATTGGCAGAGTAATCATTGATTCCTTTTAGTGGCTGCATAATAATCTGTAGTGTGGATGTGTCAAAATTTGTTGAACCGTTCCTCTCCTGATGGGTATATTTTGCCAAAGAGAAAAATGCTACTACATTGTCTTTTGGAAGTTAATTATTAAAAATTACACAACATATACAATTGTATATTCATTGTAACAAATAAACTAGAGATTACACCTTGCTACCTGAACATTTCCTTTACTCCAGGGTTCTCACACTCTATCTAAGATTTCCTCAGATCCTGCAATATTGTGCCTTCTTGGACTCTTAACACTCCAACCATCCGCGTTATATCCCACGCTGTCACTACTTTCCTTATCCTCTCCTTTATTTTTATTTTTTGGACATACTATTTTTTTTTAACTTTACTGAGGTATAATTAACATATAAAATTGTAGATGTTTAAAGTGTGCATTGTGATGATTAGAAATTCATGCACAGTATAAAATAGAAAGCTTTCGGCTATGATTTCTTCAAACAAGTTCTCTATCCCTTGTTCATTCTTTTCTCTTTTGGGAACCCCTATAATGCAGATGTTGTTTCTCTTCATGTTGTCACAGAGGTCTCTTAGAGTTTCCTCAGCCTTTTTACAACTCTTTTCTTTTTGTTGCTCTGCTTCTGTCCTTACATTTGTTTATCTTATCCTCAAAATTGCTTATTTGATCCTCTGCTTCATCCAGACTGTAACTGATTCCTTCTACTGCAGTCTTCATTTCTAATATTGCATTTGCCATTTCTGACTGGTTCTTTTAATGTCCTTTTCATTAAAAAACAAAAACAAAAACAGGCAGCCAGTAAGGGAGAGAGATGAGAAGCATCAACTCGTAGTTGTATCACCTTAGTTGTTCATTGATTGCTTTCTCATGTGTGCCTTGATGGGGGTTGGGGGGCTGCAGCTGAGTCAGTGACCCCTTGCTCAAGCCAGCTACCTTTGGGCTCAATCAAGCAACCATGGGATCATGTCTATGATCCCATGCTGAAGCTGGTGAGCCTACGCTCAAGCTGATGAACCTATGCTCAGGCCAGCAACCTCAGGGTTGACTCCCAAATTTGTTGTGGTATCTTTATGAGGAAGATGGGCTCAGTGGTACTAACCTACAGGCAACCTGAGCTCTTTGCTCTAGAAATGTTTCTTGAGAGTTATTTTTACTCTCCTGTTGTATGTGAGTCTTGACTATTATTTGCCCTTTCATGGGTGGAGTTATCCTTTCAGGCTGGCTGGCTCTAAGGGTCAACCTTGATCATGTGTATTAGACTTTGTGCAGTGTCTGTCCTGTGGGGCATAGTTATTCTCAGAAGGGTCTGGTGCCTGCAGACTTCTCATTTGGGTGTGCTGCTTATGTGACTAGCTGAGTCTAGTGTTGGTGTGGTCTGCCACCCACTAAGGGTTGTGTTGGTTCTGGGTCTACTTGGGCAGGGTTCAGGTATGAGTTGATGTAATACATTGTGTGTAACCCTGGTGAGCCTCTGGTCTCAGGGAGAAAGACTGAAAAAGTCTTCCTCTGGGGTTGATACTGAACCCCCCCCCACCCCCCGAGAAGGTGGCAAAGCTCCTTTAGTCCCAAGAATAGGATCTAAGGAATTCACACTTTGAATCTACTCTAAGCTGCTCTCCCTTCCCCCTGTGGAACTCAACCCAGTGAGGCAGGATATCCAGAACTTGTGCTGGCTGACTGTGAAGCTCTACCTCATCCAATGTGTGTGAGCTGCTGTGCAGGTGCTGACCACAGAAAGTGAAATTCACTGCATATGGGTTTGGTGCCTGACGAGCTCGCCCTTTAAATATGCTGCTCTGATGTAGTGTGTAGCTGGCCACTGAAATTGTTGGGTCTGGGCCTGTTAGGAGGAAACCAGGTGCAGATCAGTATAAGACACTGCCGATGACAAATCTTCAGCAGCCTTTTTGGAGCTATAAGTGATCCAGAATTTATGGTTGCCTCTCCTGGATAGAGTGCATGTAGAAGGATCATGATGCACACCTAGGCTGGCTTTTACTAGCCCAGGGCCTGGGGATTAGTCAGCAAAAAGCCCAAGGTTACCTGAGATTCACCTCCAGCTGCCTCTGTCTGCTAACTGCTTGTTGGGCTCAGCCACTGAAAAAAAGCTCTGGTAAAATCTAGAGCCTGGAGCAATTCAGGGTTTAGGAAGGGTGTCAGTTTATCCTGAATTTTTTCATTGTCCTCTGTAGGGTGAGAGCACTAGGAATCGATGAGTGTGGCCTCTGAAACCCAGAGATTTAGTCTGCTCACAGTCCAGACAATTTATCCTGAATCTCCTGTGAGGTGGAAGCACCAGTCATATTCTCAGGAGAGTGTGGGGAAAGGCTCCAGCTTCAATACCAGAAAAATGAGTCACTGTCATGCTCCCTTATTCTTGTGGCCAAAGCTGATTACTTCTCAGCAGGGTCCAATCTCCATAGGTGGGGGCAAGAGATATTCCAAGGCATGGAGCAGTTGCTTCTCCCCAGGCTGATGCTGCTTAAAAGGGACTGCTCCACCCAAGAAAGATGGCAACTGCAGTATTGGAGAATGATTCAGCACAGGGTTTCTGGTGGCCATCCTCTACCACATCTGTCCCAGTGCTGGCAATTTCACACTCTATTCACATGACTCTAGTCCTGTCAGCCCTCCCACCACTGGATGCCAGCATAAGTTACTGTCAATGAGATTTTCTGCATTGGTACTTTAATAGGGTGTCTGCAACTCTGAGAAATCTTGTCTCTGTCTCACAGACAGAAACTTCACCTCTTTTCACTACAAAATGCTATATGGGCACCTCTTTTAGGTTTAGATGCTCTAGATCGGGGCTCCCATCTTAGGGTTTAGGACCTGCATCTCTCAGTAAAAACCTCACAGGTCAAACCTCCTGTAAGGCCAGTAGCCACAGCCACCATCACAGCTGCCTGGCCTGTGCAGGCTCGCATTTGATTTGGAAAGACAGTAATGTAACAGCAGAGCCAAGAACTGGTTGGCTATTAACTTTGATCCTAGCTTGCACCCAGTGGGCAAGAAATACACACAGTGGGAAAACATTTCCTTTTCTATTTAGGGCTCCCAAAGCCATTGACTTATCCTAGTTTCCTAAAATCAAAGATGCCTATCTCACCAGCCTTATTCACCTCTGTCCCTCATCTCCTTCTCTCTGCACAAACTCTGCACAAACTGGCTTCCCCTTCAGCACTCTGCCATCTTGGCTGCCTCTCCACTGCAATGCTACTTTCAGGAACCAAGAAAGAGAGCTCCCAGTCAGCCCCATTTTATAGTGTAGAAATGAAAACCTTTAAGCCAATATACAAACAAGAAAGTCTCTGATACAAAGTCACTTATCTGACGCATAACGGAAAGATTCCTCATAAAAGTGCACCACCCCACATCATACAACAGTCAATGGTGTGGGGAAGGGCTTAATGTTGAGAAGATTTTAGGATTAAAATGGTGGGGAAGGCTTAGTCTTAAAACTAAGCCTTATGCTATAAGCATCCTGCCTGCTTACAGCCTGTCCCCCATACCCAATGCAAACTATAAGCGAGCAAACATATACATCGTATTTGCAAACTTATTTAACCCACATTCCACCCCTTTTGCTCACTTACAATCTAAAGCACAGATATTTCTGCACAAGGAAATTAGGCACATTACACAAATTACAACACCACAAATCATACAGTTTTAACAATTACAAAGGTACATTTCACCAGTCTCTGAGCACTTTGCCAAAAGCACAAAATGTCCTCAGACATTATTCTAGCCATATGAAAAGCTTCCCGGGGCAGGGAGAGGGCCTCCAGCAAAGCCGCCCCCTCACCCCCATCACAGTATTCCACATTGTCCAAAATCTGTAAGCCCATCCAACAATGGAGCCAGTGCTCACTCTAGTCACAGTCCAGGAATCAGTCCACGCACATGGGACCTCAGCCACCCCCTCATCCCTGCCATCCTGGCAGGTCTTACACTGTCCCAAAGAGGAGCACGTGGCAATGGCAGTCAGCATTCCCATCTCTGCTCCAGAGAGCATGATGGCATCCACCCCTATGTTCCAAAATCGCAGACCTACCAGGGGCATAGTAGGTACTCCTTGCTGCTGGGCTCTCATCTTCTGGAGACTGCGGATCACAACTCCAGCCTGATTCTCCTCATCCTCCAAAGAGGAACTGTAAACACCAGTTCCCACTGCTGGGCTTGAGCCCTGGTCTGCTGCTGCCTTCTGCTCCACAGGCCTTGCAGCCCAAGCCCCTGGCCTCCTGTCACTGCTGGGTCTCCACAACATCCAGGGCAATCTGTAACTCACGAACCTGTGATTTCTTCTCCAGCAGCTGCTCCATTTCTAGGCGAATCTCGTGAACCTGGTTGGCCTCCTCCAGTGCTTGCTCCAGCTCCAGGGTTGGCATCTCTTTCTCCCATGTTTGCTCCAGTTCTTTTCACTGCTTGGTTTGCAGGTCCCGGGCAGCCTCTTCCACAGAGCTCTCGGTTTCTTCACACATGGCTGTAAAAGTCAGCCAGCCTACAGCCCCCAAAAGGACAGCCATGGGGAACCATAACAACTGCCAGTCCTCTACTCCACTGCTCAAAGGTGGTTGCGGCTCCGTACTGAATTGATTAGAATCCTGCCACACACTATGCCAAATGTAATGCCAGTAGCCATGGCCACCATCTCAGCCGCCTGGCCCATGCAGGTTTGAATTTGATTCAGACAGTAATGAAACAATGAAGCCAAGAACTGGTAAGCCATTAATTTTAATCCTAGTTCACACCCGGTGAGTGAGAAATACACACAGTGGGAAAACACTTCCCTTTCCATTCAGGGCTCCAATAGCCACTGACTTATCTGAGTTTTCTAGAATCAAAGGTTTCTAGCTCACCAGCCTTATTCACCTCTGTTCCCCATCTCTTTCTCTGCACAAACCCTGTACAAACTGGCTTCTCCTTTAGCACTCCGCCATCTTGGCTGCTTCTCTGTTACAATGCTAATTTCAGGAACCAAGAGAGAGGGAGCCCCCAGTCTCTCCCATTTTATAGTGTAGAAATCAAAACCTTTAAGCCAGTATACAAATAAGGAAGTCTCTGATACAGTCACTTATCTGAGGCATAAATGGGACTCCTCATAAGAGTGCACCACCCCACATCATGCAACAGTCAATGGTGTGGGAAAAAGCTTAGTGTTGAGAAGATCTTGGTATTAAGAGGGTGGCTATAATGACCTTGCCTGCTTACAGCCTGTTCCCCACACTCTATGCAAACTATAAGCGAGCAAACATATACATTATATTTGCAAACTTATTTGACCCACACCTCCCCACAGCTGAGAGTCCCTCTGGACCCTCAGCTGATGCTTGCTTCTGGGAGTGGAGGTAGCACTCTTTTGCATCTTTGTCCTTCCTACCAGTCTGGATGTGGCTTCTGTGACTCCTTTGTTATGAACTCCTCTTCATTTAAATTGGCTTTTCAGGATGATTGTTCTTAAATTTAGTTAAAACTCTAATTAGGTTCTGGGAGGCAGAAGTTGGAATATCTGCCTACTCTGTCACCATCTTGGAATCCTTTTCTTTGTGATTCTGGTAGTCATATTTGTTTGGTGGTATTCTATACTTCTTTCCTCTGTTTTCTCTTTTTTAAAGCTATGTATTTTAGTTTTGTTTTGTGAATGGGGTTGTGGTTACCATTGCTGTGGTGCAACTGCAACATACAGGAACTGGAGCCCCAAACTGATGCAATTAATTTGTGAACTTTATTCACTGGCCAGTGGACTGCCCTCTGCACCTCTCACAATGAACAGTGATGAGCTCTGGGGGAGAGGGGTATTTATAGGCGAAACCCACAAGGTTACAGTTACTTCAGCACATGTACAATATATTTGCAAAAGCACAGAAACACACACTGTTTTAAGATAATAAACCACCTTCCTACAATATCTGCAGGGCTGACACACAAGGAATGCATCCTGCCTCTGCTAGCAGGATTATATTTGTTGAGGCTCATGAGAATTTTCTACTTTAGCTGTATTTATAAGCTAAATTGGGTCAGGGGTCCTCCCCAGCATGTGCTGGCACTCCAGCACAACCATCAGGTTATTAAACAAGAGTTTCATATATATAATAGTTCTTTGTCTTATGAATGCTCGTGCCCTGCATCTTCTATGTTTATTCAGACCTTGACCATTTCCTCTTTTATGTTTTTGATGTCACAAATTATCCCGCTTATGTTGTAAATTTGTTGGAAATCTTACTCATAGTTTTGTGACGTTTTGTTCTTTGTATCAGGTAGGATAACCCCCATGAGTATTTCTTGCATTAGGGGTTTTCTTGTTATAGATTCCCTCAGCTTCTGTATGTCTGAAAAAGTTTTATTTCTCCTTCATATTTAAAGGATAACTTTGATGGATATATTATTCTTGGCTGAAAGTTCCTCTCTCAGTACTTTAAATGTTTGGGTCTACTCTAGTTTGGTTTGTAGAGTTTCGGCTGAGAAGTCTGATGATAATTTTCCTCTGTATGTTATTTTCTTCCTTTCCCTGGCTGCCTTGATAATTCTTTTCTTTGTCATTCACTTTTGACCTTTTTAAAATAATGTGCCTTGGAGAAGACCTCTTTGGGTTGAGGTAACTATGTGTTCTGTTTGCTTCTTGAATTTGAGGATCTTTCTCTTTTCATAGGTTTGATAAATTCTCATCAATTATTTGTTTGAATAGGCTCTCTATTCCCATCTCCTCCTTCTCCTCCTTCTCCTCCTCCTCCTCCTCCTCCTCCTCCTCCTCTTCTTCTTCTTCTTCTTCTTCTTCTTCTTCTTCTTCTTCTGGTATACCTATTATTCTTATATTGCTCTTTCTAATGGAGTCAGATCATTCTTATAGAGCTCTACTATTTTTTCTTATTCTTGAGTCTCTCCTTGCCTCTGCATCATTTCTAGATGCCTATCTTTGATACCACTTATTCTTCCCTCTATCTGACCTCTATCTATTAGCTATACTCACTATACTTTTTTCTGCATTTTGTTTATTAAGCTCTTCATCCCCAGAATTTCTGATTTCTATTTGTTTCCTTTTAAAGTTTCAATCTCTTTGGTAAAGTACTCATTTCGTTCATTAATTTGTTTTCTGACTGCATTATATTGCTTATCAGCATTTTCTTACATCTCATTGAGATTTTTCAGAACTTTATTTATTAATCATCTGCCATTTCTATCTAAAGTTTCCATGTGTTTAAGATTGCTTTCTGGAGATTTTCATTTTCTTTCTGAACTGCATTTCTTTCTTGTCTATTCGTGGTATTTGATGGATTACTTCTCTATCTAGATCAGTGATTCTTAACCTGGGTTCTATCGAACCCTAGGGGTTCGATGAGTCGGTCTCAGGGGTTCAGAGAAGCCTCTGCCACGGAGGCCAGAATAAAGTAATACCGTAATTTGTTGTGAGTTCCTGCACTTTGTTGGTTTTGTTCTTCGAGCAAGGTTATGTTCATGTACGGCTCATTTTATGCAACAGTAAAAAAACATATACCTATGTCTTGAATTTGGAAAAAAAATATTTTATTTATCACTAAAGAAGGGTTCGGTGAATGCGCATATGAAACTGGTGGGTTTGGTACCTCAAAAAAGGTTAAGAACCACTGGTCTAGATATTTGTGTCAGTTTCTTTCTCTTTTTAAATTTGATTGGGGTGGCCTTGGCCAGTTGGCTCAGTGGTAGAGCAGTGGCCCAGCATGTGGAAGTCCTGCGTTTGATTCCTGGCCAGAGCACACAGGACAAGTGCCCATCTGCTTCTCCACTCTTCCCCTTATCCTTTCTCTCTATGTCTCTTTTCCTCTTCTGCAGCCAAGGCTCCATTGGAGCAAAGTTTGCCCGGGCGCTGAGGATGGCTCCATATCCTCTGCCTCAGGCACTACAATGGCTTCGGTTGCAACAGAGCAAGGTCCCAGATGCACAGAGCATTGCCCCCTAGTGGGCTTTCTGGATGGATCCCAGTTGGGCACATGCGGAAGTCTGTCCCTCTGCCTCTCTACTTCTCACTTCAGAAAAATACAATTTTGGGGGGGTGACTCGGGTTAACATAATTATTATACAGGTTTCAGGTGCCCGATTCTACAACACATCTCAAGAGAGAACCCCATGAGTCAAGTCTCTATCCATCATCATTTATCTTCCCTATATACTCCTCCACATTCTCAGCCCAAGCAATCTCCACATTGTTGTCTGGGTCCATGAGGTTTGTTATTGTTGCCATTTTTGTTCTACCCTCCACCTTTCTCATCCAACATAGCCACCTGACAGCTTTCAGCCTTCTCTCTATAAACATTGCTCTTTCTGGTGGAATCAGATAATTCTCATAGAGCTCTATTATTACTTTTTTTATTCTTGAGTCTCTCTCTTTTTATCTTGTTGTATGACTGTGTTTGTGTTTTGCTTGTTAGTTCATTTTGTTCATTAGATTTCACATATTAGTGAGATCATATGGTACTTGTCTATCTCTGACCCGTTCATTTCACTTAGCATAATGATCTCTAGGTCCATTCATGGTGTCACAAAAGGTAAGATTTCCTTCTTTTTCATGGCTGTGTAATATTCCATTGTATAAATGTACCACTGGTTTTTTTTCTTTTTTTTAATTATTATTAATTTTAATGGGGTGACACCAATAAATCATGGTATATATGTATAACAAAAACATATCCAGGTTATCTTATCATTCATTTACGTTGCATACCCATCACCCAAAGTCAAATTGTCCTCTGTCACCTTCTTTCTGGTTTTCCCTGTGCCCTTCCCCTCCTCCCTATCTCACCCTACCCTCCCTCCCCCTACACCGTAACCACCACTCTCTTGTACATGTCTCAGGGTCTCACTTTTATATCCCACCTATGTATGAAATCATGCTGTTCTCAGTTTTTGGGGTTTTTTTCCGATTAACTTATTTCACTCCGTATAATTTTGTCAAGGTTCATACATTTTGTTGTAAATGATCCGATGTCATCATTTCTTATGGCTGAGTAATATTCCTTAGTATATATGTACCAAAGCTTTTTAATCCACTCGTCCTCTGACGGACACTTGGGCTGTTTCCAGATCTTTGCTATTGTGAACAATGCTGCCACGAACATGGGGGCACATTTCTTCTTTTCAAACAGTGCTATGGTGTTCTTAGGGTATATTCCTATAAGTGGGATAGCTGGGTCAAAAGGCAGGTCGATTTTTAATTTTTTGAAGAATCTCCATACTGTTTTCCATACTGGCTGCACCAGTCTGCATTCCCACCAGCAGTGCAGGAGGGTTCCCTTTTCTCCACATCCTCGCCAGCACTTATTCTGTGCTGTTTTGCTGATGAGCGCCATTCTGACTGGTGTGAGGTGATATCTAATTGTGGTTTCAATTGAATTTCTCTAATGATTAGTGATGTTGAGCATTTTTTCATACGCCTATTGCCATCTGTATTTCCTCTTTGGAGAAATTTCTATTCATTTCTTTTGCCCATTTTTTGATTGGATTGTTTGTCTTCCTGGTGTTGAGCTTTATAAGTTCTTTATAAATTTTGGGTATTAACCCCTTATCAAACGTGCTGTCGATATGTTCTCCCATTGTGTGGTTTGTCTTTTTATTCTGTTCCTATTGTCTTTAGCTGTGCAAAACCTTTTTAGTTTGATATAGTCCCATTTGTTTATCTTGCCTTTTATTTCAGTTGCCCGTGGAGATAAATCTGCAAATATATTGCTGCTACACATGTCAGAGAACTTGCTGCCCATGTTTTCTTCTAAGATGCTTATGGTTTCATGGCTTACGTTTAAGTCTTTTATCCATTTTGAGTTTGTTTTTGTGAATGGTGTAAGTTGATGGTTTAGTTTCATTTTTTTGCAGGTATTTGTCCAATTTTCTGCACACCATTTGTTAAAGAGGCTGTCTTTACTCCATTGTATGTTCTTTCCTCCTTTGTCAAATATCAGTTGTTCATAAAGCTGTGGGTTTATTTCTGGGTTCTCAGTTCTGTTCCATTGATCTATGTGCATGTTTTTATGCCAGTACCAGGCTGTCTTGAGTATAATGGCATTGTAGTAAACCTTGATATCGGGAAGAGTGATACCTCCTGCTTTATTTATTTATTTATTTATTTATTTATTTATTTTCTTACAAATATGCCTTTTATGCTTTTTTTGGTTGAAATAAACATCATTGAATCAGTATTATATGAGAAGCACTTTGAGTTAGTAGAAATTATTGTAAATTGTAAAAGGCTCTAATTACATGAATTAAGGTAATTCGAACACCCTTCCATATTATGGCTATAACACCAAAAGTCCAAAGCAGTGTTGACGCAATTCAACTAACCATTCGTACATTATAACCCCTCTTGGTGTCCTAGGTGCTTAATTTTTGTTAAAGGCTGTGCTTAAGTACTAGAACAAGTATTTGTCCCTTTCTTTCTACCGAAAACTCTTTTTTTTATTTTTTATTTTTTTTATTTTGTATTATTATTATTAATTCTAATGGGGTGACACCAATAAATCAGGGTACATATGTAAAATGAAAACATATCCAGGTTATCTTATCATTCAATTTTGTTGCATACCCATCACCAAAAGTCAAATTGTCCTCTGTCACCTTCGATCTGGTTTTCCCTGTGTCCCTACCCTCCTCCCTATCCCACTCTTCCCTCCCTCCCCCCATCCCATAACCACCACTCTCTTGTCCATGTCTCATACTCTCACTTTCATGTCCCACCTATGTATGGAATCATGCTGTTCTCAGTTTTTCTTTTTTTCTGATTTACTTATTTCAATCCGTATAATGTTATCAAGGTACATACATTTTGTTATAAATGATCCGATGTCATCGTTTTTGATGGCTGAGTAGTATTCCATAGTATATATGTACCATAGCTTTTAAATCCACTAGCCTTCTGACGGACACTTGGGCTGTTTCCAGATCTTTGCTATTGTGAACAATGCTGCCATGAACATGGGGGCGCATTTCTTCTTTTCGAACAGTGCTATGGTTTTCTTAGGGTATATTCCTGAAAGTGGGATAGCTGGGACAAAAGGCAGTTCGATTTTTAATTTTCTGAGAAATCTCCAAACTGTTTTCCAAAATGGCTGCACCAGTCTGCATTCCCACCAGCAATGCAGAAGGGTTCCCTTTTCTACACATCCTCACCAGCACTTATTCTGTGTTGTTTTGCTGATGAGTGCCATTCTGACTGGTGTGAGGTGATATCTCGTGCTTTTAATCTGCATTTCTCTAATGATTAGTGATGTTGAACATTTTTTCATATGCCTATTGGCTATCTGTATGTCCTCTTTGGAAAAATTTCTATTCATTTCTTTTGCCCATTTTTTGATTGGGTTGTTTGTCTTCCTGGTGTTGAGTTTTATAAGTTCTTTATAAATTTTAGTTATTAACCCCTTATCAGATGTGCTGTCGAATATGTTCTCCCATTGTGTGGTTTGTCTTTTTATTCTGTTCCTATTGTCTTTAGCTGTGCAAAAACTTTTTAGTTTGATATAGTCCCATTTGTTTATCTTGCCTTTTATTTCAGTTGCCCGTGGAGATAAATCAGCAAATATACTTCTGCTACAGATGTCGGAGAGCCTGCTGCCTATGTTTTCTTCTAAGATACTTATGGTTTCACGGCTTACATTTAAGTCTTTTATCCATTTCGAGTTTGTTTTTGTGAATGGTGTAAGTTGATGGTCTAGTTTCATTTTTTGGCAGGTATTAGTCCAATTTTCCCAACACCATTTGTTAAAGAGGCTGTCTTTACTCCATTGTATGTTCTTTCCTCCTTTGTCAAATATCAGTTGTCCATAAAGCTGTGGGTTTATTTCTGGGTCCTCTGTTCTGTTCCATTGATCTATGTGCCTGTTCTTATGCCAGTACCAGACTGTCTTGAGTATAATGGCCTTATAGTAAACCTTGATATCTGGAAGAGTGATACCTCCTGCTTTATTTTTTCTTTTTAAGATTGCTGAGGGTATTCGTGTTCTTTTTTGGTTCCATATAAATTTTTGGAATATGTGTTCTATATCTTTGAAGTATGTCATTGGTATCTTAATTGGTATTGCATTGAATTTATAAATTGCTTTGGGTAATATAGACATTTTAATGATGTTTATTCTTCCTAGCCATGAGCACGGTATATGCTTCCACTTGTTTGTATCTTCCTTGATTTCTTTTATCAATGTTCTATAATTTTCCGAGTACAAGTCCTTAACCTCCTTGGTTAAATTTACTCCTAGCTACTTTATTTTTTTGGCTGCAATAGTGAAGGGGATTGTTTCCTTAATTTCTTTTGCTGACAGTTCATTGTTGGTATAAAGAAATGCCTCTGATTTTTGAGTATTAATTTTATATCCTGCCCCCTTGCTGAATTCATTTATAAGGTCCCGTAGTTTTTTGACTGAGACTTTAGGGTTTTCTATATACAATATCATATCATCTGCAAATAGTGACAGTTTTACTTCTTCTTTTCCAATTTGGATGCCTTTTATTTCTTCTTCTTGTCTGATTGCTGTAGCTAGAACTTCCAGAACTATGTTGAATAAGAGTGGTTAATTGGGGCATCCCTGCCTGGTTCCTGATCTTAAGGGGATTGCTTTTAATCTTTGTCCATTTAGTATGATGTTTGTTGTTGGTTTATCATAGATGGCCTTTATCATGTTAGGGAATGTTCCCTGTATTCCCACTTTACTGAGAGTTTTGAGCATGAATGGGTGCTGGATTTTATCAAATGCCTTTTCTGCATCTATTGAAATTATCATGAGATTTTTGTCCTTCCTTTTGTTTATGTGGTGAATCACATTGATTGATTTGCAAATATTAAACCAGCCTTGCCTCTCCAGAATAAATCCCACTTGATCATGGTGTATGATTTTTTTCATATATTGCTGGATCCGGTTGGCTAATATTTTGTTGAAAATTTTAGCGTCTAAATTCATCAGGGATATAAGCCAATAATTTTCTTTCTTTGTGTTGTCTTTGCCCGGTTTTGGGATCAGAATTATGCTTGCCTCATAAAAGGAGTTTGGAAGTCTTCCTTCCTCTTGAATTTTTTGAAATAGCTTGAGGAGGATAGGAGTTAGTTCTTCTTTGAATTTTTGATAGAATTCACTTGTGAAGCCATCAGGCCCAGGACTTTTCTTTGTTGGGAGTTTTTTGATAACTGTTTCTATCTCATTTGCTATAATTGGTCCGTTTAGGTGTTCTGATTCTTCCAGATTGATTTTTGGAAGTTTATATGATTCAAGAAATTTCTCCATTTCACCAAGATTTTCTAATTTTTTCGCTTATAGTTCTTCATAGTATTTTCTTACAATGCTTTGTATTTCTGTTGTGTCAGTTGTTATTTCTCCACTGTATTTTCTAATTATATTTATTTGAGTCCTCTCTCTTTTTTTTTGGTGAGTCTAGTTAAAGGTTCATCAATCTTGTTTACCTTTTCAAAGAACCAGCTTCTGGTTTCATTGATCCTCTGTATTGTTTCCTTAGCCTCTATGTCATTTATTTCTGCTCTGATCTTTATTATTTCCTTCCTCCTACTTGTCTTGGATTTTATTTGTTGTTGTTTTTCTAGTTCTTTTAGATGCAGGGTCAGGTTGCTTATTTGAGCTTTTTCTAGCTTCTTATGATATGCTTGTAGTGCAATAAACTTTCCTCTCAGAACTGCTTTTGCTGTGTCCTATAAATTTTGAGTTGATGTATGCTCATTATCATTTGTTTCTAGAAACTTTTTTATTTCTTCTTTGATCTCATTGTTAATCCATTTATTATTTAATAACATGCTATTTAGTTTCCAAGTGTTTGAGTATTTTTCAGTTTTTCTTTTGCGGTTAATTTCTAGTTTCATGTCATTGTGATCAGAGAAAATGCTTGATATGATTTCAATCTTTTTAAATTTATTGAGAGCATTTTTGTGTCCTAACATGTGGTCTATCCTAGAAAACGTACCATGAGCGCTTCAGAAGAATGTATATTCTACTGCCTTATGTTGAAAAGTTCTGAAGATATCTATTAAATCAAGTTGATCTAGTGTCTCCTTTAAGTCTGCTGTTTCTTTATTAATTTTCTTTCTTGAGGATCTATCCAGTGTTGTTAGAGGGGTATTGAAATTCCTACTATGATGGTATTGCTGTTAATCTTGCCCTTTATATCCATCAAAGTCTGCTTTATGTATGTCGGGGCTCCTATATTTGGTGCATAGATATTTATAATAGTTATATCTTCCTGTTGAATTGTTCCCTTTATCATTATGTAGTGTCCTTCTTTATCTCTTACTACAGCCTTTGTTTTAAAGTCCATTTTGTCAGATATAAGTATTGCTACCCCTGCTTTTTTTTTATTTCCATTTGCATGAATTATTTTTTTCCATCCTTTTACCTTCAGTCTAAGAGTATCTTTTGTTTTAAGGTGTGTCTCTTGTAGACAGCATATGTATGGGTCCTGTTTCTTTATCCATGCAGCTACCCTATTTCTTTTGTTTGGGTCATTTAATTTATTTACATTTAAGGTTATTATTGATATGTAGTTGTTTATTGCCATTTTATTTTTTAAAGCTGTATTCTTCTTTTGCTCTATTCATTCCTCCCTTTAAACTGTCCACAAAAGGCCCCTTAATATCTCTTGCAGAATTGGTTTGGTTTTTATGAATTCCTTCAGGCTTTCTTTTTCTGGGAAGCTCTTTATTTCTCCTTCAATTTTCAACATTAGCCTTGCTGGATAAAGTAGTCTTGGTTGTAGGTTCTTGTTCTGCATTACTTTGATTATATCTTGCCAATCCCTTCTGGCCTCAAGTGTTTCTGTTGAGAAGTCCAATGTCATCCTTATGGGGGCTCCTTTGTAGGTGATAGCCTTTTTTTCTCTAGCAGCTTTTAAAATTTTTTCCTTATCCATTATCTTTGGAATTTTAACTATGATGTGTCTTGGTGTAGATCTTTTTGGGTTTCTCTTTAATGGAGTTCTGTGTGCTTCTTGAACGTGTGGAGTGTTTCCCAGCCTTAATTTAGGAAAGTTTTCTGCTATGATTTGATTGAGCAAAGTTTCCATTTCCTGTCCTCTCTCCTCTTCTTCAGGCACCCCTATGATGCGAATGTTGTTTCTCTTCATGTTGTCACAGAGCTCCCTTAGAGTTTCCTCACATTTTTTAAGTCTCTTTTCCTTTTTCTTCTCTGCTTCTGTGCCTTTGTTTATTGTGTCCTCTAACTCGCTTATTCGATCCTCAGCGTGATTCATCCTGCTTTTAATTCTTTCCATTGTGGTCTTCAGTTCTGATACTGTATTTGTCATTTCTGTCTGATTCTTTTTTATTATTTCAATTTTGTTTTTTATACTTGTTATCTCTTTATTTAGGTGTTCATAATGACTATCCATTGTTGCTCTAATTTCTTTGACCATCCTAACTATCATTATTCTAAATTCTGCTTCTGGTAATTTGGTTAGATCTGGTTCATTCAGGTCCTTCTCTGGGGATTTCTCTTGATTCATTTGGTTTGCATTCTTCTGCCTGCCCATTTTTTTCTGTGTATAAGCAAGTTGTGGATACTGGAGTCCAGTAGGTGTTGCCTTTGTGTTCTCTAGGTGTGGTCTGTCTGCAGGCCCCCCACCCCCTCTTCCGGTTCCTAGGGTGGTTGTTTATGAGCGTTACCAGTGCCGGCCCACTGTGGCTTTTGCTGTGATTTCTGCCTCTCCTCCGTGGGAGGGGCTGTCACTGAAGCCACAAGTCTTAGCACCAAGGGTAGAGGTGAGCACCTTTGCTCAGCTGCGGACCCAGCCTATTTCCGGACTTCCACCCAGAACCCTCAGTCAGAGCCTGCTCGCCACAGTTTCGCGGGTTGGGCGGGGCTTTTGACGTGCTCTCAGCTGTGAGCGTTTGCCAGTCAGGAGATTTAGCCCCGCCCTCGAGACTTGGTCCCTTCTTCACAGAGTTGCAAACCCAGGTTTATTGGGCCGGGCGTGTTTGCTGGCTTCTGCTCAGCTGCATACTTCCGCTCATCCTGGACTCTACCCCGCCCCCTCGTTCGGAGACCTCTCGTGCACGTATGAATGCAATCCGCGGTTTCTCTGGCCGGGCCGGGCGGGGGCTGGTAGCCTGAGCTCAGCCGCGAGCCCCTGACCGTCCCTGGCCGTAGCCCGGTCCCCGCGGTCAGGGCCGGCCTGCGCAGGGTCACAGAGCAGATTTCTGCCCATTCCTGGCCTCCCGCTTTGTCCCCATAAGTGGGGTTAAAGGCGGGCCCGCAGCTGCCAGTTCGCTTTCGCGCGTCTTCTCTGACCCTCTGGGCTAGACTGAGCTCCCACCGGCTTGGCCTCTGCCCATGCCGACAGAACCTCGTTTCAGCGTCCTGTCGCCCCAAACCCTTAAGCAGCCCTCAGCAGAGTAGGAAGGGACCTAATACTCCACACTGTAGGCCTGGGAGCTAGCTCACTTGTTTCACAGCTCAAAACTGTCCAAACACCTCTTCTAGGCTCTGAGACTGCAGGCTGGGGCTTGGTTCCTGGGACCCAGCTTCCTCCCTCTCCACCAAACTTTCCTCCCGCCCCGCGGGTCTCTCCGGGCTGCCGTTTGCTCCGGGGAGCTGGGCAGCCCTCTTCGCATTTTTGCTATTCCTACCAGTCTCAATGTGGCTTCTTCTGTGTTCCTTGGTTGAAGAGTCCACTTAGTTTAGTTCATAGTTGGTTTATCCAGATGATGGTTCTTTAAATTGAGTTATAATCCACTTTGCTTCTGGGAGTTGGAAGTTGGTACGTCCGCCTACTCCGTCGCTATCTTGCTTCTCCCTGCTTTATTTTTTCTTTTTAAGATTGCTGAGGGTATTCGTGTTCTTTTTTGGTTCCATATAAATTTTTGAAATGTGTTCTATATCTTTGAAGTATGTCATTGGTATTTTAATTGGTATTGCATTGAATTTATAAATTGCTTTGGGTAATATAGACATTTTAATGATGTTTATTCTTCCTAGCCATGAGCACGGTATATACTTCCACTTGTTTGTATCTTCTTTGATTTCTTTTATCAATGTTTTATAATTTTCTGAGTACAAGTCCTTAACCTCCTTGGTTAAGTTTACTCCTAGGTACTTTATTTTTTTGTTGCAATAGTGAAGGGGATTGTTTCCTTAATTTCTTTTGCTGACAGTTCATTGTTGGTATATAGAAATGCCTCTGATTTCTGAGTATTAATTTTATATCCTGCCACCTTGCTGAATTCATTTAAAAGGTCCTGTAGTTTTTTGACTGAGACTTTAGGGTTTTCTATATACAATATCATATCATCTGCAAATAGTGACAGTTTTACTTCTTCTTTTCCAATTTAAATGCCTATCTTTCTTCTTTTTGTCTGATTGCTGTAGCTAGGACTTCCAGAACTATGTTGAATAAAAGTGGAGAAAGGGGGCACTCCTGCCTTGTTCCTGATCTTAAGGGGATTGCTATTAATTTTTGTTTATTTAGTATGATGTTTGCTGTGGGTTTGTCAGAGATGGCCTTTATCATGTTAAGGAATGTTCCCTGTATTCCCACTTTACTAATTGTTTTGAGCATGAATGGGTGCTGGATTTTATCAAATGCCTTTTCTGAAACTAGTGAAATTATCATGTGATTTTTGTCCTTCCTTTTGTTTATGTGATGAATCACATTGATTGATTTGTGAATATTGAACCAGCCTTGTCTCTCCAGAATAAATCCCACTTGATCATGGTGTATGATTTTTTTTATATATTGCTGGATCCAGTTGGCTAATATTTTGTTGAGAATTTTAGCGTCTAAATTCATCAGGAATATAGGCCTATAATTTTCCTTCTTTTTGTTCTCTTTGCCTGGTTTTGGGATCAGAATTATGCTCACCTCATAAAATAAGTTTGGAAGTCTTCCTTCCTCTTGAATTTTTTGAAATAGCTTGAGGAGGATAGGAGTTAGCTCTTTGAATTTTTGGTAGAATTCACTTGTGAAGCCATCAGGCCCAGGACTTTTCTCTTTGGGAGTTTTTTGATAACTGTTTCGATCTCATTTGTTGTAATTGGTCTGTTTAGGTGTTCTGATTCTTCCAGATTGATTTTTGGAAGATTATATGATTCAAGAAATTTGTCCATTTCACCTAGGTTGTCTAACTTTTTGGCATAGAGTTCTTCATAGTATTTTCTTACAATGCTTTGTATTTCTGTTGTGTCAGTTGTTATGTCTCCACTGTCCTTTCTAATTTTATTTATTTGAGTCTTCTCTCTTTTTTTATTGGAGAGTCTAGTTAAAGGTTCATCAATCTTGGTTTACCTTTTCAAAGAACCAGCTTCTGGTTTCATTGATCCTCTGTATTATTTCCTTAGCCTCTATATCATTTATTTCTGCTATGATCTTTATTATTTCCTTCCTTCTACTGGATCTGAGTTTTTTATACTGTTGTTTTTCTAGTTCTTTTAGATGCAGGGTCAGGTTGCTTATTTGAGCTTTTTCTAGCTTCTTATGATATGCCTGTAGTGCAATGAACTTCCCTCTCAGTACTGCTTTTGCTGTGTCACATCAATTTTTAGTTTTTGTATGCTCATTATCATTTGTTTCTAGAAATTTTTTAATTTCTTCTTTAATCTCATTGTTAATCCATTCATTATTAAATATCATACTATTTAGTTTCCAAGTTTTTGAGTATTTTTCAGTTTTTCTTTTTTGGTTAATTTTTAGTTTCATGGCATTGTAATCAGAGAATATGCTTGATATGATTTCAATCTCCTTAAATTTATTGAGAACATTTTTGTGTCCTCACATGTGGTCTATCCTAGAAAATGTACTATGAGTGCTTGAGAAGAATGTATATTCTACTGCTTTAGGTTGAAAAGTTCTGAAGATATCTATTAAATCAAGTTGATCTAGTGTATCCTTTAAGTCTGCTGTTTCTTTATTAATTTTCTTTCTTGAGGATCTATCCAGTGTTGTTAGTGGGGTATTGAAATCCCCTACTATTATAGTATTGCTGTTAATCTCGCCCTTTATATCCATCAAAGTCTGCTTTATGTATGTTGGGGCTCCTTTATTTGTTGTGTTGATACTTATAATAGTTATATCTTCCTGTTGAATTGTTCCCTTTATCATTATGTAGTGTCCTTCTTTATCTCTAACTACAGCCTTTGTTTTAAAGTCCATTTTGTCAAATATAAGTAATGCTACCCTGGCTTTTTTTTTCATTTCCATTTACATGAAATACTTTTTTCCATCCTTTTACCCTCAGTCTATGTGCATCTTTTTTTTTAAGGTGTGTTTCTTTTAGACAGCATATGTATGGGTCCTGTTTCTTTATCCACGCAGCTACCCTATTTCTTTTGTTTGGGTCATTTAATTTATTTACATTTAAGGTTATTATTGATATGTAGTTGTTTATTGCCATTTTATTTTTTAAAGCTGTATTCTTCTTTTGCTCTACTCATTCCTCCCTTTAAACTGTCCACAAGAGGCCCCTTAATATCTCTTGCAGAATTGGTTTGGTTTTTATGAATTCCTTCAGGCTTTCTTTTTCTGGAAAGCTCTTTATTTCTCCTTCAATTTTAAACATTAGCCTTGCTGGATAAAGTAGTCTTGGTTGTAGGTTCTTGTTCTGCATTACTTTGATTATATCTTGCCATTTCCTTCTGGCCTCAAGTGTTTCTGTTGAGAAGTCCGATGTCATCCTTATGGGGGCTCCTTTGTAGGTGATAGCCTTTTTTTCTCTAGCAGCTTTTAAGATTTTCTCTTTATCCCTTAGCTTTGGGACTATGATTTGTCTTGGTGTAGATTTTTTGGTTTCTCTTTAATAGAGTTCTGTGTGCTTCTTGAACATGTGGAATGTTTCCCAGCCTTAATTTAGGGAAGTTTTCTGCTATGATTTGATTGAACAAAGTTTGTATTTCCTGTTTTCTCTCCTCTTCTTCAGGAACCCATATGATGCGAATGTTGTTTCTCTTCATGTTGTCAGAGAGCTCCTTTAGAGTTTCCTCACAATTTTTAGTCTCTTTTTTTTTTGCTCTGCTTCTGTGCCTTTGTTTATTGTGTCCTCTAACTCACTGATTTGATCCTCAGCGTGATTCATCCTGCTTTTAATTCCTTCCGTTGTGGTCTTCAGTTCTGATACTGTATTTGTCATTTCTGTCTGATTCTTTTTTATCATTTCAATTTTTTTTTTATCCTTGTTATCTCTTTATTTAGGTGTTCATAGTGACAATCCATTGTTGCTCTAATTTCTTTGAACATCCTAACTATCATTATTCTCAATTCTGCTTCTGGTAATTTGGTTATATCTGGTTCATTCAGGTCCTTCTCTGGGGATTTCTCTTGATTCATTTTGTTTACATTCCTCTGCCTGCCCATTTTTTTCTGTGTATAAGCAAGTTGTGGCCACTGGAGTCCAGCAGGTATTGCCTTTGCGTTCTCTAGGTATGGTCTGTCTGCAGGCCTGCTCCCCCTCTGGCGCTGCCTAGGGTAGTTGGGTATGGGTGTTGCCAATGCCAGCCCACTGCGTCTGTTGCTGTGATTTCCGCCTCTCCTCCGCGGGAGGGGCTGTCACTCAAGCCACAATCCTCAGCACCAAGGGTAGAGGTGAGCACCTTAGCTCAGCTGTGGACCCAGCCTGTTCCTGGGCTTACGCCCAGCACCTGAGGTTAGAGCCTGATTGTCAGAGTTTCACGGGTTGGGCGGGGCTTCTGACATGCTCTCAGCTGTGAGCCTTTGCCCGTCTGGAGCTTTAGCCCCGCCCTCATGGTCAGGTCCCTCCTGCGCAGGGTAGCAAACCAAGGTTTATTGGGCCAGGCGTGGCTGCTGGCTTGTGCTCAGCTGCAAACTTCCACTCGTCCAGGGCTGTACCCCACCCCTGCGTTCGGAGCCAACTTGCGCATGCAGGATGGCAAACCGGTGTTTCTCCAGCCAGGCGGGGCTGCTGGCGTGAGCTCAGCCACAAGCCCCACCCGTCCCTTGTCCTAGCTCCATCCCCACGAACAGGGCTGGCTTGCGCAGGGTTGCATAGCAGATCTCTGTCGATTCCTGGGCTCCCACTTTTCCCCCGTCAGTGGGGTTACAGGCGGGCCCGCAGCTGCAGGACCGCTTTCGAGCGTCCCCTCTGCCCTTGCTGGGCTAGACCAAGCTCACACTGGCTGGGCTTCCGCCCCTGCCGACAGAACCACGTTTCAGCGTCCCACTGCCACCATCCCTTCAGCAACCCTCAGCAGAGTAGGAAGTGCCCTAACTCTCCATACTGTAGGCCTGGGAGCTCCCTCCCTCTAAGCATCTCTGCTCTAATTGCCGCGGGAGTGCTTGTTTGGCTAGTGTCCTGTCTCCCTTTGCTGGTATTGCTAGTTCCAGGGGAAATATTCATTTTTGATTAGGGAAGTGACTTAGCCCAGGGGTTAGGGTGGCTGTCCCTCAGAGTGTTTCTCTCTGTGCCTTCAGTCCACACTCTGTTCCTGCTGCTCTGGTCCTCTCCTCTGTCTCCGTTCCCTGGAGCCCCAGGTGTGTGGTTGTGAGAGAGGTTTTCTGCACTGTCCCTTTAAAATAAAAGAATCTTGGGTCTGAGAGAACTGTCTCTTTCTCACAAACAGTATCCTCACTTGTTTTACAGCTCAATACTGTCCAAACGCCTCTTCTAGGTTCTGCAACTGCAGGCTGGGGCTTGGTTCCTGGGACCCAGGTCCCTCCCTCTCCGCCAAACTCTCCTCCCACCACGCGGGTCTCTCCGGGCTGCCGTTTGCTCCGGGTAGCTGGGCAGCCCTCTTCGCATTTTTGCTATTCCTACCAGTCTCAATGTGGCTTCTGCAGTGTTCCTTGGTTGAAGAGTCCACTTAGTTTAGTTCAAAGTTGGTTTATCCAGATGATGGTTCTTAAAATTGAGTTATAATCCACTTTGGTCCCGGGAGTTGGAAGTTGGCACGTCCGCCTACTCTGTCTCCATCTTGCTCCCCCCTGTGCCACAGGTTTTTATGTTTTTGTTTTTGTTGTTTTTATGTACTCATCTGCTTATGAGAACTTAGGCTGTTTCCAGATCTTGGTTGTTGTAAACACTGTAATGAACAAAAGAGGGCATATATTCTTTTGTTTCATGATTTTTAGGATCTATTCCCAGAAGTGAGATCACTGGGTCAAAGGTGGTCTCATTTAAACAATTTTTTTTGTGTGATAACTCCATACTGTTTTCTACAGTGGTGGTACCAGTCTGCATTCCCACCAACAGCACATGAGGGCTCTTTCTTAGTATACTTCCAAAAGATTTTTCTATTGTTTTTCCAGTAGGTGGCACCAGATAAAAAGTTTTAACCTGGTGAAATCCCTGTGTTTAACCCCACTGTAATGCTGGCTGCTGCAGGTATAGCTGCAATGTTGGGGAGGAGCTGGAGGAACCTAGCTGCCTTCTTTGCTCTTCTTCTCAGCAATGGTGACCCGACTCCACATGTCCTCCCCTTTGCCCTGATCAACCAGAGAACAGATACAAAGTAGTTCCTTGGATCAGGGGTAACAGTGGTTGTACAGTGTTAGTTCTCAGGTTGGCTACTGATGTACGCTGCACCCTGGTGCCACAGGCAAAGGGAAACGAGTTCCAGGAGGCTGGGGGACAGTAGCACTTTGCATCTCCATTTCTCTGTCTGAGTGTGGGCTGCTGGCAGATGAGCAGAGAAATGGCAGTGTTCCTGAGATGTGTCCCTTGCCCAGGTCCCTGAACTTGGCCACTGCTTTAGTTCTTCACTCCTGAGAATTCCCCCCTGCCCCCAATCTCTCTGCTCCTCCCAGCAGAGGGAAACCCAGGCATAACTGGGTTTGTCCCCTCTCCAGAGCCTCGCCACGAGTGCTTGGCTGTGGGACAGCATTTTTACTTCTCACCGCCCCCCACCTCCCCCAGACACTCCCTGCCCACCTTTAGTTGCTTCAGTGTGCAGATCTTTCAAGTGTGTCTTGTGTGCAGAGCTAGGCCCTTCACTGAGTTATAGGTGGTCTAATTACTTAAATTTCCAGGGGAGACAAAGGTCTCTCTGACACTGCCATTTCTCTGATGTCACTCCTCTGCCCTCTCCTTTAAACATCTTCAAGTTTGCCAAGCTCTAAGCTTCCCAAGAAAAAATAATATTTACTCCATTTATCCCAACTATTTCTGTTACTGACTTTTCACAATATTTTTAGGTCCTCCAAAGCATCTGGAACAGTGATTGTGAAAAGCACTTGCGGGACTCTGAGAATGTTTGTACCTTTTACCCACCAGACCTTTGAAGAAGGGGCAGGGGTTTCATTAAAATCTTGGGTAGAAAAGGGCCAAAGACGGCATCACAATTTGAAAGTGATCTTGATTGCAAATGACCACACAAGGAAAACCCAAGAATTCATAGCTAAAAGTGGGTTCTTTGGCTCATCTCTCTCGCGCACCCCAGAAAACAAGAAAATTGTTTCAGGAAAACCCTTTCTTCACTAAGGGCTGTACCTTTCTTGATGCAGAGTGATATTTACTGTTCGTTTAGGATGGCTTTCAGCTGGAACTCATCACTAGCAAGCTGCCAGATCAATTCTCAGGGATTCTTTTCTACCTGATTCTAATTCTGAAACAATTAGCACCTTTTGTCCTGGCTCCATAGTCTTCTCTTCTCAGCCAATTTCATATATTGCTGATTAAATAGTTTCTTCCTAGTTCTATTTAAACTATCAAATATGCTCTCCACCCCCCAAATTTCATCAATTATTTGCTGAACAAAATTCCTATTGATTCCAATCTACACTGTCTCATTTTCAACATTTTTTTTCTGAGTAGAAATGACTGAAATGAGCATTGAGATGAAAAGACATAACCAAGAAGATAAACAGCAGCTGCAGAAGGTTCATAAAGAGAACAATCCTTGTTTGATTGCCAGGAAGAGTGAGGCAGAGAGTATCATGTAATTCTCATGTATCGTCTTAATGTGGAAATAAACTTTGGAAAGTTTAAAGAAAGTTTAAAGAATGGTGGAAAGGTAACATGATAAAATATGAGGTGAAAGCAGGCAGGGACTTGCAGTCTTGAGGTAATAAATCTGGATTTTTTTTTCCCTACAAGCTTAGAGAGCAGTCTTTGGAAGATGTTGTGCAGAGAATAAATTACAAAAGTAAAACTTGGAAACTGGTGAATTAGAATAGTTCTGCAATAGAAGAAAGAAAAGATAATGTGGCTTGGATGAGGGTAGTGACAGGAAATATAAAGAGAAGCGAATTAATTTTGTATATTTTTTGGAGACAGATAAACTAGATTTGGTAGATTTCAACTTGAGAGTGATTTAAGAAGGTAAAAAGGAAGGAACTTGGAAGTAGCTGTAATGCCAGTGGCCGAGGCCAGGCGGGTCCACGTTGGATTCGGGCAGACAATAGAGAAACTGTAGTACCAGAAAGCGTTGGGCCATTTCGTTTAATAAAGGCTCATCACGGTAGACAAGCACACAGGCAGGGGAAACCGCCTCTCAGGCAAACAAAGCGCAAAATGCCCCCTCACAGCGGCGGGCAGGCAACCTGCACATTCGCAATCCCCATGAGCGCAAACACCCATAGCCTTACACAGGATACACACATGTAGCACAGCCACACACTCACGTACCAATCAGGCAAAGGGCTTGCAGCTGGTACACCAGTGAGTAAGCCTAACACAACTGCCCCACAGTAGCATAATTGGAAAATTGATGATAGGGAAATTTGTGGAAGAGGTATGTGGATAGATCTCTCTGAATGGGCAAAATATAAAGATATTTGTGTCCTATATGAACACTCACCAAAGGATAGGACTGAGTGTTAACAAGTAGACAGAATGACCAGTCAACCCCTTTCCCTAGCCACCCCATCATTGCCCAAAGGGCTCATGATCAAAGTGACCACAGTGGCAAAGACGGAGATTATACATGAGCCCAGCAGCATGAACTTTCACTTTCAAAGGCTGACCTGGGTACAGCCATTAATGAGTACCCAATCTGCTAGCAGCAAAGACCAACACTGATATGACACTATTTCTGGAGTGATCAGCTAGCTACGTGATGGCCAGTGAATTACACTGGACTGTTTCCACCATGGAAGGGGCATGTTTTGTCCTTACACTTACTCTGGAAACAGATTTGTCTTCCCTGCACACAGTGTGTTTGCCAAAGCTATGGAATGCCTTACCCACTGTCAGAGTGTTACACATAGCATTGATTCTGATCAAGAAACTCACTTCACAGCGAAAAAAAAAAAAATGCAGCAGTAGGCCAGTCCTCATGGAATTAACTGATCTTACCATGTTCCCCACCACCCTGAAGCAGCTGGCTTGCTAATAGAATAAAATGGCCTTTTGAAGACTCAGAGTACCACCAAAGTGTTAATACCTTGCAGGGTTTGAACCCCATTCTCCAGGATGATTTATACATTCTAAATTAGTATTCACTATATGGTGCTCTTTCTTCCATAGCCATGATTCACAAGTCCAGGAATCAAGTGGTAAAAATGGAAGTAGCACTACTCACTATTACAATTCCCTAGTCACCAACTAGCAAACTACTTGGCTCTTGTTCTTGTGACTTTATGCTCTACAGCCTAGAGGTCTTAGTTCCAGAGGGAGAAATGCTTCCATCAGGAGCTATCATGATAATTCCGTTGAACTGGAAACTTAGATTTTCTCCTGACCACTTTGGGCTCCTCATGTTCCTGATTCGACAGGCAAAGAAGGGAGTGATTGTCCTGGTTGGGATGGCTAATCTTGAGCAACCGGAGTTTGGTGTCCGACTTTAGTCACTGGGTGAGCACTGTTGCCATTAATCTAGGAGGTACAGGTCTGGAGGCAGGGATGGAATTAACAATTCTACATTAAACATGTTAAAGCCCGGAAGAAAGGTCAATGTGGATATCTATCTGGGAGTCCACAGAATAAATCAAAGTTCTAAATAATATTATATAAGTAACTGACACATAGGTAATTTTAAAAGCCATGGAACTGTATGGAATATCCCAAGGAGAGAAGGGAGATAGGAGAGAACACTATACAAGACTAAGGCCTAGGACTCCAGCATTTTGAGACTGAGCAGAGCAGGAGGAAAAGTCAGAGAAAAGAGAGACAGCGGGAGGTGTCTTAAAAGAAAATGAAGATGTGTGTAAGACACAGAAATCAAAAGGGAAAATTTTTTCAAAAGAAAAAGTCAGTGTCTGGTTAGATGCTGCTTAGAGTGGAGTCAGATGGTGAAAGAGAAGTGAACTGTGACCAAAGGACAAATGAAGACAATTGCACACCTCGACAGGCATGGGCTCAGCAGAATGGCAGGAGCAGAAGACAAATTGGAGGTTAGGTGTATTTTAGTGGTCTCTTGCTGTGTAACAAGCTCACCAAAAAATAATTAGCTTAAGACAACACATATTAATTTTCTCATATTTTTGATGAGTCAGTAATCTAGGCACAGGCTGTCTGGGTCCTTTGCATAGGTTCCTTTCAAGCTATGATTTGGTTGGCTGGGGCTGTGATCTCACCAAGGGTTTGGCTTCTCTTCCAAGATCAGTGATTGTTGTCAGAATTTCATTGCTTGTTGTTGAAGATATGAAACTTACAGCTCCCAGAGGGCACTCACTCCTACCTGCCATGTTGACATCTCTACAACATGGCAATTGACTTCTTCTAGACCAGCAAGAGAAATCACTGGCTTTGGATCTCTGACTTCAGGAAGAGCCCATATTCTTTTATGAACTCTTCTGATTAGGCCAGACACATTTGGAATAGTGTCAACTTTTGATTAACTCAAAGTCAATGGATTAATGACCTAACCACAGGAGTGAAATCTTACCATATACACAGTCCCATATACTCTCAAAGAAGGGAGTTATCAGGGACTGTGACCAGCAGGCAGAATTTTGCAGGGCCATCTTAGAACTGCCTAGTCAAAGACAGATTGTCAGGCTTGAAAAAATCTGATCTAATATACGGATGACACCTAATGCCGTGACTGCTATTTGTCATGCATATACTCTGTGCTGAGTACCTTGCCGATCACCTAACACTGACCGCAACTTTATAGGGCAGGTCCTGTGATTAGTTCATTTTACAAATGAAGAAATTGAGATTCAGAGGATTTGATGACTTCCCAAGGTCATGTTACAATGGGGTGCCAGGGTTCAAATCCAGATCCATCCTCCCCCAAAGTGCCTGTGGGTGGTATGACTTATTTAAGAGAGTTCTTACAAGGGTTAAATGAAGTCATTGTATGACCAGAGCTCTCTAGAGACTACACTCATTCTCTACAGGTAACAGTAAAATTCTCTAAGTTCACACCTCGGCCTTTACTGTGCTCCTCACTGTTTGGCCCCCTCTTCAACCTTCATGGCCACATCTCCCAATTCCCCATCTCCTGCCACATCTCTGAGAGATTCATCTTCTTATTGCCTCTCTTCCAACACATACCCTCCTCTCCCATACACTGGTTACTGTGACAACCATAAAAGGGTCTTCCTGGCTTTCAGGTCCTTTCAAAACCCATCTGGGCAAAAGAATCTTCTCTGAATACCATTTGTATCCCCCTACCTCCTGCTAGACAGACTTTCTTTGCTGCCCTCTTGCCCAGCTGCTCTGGACCAATTTTATGCCTGAAGAGCAACCCCCACTCTGCCCTATAGCCTTTGAGAATCTGAACAGGCAATTTTTAGTTGAGCAGACACACTGAGGAGATCTGAGTTACTGAGAGCACTGGAGGAGGAATTTATGAATGCCTGCTGAAGTCTCCAGGCCAAGTGTGAATCCAGATCTTAACCCCCCACACCATGACGTATGCATTCTGGGATCGCACTGAGGGTGCCCATTGTTCTTTGTGCCACCTCATCATAAAGGCTCTTTATTTGAACCAGATAAAAAAGTTTCCTCCTTGCAATCTAAACACCTTAAGACACCTATTCCAGAACTCCCAGCACCTAGAAAGAAGACTCATTGTTAATTGTTAGTTCAAAACTAAACCCCTCTTCACAAGGACTGAGGGGAGGAGGAAGTAGGGGGGGCATGTAGGTGGGGGTCTATTGATTAATGGGTGCAGAGTTTCAGTTTGTTAAGACAAAAAAAGCTCAAGAGATGGATGGTGATAATGATTGCACAACAGTGTGAATGTACTTAATGCCACTGAACTGTACATGTAGATTATATGTGGTCAATACGGTAAATTTTATGTTAGTATTTTACCACAATTTTAAGACAAATAAGCTCTCAATCTTGCCTTCTAGGTTGACCAGCCCTTTCTTATCCTGTGCCATCTCTCACCACTTACTCACAAACCTCTCCCCTCCTGCTCCATATTGGCCCCATCTATCCTGGTCCTCCCGTCCCCAAACTCATGGGCTTACAGGCCTTTCCTTCTGCTCGTCCATTCACCTGAAGGTCAACACTTTCTACTCTAACGAGTAAACTATCCTATGTTTCTTTTAAGGCTCAGTCTAAGACATTCATTCCATGAAGCCCTCTTCTACTTTTCTACCTTGAATAGTGACTTTCCCTTGCTTAGATTGACTTATACTTAATGCAAAACCTCTTTCACATTATCATACACTTGCTATGTCTAGTCTTGAACAGACTTGTTTCATAGACAGCTTTGTATACTGGAGGAAGCTACAGTAAAAGAGTAAGCTCACTAATGGCAAGGATTTGTTCCTGAATAATCCACCATACATACTCATTGAGTGCCTGCACGTGGGGCACTCTGGTGACCTCAAAGAAACATGGCCATGGTCTCAGCCCTCAAGGAGCTTTTCTTTTAAAATTATTGTGCTAAAATGTGTATCATATAAAATTTACCAGTTCAACCATTTTTAAGTATTTAGTTCTGGTGCATTTAGTGACTTACGTTGTTGTACAACCATCACCACCATTCATCTCCGGGATATTTTCATAATCCCAAACTGAAACTTTACACTCATCAAACAATGATTTCTCAGTCTTTCTCCCCCAACTCCTGGCAAGAACCACTTTATGTCTCTGTGAGTTTTACTATTCTAGGTACCCCATGTAAGTGGAATCATATAATATTTGTCTTTTTGTTACTGGTTAATTTCATATAGCATAATGACCTCAAGGTTCATCCATGTTGTAGCATGTATCAGAATTTCCTTCTTTTCTTAAAAATCATTCTTTATTTTTCAATTACAGTTGACATGCAATATTATATTAGTTTCAGGTATACAAGTCAGTGATTAGACATTATATAACTTACTAAGTGATTATCCTGATAAATCCAGTACCCATCTGACACCATATGTAGTTATTGCAGCATTACTGACTGTGCTCCTGTGCTGTGCTTCACATCCCCATGGCTGCTCAGTAACTGCCAATTTGTACATTTAATCCCCTCACTTTTCTCACCAATCCCCCAAAACCTCCTCCTATCTGGAAACTATCAAAATGTTCTCTGTATCTCTGAGTCTCTTTCTGTTCTGCCTGTTCCTTTATTTTGTTTATAGATTCAATTATTGATAGATATGTATTTATTGCCATTGTATTGTTCATATTTTTGGATTAGTGGTGATGAACTCCTTTAGCTTTTTCTTGTCAAGGAGGCTGTTTATATGTCCTCCAATTCTAAACAATAGCTTTGCTGGGAAAAGTAATCTTGGTTGTGAAAGGCGGATTTAATGGTGGGCACACCAGGTGTGCGCCCTGGGTCCTGACTTCTGAAGTTCCCGCAAAACCCCAACTTTACACTTTTTTCTAATGACACTAAGTTTGGTTTCTTATGTGCAATTTTAACCTTTATAGTACATAATATTTTTTATTAATTTAAAAATATGGTTAACATGTATTTTTATTTTCCCTGTATCTCTCTTTTTTTTTTAAGGGGCCCAATATTATTTCTATGCCCGGGCCTCAACTGACATTAATCTGCCTCTGTTGGTTGTAGATCTTTCCTTTTTATTACTTTGAATTTTTCTTGGCACTCTTTTGGCCAGCAAATTTTCCAAGAAACTTTCTGAGAAATCATCTGACTTTCTTATGGAAGCTCTTTTGTAGGTAAATAATTGCTATTTTTTTATATAACTATTTATTTATTTATTTACTTATTTCTTTATTTTAATGGAGTGACATTAATAAATCAGGGTACATATGTTCAGAGAAAACATCTCCACGTTATTTTGACATTTAATTATGTTGCATACCCATCACCCAAAGTCAAATTGTCCTCTGTCACCTTCTATCTGGTTTTATTTGTGCCCCTCCCCTCCACCCACCCCTTCCCTCTCCTTCCACCCCTCCCCCGTAACCACCACACTCTTGTCCATGTCTCTTAGTCTCATTTATTTTTAATTTTTTTAATTTAATTAATTGTTTTTACATAGATTTTAGGGTGACCCCGACTGCATCCCCCCTCCCCCATATTCCCCTCAACATCTCCCTTACCCACCTCCCTGCAGTACCCTCCCCCCTTTCCTTCAGTTTTATCCCATCCTATCATCCCCTTTCCCTCTGTCCTCTTTTCCTCTGGTCCCTTTGATCCCTCCTCTGTCTTAATTCCTTTCCTCAGTTCTCAATGTTCCTTGGAATCCTCTAATGAGTGAGGTCATATAATATTTTTCTTTTTCTGCCTGGTTTATTTCACTCAACATAATAGTTTCCAGGTCCCTCCATATTGTTGCAAAAGGTAATATTTTCTTCTTTTTCATGGAACCATAGTATTCCATTGTATATATGTACCAAAGCTTTTTAATCCTCTCATCCACTGATGGACACTAGGGCTGTTTCCAGATCTTTGCTATAGTGAACAATGCTGCCATAAACATGGGGGTGCATTTCTTTTTTTCAGTCGATGATATGGTGTCCTTGGGATATATTCCTATAAGTGGGATAGCTGGGTCAAAGGGCAGTTCCATTTCTAATTTTTTGAGGAATCTCCATACTGTTTTTTACACAGTGGCTGCACCAGTCAGCATTTCCACCAGCAGTGCAGGAGGGTTCCCCTTTCTCTACATCCTTGCCAGCACCTATAATGTGTTGTTTTGTTAATGAGCGCCATTCTGACTGGTGTAAGGTGGTATTTCACTGTGGTTTTAATTTGCATTTTGCTAATGATTAGTGATGTTGAGCATTTTTTCATATGCCTATTGGACATCTTTAGGTCCTCTAGGGAGAAGCGTCTATTCATTTCTTGTGCCCATTTTTTGATTGGATTGTTTGTCTTCCTGGTGTTGAGTTTTACAAGTTCTTTATAAATTTTGGTTACTAACCCCTTATCAGATGTGTTGTCGACTATGTTCTCCCATTGTGTAGTTTGTCTTTTTATTCTGTTTATATTGTTTTTAGCTGTGCAAAAGCTTTTTAGTTTGATATAGTCCCATTTGTTTATCCTGTCTTTTATTTCATTTGCCTGTGGAGATAAATCAGCAAATATATTGCTTCGATAGATGTCAAGAGTTTACTGCCTATGTTTTTTTCAAGAATGCTTATGGTTTCACGGCTTACATTTAAGTCTTTTATCCATTTTGAGTTTATTTTTGTGCATGGTGTAAGTTGGTGGTCTAGTTTCATTTTATTGCAGGTAGATGTCCAATTTCCCCAACACCATTTGTTAAAGAGACTGTCTTTACTCCACTGTATGCTCTTACCTCCTTTGTCAAATATCAATTGTCCATAAAGATGTGGGTTTATTTCTGGGTTCTCTGCTCTGTTCCATCGATCTATATGCCTGCTCTTATGCCAGTACCAAGCTGTTTTGAATACAATGGCCTTGTAGTATAACTTGATATCAGGAATTGTGCCACCTCCCACTTTATCCTTCTTTTTCAAGATTGCTGAGGCTATTCGTGTTCTTTTTTGGTTCCATATAAATTTTTGAAATATTTGTTCTATATCTTTAAAGTATGTCGTTGCTATTTTAATTGGTATTGCATTGAATTTATAAATTGTTTTGGGTAATATTGACATTTTAATGATGTTTATTCTTCCTAACCATGAACACGGTATATGTTTCCACTTGTTTGTATCTTCTTTGATTTCTTTTATCAATGTTTTATAATTTTCTCAGTAAAAGTCTTTAACCTCCTTGGTTAAATTTACTCCTAGGTACTTTAATTTTTTGGTTGCAATAGTGAAGGGGATTGTTTCCTTAATTTCTCTTCCTGACAATTCACTGTTCGTGTATAGAAATGCCTGTGATTTCTGTTTTAATTTTATATCCTGCCACCTTACTGAATTCATTTATTAGATCCAGTAGTTTTTTGACTGAGCCTTTAGGGTTTTCTATATACAGTATCATATCATCTGCAAATAATGATAGTTTTACTTCTTTTCCAATTTGGTTTTGTTTTTTGAGAGCTTTTTGATAACAGTTTCAATCTCATTTATTGTTATTGGTGTGTTTAGGTGTTCTGATTCTTCCAGGTTGATTTTTGGAAGATTGTATGTTTCAAGGAATTTGTCCATTTCACGTAGGTTGTTTAATTTTTTGGCATACAGTTCTTCATAGTATTTTCTTACAATATTTTGTATTTCTGTTGTGTTGGTTGTTATTTCTCCACTCTCATTTCTAATTTTATTTATTTGAGTTTTCTCTCTTCTTTTTTTAGTGAGTCTCGTTAAAGGTTCATCGATCTTGTTTACCCTTTCAAAGAACCAGCTCTTGGTTTCACTGATCCTCTGTATTCTTTCTTTAGCCTCTAGGTCATTTATTTCTGCTCTGATCTTTAATATTTCCTTCCTTCAACTCCTTCCGGGTCTTACTTGCTGTCCTTTTCCAAGTTCTTTTATATGAAGGTTTAGGTTGTTTATTTAAGCTTTTTCAAGCTTCTTAAGGAGCATCTGTAGTGCTATGAACTTCCCCCTCAGGACTGCTTTAGCTGTGTACCATAAATTTTGAGTGTTCATTATCATTCATTTCTTGGAATTTTTTTATTTCTTCTTTGATTTCATTGTTAACCCATTTGTTATTTAATAACATGCTATTTAGTTTCCATGTGTTTGAGTATTTTTCAGTTTTTCTCTTGTGATTGATTTCTAGTTTGATGCCATTGTGATCTGAGAAAATGCTTGATATGATTTCATTCTTCTTAAATTTGTTGATATTGCTTTTGTGTCCTAACATGTGATCCATCCTGGAGAATGTACCATGAGTACTCGAAAAGAATGTATATTTTGCTGGTTTAGGTTGAAAGGTTCTGAAGATATCTATTAAATCCAGTTGATCTAGTGTGTCCTTTAAGTCTGCTATTTCTTTCTTAATTTTCTTTCTTGAGGATCTATCTAGTGATGTAGGTAGGGTATTGAAATCTACTATTATAGTACTGCTGTTGATCTTGCCCTTTAAATCCATCAAAGTCTGCTTTATGTATTTAGGAGGTCCTATATGAGGTGCATAGATATTTATTATGGTTATATCTTCATGTTAGATTGCTACCTTTTTCATTATGTAGTGACCTTCTTTATCTCTTTCTATAGCCTTGGCTTTAAAGTCCATTTTGTCTGATATAAGTGTTGCTACTCCAGCTTTTTTATCATTTCCATTTGCTTGAAATATTTTATTCCATCCTTTTACTTTCAGTCTATGTGCATCTTTTGTTTTTAGGTGTGTCTCTTTGTAGACAGCATATGTACAGGTACTGTTTTCTTATCCATGCAGCTACCCTACGTCTTTTGATTGGGTCATTTAATCCATTTACATTTAAGGTTATTATTGATATGTAGTTATTTATTGCCATTTTATATTTTAAAGGTGTATTCCTCTTTTGCTATATTCTTTTCCCACTTTGATCTGTTTACTACAGGCCCCTTAACATTTTCTGCAGCATTGGTTTTGTAGTAATGAATTGCTTGAGTTTTCTTTTGTCTGGGAAGCTTTTTATTTCTCCTTCAATTTTAAATGATAGCCTTGCTGGATAAAGTAGTCTTGGTTATAGGCTCTTTGTTCTGCATTACTTTGAATATTTCCTGCCATTCCCTTCTATCCTCAAGTGTTTCTGTTGAGAAGTCAAATGTCATCCTTATGGGTGCTGCTTTGTAGGTGATAGCCATTTTTTCTCTACCAGCTTTTAATATTTTCTCTTTATCACTTAGCTTTGGTATTTTAATTATGATGTGTCTTGGTGTTGGTTTCTTTGGGTTTCTCTTTTAATGGAGATCTCTGTGCTTCTTGAACTTGTGAGACCCTTCCTTGCATCAATTTAGGGAAGTTTTCAGCTATGATTTGATTGAATAAAGTTTCTATTCCTTGTTCTTTCTCTTCTTGTTCAGTAACCTCTATTATTTGGATGTTATTTTTCTTCATGTTGTCACAGAGCTTTCTTAGAGTTTCCTCAGACTTTTTGAGTATCTTTTCTTTTTTCTGCTCTGCTTCCATGCCTTTGTTCATCTTGTCTTCCAACTCGCTGATTCAATCCTCAGCTTCATCCATCCTGCTTTTAATTCCTTCCATTGTGGTCTTCATTTCTGATATTGTATTTGTCATCTCTGACTGATTCTTTTTCAATATTTCAATGTCCTTTTTTATACTTACTATCTCTTTATTAAGGTGTTCATAATGACTATCCATTGTTGTTCTAAGATCCCTAGGCATCCTAACAATCATTATTCTAAACTCTGCATCTGAAAGTTTGGTTATTTCCATATCGCTCAGTTCATTTCCTGGAGGATTCTTTTGTGGTTTCATTTGGATTGTACTTTTCTGTCTTCTCATTATGTCTGTGTGTTTGGCTGTGTTGTTTGTCGAGCTGACTGAGTCTAGGCCTGGTGTTGACTGCCTCCAATTTTGAGTTGTTTTATTTCTAGGTCTTTTTGGGTTGGCTTCAGCTGTTGTTTGTAATCCACTGTGGAATTTGGCTTTTCTAATAAAGCCCCTTTGAAGTCTTGATTTGTTTGTTTTCTTCTCAGTTTTCTTAACTCAGTGGTAGTCTTGTTTACTGATCTCAGCAGGGGGCTTATTTGAAACTGTATCCAGGAATGCAGTGGGTATAACCTGAGACTCTGAAGACCTGATCTGCTGGTTACTCTCTCTGGGGGCGGGGTACTTTCTCCACTTCTGTAGGGGGAGGTGTATCTTAGATCTCCATGGAGACTTGAGTTACTCTCTCTCCTCCCCACTTCTTGTTTTCAGCTGTGTCTTTTTTGTGCTGATTGGAGCTAGAGAGATATTTTAGAAGGTTGTCCCAGAACCACTTTAGTCTTGTATTCTGTGGAAGGATCAATCCCTCCCTTTGCAATGGCCGCCTCCAGCACCTCCCCCAGGTATGGCTGCTTCAGTCCCACTGCTCAGATCCTCCCATGCATTCCACTGTTTGTCACTAGCTGTCTCTCTCTCCCCCATTCTTTTTGGAGAACAAGCCAGCTCTTTCAACACACCTCATTCCCAGGTCCCCAGGCAAGTGGCTGTGAGTGACATTTTCTACTGTTTTTCTTAAACTGAGAGCCTTTCTAGGCTCTCAGCATCACCCCCACCCCTTTGTTCTTGTAAGCAGGGGAGGCTCACCGCTCCTCGGCACTCCCCACCAGGCTTGGTGTGGCTTCTTCTTTGCTCCTTGGATTTTGAGAGAAGTTCTTGTAATCCAGAGTTGGTTTTTCACGCTGGATGTTCCTAAATTAATTTGTAATCCAGTTTGGTGGTGTGAGCTGGGAGTCTGTGCGTCTGCCTACTCCGCTACCATCTTGTGTCTCTTAGTCTCATTTTTATGTCCCTCCTATGTGTGGAATCATATAGTTTTTAGTTTTTTCTGATTAACTTATTTCACTCAATATAATGTTATCAAGGTCCATCCATCTTGTTGTAAATTATCCAATGTCTTCATTTCTTATGGCTGAGTAGTATTCAATACTATACATGTTCCACATCTTCTTTATTCAGTCATCTATTGAATGGCTCTTTGGTTTTTTTATGTCTTGGCCATTGTGAACAATGCTACAATGAACATGAGGCTGCATGTGTCTTTACGTACCAATGTTTTTGAGTTTTGGGGGTATATACCCATTAGAAGAATTGCTGGGTCATATGGAGTTCTATTTTTAGTTTTTGAGGTACCTCCATACTTTCTTCCATAATGGTTGTACTAGTTTACATTCCCACCAACAGTGGATGAGGGTTCCTTTTTCTCCACAGCCTCTCCAACATTTGTTATTACCTGTCTTGTTGATAATAGCTAATCTAACAGGCGTGAGGTGGTATTCCATTGTAGTTTTGATTTGCGTTTCTCAAATAGCTAATGAAGATGAGCATCTTTTCATATATCTATTGGCCATTTGTATTTCTTCCTGGGAGAAGTGTCTGTTCATGTCCTCTTCTCATTTTTTTATTGGATTATTTGTTTGTTGTTGAGTTTTATGAGTTCTTTGTATATTTTGAATATTAGGCCCTTATCTGAGCTGTTGTTTGAAAATATCTTCTCCCATTTAGTTGGCTGTCTGTTTGTTTTATTGTTAGTTTCTCTTGCTGTGCAAAAGCTTCTTAGTCTGATGTGGTCCCATTCACTTATCTTTGCCTTTACTTTCCTTGCCTTTGGAGTCAAATTCATAAAATGTTCTTTATAACCAAAGTCCATGAGTTTAGTACCTATGTTTTCTTCTATGTACTTTATTGTTTCAGGTCTTATATTTAGGTCTTTGATTCATTTTGAATTAATTTTAGTACAAGGGGACAAACTGTAGTCAAGTTTCATTCTTCTGCATGTGGCTTTCCAGTTTTCCCAGCACCATTTGTTGAAGAGGTTTTCTTTTTTTCATTGTGTGTTGTTGGCCCGTTTATAGAAAATTATTTGACCGTATATATGTGGTTTTATTTCTGGGCTTTCTATTCTGTTCCATTAATCTGAGGGTCTCTTTTTCTGCCAGTACAATGCTGTTTTGATTGTCATGGCTCTATAATATAATTTGAAGTCAGGTATTGTAATGCCCCCAGCTTTGTTCTTTTTTTTAGGATTGCTTTGGCTATTTGAGGTTTTTTATAGTTCCATATAAGTCTGATGTTTTTTTGTTCCATTTCTTTAAAAAATGACATTGGAATTTTGATGGGACTTGCATTGAATTTGTTTATTGCTTTGGGTAATATGGTCATTTTTACTATATTTATTCTTCCTATCCAAGAACAAGAAATATTTTTCCATTTCATTGTATCTTTTTCGATTTCCCTTAACAATGGTTTGTAGTTTTCATTATATAGGTCCTTTACATTGTTTGTTATGTTTATTCCTAGGTATTTTATTCTTTTTGTTGCAATCACGAAGGGGATTATTTTTTTGAGTTCGTTTTGTGATGTTTCATTGTTGGCATATAGGAAGGCAATGGACTTTTGTGTATTAATTTTGTATCCTGCGACCTTACTGTATTGTTTTGTTTCTAGTAATCTTTTTGTGGAGTCTTTGGGTTTTTCAATGTATAGGATCATATCATCTGCAAAGAGTGAAACCTTTACTTCTTCTTTTCCAGTATGAATGCCTTTTATTTCTTTTTCTTGTCTGATTGCTCTGGCTGTTAAATAAGAGTGGAGAGAATGGAAAACCCTGTCTTGTTCCTGACTTAAGGGGAAAAGTCCTCAGTTTTATGCCATTTATATGATGTTAGCTGATGGCTTATCATAAATGGCCTTTATTATGTTGAGATATTTTCCTTCTATACCCATTTTGTTGAGTGTTTTAAACATAAAATTGTGTTGTATTTTATCGAATGCCTTTACTGAATCTATTGATAAGATCATGTGGCTTTTGTTCTTTGTTTTGTTGATATGGTGTATTACGTTAACCATTTTACATATGTTGAACCATCCTTGTGATTCTGGGATGAATCCCACTTGATCATGATGTATTTTTTTAAATGTGTTGTTGTATTCGATTTGGTAGTATTTTGTTTAAAATTTTAGCATCTGTATTCATTAGAGATATTGGTCTATAGTTTTCTTTTTTTCTGTTTTCCTTGCCAGGTTTTGGTATGAGGGAGATGTTAGCCTTATAAGATGTGTTTGGAAGTATTGCTTCTTCCTTAATTTTTTGGAAGACTTTGAGTAAAATAGGAACCAATTCTTCTTTGAATATTTGATAGAACTCACTTGTATAGCCATCTGGCCCTGGACTTTTAGTTTGGGGGAGGTTTTTAATAATTCTTTCTATTTCCTCTCTGCTTATGGGTCTGTTTAGGCTTTCTGCTTCTTCATGATTCAGTCTAGAAAGATTGTATTGTTCTAGAAATTAATTCATTTTTTCTAGATTGTTAAATTTGGTGGCATATAGTTTTTCATAGTATTCTACAATAATTCTTTGTATATCTATGATATCTGTAGTGATTTCTCCTCTTTCATTTTGGATTTTGTTTATATGAGTCCTTTCTCTTTTTTCCTTGGTGAGTCTTGCCAAGGGTTTGTCAATTTTGTTGATCTTTTCAAAGAACCAGCTCCTTGTTTTATGAATTTTTTCTATAGTTTTTCTGTTCTCTACTTCATTTATTTCTGCTCGATTCTTATTATTTTTTTTCTTCTGCTGGTTTTGGGTTGTCTTTGTTCTTTTTCTAGTTTCTTAAGATGTGAAGTTAAGTGGTTTACTTGTGTTCTCTCTTGTTTGTTCATATAGGCCCGTAGTGATATGAACTTCCCTCTTATTTCTGCTTTTGCTGCATCCCAGAGATTCTGATATGTTGTATTGTTATTTTAATTTGTCTGTATGTATCTTTTGATTTCTGCACTTATTTCTTCTTTGACCCACTCATTTTCTAAAAGTATGTTGTTTAGTTTCCACATTTTTGTGGGTCTGTTTACCTCTTCTTTGCAGTTGAATTTTAGTTTTAAGACTTTATGATCAGAAAATATGCTTGGTATAATTTCAATTTTTCTGAATTTGCTGTTATTTTTCTGGCCCAACATATGGTCAATTCTTGAGAATGTTCCATGTACACTAGAGGAAAATGTATACTCTGGCACTTTGGGATGAAATGTCCTGTAGATGTCTATCATATCCAATTGTTCTAGTGTTTTGTTTAAGGCCAATACTTCTTTGTTGATTTTCTGTTTGGATGAACGATCTAGAGCCATCAGCGGTGTATTGAGGTCTCCAAGTATGATTGTATTTTTGTCAGTTTTTGTTTTTCGGTCAGTCAGTAGTTGTCATATATTTTGATGCTCCTTGATTTGGTGCATATATATTAAGAAGTGTTGTCTTCTTGATTCAATGTCCCCTTAATCATTATGGAATGACCATTTTTGTCTCTGATTACTTTTGTTGTCTTGGAGCCAGCATTGTTAAATATGCATATTGCTTCACTTATTTTTTGTTTTTTATGTTATTTGCTTGGAGTACTGTTTTTCAGCCTTTCACTTTGAATTTGTCTTTATCCTTGTAGCTTATCCTTGTGTTTCTTGTAAGAAGCATACAGTTGGATTTTTTAAAAATCCATTCTGCTACTCTGTGTCTTTTTATTGGTGAGTTCAATCCATTTACATTTAGTGTAATTATTGACACTTGAGAGTTCCTTATTGTCATTTTATATATTGCTTTCTGATAATTTTTTATCTTGTTTGATTTTTCTTTTTTGTTTTTCTATCATTTGTTTTTGTTTGGTTGTAATCCATACTTTTTTCAAGTCATGTGCTTCTGTGATTTTTTCAAGGGTGGTTACCATTAAGTAATGAAAAGGGTACCTACCATGTTCATTGTAGTACACTATCTCATGAGTGCTTCTGCAATCCATCCTCTGCTACTGTTAATCTTCATCCTCTCCCCTTTTTTGTTTTTGTTGTCACAGTTTAAATTTGATTTTATTGTGTTCTTGGTGGAACTTTTACTTGTGGTTTTGTTTTGTTTTGTTCTTTGTGTCTGGTTGGAAAACCCCATTTAGTATTTCGTAAAGTGGGGGTTTTCTGGTGATAAATTCCCTCATCTTTTCTGTATCTGTGAATGTTTTTATTTTTCCTTTGTATTTGAAGGATAGCTTTGATGGGTATAGTATTCTTGACTGGAAGCTCCTCTCTTTCAGAATTTTAAATATTGGGTCCACTCTCTTCTAGCTTGTAGAGTTTCTGCTGAGAAATCTGATGATAATATAATAGGCCTTTCTTTATATGTTGTATTCTTCTTTTCTCTGGCTGCCTTAAGAATTTTTTTAGTCATTGGTTTGTGCCTACTTCATTATGATGTGCCTTGAAGTAGGTTTGTTGGGGTTAAGATAAGTCAGCATTCTGTTTGCTTCTTGAATTTGAGGCTTTAGTTCTTTCCATAGGTTTGGGAAGTTCTTGTCTATTATTTGTTTGAATATATTCTCCTTTCCATTATTTTCTCTCTTCACCTTCTGATATACCTATTATTCTTATGTTGCTCTTTTTGATGGAATAAGACAATTCCTGTAGGACTTTCTCATTTTTTAAAATTTGGGAGTCTCTCTCCTCTTCTCTCTGTTGTGCCTCTAGTTGCCTGTCTTCTATGTCACTAATTCTCTCTTCTATCTGGCATGTTCTATTAGCTAAGCTTGTTAACTCATTTTTCATTTTATAAATTGAGTTTTATTCTCTGTTTCATTCGTTTTCATGGTTTCAATTTCTTTGGTAATATATTTTTTTCTGTTCATTTAGTTGTTTCTTGAGCTCCCTAAATTGCCTTTCTGTGCTTTCTTGTATATCTCTGAGTATTTTTAGGATTTCTATTTTAAATTCTGTCATTTAACCCCAAGGTTTTCAATTATTAAATTTTTTATAGTATTTTTCTCATCTATCTGTGCTACATTTCTGTCTTTTGTATCCATGATATTCTATTTACTTTTTCTTAATGTCATCTGAGGGTGGTTTTGTTAATAATACTAATAAGAATTGATAAAGAATAAAAAAATTTTAAATGTTATTTTTTTTTGAAAATACCATAAAAAACTGAGAATTATATTGTCATAAATGGAACTAAAACTACCTAGAACAGAGGGACTGAGTTTAGGAGAGGTAAAAAAGGGGGGAAAAATGAGGTAAGGACCCACAAAATGTTACAAGGAAAAATTTGTATCAAGAATAAAATAATTTTCTTGTAAATGATGGTTTAATGAAAGATATAGTGAAAGAGAAAAGAAAACAAGAAAAAAATACTATTGTATTAAGTGGAACAAAAGCTACATAGAATGGAGAGCCGGGGTTGGGGAGAAATGCTAATGAGATAAAAAGCGAAGTAAAAAGCACACAAAATGCGACAAAGAAAAAATTTTAATCCAAAATTAAATAATTTGTGAGAATTGAATGAGACGGTTAGTGAAGGAGAAAAGAAGAAACCAAAAGAGAGGGAGAAAAAAGAGAAAAGGAAAGAAAAAAGGAGAGAGTTAAGGTTTTTGGAATGTAACCCTCATAGAAAGAAAAATAAATAAGAATGGGATATGTAACACCTATGGGTAATGAAGTTCAAGATGAAAAGAAAAGAATAAGATGAAAAGAGGATAAAAGCACCAAGGTGGAAGAAAAATAATGATGAAGAAATGAACAAAAAGAAAGTGGAAAAAGTTATAAAGACTGTGAATTATTCTTGATTTTGAGAGGTTAATTTCTTCCTTTTTTTTCCTTCTCTCTCTTTTTGGTCAGTGGCACTGTACCCCAGGCTCTGCCCCTGTGGCACGCTTATGTAGAGATTTGCAGTTGATGTGTCGCTATGGTGATGACATATACTAGGCTTCAGTCTCATTGGTAGTTGGGGTTTGTTAGCGTTTGCAGGCTCCAACAATGGGAGAGTCCATTTTCCCGGAGCCTCTTTCCAAGTCTCTCCTTCCTGAACCAGCAGCCTGGTGACCCAGCTGTGAAGTTGTCCCTGCCACTGCCTAGAGAGTAAGAGGCTAGAGCTGCCAAATCCCCCTCTATCCCCACTCAATGCAGTGCTCTGGGTTAGGCTTTGCCAGCCAGATCCACCAGGGTAATCAGGCAGGGCTGGGAGCCAATTGCACTCAAGGTATCTTTCTATCAGTCTCCAGGCATGCCTAGTATGCCTCAGCGCTCTGCGGGACCATTCTCCCCAAGTGTTTTGCACTTTGTAACCTGTATCGGCTGGCAGGAAGATGCCCTAGTCACTGCCTGCAGAACGGGAGGTCTTATAAGCTGCCAAGTCCCTCCTCAAGGTCCTTTTAGAGCACAGCCCTGAGTATGAAATCTCTGCTGACCAGAGCCACCAGCTTAAGCAGGTAGGGGGGTGAGTTGACTTCTGTTCAGGCTCCTTTCTAAGGTTCCCCGGGTATGTCTAGTTAAGTTTGATGTTCCTTAGCATTCCATTGGACTGCTCTCTGCAGGATTCTCCCTTGTTAAGAAGCCTACAGCCTAGCCTGCCCAACTTCTGCAGTGTTCTCTGAGGTCTGTTCCGTATAAATGTGTTTTTTACCCTGTATTGGCTAGCAGGAAGTTGCCCCAGTCACTGTGTGCAGAGCAAGAGGCCCTAAAATATATCACGTATCTCCTTTGGAATCTCTTAGATTGCAGTCCTGAAAAAGAAGACCTTGTCAGCCAGAGCCGCTGCCAGTGTAAGCCAGCTGGGTAGTGAGCAGACTGAGGGTTAAGCTAATTTCACTGATTGGATATACAGATCTGCTCCAGAGACTGTCTGCAAGCTGCCTGCGTGCCCCTCCTCCCAGCATCTCTGTATTTTTCTTCCCAGGTAATGTGCTTTGTTAGCCTGAATGGCTGGTGGAGGTGCCCCACCTGGAGAGGTTCGGGCGTAGGAAAGCCAGCTTTTGCACACTCCCCATGCGCTGTTTTTTGGGGAGCAAGGATTACACCGAGACTCTGGTCACAGCCCATGCAGAAGGCTACTGCTGACAGTCTCCGACCGAGCCCTTCTGTCTGAGAACGTGGGCACCCACACCCGGGGCGCTCAGAGGAATCATTCATACACTGTCCGTGCTTGCTGACCAGGATATCGGGAGTAAACAAGGCAATTGCTTGCCCACCTCTGCTGGGGTTTGCTGTTGGTGTTAGCTCCTCACTCCGTGTGGGTTGAGCCACAGGCACACTCTCTCCTCGGCTTGAACATCTCAGCCCTAGCCCAGCTTTTACCATGCCCCCAGCCCTCGATTTCTCTCAGTTCCAAGTGAAAACAGCCCTAGCTCAGGTCAATGAGGAAGGCAGAGTGCTCCGTTCTCCATCTTATTTCCTTCAGAGTGGATTATATATTTAGCTATCTTTTCACCCAATCATACCTTTATTTGGTGTATATGTATTTCAGATGCTCCTGGAATTGTTTTTTCTGTCTCTAGTTGTTTAATTTGTTGAAATTTCGGGGAGAGGTATTGGGAGCCCTCCTCATGGCGCCATCTCTCTGACTTCAATACTGATTGCTGCTTTTAAGATTCTTTCTTTGTCTTTAATAGTTTACATTTTAATTATGCTGTGTCTTGGTGTGGGCCTCTTTAGCTTCCTCTTGTTGGGGACTCTGAACTTCCTGGACTTGTATGTCTGTTTCCTTCACCAGGGTAGGAAAGTTTTCTGTTATTAGTTTTTCAAGTAAGTTTACAATTTCTTGCTCTCTCTTCTTCTAGCACCTCCATGATGCAAATGTTAATAAACATGAAGTTGCCCCAGAGGCTTCTTACACTATCTTATTTTTTTGGGATTCTTTTTTCTTTTTGCTGTTCTTATTGGGTGCTTTTTGCTTCCTTATATTCCAAAATGCTGTTTTGATTCCCTGTAAATTATTCTTCATTTCAATTAGTGTATCTTTTATTTCTGACTTGTTCTTTTTTATGGTTTCTATGTCCTTTTTCAGGCTGTTGAAGTTTTCACTAAGCTCTTTGAAGTTTGCATTAAGTTCCTTGAGCATCCTTATAACCAGTGTTTTGAATTCTGTATCTGGTAGTTTGCTTCCCTCTATTTCATTTAGTTCTTTTTCTAGAGATTTCTCCTATTCTTTTATTTGAGACATGTTTCTTTGTATCTGCATTTTGGCTGCTCCCCTATGTCTTTTTTCTATGTATTAGGTAGAGCTTCTATGGTTCCCAGGCTTGGAAGAGTGGCCTTGCATAGTAGGTGTCCTGTATGACCCATTAGCACAGTCTTCCCAATTACCTGAGCTGGGCTCTTCAGGTGCACCCTTATGTGGGTTGTATGCTCTATCTTGTAGTTGAGCATTGATTGACCCCCAAGCTGATCAACTGTGAGGACCAGCTGTGTCTACAGTGGAAGAACAGGACTTGCTTTAGTTGGGCTTTGATGCTTCTTGACTGTGTCCCTCATAGAGGTTGTAGGGTGTAATACAGCATGGTCTGAAGCTGTCCACAAGGTGCACTGGCTCTGGGGCCTCCTGGGAGGAGCAAGGTCAGTCACTGTCTAAGACCTGACAACCAACACAAGCTACAGAACAATCAGTGGATAGCTGCTACTTATGCTGGAGTTGGAGGTGCCCAAGAGAGGCCAAGCTGTGAACCAATGCTGGCTGCTGCTAGTGCCAGGCTGAGGTCACTTAGAAAGAGGTACAGGGTAATGCAGAGGCCAGATCTGGCTTATTTGAGAGATTTTATGAAAGTCCAAAGCATGAGGTAAGGGAGCCCATTTGTATGGGGAAGCCACTAGAAACAGCTTGGAGGGGCCCACAAGTTGGGTAAAACAGGGCCTCAGGGAATCACCTGGGCAAAGAAAACACTGTGAGTCAAGTTGGTGGAAACTCATATATGGTGCCTGCCAACTGATTCTGTATGTATGTGTGGGAAAGGGGTCAGAAAAAAAACAATGGCCTCTGCCTTCACTGTTATCTACATAGAGCTGCCCCTTTTGGTTTTTGCCTTGATGCCAGACAATCCAGTTCCTTGCCATATATCCTTGTTCTTTTCAAACTTCCCCAGTGCTGAAGGTCAGAGAGAGTGAGTCCAAGTAAGTTTATACATGGGCCTTTAAAGGAACTAAGACTCAGCAAACCCTCTGTCTCACTCAGCTACAATCCCCAATGGTTTTTACAGTTAGAAGTTATGGAAATTCTCTTTCTGGTTCTGTAACCCTGGGATTGGGGGCCTGGTATGGGTTTGGGACACCTCTCTTCTCAGGGGAAACCTTTACAGCCAAGATACCCCTCCCAATTTTAAACTACCACACATGGGTGTGGGACCAGCCATTCACCTTCTCCTCTCCTCCTACCAGTCTCAGTGTGGCTTCCTATTTAAATCCTTACTTGTGGGATTTCCATTCAACTAGATTTCAAGCAGTTATGAATGATTGCTGTTATGTAGTTTAGTTGTAATTTTGATGTGGTTGTGGGAGGATTCAAGTACAACATTTACATACATCACTATCTTGATTCGCTTATTAAAAGTCACAGAGTAGTGGTGAAGCAAAAAAAAAGAAAGAAAAGAAAAGAAAAGAAAAAAGAAAACACTTCCAAGATAAGAAAAAGCTAAAAAAGTTCATTACCATCGAATAAGTATTTCAAAAAACGTTAACAAAATTTCCTAAAAGAAGAAAGAGGAGGAGGAGAATGAAGAAGAGAAAGAGAAGAAATATGAATAATAAAATGAAAAATTATATACCTACCAATAACTACTTTACATGTAAATAGATTAAATGTTCCAACAAGCGAGGAGGAGCAAGATGGCAATGGAGTAGGGGGACATACCAATTTCCAACTCCCAGAACCAAAGGGGATTATAACTCAATTTTAAGAACCATCATCTGGATAAACCAACTTTGAACTAAACTAAGTGGACTCTTCAACCAAGGAACACAGAAGCCACATTGAGACTGGTAGGAATAGTGAAAACGTGAAGAGGCCAGCCCAGCTCCCCGGAGCAAACTGCAGCCCAGAAAGACCCGTGTGCTGGGAGGAGAGTTTGACGAAAAGGGAGGGACCTGATCCCAGGAACCAAACCCCAGCCTACAGTCTCAGAGCCTAGAAGAGGCATTTGGACAGTTTTGAGCTGTGAAACAAGTGAGGGAGCTCCCAGGCCGACAGTGTGGAGTATTAGGGCCCTTCCTACTCTGCTGAGGGTTGCTGAAGGGTATGGTGGCAGCAGGATGCTGAAACACAGTTCTGTCAGCGTGGGCGGAGGCCAAGCCGGTGTGAGCTCGGTCTAGCCCAGCAGGGGCGGAGGAAACATGCAAAAGCAGTCTGGAAGCTGTGGGCCAGCCTGTAATGCCACATGCGGGGACAAAGCGGGAGGTCAGGAACGGGCAGAGACCTGCCATGTGACACTGCGCAAGCCGGCCCTGACCGTGGGGATGGGGCTAAAACCAAGAACGGGCGGGGACTCGCGGCTGAGCTCATGCTACCAGCCCCACCTGGCCAGAGAAACCGCAGTTTGCCATTTTAAGTGCGCGAGCGGGCTCCGAGCATGGGAGCGGGGTAGACCCCGAGATGACCGGAAGCTAGCAGCTGAGCCCACGCTACTATCCCTGCCCGGCCAGAGAAACCGTGGTTTGCCTTCCTACATGCACGAGTGGGCTCCGAAAGTGGGGGCGGGGTAGAGTCCGGGACCAGCGGAAGCTCGCAGCTGAGCGGAAGCCAGCAAAAATGCCCGGCCCAATAAACCTTGGTTTGCGACCCTGCGCAGAAGGGCCATGGCCTCGAGGGCGGGGCTAAAGCTCCGGACAGGCAAAGGATCACAATTGAGAGCATGTCAAAAGCCCCGCCCAACACGCAAAACAGGCAAGCAGGCTCTGACTGCGGGTGCTGGGCAGAAGTCCGGAAACAGGCTGGGTCCGCAGCTGAGCAAAGGTGCTCACCTCTACCCTTGGTGCTGAGGCTTGTGGCTTGAGTGACAGCCCCAACCACGGAGAAGAGGCAGAAATCACAGCAAAAGACATAGTGGACCGGCGATGGCAACGCCCATACCCAACCGCCCTAGCCAGCAGTAGAGGGGGTGGTGGGCATGCAAAGAGACCACACCTAGAGAACACAAAGGTAACACTTACTGGACTCCAGTGACCACAAATTGCTTATACATAGACAAAATGGGCAGGCAGAGAAATGCAAACCAAATGAATCAAGAGAAATCCTCAGAGAAGGAACTGAATGAATCAGATATAACCAAATTACCAGAAGCAGAATTTAGAATAATGATAGTTAGGATGTTCAACGAAATTAGAGCAACAATGGATAGTCACTATGAACACCTAAATAAAGATATAACAAGTATAAAAAACGAAATTGAGCCTGACCTTTGGTAGCGCAGTGGATAAAGCGTCGACCTGGGAACACTGAGGTCGCCAGTTCAAAACCCTGCATTGGTCTGGTCAAGGCATATATGGGAGTTGATGCTTCCAGCTCCTCCCCCCTTTCTCTCTCTCTCTCTCTCTCTCTCTCTCACTCTGTGTCTCCTCTCTAAAATGAATAAAATTTAAAAAAAATTAAAAAAAAGTGATAAAACAACATAAAAAAAACCAAAAAAAAAAACAAAAAAAAACGAAATTGAAATAATAAAAAAGAATCAGACAGAAATGACAAATACAGTATCATAACTGAAGACCACAATAGAACAAATTAAAATCAGGATGAATAATGCTGAGGATCGAATAAGTGAGTTAGAGGACACAATAAACAAAGGCACAGAAGCAGAGAAGAAAAATAAAGAGACTCAAAAAATGTGAGGAATCTCTAAGGGAGCTCTGTGACAACATGAAGAGAAACAACATTCGCATCATAGGGGTGCCTGAAGAAGAGGAGAGAGGACAGGAAATAGAAACTTTGCTCAATCAAATCATAGCAGAAAACTTCCCTAAATTAGGATGAGAAGAACTCCACACGTTCAAGAAGCACACAGAACTCCATTAAAGAGAAACCCAAAAAGATCTACACCAAGACACATCATAGTTAAAATACCAAAGCTAATGGATAAAGAAAAAATTTTAAAAGCTGCTAGGGAAAAAAAGGCTATCACCTACAAAGGAGCCCCCATAAGGATGACATCGGACTTCTCAACAGAAACACTTAAGGCCAGAAGGGAATGGCAAGATATATTCAAAGTAATGCAGAACAAGAACCTACAACCAAGACTACTTTATCCATCAAGACTAACATTTAAAATTGAAGGAGAAATAAAGAGCTTCCCAGAAAAAGAAAGCCTGAAGGAATTAATAAAAACCAAACCAATTCTGCAAGAGATACTAAGGGGCCTCTTGTGAACAGCTTAAAGGAAGGAAGAAATATAGCAAAAAAGAATACAGCTTTAAAGAATAAAATGGCAGTAAACAACTACATATCAATAATAACCTTAAATGTATATGGATTAAATGATCCAATCAAAAACATAGGGTAGCTGCGTGGATAAAGAAACAGGACCCATACATATGCTGTCTACAAGCGAAACACCTTAAAACAAAAGATGCACATAGACTGAAGGTAAAAGGGTGGAAAAAAATATTTCATGCAAATGAAAATGAAAAAAAAGCCAGGGTAGCAGTACTTATATCTGAAAAAATGGTCTTTAAAACAAAGGCTGTAGTAAGAGATAAAGAAGGACACTACATAATGATAAAGGGAACAATTCAACAGGAAGATATAACTATTATAAATATGTATGCACCAAATATAGGAGCCCCGACTACATAAAACAGACTTTGATGGATATAAAGGGTGAGATTAACAGCAATACTACCATAGTAGTGGATTTCAATACCCCTCTAACAACACTGGATAGATCCTCAAGAAAGAAAATTAATAAAGAAACAGCAGACTTAAAGGAGACACTAGATCAACTTGATATAATAAATATCTTCAGAACTTTTCACCTTAATACAATAGAATATACATTATTCTCAAGCGCTCATGGTACGTTTTCTAGAATAAACCACATGTTATGACACAAAGTAGGTCTCAATAAATTTATGAAGATTGAAATCATATCAAGCATTTTCTCTGATCACAATGCCATGAAACTAGAAAATAACCACAAAGGAAAAACTGAAAAATACTCAAACACGTGGAAACTAAATAGCCTGATATTAAATAATGAATGGATTAACAATGAGATCAAAGAAGAAATTTAAAAAGTTTCTAGAAACAAATGATAATGAGCATATATCAACTCAAAATTTATGGGAAACAGCAAAAGCAGTTCTGAGAGGGAAGTTCATTGCACTACAGGCATACCAAAAGAAGCTAAAAAAAGCTCAAATAAGCAACCTGACCCTGCATCTAAAAGAACTAGAAAAAATACAGCAAATAAAACCCAGGTCCAGTAGAAGGAAGAAAATAATAAAGATCAGAGCAGAAATAAATGACAGAGAGGCTAAAGAAACAATACAGAGGATCAATGAAACCAGAAGCTGGTTCTTTGAAAAGGTAAACAAGATTGATGAACCTTTAACTAGACTCACCAAGAAAGAAAGAGAGAGGACCCAAATAAATAAAATTAGAAAGGACAGTGGAGAAATAACAACTGACACAACAGAAATACAAAGCATTGTAAGAAAATACTATGAAGAACAATATACCAAAAATTTAGACAATCTCGTTGAAATGGACAAATTTCTTGAATCATATAACCTTCCAAAAATCAATCTGGAAGAATCAGAACACCTAAACAGACCAATTACAACAAATGAGATCGAAACAGTTATCAAAAAACTCCCAAAAAAGAAAAGTCCTGGGCCTGATGGCTTCACAAGTGAATTCTATCAAAAATTCAAAGAACTAACTCCTATCCTCCTCGAGCTATTTCAAAAAATTCAAGAGAAAGTAAGACTTCCAAACTCCTTTCATGAGGCGAGCATAATTCTGATTCCCAAACCGGGCAAAGACAACACAAAGAAAGAAAATTATAGACCTATATCCCTGATGAATTTAGACGCTAAAATTCTCAACAAAATATTAGCCAACCGGATCCAGCAATATATGAAAAAGATCATACACCATGATCAAGTGAGATTTATTCTGGGGAGGCAATGGTGGTTCAATATTCACAAATCAATCAATGTGATTCATCACATAAACAAAAGGAAGGACAAAAATCACATGATAATTTCATAGATGCAGAAAAGGCATTTGATAAAATCCAGCACCCAATCATGATAAAAATTCTCAGTAAAGTGGGAATAACGGGAACATTCCTTAACGTGATAAAGGCCATTTATGACAAACCCACAGCAAACATCATACTAAATGGACAAAAATTAAAAGCAATCCCCTTAAGATCAGGAACCAGGCAGGGATGCCCCCTTTAACTACTCTTATTCAACATAGTTCTGGAAGTCCTAGCTACAGCAATCAGACAAGAAGAAGAAATAAAAGGCATCCAAATTGGAAAAGAAGAAGTAAAACTGTCACTATTTGCAGATGATATGATATTGTATATTGAAAACCCTAAAGTCTCAGTCAAAAAACTACGGGACCTTATAAATGAATTCAGCAAGGGGGCAAGATATAAAATTAATACTCAGAAATAAGAGGCATTTCTATATACCAACAATAAACTGTCAGCAAAAGAAATTAAGGAAACAATCCCCTTCACTATTGCAGTCAAAAAAATAAAGTAGCTAGGAGTAAATTTAACCAAGGAGGTTAAGGACTTGTATTCGGAAAATTATAGAACATTGATAAAAGAAATCAAGGAAGATACAAACAAGTGGAAGCATATACCGTGCTCATGGCTAGGAAGAATAAACATCATTAAAATGTCAATATTACCCAAAGCAATTTATAAATTCAATGCAATACCAATTAAAATACCAATGACATACTTCAAAGATATAGAACACATATTCAAAAAATTTATATGGAACCAAAAAAGAACACGAATAGCCTCAGCAATCTTAAAAAGAAAAAATAAAGCAGGAGGTATCACTCTTCCAGATATCAAGGTTTACTATAAGGCCATTATACTCAAGACAGCCTGGTACTGGCATAAGAATAGGCACATAGATCAATGGAATAGAACAGAGGACCCAGAAATAAACCTACAGCTTTATGAACAACTGATATTTGACAAAGGAGGAAAGAACATACAATGGAGTAAAGACAGCCTCTTTAACAAATGGTGTTGGGAAAATTGGACATCTACCTGCAAAAAAATAAAACAAGACCATCAACTTACACCATTCACAAAAACAAACTCAAAATGGATAAAAGACTTAAACGTAAGCTATGAAACCATAAGTATCTTAGAAGAAAACATAAGCAGCAAGCTCTCCGACATCTGTAGCAGCAATATACTTGCCGATTTATCTCCACGGGCAAATGAAATAAAAGGCAAGATAAACAAATGGGACTATATCAAACTAAAAAGTTTTTGCACAGCTAAAGACAATAGGAAGAGAATAAAAAGACAAACCACACAATGGGAGAACATATTCGACAGCACGTCTGATAAGGGGTTAATAACCAAAATTTATAAAGAACTTATAAAACTCAACACCAGGAAGACAAACAATACAATCAAAAAATGGGCTAAAGAAATGAATAGACACTTCTCCAATGAGGCCATACAGATGGACAATAGGCCTATGAAAAAATGCTCAACATCACTAAATATTAGAGAAATGAAAATTAAAACCACAATGAGATATCACCTCACACCAGTCAGAATGGCACTCATCAGCCTAACAACGCAGAATAAGTGCTGGTGAGGATGTGGAGAAAAGGGAACCCTTTTGCACTGCTGGTGGAAATGCAGACTGGTGCAGCCACTGTGGATAACGGTTTGGAGATTCCTCAAAAAATTAAAAATCAAACTGCCTTTTGACCCAGCAATCCCACTTATAGGAATATACCCTAAGAACACCATAGCACTGTTTGAAAAGAAGAAATGTGCCCCAAAGTTCGTGGCAGCATTATTCACAATAGCGCAGATCTGGAACCAGCCCAAGTGTCCGTCAGAAGACGAGTGGATTAAAAAGCTTTGGTACATATATACTATGGAATACTACTCAGCCATAAGAAATGATGACATCGGATCATTTACAACAAAATGGATGAACTTGATAACATTATACGGAGTGAAATAAGTAAATCAGAAAAAAAGAAAAACTGAGAACAGCATGATTTTATACATAGGTGGGACATAAAAGTGATACTATGAGACAATGACAAGAGAGTGGTGGTTTCGGGGTGGGGGTAGGGAGGGAAGGGTGGGATAGACAGGAGGGGAGGGACACAGGGAAAACCAGATAGAAGGTGACAGAGGACAATTTGACTTTTGATGACGTGTATGCAACACAATTGAATGATAAGATAATCTGGAGATGTTTTCATTGTACATATGTACCCTGATTTATTGGTGTCACCCCATTAGAATTAATAATAATAAAATATAAAAATAATCTTCCAACCAGAAGACATAAAATGGGTGAATGAATAAAAAAACAAAAACCACACATATGCAGCTTACAAGAGACTCACTTCAGAATGACAATGTAGACTCACATAAATATAATTAGCACTATTGAGGAACATAAACGGTGAGATTGGCAGTATTAACCATTGTAAAGAACTTTAACACATCTCGACAGCAGGATGGGGATGTAGTAGGCGAACGTACCAACTTTAACTCCCAGAACCAAAGTGGATTATAACTCAATTTTAAGAACCATCATATGGATAAACCAACTTTGAACTAAACTAAATGGACTCTTCAACCAAGAAACACTGAAGAAGCCACATTGAGACTGGTTAGGAAAAGCAAAATGCAGAGAGGGCTTCTCAGCTCCGGGAGCAAACAGCAGCCCGGTGAGACCCGCGTGGTGGGAGGAGAGTTTGGTGGAGAGGGAAGGACCTGGGTCCCAGGAACAAAACCCCAGGCTGCAGCCCCAGAGTCTAGAAAGGAGTTTGGACAGTATTGAGCTGTAAAACAAGTGAGGATACTGTTTGTGAGATAGAGACAGTTTTCTCAGACCCAAGATTCTTCTTAAAGGGACAGTGCAGAAAACCTCTCTCACAACCACTCACCCGGGGCTCCAGGGAACGGGGACAGAGGAGAGGACCAGAGCAGCGGGAAGAGAGTGTGGACAGGAAGGCATAGGGAGAAACACTCAGAGGGACAGCCACCCTAACCCCTGGGCTGAGTCACTTCCCTAATCAAAAATGAATATTTCCCCTGAAACTAGCAATACCAGCAAAGGAAGACAGGACACCAGCCAAACAAGCTCTCCCATGGCACTTAGAGCAGAGCTGCTTAGATGGGGGGAGCTTCCAGGACTACAGTATGGAGTGTTAAGGTCTGAGCTGCCAGTTCCTCTACCCACACTGCTGAGGGCTGGCTGGAGGAACGGTGTTGGTGGGAGGCGGAAACGCGGTTCTGTCGGCGGGGCAGATACCCAGCCAGTGTGAGCTCGGTCTAGCTGAGTAGGGGTGGAGGGGACATGTGAAAGAAGTCCGGCAGCAGCGGGGCCGCCTGCAGCCCCACCTGTGAAGGAAAAGCAGGAGGCCAGGAATGAGAAGAGATCTGTTCTGAGACCCTACGCAAACCGGCCCTGACCGCAGGGGTGGGGCTAGGACCAGGGAAAGGCGGAGGCTCTCGGCTGAGCGCATGCCATCAGCCCCTTGCAGCTGAACACACACCAGCAGCCCAGCCCGGCCCAAGAAACAACAGTTTGGCATCCAGCCTGCGGGAGATGGCTCGGAACGCATTAGCGAGGCTGGAGCATGGGACGAGCAGAGGCTAGAAGCTGAGTGCACGTCAGTAGCCCCGTCCAACCCAAGAAACTGTGGCGACCAGGCTCTGACCACGGGGGCTTGGCGGAAGCCCGAGAACAGGCTGGGTCTGCAGTTGAACAAAGGTACTCACCTCTACCCTTGGTGCTGAGGCTTGCGGCTTGAGTGCAGTGTGCAACCCAACCTGTGGGAGAAAGGCAAAGGCCCAGGCAGGCTGAGACTTGTAGAGCCAGGCACCAGAACACCGCCTCTCCGGTGGAGGACAGGTAAAAATCACAGCAACAGCCGCAGTGGGCCAGTGCCAGCAATGCCCATACACAACTGCCCTAGACAGCGGCAGAGGGGGTAGCGGGCCTGCAGACAGACCACACCTAGAGAACACAAAGGCAACACCCATTGGACTCCAGTGGCCACACCCTTCTTATACACAAACAAAATGGGCAGGCAGAGAAATGCAACCCAAATGAATCAGGAGAAATCCCCAGAGAAGGACCTGAATGAACCAGATATAACCAAATTACCAGATGCAGAATTTAAAAAAATTAAAGTTAGGTTGTTCAAAGAGATTAGATCAACAATGGATAGTCATTACAAACACCTAAGAAAAGAGAACCAGGTATAAATAAGGAAATTGAAATAATAAAAAAGAATCAGACAGAAATGACAAATACAGTATCAGAACTGAAGACCACAATGGAAGGAATTAAAAGTAGGATGGATGACGCTAAGGATTGAATCAGAGAGTTAGAGGACATAATAAACGAAGGCACAGAAGCAGAGCAGAAAAAAGAAAAGAGACTCAAAAAATGTGTGGAAACTCTAAGGGAGCTCTGTGACAGTATGAAGAGAAACAACATTCTCATCATAGGGGTCCCTGAAGAAGAAGAGAGATAACAGGAAATAGAAACTTTGTTCAATCAAATAATAGCAGAAAACTTCCCTAAATTAAGTCTGGAAAACATTTCACACATTCAAGAAGTGCAGAGAACTCCATTAAAGAGAAACCTAAAGAAATCTACACCCAGACAAATCATAGTTAAAATACCAAAGCTAAGAAATAAAAAGAAAATTTTTAAAGCTGCTAGAGAAAAAAAGGTTATCACCTACAAAGAAGCCCCCATAAGGATGACATCTGACTTCTCAACAGAAACACTTGAGGCCAGAAGGGAATGGCAAGATATATTCAAAGTAATGCAGAACAAGAACCTACAACCAAGACTACTCTATCCAGCAAGGCTAACATTTAAAATTGAAGAAGAAATAAAGAGCTTCCCAGACAAAAAAGCCTCAAGGAATTCATTAAAACCAAACCAGCTCTGCAAGAGATACTAAGGGACCTGTTGTGAACAGTTCAAAGAAGGGAAATAATATAGAAAATAAGAATACAGCTTTAAAGAATAAAATGGCATAAACAACTAAATATCAATAATAACCTTAAATGTAAATGGATTAAATGATCCAATCAAAAGACATAGGGTAGCTGCATGGATAAAGAAACAGGACCCAAACATATGCTGTCTAAAAGAGACAAACGTTAAAAAAAAAAAAGAGGCACATAGACTAAAGGTAAAAGGATGGAAAAATATATTTCAGGCAAATGGAAATGAAAAATAGCCGGGGTAGCAATACTTATATCTGACAAAATGGACTTTAAAACAAAGGCTGTAGTAAGAGATAAAGAAGGACACTACATAATGATAAAGGAAACTATTCAACAGAATGATATAACTATTATAAATATCTACACACCAAATACATAAAGCAGACTTTGATGGATATAACCAATGAGATTAACAGAAATACTATAATAGTAGGGCATTTCAATACCCCAACAACACTGGATAGATCCTCAAGAAAGAAAATTAATAAAGAAACAGCAGACTTAAAGGATACACTAGATCAACTCGACTTAATAGATGTCTTCCGAACTTTTCACCCTAAAGCAGTAGAATATACATTGTTCTCAAGCGCTCATGGTACATTTCCTAGGATAGACCACATGTTAGGACAAAAAAATGGTCTCAACAAATTTAAGAAGATTGAAATCATATCAAGCATTTTCTCTGATCACAATGGCATGAAACTAGAAAAATAACCAAAAAAGAAAAACTGAAAAATATTTAAAAACATAGAAACCAAATAGCATGTTATTAAATAATGAATGGATTAACAATGAGATCAAAGAAGAAATTTAAAAGTTTCTAGAAACGAATGAAAATGAGCATACATCAAATCAAAATTTATGGGACACAGCAAAAGCAGTTCTGAGAGGGAAGTTCATAGCACTACAGGCATACCATAATAAGCTAGAAAAAGCTCAAATAAGCAACATGACCCTGCATCTAAAAGAACTAGAAAACAAAACAGCAAATAAAACTCAGATCCAGTAGAAGGAAGAAAATAATAAAGATCAGAGAAGAAACAAATGACAAAGAGGCAAAGGAAACAATACAGAGGATCAATGAAACCAGGAAAGATTGATGAACCTTTAACTAGACTCACCAAGAAAAAGAGAGGGACTCAAATAAATAAAATTAGAAATGAGAATAGAGAAATAACAACCGACACAACAGAAATACAAAGTATTGTAAGAAAATACTATGAAGAGCTCTATGCCAAAATACCAGACAACCTAGGTGAAATGGACAAATTGCTTGAAGCATATAATCTTCCAAAAATCAATCTGGAAGAATCAGAACACCTAAACGGACCAATTACAACAAATGAGATCGAAACAGTCATAAAAAAAACTCCCACCAAAAAAGTCCTGGGCCTGATGGCTTCACAAGTGAATTCTACCAAAAATTCAAAGAAGGACTAACTCCTATCCTCCTCAAGCTATTTCAAAAAATTCAAGAGGAAAGAAGACTTCAAAACTCCATTTATGACGCGAGCATAATTCTGATCCTGAAACCAATCAAAGACAACACAAAAAAAGAAAATTATAGGCCTATATCCCTGATGAATTTAGATGCTAAAATTCTCAACAACATATTAGCCAACCGGATCCAGCAATATATGAAAAAAATCATACACCATGATCAAGTGAGATTTATTCTGGGGAGGCAAGGCTGGTTCAATATTTGCAAATCACTCAATGTGATTCATCACATAAACAAAAGGAAGGACAAAAATCACATGATAATTTCAATAGATGCAGAAAAGGCATTTGATGAAATTCAGCACCCATTCATGCTCAAAACTCTCAGTAAAGTGGGAATACAGGGAACATTCCTTAACATGATAAAGGCCATCTATGACAAACCCACAGCAAACATTCTAAATGGCCAAAATATAAAGCAATCGCCTTAAGATCAGGAACCAGGCAGGAGTGCCCCCTTTTACCACTCTTATTCAACATAGTTCTGGAAGTCCTAGCTACAGCAATCAGACAAAAAGAAGAAAGAAAGGCATCCAAAATGGAAAAGAAGAAGTAAAACTGTCACTATTTGCAGATGATATGATATTGTATATTGAAAACCCTAAAGTCTCAGTCAAAAAACTACTGGACCTTATAAATGAATTCAGCAAGGTGGCAGGATATAAAATTAATACTCAGAAATCAGAGGCATTTTATTATATACCAACAATGAACTGTCAGCAAAAGAAATTAAGGAAACAATCCCCTTCACTATTGTAGCCAAAAAAATAAAGTAGCTAGGAGTAAATTTAACCAAGGAGGTTAAGAACTTGTACTCGGAAAATTATAAAACATTGATAAAAGAAATCAAGGAAGATACAAACAAGTGGAAGCATATACCCAAAACAATTTATAAATTCAATGCAATACCAATTAAAATACCAATGACATACTTCAAAGATATAGAACACATATTCAAAAAATTTATATGGAACTAAAAAAGAATACAAATAGCCTCAGCAATCTTAAAAGAAATAATAAAGCAGGAGGTATCACTCTTCCCGATATCAAGGTATACTACAAGGCTATTGTACTCAAGACAGCCTGGTACTGGCATAAGAACAGACACTTAGATCAATGGAACAGAACAGAGAACCCAGAAATAAGCTCACACCTTTATGGACAACTGATATTTGACAATGGTGGAAAGAGTATACAATGGAGTAAAAACAACCTCTTTAACAAATGATGTTTGAAAATTGGACATATACCTGCAAAAAAAAAAATGAAACTCCAACATCCACTTACACCATTCACAAAAACAAACTCAAAATGGATAAAAGACTTAAACGTAAGCCGTGAAACCATAAGCATCTTAGAAGAAAACATAGGCAGCAAGCTCTCCGACATCTGTAGTAGCAATATATTTGCCAGTTTATCTCCACGGGCAAATGAAATAAAAGGCAAGATAAACAAATGGGACTATATCAAACTAAAAAGTTTTTGCACAGCTAAAGACAATAAGAACAGAATAAAAAGACAAACCAAACAATGGGAAAACATATTCAACAACACCTCTGATAAGGGGTTAGTATCTAAAATTTATAAAGAATTTAAAATACTCAACACCAGGAAGGCAAACAATCCAATCAAAAAATGGGCAAAAGAAATGAATAGACACTTCTCTAAAGAGGACATACAGATGGCCAGTAGGCATATGAAAAAATGCTCAACATCACTAATCATTAGAGAAATGCAAATTAAAACCACAATGAGATATCACCTCACACCAGTCAGAATGGCACTCATCAGCAAAACAACACAGAACAAGTGCTGGCGAGGATGTGGTGAAAAGGGAACCTTCCTGAATTGCTGGTGGGAATGCAGACTGGTGCAGCCACTGTGGAAAACAATATGGAGATTCCTCAGAAAACTAAAAATCGAACTGCCTTTTGACCGAGCTATCCCACTTTTAAGAATATCCCCTAAGAACACCATAGCACTGTTCGAAAAAAAGAAATGTCCCCCATGTTCGTGGCAGCATTGTTCACAATAGCAAAGATCTGGAAACAGCCCAAATGTCCATCAGAGGACGAGTGGATTAAAAAGCCTTGGTACATATATACTATGGAATACTACTCAGCCATAAGAAATGATGACATCGGATCATTTACAACAAAATGGATGGACCTTAATAACATTATATGGAGTGAAATAAGTAAATCAGAAAAAACTGAGAACAGCATGATTTTATACATAGGTGGAACATAAAAGTGAGTCTATAAGACATGGACAAGAGGTGGTTACGGAGTGGGGGGAGGGAGTAGAAGGTGGGAGAGGGGTAGGGAATGGGCACAAAGAAAACCAGATAGAGGTGACAGAGGACAATTTGACTTTGGGTGATGTGTATGCAGCATAATTGAATGATAAGACAACCTGGAGATGTTTTCTTTGAACATATGTACCCTGATGTATTAATGTCACCCCATTAAAATTAATAAAAAAAAGAAAAAAAGAGAACTTTAAAACATCATCACTGACATCAATGGTTAGATTATCCAGAAAAAAAAATCAACAAGGAAATAGCAGCCTAAATGACACATAGATAAAATACACATTTTTAGGACATTTCATCACAAAACAGCCAAATATACAATCTTTTCTAGTGCATATAGAACATGTTCCACAATAGGCCACATGTTAGCAACAAAATAAGCCTCAATAAGTTGAAGAATACTTAAATCATGCCATGTATCTTCTACAATCACAATGGCATGAAACCAGAAATTAATTACATGAAGAAAACTGAATAACACATAAACGCATGAAGGCTAAATAACATGCTACTAAACAATAAGTGAGTTAATAGTGAGATTAAGGAAGAAATTAAAATATACCTTAAATAGTAATAAAAACACAATACAAAATCTATAAGACCCAACCAAATAAGTTCTAGGAAGGAAGTTCCTTAGCCATACTCATCAAGATAATAGAGAAGAGCCAAATAAATAAAATGAAAGAAAAAATAACAACTGAACCACAGAAACAGAGGATAATAAGGAAATACTAAAAATTATAATATACCAACAAATTGAACAACTTGGAAAAAATAAATTCCTGCAAACATACAATCCTCCTAAACTGAATAAAAACAAAACAAAAAAACTGAACAGTGCAATAACTAGTGATGATATTAAATCAGGAATCAGAAAATACAACAAAGTCTTGAATCAAATGGCTTTACAGGTAAATTTTATAAAAACATTCAAGATGAATTAACATTTATCCTTTTCAAACTATTCCAAAAAGTTGAAGAGGAGGGAGACTCCCAAGTTTATTTTACAAAGTCAACATTATCTTGATTCCAAAACCAGATAACCATATTACTAAAAAGTTACATCAATATTTCTGATGAACATAAATGCAAAAATCTTCAACAAAATGTTAACAAACCAAATTCAGCAATACATTTATAGTTTATATTTTATGATTAAGTAGGGTTTATTTCTGAATTGCAAGATTGATTCAATGTTCATGAGTCAGTCAATGTAATAAACCATATGAACAAAATTAAAGACAAAAATTAAATGATTATATCAATGAATGCAGAAAAAGGATTTGATAAAAATCCAGAATCCATTTGTGACAAAACTCAGCAAAATGAGAATAGAGGAAACATAGCTTAACATAATAAAGGCCATACATGACAAATTTATAGATAACATTATGCTCAACACTAAAATCCAAATGTGTTTTTTTATGATCAGGAGCAAGATAAGGATGTCTATTACTATTCAGCATGGTAATAGAAGTCCAATCCATAGGAATGAGACAAGAAAAAGGAATAAAAAACATCCAAATTGGAAAATAAGAAATAAAACTGTCCCAAGAAGACATACAAATGGCCAATAGATATATGAAAGGATGCTCATCTTTGCTAGCTATTAGAGAAATGCAAATTAAACTATAATGAGATACCACCTCACACCAATTAGACTTGATACTGTCAACAAGATAGGTAATAAGAAGTGTTCGGGAGGCTATCGGAAAAACAGAACTCTTATTCACTGCTGGTGGGAATGTAAACTGGTACAGCATTATAGAAGACAGTATGATGGTTCCTCAAAAAATTAAAAAAAGAACTACCTTATGACCTAGCAATCACTCTACTGGGTATCTACCCAGAAAACTAAAAGACATTGGTATGTAAAGAAACAAACACCCTCATGTTTATTGCAGTATTATTCAGTGTCCAAGAAATAGAAACAACCAAAGTGTTCCACAACAGAAGATTGGATAAAGAAGAAGTGGTACATATATACAATGAAATGCTACTCAGCCATAAGAAAGAATGACATATTGCCATTTATGATAATGTGGATGGACCTTGAGAACATTATATTGAGTGAAATAAGTAAATCAGAAAAAGCTAAGAATTATATCATTTCACACAAAGGTGGGATATAAAACTAAGACTCATGGAGATAGATAAAATTAAAGTGGTTCATAGGGTTGTGGTGTAGGTGGGTGAGAATAGGGGAGTAAAGAGGAACAATATATTGTGACAAAAAATGATTTGACTTGGGGTGATGGGTACACAATATAATCAACAGTTCAAATGCTTTAGAAATGCTTCCCTGAAACCTATGTACTCTTATTGATCAATGTCATTCTATTAAATTTAATTTTCAAAATAAAATAATTAGCTAACAAAAAGGTCAGTAGTTTCAGATGACACAATAATATATAGAAAGAACCCTAAAGACTTCAATAAAAACTATTAGTACTGATAATAAACGCAGTGAAGTAGCAGGATACAAAATTCTTATCCAGAAATTAGTTCTACCTTTATTCACCAATAACAAACTATCAGACAGAGGAATTAAAGAAGCAATTACATTTATAATTGCATAAAACCTATAAAATACCTAGGAATAAATTTAACCAAGGAAATAAGAGAACTGTATTCCAAAAAGTATAACTCATTGAAGGAGATACAAATAAATGGACGCATATACCATGTTCATGGATAGCAAGAACCAACACCATTGAAATGTCTGTACTATTTAAAGCAACCTATGGATTCAATGCAATTGCTATCAAAATACTAATGGCATTTTTCACATTAATATAAATAATCCTCAAATTTATATTAAACCACAAAAGATCCTGAATAGCCAAAGCAACCTTGAGAAAGAAGAACAAAGTTGGAGGTATCATGCTACCTCATATCAAACTATGCGGCAAGTTCACAGCAATCAAAACGGCATGGTACTGGCCTAACCAATACAAATACATAGATCAATGGAACAGAATAGAGAGCCCAGAAATAAACCCATACTTATTTGGTTAATTAATCTATGCAAAGAAGTTAAGAATATACAATGGTATAAAGACACTCCTAATTATGGTGTAGAAAGAACTGGACAGATAGGTGCAAAGAATGAAACTTGACTACTTTCATAAACCATACACAAAAGCAAACTCAAAATGAATTAAATATTTAATATAAGACTCAAAACCATAAAACACTTAGAAGAAAACATGGGAGTAAATGTTTGACACTGCTTTTAGTAATATATATTTTGGACAAATCTCTTTGGGCAAGGTAAACAAAGAAGAAATAAACAAACATAACTACATCAAGCTAAACACTTTTTTGCACAGAAAAAGAAATCACAAACTAAAACAAAAAGTCTCTTGAATAAACATTTCTACAAAGAGAACACAGATGTCAATAGACATGAAAAGATGCTCAACCTCACTAATTATGAGACAAATGTAAATTAAAAGTACAATGAGATATTTCCTTCCACCTGTCATAAGAGCTATCATTAATAAATCAATAAACAACAAATGTTGAGGAGACTGTGGAAAATGGAACTCTCCTACACTGTTGGTAGTATTGAAAATTAGTCCAGCCACTATGGAAAAAGCTATGAAGGTTACTTTAAATATTTGAAATAAAATTACCAAATGACTCAACAATATCACTTCTGAGTACTTATTCAAAGAATCCCAAAAGACTAATTCAAAAAAGCACATAAAACCCTATGATTAATGCAGCATTCTTTACAATAGCCAAGATATAAAAGCAACCTAAATGTCCAAAAATAGACAATTGGATATAGAAGTTGTTGTACATATATACAAGGAAATATTACTTGGCCATAAAAAATGAATGCTTACCATTTATGAGAATATGGATGGAGCTAGAATGTATTATACTAAGTAAAGTCAGACACAGAAAGACAAATATCATATGATTTTACTTATATATGAAATCTAAAAATAAAAATAAACAAAACAGAAACATCTCCTAAATACAGAGAACAATCTGATGACTGTCAGATAGGTGGGGTTTGGGAGCAAGGTGAAAAAGAAGGGGGTATTAAGAAGTACAATTTTGCCCTGGTTGGATTGCACAGTTTTTTAGAGTATTATCCCTCTCTCTAACAAACCCCCATCTCTGTGCTGGTACAATCCTTGGTCAAGACACATACAGAAACAGATTGATGTTCCTATCTCTCTCTCTCTCCCTTTCTCTCTCTAAAAGCAATAAAATAAAATTAAGAAAACTCCTTTAAAACAGTACAATTTTTGCAGTTACAAAATAGTCATAGGATGTAAAGTAGGGAATGGGGAATAAAGTCAATAATATTGTAATAACTATGCATGATAGTCGGGTGGGAAATAGATTTATTGGGTAATACCTTCATAAATTATATAATGTCTAACCACTATGCTGTACACTTAAAACCAATATAATCCTGAATGTCAATTTTAATTGAAAAATGAATTTTAATATAAACACACACACAATGAATAAAACCCCCAAAACACAACTATGTGCTGCCTTAGGAGACACATCTCAACTACAAAGAAAATAAAGTGAAGGAGTTGAAAATAATACTCCAAGCAAATGACATCCAGAGAAAAATAGGTGTCACCATATTTATATTAGATAAAATAGATTTCAATATAAAAAAGATAACAAGAGATAAATATTAAAATTTTATAATGATAAAAGAGACAATCCATCAATAAGACATAACATATTAATATACTACTCACAATAATTAGGGATATTTCAAAGTGAATATGAAGCTATAAAATATCCCCTAATTTTGTATATGTATCCAGCCTGAGCACAAAAGTATACCAAACAGCTACTAATAAAACTAAAAAGATCATGAAATGTTTGATCAACAAAGGAAAGGTTCTTGAAAGAGAAAAGATTTCAGCTGGACAATTAAGAGTGGGTAAAATCAGGATAAACTAAAAAGAAAAAGAAAGAAATGTTATAGAGGAGTATCTAGTAGATCAAAGGCAGAGACAGAAATAATTAAAACATAATTAAGAGTAGATACAAAGAAGCGCTATTTCTACGTGTTATGGTTTAATCAAATTTCTGAAGTAAAAATAAGTGAAATAAGTCAGACAAACAATGATAAATACCATATTAACAAAAGAAAACCAAGCTCATAGGTAAAGAGTAAACATAGTGGTTGCCAGAGACACGTGAGTGAAATGGGTGAAGGGGTAAAGTGGTAAAAACTTCTAGGTATAAAATTAATAAGTCCTGGGGGAGTTATGTATAGCATGGTGATGAATATTGGATTGTGTTTCTGGTCAATCTTCACCCCATCAAAATTACAACTAAACTAAAGTCACCATTGAAAACTACCTATGGTCTAACTTAATATGAGTCTTATAACTAAAGATATAAAAAAAAAAGTGACATCAAAACTGGTGGGTGGCCCTGGCCGGTTGGCTCAATGGTAGAGCATTGGCCTGGTGTGTGGATGTCCCAGGTTCGATTCCTGATCAGAGCACACAGGAGAAGCACCCATCTGCTTCTCCACCCTTCCACATCTCCTTCCTCTCTATCTCTCTCTTCCCCTCCCACAGCAAAGGCTCCATTAGAGCCAAGTTGGCCTGGGCACTGAAGATGGCTCCATGGCCTCTGCCTCAGGCACTAGAATGGCTCTGACCACAGCAGAGCAATGCCCCAGATGGGCAGAGCATTAACCCCTGGTGGCATGCCAGGTGGATCCCAGTCAGGTGCATGCGGGAGTCTATCTGACTGCCTCCCTGCTTCTAACTTCGGAAAAATACAAAACAAAAACAAAACACAGACACACAAAAATACTGGTGGGCAAGGTAGAGAGGTAATGAGCTGGCCCCACACCCATGTGTGGAAGTTAAAATTAAAAAGAGATAGCTATGGGGGTAACCCTGAATAACAAGTGGTCCCAACCCAAGCCAGGCACTCCAGCTCAGGCTTCCAGTGCTGAGAAGTACCCATAATTTCTGGCTGTGACAAACCATCAGGGATTGTGCCTGAGTGTGATGAGGTCTGCTGGAGTCTTAGGAGTTCATATTAAAAGGCCCACACAGAGACATACTCACTGAAGGACTCACTGACTCTGAGCTCCAGCCCTGGGGAAGCAGCTTGAAAGGCATCAGGGACAAACGGGGAAGAACTAAATTGTCTAGCTTCAGAATAAGGGCTAGAGAGGCAGCTTTCTCCCAGACAGAAGTGCTGACAGAACCCTTCCCCTACCCAGCCTGCATACACAGATGGGAGCCATATCTGAGTCTCCATCAATTGAGCTAACACCATTCACCTTGTCTTGGTCATTTCTTGAGACTCTGTCCCACCCAATTTGCTGTCCAACACTGGTTGCTTCCAATGGCTTTTCCGTACAAACAGCCTATCTTGGTTCATGCTGTTGACTTTCCTAAAATCAGTCAAAAGTCCCTGGCCAGTTGGCTTAGTGGTAGTCTCAGCCAGCATGTGAATGTCCTGGGTTTGATTCCTGGTCAGGGCACATAAGAGAAGCAACCTTCTGTTTCTCCTCCCCCTCCCTCTCCTCCCCCTCCTCCTCCTCCTCCTCCTCCTCCTTCTTCTTCTTCTTCTCCTCTCTCTCTCTCTCTCTCTCTCTCTCTCTCTCTCTCTCTCTCTCTCTTCTCCTCCCACAGCCATGGCTCCATTGATTCAAGTGCATTGGCTCCAGGCACTGAGGATGGCTCTGTGGAGCCTCAGCCTCATGTGCTAAAAATAGCTTAGTTGCGAGCATGTCCCCAGATGGGCGGAGCATAGGCCCCAGATGGGGTTGCTGGGAGGACCTCAGTCGAGGTGCATGCCGGAGTCTGTCTTTGTATCTCCCCTCCTCTCACTTGGAAAAAGAACAAAAAATATCTCTCAAAGGTTCACAAACCCCCCAAAAGCAGCATCTGGCCTTGGAATGCCTTGTAAATCTTGCTAAACAGTCCAAAGCCTGACATAATTGACAGCGAGCATCAGTTTGCAGCTTAACATCTCACAAGCATCTCCAAGCCTGGCACAAGTGGCAGCCTTCTACAGATCACTTTAAACTCATACCAAGTGACCACAGAAAGGGCAAAGGCAGTGGCTAACATTAGCCTGCATCAGAGGCCCTCTTAAGAGGACCCCAAAACAACATACCTTGTGACCAGCTCCAGACCACACCAGAGCACCACCCAAACCCTTCAAAAATGACACACTCAAAGAGCAGACTCAGCAGGCACCAGAGTCCCTCTAAAGTGGACCCTGCTCTGTAGGGCCAACCCCTGTACAACAGCTCCTCCACATGGCTAGTCCTCACAATCAATCAGCCTAAGGATAAATTTCTCCCATTGACATGCCAACAAAAAATAGGCTCAATTACAAGAGAAGAGCTCACAATCTATACAAGGGACACACCTGAGCACTTGACTTAGGTGTCCAGAGAGACCATGCTACTGTGCCCCCCAAGACACCTACTAAATAAAGCCACTCCATCAAGGCTGGGAGACTAAAAGATCTACCTAATACATAGAAACAAACACAAGAAGGCAGCCAGAATGAGGAGACAAAGAAACATGTCCCAAATGTAAAACAGAACAGAAAACTGGACAAAATGGAGACAGATAATCTACCAGATAGAGAAGTAAAAACACTGTTTATAAGGATGATCAATGAACTTAAGGAAAGGGTAGAGAAAATTAGTGAGAACTCCAATAGAGATATAAAACATAAAATAGAACCAGTCAGAAATGAAGAATATATTAAAGAGAATCATTGGTAGATTAGATGAAACAGGATCAAATCAGCAATTTGAAGATAAGATAGCAGGGAAAAAAATCATAATAGCAGAAAAGAAAGAACAATCCAAAATCATGAGGATAGTTTAAAGGGCTCCTGGGACAGCATAAAGCATAACAATACTTGAATCATAAGGGTACCAGAAGGAGAAGAGAGCAAATATTTAAAAACCCATTTGAAGAAATAATAAAACTTCTCTAAACTGGCAAAGGAAATGAACATTCAAGCCCAGTAAGCACAGAGAGTTCCAAATAAGATGAACCCAAAAAGGCCCACACCAAGATACATCATGATTAAAATGACAAAGGTTAAAACAGACAGCAGACATACCTGTCTTGTTCCCAATCTTAAGGAAAACGTTTTTAGTTTTTGACCGATGAGTTTGATGTTGGCTGTAGGTTTGTCATATAAGGCCTTTATTACACAGGTGTATGTTTCCTCTATTCCCACTTTGCTGAGAGTTTTTATCATAAATGGGTGCTGGATTTTATCAAATAATTTTTCCACATCTATTGCTATGATCATGTGCTTTTTAGCCTTCATTTTGTTTATGCAGTGATTTATTGATTTATTGATTGATTTGCAAATATTGTACTAAACTTGTATCCCCAGAATAAATCCCACTTGATCATGATGAATGATCTTTATAATTATTTCTTACATCTGGTTTGCAAATATTTTGCTGAGGATTTTATCATCTATGTTCATCAGAAATATTGGCCTATAATTTTCTTTCTTTGTAGTGTCTTCATGTATATTTGGAATTAGGATAATGGTGTCTCATAAAAAGAGTTTGGGAATTCTCCTTCCTCTTGATTTTTTTGGAATAGTTGAGAAAAATAAGTGTTAGTTCTTTGAGTGTTTGGTAAATTCACCCATGAAGTCATCTGCTCCAGGAAGTTTGTTTGTTGGGAGTTTTTATTATTATTATTATTATTACTGCTTCAATTTTACTAGTTGTAATTTGTCTACTCAGATTCTCTAATTCTTCCTGATTCAATTTTGTAAGATGATATGTTTCTAAGAATTTATCAATATCTTCCATATTGTCCAATTTGTTGGCATATATAGTTGTTCATAATATTTTATTACAACCCTTAGTATTTCTTCAGTGTGATTTGTTACACCTCTTTTTTCATTTCTGATTTTATTTGGTCTTCTCCCCTTTAGATAAGTCTGGTTAAAGGTTTGTCAATCTTGTTTAACTTTTTGAAAAACTAGCTCTAGGTTTCATTGATCTTTTGCATTTTTTTAGTCTCTATTTTGTTTCTGTTCTAGCTTTATTACTTACTTTCTTCCAATTACATGGGGCTTTGTTTGCTGTGCTCTTTTCAGTTTCTTTAGGTATAAAGTTAGATTTCTTCTTCTTCTTTTTTTTTTTTTTTTTGAGATTTTTCTTGCTCCTTGAGTTAGGCCTGTAATGCTAAGAATTTCCCTCTTAGATTTGGGGTTCTTAACAACAGGGTAAGGTCCCAGGATCATATTTGATTTGATTTGAAAAGAATAAAAAGAAGTGGCAATTGTTTTGTATTCTTAGATTCATACTTGTTATAAAAATAAAGCTCAGGAGGCACCAAGATGGCCACGGAGTAGGCAGACGCACCAACTCCCACTTCCCAGAGCCAAGGTGGATTGCAGCTTAAATCTGAGAACACTCATCATGAAAGACAAATTTTGGACTAAACTAGGAGGAATCTGCAACCAAGGACCACTAAAGAACCCACGCTGAATCTGGTAGGAGGGGCAGAGACCCAGAGAAGGCTACCCAACTCCCAGAGGAGCAGGGACTGGTACAGCACCCAGGAGAAATTTACACGAAGGGGAGGACTGTCCAGCGAGTTACAGGTCCTTACCCCCAAAATCAGAATCCCAACCTAAAGCCCTGGAGCTGGGAAGGGGATGACGAACTATATTTGACTGAGAAAAAAAAAACACACCTGGATATGGTATGAGAGAAGAAGGCAGGACTCTTAGACCCAGGCTTTGTATTAAAGAAACTGCACAAAGAGCCTCACTCACAGCCAATTTTCCAGAGCCCAGGACACCCTAACCCCTGGGCTGAGTCACTCCCCAAATTTAAAGCAAACCAATATCACGAGCAAAGGAGAGAAAGTGCCCCGTCCACCAGAGGCTCCCCTACCCTAGCTAGAACAAAGGCGCTTAGAGCCAGGCACCATATTAGGGCCACAAATAGGGAGTACAGAAGTCTAAGCTACACCACCTACCGCACTGCTTAGTGCTCTCCCGGGGCAGACAAGGGGCAGACAGGCTGGAGGTGGCAGGGTGTGGCTGAGGCTTGAGCGAGCCAGCGCAATCAGGCAGGGGAACCCTGGACCACAGTAGCCATTGGGTAAGCCTCAGCTGGCACACACCCCTGTGCCTTGAGTGCCCCGCCCTAGGGGGACACAGAAGCCCAAGAATCAACAAAGGCATAGCATGCGGGTATGTACGAACCTGCCAGCGAGGGCGGAGCTTGCCTGGCAGCCACGAAACCCAGCAGGCATGCAGACTGGCCCAGCACTGGGCGCACCCCAGTGGCAACTAAGGGGGGAAGCACAGGCGAGTGCTAGCGAGCCGGCCAATGACAGCGGAGGTTGATTGGCAGCCGCAGGGAGCAGGGCAGACACGCAGACCAGCCTGAGGCTGGGTGCCCCTTGGTGGTGATCTGAGCAGAAGTGGAGCCCCAGTGGCAACAGAGTGGGGAAGTGTGCGCATGCGCGCACAAGTCCACCAGCAACCGCGGAAGTTGCATGAGCGGTTAGGAATCCCTGCGGCTAACCTGCTTAGGGTACAGACACACCCTCAGCAGTAATGTCTGCACCGGCAACCTCGGCAGAAACCTGAGAGGGTGCACACGATCCCGCAGGCGGTGGCTGAGAGCTGAGCCAAGTGAGGCTGTCCAGGCGGGTGCACAGGCATGCTCAGGCTGACCAGGGCAGCGGTGGTCATGGAGGTGGGCTGGAGCCAGCAGCATCTGAGCCCTAAAGCCTGGGCAGCAACAACAGTGGTGGCCGGGTAGAGAGACCACAAAATGGGAGCTAAAATGTCTGAATAGAAAAACACCTGAGGTGAAGCAGTAGGCCACATCTAATACCATTCCTAATCACTGAATTACAGTACTGAGCCCAACAAGCAGCCAGCAATAAAAAACAACAGAAAGCAGAATTTAGGGTAACTTGAACTTTTTAAGTAACTTCTCCCAGACCAAGAGTAAATAAAAGCAAGCCTAGGAGTGCAGCTGACATTTACAATGACACCTTGACCAAGCCCGGGCAGCCACAAGGTCTGTATAACCTGTAGTTCCCAAATAGTGGATAAGAACCAGTGACAAGCCGTGATCCCCACAGATCTCCCCCAGGTCCCAGTCAGGAAAGTCCAGGGCAACACAGACAAATGGGAAGACAAAGAAGTGCAATCCAAACGACTCAACAAGAGCAACCCTCAGAAAAAGTGCTGAGTCAGACAGATATAAGCAAACTACCAGAGGCAGAGTTTAGAATAATGATTATTAGAATGCCGAAAGATCTTAGAACAACAATGGAAGGTCACAGTGAGCACATAAATAAAAAAGTAACAAGTATTAAAAAGGTCATTGAAATAATAAAGAAGAACCAATCAAAACTGACAAATACAGTATCTGAAATGAGGACTACACTAGAAGCAATTAAAAGCAGGCTAGATGAAGCAGAGGATCGAATCAGTGATTTAGAAGACAAGATAATTGAAAACACAGAACCACAGCAGCAAAAACAAAAAAAAGAATAAAAAAATCTGAGGAAACTCTAAGAGAGCTGTGTGACAATCTAAAGAGAAACAACATTCGCATCATAGGAGTTCCTGAAGAAGAAGAGAAAGAACAAGGGATAGAAACCTTGTTCAATCAAATCATAGCTGGAAACTTCCCTAAGTTGAGGAAGGAAAATTTCACACAAATTCAAGAAGCACAGAGAACTCCATTAAAGAGAAACAGAAAGAAATCCACACCAAGATACATCATAATTAAAATAGCAAAGCTAAGTGATAAAGAGAAAATATTAAAAACTGCTAGAGACAAAAAGGCTATCACCTACAAAGGAGCCCCCATAAGGATGACATTTGACTTCTCAACAGAAACACTTGAGGCCAGAAGGGAATGGCAAGAAATATTCAAAGTAATGCAGAACAAGAGCCTACAACCAAGACTACTTTATCCAGCAAGGCTATCATTTAAAATTGAAGAAGAAATAAAAAGCTTCCCAGACAAAATAAACAAAACATAAACAAAGAAACAAAACTCAAGGAATTCATTACAACCAAACCAAGGCTGCAAAAAATGTTAAGTGGCCTGTTGTAAATAGAACAAAGCAGGAAAAGAACACAGCAAAAGAGAAATATAGCTTTAAAGAACAAAATGGCAATAAACAACTACCTATCAATAATAACCTTAAATGTAAATGGATTAAATAATCCAATCAAAAGACATAGGGTAGTTGCATGAATAAGAAAACAGAACCCATACATAGGCTGTCTACAAGAGACACACCTCAAAACAAAAGATACACATAGACTAAGGGTAAAAGGATGGAAAAAATATTTCATGCAAATGGAAATGAAATGAAGGTTGGGGTAGCAATACTTATATCTGACAAAATGGACTTTAAAATAAAGGCTATGGTAAGAGATAAAGAAGGCCACTACATAACGATAAAGAGAGCAATTCAACAGGAAGATATAACCATCATAAATATCTACACAACTAACATAGGAGCTTCTAATTATATAAAACAGATTTTGATAAATATAAATGGCGAGATCAACAGCAATACTATATAATACAAGGAGACTTCAATACTCCACTAACATCAACAGAAAGATCCTCAAGAAAGAAAATCAACAAAGAAAGAGCAGATTTAAAGGACGTACTAGATCAACTCGATTTAATAGATATCTTTAGAACTTTTCATCCTAAAGCAGCAGATAATACATTCTTTTCAAGTGCTCATGGTACATTCTCTAGGATAGACCACATGTTAGGACACAAAAGCTGTCTCAACAAATTTAAGAAGATTGAAATCATATCCAGCATTTTCTCTGATCACAATGGCATGAAACTAGAAATCAACCACAACAGAAAAACTGAAAAATACTCAAACACATGGAAACTAAATAGCATGTTATTAAATAACCAATGGGTTAACAATGAAATCAAAGAAGAAATAAAAAAATTCCAAAAAATAAATGATAATGAACACTCAAAATATGGGACACAGCTAAAGCAGTCCTGAGAGGGAAGTTCATAACACTACAGGCATTCCTAATGAAACTTGAAAAAGCTCAAATAAACAACCTAACCCTTCATCTAAAAGAACTTGAAAAAGAACAGCAAGTAAGGCCCTGAGATAGTAGAAGGAAGAAAATAATAAAGATCTGAGCAGAAATATATGACCTAGATGCTAAAGAAAGAATACAGAGGATCAATGAAACCAGGAGCTGGTTCTTTGAAAGGGTAAACAAGATAGATGAACCTTTAACAGGACTCACCAAGAAAAGTAGAGAGAGGACTCAAATAAATAAAATTAGAAATGAGAGTCGAGAAATAACAACTGACACAAAAGAAATAAAAAATATTGTAAGCAAATACTATGAAGAATTTTATTCCAAAAATTTAAACAACCTAGGTGAAATGGACAAATTCCTAGAAACATATAATCTTCCAAAAATCAATCTGGAAGAATCAGAAAACCTAAACACACCAATAATAATAAATGAGATTGAAACTGTTATCAAAAAACTCCCAAAAAACAAAACCCCTGGGCCTGATTGCTTCACTGGTGAATTCTACCAAACATTCAAAGAAAAACTAACTCCTATCCTTCTCAAGTTATTTCAAAAATTTCAAGAGGAAGGAACACTTCCAAGTTCCTTTTATGAGGCAAGCATAATTCTGATTCCAAAACCAGGTTAAGACAACACAAAGAAAGAAAATTATAGGACAATATCCCTGGTGAATTTAGATGCTAAAATCCTCAACAAAATATTAGAAAACTGGATCCAGCAATACATGAAAAAAATCATACATCATGATCAAGTGAGATTTATTCTCGGGAGACAAGGATGTTGCAACATTCGTAAATCAATTAATGTGATTCACCACATAAACAAAAGAAAGAAAAACCACATGATAATTTTAATAGATGCAGAAAAGGCATTTGATAAAATCCAGCACCCATTTATGATCAAAACTCATAGCAAAGTGAGGATACAGGGAACATACCTCAGCATGATAAAGACCATCTATGACAAACCCTCAGCAAACATCATAATTAATGGACAAAAATTAAAAGCAATTCCCCTAAAATCAGGAACAAGGCAGGGGTGTCTCCTTTCAACACTCTTATTCAACATAGTACTGGAAGTCCTAGCTACAGCAATCAGATAAGAAGAAATAAAAGGCATCCAAATTGGAAAAGAAGAAGTGAAACTACCATAATTTGCAGATGATATTATACTGTATATAGAAAACCCTAAAGTCTCAGTCCAAAAACTGCTGGACCTGATAAACGAATTCAGCAAGGTGGCAGGATATAAAATTAATACACAGAAACCAGAAGCATTTTTATACATGAACAATAAATTGTCAGAAAGAGAAATTAAGGAAACAATTTCCTTCACTATTGCAACAAAAAAAATAAAGTACCTAGGAGTAAATTTAACCAAGGAGGTTAAAGACTTGTACTCAAAATATTATAAAACATTGATAAAAGAAATCAAGGAAGACACAAACAAGTGGAAGCATATACCGTGTTCATGGTTAGGAAGAATAAACATCATTAAAATGTCTATATTACACAAAGCAATACCAATTAAAATACCAATGACATATTTCAAAGATATATAACACATATTCCAAAAATTTATATGGAACCTAAAAAGAACATGAATAGCCTCAGCAATCTTGAAAAAGAAGAATAAAGTGGGAGGTATCACACTTCCTGATATCAAGGTATACTACAAGGCCACTGTACTCAAAACAGCTTGGTACTGGCATAAGAACAGGCATATAGATCAATGGAACAGAACAGAGAACCCAGAAATAAACCCACACCTTTATAGACAACTGATACTTTACAAAGGAGGTAAGAGTATACAATGGAGTAAAGACAGTCTCTTTAACAAATGGTGTTGGGAAAATTGGACAGCTACCTGCAAAAAAATGAATCTAGACCACCAATTTATACTGTGCACAAAAATAAACTCAAAATGAATAAAGGACTTAAATGTAAGTCATGAAACTATAAGCATCTTAGAAGAAAACATAGGCAGTAAACTCACCAACATCTGTTGCAGCAATGTATTTGCTGATTTATCTCCACGGGCAAATGAAATAAAAGGCAGTATAAACAAATGGGACTATAACAAAATAAAATGCTTTTGCACAGCTACAGACAATACGAACAGAATAAAAAGACAAACCACACAATGGGAGAACATATTCGACAATACGTCTGATAAAGGTTTAGTCAATAACTAAAATTTATAACTTGTAAAACTCCACACCAGGAAGACAAACAATCCAATCAAAGAATGGGCACAAGAAATGAATAGACACTTCTCCAAAGAGGACATACAGATAGACAGATGAAAAAATGTTCAACATCACTAATCATTAGAGAAATGTAAATGAATACCACAATGAGATACCATCTCACACCAGTCAGAATGACGCTCATCAACAAAACAACACATTATAGGTGCTGGCGAGGATGTGGAGAAAGGGGAACCCTCCTGTACTGCTGGTGGGAATGCAGACTGGTGCAGCCACTGTGGAAAACAATATGGAGATTCCTCAAAAAATTAGGAATGGATCTGCCCTTTGACCCAGCTATCCCACTTATAGGAATATACCCTAAGAACACCATAGCACTGTTCGAAAAGAAGAAATGTGCCCCCATGTTTGTGGCAGCATTGTTCACAATAGCGAAGATCTGGAAACAGCCCAAGTGTCCGTCAGAAGACGAGTGGATTAAAAAGCTTTGGTACATATATACTATGGAATACTACTCAGCCATAAGCAATGATGACATCGGATCATTTATAACAAAATGGATGGACCTTGATAACATTATACGGAGTGAAATAAGTAAATCAGAAAAAAAGAAAAACTAAGAACAGCATGATTTCATACATAGGTGGGACATAAAAGTGAGACTGAGACATAGACAAGAGAGTGGTGGTTACGGGGTGGGGGGTGGGAGGGAAAGGTGGGATAGGGAGGAGGGAAGGGGCACACGGAAAACCAGATAGAAGGGGACAGAGGACAATTTGACTTTGGGTGACGGGTATGCAACACAATTCAATAATAAGACAACCTGGAGATGTTTTCATTGTACATATGTACCCTTATTTATTGGTGTCACCCCATTAAAATTAATAATAATAAAATAAAATAAATGGGGGAAAAAAATGAACAGAAATTTCTCCAAAGAGGACATACAGATGGCCAATAGACATATGAAAAAATGCTCAAAATCACTAATCATTAGAGAAATGCAAATTAAAACCACAATGAGATATCACCTCACACCAGTCAGAATGGCACTCATCAGCAAAACAACACAGAATAAGTGCTGGTGAGGATGTGGAGAAAAGGGAACCCTTCTGCACTGCTGGTGGGAATGCAGACTGGTGCAGCCACTGTGGAAAACAGTATGGAGATTCCTCAAAAAATTAAAAATCGAACTGCCTTTTGACCCAGCTATCCCACTTATAGGAATATACCCTAAGAACACCATAGCACTGTTCGAAAAGAAGAAATGCACCCCCATGTTCGTGGCTGCATTGTTCACAATAGCGAAGATCTGGAAAAAGCCTAAGTGTCCGTCAGAAGACGAGTGGATTAAAAAGCTTTGGTACATATATACTATGGAATACTACTCAGCCATAAGCAATGATGACATCGGATCATTTACAACAAAATGGGTGGACCTTGATAACATTATACGGAGTGAAATAAGTAAATCAGAAAAAAACTGAGAACAGCATGATTTCATACATAGGTGGGACATAAAAGTGAGACTATGAGACATGGATAAGAGAGTGGTGGTTACGGGGTGGGGGGAGGGAGGGAAGAGTGGGATAAGGAGGAGGGGATGGGCACAGGAAAAACCAGACAGAAGGTGACAGAGGACAATTTGACTTTGGGTGACGGGTATGCAACATAATTGAATGATAAGATAACCTGGAGATGTTTTCGTTGTACATATTGTAAAGCCAGTAGTCAAGGCCGGGATCACAGCCACCTGACCCACGCAGGTTCGCATTGGATTCGAATAGTCGGTAATGAAACACAGGAGCCACAAACTGGTGAGCCATCAATTTTAAACCTGGCGGGCAAGCAAAAACATACACTGGGCTCCAAAACCCACACATTCAGTGCTCACAAAGCTACTGACTTATCCGAGTTTCCTAGAATCAAAGGTTTCTAGCTCACCAGACTTATTCACCTCTGTTTCCCATCTCCTCCTGCACAAATTCTTAACAAACTGGCTTCTTCCTCAGCACTCTGCCATCTTGGCTACTTCTCCTCCACATGGCCTTAATCTGCTCTCCTCTCTAATACCAACCTCAGGAACTCAGGAACCAAGAGAGAGATCAAGCTACTGCTCTCTCCCATTTTATAGCATAGACTCAAAACCTTTAATCCAATTATACATCAAGAAAGTCTCTGATACAAAGCCACCCATCTGAGGCATAATGGGATTCCTCCCTACATCACCACCCTACATCATCCAATCAGTCAAGGGTGTGGAGAAGAGCTTACTCTTAAAACCAAGCCTTAGGCCATAATGACCCGGCCTGCTTACATTACAGCCTCTCCCCCACACCCATCCCAAGCATAAGGGCAAATAATATCACCTGGGTGACGGGCTTCCACGTGGGCAGCACCATCTTTAACAAAGTGAGCATATTATATTTTATCTGCCCAACACATATGTACCCTGCTTTATTGGTGTCACCCCATTAAAATTAATAATAATAAAAATAAATAGAAAAGAAAAAATAAAGCTCAGTAGACATTCCTGAACTTGTACCCCTTTCTACACAGGACCTTTACCTCCTGTTTCAACCCACTCTCATCCCTACTCCCCAGAGGTGGGGCAAGGAGGAAGAGAAGATATCTTTTTCATTCATTACACTGCAGTTTTTTTTTAAGCTGGTAGTTGAATGATTTGTTTTCTAGGTCACTTCATGTGTCCTATGTCATCACTGGAACTGGTTAATAAAGGTCACCCTTTATTAATCAGTGTATTAGTCTGCTAGGACTACCATAACAAATACCACAAAATGAGTGGCTTAAACAACAGAAATTCATTTCTCACAGTTCTGGAAGCTAAAAGTTTGAGATCTATTTTTAAAATTAAAAAAAATTTCCATTGATCTGAGAGAGAGAGAAGCAGAAAGTGAGGGAGAGAGAGGGAGAAAAGCATCATCTCATTGTTCCACTTAGTTGTTTCATTTAGTTGTGCCCTCATTGGTTGCTTCTCACATGTGCGCTGCCTGGGGATCAAAACCACAACCTTGACGCACTACGATGATGCTCTATGCTCTGAGATACCCAGCCAGGGCTAAGATCAATTTTCAATAATAAAACTAATTGCTATCCACTTATAGGAATATACTCTAAGAACACCATAGCACTGTTCGAAAAGAAGAAATGCACCCCCATGTTCGTGGCAGCATTGTTCACAATAGTGAAGATCTGGAAACAGCCCAAGTGTCCGTCAGAAGACGAGTGGATTAAAAAGCTTTGGTACATATATACTATGGAATACTACTCAGCCATAAGCAATGATGACATCGGATCATTTACAACAAAATGGATGGACCTTGATAACATTATACGGAGTGAAATAAGTAAATCAGAAAAAAAGAAAAACTAAGAACAGCATGATTTCATACATAGGTGGGACATAAAAGTGAGACTATGAGATATGGACAAGAGAGTGGTGGTTACGGGGTAGGGGGAAGGAGGGGAGGGTGGAATAAGGAGGAGGGGAGGGGCACAGGGAAAACCAGATAGAAGGTGACAGAGAACAATTTGACTTTGGGTGATGGGTATGCAACATAATTGAATGATAAGATAACCTGGAAATGTTTTCGTTGTACATATGTACCCTGATTTATTGGTGTCACCCCATTAAAATTAATAATAATAAAAAAAAACTAATTGCATATAATTCTGTTGACAAAGTTGGTTTCTTCTAACGTTTCCTTTCTTGGCTTATAGATGAGTGTCTTCTCCCGGTGTCCCCATAAGATCTCTCTGTGTCTTAATGTCCTCCTCTTACAAGGACACCAGTCATACTGGATTAGGGCCACCCTAAAGACCTTGTTTAACTTAATTACCTCTGTAAAGACCCTATCTCCAAATACAATCACATCTGAGATACTAGGGTTTAGGACTTCAACATATGGGGAGGAGGGTGAGGAACACAATTCAGCCCATTACACAAAAAGAGGAGTAACTTTACCTAAGACCTTGAAAGTCTTTACCTTCATACAAATATAGATCCAATTGTATCAAACCCCATACCAGCTAAGTTCTTCAAAGTTTTAGGCTTCTGAACTTGTTCCCCAGACTTCTATATAATGGAGAGGCCTCTTCAAAACTTATGGCATATTTATAACAAAACCCTTTCTAGTGTTCCCAGTAAAATGTTCATAGTTCTTAGGCTGCTCTTATCAAAAAGCTTTGTCAGCACAAAGCCTTCTGAATTTACATATTCTGGAGAAAGCCACATGGTATCAAGGAGAAGTTGGACTGTAGCCTTCTCTTTTGGTAACCAGATTGACATATAATACCCTTTATAGTCTTGTTTTTCAACTTAAATTGTATATTCCCCAAGTCCTTGGCTGAATAAATAAATTAAATTAGGGGTGGGGGTGTTCAGCTCTGAATAGTGCTGGCTCACATCTGTGAGATTCCATGTGACTTTGTGTAGGACTTAGACCAGTTGTTCTTGCCCAGCAATGATAGTCTGATTCTCACATTAAACTTATTGACAAAAGGCCAAAAATGCAGACACAAGATTCTGAAATGACTCATTTTCCTAAGCAAGGCCCTAGCAAAGCCAACTACCTGTGGAAGATGGGAAAGGTTCTGGCTTCTAATTTCATGGCCTCCCCGAGGAACAAACATTTCTTATGTGGCTGTTTCCACTTTTATGTAGAAATTAAGTAGTATTTATTCATCATTGATGCTTTAGGTTAAAGATTTCATAAGAAGCATATGTCCATGTATTCTTGAACTCTGATACCATTACAACGCAGGGAGAAAATGACTGACACAAGCAGGCAAGTAACCCCAAGTGAAGACCAACCTTTCTCCCAGGGCCCACATATCCACAACCTACCACAATCTGCATTACCCATTGTTCGGCAGATAAAATATAATATGCTCACTTTGTTAAAGATGGTGCTGCCCACATGGAAGCCCGTCACCCAGGTGATATTATTTGCCCTTATGCTTGTGATGGCTGTGGGGGAAAAGTTGTAATGTAAGCAGGCCGGGTTGTTATAGTTTAAGGCCTTGTTTTAAGAGTAAGCTTTTCTCCACACCCTTGACTGATTGGATGATGTAGGGTGGTGATGTAGGGAGGAATCCCATTATGCCTCAGATGGGTGGCTTTGTATCAGAGACTTTCTTGTGTGTATAATTGGATTAAAGGTTTGGATTATCTATGCTATAAAGTGGGCGGACCGGTAGCTAGATCTCTCTCTCTCTTTTGGTTCCTGAGCTCCTGAGGTTAGTATTGGAGAGGAGAGCAGATTAAGGCCACGTGAAGGCCAGGAGAAGCAGTCAAGATGGCACAGTGCTGAGGGAGAAGCCAGTTTGTTAAGAGTCAGTGCTGGAGGAGATGGGAAACAGAGGTGAATAAGTCTGGTGAGCTGGAAAGCTTTGATGCTAGGAAACTCGGATAAGTCAGTAGCTTTGTGAGCACTGAATGTGTGGGTTTTGGAGCCCAGTGTGTTTTTGCTTGCCCGCCGGGTGCAAGCTAGAATTAAAGTTGATGGCTCACCAGTTTGTGGCTCCTGCGTTTCATTACCGACTATTCGAATCCAATGCGAACCTGCGTGGGTCGGGCTGCAGTGATAGTGGCCTCGGCTATTGGCTTTACACCCATTTGCCGCAAAGTCTGGCCACAGATAGAGCTCATCCTCATTGCACCAGGAGGCATTTGTAAGAGCAGAGCCTGAGGCAGAATCTCTAGGAAAACAAGGGCAGTCTTTTCTGTGAATTGCAGGCCTGATCCTTCCCTGGGTCCCCACTAATACATTTCTGTGAATTAAGGTGGGACCTTGGGGAAGGGGCAGAAAGCTGCTCAGGCCAAGAGCCAAGACTGAATAAGTGCCTTTTGTTTGCAACCGATCAGGGTTGTGTGCAGAGTGGAGCCCGCTCCTTGTCTCCAAGCCTACTGACCAGGCCCTGGCTCTCGACCTCAGCTTGAGGGAGGGACAGAGAGTGACAAAGTGCAGAGTGAGGATGCTCCCCCGCCCAAGAGCCTTCCAACCAAGAGTGCTTTACCCTTCATGTTCCTCCCAGGGCTAAGACTACAGACCTCAGAATCCTACAGATTTGCACTTGAATCCTAACTGCCATTTACCAGCTGTGAGATCTTGGGTATCACACCCTAGATTCACTTTCTTTATCTTTAAACTGGGGCCCACTGCACCCTCTTCTAGCACTGCTGGGTGGATTCAGAGTAAAGTACCAAAAGGACCTGGACCCAGTATTCTAGTCATTGTACTTTCTGAAACTTCAGCTTCAGCTCCACACGTGAGAAGCTCACTGAAGAAGAAAAGCAAGCACTTTGAAGAACAAGCTCTGCTTGTCTGTCCTGGAGCGGCCCTCACCTGTGGGCACTGCTGCGACAGCCACGTCTCTCCAAGGACAGCTAGGAAATCCCACATGGTCACTGCCTCCATCTGAGAACAGGGGACAGAAATGAGGAGGGCCTTGGCAATAGGAAGGGAAGCATCCCTCTTCCTGGACCACACTTATATCCCAGAGAGGAAAGGTGGAGTTTTAAATGTGCTTACCCCAGAACTGGAGCTTCTTTCTTTTGTGAAAATCCAGCCAAAGCCAATAGGACGCAAATTTACCAAAGATCATTCTCCCTGTTCTACAAATGAAAGTCAGACTCCCCAAAGTAGTGCTCAGGGAACCAGGGGGAAAATAAGTTTAATTTTGGATTGGTTCTCATCTCCCAGACTGTGAGCTCCTTGAAGAGAAAGAATGAGGGCTAGTAATGTTTGTATCTATAGAGTCTAGTGGTGTCTGGCACATAAAAACCCAGTAACATGCCTAACCAGGCGGTAGCACAGTGGATAGAGCATCGGACTGGGATGCAGAAGACCCAGGTTTGAGACCCCAAGCTCGCCAGCTTGAGCACGAGCCCATCTGGCTTGAGCAAAAAGCTCTCCAGCTTGGACCCAAGGTCGCTGGCTCTAGCAAGGGGTGGCTCGATCTGCTAAAGACCCGCGGTCAAGGCACGTGTGAGAGAACAATCAATGAACAACTATGGTGTCGCAATGGCAATGAGAAACTAATGATTGATGCTTCTCATTTCTCTCTGTTCCTGTCTGTTTGTCCCTATCTATCCCTCTCTCTGTCCCTGTAAAAATAAATAAATAAATAAATAAATAAACCCCAGTAACATTACAACAAGTGTTTATGAAGGAATGAATACATGCATATCTCATTTCTCTGAGCAATATTGATAATCTTGATAGCTTTTGGAAAGGTAATTAATACCAAAGTCTTGACTTTCTGATCCATAAATCGAGCTAAAACATACCTAAATATTAGGATTTACTTCAGAACTTAATCTACACAACCAGTGTTTTCAAACATGTGTGGGTCCCAAAATTAATTTAATAGGTTGTGATCAGCATTGCTTTATAATGAGGTAGAAAAAAATTGAACATAACAGAAAAAGTGGTTGGGAATATCAAAGTAGATGGTAAGAAGTAAAAGTATTATTTTATAAACTTTTTTTTTAGTTACATATATGGGTGAGTACTGGCTTGAAATATAAAATGTATTTCTTAGTGTACATTGTAGTACAAGATGTTTGAAAGTCAGTACGTGGGAACAGGCTCACCGATCAGCTCTGAGAGAGGACAGCCTCTGGTATGCATTGCTTTGTGGAGCCCAGCTTCACCCTGGGAGCAGCAATGGAGTGTCTCTTGATCTGTGGAGTGGCTACTACTATGTTACAACTCCCTCTGGGGTGCACTTACTCTGTCACATTGCAATGGTTTCACCCAAAGAACAAGTTTCTGAGTGAAAAGCTTAGACCCATGCAAGTCTGACATTTGTAATTTGAAGGTTAAAAAGAATTCATAAAATTAGGACTAAGTTGGTCTTTTTCAGGCTCCAGAATGTCTTAGAAGGAACTGCAGAAAAGGTCTGTAGTTCCCAAGTAAAGTCTTAGATCCAGAGACTATATTAGCAAGAGAAACGCTGAGGCTGGGAATTAGAGAATCACAAACTCTTGCAGTAAGAAAAGACCTGAGGAGTCAGCTGACCGGCCCCCTACACGAGTTCCTCTGCTTGCTCTCAGGAAAGCTCATTCTGTTCTGACCAGCTCTTATTGTTCAATGATCCTCCCTCTTATCCAACACAATGTCTCTCCCCATCCCATCGCTTTCAATTATTGATTTAAAAGCCAAAGAGAAAGGGATTCCCCTAGAAAGTCCCTCAAAGAACTAATTCTAAAGAACATTAATAAAGTAAAAATTTTAATAACCAAGTGGTATATAACCCTCTGAATTCAACCCAGCTCAAATAATCTTAAGGGACTTGATTACAATTCATGTTCCCCTTTGACCAGCTTATCTTTGTCATCAGTTTGATTTCACAGAAGACAAAATGAGACACAAAGCCAAACCCTTATAAGAATGTAGAGAAACCAAATACCCTTGAATAGAACCTACCCGTATGACCAACACCCAACCTTCTGTCTCCCTGATAAAGAATTGAACCTCTGGAATCTGAGCAAAGAATATTATCTCCAGGTAATGAGGGGAGCTGGCAATGTCCCCTCTCCCTTAAAGGTTTCATGTTGATTTCTACTGCAGAGACTTTCTCTGGTCTCCAGACAGGCACCTCTCCTCCATTACCATACACTTAAGCAAGCTCAAAACACTTCCTTTGGATGCTCTGAGCACAGACAGCTAAAGTACATTAGAATTTGCAGCAAGAAGGTCACCCTGACTGTAAAAACAAAAAGAGAAATAGGCTTGAGGCATTGCTGTTGGTACCACAGAGTCTCAGAGTTCTTGGGTCTGCCTGGGAACTTTCTTTTCACCTTAGCCCCTGCTGGAAGCCTAGGTAAAGAAAGCACCTTCCTTTACAGCTTGTAAGATCCGATCCTGTACTCCAGGGTTTCCCATCCCAGCCCCCGAATCACTTTCCCTGAATCACTTTTTCTTCCTCCCTCACTAGCTAGGTTGACTCTCCAGTGAGCCTTAACCAAACAAGATCTGGGTCTTATCACCCTGGTAACCTCAGGATCCCAGGGTCTACCCAGGACTGTGATCTAGCAGCCCTGGCACTCCATGTCAGTCCCCTATAGAAGGTGGAAAACCACCTTCTCCAGGTTAAAAATAATTCCTGCTTGAATGCCTATGCCCATACTGAGGGACCCCATTAGGTATTCAGTTATTTTTCCAAGCAGAGATAAATTAGTAAACACCAAGAACAAGAGATAATCACACCCTTTCTTACTCAGAGGCCACCATCACCTATTCAGGTGTCCCCCAGACCCCAACCAGCCCCCCTCCTCCCCAATCCCACCAGTCTAAAGGTCATCAGTTTGCTCAAACAACTTTTCTGAGACTCATTTTGGCCCCCAATGCTCTGTCCCAGAGCCCCAGATATTCTGGTGGAGGCAAAAACTGGCTGATTTTCTTTCTACATGGAGTTCTTCCTACCACCTTTTAACAGCATATCAGCCACTGGATCTAGAGAGAACATAATTAATTAGTCACTCATTCAAATACAAACACAAAGCAAAACACATTCTACCATTGACTTCCTATGAGACATTTTTCATTCTTAGTATGTCATTTGTATAAGACTTTCTTGGATATGCATATTATTCCTATCTTAGTGTTGGAAAGAACTTTGATCCTGTGATCTCATACTATCTTTTTGTAGGGTGGTTACTAAGCTAAAGCCATTCAGTTTGTTACAGAAATAACAAGGGCTATGCAACTCTGAGAACTAACATGCTGCCCATGATCTTGATGTACCACCTGGAGCAGTTGTGAAATATGGCAACAAGTCTTCATATTTACTTCCATCCAAAGATGGGGCTTACCCATTCACCCTTTAAAGCTGCGTGGGCTTGTGGCTTCTCTGGCCAGTGTAATATGGTGGGAATGATGCTATGTTCTGATGTTAGGTCATAAAAGGCCATGCAGTGTCCCTTTGCTTGCTGAAACACCTGCTCTTACAACCTTGAGATACTGTGTTAGAAGTCCAACTACCCTGAGGCTGCAGACCTTGAAAGTCATAACTACACCCTATAGTCTTCAGACTCAGAAAAACCTGCCTCTCTGCCATCTCCCCACAACATGAGTCTCAGACCATCCAGAGCAGCCTATTCACCAGCTGAATACCCTCAAGTGACCTTAGCCAATTCTACAGAGCAGAATAATTAATTGCCCTGCTGAGCCCTGCCTTAATTCCCCATCCACAAAGGTGTGAGCTACAAAAAAAAAAGTTGTTATTTTAATGACTTAAAATAACACTTCAAAACAACACTAAGTTTTGAAGTAGTTTTTGTTCACCAATAAATAACTAGAACACTGCCTGACTTTTATTAGCTTGCTGGGACTGCGGGATGAAGTACCACAAGTATCACTTAAGCAGCAGAATGGCTTAAACAACAGAAATTTATTTTTCAGTTCCTCAGGTTGGAAGTCTGAGATCATGGTATTAGCAGAGTTGTTTCTTCTGAGGCCTCTCTTCTTAGCTTGGAGATGACCAGCATCTCCCAGTGTTCTCACATGGTCTTCCCTCTGTGTGTCAGTGTTCTCATCTTCTTATAAGAACACCAATCATATTAGATTAGGGCCCACCCTCACTACCTCATTTAACCTTAATTTATTCTTTAAAGACCATATCTCTAAATAAGATCACATCTTGGGGTACTGGGGGTTAGGATTTCAACATATGAATGGAAAGTGGGGCATAATTCAACCGATAACACCTTAAAGTCCTTGAGTTTGATGTGGGGATATGGGGGTTTTCCTCACTGCTCCAACAATTCTTTTAACACCAGCTGGGTGTCCTACAATTCAACTCAGTTCTGACACTATCTACCCTGAGATGGTATCAAATTCCACAGGTTATGCCCACCTGCATTTCAGATGCTAATTATAAACTCAGGTTGTTACCTATGCTTCTGACTTGCTATAAATCAGAGGTCCCCCATGACCCTCCTTAGGTTGGTTAATTTAGAGAGCAGCTCACAGAACTCAGGAAACCCATTTAATCATCAGTATTAAAGAACAAACCAAGTAAATCTGAAGATCTAAGTGTCTTTACTGAGCAATACATGAATCAGTCAGTATCACATCCAGCAAGTAGTGAGGTATTTCATGGAAGTGTACAACATGAACTTTATAAGCAGCAAAAGGGCAGGGCAAGGAAGTTATTAGCAAAAGAAAAATAAAACATTGTTTTAAACCAGAACATCTTTTGGGGAGAAAGCAATGGTAGAGGTATTAACCTACAAATTATAACCATTATATTCTTGGGAGAGGTTACACCTGCAATTTAGTCTTGATGTGTTGTCATGGGGCAAATGAGTACATTTTGGACCTATTCTTGTTTGTTTGTTTTTTCTTAAGAGAAAAGTGGGGATGCAGAATGACAAACTCCCACATGCGCCCCAACCAGGATCCACCTGGCAACCCCCCTACTGGGGTAATGGTCTGCCCATCTTAGCCATTGCCCCATTGTTCAGCAACCAAGCTATTTTAGTGCCTGAGGCAAGGCCATGGAGCCATCCTCAGCGCCTGGGGCCAACTTTCTCCAGTGGAACCATAGCTGTGGGAAGAAAAGAGAGACCTAGAGAGAGAGAAGGGAGAAGGGGAAGGGTGGAGAAGGAGATAGTTGTTTCTCCTGTGTGCCCTGACTGGGAATCAAACCCGGGATGTCCATACACTTAGCTGACACTCTAACACTGAGCCAACCAGCCAGGGCCACCTATTTCTTTTTTAACACTCAATTATTGGTTTACTACAAAGGGTATTAAATAATACAAATGAACAGCCAGATGATAAAATACATAGAGCAAGATCAAAGGAACTTCTGTCCTCATGGATACGGGTCTCAGTAAGGTGGCATGTAGAAGTGTTCTGATCCCCAAGATGGAAGTTCTCTGAATTTCACACATAACTCAAGGTTAGGAACATTGATGGAAATAATGCATAGTGTAAGGCATGCGAAAAGGGTGTGGAGCTTACATGCCCTCTTTGAGAAGGCCACTGACTTACCTGTAATCTCCACATGTTCACCCACCCAGGAGCTCTCTGAGCCCTTCCTTTTGAGTTTTTATGGAAGTTTTGTTACTTGGGCATGTCTAATTAAATCATAGGTTTTTGGTGATTGATTTGATATTTAGACCCTCTCTGCTCCCTGAAAATTAAGGTGTGAGACTGACCGTTCCAACCCTCTATTCAGGATCCCACCCTGCCAATGCCCCCAACCTTAGATGCTTTCCAAAAACCATCCAATTGCTTGACCGGGCAGTGTCACAGTAGATAAAGCATCATCCTGAGATGCAGAGGACCCAGGTTTGAAACCCCAAGGAAACCATCTTGAGTGTGAGTTCACCAGCTTGAGCTCAGAGTCGCTGACTTGAGCCTAAAGGTCATTAGCTTGAGTAAGGAGTCACTGGCTTGGCTGGAGCCCCCTAGGGCACATATGAGAAAGTAATCAATGAACAAATAAGGTGCTGCAACAAAGAACTGATGTCTCTCAACTCTCTGCCTTCTTCTCTCTCTCTCACACCAAAATAAAAAAAGAAAGTCATCTGATTAACATAAACCTAGTTGTGATGGAAAGAAACTTGTTATAAATAACAAGACACCTATTTTACTTTGATGACTTTAATTTTAGGAACTGAGGACATGAGACCAAATATTGTAACAAAAGATGTCCCCAGTGCTCTTTTTTTTTTTTTTTTTTTTTTTAACAGGGACAGGGAAAGAGTCAGAGAGAGGGATAGACAGACAGGAATGGAGAGAGATGAGAAGCATCAAACATTAGTTTTTCGTTGCCGTCGCAACACCTTAGTTGTTCATTGATTGCTTTCTCACATGTGCCTTGACCGTGGGCCTTCAGCAGACTGAGCAACCCCTTGCTGGAGCCAGTGACCTTGGGTCCAAGCTGGCGAGCTTTTGCTCAAGCCAGATCGGACCACGCTCAAGCTGGCAACCTTGGGGTCTCGAACATGGGTCTTCCGCATCCCAGTCCAACGCTCTATCCACTGCGCCAGCGCTTTGTCAGGTGCCATTGCTCTTATCCTCAGGAAATTCAAAAGAATTTGGGAGCTATCAGCCAGGAACCCTAGACAAAGACCAATATATATTTCTTATTATAAATCACAATATCACAACTTTATTAAAAGAATGGTCTCTATATCATTCACACCCTCAAATATTCAGTTCTCACTGCTCTATCTAATAGGAACAACTCACTATTTACACTTGCCTAAATCACTCAATAACACATCCTACACTGAAGTTGAAATGAATACATGGACAATGAAAATCTGTTACAGTTATGTGAACTCTTCCCTTGTGCACAATGGGAAACCAGGGCCCACCTTTTGTGATGGTGAGAATAAGATGAGCTTCAGGAAAGCGGTTGAATTCAAATAATTTAACAACCAGTTTTCTTCCCTAAAGACCTTTTTAAGTATAAAAAAGATATACTGAAAGGTAGTTTATTATTTCATGCATTTAATACTTAAATAAAAACAATAAATGAGGTATACTAAACTAGATTATGTTATAAGAAAAAGTTTTTAAATATTAATTAAAAAATATTTAATACTTGACAAAAAGTAAAACTGCTATTTAAGATATTTCCATATTGCTTCTAATTGGTGTCCCCACTTGCAATTTTTGTCACCTATAGACAGAATGAACATTACTATGGCCTCTTAGAATACACTGTTGTACAGATGGACATTAAAAAAGAGTAAGGAATGTAAATTTGTGATTTCCACATTGGGCGGCTGCCCAGGCACCCACATTAGAGAGAACTCTGATGACAAGTGCCATTTTAAAAGCTGGTTTGCAAACTCAACAAAAAACTAGGTATCAGTTCTGCCCAACCAGTGTGAAACGGCTGAATCCCACCACCACTTCAGGGCCGTGACAACTGTCATGCAAGGGCCACTGGGAACAAAAGCCCGGCAGCTTGAGCAAGACAGTGTGGGGGAGGGCCGAGTCTGCCCTAGCAGTCCAGCACAGCTGGCTGCCCTGTGAGCCTGACTCCAGTGAGCAGGCTGCTGGGTTAGGCTCAATCCCCCACCTGCTGCCAATGTAGACAAACAGGACAGTCAGTGTTCCATTACGGGACTTGTATTTTATGTACCTCTGAAAGCTCCTGTCACTAATGATGGGTGTGATGCCATGCTGTAGGTGGGGGTAAGCAATGGATTGGTATGCTAACCTTTCACTTCTCCAGAGCCTGGATTCAAGCGCCAGCCCCAAACCAACATGCAAACATGGTCTTGGCAAGCAGACCCTGTGTCTGGTTTATGTAGAGCAAGGAAACCACTGGCAAGCAGCTCTCTTATCCAAGGTTGCAGAACATGAGCCAAGCCCAGACTGTAGGGGTGTCTGAGAGTAGCGGAGAGGGACCCTGCAGCAGCCTGCAGGAAGAGAGTCTGTCCTTGGAGGAAGAATGCAAAGCAGTGTTTATGTCTTTCAATGCTGTGGTCTCAGGCTCCTCCCACCTGTGGCCAGTCCCATGTCAGGTGCCTGCTGATGCCCCAGTCACAACTGTGGTTGGGACTGTCCTGCACTCGTTGTCCAGGTGCCCAAGACCTTCTCATTCAAGGTCAGCAAGGTCCTACCTGTCAGTCTCTGCTCTTCCTGAACCCCTATCAGGAGTTTGTCAGGGACATGTGTGCTCTATGAAAGGAAAGGGGCTGAGGCACTGGAAGGTGGGAAAAGATGTCTAATTCTCTCAAAATCACTTTATTTAATACATGAGGATTTATCTTCACCATAGCCTCTTCCTTGGAAGCAGAAAGCCACCCATCAATGCCAACCACACTTGAGGGTGTTTAGCATTATAAATAATTTACCATGATAAACAATCATGCCAGGAGCTCACCTGCATGCTCTTGCTACCTCACCTGGCCCTTACATCTGGGACTCAGCCAGAACAGAAGCTCTCCTCATTTAGCAGAGGTCAAATATTTGGGTGCTCCAAGGTCATTAAGCAAAGCGTGAGGTAGCCACGGTGAAGTAAGGGAGGAATGTGGGTACGTAATCTAGTACTCTTTCCCTTACACATGGCAACCTGGGGATTATGAGCCATGTGACTCTCCCAGCCCAGCACACCTGGGCAACTAGGCCTTAGGTCCTTTCACTGTGGGAGCCTATCTGCCCCATAGGCTTCCCTCCTGCCCAGGTGGTTCACAGCAGCATCATGCCTCACCCTCAGCAGAAGGAAAAGATACAAGGGAAACAGCAGGAACATCATGGCACGCATCAAACCATCTATGAATCAATCGCCTGTTCCCATGGTCAATTTGTCAATAGCCCCCTTTCTCTACCCTTCACGAACAACCCTTTAAAAGCGGAGCTGGGCCTATTAAATATGTATCCCTTGCCAGGGGACACAAAGTTAGGTTTGGTCGGTAGAAGGCATTGGGGAAACTTTACAGAAAGAAAGGGTGTTCCTGTCTGGTTCCACAGTGTCCTTTGTCAGGCTCCTGTCACACATGAAGTTTCTCCAATAGCAGGTCCATCAGTCCCTGTGGATAGGAGCTGCCCTGGGGTTTCCAAGCAGAGTGCTCCTAATGAGATGGCACCTTGTGAACAGCTTCTTCTGGTTGCTAGACGACAGTTCAGCACACTCTGAAGGATGGGTTTCCAGGAAGTTCCGCTGGCATAGCACTACATGGTGGTTCTGCCATTCAGAGATCCATGTCCATGGCCTATCTAGCAAGGTATGGGCCTCAGGTCAGCGATATTATCACTGTCCCCTTTGAACTTAGAGCAGTTTCCATTTAAATGAAAATCTAAGTCACTGGAGCGGATATGCTTGCAGAAGGGTGAGAGTTTTAAATAAGACAAAATGGATTTAGAATTTCAAAATCTAAGGTTGAAATAAAAGAAGCATAGCTGACACAACAGACCAAGAGAGAGAAAAACTAGCACCGTATTCCACTCAAAGAACATGAAGAGTTGCAAAGAGGAGGTTGGAGTTGTCTGGATGAATTCAGATCAAATTAAAATGGCACGGGGATGTCCCCTGCTCAGGACCGCTGCTGGACTCTTTCTCCTACTTTCCAGGTGTGCCCTTAGAATGAACAAGAGCACAAAAGTGAAAACTCTGTGAGCTCCAGGGGACAAAACGGCTTATAAAATGTCAGTTTTTAGCATCACTGTAGTGATCATTGTAACACTAATGTCAAAGAAACCACAACTGCAAAAAGTTAAAATGTCACCACCCAGAATTATCTTTGTTCCAGAGATTAGAAACATAGGGCAAAGGCTATGCAAAAATATAAAAGATAGTAAAATTTGAAGAAAAAAAAAGAAGAAACTGAAAAATGAAACAGATGCTTGTTTCCTGGCATTCCTAGTAAAGTGTGGATACTTATGTGTAAATATGATGATTTATCAGCTAGTCTCTGTATGAAAGTGTACGGAGTGCGTCTCGTCTCGGGGACTGCAGAGGCCCCAGTCTCTCCTGGTTGTCGGCAAGTCCTGGAGAAGTCATCAAACAGCTTTGGGCCAGAAAGGTCACCTCCCAGAGCTTTAACCTCTGAAATGGCCCACTGTGAGGTAGAACCCTATATCCCAGATATGAAGGATTGTGAAGGATTGCGGAAATGTAAAGTGTTTTTTACTCTCATTGTTATTATTAAAGTTTGATGTGATGTTTGAAGGAAACTAAGGAAAAATGACAACTGACTGCAGTATGGGACCCTGGATTTTATCCTGGAACAGAAGAGGAAGAGGACATTAATTAGAGAACAAGGTCTGCACTTTTAGTTAATAGTATTGGACCAATGTTAATTTCCTGGTTTTGGTCATTATAATACATATACATCAGATGTTAACAGTAGAAATAGCTGGGTGGAGGATATCCAGGAATTTTCTGCTTTTTATTTTTATTTTTATATTTGCAACTTTTCCCTAAGTCTAAAATTATTTCAAAACAAACACTTTCTACTCAAATTCAAAGAAATGTTTAAAACCACTCGATAAAACCCCAATTAACTGAGACCCTCTAAATCCTCAAAGCAGGTCTCAGAGTATGAATTTCTTATAACTATTTTCTAATTTTTTATTGTTTTGGTTCTAGCAATCAGCTTAAGTGAGGAAAGCTTCACATTTATATACAGGTGTAAGTCTTTGAAATATTTCATCACTTTCATTGCACAACAAACCATCTCATTTACATCCACCCTCCAGAAAAAGGCTGGACTCCTGAAAAATGACCCCAGCAGCTTTTGAAGAAACATGTGAGTATTTTTATTTATTGTCCTAAATTTACTGCCTATCATTCCAATAAAATAGCTTTGTGTACTTGATTTCTGATATTTTTATCAAACTATTCTCTGCACTTAGCCACTTTCTGTCAATTTTCAGATAATCCAGTTTGGGGGACACTTATAAATGCACAGTCCCACACACTGTGACACTCATCCCCATCTGTTATTAATTCACTGGGCAAAAACACATGATTGGACCAGCACATGGTATGAAAAACTTCTGATTGTTGTCTCCTGTGGTGATAACGTCTTAAACAATGAAATATGACTATATCATCAGGAAGCACTTGCCTCCTGTCCCAATTCACTCTATTTACTTTATAAGTGAAGGAATTTGCCAAAATCATCAAAGTCAGTTAAAAAAAAAACACCTAGATATTTAACTCTGAGAATCCTTTCTGGCTAGATCCTTATGTCTCTTTCTTTCCTAACTCAGGACTTGAGTGGTAACCACAGAGGATTTGGGGACCCTCGGCTTCAGGGAGCCCTATTATCTAATATCTTCATGTATATATGAGACATCAATGTACAATTCACTGCAACATCTCTAGTGACACAGAACGATGAATTCCCTGTGTGTGTGGGGGGGGGGGGGCATTATTGACAGTGGTTTTTATTTAACAAGAATGGTTTCACTGGATTAGTGCTGACCCATTCATCTAAAGCAGGGGTCAGGAACCTTTTTGGCTGAGAGAGCCATGAATACCACATATTTTAAAATGTAATTCCATGAGAGCCATATAATATGTTTAATACTAAATACAAGTAAATGTGTGCATTTTATGTAAGACCAACACTTTTAAAGTACAATAAGTCTCTGCATTCTTTTTAAACATTGTTATGCTGTTGCTAACCAATGATGAATAAAGTACTTCTTATTATTAATGGGACTTCTGGTGCTGCATGGTTTTGCTGATGGCTTTGTAGTCTGGTTGACATGTGGTGAGGTTAAGCTTCATGCAGGCGTTGATACTTCCATGTATAAAACGTGATCATAGGTTGGTCTTATCATTCTTTAGATGTGAGAAAGACTGATCACATGCATACATAGAGCCAAACATTGTCAGTACAGCAATACTCACATGCTGCAGTGTGTGGTATGTGATGGGAAGTGCGGTCCAGGTTTTGACAATCAGCTGGTCCACGGGTTAAAGTTTTTTCATTTCTCCCCACTTGTGTTTGTTCGCCAACTCTGCTTGTTGTCATGCAAGTCTTTCCAAATCTTTATTCAGTGACTTGAACTTATTCACCCACATGTCTGAGGCCTTCAGGTCAGCAGCTTATAGCTCAAAATCTTTGACGGAGACACCAGGGATATAACTCAGGTTGGCGCTGTCCACTGCACACTCGTGTGGATGGGTGATGAACTTAAAAAGTCGAGTGCACTAATGAAATTCTCCAAAACATGCTTTGAATGACCAAAGGGGATTAGATGTGAAGCCTGCTAGCTGCTGAAGATAAAGACGTTGAGCAGGGTCACTTGCTGTGCATGCATCTTTAAACTCTCCCACTTTTTCAAAGTGTAGTAAACGACCTGTTTCAATGTTGGTGATGAAGAGTTCCAGCTTGTTTTCAAATGCAAACACTGCTTGTTGAAGGGATAGGACTGTATTTCCAACACCTTGCATTTTCACATTGAGTTGGTTCAGATGTTCAGTCATGTCCACGAGATAGTAGAACTTCAGGAGCCTCTCAGTGTTAGTTAACTCAGGATGCTCAACATTTTTCATTTCAAGAAAAGTCCGGATTTTGCTCAGACAAGCCATGAAATGGCTGAGCACCTACCCTCTTGACAACCAACGCACATTGCTGTGCAGAAGCAAACCAGAATAATTATTCTCAACTTCATCCAGCCATGTTTTAAACTGATCATTTAAGGCTCGGGCAACAATAAAGTTAACCACCCGAATGACCAGCGACATCACCTCACCAAGTTGCTCGCCACACATCTGAGCACATAGCACCTCCTGATGTAGGATGCAGTGAAAACTTAGAATGGGTCTATTTTCATGTTCACGAAGAAGCGCTACGAATCCTCTGTTTTTCTCCACCATGCATGGAGCACCATCAGTACACACAGAAATAAGTTTATTCATTGGTAGATCTTTTTCTTTAGCGAACTCAGTGAAAGATTTGAATAAATCCTCCCCTTTTGTTGTCTCTTTCATAGACAAAACAGCAAGACTTTCCTCACGTAGTCTGTCACCGACAGCATACCTTGTAATCACGCTGAACTGGGATAAATGGCTTACATCTGTTGACTCATCCGAAGCGAGAGAAAAGAATGGTGCTGCATTTATGTCCTTCACTTGTGTTGCCTCAATTTGATTTGCCATCACTATGGTAAGATCATGAACAGTTCTTGCCAACAGAGGCATGTCTTTTACTTGTTTGATTATCTTGTCTTTATCCGAAAAATCATCAGAAAGTTCATTGGCAACATCAAGCATGAATGTTTTGGCATACTTCCCATCTGTGAATGGCTTTCCATTTCTCACAATTGCTAAAGCACCAGCAAAGCTAGCCAAATTCCAGTCACCTTGTTGGGTCCAAACATGGAGTTGCTGCTGACTAGCTTGCACTCTGCACAGTAGCTCTTGACATGCTTTCTTTCTGCTGTCCCCGCTGGATATTTCGATGCAAATGTAGTATGACATGTGTCAAAGTGCTGCTTTATATTTGACCATTTCATCGATGCAATTTTGTCATTGCATATTAGACACACTGCAGAACCTGCTCTTTCCACAAAGGCGAATTCCTCTGTCCATTCTTGCTGAAAAGTACGATACTCCTCATCTTTTTTCTTTTAGCCATCTTCTTCTTCAAAAGGGCTTCTGCAACTAGCTAGCTGACTACTTGATTAAAACAAGGGAAGTTTACTTCCTGACCTCACAACAACCTGTGTATGTTATGCATTATCCAATAAAACTTTGGTGCTCTCCCGGAGGATAGCTGTGATTGGCTCCAGCCACCTGCAACCATGAACATGAGTGGTAGAAAATGAGTGGATTGTAATACATGAGAATGTTTTATATTTTTAATGTTATTATTTTTTTATTAAATATTTATCTGTGATCCAGATGCAGCCATCAAAAGAGCCACATCTGGCTCACAAGCCATAGGTTCCCGACCCCTGATCTAAAGGGCAATTTACAACAATAAAGGACTACTCCACTCAAAATATTAATGGAGAGAGGGGACTGTCATTTGGATCTATGAATGTGCTAAAGCAATGTTCCCTGGAGACCACACCTTCTGTATGAATCTCTGAGTAGTGCTGAGGAATGCAGTATTGACACATCAGCGTGTCCAAGCCAGAAAGGAAGACAGCCCCAAGGAGGATATCAGTGACCTATAAATTGTAATGGTTGTAACATGCCGCTTTCTTTACAAATCTTTTCAGAGCTGAATTCCCAGTTTTCTACTAGCAGAAAGTGTCTGTGCTGTATATTTTGCATGACTCACAGGATAAGATAATCTTTTCCACTCAAAAACATGTAGTTTATTATTTTTTTGAAAAATATTTTATTTATTTATTTTTTTACAGGGACAGAAAGAGAGTCAGAGAGAGGGCTAAATAGGGACAGACAGACAGGAACAGAGAGAAATGAGAAGCATCAATCATTAGTTTTTTGTTGCCATTGGGACACCATAGTTGTTCATTGATTGCTTTCTCACACGTGCCTTGACCACGGGCCTTCAGCAGACCGAGCCACCACTTGCTGGAGCCAGCGAGCGACCTTGGGTCCAAGCTGGTGAACTTTCACTTAAGCCAGATGGGCCCGCGCTCAAGCTGGCGACCTAGGGGGTCTTGAACCTGGGTCTTCCGCATCCCAGTTCAACACTCTATCCACTGCACCACCACCTGGTCAGGCTATTATTTTTTTTAAAGAGACCTTACAAGAGAGAATCATTCTCAGCAAGATCATCTTCAATAGCAAGGCTCCCTCCATGGACAGACAAAGTGCTCAAAGACGTTGGGGAAAAGTACCAATGAAGAAAGTGTTACAAACTGAAAGATGAAATTGTGTTTAATCATGCTTTGGAGAAACTATGAAAGCCAACAGTTTATATTTGAGTCCCTGAAAGGATTCATCTTGTTCTGTTAGCTGTATGAGGATGGTCCTCTCAGAATACAAGTGTGTAACATTTGTTGAAAATAGCATCAACTAAACTAAACTTGTCAGAAATGGAAAAATAAGGCGTTAACTTCATCCTATCTCCTCCCAGACATCCTGTCTTGCATAGTGAGAAAGAACTAAGGTTATCTGGCTTCTTTGAATTAGACTTGGGGCACAGAGAGCCCAAAGGTCCCAGGCAGTCCTGAGACAGCAGGGGGCGATGTTAGCCAGCACTGGTTGGCAACCCCAGCCACCTGCCTGCTGCTAAGAGAGCTCTTTAATCCCCAGCTGCCTCTGGCTGGGAAATGAACAGACAAGATAAGAACAGAAAGTGGGCACAAGTAGTGTCCTAAAAGTGCGAGGGGCATTTTCCTTCTGTTGAGACATGAGTCAGGGAACAGATGGCGACATACCCAATTTCCTCTGATCAGTTTGCTTTTGCTCAGATTAAACAAAGAAAACAGAAACCATGGTTATTAAGAACATGTTTAGGTCACATGAAGATACCATCATAGTGGTTGTTAACATGAGATTTAGGGACAAGAAGGAAATCAGGACAAGGGCTTCACCCAAATGCATCTGATCCAACTGCCTTACTTCTTCTTCTTCTTCTTCCTCTTCTTCTTCTTCTTCCTCCTCCTCCTCCTCCTCTTCTTCTACTTCTTATCCTCATCGTCCTCCTCCTCCTCCTCCTCCTCCTTCTTCTTCTTCTTCCTCCTCCTCCTCCTCCTCTTCTTCTACTTCTTATCCTCCTCCTCCTCCCCCTCCTCCTCCTCCTCCTCCTCCTTCTTCTTCTTCTTCTTCTTCTTCTTTTTCTTCTTCTTCTTCTTCTTCTTCGTCATCTTTTTAATGGATCTGAAATCCTGGTCTTCAGATATCATCCATTTAACATAAATGTCTCCCTCAGCCACACCAGCTGAAATTATATTTACTGGGATGGGACACAAAATATGCTTTTTAGTGTTTGAGGAATGTCCTATGGACTGAAAAAGAGATTCTATGGAATGTAACCTCACAGATTGATCTGATCATAAATTCCTAACTGGGCAGGTTATGGTGATTGTCACGCCCCAGGCATATAAGTAAGCACTGTCCATGTTTCTGTGCATCTAGGTTAACACACACCCGAAATGTCCCCTTTCCAACCCTTCCTTTTCATGTGTGACTACTCTTTCAGCCCCTCCTTCTAAAGTGACAACATGCAATCTTCACTATCCTGCAATCCAGTCCCTGCTTTGCTTTCTCCCACCGCCATGTCATCTTCCATAGATTTCCTCATTTATTTCAAATGCTTAAAAGAAGATGCAAAACCATTATTCTGTGAAGCATTTGAGATTTTGCACCCTGGCAGACATCATCACTTTGGTTCAAATAAACTCAGCTCGATTGGTTAAAGATCTGTCCCAATACACCAAGATTGTGCATTTGATCCCTGGTCAGAGCTCATACAAGAATTAGCCAATGAGTTCATGAAAGTGGAACAGATCTCTCTCTCTCTCTCTCTCTCTCTCTCTCTCTTTCTCTCTTTATACTTGTCCTCTCTTCATCAAAAAAATCAATCAATACTTTTCTTTTTAAATTTTCTACCTGTTCAGACATTTCTAACAGCAACATTCTCGTCATGACTTCTGTTTCTTGCACCCTTCAAGCAACCCATCAGCAAATCCTGTCAGTTCTACCTTCAGAACAGATGCAGGTACAGCCACTGCTCACCAGTCCCCTGCTCCTGCCCTAGTCTGGCTGCCACCATCTTCTCTCACCTGAACCGGGATAGGTTAGTAAGCCAAGACAAGCGGAACAGGAAAACGGAGACTGATAGTTAAACAGCCAAGTAGTTCACAGACATTTAGTAAATCACTTACTCTTAGTTCCCTAACCAAGGACACTTAAGAGTAAATGGTTTACAATCATCCTTATTTAAGCAAATAGCTTAAATAACCCTACTCAGGGAGAGAGATAACAGAAAACCAATCAGTGCCATTTGTACAAACCACACTCGAGGACAGATGAAGTCAAGGGGATCACTCTCATTTTAGCCAATTATCATAAAACTGATGAATATTCTATTGAGATCCTCCCCAAGTCCTCCCCTAAAACTCCTACCTTTAGAAACAGATAAAATTCTCAAGACAAAGAACCAGCTCTCTTTGTCATGTGCCCATGCCTTTCTTCCCTCTCAGATGGGTATTTTTACTTTTCTCTCCTAAACTCTAAGGAGCCCCATGACACTTGCAGCCAGGGGAACAATGGGCAACAGCAGCTTGTCCCAGACTTCCCCTCTGAACCTGTCTCCAAGGCCCCCTATTCTCTGACTTTTCAGTGAGCTGACAGCAACCCTGTCTGGCTCACTTCTTTCCTGTAACACTTCCAGGGCACCACAGCAGAGCACTATAGTCTGTCTCCTGTTGCTTCTTCTGCCCTAAGCTCTTCTTTTGTCTCACTGTCCTCAGCTTTAATAAACATATTCTCAAACTCACTTGGACTCGTGTTGTGAAATCTTTCCTGACTGAAGTCAAGAATCCACATGCTACTGGCTGGCCTGAAGTAGACCCACTCCAGGGCTGATCCCTTTTCGGTGACAGAAGAACTACTACAAAAGTTTCCTAATTGGTCTCCTTGGATCTTTCCTTGCCTCCTCAGTCTAATCTCCACTCAGCAGCCAGAGTGATAATATTCAAGTGTGTGTGACATCATGTCATCTGCTCACAACTCTTTAATGGCTTCTCATATGACTCAAAAAAAAAATAAAAAAGCCAAACAAAGTCTTACAGACACATACATAATCTGATCTTGTGATCTCTCTGATCTACTCTCTTATTTTTGTTCCTCTGCCTCAATCCACCACAGCCACTCTATCCTTTTTCCTATTTCTTGAGCTTTCCAGGCCTGTACCTCAGGGCCTTTACACTTGCTGTTCCCTCTGCCTATAAGGCTCTTCCTCAATATATTTTCATGGCTCATTTCTCATTTCTTTCAGACCTCTACTCAACTGCCCCACCAATTCTTCTTATACTCATTTCCTGGCTTTACTATCTAACATACTACATATTTCAGCTATCTATCTTATTCAACATCTGTTTTGCTCAGCCAGAATGTAGGGACTAAGAAGGCAGGAATTTGTTTATTTTACTCAATGGTGGATTCCCAGAGCCTAGAGCATATCTGGTACACCATTGGTGCTCAGTAAACCACTAACTTATTCATTCACTGGGGGAAAGATGAATATTTAATGAACCACATAGATCAGGCAGCACAGAAGCACACCAAAAGAGGAGGAGAGAGACTCTGAGAACCCAGGGACTAAGCCAGGCATGCTATTTCTTAATCTATTGGTTAAGAGTGGCCAGAGGAGTCCTCCAGCACAGTGCTTTTCATCCAGCAGGGTTCCTATTAGAGTGTTATGAGATGCCTTCAGTGGACCATGATCATCAATATAAAAAGTTTAGAAAAAATAAAATACTTTTTAAAATTAAAGTGAACTGTAAATCATAAGGTATTATTTCATGAAATTTCTGTTTCCAGTGGGCATACACACATATAGGTCAACTATTTTCAATGTAAAAGACACTGTTTATCATAATTCCCAGTCAACAAAGTTTGAAAAACCTGGTATAGATAATCCCCAGAGTGGCTATAACCCCACTCATGGTTCTACAGAGAAAGACCTCCCACAGCTTTTTTAGAACTCCCATTTCATGCATGTTGGTGTGCTTACGTGTCCAACATTTCTCTTTGGCTCTTTTCATTTTTCCTTCTTCTTTCTCTCTGTTTTTCAGGTTGCATAATTTTTATCTATCTTCAGAGTTCGCTGTCCCCTTCTACCAACTCAGATCTACTGTTGAGCCTCTCTATTGAACTTTTCATTTTTGTTTTTGTGTTTTTTAACTCCACAATTCCTGTTTGGTTCTTGTTTATAATTTCTAACTCTTCAGTACTAGTGTCCATTTATCATAGTCTCCTTTGATTCTTTAAAAATGATTTTGTTAGATCTCTGAACATATATATAATACCTGCTTTGAAGTGTTCATCTACCTAGTGCAACATCTGGGCTCTTCCAAGGGGTTTTTATTGCTTCGTTTTTTGCCTGTATTGGCCACACTTTCCTGTTTCTTTGTATGACTCATAATTTTGTCAGAATTGTATATTTAGATAGCATATTGTGTAGTCAGGATAATTATTTTCTTGATAATTTAGTTGTTTGTCTAACTGGTTATTGATTTGACTGGCTTAAATTGGTGTGCAGTCTCTGGTGTTTCTCCTCAGATATTTTTCCTTGCTTACATCTTTTAAGCTGGCTTTCTAGGGGTCACCAGGGGTTAACATTAACCTTAGCCACTTCCATTTTTACACTTTACTGTGGGATGGATCTGTGTGAGACTTGAAGCACTCACAGTTCGGGAGATGTATGATGTTGCCCTCTCTTCAGCTTGGGACTAGTAGCTCAGAGTATCTTTTTCCCGAATGGGTGCAGCCCTGGGCATGTGCAATTTTCTAGACAATGAGGATTAAATGTGATTTTATTTTATACCTGGCTTTCTAGGAATCACCCCTTTAGTGCAGCCAGCGTTTGGTCCGAAGTTGTGCTTAAGCCCTTTGTTGATGTGTCTGTGCGTTGCACAGGGAGTACTTTCAAGTCGGCACAAAAGGGAATGCTTTCCAGGGCCCAGAGGGACACCCCTGCTCTAATAGCAGACACTGAAAGTGATGGTGGCTCCTGGTTTTCTACATGTGCCCCTTCCTGTGTGGAACCTCCACCTCGTGAACAAGCTGGAGTGGGGCAATCAGGTCCCAGTATCCTTGGCCTGTTACACTTGGGTAGACCCCTACCCTACAAACAGGGGCTATGTGGGAAAGAGAGCCTGAGTTCTCAACACCACACTCAGCTGGAATGGCACTTCTACAACACAAGACTGGGAAGAAGACGGCCTGTCCCTCCTAGGCACACTGCAGATAGACTCTGAGCTGGAGAGGTGAGCCTGTCCTCTGTGTTTCACTTGCCCAGCATAGAGCTATTGGCACCCAGAGATTGACGTTGGGGAGAGGAGGGTGGGGGAGCCAGCCATGGCTCAAATGCCAGGTTCTTGCTAGGTCTATGGAGCTTTAGTCAATTTCCTCAAATGAATCTTCTTCTGCTGTGCACCTTTAGAACAATAACCAGAGGCTTCAAATAATTGTTGGATCATGATTTATTTTTAAAAATAATTTTTACCTGTGAAATGCTTGTTTCACTGAGGACAGGGTTTTCCTAGTTCCTCACACCATCATTCTGAATATTCTGCCCTTGGGCCTTCTTTGAAATCCATACCCAGTCCTTACTCTGTGAAAGTATCTTTCTATGTGAAATTCAAAGGCTTGTGTACATAGAGATATCCTGTTACCTTACAGTAGGTACCCAAGGGAAAGGGTTCCCCAACCTAAAATCTCAAAGACCCAACTCAAAAAGGAGCCAGAGGAGAATGAGGAATAATGCAAATACAGAGCTTTTGGTCAGGAGCAGTGGTGCCCACTAGTGAATAATTCTGTTCAAGACAACAAATATTTACAGATGGAATCCCACCAGTTCCCACAGGCTGTTAATTTCCACCAAAAGTAAGAACCAAGAAGACAGAAAGTTTTGTTTATTTTATCCAATGTTGTATTCCCAGAGCCTGGAACAGTGCCTGGTACACAGCACAGTAACCCATCAACAGAATGCAGCTCATGGCCACCACCTTTAGCTGAGATTAGGGACAAGATGGTGATGAGTCAAGGACTCTACAGAGGACCTTGCCCTACCCAAGACTGGCTTATCAGCCCACTCTCTGATCTTATTATTTATCATAACTCCTCTCTTCCACCCAGGGTGATTTCCATCAACCCCACAACAAGTTGGACAGGGCTCCAGAGCTGTAGCCAAATGCTGATAAAGCAGCTCCTTGAGAAAGATGACTCCTCTTCATACTGTCACTCTTACCTCATGCCCCATCTGTAAGAGGGAAAGTTATAGGTAGAGAAGACTATTCCACCTCCATCCCAGGATACAGAGAGACATACCACCATATATTTTTAAATAATTATTTTTTAAAAAAATAATAATGAGCCTGACCTGTGGTGGCGCAGTGGATAAAGTGTCGACCTGGGAACACTGAGGTCGCCAGTTCAAAACCCTGCACTGGTCTGGTCAAGGCACATATGGGAGTTGATGCTTCCAACTCCTCCCCCCTTTCTCTCTTTCTCTTTCTCTCTCTCACTCTGTGTATCCTCTCTAAAATGAATAAAATAAAAAGAAGTTTTTTAAAAAATAATAATGATCATTTTGTGTCACATGTATTGGGTAAATTGAGGAAAGGCTCTTTATATGTTGGGTCTTAAGCCTCACCACCACCCCATAAGTTAAGGGCTATCAGACCATTTTGGGGGATGAGAAAATGAGGCTTAGAGAAGAAGGACAGTCAGCCCTCTTTACCTATGGGGTCTGAATCCTTGGGTTTGACCAATCGTGAATTGAACATTTTGAAGGGGAGAGTACATGTTGTTGCTGACTGTGCTGTGTAATTAGGCATATGATGGTTGCGTCCATACAGAACATGTACAGAATATTTTTTTCATTCCCTAAAGAATACCATATAACAACTATTTACATAGCATATACATTATATTAGGCATTATAAGTAATCTAGAGAGGATTTAATGTACATGGGAGGGTGTGCATAAGTTACATACAAATGCTACCCTTTTTTATAAAAGAACTTGAGCATCCTCAGATTTTGATATCCATGGGGGTCCTAGAATCAATGCCTTGAAGATACCAAGGGCCTGTAATTTTAATGTCATATGACCAGTAAGTTTGATTACAATGCTCACATTCTTTCTACTATCAATACTCTACGACCCCAAAAGAAAACCATTATTTTAAGTGTCCTAAAAGGTCTTTATGCTGGAAAGAACCTATGGATAAGCCAGCAGAAGCCTCTCATGTTTTGCAGTAGACTATATGAAGTCTTTAAACTGAATTAAGGCTTTATCATGTTAACTGAAGAAAAAAAAGCGATCCATTGTATTATCCAATAAGATCACAGTGATCCTTGTCCTGCTTAACTCAATAGTAGCTCTTTGCCAGCCCCACTCTTAGCCCCAAGCACACCTCTAGTTGTCTCATAAAGTATTTTTTAATGAAATTCAATCATATAGTACCTCCTTTTGATTGATATTCAAAAGTACTCAAATTGAAACAGATGACATTATTATTAATTAGTGCTGTCACTGGAAAAGTTGGAAGCTGCTCATTTTAACTCAGATGACCAGGATCGAAATGTTAGATTCCCCTCTGTTAAAGCTCTGCTAAAGCAGAGGATGTATTCAACAGTACTTCTAAATTACCATCGACTTGGAAGTTCTCCCAATTAAAGGTGGCTTTCTATAATTTATTTTTACTTATTTCAAAATTTATGAAACACAGTTTGCCGAAAACAAACCTCTCAGAGGCATCTGAATGCTAAATTCTGAGTGAGCAGGAGGGGGCTCTGACAGTTGGGCCTATCTTCCATGATTCTAGGGACAGTCCTTCAGCTGGACAAAGAAGGCTCTCTCTCTCTCTCTCTCTCTCTCTCTCTCTCTCTCTCTGTCTGTCTCTTTCTGCTGCTATGTGAGGGGCCCACCAGCCTCATGACACAGACATGGCAAGAGCACATTTACATGATCAGGTCTGGTGTTTTGACCAGAAGCAGAGGCTTCCAATTGTATATACCATATTTAATTAAGTAGGAGTTTTATGAGGTGAACGGCAATACACCTGGGGCCAACTGAAGGGCATGGGACTTACTGAGTGCCAAGTGCAAACAGACAGCCCTCTGCATGCACACAACAGAGCTTGTATTATAAGAAAGTCAATGTTGCAAGAAACTTATTTCTGGACAAAGCAGATTACCCATTCTCTCGTTGAGGTCCCTGCCCCATGAAACCAGCACTTTCAGCAGCAGTTCAAATGCACACCAGCAGGAGACAGGTAGAAGGAAAGATGGGGGAGAAGTGATCCAAAAGCATGGTTAGGGCCTGCCTGGAAACCAAAGGCAACAGGTAGTAGAGCTCCAAAAGTGGGAACACCAAGAACGATGGGATTTTATTTCAACCATTTATTTTCCAGGGATAGGACAGGCCAGGAAGGGGTGGGATCAATAAATTTGGATTCGAGAATAAGAGGACCAGAGTCAGTCACTTGTCTCAAAGTACCATTGCAACTACCCTTCAATTGGCCAGAAAAACAGAAGGATGCAAAATGAATGATACAATCAATCAAAGAAGGGCAGTGCACCCTGTGATAAGCCATGTGTAGCTTTGGGAAACACTACTTTTGTATACCAAGTCTTTTTTTTCACTGAATTTATCAGGGTGAGATTGATTCGCATAACTATACAGTTTTAAGTGTACAACTCAACAAAACATCAGTTGTACACTGCATTGTATGCCCATTGCCCCAAGCAAAGTCTCTTTCCTTCTTCATTTCCCCTCTTTTGCTCACCTCCACCCACCCCCACCCCATGCTTCCATTGGTGAGCACCACACTGTTGTCTCTGTGTGTGTGTGTGTGTGTGTATTTTTTTTTCTTAATCACTCCACCTTCTTTCATCCAGCACCCAAGCTGCCACCCATCTCCTGACAGCTGTTAGTCTGTTCATGCAGCTATGCCTCTGTTTCTATTTTGTTCAGTGGATCTTACATATAAGTGAGATCATAGGGTATTTGTCTTCCTCTGACTAGATAAATTTCACTTAGCATAATAATCTCCAGATCTATCTATGCCATTGTATAAAAGTAAAATTTCCTTTTTATGGCTGCCTAATATTCCATTATATAAATGTACCACAACATTTTTACCCACTCATCCACTGATGGAAACTTGGGCTGTTTCCAGAACATAGTGGTGCATATATATGTTTTTTGAATTAGCACTTCAGTGTTCTTCGGATATAGTCCCAGAAGTGGGATTGCTGGGTCATAAGACAATTGTATTTTTGAATTTTTGAAGAAACTCCATACCGTTTTCCACCAATATGGAATTCCAGTCTGCATTCCCACCAATAGTAATGAGGGTTCCCTTTTATCCATATCCTTACCAGCATTTGTTAGGCAGGTGTGAGGTGTATCTCATTGTGTTTCTAATTTTCATTTTTCTGAGTATTAGTGATGTTGAGGATTTTTTCATATGTCTATTGGCCATTTGTATATCCTCTTTGGAGATGTGTCTACTCAGGTCCTTTGCCCATTTCTTAATTGGATTGTTTGTTGTTTTGATGTTAAGTTTTTTAAGTTCCTTATAAATTTTTGGATATTAATTCCTTATCAGATGTATCATTGGCAAATATATTCTCCCATTCAGTGGGTTCTTTTTCCATTTAGTTGATGGTTTCTTATGCTGTGCAAATACTTTCTAGTTTGAGGTAGTCCCAATTGTTTATTTTTTTCTTTTGTTTCCCTTGCCCAAGAAAATATATTGGCAAAAATATTGCTATGAGAAATGTCTGAAATGTTACTGCCTATGTTTTCTTCTAGGATTTTTATAGTTTCATAAGTTACAGTTAAATCTTTAATCTATTTTGAGTTTATTCTTCCATATGATGTAAATTGGTGGTCTAGTTTTATTTTTTTACATAAACTGTCCAATTTTTCCAACACTATTCATTGAAAAGACAGTCTTTACTCCATTGTATATTCTTGCCTTTCTTGTCAAATATTAATTGACCATAAAGACATGCGTTTATTTCTATGCTCTCTATTCTGTTTCATTGATCTATATGCTCGTTCTTGTGCTTGATGTCTCTGTGTTGCCATTCTACAACGGCTTGTCCTTGGGAATTATAAGGAGTGCCAAGGCAGTGTGTGATTTGCCATTTGGAACAAAAGGCCTTAAATTGGCTGCTGGTATAACAGGGCCAATTGTCAGTTTTAATTTCCCAAGGTACACCAAGGAAAAGCGTGGTTTGTTGAAGTGCACAAAATGCATGTTTAGTTTTCTCTCCTGGCCTCCTCCATGTGGCCCTGCTCTGCTCTCCTCTCCCTCCTAATATCTGGAACCAAGAGAGAGCAAGCTCCCGGTGGTTTGCCCCACATTATTGTGTAGAAATTCAAACCTTTAAGCCAATCTACAAATATGAAAGTCTCTGACATAAAGTTACTCATATGAGGCATAATGGGATTACTCATGAGAGTGCACCACCCTACATCAAAAAGGGTGGGAAAGGCTTAGTCCTAAAACCAAGCCCCAGGTTACAAGGATCCTGCCTGCCCACAGCCCGCCCCTAACACACATTAATATCACCTGGGAGACTGGCTTCCACGTGGGCAGCACCATCTTTAACAAAGTGAGCATCCTGGGGTAGGGGAGTACTCCAGCAAAGCTGCCCCTACCCCCATTAGGGTATTTCACATTGTCCAAAATTTCAGACATATGATAAAGGGTGTGAAGTTGTCTAGCTTACTCAATAGGGGAACCTGTTAAAAGGCCAAGAGGGAAGGTTTGTTCTTCATGTACTTTGGCCAAACAAACACAGCCTGGGCCCAAGCGTCTGGGTCCCAGAGAGACACGTCCCCAAGCCAAGGGTTGAAACCTGAGAGGATTTCCCAAAGATCCTTCTCATTAACTTTAACTCACTAACTTTGCAATAGGGCATGCAATTGGGCAGATAAAATATATTATGCTCACTTTGTTAAAGATGGCACTGCCCATGTGCAAGTCCATTGCTATTAATGTGTGTTGGGAGACAGGCTGTGGGCAGACTAGGTCATTATATCCTAAGGCATAGTTTTAAGAGTAAGCTTTTCCCCACACCCTTGACTAATTGGATGATGTGGAGTGGTGCACTCTCATGAGGAATCCTCCCATTATGCCTCAGATAAGTGACTCTGTATCAGAGACTTCCTTATTTGTAGATTGGATTAAAGGTTTGGATTTCTACACTATAAAGTGGGGCAGACTGGGAGCTTGCTCTCTCTAGGTTTCTGGGTGTAAAGCCAGTAGTCACGGCCACTATCACAGCCGCCTGACCCACGCAGGTTCGCATTGGATTCGGACAGATGGCAATGAAACACAGGAGCCACAAACTGGTGAGCCATCAGCTTTAATTCTAGCTTGCACCCGGCAGGCAAGCAAAAACACACACTGGGCTCCAAAACCCACACATTCAGTGCTCACAAAGCTACTGACTTATCCGAGTTTCCTAGAATCAAAGGTTTCTAGCTCACCAGACTTATTCATCTCTGTTTCCCATCTCCTTCTGCACAAACTCTTAACAAACTGGCTTCTTCCTCAGCACTCTGCCATCTCGGCTACTTCTCCTCCACATGGCCTTAATCTGCTCTGCTCTCTAATACTTCAGGAACCAAGAGAGAGAGAGATCAAGCTACTGGTCTGTCCCACTTTATAATGTAGAATCCAAACCCTTAATCCAATTATACAAACAAGGAAGTCTGATACAAAGTCACCCGTCTGACGTATAATGGGATTCCTCCCTACATCACCACCCTACATCATCCAATCAATCAAGGGCGTGGAGAAGAGCTTACTCTTAAAACAAAGCCTTAAACTATAACGACCCGGCCTGCTTACATTACAACTTTTCCCCCATATCCATCCCAAGCATAAGGGCAAATAATATCACCTGGGTGATGGGCTTTCATGTGGGCAGCGCCATCTTTAACAAAGTGAGCATATTATATTTTATCTGCCGAACACTGGGGTTAACATTAGAGGGGAGAGCAGATTAACGCCACATGGAGGAGAGGAGAAGCAGCCAAGATGGAGGAGTGCTGAGGAAGAAGCCAGTTTGTGCAGAGTTTGTGCAGAAGTAGATGGGGAACAGAGGTGAATAAGTCTGGTGAGCTAGAAACCTTTGATGCTAAGAAACTCGGTTAAGTCAGTAGCTTTGTGAGCACTGAATGAGTGGGTTTTGGAGCCCAGTGTGTGTTTTCACTTGTCCGCTGGGTGCAAACTAAGATATAAGGTGATGGCTCACCAGTTCTTGGCTCCGTTGTTTCATTACCAACTGTCCGAATCAGATGTGAACCTGCACAAGCCAGGCGGCTGTGATGGTGGCCATGGCTACTGGCTTTACAGCATGGTTCTGAGGTAGGGGCCCCTCAGGGAGAGGGGTAGAAATGCGCCCGGTGGGGCCAGTCACTGGCTGGGGTAGACTTCTTTCGGTGGGTGGCCAATGTTGCTGCTAACCCCATGCGTGCGCCTGGAAGACTTCCAGGTCCGACCGCACAACCCGCCCGGGGCGAACTGGGGACTTCCGCTGACAAAGATTCTTTTTACTAACTTTCTTTTTACTAACTTTAACTCACCTACTCTGCAATAGGGCATGCAGGGCTGCAGGCTCGAGAATAAGGGAGACGGTTTCCCATTGCAGAGAGTCACTTCCCCGTTCCGTAGATGTCGGTTAGGTTCCTGCTCCAGGCGCTAGTTGTGGACAAGGCCTGTCTGAGGGTGAGGACGATGGAGACGCATGAGACCCAACTCCGGGGACAAGGTTTAGTGATGCAAATCCACTTTATTCAGGAAGTAAACTAGCTTATATGCATGGGTTCAGCTAATAGGATGTTATAGTAGGGAAAACGGCCAAAAAAGGTCAGAAGGCTGCCTGGCTGGCGCTGAGTAATTTCCGTATGATGGGCAAGCTCCCTTCCTGGGTGTTCCCAGAAAGGATTCGGGAGCTGGAGTATTCTCACAGCATTGCATCAGCCACAGCTGCTAGGTAAATGCTCTGTGCTCTACCAACAACACTGAAAATGGAAGATTGAAAAAATATAGTTTATAAAATAAGGCCTGTACTCGAGTGAATGGGGAGGGGAGTGATGGGGAGAAGGGTGTAAAGCGGGACAAATATAAGGTAACAGAAAATGATTTGACTTTGGGTGGTGGGTATACAACATAATCAACAGTTCAAATGCTATAGAAATGTTTACCTGAAACCTATGTACTCTTATTGATCAATGTCACCTGTTAAAGTTAATTTTCTAAATAAAATTTAAAAACGAAAAGAAAGCCTGTAGTATCTTTTGGAGAAGATAGAGGTACTGGTCCACCCATCAAAGGGATATCCCCAGTGTAAGAGCACAGTGGGGAGAACCGAGAATAATTCTGGCCACTGTCAGACGCACTCCTTCAGGGAGTGCCTTCTCAAGCAGAGAGAAAGTGTTCTGTAGTCCTTTCCTCGCTGAAGTCCCCCAGTTAGAGTGATCATCAGATAAAAAACAACATAGGAAACAACGTTTATTCAGAGCTGAAGAGAACTTTTTGGAAGAGTAAAACCAAAGATCTAGGAACTCTTTGACATGATTGATGGTTTGAATAATTGCTTTGCATCAGGAGACCAGCTTGGCCCCATAGTTGTAAATATGGGGGCTGCTGACAGATGGTTTCCTATCCTGGAACTTGGGTTTGTAGTTCAAGGTTCATGAGCGCCTGATTGAACCACAGGGTTTGGCCTCAGGGCTGAGCCCAGGCTTCTACCAGAAGCTGGTTGGCTGAGCTTCATGGAAAAAGAAACACTTGGGTTTCACTTTCAGGAGGTGTGTGGGGATGGGGACCAGCACTGGGAGCAGGAAGAAAAGAATGGTCCCTTTCAATGTGGACAGATGCAATCTGGCTCATAGTCAACTTAGTTTCAAAAAAGAAAAGAAACAAAAAACCCAAGTGGTCAAATACCATTTAAAAATCTGCACACATTCTAGGTTGTGTTTTATACACCACACAAGGGCAGACAACCAATGTGATGCTTTCTCCACACTGTGAGTATGGAGAGTCTGCTGTCTCCCAAAGCTTTGGCAGGTGTGCACAGATGGGCATGCACTCGTGTCCTTTGGGGCATGTGTAAACACCTAGGCTCAAGTCCAGGTATGTGCACATGCTGCACATGGCACACTTATTGCCATCCTCTCCTCAGAAAGCTGTGAGCCTACAGTAGACCTAAGTTAGGCGTGGGCTGATGGCTGTCCTTGGAACAGCTACTTGGACTGATTCTAAGCAGGGTGACAGGTTTGCAGCTTCTAAGAAAACAAATTGCATGCTTTATCCTGTTGATAAATGAAGATGGTGATTGTTAGTTCAGAAACCACACTGAATTTGGGACTCAGCTATGACAGTCCTTAAAGTAGTGTTCTCACACACAAATGACTTTTCCTGGGTTAGGTGAAGGAACTGGCATTGAGCACTGTGCTTGCCCAACTTTGCCCATCTGAGGACCACAATGGGCCATGCAGCCCACCAGCCTACATAGCTGCCTGCCCTAAAACTACACAAAAGGAAGGAGAAAAACCACATGATAATTTCAATAGATGTAGGAAAAGCATTTGATAAAATCCAGCACACATTTATGATTAAAACTCTTGGCAAAATGAGAATACAGGAAACATACTCAACATGATAAAGCCTATCTATGACAAACCCACAGCCAACATCATATTAATGGACAAAAATTAAAAGCAATTTTCCTAAAATCAGGAACAAGGCATGGGTGTCCCCTTTCACCACTCTTATTCAACATAGTACTGGAAGTCCTAGCTATACCAATCAGACAAGAAGAAGAAATAAAAGGCATTCATATTGGAAAAGAAGAAGTAAAACTGTCATTATTTGCTGATGATATGATACTTTATATAGAAAACCCTAAAGTCTCAGTCAAAAAACTTATGGACCTGATAAATGAGTTCAGCAAGGTGGCAGGATATAAAATTAATACTCAGAAATCAGAGGCATTTCTATATACCAACAATGAAATGTCAGAAAAAGAAATTAAGGAAACAATCCTCTTCACTACTGCAACAAAAGAAATAAAGTACCTAGGAGTAAATTTAACCAAGGAGGTTAAGGACTTGTACTCAGAATATTATAAAACATTGATAAAAGAAATCAAGGAAGACACAAACAAGTGGAAGCATATACCGTGTTCATGGTTAGGAAGAATAAACATCATTAAAATGTCTATATTACACAAAACAACTTATAAATTCAATGCAATACCAATTAAAATACCAATGACATACTTCAAAGATATAGAACACATATTCCAAAAATTTATATGGAACCAAAAAAAAGCAGAAAACAAATAGCCTCAGCAATCTTGAAAAGGAAGAATAAAGTGGGAGGTATCACACTTCCTGATATCAAGTTATACTACAAGGCCATTTTACTCAAAACAGCTTGGTACTGGCATAAAAACAGGCATATAGATCAATGAAACAGAACAGAGAACCCAGAAATAAACCCACACCTTTATAGACAACTGATACTTGACAAAGGAGGTAAGAGCATACAATTGAGTAAAGACAGTCTGTTCAACAAATGGTGTTGGGAAAATTGGACATCTACGTGCAAAAAAATGAACGTAAACCACCAACTTACACCATGCACAAAAATAAACTCAAAATGGATAAAGGACTAAAATGTAAGCTGTGAAACTATAAGCATTCTAGAAGAAAACATAGGCAGTAAACTCACCGACATCTATCGCAGCAATATATTTGCTAATTTATCTTCACAGGCAAATGAAATAAAAGACAGAATAAACAAATGGGACTATATCAAACTAAAAAGCTTTTGCACAGCTAAAGACAATATGAATAGAATAAAAAGACCAACCACACAATTGGAGAACATATTTGATAATACATCTGATAAGGGGTTAATAACCAAAATTTATAAAGAACTTGTAAAACTCCACACCAGGAAGACAAACAATCCAGTCAAAAAATGGAAACAAGAAATGAATAGACACTTCTCCAAAGAGGACATGCAGATGGCCAATAGACAGATAAAAAATGTTCAACATCACTAATCATTAGAGAAATACAAATTAAAACCATAATGAGATACAACCTCACTCCAGTAAGAATGTCGCTCATTAACAAAACAACACATGATAGGTGCTGGCGAGGGTGTGGAGAAAAGGGAACCCTCCTGCACTGCTGGTGGGAATGCAGACTGGTGCAGCCACTGTGGAAAACAATATGGAGATTCCTCAAAATATTAGAAATGGAACTGCCCTTTGACCCAGCCATCACACTTATAAGAATATATCCCAAGGACACCATATCACCGACTGAAAAAAAGAAATGCACCCCCATGTTTATGGCAGCATTGTTCACAATAGTAAAGATCTGGAAACAGCCCAAATGTCCGTCAGTGGATGAGTGGATTAAAAAACAGTGGTACATATATATAATGAAATACTATGGGGCCATGAAAAAGAAGGAAATATTACCTTTTGCAACAATATGGAGGAACCTGGAAACTATTATGTTGAGTGAAATAAGCCAGGCAGAGAAAGAAAAATATCATATGATCTCACTTATTTGAGAAATCCAAGGAACAATGAGAACTGAGGAACGGAATTGAGACAGAGGAGGGATCAAAGGGACCAGAGGAAAAGAGGACAGAGAAAAAGGAGATGATAGGATGAGATAAACCTGAAGGGAAGGGGGAAGAGCGCTTTGTGGAGGGGGCAAGGATATGTTGAGGGGATATGGGGGAGGGGGGATGCATTTGTGGTGACCCTAGAATCTATGTAAATGCAATTAATTAAATAAAAAATTTAAAAAATATATGCCAACCAGAAAAAAAGGGGGGGAAATAAGTAGCTAGCAAAACATAAGGAAAAATGGCTGCTAATATCTCAGAGTAAGCCAGGCATCATGTACTTACTGATGGAAAAATGCATATCATGAATAGGGTAATCTTGCCCCCAAAAAAGAAAGTCAAAGTTGGATCTGTGTCTCTCACTAGACTACCATCTTATGGAATAGAGAAGACAGAGGAACAGTTTGCACCTCAACAGAGGGAAACAGCAAAATCCAGACTGGGAAACTCAACAGGACACACAACTTGGGTTCTGAAACTAGTAAATTCCAAAGGTTTTGGGGAGAAAGGTTGAGGGAGACACCTCTTTATTAAAGAGAATTAAAAGACATCAACCAATTTTAATGTGTGGGCTTATTTGGATTCTGATTCAAGCATATAAGCTGTCAAAAAATTATGACATTTATGAGACAATAAGAAATTATCAGACATTTGATAATATTAAAAGATTATTATTAATTTTTTGGTTTGATAATGGTATTAAGGTTTTTATAAATCCTCATCTTTTAGATATATGTCCTAAAATATTGGGTGAAATGACATATCTATGTTTGGTTCAAAACAATATAAGAGAGAGGAAAGTGGATGGAGTTAAAGACATAATAAGTGTGGTTAAATTTGGTAAAACTTAAATATATACAATTTTTATTTGTCAATTATAACTCAATAAAGCTTGAAAAAAGGTAAGTGGCCATAGCTGCAACTTTGTAGGGACATAGTGGTTTGTTATACTATTCTGTCTACTTTTGTATTTGTTTGAAATTTTTTGTTATATGAGGTTGTCTTTATTTTATGAATGATACATTTTTTAAAAATGCCTTCTTAGAATCTGTGGTATGACTGAATTATTTTTTCTCTTGTATCCTTTTAATATGGTACATATTATTAATTAATTTCCTATTAGTGAGCCAACCTTTCCTTCCAAGGGAGAAAGCCACTCAGGCATGGTCCATTAATCTCTTAGGTTCTTTTATGCTACTCTTTTGATGAGGACTTTTGAAACATTATTCTGAGATTAGTGAAAGCCTTAGTTTCCATGTAAACCCAAAAGTAGGTGCTTATATGGAAAGACACCTTGAGGCCTTTATAATAGTAATGATAGTGGTAGTAAATGTAGATTACCAATCATCACGCTGAGCTTAGCACTTGACTTTTAGCCAGTCCCACCCTTCATCTCACAATTTAGAATAATGGATTTCAAGTTCCCTGAAGCAAGGAGAGAAAGGGCAGCAGTAGTATGCAATCCATGGGAATCCTTTATCCTTCCTTGCACCAGCATCATCCTGCAGCCAACCATATGACATGCTGGATGTCCTGTGCACCCTCCTTGTCTTAAGTCTCAGGACCATAGACCCCCTAGTCCTAATGCGATGTCTTAACTGAATAAGGTAAAGACCTGAATGACCTGAATAAGGATTAGAGTTGTTCCTCAACCTTTACCAATATCCTTCCTCACCAAAGCCATTTTATAAGAGTTGGAAATAGCCCATCATAATATCTGGAACATCCTTGAACAAGGAGTATGTGTGGACATCAAAGCTCTGTTTCCTGGCACAGATATTGTCTCATGAAAAAATAGCATCTGATGTTTCACAGATTTAACTTATATTAGTATAGCATAATGACTATAGAGAAGGAATAGTCTTGATTTGATACCAAATTAAAACAAGAAGATTATAAAAGTAACAGAATATACAGTAAAATCTTGAGTGTTTAATATATAACCCAAAAAATGGAAGGAAAGCATTCAAACATTAATAGTGATTATATTTGCTGGTGGACTATGAGTGATTTTTGTTTTTGTTTCTGAAAATATTTTTTCAATAAATGTATTCAAATTTTAAAAAAACTGTCATTTAAAACAAATAACATAGCAGTATCCCGTATGTGGTCAAAGGACTGTGGCTAATGCTATTCTCTTAGAACGTTATCCTGTTTAGATACATTTTCAGAAACATAATCAATTGGTCCTTAATATGACCATGTGCATAATAAGTGTGCTATCATCCTACTCTGTTATTTTTTAAAGCTTTATTTAGTATTGAACCTAAATATTTCCTCTGCATAAACAGTATTTTCTGTCTTTAGGTTTTTCACCATTCATTCTGTGATCTGATCAAGATTCCTTTAAAAAATAAAAAAGAAAAACTTGGGAGGTTTGAGATCAGCCAGGAACAGAGACCCCATTATTTTTCACTGTATCCTCAAGCACAGCTCTCATTTTGCTAGAGGCCCATCTCTGTATACAAGTCTGATGTTCCCATGGGACTTATCTTCAGCGCCGCTCACCGCCTGGTTCCCACTCTCACTACTGGCTGCCTGACATTTCCAAAATGTTCCTGTGCTAATACCTTCTAAACAAATGCAGAAATATGCATGCACACCTAATTCTAGTGTGTGTGTGTGTGCGTGTGTGTGTGTGTGTGTGTGTGTGTGTGTGTGTGTGTGTGTGATAGAGACAGAGAGAGAGTCAGAGAGAGGGACAGATAGGGATAGACAGACAGGAAGGGAGAGAGATGAGAAGCATCAATTCTGTGTTGTGGCACCTTAGTTGTTCATTGATTGCTTTCTCATAGGTGCCTTGACCGGGGGGCTACAGCAGAGTGAGTGACCCCTTGCTCAAGCCAGCGACCCTGCGCTCAAGCTAGTGAGCCTTGCTAGGACCAGATGAGCCCACGCTCAAGCTGACGACCTTGGGTTTGGAACTTGGGTCCTCTGCATCCCAGTCCTGATGCTCTATCCACTGCGTCACCGCCTGCTCAGGCCCATAATCTTATTTTGAAAGCTGCAAAATAGGTAGGCACAGAATATTTGTCATTCCCTTGCTGTACAGTTGTAATTACCATAAATACCTAATAAAAGAGCACACCAAGTTTTCAAATGCCTTGCTCTCAAAGAAAGCATCTCTCTATCCTCTACAAACCCAGTGCATGCAAACCACAAGGAGGGGGCTGTAGATGTCCTGCAGCTGCTTTTGTGCATGGTCTGTACCCTACTCCCCAAAGATACTTCAGATTGATTGTGTCTGCTATTATATCAGAAGCTGTGGTATTGAAATCAAGTTCCAAAACCAAGTTATGACCTAAAGAGAGCTCACACATTCCAGGCAGGGAATCTGCCTGCATAGCCACTCAGACACCACTCAAAAATAAGTAAACCAGGAAACAATCAAGTAACCCTCTTTTTTTTAATATATATATATTATTATTATTATTAATTCTAATGCGGTGACACCAATAAATCAGGGTACATATGTACAATGAAAACATCTCCAGGTTATCTTATCATTAAATTGTGTTGCATAACCATCACCAAAAGTCAAGTTGTTCTCTGTCACCTTCTATCTGGTTTTCCCTGTGTCTGTCCCCTCCTCCCTATCCCACTCTTCCCTCCCTCCCCCCATCCCATAACCACCACTCTCTTGTCCATGTCTCATAGTCTCACTTTTATGTCCCACCTATGTAAGAAATCATGCTGTTCTCAGTTTTTCTTTTTTTCTGATTTACTTATTTCACTCCGTATAATGTTATCAAGGTACATCCATTTTGTTATAAATGATCTGATGTCATCATTTCTTATGGCTGAGCAGTATTCCATAGTATATATGTACCAAAGCTTTTTAATCCACTCGTCCTCTGACAAACACTTGGGCTGGTTCCAGATCTTCGCTATTGTGAACAATGCTGCCACGAACATGGGGGCGCATTTCTTCTTTTCGAACAGTGCTATGGTGTTCTTAGGGTATATTCCTATAAGTGCGATAGCTGGGTCAAAAGGCAGTTCGATTTTTAATTTTCTAAGGAATCTCCAAACTGTTTTCCACTGTGGCTGCACCAGTCTGCATTCCCACCATCAGTGCAGAAGGGTTCCCTTTTCTCCACATCCTCGCCAGCACTTATTCTGTGTTGTTTTGCTGATGAGTGCCATTCTGACTGGTGTGAGGTGATATCTCAATGTGGTTTTAATTTGCATTTCTCTAATGATTAATGATGTTGAGCATTTTTTCATATGCCTATTGCCATCTGTATTTCCTCTTTGGAGAAATTTCTATTCATTTCTTTTGCCCATTTTTTGATTGGGTTGTTTGTCTTTCTGGTGTTGAGTTTTATAAGTTCTTTATAAATTTTAGTTATTAACCCCTTATCAGATGTGCTGTCGAATATGTTCTCCCATTGTGTGGTTTGTCTTTTTATTCTGTTCCTATTGTCTTTAGCTGTGCAAAAACGTTTTAGTTTGATATAGTCCCATTTGTTTATCTTGCCTTTTATTTCATTTGCCCGTGGAGATAAATCGGCAAATATACTGCTGCTACAGATGTCGGAGAGCTTGCTGCCTATGTTTTCTTCTAAGATGCTTATGGTTTCACGGCTTATATTTAAGTCTTTTATCCATTTTGAGTTTGTTTTTGTGAATGGTATAAGTTAATGGTCTAGTTTCATTTTTTTGCAGGTAGATGTCCAATTTTCCCAACACCATTTGTTAAAGAGGCTGTCTTTACTCCATTGTATGTTCTTTCCTCCTTTGTCAAATATCAGTTGTCCATAAAGCTGTGGGTTTATTTCTGGGTCCTCTATTTTGTTCCATTGATCTATGTGCCTGTTCTTATGCCAGTACCAGGCTGTCTTGAGTATAATGGCCTTATAGTAAACCTTGATATCTGGAAGAGTGATACCTCCTGCTTTATTTTTTCTTTTTAAGATTGCTGAGGCTATTCGTGTTCTTTTTCGGTTCCATATAAATTTTTGGAATATGTGTTCTATATCTTTGAAGTATGTCATAGGTATTTTAATTGGTATTGCATTGAATTTATATATTGCTTTGGGTAATATAGACATTTTAATGATGTTTATTCTTCCTAGCCATGAGCACGGTATATGCTTCCACTTGTTTGTATCTTCCTTGATTTCTTTTATCAATGTTCTATAATTTTCCGAGTACAAGTCCTTAACCTCCTTGGTTAAATTTACTCCTAGCTACTTTATTATTTTGGCTGCAATAGCGAAGGGGATTGTTTCCTTAATTTCTTTTGCTGACAGTTTATTGTTGGTATATAGAAATGCCTCTGATTTCTGAGTATTAATTTTATATCCTGCCACCTTGCTGAAATCATTTATAAGGTCCAGTAGTTTTTTGACTGAGACTTTAGGGTTTTCTATATACAATATCATATCATCTGCAAATAGTGACAGTTTTACTTCTTCTTTTCCAATTTGGATGCCTTTTATTTCTTCTTCTTGTCTGATTGCTGTAGCTAGGACTTCCAGAACTATGTTGAATAAGAGTGGTGAAAGGGGACACCCCTGCCTGGTTCCTGATCTTAAGGGGATTGCTTTTAATTTTTGTCCATTTAGTATGATGTTTGCTGTGGGTTTATCGTAGATGGCCTTTTTCATGTTAAGGAATGATCCCTGTATTCCCACTTTACTGAGAGTTTTGAGCATGAATGGGTGCTGAAATTTATCACATGCCTTTTCTGCATCTATTGAAATTATCATGTGATTTTTGTCCTTCCTTTTGTTTATGTGATGAATCACATTGATTTATTTGCGAATATTGTACCAGCCTTGCCTCTCCAGAATAAATCCCACTTGATCATGATGTATGATTTTTTTCATATATTGCTGGATCAGGTTGGCTAATATTTTGTTGAGAATTTTAGCGTCTAAATTCATCAGGGATATAGGCCTATAATTTTCTTTCTTTGTGTTGTCTTTGCCCGGTTTTGGGATCAGAATTATGCTCGCCTCTTAAAAGGAGTTTGGAAGTCTTCCTCCTCTTGAATTTTTTGAAATAGCTTGAGGAGGATAGGAGTTAGTTCTTCTTTGAATTTTTGATAGAATTCACTTGTGAAGCCATCAGGCCCAGGACTTTTCTTTTTTGGGAGTTTTTTGATAACTGTTTCGATCTCATTTGTTGTAATTGGTCTGTTTAGGTGTTCTGATTCTTCCAGATTGATTTTTGGAAGTTTATATGATTCAAGAAATTTTTCCATTTCACAAAGATTGTCTAATTTTTTGGCATATAGTTCTTCATAGTATTTTCTTACAATGCTTTGTATTTCTGTTGTGTCAGATGTTATTTCTCCACTGTCCTTTCTAAATTTATTTATTTGAGTCCTCTCTCTTTTTTTCTTGGTGAGTCTAGTTAAAGGTTCATCAATCTTGTTTACCTTTTCAAAGAACCAGCTTCTGGTTTCATTGATCCTCTGGAGTTGATGTATGCTCATTATCGTTCGTTTCTAGAAACTTTTTTATTTCTTCTTTGATCTCATTGTTAATTCATTCATTATTTCATATCATGCTATTTAGTTTCCAAGTGTTTGAGTATTTTTCAGTTTTTCTTTTGTATTTAATTTCTAGTTTCATGGCATTGTGATCAAAGAAAATGCTTGATATGATTTCAATCTTCTTAAATTTATTGAGAACATTTTTGTGTCCTAACATGTGGTCTATCCTAGAAAACATACCATGAGCGCTTGAGAAGAATGTATATTCTACTGCTTTAGGGTGAAAAATTCTGAAGATATCTATTAAATCAAGTTGATCTAGTGTCTCCTTTAAGTCTGCTGTTTCTTTATTAATTTTCTTTCTTGAGGATCTATCCAGTGTTGTTAGAGGGGTATTGAAATCCTCTACTATGATAGTATTGCTGTTAATCTCGCCCTTTATATCCATCAACGTCTGCTTTATGTATGTCGGGGCTCCTATATTTGGTGCATAGATATTTATAATAGTTATATCTTCCTGTTGAATTGTTCCCTTTATCATTATGTAGTGTCCTTCTTTATCTCTTACTACAGCCTTTGTTTTAAAGTCCACTTTTCCAGATATAAGTATTGCTACCCCTGCTTTTTTTTCATTTCCATTTGCATGAAATATTTTTTCCCATCCTTTTACCTTCAGTCTATGTGCATCTTTTGTTTTAAGGTGTGTCTCTTGTAGACAGCATATGTATGGGTCCTGTTTCTTTATCCATGCAGCTACCCTATGTCTTTTGATTGGATCATTTAATCCATTTACATTTAAGGTTATTATTGACATGTGGTTGTTTATTGCCATTTTATTCTTTAAAGCTGTATTCTTCTTTTGCTCTATTCATTCCTCCCTTTAAACTGTTCACAAGAGACCCCTTAGTATCTCTTGCAGAATTGGTTTGGTTTTTATGAATTCCTTCAGGCTTTCTTTTTCTGGGAAGCTCTTTATTTCTCCTTCAATTTTAAACATTAGCCTTGCTGGATAAAGTAGTCTTGGTTGTAGCTTCTTGTTCTGCATTACTTTGATTATATCTTGCCATTCCCTTCTGGCCTCAAGTGTTTCTGTTGAGAAGTCCGCTGTCATCCTTATGGGGACTCCTTGTAGGTGATAGGCTTTTTTTTCCTAGCAGCTTTTAAAATTTTTTCTTTATCCATTATCTTTGGTATTTTAACTATGATGGTTCTTGGTGTAGATCTTTTTGGGTTTCTTTTTAATGGAGTTCTGTGTGCTTCTTGAACGTGTGGAGTGTTTCCCAGCCTTAATTTAGGGAAGTTTTCTGCTATGATTTGATTGAGCAAAGTTTCCATTTCCTGTCCTCTCTCCTCTTCTTCAGGCACCCCTATCATGCGAATGTTGTTTCTCTTCATGTTGTCACAGAGCTCCCTTAGAGTTTCCTCATATTTTTTGAGTCCCTTATCCTTTTTCTTCTCTGCTTCTGTGCCTTTGTTTATTGTGTCCTCTAACTCGCTTATTCGATCCTCAGCGTGATTCATTCTGCTTTTAATTCCTTCCATTGTGGTCTTCAGTTTTGATACTGTATTTGTCATCTCTGTCTGATTCTTTTTTATTATTTCAATTTCGTTTTTTATACTTGTTATCTCTTTATTTAGGTGTTCATAATGACTATTCATTGTTGCTCTAATTTCTTTGAACATCCTAACTATCATTATTCTAAATTCTGCTTCTGGTAATTTGGTTATATCTGGTTCATTCAGGTCCTTCTCTGGGGATTTCTCTTGATTCATTTGGTTTGCATTGCTCTGCCTACCCATTTTGTCTGTGTATAAGCAAGTTGTGGCCACTGGAGTCCAGTAGGTGTTGCCTTTGTGTTCTCTAGGTGTGGTCTGTCGGCAGGTCCCCCACCCCCTTTGCCGCTGCCTAGGGTGGTTGGGTATGAGCGTTGCCAGCGCCGGCCCACTGTGGCTTTTGCTGTGATTTCTGCCTCTCCTCTGTGGGAGGGGCTTTCACTGAAGCCACAAGCCTTGGCACCAATGGTAGAGGTGAGCACCTTTGCTCAGCTGCGGACCCAGCCTATTTCCGGACTTTCATCCCAAACCCGCAGTCAGATCCTGCTCGCCACAGTTTCGCGGGTTGCGCAGGGCTTTTGATGTGCTCTCAGCTGTGAGCCTTTGCCCGTCTGGAGATTTAGCCCTGCCCTCGATGCCAGGGCCCTTTTGTGCAGTGTCGCAAACCCAGGTTTATTGGGCCAGGCGTGTTTGTTGGCTTCTGCTCAGCTGCGTACTTCCACTTGTCCCGAACTCTACTCCGCCCCCGCGTTTGGAGACCGCTGGCACATGTATAATGGCAAACCGCGGTTTCTCCAGTGGGGGTGGGGGTGGAGGCGGGGGCTGGGAGCGTGAGCTCAGCCACGAGCCCCTGCCCATCCCTTGTCCTTTGTCCCCGTAAGTGGGATTAAAGGCAGGCCCGCATCTTCCAGAGCGCATTCGCGCGTCCCCTCCGACCCTGCTGGGCTAGACCGAGCTCACATTGGCTTGGCCTCCGCTCACACCGACAGAACCGCGTTTCAGCGTCCTGCCGCCCCAAACCCTTCAGCAACCCTCAGCAGAGTAGAAAGGGACCTAATACTCCACACTGTAGGCCTGGGAGCTCCCTCACTTGTTTCACAGCTCAAAACTGTCCAAACGCCTCTTCTAGGCTCTGGGACTGCAGGCTGGGGCTTGGTTCCTGGGACCCAGGTCCCTCCCTCTCTGACAAACTCTCCTCTCGCCACGCGGGTCTCTCCGGCTGCCATTTGCTCCGGGGAGCTGGGCAGTCCTCTTCGCGTTTTCGCTATTCTTACCAGTCTCAATGTGGCTTCTTCTGTGTTCCTTGGTTGAAGAGTCCACTTAGTTTAGTTCAAAGTTGGTTTATCCAGATGATGGTTCTTTAAATTGAGTTATAATCCACTTTGGTTCTGGGAGTTGGAAGTTGGTACGTCCGCCTACTCCATCGCCATCTTGCTTCTGTAACCCTCTTTTAAAGAACTATTTTTTGGTAGTCTGAAGGTAATGAAGGTTTGCTTTAAAAAGAAAAGAAATAAAATAATTCACCTCTCTTCTCAATACCAACTGTGCCACCTGTGTGAGAGAGAGAGACCTTAAAATTGTTTAGGGTCCATGCGTCTGGGCCGCAGAGGCAGCACTCGAGGTGTTTGAGTAGTCAGCAGCTGTGCAGAGGAGGAAAGCAAACCAAAGGAAATCCTGGGAGGAAATGTGGTGTCCAGACCAGGGCAGTATTATTTGGGAACATTATTAGGAATTATGTGGTGATAATAGGTTGCATTTAATCAGCCCATATTTCTGGGGGAGTTCAAGTATTCTCTAAAGAAGCTCATGAGCTTTCAATATGAAGTGTGGAAGTATTTGGGACCTGATTTAGAGTAGAAGTAATAAATAATCCCACTGTCTACAAAAACACAGAACAGATTTGGTAATTATCTGTTTTATTTGATAGTCTACATTCGTAAGATTATTCATTTGGACAAAATTTATCTGGTCTATGAATCAAAATATGTGATCTCTGCCAAGTTTTTTCTCTCTCTCTCTCTCTCTCTTTTACTTTATATTCAGTGGTCATGGTTTTGGAAAACTAGTTTCTTTGTGTCTATTCAATAATAAAGCAAACGTAATTTTTAGACAAAAAAAAATGACTCCAGACCTTAACAATGCCCTACTTTGCAAAAGCAATGAGTAGACAAAGACCAAAGGGAAAGCCAGGACAGTGATGGAGAATACACCTTGCATCCCACCTTCCTTCTGTTGCTCTGCCTATCCCATCTTCTCACCTGCTGAACAGACCTCGTTTACAGGCTCCGCCCCCTGAGGGCAGAAACTGCTATCATATTCATGTTGGTATGTCTAATAGCAGATGAAGTTTGTAGTGGGAGCATAGGAGGTATTTATGATTCATTTTCTGGGGTGAGCTTATTTTTGTTGGTGTAATGGTTTGAAATAAATTCCTTGGATGGTCTCCTCAAAGTCTCCATAGGCCATGTTCATGCTTGGCCATCAGTCACCCCACTCGGACGGTGTCTCCTAAAGGAACATGGGCTTGAAGTGTCCTACACCAAACTTTCTGCGTCCCTGGGATCTTTCCATTTCTGTGGATTCGGTGCTGTCAGGAACTGTTGTGGGAAGTGCTGTGATCAGCTGTGCTCCAGCCTTAAGGCCCCATAGGTGCAGGTTCTCAGCTTTACACAGATGGTTTTCTAAATGAGCAGTCCAGGTAAGGGAGACTGGGGAAAGTATGGAGAGGATGGTGTTCCCATGTTCCTGTGCAACTGGGCTGATCCACTATCTCCATCCTCATTATGTTAGGGCTTCTGGATAAGATTCTTGTTAGAGCCATGGGCTCAGAATAAGAAAGCTGGAAGGTCCCATTTCCAAAGCAATAGGCTGGGCTCTAACAAGAACAGGAAATGGACTCAGAATGTTTTTCCTTAAGTGAGACTAAGGGAGTTCCAGGCAGCTGGCTGTGTCTCAGCTTCCTGGCTCATGTCCATTGAACCAGAAAGATGGCCAAGCAAGATCTCTGATTGGTCAATGGAGAAAGCAAGACTTGTTTGTTTTCTTTCATTCCCCCAGTGTTGAAACCATCTATACCTCAAGATTTAAAGAGCTTCCAGACACTTCAGGAAAAAACACACCCTCATCACCAAGTGCCATCTGTCAAAAGCTGTGCATACACAGGAGTGATCCAAAGTGCAAATTAATCCACTCCACAACCATGGCCCACAAGAAAGTGTGGGTGTTTGCATACTTGTCAGACTGGAGGAGGAAGGCTGCACAAAGTCCTCAGCCGTGTGTTACTCGGCACTCCCTTTACTGGTCCAGGACCCCAAATCATTCACATAACCTCTCTGAATTTCAGTCTTCACAATGTCAAACTTTCCAGATGTTCCAAATAAAAAGTTTTAAACTATGTACCCTATAGTATACTCTCATTAGCAGATATTTTGCTGGACCTGGAGAGGTTTCTGTTAAGTGAAATAAGCTGGTCAGAGAACGCAAAGTACCATATGATCTCACTTTTCTGTGTGATCTAATGAACACAATAACTTAACAGATAAAACAGAAACAGACTCAGAGGTACAGAGAACAGACTGACAGCTGTCAGAAGGGAGAAGGGGGGCTGGGTAAAAAAGCTGAAGGGATTAAGCAAAAGAAAAAGAAAAACTCATAGACACAGACAACAGTATGATGATTACCAGAGGAAAAGAGGGGTGGGAAGGGGTACAATAAGGTAAAGGAGGGATAAATGGGGATGGAAGGAGACTTGTCTTGGGTGGTGAATACAGAGCACAAGATAAAGATTACATATTATAGAATTGTACACTTTAAAACTAAATAATTTTATTAACCAATGTTCTCCCAATGAATTCGATTAAAGGAAATAAGAATATAGTATTGAAAATACAACTAACAACTTGCTTTAATAGTTCCAGGTATTATTTGCTGAGGACCTACTAAGGTCTAAAAACTATACGAGGAGCTTTGCTTAAGTATTTCTAACCGTTAGAACAATCTTGTGAGGCAGACCCAATTCCCTCCATTTGTCCTTTTTCCTTATGTCAGTCCCGTAGATGAGGAGGTCCCAATCCATTATACAGAGACAAAACTGAGTCACCTTGGGTCGCATTAACATGAGAGGGGACTGGAAGACAGATGTGCCCAACTCCAAAATCCACTCTGCCTTCACCTCTCTGACCCTGAGTCCTCATCAGTATCACAGAAATAATGCTGTCTTTGAAAAGTTAATTAAATAAAATCAAATACATCAGTGAGGGGACCTCTTTGGTCGGTTTAGCAGGGACGGATTTGATCTGAGGAACAGAGGTGCTTTAAAATGTTTAATCTGAATCAAACAGACAGGGGATGTTCTCTTCAGTTAAGCACAAACCCCTCCATGACCTGTTGTCCCCAGCCAGCTAAGTCACTTAACTGGCCTTTTCCAACTGACCCCTAAAATGACCTGTGCATGTGCTCCCTTCCAGGAGAGGGAGCAGGGAAGATGGGGAGGGGTCACACTATTCAACAGTGATCTCAGAGCAGCAAAAAACAGGTAAATGATGGTCACAAAAAAGGAATTGTTTCCAGATCCTCAGCTCACCTGAGGTCATTCCTAAGAACATGCCGTCGTGGACAGTTCACATCACCCCTTCTCACTTTACAAAGGAGGATCATCCCTCATCATTCCCACAGGACTTGCCAAGCCAGCAAGCCCTCATTAATAATGAAATAGGTGAAGGACTTCCATCTCTTCACGACCTTTCCCCAGGACTTTCATCTTATACTCTGTGAAGGATGAGGCTACTTGGAAAAACTGAGTACTTTGCCCTGTGTTAGAATGTTCTATATTCAGATACATGACAGGGAGGAGGAGTGATAATTTCTGTTTAATAACTTTACTTCTTACAGTCTTCAACTACTGTCGGAGAATATATCACTGGTGGGAGGAAGAATCCTGGGAGCCAAATCCCCAGGACAGATTTGGTCTGTGAACTAAATGTTGCTGAGAACATAGCCAGAAATGGGAAAGGAGGAGGCGACAGGTGGCAGGGGTCTCTACTCCTTCACATGGTATACTAACTCTTTTTTTTTTTTTTTGTATTTTTCTGAAGTGAGAAGCGGGGAGGCAGAGAGACAGGCTCCACATGCGCCTGACCAGGATCTACCCGGCATGCCCACCAGGGGACGATGCTCTACCCATCTGGGGCGTTGTTCCATTGCAACCAGAGCCATTCTAGAGCCTGAGGCAGAGACCATGAAGCCATCCTAAGTGCCAATGGAGCCTTGGCTGTAGGAGAGGAAGAAAGAGACAGAGAGAAAGGAGAGGGAGAAGGGTGGAAAAGCAGATGAGCACTACTCCTGTGTGTCCTGGTTGGGAATCAAACCCAGGACTTCCACATGCCAAGCCATTGCTCTACCACTGAGCCAACTGGCCAGGGCTCTATTTTCTTTTTCTTTTTCTTTTTTTTTGTATTCCCTATACTCAGGTATCCGAGCCCTCACTGACGTGGGTAGAGATAACCCCTTCCAAGGCTAGCCAATTCTTAGAGATGGCAAAGGACTCACTTGTGTGTATACCTTTTCTATGCAAGCCAACCAATCCAGAGCCCACACCTTCACCATCTCTTATATGAGTTCTCACACTCTTGGCCACGATTCCGCTGCCCCCGTCAACTCAAGTCCAGGTACTAGGCAAGCAGGGACAGCCCCCATGCCCCAGAGCACACCGAAATTATTCAAAGTAGCCAATCCTAAACCTGCTCACCCTGTCTGGCCCTTTCCTTCCTGTTGAAGCCACATTGGCCCAAGCAGTTACTTGGCAATACCTAATTATAACAGATGCGAAGAATCTTCTGAGAAGATTTCTTAAAGAAAGCTAAGTCAGATAGTGAGCCTGTTTTGCCCATTCACAGCTCTTTATTTCTGCTGTATGGAATATAGATGTGACAGCAGGAGCTCCATCAATCCTTTCGGACCATAAGGTTACCTTGAAAATGGGGGCCATGCACTGAGGATGTATGAGCAGAAAGGCAGAAGAGGCCTGGGTTCCTATGGACATTGTGAAGCTGCCACACCAGCCCAGGACTGCCTATCCCTGGATGTGTTTTACAGAACAAAATAAGCACGTATGTTTAAATCATAGTTGTATAAGGTTTTGTTTTCTAAACCAAGGAGCCAAATCTTAACCAAAGAGAAGAGAGCCACTTCTTGAGAGAGTTTATAGATACTTCTGGTACAGAAGTTTATTGGCCACCTTTCCAATAAACTTCCACTTCCCCAGCTGCTGCTCCAAGCAAAACATGATGCATTACCCTATCGCCAATAGCAAAATTCCCTTTTCATCTAGGGATTCCTTGTCACCTTAGAATCTTAGCCTGTGGCCCTTTGTCCTTTCTTACGGAATAGGAATTACGTTTTTCTTGCCAGATTTCTTACAGAGTTACACCACATGAGTTTTCACTGACCGTTGTTTTTCATGATGTAAATTTAGCCTGTAAATCTTATTCTCATTGTCTTGCATGTGTCTCCATCTTGGATGGCCCCTCTCACCACAAGGTTGCCAAGTCACTCTGCTGTGACATTTTCTCCAGATTCCTTCCCTTTTCTTCCATCTGTCAGGAATTGAGTTTCCAAGTAAGAGGAAGTTCCCTTTTGATTCAATAAAATGATGTAAGGAAAGAAGCAAAAACTATTTTGATTAGAATGTGTTTGCTTTTCCAGCTGTTTAAATAGAAATCCAAAAGGTCCTTATTTATCTCTCTGTGAGCAAAACTAAAAGTGAATCAAGGCACCCACCAAAAGAAACAAAAGGTTTTTCATAAAGTTAAAAGTATTGATTCTTCTTTATCTTGGAAATAATGTCATCTCAAGAAAAATCTGTAACAAGGTTTGCTTTCTTCTTTTAAGCTAACTACATACAGTAAGTGTAACATCAGAGTTGAATTTTGTGAAAATTGACTTAGTCCTTTGGAGCGCTATAGCAAAATACCATAGACTAGGTAACTTTTAAGCCATAGGAACTTATTTCTCATAGTTCTGGAGGCTGGAAATCCAAGATCGGGTGCCAGCAGGGTCAGGTGAGGGTCCTCTTCCAGGTTGTAGATTGTTGACTTCTCTGTCTTCACATGGTGGAAAACTAGGGGGCAGTCTGGGGTCTCTCTTTTTATAAGGGCACTAATACCATTCATGACCTAATCACCTTCCAAAGGCCCACTTTCTAATACCATCACATATGAATTTTGGAGGGATACAAACATTCGGACTATAGTAAAAATACCATGGCTTACTAAATCATTGACTTTAATCTCTAGAAAAAGGATATATAGATGTGTGTGTGTGTGTGTGTGTGTGTGTGTGTGTGTGTGTGTGTAAGAGAGAGAGAGAGAATTACAAGTATGAGATGACTGAGAGAAAACCTAATTTAACTTCTTTCACCTACGGATAAGGAAACTAAAGCCCAGAGAAACAGAGCCATTAGTTTCCCCAGTGGCACTTAAACTCCAGGACTCCTGAATCCTAATCCATAAGTTTACTACTACCACTTTGCCTCATTTCCACTGAAATTAGTCAGGTTAAACTAAGTCATGCTACAATAAGGAGCAACCCTCAAAGCCCAGAGGCTCAAAACAACAAAGGTTGATTTCTATCTCATACTATTTGTCCGCTGTTGATCAGTGGGAGAGCTCTACTCATCATAACAAGTCAAGGCCTCAGGCTGACAGAATTCCACCACTTAGGTCATAGCCATCTCAGCATAGTCTTCAAGTTCACTGTCTTCAAGGAAAGATAGCATGGAGAGTCTCACACTGGGTCTCCCCACCTCCATCTGGAAGCAACTGGTGTCACTGCCTCTTTCATTCCATTAGCCAGAACACATCTAATAGAAGTAGGGGGATTGTCCACATCTCCCTCACAGTGCATTACAAAGCTGGGGCTGGTGGGAGAGTGACAAAAGAAAGAGTCACCTGCAAAATCTCTCTTAGCATAAAATAAAATTTACCTCTGATGAAGGTTTAAAAATGAAATGCCAAAGACAGAAGGCAGGCTTAGAATCTCAGTTCTGGCTTTCTATCTTCATATATTACGAGAATAGTGAAACAAAGACTTTAAACCCTTCTGCACCCAATGCTATGGCCAGGAATAAAACTTATTTTTAGAGCATGCTGTATTGCTAAATTGGGTATTCTCCAAAGAATGTGAGGTCTGAAAGGAACCATTGTCTTTTTTAATTGTCCCTGCATGGCTGTCTAGTGGATATTATTATCACCATTGTACAGATGATAAAATGAAGACTCAGAGGATTAAGGAAAGATGACCAAGTATACTAGTTCGAATGAGCTGTGTTATCTTATCCTATGGTAACAAACAATCTAAAATTCCTTGTGCCTGCTCACAGGGCATGTCCAAACCTGATTGCCAGAGAGCTCTGCTCTGTACAACCCGTGGGGTCAAGGGCATGGACATTCCAACACTTGCACCTGTAGTGCTGGAAGCACACCATTTTCTCAGACACAACAGCAGAAGGAGAGACTAATAGTCAAAATGTTTTCACCTGCACATGACACAAGTCATTTCCACTCAACTCCTATTAGCAGAGTTGTCCGTGTGGCCAGATCCCACCAGCAGTATCTGGGAAGGACAGCACTCTGAGTGTGCAGGACAGGAGTGAGGCAGTGATGTCCATCACGCCCAGCTGCTCAGCAACAGAAGTGGCTCTAGAACCAGGTCACGTGAGTTGCCTGTTGGTGCTCCTATTCAGAAGACAGAGTCAGGGGCTTAAAGTAAAAACTGAAGTCTAATCCAAGGATCTGAGTCAGTCACTTTACCTATCACATACTCAGTTTGCTCATTTGTAAACAGAAATAATTAAATCTCTGCCTCAAGGGTGTTTGTGGAGATTGCATGAGATAACAGATACTAACTACTTAGTAATAGCATCTAGCACATAGTAAGCATTCATAAAATTGTTGCTGGGGAGGTTGTAGTTTTAAAGCTATACAATATCATATGCTTTTTACTTTGATATCAGGAATAGACAGTGTTGGCCAGGTAATTAAAATGCCTTAGCCTTTACTCTAGATTTCACACTTGGTGAAAACGACCCTCCATTGATCACCTTTGTTGGAGCTGATGATTCCTCGATCAGACACCGAGGAAAAACCTTATCACAGATCCAGTAATGAATCTGGGTTGTTTTTTGTTTGTTTGTTTGTTTGTTTTTACAAACTCATTATTTTATCCATAACTTCAATGAATATTTCTCAAGCACCTCCTCTTCACTGTTCTATGTGCCTAGAATACAGGGGTAGAGGAGGCAACCAGAGGTGCTGCCCTCCTCGTGCTCAGGCTTCGAAGAAGCGTGAAGTTACCTACAGATCTTTGGACACAGTGCGAATAGAAGACACCCTTGCATATGAAGGCAATTGGAGGTTCTCAGACACATACCGTCACCACATTCTGTATGCACACGCAGAGCATAGATAGCTTCAGGCATGTTGGATTTGAGTCTTCTCTGTAGTTAAAAATGGGTACCGTGAGTCCACCTGCGGTGAGTGCATTGCCCAACTCCTCAGGAGTCATTCTCCCTCCTTCCTCTGGCTGTGTCTCTTCCAAAACCACAGCAAGCCTCAAGGCACCCACCCTCTTCTCTTAGTCCCTCCTATTACCAACTCACTTAATGTGATAAATCCAATAAATGTTATAAAAGGAATAAGCTGTGACACCTTATAGGGAGGCCTCAGTACATCATGGCTGTCTGTCCGCAGTTGGATTCACTTGGTCTGGCTCTAAGGCCCTTTCCGTTCCTTCACCATCACATAGCTCCCCCATTGTCCCTTTTGTTACCCTGCAAAGTACAGTCTGAGAAGCAGTTAATGCAGCAGCTTTCCAAAGTGTCCTATACTGTTCAATATAGTGTTCAATATAGTGGCCTATATTGAAATGTTCCAAGTTCTGAATTCAGATGTGCAACGGAATGGCGTGGTGAGCATAATGACAAGCTTTGTTTATTAACTTCACCTCTTATACCTTTCATCTATTGTCAAAGGACACGCCATTTTCAAGAGATCTTCCTGTGAGAGATAAGGAAATAGAATTTGGATAATAACCTTAGGTAATTTAAAACTACGAAGGAATTGGAAGAATTGCCCAATATTTCTATCACAAAACCATTCTCATTTTTTATGAGCTTAATTTTGTGATCAGGATGTTTCAGCAGCTACAGCTACAAAGCACCAGAAGTAAAGAAAGAATTGATTCAGAGGGTAGATCTTAGGCATTCTTACCACACACACACAAATAACTATCTGAGGTGACAGTTGTGTTCATTATCTTGATCTTGTGCATAGTCACTGGTGATTATAATGTATATGCAAATCAAATATCACATTGTCCCTACTAAATCTATACAATTACATTTGCAATTGTTTCTCAATAAAGTTAGAAAAAGAACTGATGAAGAACTACATTGCATTCTCCTTGTGTTTAGCAATGATTTATCAATATTCTAACAGTCTTATGTTGTTTTTAGTAGTGGAATATGATAACAATAATTATACTGTTTTTCGACCTAGAAACTCTCAACTACCAGGCTTTTAGAGGACATTTTAACATTTCATTTCACATACTCTTTTTTATGAAATTTATGGGGATGACATTGGTTAATAAAACCATGTAGATTTCAAGTGTACAATTCTATGATACATTACCTGTATATTGCAATATGTTTACCACCCAAAGTCAAATCTTATTCTGTTACCATATAATTGATATCCTTTATCTTTTATTACCCATTCCACCCTTTTCCCTCTGATAAGCACCACACTGTTGTCTGTGTTTGTGACATTTTGTCACAAACAAAATTTGGTTTTATTTTTGTGTTCATATGTTACTTTCAGTTTTATATCCCACATATGAGTAAAATGACATGGTTCTTGATTTTTTTCTGCCTTATTTCACTTAGTATGATATTCTCAAGATCTATCCATGTTGTCACAAATGGTAATATTCTATATTTTCTTATGGCTGCATAGTATTCCATTGTATATATGTACTCCATTGTCCTTATTCAATCATCTACTGAGGGACACTTCAGTTGTTTGCATGTCTTGGCCACCATGAACAATGCTGCCATGAATATAGGTGTGCATATATCTTGGTGAATAAATTTTTTTCAAATTTTTTGGTAGATACTTAGGAGGGGCATTGCTAGGTCATATTGCAATGATAGTCTTAATTTTTTGAGTAGTGTCCATACTGTTTTTAATAATGGCTGTACCAGTTTATATTCTCATTGGCAGTGAATGAGGGTTTCTTTTCCTCCACAACCTCTCAACACTTGTTATTTTTTGTCTTGTTGATGATAGCCATTCTAAGAGATGTGAGGTGGTATCTCATTGTATTTTTGATTTGCATTTCTTGAATAGCTAGTGAAGTTGAGCATACTTTTGTATATCTGTTGGCCATTTGAAAGAAGTATCTGCTCAGGTCTTCTGCCCATTTTTTAATTGAATGTTTGATTTCTTTTATTTATTTATTTTTTTGGTGTTGATTTGCATCAGTTCTTTATAAATTTTGGATATTAACCCCTTATCAGAGCTCTTCTTTGCTAATATTTTCTCCCATTCAGTTGTTGATTTGTTGGCAGTTTCTTTTGCTATGCAGAAGCTTTAAGTTTGATGAAGTCTCATTCATTTATTTTTGCCTTTACTTCCCTTGATTTTGGAGTCAAATTCATAATCACATACATTTTTTGTTTTCAGAAAAGAATGATAATTATTTCTAGCATAAAAGTATATTTCAAATACAACATGGATGAACTTGAAAACATTATGCTAACTGAAGGAAGCCAATCACAAAGGACCACATATTTTATAAGGCCATTTATGTGCAATGTTCAGAATAAACAATTCTGTAGAGAAAGAAAGTAGGTTAGTGTTTGCCTACAGCTGGAGGGGAAGATTAGGGGGTAACAGTTTAGAAGTTCAAAAATTCCTTTGAAATGAAAATTTATTGATTGTATTCATACATACACAACTTTTGATATACTAAAAGCCATTAAATTCTACACTTGAAATGTGGGAATTGTACAACATATGAATTATAAACATGTCAATAAAGCTATTAAAAATTATCAAACATATATATTACACTATGATAGAATTCAAAGGAGAAAGTGAAATGAAATACATATATGTTCAAAGAATAAAAAGAAAAGAAATTTTAAGTGTCAGAGAAGAGACTATTTAAATATTTTTAAAGTAAATATGAACATCTGCTGAATTATTGAAGGGGTAATAGCTCTTTTAGTTCTGTGTGGTGGCTTTGGGCAGTGCTCTTAATAGACCATTGTGGAATCCATTTCTTCAGTCTTCCCGAAGAGCCTGTAAATCATGCAATATACTCTAATAAATCCCTTCCTGCTCAAACTAACTAGGTTGAACTCTGTTGTCTGCCAGTGAGCCTGGTTAATACAACATGAACCTTCTTTACTTCTTTTCCCGGTTCCCCATGTATTCTTCTTTTCACTAAACTGAGTCACTACACAGGGATCTAGGATACATTATTCATTCTCCTTGGCCAAGCCACAGGGTTTTCTTTTTCAAAATGCAACTTGAGAGTTACCCTCCATGAAGTCCTTTCAGGTGAGTTCTAAAACATATCCCATTTCCTCTGAAACTGTAACTTAGATACTTAGTAATGGCTCTTTCGGAACTCTAAGAGCCAGAGCAGAGTACTTCCCCTGGGAACAATTTTTCACATCAAATAAAAAGTATTTTGGTTCTAGAGATGAAGACTTAAAGAAAAGCTAGACTGTAAGGTTGGGATGGCGAAAGATGTAAAAACTCATTACCCAAGTCTTTCAGGCAATTTACTTTCTCTTATCTCTCCCTTTCCTACAACACTTGGCAATTGGTAGCAAAACTAGATGGTAGTTATTTGTGCCAATAATGATCTTTCTTCACCTAAAAAAAATAGTCCAAATTTATCAGCAAAACATCTTTACCTTTCAGGAGACACTGGAACTCAGAGCTACCTCCAGTGTGCCTGAGTCTTTTCCAAATATCAGAGGCTGAAGTGCTGAATGGTGGTTCCTCAACTTGCACACACCACCTGCTAGAGGTATGTCCTGGCACTACTCCCCGCTTTCCCACAGGGTCTCTGTTCCTTTTCCCAACTTTGGACTTGTCATTCAGCCCAGAGTATGGCAAGTGAGAATGGAGAAACAAACTCAGAGAAAGTTCAAAGGGAAACTTTCAAAAGAAGACAAGATGAAGAGAGGTCATTCCAACAAAATATGTGAGCAACCATTAGAAAATGTGCAAGTTGTATTCCACTTTAACTGTGATTTTCAAAGTCACTACTTTATTTATTTTTTACCTGCAACTGCCTTACTCAGAAGTGGTGTCATGAACCTCCAACTGACCATATCATTGAACTTTGGCAGCAGCACTAAGCAATTTAGAAAATTAAAAGAAACCATAATTAGCAATTAACAATGCCATTTACATCTTGATCTTTTACAAAACTAAAGAAAAAATGCAAAGTAAATGAGTTTGTTAATCCTATGTGTTTATGTGTCATTTCCAAAAGTCATTTCCTTTGAATAACGAAACTAGCACTTTTTCTAACAACTCAAGAGGTAATTGTGTGAAGTGTCCCCTTGAATCTACTTTTAGGATTTGGAACTAAGATTTAATATACAGCATACAGATTCTTTAATTGAAAGGTTGGCTTTCTACCTCTTCCTACTTTGATTATTCTTTCTTTTAATGAGTGGATTATGTTACATATGTTTTTGTTCATACATGTATACAATGCCTGTCTCACCAGGAATCAGCCAGATATTCAAAAAAATTTAGACAGAGTTAGGCCATAAATTATAAAAGCTAAACTTTGGACATTCTGAGCATTTGTATTTGCCACCAATTATGTTATAAACATTGAGGTATAGAAAGGTTTTAGTGCACATTTGCTTGAGAATTCCCATGAAAAGTTTTCAACTACATGGAAAACCCAATGAGCCTTATAAACTTGGAACATTACAGAAACTGACCATTCTGAGGTTGATGCTCTTACAAAACATTTCTGAAAACAAATGATGGGCGCCTAAAAACCAATACCTTCTCACTCCTTCTGCAACTTCATCATATATATATATATATATATATATATATATATATATATATATATATATTTAAGGATTATATATATATTTATGATGAATATATATATATATATATATATATATATATATATATATATATATATATAATCCTTTCAACCTTTGTATGCATAGCTTTGTGTAAAAGTCACATGCGATCAGGGGGAGGTGCTCTGAAATATGTTTACTTAGAAGCAAAATCCAAATACATTTCTGTGTCTTCTTTTTAAGAAACACCAGAGTCCTCTTTATTAAAAATAAAATTTAGTGCCTGACCAGGAAGTGGTGCAGTAGATAGAGCATTGGACTGGAATGCTGAGAACCCAGGTTTGAAACCCTGAGGTTGCCGTCTTAAGCATAGGCTCATCTGGCTTGAGCACGGGCTCAACAGCTTGAGTGCAGAGTCACCTGCTTGAGTATGGGATCGTGGACTTGACCCCATGGTAGCTGGCTTGAGCCCAAAGGTCCCTGGCTTGAAGCCCAAGGTCACTGGCTTGAGTAAGGGGTCACTCACTCTACTGGAGCCCCCCAGTCAAGGCACATAGAAGAAAGCAGTCAATGAACAACTAAAGTGCAGCAATAGCTTCTCATCTCTCCCTCTCTATCTGTACCTGTCTGTCTCTCTCTTGCTCACTTGCTAATAAATAAATAAATAAATAAATAAATAAATAAATAAATAAAATTTGGAAACAAAAACAAGCATGTGTTAATAACAGTGTCTTAACTGCTTCTGAAAATGTTGAGCACATACATGTTTGCAATCCTTTCTTTTCATCATTTTCATAGACAAACTTTTAATTTCCTGCTCTGAAACATATGGAATATCATTTTTAACAAAACTCTATTCTGATGGACTTTCAGGCTTTGTGTGATTGTTCAGCACCAAAAAAGATTCAGAACTTGGGGTTTTTCACTGCACAGGGGATTAGACACAGACCACCACACATGGTTATCACCTGCTTTTCAACTAGATGATAAATGAGAGGAAAGTGGCCATGTCTTCCATATTCTCACTAGCTGTCCCCAGTGCCTTTATTACCTTCATTATACACACAAGGACACCCAAAATTAATAGTGTTTGCAGGGCACATTCTTTGTGCCAGGTATGCATTATCACATGGACTTTCTCACAGCATCTCTGGGAAGTAAAAACTATTACTGTTTATGCCTGAGAATAATGAACTGTTTTGTAACTACCAATTTTGTACATCTTAATAAGCCTCCCCTTTTTTCATTCATCCCCTCAGCCCTCTCCCATCTGGCAACTATCAAAATTTTCTCTCTATTAGTGTGTTTTTGTTTTGTTTGTTTTTTAGATTCTACATGAAAGTGAATGCACATGGTATTTGTCTTTCTCTATCTCATTTATTTTACTTAGCATAATACCCCATGGATCCATCCATGTTGTCACAAATGGTGAGATTTCATTCTTTATTATGGCCAAGTAACATTCTATTATCTATGTATCACTATTCCTTTATCCAATTGTCCATTAATGGACACTTAGGTTGCTTCCATATCTTGGCTATGCTAAATTAAATAATGCTGTAGTGAACACAGGGATCCGCATATATTTTCAAATTAATGTTTTGAATTTCTTTGGGTAAATACCCAGAAGTAGAATTGCTAGGTCCTAAGGTAATTCCATTTTTAATTTTTTAAGAAACCCACAAACAATGCACAAGGATTCTCTTTCTTCCCATCCTCCACAAAACTTGCTGTTTGTTGATTTATTGATGAAAGTCATTCTGACAGTTGTGAGGTAATATCTCATTGTGGTTTTAATTTACATTTCTCTAATTAGTAACATCAAGCATTTTTTCATGTCTACTGGCCATCTGTACATCCTCTTTGGAGAAATCTTTATTCAGGTCTTCTGCCCATTTATTGATAGGATTGTTTTTTATTATGTTGAGTTGCATGAGTTCTTTATAAATTTTGGACATTAACACTGTTATCAAATGTACCATTGGTGAATATATTCTCTCCTAGTCAGTAGGTTGTCTTTTAATTTTGTTGATGGTTTCTTTTGCTGTGCAAAAACAGTTTAGTTAGATGTAGTTCCATTTGTTTATGTTTCTCTTTTGTTTCCCTTGCTCAAGAAGATATATCAGAAAAAATATATATATTTAAGAGAAATATCAGAGTTTACTATCTATTCTAGGAGTTCTTTTGGTTTCAAGTCTCACATTTAAGTCTTTACTCCATTTTGAGTTTATTCCTGTATATGGTATGAGGAGGTTTCCTAGTTTCATTTTTTTTTTTTTTGCATGTATTTGTTCAGTTTTTCTAATACCATTTATTGAAGAGACTGTCTTTACCACATTGTACACATAGATTAATTGCCATATAAGTATGAATTTATTTCTGGGCTCTCTATTCTGTTCCATTGCTCTATATGTCTGTTTTATGCCAGCACCGTGCTGTGTGGGTTACCGAAGCCTCGTAGTATATATGGTTTGATACTAGGTAGCATGGTACTGCCAACTTTGTTCTGCATTCTCAAGATTGCTTTGGGTATTCAAGGTCCTTTGCAGTTTCATGTAAATTTTAGAATTATTTGTTCTAGTTCTGTGGAAAATGCCATTGATATTTTGATAGGAATTGCATTGAGTCTATAGATTGCTTTGAGAACTATGGATATTTTAATAATGCTAATTCTTCCTATCTTTGAACATGCTATATGCTCCTACTTACTTGCATCTTCTTCAATTACTTTCTTTAATGTTTTATAATTTTCCTAATACAGTTCTTCTACCTCTTTGGTTAAATTTATTCCTAGGTATATTTTTATGCCAGTGTAAATAGGATTTTTTGTCTTAATTTCTCTTTTTGATAATTTGTTATTGGTATTTAAATGTGCACCAATTTATGAATATTAATTTTATATCCTACTTTATTAAATTTATTTATCATTGATAATATTATTTCGGTGGAGTCTTTATGCTTTTCTTTATGTAGCATCATGTCATCTGCAAATAATGTCAGTTTTACTTCTTCCCATTCAATATGAATGCCCTTTATTTCTTTTTCTTATCTGAATTCTGTGGCTCGGATTTCCTATACTATGTTGACTAAAAGTGGTAAAAGAGGACATCCTTATTTTGTTCCTGACCGTAAAGAAAATGCGTTTAGTTTTTCACCATTGAGTATGATTTTAGCTTTGGCTTTGTCACCTATGACCTTTATTATTTGAGGAATATTCCCTCTCTTCCCACTTTGTTGAGAATTTTTATCATAAATGGATGTTAGATTTTGTCATATGCTTTTCCTGCCCTGATTTTATCATATGATTTTTATTCTTATTGATTTGTTCATATAATTTTTATCCTTTATTTTGTTTATGTGGTATATCATGTTAAATTATTAAACCAACCTTGCATGCCAGGAATAAATCCCACATGGTCATAGCATATGTGTTTTTAATATATTGCTGAATTTGGTTTGCTAATATCTTGTTGAAGAGTTTTGCATATGTGTTTACCAAGTATACTGACCTATAATTTTCTTTTCTTTGTAATGTCTCTGTCTGGTTTGGAAATCCTTGTAATTCGGATCTTGAGAAATGCAGTTGAGCATTTTTCATCCTTATGAATTTTTTGAAATAGTTTGAGAAGCATAGGTATTAATTCTTTTTGAATGTTTGGTAAAATTCACCTGTGAAACTATCTAGTTCAGAACTTTTGTTTGTTGGTAGTTATTTATCACTAATTTAATTTTCCTAGGTGTAATCAGTCTGTTCCCATTTTCTGGGTTTTTTTTTTTATCCAGTCTTGGAAGATTAGATGTTTCTAGGAATTTATCCATTTCTTTCGGATTGTCCAATTTGTTAGCATATAATTGTTAATAGTATTATCTTATAATTCTTTGTATTCCTGGTGGTGTTATTTGCCACTTCTCTTTTATTTATGTTTTTACTTCTTTGGGTCATCGTTTTTCTTGATAAATCTGGTTAAATTTTTATCAATTTTGTTCATCTTTTTAAGGACCCAGCATTTGTTTAGTTGGCCTTTTTATAGACTCTATTTTGTTTCTTCCCTTTCTTCTACTCACTTTGGGCTTTGGTTTTTGTTTGTTTGGCTTTTTGTTTTGTTTTTTAGTTTTGTTTTGTTTTGTTTTTTTAGTTATTTTAGGTATAAAGTTAAATGTTTCGTTTGATATTTTTCTTGTTTCATAAGGTAGGTTTATATTACAACAACTTTTCCTCTTAAAACTACCTTGGGCTCTGCCTGATCAGGTGGTGACCGGTGGATAGAGTGTCAAACTGGGACATGGAGCACCCAGGTTTGAAACCCTGAGGTCACCAGCTTGAGCAGGGGTCACTGGCTTGAGCATGGGATTATAGACATGACCTCATGATCACTGGCTTGAGCCCAAGGTCACTGGCTTGAAGCCCAAAGTTGCTGGCTTGAACCCAAGGTTGCTAGCTTGAGCAAGGGGTCACTCGTTCTGCTGTAGCCCCTGGGTCAAGGCACATATGAGAAAGCAATCAATGAACAACTAAGGAGACTAAGAAGCCACAATGAAGAATTGATGCTTCTCATCTTTCTCCTTTCCTGCTTGTCTGTTCCTATCTGTCCCTCTTCCTGTCTCTCTCTCTGTCTCTGTTCAAAAAAAAATAAAAATAAAAAAAATAAAAAACTACCGGTTGGCTCAGTGGTAGAATGTTGGCTATTTTGTGGAAGTCCCAGGTTCAATTCCCAGTCAGAGCACACAGGAGAAACCTCCATCTGCTTCTCCATTCCTCATCCCTCTTTCTTCTCTCTCTCTCTTTCTCTTCTCCTCCCCCAGCCATGGCTCGATTGGCCCTGGGCACTGAAGATGGCTGCATGGCCAAGCCTCAGGTGCTAAAATAGCTCAGTTGACAAGCAACAGAGCAAACGCCCCAAATGGGCAGAGTATCTGCCTATAGGGGGCTTGCTAGGTGGATCCTGATCCAGGCACATGTGGGACTCTGTTGCTCCACCTCCCTACTTCTCATTTAAGAAAAAATTAATTTGTCTGTGTCCTATAGATTTTTAGGGCATTATATTTCTATTTCCATTCGTTTCGTGTTTCCATTTGTTTTTTTTTTATTTCTTTCTTTATCTCAGTGTTAACCCATTCATTGTTTACTAGCATGTTATTTAGCCTCAATGTGTTTGTGTACTTTTAAATTTTTTTCTTGTAATTGAGTTTTAGTTTCTTACCATTGTAATTGGAGAAGATGCTTAATACAATTTCAATATTTTAAAATTTATTGAAGATTGTTTTATGGCCTAAATTGTGATATATCCTGAAAAATGTTCAATGTGTACTTGAAAAGATTGCATATTTTGCTGCTTTGGGATGAAATACCCTAAAAATATCAATTAAAACCATCTGGTCTAATGTGTCATTTAAAGCTGCTCTTTCCTTGAAGATTTTCTGTCTGGATGATTTATCCATTGATGTTAGTGAGGTGTTAAAATCCCTATTATGACTACATTACTATTGTTCTTTCCCTTCATATCCGTCAATGTTTGCTTTGTATACTTAGATGCTCTTATATAGGATACATAAGTGTTTACAAGTGTTCTATTCTTTTGTTGAATTGACTCCTTTATCATTATGCAATGTTCTTCTTTGTCTCTTACTATATCTTTTATTGTAAATTCTTATTTTGTCTGATATTAGTTTTGCTAGATTAGCTTTTTTTGCTTCTTTTAAATTCTGTTTCAAATTTTTAAACATTTTATATATAAAAGTACAGAGAAATGGCACTTAACCTCTACAAAAATTAAGCAAGCACAATTTTATCTAATTAGCTTTATCCTATGTGGGTTTTTTAAATGATTTTTATAGATTTTTATTTATTCATTTTTAGAGAGACAGGAGAGAGAGTGAGAAAGAGAGAGAGAGAAAAAAAAGGGGGAAGGAGCAGAAAGCATCAACTCCAGGCAAGTCCAGGGTTTCAAACTGGCTACCTCAGTGTTCCAGTTCAATGCTTTATCCACTGTACCACCACAGGCCAAGCTATCCTCTGTGTTTTAAAAAATAATATTACTGATATAGATACAGCTTCACCTATATACTTCCTTCATTCTTTCCTTTCCAGAGAAAATGTCCATCTTAACTATATTTTGTATTTATTTCATACATATGAATTCATAATCAAGATATACAGTTGTGCCTGACCAAGCGGTGGTGCAGTGGATAGAGTGTCGGACTGGAATGCAGAAGACCCAGGTTCAAGACCCCGAGATCACCAGCTTGAGCGTGGGCCCATCTAGCTTGAGCAAAAGCTCATCAGCTTTGACCTAAGGTCGCTGGCTCCAGCAAGGAGTTGCTCGGTCTGCTGAAGGCCCACGGTCAAGGCACATGTGAGAAAGCAATCAATGAACAACTAAGGTGTTGCAACGGCAACGAAAAACTAATGATTGATGCTTCTCACCTCTCTCCCTTCCTGTCTTTCAGTCCCTATCTATCCCTGTCTCTGACTCTCTCTGTCCCTGTAAAAAAAAAAAAAAAAGAGAGAGAGAGAGAGAAGAATAAAAAAGATATACAGTTGCATATATTGTGTTTTTAAGGTTTACATAAGTAGTATCAGGTTGTATATTTCTTTTTGATACTTGTTTTTTGTTGTTGTTTTTACTGAATGTTAGGTTTTTAAGATTTATCCATGCTATAATAAATACCATTTTAAATTACTTTTATTGTTGGACAGTATTCCATTATATAAACAAATTAAAAGTTATTTAGCCAACTTCCTATTGATAGACAGTTAGTTGGATTGGTTCTATTCTTGTATTACTGAAAACAGTGTTCCAATGGACAACTGGTAGCATTTGTACTTATGTTAGTGTTTCTGAGGAGAGGGGTTTTAGTCTTCATATCTCAAATCCTACCACAATGCCTAAAATATTAAATGCTCAATCAGTGTTTATTGAGAGAAGAAATTAAATTGTAATATTTTTTGTTCATTCTAGAATAAAATACTGAGGACATAAAACTAAAACATGACTAGGGTCTATTTACTAAATTTATAAAGTTCTCCTGGGGCATGTTTAAATAAATGTAAATGGGTTGCTATTTATTGGCTTAAACCATAGAAATTCCTGTTCAAGTGAATTGCAGAGAAAACAAAGACATAATGCCAGAGAAAAGCAATCATTCCTCATGTTGATCCATGTCAGTTCTGAGGACAGACCTCCAACTATTACCATGAATGAAACTGAAGGGCCAAATCCACCGTAAGACTCAGATTTATGACACCAGAGTTACAAAGGGATATAATATCCTACATCACAATGAAGCCTTATTCACTTTCATTGGCGTTATCAAAAATTGAGTCAGAGTATAAACAGATACACTTTGCCTTTAAGAGGTTACTTGGGAAACGTTGTGCCACATGGTAGAAGCCAACATTAACATCACTGAACAGCTTAAATAATTGATGCTGTCAGAGAGAGAGAAAAAAGCACTATTCATCAGCTATTGCTGCTTTATAAATAAAATTGTAAAACTTCACAATTTTTTCAGTTTTGAAAGTCCCCAGTTATGAACCTCCCATGTGCAAAGACAATGTCAAGAATCCAACTACTCCAAACCATGTAACTACTTACTCCTTCCTTAACCAAATCATTAGCAATAAAGATGAGATTATCCTTAGGCCAATTAGCTACAATCCCTGAAGCTAAGGGTAGAATTAGCCATTTTTGATGCCTAGGTCACACATGGGAAAGGGGATGCCTGGATGAATTTAAAGTTCTATTAAGAGGAAACAAGCAGAATATCGACCCTGAGTAGACATCCAACAGTGACGGCAAGAGCCTACCACTTTAACTTTTCAATATCCATACACATTCCTCTTGGTATGCATTGAGATGCTCATGCCTACAAGAATATACTCACTGTAACTTCAATTCTAGGATTTCTAAGTAATGTACAATCTTCATTTCAAGTAGGTTTTCTTGTTCAGGCAATTCATATGGGAAGTAAAAGAAATTTTCAGTTAAAAACAAAAAGCATTTCAGTATAACATAGGCTGGTTTTCATCACTTGTCATTTGCTGAGCATGTGTAGAAATTTGGGGAACTTGGCCTGAAAGGCATAGTAAAACCTCCCAAAGTCTCACAGTGTTTTGAAAAAAAGTCCTACTAATAAAAAAAAAAAAGCTTAAAACAAATAATAGGTCTCTACCTCAACACATCTGTCAGATTTTGAAGCTTCATGTAGCAGCAGGAAGAAAGAGTTAAACTAAAATGTCTGAATGGAAAATGTTCAAGACTGAAGAGACAAACAATTCAAAGTCAAGAAGAGCCACACCCAACAGACAGGGATAAACCAGAATTAAACTGAGTTTTACAGAAATTGCAACCTAGCCACAATCCAGCTCACTCTCTGCTTTCATTAAAGTAATCATGCCTCCATTCTGCGTGTAACCTAGGAGAAAATAAAAACCTTGGCTGATGAGAGATATTTTACAGATCCATCTGGTTTGAAAACAGGCTCGCCAGCTTGAGGCCAAAGGTCACTGGCTTAAAGCCCAAGGTCACTGGTTTGAGCAAAGGGTCACTGGCTCAGCTGGAGTCCCTTCCCCCAGTCAAGGTACATCCGAAAAGCAATCAATGAACAATTAAAGTGATGTAATTATGAGTTGATGCTTCTCATCGCTCACCCTTCTTGTCTGTCTCTCTCTCTCTTTCCAAAAAAATAGTTAATACATAAAAGGAAGCACACAGGGAAAAATGAATAGTATAAGAGACATGGGGGCACATAGTTAAAAAACATAATATATCTGTGACCAAAGTCCAAGGAGATAAGAGAAAGACGAGAAAAAACAATGTATGAGAAAAAAGAAATAATTACCAAGAATGTTTCAAAACTGGTGAAAAGACATCAAACAACAGATTTGAAAATCTTGGGAATCCAAAACAGGATAAATGGAAGAAAACCATACCTATGCATCTCATAGTCAAACTACTGAAAAACCTAAGAAAAGTGAAAATCAGAGAAATACTCACAGGAAAAAAGACATTTAATCAACATATCGGCGAATATGTTCACCCATTGAGTGGTTTGTTTTTTTATTTTATCAATGGTGTCTTTTACTGTGCAAAAGATTTTTAGTTTGATATTGTCTCATTTGTTAGTTTTGTTCTTTATTTCCCTTGGTCGAGGAGATATATTGGCAAAAAAATATTGCTTCAAGAGATGTTTGAGACTCTACTGCCTATTTTCTTCTAGAATTTTTATGGCTTTGCAACTTACATTTAAATCTTTTATCCATTTTGAATTTATTTTTGTAAATGGTGTAAGTTGGTGGTCTATTTTTGATTTTTTGTATGTACCTGTCCTATTTTCCAAACACTATTTATTAAAGGGACTGTCTTTACTCCATTATATATTTTTGCCTCCTTGTCAAATATTAATTGACCATAAAGGCATGGGTTTATTTCTGGATTCTCTATTCTGTTCCCTTGATTTGTATGCCTGTTCTTATGCCAGTACCAGGCTGTTTCCATTTCAATAGCCTTGTAATATAACTTGATATCAGGAAGTGTGATGCCTCCCACTTTGTTCTTCATTGCTGAGGCTATTTGGTTTCTTTTTTGGTTCCATATAAATTTTTGGAATATTTGTTCTAGATCCATGAAGTATGTATGCTATTGGTGTTTTCATAGCAATTGCATTAAATCTATAGATTGCTTTGGGTAGTATGGACATTTTAATAATGTTAATTCTTTCTATCCATGAACATGGTATATGGTTCACCTTGTTTGTATCTTCCTCGATTTCTTTTTTTACTGTCCTATAATTTTCCAAGTATAAGTCTTTGAACTCCTTGGTTAAATTTATTCCTCAGTACTTTATTTTGTTGTTGTTGTTGCCATAATTAATGAGATTATTTTCTTAATTTCATTTTCTGACAGTTTATTATTGGTGTATAAAAATGCTACTGATTTCTGGACATTAATTTTTTATCTTCCTACACTGCCAAATTCATTTATCATGTCTAGTAATTTTTTTGGCTGAGACTTAAGGGTATTCTTTGTACAGTATCATGTTGTCAGCCTTTTATTTCTTCTTCTTGTCTAATTGCTATGGATAGAATTTCCAGTACTGTGTTGAATAAGAGTAGTAAAGGGGTCACCCCTGTCTTGTTCTTGATTTTAAGTGAATTGCTTTTTATTTTTGTCCATTGAGTATAATGTTGGCTGTTGATTTGCCATATATGGCCTTTATTATGTTGAAGTATGTTCCCCATATTCCTACTTTTCTGGGTGCTGGATTATATCAAATGCTTTTCTTGCATCTATTGATATGATCATGTGATTTTTATCCTTTGTTTTATCTATGTGATGAATCACATCCGTTTATTTGCAAATACAGGTATTGATCGACTTACAACCTATGCAACTTACGACCATTCGACTTTACTACCACAATTGCTAGCCACAACTGCTCTGGGTCAGGAGCATAAATCTGACAAATGTAAAAATAAGAAACAAAATGGTGTAGAGATGATACAAATGGCATAAAATAAAGAAAATTATGATATATAACAATAATGAAAGAAAATTATGATAAAATATGACTTAAAGATTTTTATAACATCATTTCACAGTACTGTACATATGCCTACTCATCTTACGACCAAATTGTGTTACGACCGGTCTGTCAGAACCAATCATGGTCATAAGTCGAGCACTAGCTGTATTGTGCCAGCCTTGCCTCCCCAGAATAAATCCTATTTGATCATGATGTATGATCTTTTTAATGTATTGCTGAATCTAGTTTGCTAATATTTTGTTGAGAATTTTAGGATCTGTGTTCTGACAATATCAATTTAATTCAGTTAATCTATTGTGTCATTTAAGGTCTCTGTTTCTTTGTTGATATTCTGTCTGCAGGACCTCTCCGTTGAGTTTAGTGGGGTGTTAAAATCTCCTACTATTATTGCATTGCTGTTAATCTCACCCTTTATGTCCATCAAAATCTGCTTTATGTATTTAGATGCCCCTATATTGGGTGCATAAATATTTACAATGGTTATATCCTTTTGTTGAATTGCTCCCTTTATAACTTTTATTTCTTTAATTGTGGTAAAATATACATAACACAAAATTTACCATTTTAACCATATTTCAAGTACACAGCTCAGTAATATATTGTTGCACAATCAACCTTCAGAACTTGTCATTTGCAAAGCTAAAATCTTGTAGACGTTAAACAACCTCCACATACCCCATCCCTAGCCCTTGGCAACTGCCATTTTACGTTCTGTTTCAATGAATGTTACTGTTCTAGATGCCTCAGTTAAGTGCAACTACACATTAATTGTCCTTTGTGACTGGCTCATTTCACTCAGCATAATGTCCTCAAGGTTCATACATATGTTGTGTGTGTCAGAACATTGAATAGAAAGGGCAACAGTAAACAATTTTGTTTTGTTTCTGATCTTAGGAGAAAAGCACTCAGTCTTTCATCATTAAGTATGATGTTAACTTTTGATTTTTCATAGAAGTTCTTTACCAAATTGAGAAAATTACATTCTATTTCTAATATTCAGTATTTTTTATTATGGAGTATTGGATTTTGTCAAACACTTTTTATTAATTTATTGAGGTGATGATGCAGTTTTCATCCTTCATTCCATAAGGGGTTAAATCACAGTAATTTCTTGTAAGGGCTCAGTAACAGTTTCCTATAAGGAGTTAAGGCAGTACAGATATCTAGAAGCTTAGTTCACAAATCTTAATTTCTACTGTGTGTCCTAAAGAATACAGGGAGTTCCTCTTGCAGAAGCAGGGAGTCTCTCTTGAGGATGGTTCTGAGAGGCACTGCCAGACCCTGGACATTCCAAGTAACATCAAGAATGCTTGATAGACCTGTGCCAGTGTCAGAAGGACATTCCAGGAATGCATTCCTGCAAACCAGACTCCCACCTCCTGCACACTGCTACATGATGAACTGCATGTCTATAATGAGGTACTAACCTCCCAAAAGATATGTAAACCTGCTAGTCAGCTGAGGCTGTGAAGGCAGATCTTTTAAACATGAGTCCCAGGCCTTCTCAGGTTGCTAGAAATCTGAATAAAAGAGACTCCTATACCACTCAGATCTCATCTCTGTGACTGATTAGCAGCTATGGGGAACTCAAACCCTGGCTTATTTCTATAACAATTCCATTGATATGGTGTCTTACATTTAAAATTTTTTATGTTAAATCAACATTTCTTGGATAAACCCAGTTAGCTGTGATGCTCAATCCTTTCTTTTATATGTTTATGAATTCAATTTGCAAGTATTCTATTAAGGCCTTTTACATCTATATCCATAAGAAATATTATATTGTAGTTTTCTTTTCTGTGAAGTCTTTCTCTAGTTTTGTTGTCAGGGTAATACTGACCTCATATAATAAGTTGGTAACTGCTCACTTTTATGGTTTTTTAATAACTTGTATTAATTCTATTTTAAATATTTAGGCAGTTCACAATTAAAGGTTTCTTGATCTAGGCTTTTATGTGTGGGAAGTTTTTTAATTACTGATTTAATCTCTTTACTTTGTATAGGTCTATTCAGATTGTCTATTTCTTATTGACTATATTTTAATAGTTTAAACTGCCTAGAAATATGTCCACTTCATCAAAGTTATCAAATTTTTGTCAATCTATGAACTCTTGCTGATCAATGTCACCCTGTTAAGTTTAATTTTCTAAATAAATTTTACAAATTGTCATACATAATATTCCCTTATAATCCATTTTATTTCTGTAAGGTTAATAGTATTTTCCCCTCTTTCATTCTTGATATTAGGAACTGAATCTTCTTTTTCTTGGACGCCCTAGTTAAATGTTTGTCAGTTTTATTAATCTTTTAAAGCAAACTTTTGGTGTTGTTCATTTATTGTTTTTCTATTCTTCACTTCATTATTTTCCACCCTAATTTTTCTCCTTTCTTTTGTTTATTTTACATTTAAATTTCTCTTTTCTAGTTTCTTAACATGGGAGTTTGGACTACTTATTTGAGATCATTTTTTTAAAGGCATTAACAGCCATTAAATTTCCTCTAAATACTATGTTAGCAGTATCCCATATGTTTTGATATGCTGTTTTTATTTTCATTCACCTCAGAGTAGTTCTAATTTCCCTTATGATTTATTTCTTCATTGACTTGCTGTTTATTTAGGGGTGCATTGTTTAATTTCAACATATTTGAGAATTTTTCCAAATTTTTTGTCATCAATTTTTAATTTCAGTTCACTATAGTCAGAAAACATACTTTGCATGATTTTAATCCCTTTAAATTTAATGAAGTTTGTTTTGTAGCTTAGCATATAATATATTCTAAAGAATGTTCCATGTATGTTTGAAAAGAATGTGTATACTGCAGTTGTTGGGTGTTCTTTTTCTTAAGATTTTTTAAATTTCTTTTTTAAGATATTTATTTATTCATTTTAGAGAGGAGAGGAGAGAGAGAGAGAGAGAGAGAGAGAGAAAAGGGGGAGAAGCAGGAAGCTTCAAATCTCATATGTGCCTTGATCAGGCCAGCCCAGGGTTTCAAACTGGTGACCTCAGCATTCCAGGTCGATGCTTTATCCACTGCACCACCACAAGCCAGGCTGGATGGAATGTTTTATAGATATCTGTTATAGTGTTGTTAAATTCTTCTATATTTTTGCTAATTTTCTGCCTAATTGTTCTAGCCATTATTAAAATATAGGTATTAAAGTCTCAAACTGTTATTTTTTAATTGTCTATTTCTCCTTTCAATGCTCAGCTTTTGCTTCGTATATTTGTTTATAATTATTTTATCTTCTTGATGGATTTTCCTCTTTATATTCCTCTATATCTCTAGTGACATCTTTATTTTATCCTATTCTGTCTGATATTACTGTAGTCATTCTGCTTTCTTATGGTTACTGCTTGCATGATATATGTTTTTCCATTTACTTTCAACCTATTTGCACCTTTGAATCTAAAGTGTGTCTCCTTCAAACAGCATATACTTGGATCTTATTTTTTATTCAGTCAGATATACCTGGGTTTTAATTGTATTATTTAACCTATTGATATTTAATATTATATTGAAATAGTTTAATTTATATATTTGCCATTTTACTTTTTGTTTTCTATATATTTTATGTCTTTTTGTTCCTCTGTTCCTCCTCTACTGTTTCTTTTGCTTTTGCATTAAGTAAATATTTTGTGTAACATTTTGATTCTTTTAATAATATTTTTCTCTCCCTTTGAGTTTTCTTCCATGTAATTTATTGTTTCAGATCTTATATTTAGGTCTCTACTAATTCTCCTCTTTCAATTTGGATTTTGTTTATATGAGTCATTTCTCTTTTTTCCTTAGTGAGTCTAGCCAGGGGTTTGTCAGTTCTATTGATCTTTTCAAAGAACCAGCTCTTTGATGTATTAATATTTTCTATAATTAGTTTGTTCTTTATTTCATTTAGTTCTGCTCTAATTTTTATTATTTTCTTTCTTCTGCTGCCTTTGGCTTGCCTTTGGTCCTCTTTTACTAGTTTTTTTCAGATGTAATATTAGGTTGTTGGGATATCCCGTATTTCTGATATAGGCCAGTAACGATATAAACTTCACTCTTATTACTGCTTTTGCTGTATCTCAGAAGTTTTGATATGTCATGTCATCATTCTCATTTGTTTGAATGTCTTTTTATCTCTGCTTCTATTCCATCTTTGATCCAGACATTTTTTAGAAATATGTTAATTTCCACATATTTGTGTGTTTCTTTACTTCCTTTCTTGCAGTGATATTTTAATTTCAGCACATTATTATCAAAGAATATGCTTCGTATAATTTCAATCTTCTTGAATTTGTTGAGGCTGGTTTTCTGACCTATTCTTGGGAATGTTCCATGTGCATTGAAAAAGAATGTATAATCTGATATTCTGGGTTGAAAGGTCCTGTCAATATCAATTATGTCCATTTGGTCTAGTGTGTCATTTTAGCTGATATTTCTTTATTGATTTTCTGATGGGATGATCTATCTAAAGCTGTCAATGGAGTATTGATATCTCCAACTATGACTGTTTGTCTGTTTCTTCTGTTAGTTCTTTTAGTAGTTGATATATATTTTGTTGCTTTCCAATTCACTGCATATATATTAAGAAGTGTTATGTCTTCCTGATATAGTGTCTCGTTTATCATATGAAATGTTCATCTTTGTCTCTTGTTAACTTTGTTGTTGAAATCAGTATTGTCAGATAGAGCTCTATAAAAAAATGATAGAGCTCTATGAGAATTGAGGCCTGCTTTTCTTTGGGTAATATTTGCTTGAAAGATCATTTTCCAACCTTTCACTTTGAGTCTACATTTGTCCTTGCACCTTAGATGTGACATCCGAAGGCAGTATATGGTTGGGTTTTCTTTTTTCATACAATCTACTACTCTGTGCCTCATTATTGGTGAGTTTAGTCCATTTAAATTTAGGGTAATTATAGATGCCTGAAGTTTTTCTATAGCTATTTTATGTTTTGTTTTCTGATAATTCTGTGTCTCCTTTGGTTCTTTCCCTTTGTGTTTCTGTCAGTTGTTTTATTTGGTGGTATTCCATACTTCTTTCATGTTTCCTCTCTTTTAAGTTATGCATTTCAGTTTTGGGGTTTTTTACAGGTAGTTGCCAATAAGTTATTAAGAATATAAGTTTCACATATAAAAGAATTCTTTGTCTTATGAGTACTTTTGCTCTCCATCATGCTTTGCCACTTCAGAACTTTATCCTCTCCCCTTTTATGTTTTTGTTGTCACAGATTACTCTTGTTTTTATTGTAACCTCGTTGCAGCTTTTACTTGTAGTTTTATGTTGTTTTGTTCTTTGTATCTGGTAGAATAACTTTGTTGAGTATTTCCAGCAGTGGGTGTTTTCTGGTGATAAATTCCTTCTACTTCTGTATGTCTGAACAAGTTTTTATTTCTCCTTCATATTTAAAGAATAATTTTGATGAATGTATTATTTTTAGCTGATAATTCCTCTATTTCAAAACTTTATTGTTTGGATCCACTCTCTTTGGCTTGAAGAATTTTTACTGAGGAGTTTAATGATAACTTCATAGGCCTTCTTTTATATGTTATTTTCTTCTTTTGCCTGGGTGTTTTGAGGATTCTTTCTTTGTCATTGATTTTTGACAACTTCATTACAATGTGCCTTGAAGAAGGTCTGTTTGGGCTGAGGTAACTAGGTGTTCTGTTTACTTCTTGGATTCAAGGTTCTAACTCTTTCCATTGGCTTGGGAAGTTCCCATCAATTATTTGTTTGAATAGGCTCTTCATTCTCTTCTCCCTCTCTTTCTCTTCTGGTATTCCTATTGTTTTTATATTGCTCTTTCTGATGGAATCAAACAATTCTCATAGAGCTCTATTTTTTTTATAGAGCTCTATCTTTTTTTTTAATTCTTGAATCTCTGTCTTCTTTCTTCTGTATTATCTCTAGTTTCCTGGGGTGCTTTATTTGTTTGTTTGTTTGTTTGTTTTCTGAAGTTGGAAGCAGGGAGGCAGTCAGACTCCTGCATGCACTTGATTGGGATCCACCTGGCAAGCCCACTAGGGGGCGATGCTCTACCAATCTGGGGCATTGCTCCATTGCAGCTGGAGCCATTCTAGTGCCTAAGGTGGAGGCCATGAAGCCGTCTTCAGCGCCCAGTTCAACTTTGCTCCAGTGGCGCCTTGGCTGCTGGAGGGTAAAAGAGAGATAGAGAGAAAGGAGAGGGGGAAGGGTGGAGAAGCAGATGGGTGCTTCTCTTGTGTGCCCTGATTGGGAGTCAAACCCAGGACTTCCACGTGCCAGACTGATGTTCTACTGTTGAGCCAACCGGCCAGGGCTCTAGTTGCCTGTTTTCAATGTCACTGATTCCATCTTCTATCTGGCCTACCTAAATCTCTAGCTCATTTTTCAATTTATGTATTTAGATTTTCTTCTCTGTATGGTTCTCTTTAAAGTTTCAGTCTCTGTGTGAAGTACTCTTTTGTTCATTAATTTGTTTTCTGAGTGCATTAACTTGCCTATCTGTGTTTTCTCACATTTCATTCACTATTCTCAGAACTGCAATTCTGAATTCTGTCATTTAACTCCAAAGTTTCCATGTGATTTAGATTGCTTTCTAGAGGTTTTTTATTTTCTTTATGAACTATCTCTCCTTTGTTATTTATGATATTAGCTTTTCTCTGCCTAGATGGCATTAAGAGTAGTATTGCACTTGCAAGATTTTTTTATTACTTTCCAGTAGGTGACACAAAATTACAAGTTTTAGCTCTGTAAAATCCTCAGGCTGACTCCTGCTGACATGCTACAGCAAGATGATGGGGTTGGTGGGGCTGTAGCCATGATGATGGGGCAGGCTGCTGTGAGGGCTTTAAGGCTTTTTTTGTTCTTTCTCTCAGCTATTGTGATCTTGGGCCTCTGTATGCTTCTGTTACTCTCTGAACCCCATGGGGGGATGGAGGCAGAATCTAGGAGGCTGGAGATTGGGGGGCACACTCTGTATTTCTCTGTCTCTGTCATGAGTGGGGGCTGCCAGCAGATTGCAGGAGCACTGACAGTGTCCCAGAGTTCTGTCTTCTTCCCCATCCCTGCACTCAAATGCTAGGATGCTTAGCACTTCTCTAAGTGCCTTCCCCAAACTCTCCACTTCTCCTATCAAAACAAATCCAAGACACTCTGGGTTTCTACCCTCTCTGGAGTTCCAGCAGACAAAAAGCCATACAGATGTGTTTCTTCCCTGTCTGGACCCCTACTGCAAGTGCTTCTTATCTTTCACCACCCCCACACTGGTCTCTATCCTTCCCACCTTTAGTTGATTCTATGGGTGATATTTCAGGCAAAGCTGTGAGCCCAGCTGGAGTTCCTTCACTGAGTTATATAGCTGTTCAATTTGTTGAAATTTCAAGGGGAGAGATCAAGGTATCTCTCACACTGCCATCATTCTGATGTCATCTGACTTTTATTCTTTTAGTCCTTTGAATGTCATCCCATTGCTTTCTGACTCCCATTGTTACTAATGAGAAGAGATTTTTTAATTCTTTTGTGATTCAACATTTTTTTAAGAAACCTATTAACTCCAGAATAATATAATCACGTGAAGCTGGGTTAGAGCTTGTCATCCTTGCCTTTCTTGGGAATTTGGGTAAATTGTTGACATCCATGAATCTCTGTCAACATTTTTAATATGATATGTCTAGGACTGGATCTGTTGAAATTTATCTTACCTGAAATGTATTAAAGTTCTTGGAAATGTAGATTGATATTTTTCATCACAATTTGAGAGTTTGTTATTTTTTTAAGAATATTTTTCTGCTCCTTTCTTTCCCTTCTTTCCTTGCACAATCATTTTATATATGTTGGTGTACTTCATAGTGTTTTGCATTTCTCTAAGGCTCCATTCATTTTTATTCATTTTCTGCCTCTTTGTTATTCAGATTACATATATTTTATCTTCAAGCTTTCTAATTCTTTTCTGAGCAGTTAAAATTTGAACTATTGAGCTCTTCTAGTGTATTTTTCATTTTAGTTTTTATACTTTTCAACTCCAGAATTTTTATTTGGATCTTTTTTACAATTTTATTTCTTTATTGATATTCTCTAGCTGGTAAGACATTATCATGACATCTCCATTCACTTTTCTTAGCATGAGTTTCCTTAGTTCTTTGACTATATTTATAATGATTGCACTGAGGTCTTTGTTAAACCTGATGTCTGAACTCTTTCACAGGCAGTTTCTGCTGCCTGTGTCTATTCCCTCTCACCCCATATGGGTCACACTTGTCCAATTTAATCAAATGTCTGATTTTTTGCAGTTGTTGAAAAACTAGACATTTTAGAAAATATGTATAGCAACTCAGGATGCCAATTTCTCCCCTCCCTCTAGGGATTGTCATTTTCATTGTTGTCATTTGTTCATTAATTATTTAAGGTTTGGCTGGCCCAATTTGTCAAATCTATTTTCCCTGAACTGTGAAGCTCCTCATTTTACTCCTCCGAAAGCACAGCCTTGGATACATGCACAGTCACCCTGGGATGACAGTAGTTTTAGCAGGGCTCTCATTCACTCCCCCCCTCCAATCTATTGGTTAAGCCATCTGCCTTTGCTGATATCACATTCATTTGTTAGGTTCTACTATTTCCCTGCTGATTTCTCTTATCTTTTCTTTTTTATAATGTCCTGGTGCATAAATTTTTCCATAATCTCTATCAATTAAATTGATATCTTTACAGGGATTGTTTTCTAGGTTACTCTTCAAGGTTTGTTTTCACCCCTCTCCCACCCTCTGCCAAGGGCTCTTCTTAGCTGTCTCTTTGCCTGATTTTCTCTGATAAACTAGCTGGACTACAGGTTAAGTTGTTGCCCTCATTAAGCTACCAGCCCCCTCTTAATTACTTACTTGCAGGATCCTCTTTGTTTTTTAAAACTCCCTGAGGCTTGAAGTTTCTGCACTCTGTTTTAAACTAAGTAAGTTCATTAGGGGAGAACTTTGATCTTAAGGTCTTAACGTCTAATCTACCCATCCCTCCTGCAAGTCATGATCTCTATGTCACTGCTCAAAAGCTGGGTTAAAGGCAGTGTGTCCTTCTCTTTGAGAAACACCCTCTCTTTGTGAGCAGCATGCTGGGTGGAGTCTTCTCACCTTGATTCCACCTGGAACTCCCACCATCTGAGTGAACTAGGGTGAGGTCAATCTGGGTCTCAGTGCTCTTGGCCTGTCATCTGAGATAGAGCTTCCATTCTATAAATAGAGGAAAGGAGCCCCTGACTTCAGGCGCAGGCACCTGTAATTCATCCTATTCAACATAGAACTGGAGATGAGAAATACTGGAGGCTCAGACCGCCCAGAGAGATATTATTGGCCTTGACTGAGATAGCGGGGAAGGAAACCCTATGTTCTTGGGCACATCCATCTGGAGTGTAGCTTCCATTAGGATGCTGAGCTGATGAGGAACTAGGTTGTGGCTCCAGTCCAACAGGCTCTTTCTCTTCTTACCATGTTTAGGAGAACTTCTTGAATAAAAGTTTTTTTTGTTTGTTTATTCTATCTCTTAGAAAAATTTCCAGATATTTTTGTGCCTGAAACTTTTTAAAGATAGCTTTTACCAATTACAGTTGTTATGTTGAGGGTCAGATCCAGAGAGTTTCTCAAACCACCGTTCCAGAAGTGAATCAGTCATGTGCTCATAAGTATAACAATTCTTTGGGGAGACTCTTCAAGAAATTATGTATAAAAGCATAATGGGAAAGATAAAGTTACTGTAATTTAATACTAATCTGTATTGGAATGTTATTTTTCTTTTAAAATAATAGTAAAAATAAGCAATTTCAAAGCTAAATCATAAAGCTATAGATTCTGCCTTCATTCACTAAGGACTTGCTCTACAAGTCCTAGGCTGTCTTGTAAGGAATTTGACTATCCCAAGGATTCCATGTTGTGAGGAAGCCTAAGTTACAAGGAAAGACACAGCTGAGATCATCCATCAAGTCATCTCAACCCAGGTGCCAGTCCTAAACATTTAAGTCCTCGCAACTGAGACCCTAGACCCTAGACATTGTGCAACAAACACAAGCTGTCCCTGCTATGCCCTGTCCAAAATTGAACCCAGAGAATCTGTTAGCATAATAAGACAGCTGTTTTACACCACTGATTTTGGGATGGTTTATTACACAGTAATAAACAACTGAAAGAAGAAAAAGACATTCAAAGTGTGTTCCAATAATAGTTCTGTACTCAGATTTGTTTGCCATACTTATACATTGTGGTCAGCAGGTGAAAGTTAGCAAGACTACTGGGAGATGCAAGGAAGATCCAGGACCATTTGCCATTATGCTGGGGAATCTCCCAGCCAAGCAGGTCAACACATGTTAGAAAAGTTCTTTCAGGTGGCCTCAGGCTGGGCCCCTAAGAGCCCTGAACATTCCTCAACTCCTACAGTTTGTAGCCCCACAAAAGAAGGGATACCCTGAGATAAAAGGGCTAAAACGTCCCACCAAGTAACATTACCTCAATGAGTTCAGCATAGAGCAGCTATATGGTCCTCATCTCTGTGGATTCACAAAGCTGACAGCCAGTACTCATCAAGCCCACAAAAGATAAGTGACCAAAGGGCAATTCATGATTTACTCTAAAAAATATCAGTAAATTCCTTCACTCAATCTAGGTGGTGTGATATTAAGGCTGACTAGTAATCAGAACTTTGTTTGGTGACCAAAAGATCAAAGCAAGGGATATTATAAAATAATGAAAATATTTAACACATGTTGGTCAAATAAGTTTGTAAACATGATATATATGTTTGCTCACTTATAGTCTGCATTCGGTGTGGGGGACAGGCTATAAGCAGGCAGGATTCTTATAGCTTAAGGCTTAGTTAAAACTAAGATTTTGACCACACCCTTGACTGTTGTATAATGTAGGCTGGTGCACATTATGAGGAATCCCATTATGCCTCAGATAAGTGACTTTGTATCAGAGATTTCCTTGTTTTTATATTGGATTAAAGGTTTTGATTTCTACACTATAAAACGGGGCAGACTGGGAGCTTGTTCTCTCTCGGTTCCTGAGATTAGCAATAGAGAGGAGAGCAGAGAACGGCCACATGGAAGAGAGGAGAGGGAGCCAAGATGGTGGAGTGCTGAAGAAGAAGCCAGTTTGTGCAGAGTTTGTGTAGAGAGAAGGAGATGGGGAACAATGGTGGATAAGGCTGGTGAGCTAGAAACCTTTAGTTCTAGGAAACTCAAATAAGTCAGTGGCTTAAGGAGACCTGAATGAAAAGGAAAGTGTTTTCCCACTGTGTGTATTTTTTGCCTGCTGGGTGCAAGCTAGGATTAAAGTTAATGTCCCACCAGTTGTTGGCTCTGTTGTTTTATTAACATCTGTTCAAATCAAATGCGAACCTACATGGGCCAGGCGGCTGTGATGGTGGCCGTGGCTACTGGCTTTACATTTGGCATAGTCTGTGGCAGAATTTGATACAGATCTGTATGGAGCCACCAATGCCTTTGAGTGGTGAGATAGAGGACTGGTTGCTGTTATGGTTCCCCATAGCTGTTCTTTTTGGGGCTGTGGCTGGCTGACTTTTATAGCCATGCATGAGGAAACCAAGAGCTCTGTGGAAGAGGCTGCCCAAGACCTTCAAACTGAGCAGTAGAAGGATCTGGAACAAACGTGGGAGAAAGAGATGCTGACCGTGGAGCTGGAGCAAACACCTGAGAAGGAGGCCAACAAGGTCAGTGAGATTCGTTTGGAAATGGAGCAGTCACTGGAAAAGGACTCACAGGTTCATGAGTTGCAGATAGCCTGAACATTGTGGGTAGCCAGCAGTGGCAGGAGGCTAGGGGCTCAACCCCGGCAGCAGGAGTTGATATTTTCAGTTCCTCTTTGGAGGATGAGGAGAATCAGTCTGGAGTTGCGATTTGCACTCTCCCGAACATGAGAGCCCAGCAACAAGGATTACCTACTACACCCCTGGTACATCTGCGATTTTGGGAAATAAGGGTGGATGCCATCATGCTCTCCAGAGCAGAGATGAAAATGCTGATGGCCATTGTCACATGCTACTATTTGGGACAGTGTAAGACCTGCCAGGATGGCAGGGATGAGGGGGATGGCTAAGACCCCATGTGCCTGGACTGATTCCTGGACTATGACTGGAGTGGGCACGCTGATGGGGGTGGAGTGGGCAGGGGTTCCTTTGTTGGATGGACTTATGGATTTTGGACACCCTGATGGGGGTGGGAGGGCAGCTTTGCTGGAGGACCTTCCTCTGTTCTGGGAAACTTTTCCCATGGCTAGAAAGAAGTCAGAGGATATTTTGCACTTTTGGCAAAGTGCTTAGAGACTGGTGAAGTGTATCTTTGTAATTGTTGAAATTGTATCATTTGTCATGTTGTAATTTGTGTAATGTGACTAATTTCCTCGTGCAGGAATACCTGTGCTTTAGATTGTAAAGTGAGCAAAAGGGGTGGAATGTTGGTCAAATAAGTTTGTAAATATTATATATATGTTTGCTCGCTTATAGTTTGCATTGGGTGTGGGGGACAGGCTGTAAGCAGGCAGGATTCTTATTGCCTAAGGCTTAGTTTTAAGACTAAGCTTTTCCCCACACCCTTGACAGATTGCATGATGTGGGGTGGTGCACTTTCATGAGAAATCCCATTATGCCTCAGATAAATGACTTTGTATCAGAGATTTCCTTGTTTGTATATTGGATTAAAGGTTTTGATTTCTACACTATAAAATGGGGCAGACTGGGAGCTTGCTCTCTCTTGGTTCCTGAGATTAGCATTAGAAAAGTGAGTAAAGAAAAGCCAGGTGGAGAAGAAGAGAGGCAGCCAAGATGGCAGAGTGCTGAAGGAGAAGCCAGTTTGTGCAGAGTTTGTGTAGAGAGAAGGAGATGGGGAAGAGTGGTGGATAAGGCTGGTGAGCTAAAAACCTTTAGTTCTAGAAAACTTGAATAAGTCAGTGGCTTTAGGACAACTGAATGGAAAGGGAAGTGTTTTACCACGGTGTGTATTTCTCACCCACTGGGTGCAAGCTAGAATTAAAGCTAATGGCCCACCAGTTGTTGAATCTGTTGTTTCATTACTGTCTGTCCGAATCAATTGCGAACTTTGTGATGGTGGCCTTGGCTACTGGCCCTACATCAAGGATTAAATTCAAATAAGCATGCAGCTCCAGCTGCACACAGAGGTTAAGGTGAGCACAGCCAAGACAGGTATTTCCACATGTGCCCGCTTTCTGACGGACATTCAATCTTTACATGTGTGAGCAACTCTTCTTAGGTGTCAGGGCCTCTCACCACTGCCAGCCATGAGGGATGCAGGCACAGTATTACCACATCTTCTGATTTTTTGGAAGAGATGCTAGAAGTCCAGGTTTTAATTTTAAAGTTCCTGATTTTTCAAAATAATAACTCAGGGCTTGGTAACACCATATGGATCCAACAAAATATGTCAGCAGAATGAATCTGACCTGGTGGCTGCCAGGTTGCAACCTCTGGCTGAAAAATTCAGGTCTCCTTACAGTGTGTGGTCACAGCCAGGCCTGCTCACAGAGCCCCTAGCAGACTGAGGGGCAAACTTCTGGGCTCAGACAAAGGGAGGCAGCCAGTGGTGACACACTGGGACCACATTGCCCCTCATACCAGGCTTAGGGGACATGCTCACTGAGGAGCTCAAACTGGACCTTTTATAGTCATCGCTGCTATTTCTGGTTCAAATAATGTAAATCTATGAGAGATCAACACACAGTTCAGCGTTCCCCCAAACTGGTGGGTGTCCCATGCCAAGGAGTCCACCCAGGTCAGAGAACTCTGGGCTCACAGATACTCAGGGGTAGGGAGAGCCCTCATTTATATTCTTTTCACTGTGTATTTCCTCCTCAAAACTAAACCAGAGAGGAAAGCTAGTCATTATAAAATCCTATGACCAATTCTTGCCCATCCCCCAGCTTGAGCCAAATTCCATGACCTTGAGTAAACCTCACTCAGACTCTTCCCGCCCACTGAAGGTGTCTGGGTCTGCCTATGGCCCCCAGGCGCCTGCTCACAGCTGTATGCAGGCAGGTCTTGTAAACAAATGGCTCAGCACCACAGCAAGCAGCCTAGACAATGACCAGGGCCTTGTCCTTTTCCCCATAAGTAAATGATGGCTAGAGTATCAACCTCCTGGAGCTGTCTTAATTATGAATGATCGGTTCCTTCCTTATATTGTGATGAATGTTTCTGTTCAATACATTTCCTCAGTGGCTACAGAGATTTTATTTACCATGACAGAAAACGCAGAATCTTAGGATTTAACAAACCTGGGGCAAAGTCCCAGTCTCTACCAGCAATGTGTCCTCGAAGACTGCATTTCTCCTACTGGAATCTCAGGTTTCTTATCTGTGGACAAAATATAGTGATCCTGCTGGTCAAATAAGTTTGTAAATATGATATATATGTTTGCTCGCTTATGATTTGCATTGGGTGTGGGGGACAGGCTGTAAGCAGGCCGGGTCGTTATACCCTTAGGCTTAGTTTTAAAGACTAACCCTTTCCCACCCTTCACCATTGCATGATAGGGGGCGGTCCACTCTTATGAGGAATCCCATTTATGCCTCAGATAAGTGACTTTCTATCAGAGACTTCCTTGTGTGTATATTGGATGAAAGGTTTTGATTTCTATACTATAAAACCTTTTTGGTTGAGAAAGCCATGAATGTCACATATTTTAAAATGTAATTCCGAGAGAGCCATACAATATGTTTAATACTAAATACAAGTAAATGTGTGCATTTTATGTAAGACCAACCCTTTTAAAGTACAACAAGTCTCTGAATTCATTTTAATAATGTTGTTATGCTGTTGCTAATCACTGATGAATAAAGTATTTCTTACCATTAATGTGACTTCTGGTGCTGCATGGTTTTGCTGATGGCTTTGTAGTCTGGTTGATACGTGGTGAGGTTAAGCTTCATGCAGGCATTGAGACTTCCATCCGTTAAACATGATCGTAGGTTGGTCTTAACATTCTTTAGATGTGAGAAAGACTGCTCACATGCATACGTAGAGCCAAACATTGTCAGTACAGCAATACTCACACTGCAGTGTGGTATGTGACGGGAACCTTGTTCCCAGTTTTGACAATCAGCTGGTCCGTGGGTTGAAGTTTTTTCATTTCTCCTCACTTATGTTTGCTTGCCAACTCTCCTTGCTGTTGTGCAAGTCTTTCCAAATCTTTATTCAGTGACTTAAACTTATTCACCCACATGTCTGAGGTATTCAGGTCAGCAGCTTGTAGCTCAAAATCTCTGACAGAGACACCGGGATGTAACTCAGGTAGGTGCTGTCCACTGCACACTAGTGTGGATGGGTGATGAACTTTAAAAGATGAGTGCGCTCACAAAATTCTCCAAAGTGCACTTTGTACGACTGCAGGAGATTAGATGGGAAACACGCTATCTGCTGGAGATCAAGACGTTGAGCAAGGTCACTTGCTGTGCATGCATCTTTAAACTCTCCCAGGTTTTCAAAGTGTAGTAAATGACCTGATTCAATGTCGGCAATGAAGAGTTCCAGCTTGTTTTCAAATGCAAACACTGCTTGTTGAAGGAATAAGACTGTATTTTAAACACCTTGCATTTTCACATTGAGCTTGTTCAGATGTTCAGTCCACGAGATAGTAGAACTTCAGGAGCCTCTCAGTGCTAGCTAACTTAGGATGCTCGACGTTTTCCATTTCAAGAAAAGTCCGGATTTTGCACAGACAAGCCGCAAAACAGCTGAGTACCTTCCCTCTTGACAACCAACGCACATTGCTGTGCAGAAGCAGACCAGGATAATTATTCCCAACTTAATCCAGCAGTGTTTTAAACTGGCGATCATTTAAAGCTCGGGAAACAATAAAGTTGACCACCCAAATGACCAGCGACATCACCTAATCAAGCTGCTTGCCACACATCTGAGCAAAAAGCAACTCCTGATGTAGGATTCAGTGAAAACTTAGGATGGGTCTCTTTTCATGTTCACGAAGAATCGCTACGAATCCTCTCTTTTTCCCCACCATGCACGGAGCACCATCAGTACACACCGAAATAAGTTTATCCATTGGTAGACCTTTTTCTTTAGCAAACTCAGTGAAAGACTTGAATAAATCCTCCCCTTTCATAGGCAAAACAGCAAGACTTTCCTCACGTAGTGTGTCACCAACAGCATAACTTGCAATCACGCTGAACTACGATAAATGGCTTACATCTGTTGTGTCATCCAAAGCGAGAGAAAAGAATGGTGCTGCATTTATGTCCGTCACTTGTGTTGCCTCAATGTGATTCACCATCATGATGGTACGATCATGAACAGTTCTTGCCAACAGAGGCATGTCTTTTATTCATTTGATTATCTTGTCTTTATCTGAAAAGTCATCAAAAAGTTCATTGACAACATCAAGCATGAATCTTTTGGCATACTCTCCATCTGTGAATGGCTTTCTGTTTCTCTCAATTGCTAAAGCAACAGCAAAGCTAGCCAAATTTCAGTCACCTTGTTGGGTCCAAACATGGAGTTGCTGCTGACTAGCTTGCACTCTGCACAGTAGCTCCTCACATGCTTACTTCCTGCAGTCCCATGCTGGATATTTTGATGCATATGTAGTATAGCATGTGTCAAAGTGCCACTTTATATTTAACCATTTCATTGATGCAATTTTATAATTGCATATTAGACACACTGCAGAACCTGCTCTCTTCACAAAGGCAAATTACTCTGTCCATTCCTGCTGAAAATACGATAGTCCCCATCTTTTTTTTTTTAGCCATCCTCTTCCTCAAAAGGGTTTCTACAATTAGCTAGCTGACTACTTGATTAAAAGGAGGGAAGTTTACTTCCTGACCTCACAACGACCTGTGTACGTTACGCATTATCCAATAAAAATTTGGTGGTGTCCTGGAGGACAGCTGTGATTGGCTCCAGCCACCTGCAACCATAAACATGAGCAGTAGAAAATGAATAAATTGTAATACATGAGAATGTTTTATATTTTTAATGTTATTATTATTTTTATTAAAGATTTGTCTGTGAGCCAGAATCAGCCATCAAAAGAGCCACATCTGGCTCATGAGCCATAGGTTCCAGACCCCTGCTATAAAAGGAGGCATAGGAGCTCATGCTAGGGGAGACCAGAGAAAGGCCATGTGGAGGATAGGAGAAGCAGCCAAGATGGCAGAGTGCTGAAGGAGAAGCCAGCTTGTGCAGAGAGAAGGAGATGGGGAATAGAGGTGAATAAGGCTGTTGAGCTAGAAATCTTTAATTCTAGGAAACTCCGATAAGTCAGTGGCTTTGGGAGACCTTAATGGAAAGGGAAGTGTTTTCCCACTGTGTGTATTTCTTGCCAACCAGGTGCAAGCTTTACAGATTGTAAAGCCAGTAGTCACAGCAGCCATTACAGCCACCTGGCCCAAGCAGGTTCGCATTTGATTCGAACAGACAGTAATGAAACAACAAAGCCAAGAACTGGTGGGCCATTAGATTTAATCCTACCTTGAAACCAGTGGGCATGAAATACACACAGTGGGGAAACACATTCCTGTCCATTCAGGGCTCCCAAAGCCACTGACTTATCCGAGTTTCCTAGAATCAAAAGTTTCTACCTCACCAGCCTTATTCATCTCTGTTCCCCATCTCCTTCTCTCTGCACAAACTGGCTTCTCCTTCAGTACTCCACCATCTTGGCTGCTTCTCCTCTCCTCCATGTGGCCTTTCTCTGCCTTCCTCTCTAATGCTAATCTCAGGAACTGAGAGAGAGCAAGCTCCCGGTCTGCCCAACTTTATAGTGTAGAAATCAAAACCTTTAATCCAATATACAAACAAGGAAGTCTTTGATACAAAGTCACTTATCTGAGTCATAATGGGATTCCTCATAAGAGTGCACCACCCTACATCATGCAACAGTCAAGGTTGTGGAGGAAAGTTTAAGTCTTAAAACTAAGCCTTAGGCTATAATGATCCTGCCTGCTTACAGCCTGTCCCCCACACCCAAATGCAAATTATAAGCAAGAAAATATATACATTATATTTGTAAACTTATTTGACAAACATTTCACCTGTTTTGCTCACTTCATAATCTAAAGTACAGGTATTCCTGCACAAGGAAATTAGGCACATTACACAGATGACAACATGACAAATGATACAATTTCAACAATTACAAAGGTACATTTCACCAATTCTAAGCACTTTGCCAAAAGTGCCAAATGTCCTTGACCTTCCTTCTAGCCTTGGGAAAAGCTTCCTGGGGTAGAGGAGTGCTTCCAGCAAAGCCATCCACTGCCTCTGTCAGGGTATTTCACATTGTCCAAAATCCGTAAGTCCATCCAACAAAAGAGCCAGTGCTTACCTAGGATGTAGACCAGGAATCAGTCCACGCACATGGGGCCTCAGCCACCCCCTCATCCCTAATGTTCTGGGAGGTCTTACACTGTTCCAAAGAGGAACATGTGGCAATGGACATCAGTATTTCCATCTCTGCTCTGGAGAGCATGATGGCATCCACTCCTATGTCCCAATATTGCAGACCTATAAGGGGCATAGTAGGTACTCCTTGCTGCTGGGCTCTCATCTTCTAAAGACTTCAAATAACAACTTCAGACTGATTCTCCTCATCCCACAAAGAGGAACTGAAAACATTAGCTTCTGCTGCCTGGCTTGAGCCTCCAGCCTCCTGGCACTACTGGCTCTCCACATTGTCCAGGCTATCTGCATCTCACGAACCTGTAATTCCTTTTCCAGTGGCTGCTCTATTTCCAAATGAATCTCACCAAACTGGTCAGCCTCCTTCTCCGGTGCTTGCTCTAGCTCCAGGGTCAGCATCTTTTTCTCCCACATTTGCTCCAGCTCCTTCTACTGCTCAGCCTGCAGGTCCGAGCAGCTTCTTTTACAGAGCTCTTGGTTTCCTCATGTATGGATGTAAAAGTCAGCCAGCCTACGGCCCCCAAAAGGACAGCCATGGGGCCAGTCCTCTACTCCACCGCTCAAAGGTGGAGGTGGCTCCATACTGATCTGTATCAAATCTTGCCACAGACTACGCCAAATGTAAAGCCAGTAGCGACAGCCACCATCACAGCCACCTGGCCCATGCAGGTTCGCATTTGATTCGGACAGACGGTAATGAAACAACAGAGCCAACAACTGGTTGGACATTAGTTTTAATCCTAGCTCGCACCTGGCAGGCAAGAAATACACACAGTGGAGAAACACTTCCCTTTCCATTCAGGGCTCCCAAAGCCACTGACTTATCCAAGTTTCCTAGAATCAAAGATTTCCACCTCACCAGCCTTATTCACCTCTGTTCCCCATCTCCTTCTCTCTGTACAGACTTTGCACAAACCAGTTTCTTCTTCAGCACTCTGCCTTCTGGCTGCCTCCCCTCTCCTCCACGTGGCCATTTTCTGCTCTCCTCTCTAATGCTAATCTCAGGAACCGAGAGAGAGCCAGCTCCCGGTCTGCCCCACTTTATAGTATAGAAATCAAAACTTTAATCCAACATACAAATAATAAAGTCTCTGATACAAAGTCACTTATCTGAGGCATATTGGGATTCCTCATAAGAGTGTACCACTCACATCTTGCAACAGTCAAGGGTGTGGTGAAAAGCTTCATCTTAAAACTAAGCCTTAAGCTATAATGATCCTGCCTGTTTACAGCCTGTCCCCCACACCCAATGCAAACTATAAGTGAGCAAACATATACATCATATTTGCAACCTTATTTGACCCACACATATCCCTTCCCAGAGTATTTTAAGTATGTGTTCAATATAGGGAAAATGACTTTGCATTTGAGCTTACTAGGTTCTTCATTCCTGCACCCTGAAGTACAGTGTCTCTTTAAAGTCATGGTGCACTTTTGACCGGTCACAGAAAAGCAACAAAAGACTAGAAATCTGAAATCTGCACCAAATAAAAAGAAAACCCTGATGGCAAGATGGCGATGGAGTAGATGGATGTACCAACTTCCAACTCCCAGAACCAAAGTGGATTATAACTTAATTTTAAGAACCATCATCTGGATAAACCAACTTTGAACTAAACTAAGTGAACTCTTCAACCAAGGAACACTGAAGAAGCTACATTGAGACTGGTAGGAAAAGCGAAAATGTAGAGAGGGCTGCCCAGCAACCCAGATCAAACAGCAGCCCGTTGAGACTCGCGTGGTGGGAGGAGAGTTTAGCGGAGAGGGAGGGACATGGGTCCCAGGAACAAAGCCCCAGCCTGCAGCCCCAGAGCTTAGAAGAGGTGTTTGGACAGTATTGAGCTGGGAAACAAGTGAGGATACTGTTTGTGAGAAAGAGACAGTTTTCTCAGACCCAGGATTCTTATTAAAGGCACAGCGCAGAAAACCTCTCTCACAACCACTCACCTGGGACTCCGGGGAACAGGGAGAGAAGAGAGGAACAGAGCAGCAGGAAGAGAGTGTGGACTGGAAGGCACAGGGAGAAACACTCTGAGGGACAGCCACCCTAACCCCTGGGCTGAGTCACTTCTCTAATTGAAAATGAATATTTCCTCTGGAACTACAAATACCAGCAAAGGGAGACAGGACACCAGCCAAACAAGCTTTCCTGCGGCATTTAGAGCAGAGCTGCTTAGATGAAGGTTGCTTCCAGAACTACAGTACAGAGTGTTCGGGTCTGAGCTGCAGTGCCCCTACCCACACTGCTGAGGGCTTGCTGGAGGGACGGGGACGACGGGACGCTGAAACGTGGTTCTGTCGGCAGGGGCAGAGGCCCAGCCAGTATGAGCTCAGTCTAGCCCAGCAGGGGTGAAAGGGATGCGCAAAAGTGGTCTGGCAGCTATGGGCCTGCCTGAAGCCCCACCTGTGGGGGAAAAGTGGGAGGCCAGGAACGGGCAGAAATCTGCTGAGCAGGGCCCTCGTGGGTGCACAGCACCACCTGGCCTCCTAAGTTTGCTACCCTGCGTGACCCAGCCCTGATTGCGGGGTGGGGCTAAAGCGAGGGACATGCAGAGGCTCCCAGCTGAGCACACGCCAGCAGCTCTGCCCGGCCCGAGAAACCACGGTTTGCAACCCTGCGCAAGCCAACCCTGACCACGGGGGCAAGGCTAAAGCCCAGGACAAAAGGAGGCTCGCAGCTGAGTACACGCCAGCAGCCCTATTTGACCCGAGAAACTGCAGTGAGCAGTTTCTGACCGCAGGGGGTGGGCGAAAGCCTGGGAACAGGCTAGGTCCGCAGCTGAGCAAAAGTACTCACCCCTTCCCTTGGTGCAGAGGTTTGTGGCTTGAGTGCAGAGTGCAACCCCACATGTGGGGGTGAGGTGAAGGAGCAGACAGGCTGAGGATTGTAGAGCCGGGCACCAGAACACAGCCCCTCCTGCGGAGGAGAAGCGGAAATCACAGCAACAGCCAAAGTGGGCTGGCACTGGCAATGCCCATACCCAACTGCTCTAGGCAGTGGCAGAAGGGGTGGCAGGTTTGCAGACAGACCATACCTAGAGAACACAAAGGCAACACCCATTGGACTCCAGTGGCCACACCCTTCTTATACACAGACAAAATAGGCAGGCAGAGAAATGCAACCCAAATGAATCAAGAGAAATCCCCAGAGAAGGTCCTGAATGAACCAGGTATAACCAAACTACCAGATGCAGAGTTTAAAATAATGATAGTTAGAATGTACAAAGAGAATAGAGCAACAATGGAAAGTCATTACAAAAACCTAAATAAAGAGATAAAAAATATTTAAAAGGAAATTGAAATAATAAAAAAGAATCAGACAGAAATGATAAATACAGTATCAGAGCTGAAGACCACAATGGAAAGAATTAAAGCAGGATGGATGAAGCTGAGGATCAAATCAGCGAGTTAGAGGACACAATAAACAAAGGCACAGAAGCAGAGCAGAAAAAAGGAAAGAGACTCAAAAATTCTGAGGAAACTCTAAGGGAGCTCTGTGACAACATAAAGAGAAATAACATTCACATCATAGGGGTTCCCGAAGATGAAGAGAAAGAACAAGAGATAGAAACTTTGTTCAATCAAATGGTAGCTGAAAACTTCCCTAAATTAAGGCTGGAAAATGTTTCACATGTTCAAGAAGCACAGAGAACTCCATTAAAGAGAAACCAAAAAAATCTAGACACCAAGACATAGTTAAAATACCAAAACTAAGGGATAGAGAGAAAATTTTAAAAGCTGCTAGAGAAAAAAAAGGCTATCACCTAGAAAGAAGTCCCCATAAGGAAGACATCCGACTTCTCAACAGAAACTCTTGAGGCCAGAAGGGAATGGCAAGATATATTCAAAGTAATGCAGAACAAGAACCAACAACCAAGACTACTCTATCTAGCAAAGCTAACGTTTAAAATTGAAGGAGAAATAAAGAGCTTCCCAGACAAAAAAAGCCTAAAGAAATTCATTAAAACCAAAGCAATTCTGCAAGAGCTGCTAAGGGGCCTTTTGTGAACAGTTCAAAGGGGGAAAAGAATATAGCAAAAGAAGAATACAGCTTTAAAGAATAAAATGGCAGTAAACAACTACATATCTATAATAACCTTAAATGTAAATGTATTAAAAGATTCAATCAAAAGACATAGGGTAGCTGCATGGATAAAGAAACAGGACCCATACGCATGCTGTCTACAAGAGACACACCTTAAAACAAAAGATGCACATAGACTGAATGTAAAAGGATAGAAAAAAATATTTCATGCAAATGGAAAAGAAAAAAAAGGCCGGGACAGCAATACTTATATCTGACAAAATGGACTTTAAAACAAAGGCTGTAGTAAGAGATAAAGAAGGACACTACATAATGATAAAGGGAACAATTCAACAGGAAGATATAACTGATATAAATAACTATGCACCAAACAGAGGAACCCCAACATACTTAAAGCTCAATCTGATGAATATAAAGGGCAAATTAACAGCAATACTATAATAGTACGGGATTTCAATACCACACTAACAACACTGGATAGGTCCTCAAGAAAGAAAGTTAATAAAGAAAAAGCAGACCTAAAGAATACACTAGATCAACTCGATTTAAAAGATATCTTCAGAATTTTTCACCCTAAAGCAGTAGAATATACATTCTTTTCAAGTGCTCATGGTACATTCTCTCAGATAGACCACATGTTAGGACACAAAAATGGTCTCAATAAATTTAAGAAGATTGAAATCATATCAAGCATTTTCTCTGATCACAATGCCATGAAGCTAGAAATTAACCACAAAAGAAAAACGGAAAAATACTCAAACACTTGGAAACTAAATAGCATGTTATTAAATAATGAATGGATTAACAATGAGATCAAAGAAGAAATAAAAAAAGTTTCTAGAAACAAATGATAATGAGCATACATCAACTCAAAATTTATGTGACACAGCAAAAGCAGTACTGAGACGGAAGTTCATTGCACTACAAGCATACCATAATAAGCTAGAAAAAGCTCAAATAAGCAACCAGACCCTACATCTAAAAGAACTAAAAGAACAACAGCAAATAAAGCCCAGGACTAGTAGAAGGAAGGAAATAATAAAGATCAGAGTAGAAATAAATGATATAGAGGCTAAAGGAACAATACAGAGGATCAATGAAAGCAGGAGCTGGTTCTTTGAAAAGTTAAACAAGATCAATGAACCTTTAACTAGACTCACCAGGAAAAAAAGAGAGAGGACTCAAATAAATAAAATTAGAAATGAAAGTCGAGAAATAACAACTGACACAACAGAAATACAAAGTATTGTAAGAAAATACTATGAAGAACTGTATGCCAAATAATTAGGAAATCTTAGTAAAATGGACAAATTTCTTGAATCATATAATCTTCCAAATATAAATCTGGAAGAATTAGAACATCTAAACAGAACAATTACAACAAGTGAGATCGAAACAGTTATCAAAAAACTCCCAAAAAAGAAGAGTCCTGGGCTTGATGGCTTCACAAGTGAATTCTACCAAAAATTCAAAGAACTAACTCCTATCCTCCTCAAGCTATTTCAAAAAATTCAAGAGGAGGGAAGACTTCCAAACTCCTCCTATGAGGCGAGCATAATTCTGATCCCCAAACCAGGCAACAATAACACAAAGAAATAAAATTATAGGCCAATATCCCTGATGAATTTAGATGCTAAAATTCTCAACAAAATATTAGCCAACCGGATCCAGCAATATATGAAAAATATCATACACCATGATCAAGTGGGATTTATTCTGGAGAGGCAAGGCTGGTTCAATATTCATAAATCACTCAATGTGATTCATCACATAAACAAAAGGAAGGACAAAAATCACATGATAATTTCAATAGATGCAGAAAAGCATTTGATAAAATCCAGCACCCATTCATGCTCAAAACTCTCAGTAAAGTGGGAATACAGGGAACATTCCTTAACATGATAAAGGCCATCTATGACATACCCACAGCAAATATTATCCTAAATGGGCAAAATTTAAAAGCAATCCCCTTCAGATCAGGAACCAGCCAGGAGTGCCCCCTTTCACCACTCTTACTCAACATAGTACTGGAAGTCCTAGCTACAGCAATCAGACAAGAAGAAAATTAAAAGGCATCCAAATTGGAAAAGAAGAAACAAAGCTGTCATTATTTGCAGATGATATGATATTGTATGTAGAAAACCCTAAAGTCTCAGTTAAAAAACTACTGGACCTGATAAATGAATTCAGCAAGGTGGCAGGATATAAAATTAATACTCAGAAATCAGAGGCATTTTTATATACCAACAATGAACTGTCAGCAAAAGAAATTAAGGAAACAATCCCCTTCACTATTGCAGCCAAAAAAAATAATGTACCTAGGAGTAAATTTAACCAAGGAGGTTAAGGACTTGTACTCGAAAAATTATAAAACATTGATAAAAGAAATCAAGGAAGATACAAACAAGTAGAAGCATATACCATGCTCATGGTTAGGAAGAATAAACATCATTAAAATGTCTATATTACCCAAAGCAATTTATAAATTTAATGCAATACCAATTAAAATACCAATGACATACTTCAAAGATATAGAACACATATTCCAAAAATATATATGGAACCAAAATAGAACACGAATAGCCTCAGCAATCTTAAAAAGAAAAAATAAAGCAGGAGGTATCACTCTTCCCAATATCAAGGTATACTACAAGGCCATTGTACTCAAGACAGCCTGGTATTGGCATAAGAACAGGCACATAGATCAATGGAACAGAACAGAGGACCCAGAAATAAACCCACACCTTTATGGACAACTGATATTTGACAAAGGAGGAAAGAACATACAATGGAGTAAAGACAGCCTCTTTAACAAATGGTGTTGGGAAAATTGGACATCTACCTTCAAAAAAATGAAACTAAACCACCAACTTACACCATTCACAAAAACAAACTCAAAATGAATAAAATACTTAAATGTAATCCATGAAACCATAAGCATCCTAGAAAAAAACATAGGCACCAAGCTCTCTGACATCTGTTGCAGCAATATATTTGCCGATTTATCTCCATGGGCAAATGAAATAAAAGGCAAGATAAACGAATGGGACTATATCAAATTAAAACGTTTTTGCACAGCTAAAGACAATAAGAACAGAATAAAAAGACAAACCATACAATGGGAGAACATATTTGACAACACGTCTGATAAGGGGTTAATAACCAAAATTTATAAAGAACTTATAAAACTCAACACCAAGAAGACAAACGATCCAATCAAAAAATGGGCAAAAGAAATGAATAGATATTTCTCCAAAGAGGACATACAGATGACCAATAGGCATATGAAAAAATGCTCAACATCACTAATCATTAGAGAAATGCAAATTAAAACCACAATGAGATATCACCTCACACCAGTCAGAATGGCGCTCATCAGCAAAACAACACAGAATAAGTGCTGGCGAGGATGTGGAGAAAAGGGAACCCTCCTGCACTGCTGGTGGGAATGCAGACTGGTGCAGCCACCGTGGAAAACAGTATGGAGATTCCTCAAAAAATTAAAAATCAAACTGCCTTTTGACCCAGCTATCCCACTCTTAGGAATATACATGAAGAACGCCATAGCACTGTTTAAAAAGAAGAAATGTGCCCCCATGTTCATGGGAGCATTGTTCACAATAGCGAAGATCTGGAAACAGCCCAAGTGTCCATCAGAGGACGAGTGGATTAAAAAGCTATGGTACATATATACTATGGAATACTACTCAGCCATAAGAAATGATGACATCGGATCATTTACAACAAAATGGTTGGACCTTGATACATGATACTGAGTGAAATAAGTAAAACAGAAAATAACTGAGAACAGCATGCTTTCAAACATAGGTGGTACATAAAAGTGAGACTATGAGACATAGACAAGAGTGTGGTGGTTAAAGGGTGGGGGAAGGGAGGATAGGGAGGGAGAGGGGGAGGGGAGGGGCACAAAGAAAACCAGATAGAGGTGACAGAGGACAATTTGACTTTGGGTGATGGGTATGCAACATAATTGAATGATAAGATAACCTGGAGATGTTTTCTTTGAACATATGTACCCTGTTTTATTAATGTCACCCCATCAAAATTAATAAAAAGAACAAGAAAAGAAAACCCTCCCAGTTTCTGTAGGATAAATTGGCAGCATGTGCGCATGCACAGATGATGACCTAACACCGTGTATACAGTGGAGCGGCCCATGGCCATGCCAGTCGAGATGTGAATGGTACAGAGGAAGGTTCAGTGTGTTCTGTGGCTCGCTAAATTCGAATCTGTGACCAAAGTGCAACATGAATATTGGCGCATTTATAATGAAGCACTACCACATAGAAATAACATTACTCAGTGGGATAAGCAGTTGAAGGAAACCGGCAGTTTGGTGGAGAAACCCCATTCAGGTAGGCCATCAGTCAGAGACGAGTCTGTAGAGGCTATACGGGATAGCTACCTAAGGAGTCCTAAAAAATCTGTGCGTGCGTGTGCTCGACAATTACACCTAAGCAAGACTACAGTTCATAAGATGTTAAAGAAAGGTCTCTGTTTTATGGGGTACAAAATGGGCTGTTGGTGGCTATCAAACCGGCGGATAGACCCACACGATGCGCATTTGCTACAGATATGCTTCATAAGATCAACAATGATGCAAGATTTTTTCAGAAGATTGTGTTTAGCAATGAGGCGACCTTCTATATCTGTGGACATGTTCATAGCCATAACGTCCAAATATGGGCCGCTGAACATCCTCATGCCTACGTTGAGTACGAACATAACACCCCTAAAGTGAACGTGTGCTGTGGCCTGATGCATGATAAGGTGATAGGCCCATTTTTTTCACGGAGCAGTCTGTGAGGGCAAACACCTATCTTGACATGTTGGAATTGTATGCAGTGCCACAATTTCCAGAAGGTGTCATCTTTCAATAGGACGACGCTCTTCCACACTACGCCACCATTGTTCGTGAATTTCTGGATAGAACATTCCCCTGGAGGTGGATAGGCAAGGGTTCTGTCAAGCCATGGCCACCACGATCCCCAGATCTGATATCCTTAGACTTTTACTTTTGGGGTTATGTGAAGCAACATGTGTACATTGAACGTATCAATGACATTAATCACTTAAAACAGAGAATCACAAACGTTATTCACTCTGTTACACCAGACGTCCTTACCCGTGAGTGGCAAGAACTTCACTATTGTTTGGATGTGTGTAGGGCAACAAATGGAGCCCACATTGAACTGCACTGAATAGGTATGAAACTGGCAGAGTTTTCCTTTTATTTGGTTCAGATTTCACATTTCTATCATCTTTTGTTGCTTTCCTGTGACCGGTCAAAATTGCACCATGACTTTAAGGACACACTGTATTACCCATGGTCCCTGGCTAGAAACTCAGTAAATATGAGTTCCCTTTCTCCTAATCTCTGTCACTAGATTTTGTATCAACACACATTCCCCACTGATCACTCAGGGCAGAGCTTTTGCGAAGGCCCTGAGTTTGCCTTGTAATGTCAGGATAATGACCACCCAGGAGCACAGAAGGAGCCTGGCGCCCTCCCTGGGCAGCTGGGTCTGCCAGCTCCCACACTCCAAGCCTCCTTTTCCACTGAAGTCTTAACAGACCTGGAGGGTTTTGCTGAGGAAGCAGAGCTGGGTCTATAAAACTCACAACCTCTGAGTTCCCAGGCTCTTTGTCAAACCCCCACACCATGTCACCTCACAGCTAATGCAGACTGTAGCCCAGCATTCCCCTGGGAAATGTTAAGAGCCCAAACTGGGCTTTCAGAAAACATGAGAGGCTGACAGTTCTCCCACAATTTGACTCTGAGCAGCAAAATGAAAAGGAAGGGAGAGAACTTCTTCAGTGATGTTCTCACAAGAGGCACCATTTCTACCTGGGAAACCAGAATGTTTGGGGCAATAATTTTGTTCTCTCAGGAAGAAAGCTCTAATCCCCAAAGCATCTCGAAGTTCAGAGTTGGCTGCCCCCAGCTCCAGCCCAGTCATAACAGCGAACCCACCCCACCCCCATGCAGAGGCTCCGTCGCAGGGTGTCGGTCTCCATTTCCTTGCTTTCACAAAGAAAAAAAAAATTCAGGAACACCAAAAATTTTCCTTCCAAAAATGGCAAACCCGGATGCTCTGTTTTGAAAGCTTTCTTCACACCAAGACCTCAGCCTGTGCGGGAACAGAAGGCACTGTCCCTGTCCAGCTCACAGTTGGAAATAAAAGGCTGGCCTTGTTCTGATGGGAAAACAGGGCTGTGGCTCCTACAATCGGAAAATGCAGTTTTGATGATTAAAGTGTGCATTTCAACAGGCCCTGTGAAAGACATTTCTGGGCGAGGTCTGAGAAGAGAGGGCTGCCAGTGAGCTGCCTGCAAGCCTGTTTTCTCTGAACTTCTGGGCCCAGGGATAAAGGAAATTAAAACTTTGTTTTTAGTTTTTAGTCATGATCCACAATGCTAACAGGTCATGGCCTGGGGTTGAGAAAAACCTAGCTGTGGAAAAGATGTGAAATGTTATATGTATTCAAGGAATCCTCCTACAGCAGAAGCACACCAAAAGCAGTCAAGGATGACAAAATTATTCTATATGACAACGACGTTGTACAGTTAGGGAATTCCTGATAAACTCCCCAAAAGTCATGACTTTATATCAATCCTTCAATCTGCAAATCACCTAATGATTTCTGGGGGACTTTTGCAAGGGCATGTATACCCAGACTTGATATAGACTTCATCTCTCAAATTCTTCTATGCTATCATTTTACTAGTAAGCCTGGTGTTTTTACTGTGTGTCTCTTTGAGGTCAATTGATAAAATGATATGCAAAATAATCAATTCTGGCAATAAACGGAAGAGGAGAGTTTGGGAGAAGAAACTGCCAAGCTCAAAATCGATCATTGCTCAATGGATAACTTAATTGCCAGTGACCTGGGAAAACAAAGCTATTCAAGAATGAACAGCTAGTGTCTTTCATTGGCACCAGGGATGGACTGTAGAAGACATTGGTGACTTATAGGAAAACTGATCCCAAATGGTCTTGTTTGACTCTCAGGGCCTTCTTCCTTCCCTTCTTTCTTTCTTTCTTTCTTTCTTTCTTCTCTCTCTCTTTTTTTAACTCAATTATTACTTATCTGAGGTACAGTTTCAAATTCATAGAGACAGCAACAGAATAGTGGTTGCCAGGGGCTGAGGATGGGACTAGGAAGTTGTTTCATGGAGACGGAGCTGCAGTTTCGCAAGATGAAGAGTCCGGAGAGCTGTAGTACAACAGTGTGAATGTACTGAGCACTGCTGAACTGTACACTTAACAACTGGTTACGATGGTAAATTTTATGTTGTGTGTATTTTACCATAGTAAGGACAAAAAGAGTTGAGTTAGCTGACAACATTCAAAAGTCACGACATCACATCTCACACGTATAGACCTTGGATTCCCTCTCCTCTATTGTAACTGGAAAGTAGGTTTGCACTGGGCCCACCATCCCACAGGACTGTAGCCTGCTGGGACTGTGAGCAGCTGTCCCATAGGTGAGCTCCACTCATCTCAGCTGCCACACCAGGTCACCGGAAACTTCTGGGTCTCAGAGCCCAGGGCTGGAACAAATGGAACCTATGCTACACACTTGACCCAGAGCAATTAAGTTACATACATTTTAAATAGACTTACTTAAAACACATTCTTAGTCACACTGAAGAATAAATTAGGCAAACAGCAAACGGAAAAGACCAAGAGTTCCGTGGGAAGGCTGCACCCAGCGGCCACACTCATCCCATCCTCGCTTTGGCAGAGCTTCCCTCTGAAACTGTGTGGGGCCAGCTGCCCTTGCAGCTTCTGCAGAAGACTCAGGGCTAGTCATCACCTCCTGCAGGGATGGAGGGCTACTCGTTCTCCTCCCAGGACACTCACCACCTGGGCCTCCCAGGCCTGTGGCCAAGGCTCTGAATGGAGACAGTGTACAGTGTCAGACGCCCATTTGTCTGTTCCCGGACTGCAGGAGCCTTGGGCCACCAGAGGCCAACTTTAGGAAAGATTTGTGATGTGGAAATCTCTGCCCTGGAAACAAAGCTGAGCTCTTTGGCTGGTCGTGTTCCATCAGTCCCAGGCTTCAGAGTGGCTTCTTGAAGTCACCACAGTCTGAGGCAGCCCATCCCCACCCATCTTACCTCCACCCGAGCAGCTGCACAAGCTCACCTCCCGTCACTGAATCCACAGCAGTCTACCATGCAAGGTGTCTGAAAGGATCCAGGGGCAGGTCAGAAGTTCCAAATAAGGAAAAAAAAATCTGAAAATGGACAACAGAGGGAAAGGAGTAAATGGTTATAAAATTCAGTTTAGCCATCCAAGTATTTGGAAATGCCTCAAAGCTTGGTGTTGGTTTTTAAATGGTGGTCTTTACAATGTGAGAAACAACTACACTAGTAATGACAAAGAGAACCTTGGATACCCTTTGAGTCAAGATGTCTCTGGAAAGAAGGAACAGTGAAACCTGAGTGCAAGTGCAGGAATGAACACTAAGAGACTTCGGCTTAAAGGAGTCTAGAAGCCCAGTACTCAGCAAGGACACCCATTGTTTAGAGGGAGGCCAGCACTGAGGCACAGAGCAACCTAACTTTTAAAAGCATCTGTGGAGCCGACCGGGCGGTGGTGCAGTGGATAGAGCGTCGGACTGGGGTGCGGAAGACCCAAGTTCGAGACCCCGAGCTCGCCAGCTTGAGCGGGGGCCCACCTGGCTTGAGCAAAAGCTTGCCAGCTTGGACCCAAGGTCACTGGCTCCAGCAAGGGGTTGCTCGGTCTGCTGAAGGCCCGCGGTCAAGGCACATGTGAGAAAGCAATCAATGAACAACTATGGTGTCACAATGGCAGTGAAAAGCTAATGATTGATGCTTCTCACCTCTCTCCGTTCCTGTCTTTCTGTTCCTATCTATCCCTCTCTCTGACTCTCTCTCTGTCCCTGTAAAAAAAATAATAAATAAATAAATAATTTTTAAAAAGCATCTGTGGGTTCTTTTTACAGTTGTTTCATTATTCTATGTTTAAAAAATTCCTGGTTTTGAACAACTTAAGGAAGAAAATCACAGAGAGAAATGGGTAAAACGTAAGGCGGGTGGGCGGCATTGAGGCACTACCCAATGTTTTTAAGAAGAAAACCTGCTATTCTGTTTTCTGCATTTCTTTACTGAAATTTATTACTCATCCAAGCACAACAGATATTGAGTGGGGTATTCTACTCTCTCTCCAAAAGCAATAATGCCACATGTCCAAAATTCCACCGTTTCAAAAACCTCATATCCAACGAATGGTAAAGCATCTCTCTATGGTAACCATTTCATACCAAATAAATCCTGCTCCTGTCACAGGGTGGCCATAGTTCTTTCCATGTCTTATATGGGCTTTGAACAGACCATAAATCCACTGATGGTTACATCATATTTTGACCACAATTCTTTCCACGAAAGTTAAGCAAGGTATGATGAATTTAAACCCAGTGGCCATGCACAGGAAAAAGTTATACAAATTCTCTCTTTCTATATTGAGAATAAGTTATTTGGGGTAAATCTACAGCAATTTCTCACTTACATCCCAATTCATTGATCATTTATTAGCTGTTTGGGTGAACAGCCTGAAAGTTCATCCTTTTTGAGTTTTGGTCCAGTCCGCCAGTAACTAACTATGACTGGTTGAGTCACAATTCTCCTGAGATTCCAATGTCTAGTTGCTAAGTTTAGTTCTTATAGTCTTTCTGCTATAAGACTCCATGTGATCTGCAAGGAGCAGGGAAAGAATATCAGACAATATTTTGGAGGAAATGGTCAGAAAAGATTGAAGAGAAATTGATGGAGAGGATAGCAAACAGCTCAATCTCCCATAATCCGAGGAAAGAGTGATCCCTCTCTGTGTTGAAATCAGAATTCAGTTTTTGTTATTTCTAAAGAGATGTTACTGCCTGAGTGTAATGTCCCCCTTAGACAAAGAGAGGTTGGCCCACATTGAATTCTCTCCTAAGATGGAAAGAGACCCCGTGTTAGATGCGTTTTCAACAACAGGGGACCTATCACCACATTAAAGGCCTCTGGGAAGAGAAGGTCATGTTTTTTTTAGCCAATTCCTGCTCTTATGATAGACATAGAGAAACAATTGGAGGATGATGTGGGGAAAGTAAAGATTCCAGGAAAGGTCTAAGTGCATCAATAAATAGTGAAGTACTTATGAATATGTGATGTAATATGGTTACAAAACATTTTTAGCCTTATGATACACTGGGTGTATACAGAGGACAACAGTGTGTGCCTAAGAGGTAACAAGGCTTTCTTTATTCTGTAGATTCCAACCCTTAGCTCAGCCTCTAAGAAGACCGCAGACAGTTTGGAGCACCCCAAGTTCAGAGGAACATTGAGACATTGGAAGCCTTCCAAAAAAAGAGCCACAAAGTTGAGTTACAGGCTGTGAAGGGTTGAGCAATGAAGGGAGGGTCAATAGCATGAAACACTGGTAAGTGCAGCAGCTATAAGTCAACCAGGGCAAGAACAGCTTAAAAATAATCACAAGGCCTCTCCCATAAAGAAGGTTTCTATTCTCCTGAGGACCAGGACTTGGGCAGCTGCAGACCACACCCAGGCTCTTGGCCAAAGAACCAACAATATATTTATAACCTGCAGTTTCGAGGGACCATAGTTGCTGTCCTGCCTATACTGGGATTAGCAACAGAAGCAGATTTAATGGTGGGCGCAGAGGGCATGCATCCTGGGCCCCAACACCTGAGGGGCCCCGCAAAACCCCAACTTTACACTTTTTTTCTAATGACACCAAGTTTGGTTTCATATGTGCAATTTTAACATTAACAGTACATAATTTTTTTTTACAGTGATAGAGAAAGAGTCAGAGAGAGGGATAGATAGGGACAGACAGACAGGAACAGAGAGAGATGAGAAGCATCAATCATCAGTTTTTCGTTGCCGTTGCAACACCTTAATTGTTCATTGATGGCTTTCTCACATGTGCCTTGACCGCGGGCCTTCAGCAGACTGAGCAACCCCTTGCTGGAGCCAGCGACCTTGGATCCAAGCTGGTGAGCTTTTGCTCAAGCCAAATGAGCCCACGCTCAAGCTGGTGAGCTCGGGGTCTCCAACCTGGGTCTTCCGCATCCCAGTCTGATGCTCTATCCACTGTGCCAATGCCTGGTCAGGCAATATTTTTTATTTATTTAAAAATATGGTTAACATGTATTTTTATTTCCCTCTCTTTTATTAAGGGGCCCAGTATTTTCTTCTGCGCCTAGGGCAGTGGTTTTTAACCTTTCTTGAGGTACCGAACCCACCAGTTTCATATACACATTCACCGAACCCTTCTTTAGTGATAAATAAAATATGATTTTTTTTTTCCAAATTCAAGACATAGGTAGATGTTTTTTTACTGGTGCACAAAATGAGCCGTGCATGAACATCACCTTGCTCAAAGAACAAAACCAACAAAGCGCATGAACTCACAACAAATTACAGTATTACTTTATTCCGGCCTCCGTGGCAGAGGCTGCTCTGAACCCCTGAGATTGACTCATTGAACCCTAGGGTTCGATAGAACCCAGGTTAAGAACCACTGGCCTAGGGCCTCAACCGACCTTAATCTACCTCTGATTAGCAAAGAGAGCTGTCAGAGACATGGCCCCATGCAAGGGTGACAAGCTCAAGCAGAAGTGGTCCCCAGGAAGAGTGTGAGGGGGCGTCTATCATATCAGTGTGCTCTCACCTCTCTTTATCTCTCCTCTCATCAAGCTCTTTTTCTCGCTCTCCTCCTTTCCTCTCTTTTTTGTACCTTCATCCCTTTCTCCCCATGCAGTGATACTTGGTGACCTTCTGTTAAATCAGCTTCTCCAGCCCAAGAAGAAAGAGATGATAGAACCAAAAGATATGAGTGACTGCAGATTAACCTCCAAGACTAGAGGGAGGGTCTATAAAGATGGGGAATCTGGCAGGTACTGTGGAGGTCACTGAAGTCCTCCTCTACCTCAGTCCTATCCGCTGTGAGCTTTTCATCCAGCCTGGAGCACCAATAGCAGCACAGGTCAGTTTGTGGTGTTGTGAGTGTGTCCTTGTCTTCCACTCAACCAACCTGAACCTATCCTTCCCTAAAACTCACAACTTCTTCCTCTAAACAAAACAAAACAAAAAATTCAGAGGCAAGAAAATATGGGAGAGTTATTTGCTATTATCTGTCTTTGAAATCAATTATCTGAGATAAGGTCTTTTAGGTACACTGATATGGCCATTGCTTGGAGTAATTAATTGATAAATTACTAATGCTTCAGCTGGCAAAAGCTCTCCTAAGGAGTCTTCTTCTTCTTTCTTCTTCTTCTTCCTCACCTTCTTCTCTTCCATCTTCTTCTCCTCCTCCTCCTCCTCCTCCTCCTCTTCTTCTTCTTCTTCTTTTCTTTAATAATACTGTGTTGACTAAGAATAAGGTACTATTTTGTATGAAATGATAAAGCCAATGTAGAGAAAATTTTCTTAGCCAGCACACCTGAAGAAAGAAGTATGAAGTAATGTGGGGTCCAATCTGGCTTGGAAAGCAGCCCTGTTAAATGACATCATGCTGCTGTTCAAACCACAAACCACCCTAGGACCCTTATACCTTAGGAAGCTAACATTCTACCAGAATCTTCCTAACCTGGATTCACTTTTCTGCCTTAGAAAAAAATATTCATAATCATGATAGTCATTCTATAGTTCAGATTTGATCAAGGTCACAGGTCTATCTGTTGTGATTTGTGGTCATCTTTGATGTAAGAACACAGGTAGAATATCTGCTGACCTACAAGGATGGAATGTGGACAAGTGGAAGAGCAAGAAATACATCCAAATTTCACATTTAGTTGGGGTGTCAGTGTACGTTAGCAAATCTTTGAGCTGTCTCTACTTCTTTGTTTCCTTCTACCTGTCCTGCAGCCATCCACACCCCAAAAAAACCCAGGGTCCTTTCTCTCCTTCTGTCACCTGAGCCCCAGCCTTGTGGAGTCTGGGATTGTAATGTGAATGCATACCATGGCCTCTCACTCTCCAAGTCACCCTTGAGCAGACAGGTTGAAGAGGTTGTCAGAGAAATTCAGGTTCATGGTGGATAAGGACTAATGTCCTTTGAGACAATGGAGATGAGATAAATGACCCCAAATACCTAGAAAGGAGACACTCTACCTTAAGGTGACCAGGACATACAAGGAGGCAAAGCATGAAAAGCTCATGAGGCTGAGTCTCAAAACCCCCAGGTGGAACATCATGAACTGAAAACTCCAGTGATTCTTCAACTCACTCTCTAATGCAGCCAAATGGAGGCAGGAAGAGGTACCCAAGTCTGACATATAAAAATACATTAGAAAGAAAGAAAAAGAACTGCTAGGTCCCTGCGCAGTCTGTCAGCTCAGTCCCTAAGGCCACCGCAGCTCTCCACAGGTGTCCTTTCCCTTTTGTTCTGCTCAGGAAGATCCCTACTCATGACTCCTGCTATCTAAATGCCACTGTATACCTGGGTCAATGGCCTCCCTGAGAATGTAGCTTTTAGGCTGATGGAAAGCATGAGGGTGCTCAGCATATCAAACCAAAAGAGGGACCATCCAGAGAGGAGAAAAAGGTCAGCAGACAGGAGCTAGGGACACCCTTTGGGTGGAGGTAAACAGAACCATCACTTGAGCAGAATGTAGGCTGTTAGGAGCTCTCCTGCACTGTCGGGAACCAGAGGTGCCCTAGGACCCACTAATTCCACACTGAGAAGAATACCTAAACTCAAATACAATACACGAATATGTGAGTCATGAGTCAGGTGTAAGAACTTCATAGAAAACTGATCCTAACATCCCCAAACTGGAAACAACCCACACAGCAAGATTAAAATTAATAAATATAAGTGTAAAAGAATATTATTAGCAAAGAAAACAATGGACTGCAGCTACATACAGTAAGAATCATCAGTTCCATAAGCATACTTCTGAAGAAAAGTAAGTTCAAAACAAATACACAGGCAAGATGGCTACGGAGTAGGCGGACATACCAACTTCCAACTCCCAGAACCAAGGTGGATTATAAATCAATTTTAAGAACCATCATCTGGATAAACCAACTTTGAACTAAACTAAGTGGACTCTTCAACCAAGGAACACAGAAGAAGCCACACTGAGACTGGTAGGAATAGCGAAAACGTGAAGAGGGCTGCCCAGCTCCCCGGAGCAAACGGCAGCCCGGAGAGACCCGCGTACCGGGAGGAGAGTTTGGCAGAGAGGGAGGGACCTGGGTCCCAGGAACCAAGCACCAGCCTGCAGTCTCAGAGCCTAGAAGAGGCATTTGGACAGTTTTGAGCTGTGAAGCAAGTGAGGGAGCTCCCAGGCCTACAGTGTGGAGTATTAGGTCCCTTCCTACTCTGCTGAGGGTTGCTGAAGGGTTTGGGGCGGCAGACGCTGAAAAGCAGTCCTGTCGGCATGGGCAGAGGCCAAGCCGGTGTGAGCTCGGTCTAGCCCAGCAGGGTCGGAGGGGACACGCGAAAGCGCTCCGGAAGCTGCGGGCCCGCCTGTAATGCCACCTACGGGGACAAAGTGGGAGGCCAGAAAAGGGCAGAAATCTGCTCTGCAACCCTGCGTAAGCCAGCCCTGACCGCGGGGACCGGGCTAGGACCAGGGACGGGCGGGAGCTCGCGGCTGAGCTCACGCTACCAGCCCCGCACAGCTGGAGAAACCGCGGTTTGCCATTATACGTGCGCGAGCGGGCTCCGAGCGCGGGAACGGGGTAGACCCCGAGACAAGTGGAAGCTCGCATCTGAGCCCACGCTACTATCACCGCCTGGCCGGAGAAACCGCGGTTTGCCATCATATGTGCACGAGTGGGCTCCGAAGGTGGGGGCGGGGTAAAGCCCGGGACGAGCGAAAGTACGCAGCTGAGCGGAAGCCAGCAAACATGCCCGGCCCAATAAACCTGGGTTTGCGACCCTGCGCAGAAAGGACCTGAAATCGAGGGTGGGGCTAAAACTCCGGACAGGCAAAGGCTCACAGCTGAGAGTACGTCAAAAGCCCCGCCCAACTCGCCAAACTGTGGCGAGCAGGTTCTGACTGTGGGTACTGGGCAGAAGTCTGGAAATAGGCTGGATCCGCAGCTGAGCACAGGTGCTTACCTCTACCCTTGGTGCTGAGGCTTGTGGCTTGAATGACAGCCCCTCCCACGGAGGAGAGGCAAAAATCACAGCAAAAGCCACAGTGGACCGGTGCAGACAACACCCATACGAAACAGCCCTAGGAAGCAGCAGAGGGGGTGGGGGGTCTGCAGACAGACCACACCTAAAGAACACAAAGGCAACACCTACTGGACTCCAGTGGCCACAACTTGCTTATACACAGAAAAAATAGGCAGGCAGAGGAATGCAAACCAAATGAATCAAGAGAAATCCCCAGAGAAGGACCTGAATGAACCAGATATAACCAAATTACCAGCAGCAGAATTTAGAATAATGATAGTTAGGATGGTCAAAGAAATTAGAGCAACAATGGATAGTCATTATGAACACCTAAATAAAGAGATAACAAGTATAAAAAACAAAATTGAAATAATAAAAAAGAATCAGACAGAAATGACAAATACAGTATCAGAACTGAAGACCACAATGGAAGAAATTAAAAGAAGAATGAATCACTCTGAGGATCGAATAAGCGAGTTAGAGGACACAATAAACAAAGGCACAGAAGCAGAGAAGAAAAAGGAAAAGAAATTCAAAAAATGTGAGGAAACTCTAAGGGAGCTCTGTGACAACAAGATGAGAAAAAACATTCACATCAGAGGGGTGCCTGAAGAAGAGGAAAGAGGAAAGGAAATGGAAACTTTGTTCAATCAAATCATAGCAGAAAACTTCCCTAAATTAAGGCTGGGAAACACTCCACACGTTCAAGAAGCACACAAAACTCCATTAAAGAGAAACCCAAAACGATCTACACCAAGACACATCATAGTTAAAATACCAAAGCTAATGGATAAAGAAAAAAATTTAAAAGCTGCTAGGGAAAAAAAGGCTATCACCTACAAAGGAGCCCCCATAAGGATGTCATCGGACTTCTCAACAGAAACACTTGAGGCCAGAAGGGAATGGCAAGATATAATCAAAGTAATGCAGAACAAGAACCTACAACCAAGACTACTTTATCCAGCAAAGCTAATGTTTAAATTGAAGGAGAAATAAAGAGCTTCCCCAAAAAAGAAAGCCTGAAGGAATTCATAAAAACCAAACCAATTCTGCAAGAGATACTAAGGGGCCTCTAGTGAACAGTATAAAGGGAGGAAAGAATAAAGCAAAAGAAGAATACAGCTTTAAAGAATAAAATGGCAATAAACAACTACATATCAATAATAATCTTAAATGTAAATGGATTAAATGATCCAATCAAAAGACATAGGGTAGCTGCATGGATAAAGAAACAGGACCCATACATATGCTGTCTACAAGAGACACACCTTAAAACAAAAGATGCACATAGACTGACGGTAAAAGGATGGAAAAAAATATTTCATGCAAATGGAAATGAAAAAAAGCAGGGGTAGCAATACTTATATCTGACAAAATGGACTTTAAAACAAAAACTGTAGTAAGAGATAAAGAAGGACACTACATAATGATAAAGGGAACAATTCAACAGGAAGATATAACTATTATAAATATCTATGCACCAAATATAGAAGCCCTGACATACATAAAGCAGACTTTGATGGATATAAAGGGCAAGATTAACAGCAATACCATCATAGTAGGGGATTTCAATACCCCTCTAACAACACTGGATAGATCCTCAAGAAAGAAAATTAATAAAGAAACAGCAGACTTAAAGGAGACACTAGATCAACTTGATTTAATAGATATCTTCAGAATTTTTCACCCTAAAGCAGTAGAATATACATTCTTCTCAAGCACTCATGGTACGTTTTCTAGGATAGACCACATGTTAGAACACAAAAATGGTCTCAATAAATTTAAGAAGATTGAAATTATATCAAGCATTTTCTCTGATCACAATGCCATGAAACTAGAAATTAACCACAAAAAAAAAACTGAAAAATACTCAAACACTTGGAAACTAAATAGCATGTTATTAAATAATGAATGGATTAACAATGAGATCAAAGAAGAAATAAAAAAGTTTCTAGAAACAAATGATAATGAGCATACATCAACTCAAAATTTATAAGACACAGCAAAAGCAGTTCTGAGAGGGAAGTTTATTGTACTACAGACATATCATAAGACGCTAGAAAAAGCTCAAATAAGCAACCAGACCCTGCATATAAAAGAACTAGAAAAACAACAACAAATAAAACCCAAGACAAGTAGAAGGAAGGAAATAATAAAGATCAGAGCAGAAATAAATGACATAGAGGCTAAGGAAACAATACAGAGAATCAATAAAACCAGAAGCTGGTTCTTTGAAAAGGTAAACAAGATTGATGAACCTTTAACTAGACTCACCAAGAAAAAAAGAGAGAGGACTCAAATAAATAAAATTAGAAAGGACAGTGGAGAAATAACAACTGCCACAACAGAAATACAAAGCATTGTAAGAAAATACTATGAAGAACTATATGCCAAAAAATTAGACAATCATGGTGAAATGGACAAATTTCTTGAATCATATAACCTTCCAAAAATCAATCTGGAAGAATTAGAACACCTAAACAGACCAATTACAACAAATGAGATCGAAACAGTTATCAAAAAACTCCCAAAAAAGAAAAGTCCTGGGCCTGATGGCTTCACAAGTAAATTCTACCAAAAATTCAAAGAACTAACTCCTATCCTCCTCAAGCTATTTCAAAAAATTCAAGAGGAAGGAAGACTTCCAAACTCCTTTTATGAGGCGAGCATAATTTTGATCCCAAAACCGGGCAAAGACTTCACAAAGAAAGAAAATTATAGGCCTATATCCCTGATGAATTTAGACTCTAAAATTCTCAACAAAATATTAGCCAACCGTATCCAGGAATATATGAAAAAAATCATACACCATGATCAAGTGGGATTTATTCTGGAGAGGCAAGGCTGGTTCAATATTCGCAAATCAATCAATGTGATTCATCACATAAACAAAAGGAAGGACAAAAATCACATGATAATTTCAATAGATGCAGAAAAGGCATTTGATAAAATTCAGCACCCATTCATGCTCAAAACTCTCAGTAAAGTGGAAATACAGGAATCATTCCTTAACATGATAAAGGCCATCTACGATAAACCCACAGCAAACATCATACTAAATGGACAAAAGTTAAAAGCAATCCACTTAAGATCAGGAACCAGCCAGGAATGCCCCCTTTCACCACTCTTATTCAATATAGTTTGGAAGTCCTAGCTACAGCAATCAGACAAGAACAAAAAATAAAAGGCATCCAAATTGGAAAAGAAGAAGTAAAACTGTCACTATTTGCAGATGATATGATATTGTATATTGAAAACCCTAAAGTCTCAGTTAAAAAACTACTGGACCTGATAAATGAATTCAGCAAGGTGGCAGGATATAAAATTAATACTCAGAAATCAGAGGCATTTCTATATACCAACAATGAACTGTCAGCAAAAGAAATTAAGGAAACAATCCCCTTCACTATTGCAGCCAAAAAAATAAAGTACCTAGGAGTAAATTTAACCAAGGAGGTTAAGGACTTGTACTCGGAAAATTATAAAACATTGATAAAAGAAATCAAGGAAGATACAAACAAGTGGAAGCATATACCGTGCTAATGGCTAGGAAGAATAAACATCATTAAAATGTCTATATTACCCAAAGCAATTTATAAATTCAATGCAATACCAATTAAAATACCAATGACATACTTCAAAGATATAGAACACATATTCCAAAAATATATATGGAACCAAAAAAGAACACGAATAGCCTCAGCAATCTTAAAAAGAAAAAATAAAGCAGGAGGTATCACTCTTCCAGATATCAAGGTTTACTATAAGGCCATTATACTCAAGGCAGCCTGGTACTGGCATAAGAACAGGCACATAGATCAATGGAACAGAACAGAGAACCCAGAAATAAACCCACAGCTTTATGGACAACTGATATTTGACAAAGGAGGAAAGAACATACAATGGAGTAAAGACAGCCTCTTTAACAAATGGTGTTGGGAAAATTGGACATCTACCTGCAAAAAATGAAACTAGACCATCAACTTACACCATTCACAAAAACAAACTCAAAATGGATAAAAGACTTAAATGTAAGCCGTGAAACCGTAAGCATCTTAGAAGAAAACATAGGCAGCAAGCTCTCCGACATCTGTAGCAGCAGTATATTTGCCGATTTATCTCCACAGGCAAATGAAATAAAAGGCAAGATAAACAAATGGGACTATATCAAACTTTTCGAAAAGAAAAAATGCACCCCCATGTTCGTGGCAGCATTGTTCACAATAGCGAAGATCTGGAACCAGCCCAAGTGTCCATCAGAAGACGAGTGGATTAAAAAGCTATGGTACGTATATACTATGGAATACTACTCAGCCATAAGAAATGATGACATCGGATCATTTATAACAAAATGGATGTACCTTGATAACATTATACGGAGTGAAATAAGTAAATCAGAAAAAAAGAAAAACTGAGAACAGCATGATTTCATACATAGGTGGGACATAAAAGTGAGAATATGAGACATGAACAAGAGAGTGGTGGTTACAGGATGGGGGGAGGGAGGGAAGGGTAGGATAGGGAAGAGGGGAGGGACACAGGGAAAACCAGATAGAATGTGACAGAGGACAATTTGACTTTTGGTGACGGGTATGCAACACAATTGAATGATAAGATAACCTGGAGATGTTTTCATTGTACATATGTACCCTGATTTATTGGTGTCACCCCATTAGAATTAATAATAATAAAATACATATATATAAAAATAAAAAATAAAAAATAAATTAAAAACCCCCAAAAAACAAATACACAGTATGACTTCATTTACATAAAAAATTTAACTATAGGCCAAAACCCACACAAAATGTATATTCTTTAGGGATTATATTCAGGCAGTAAAATTATGAAAAGAAAAGCAAGAATCTCCAGAGAAGGAAAATAAAAATTCAACTGGGAAAGACCATGGCTAGCTCCTGTCCTAGGGGTGGGATGAGGTCATGGGACATTGGAATGTTTCATTTCTTAATCTAGGGATGGCTTCATTATGCTCTTCATACACAAGGAAGCACTTTGGGCTCATATGTTCTATTTAACTGTAAAATAGGGGGTAAAAAAGAAAGATCATTGAATTTGGAGACAAATTGATGGGTTTTTTTAAATCTCTGTCAGTTATTAAAGCCTTAAGCTAGCCATATAACTTTCCTAAACTTCAGTTTTCCTACCTATACAATAGTTAAATGGTAAAATGGGGAATAATAACTGCTACTTACCTCAAAGGGTTGTTGGGTAGGTAACATGAATATATATTTTTAAATGCCTTAAATGCCAACAAAGCAGCACATGGAAGATTTAACTTTATAAATTCCCATAATTTTGCCTGTAGCTGGATGTTGATTTCTTACCTGTGCACTTAGTAAACATCTGTTCTGTGCCTGCTAGGTGCCTGGCACCATGCTATGCTGTGCCAACAACAGTGAGCAAGAGCAGACATTTCATTAGGGATATTCGCATCAATATGCAGAAGTAAAGCTGGAACCCCTCAATAGCTGAATCAATGAACAAAACACGATACATCATACAATCGAATATTATTCAACCTTTAAAGGGAGGGAAATTCTGACACATGCTACAGTATTGAGAAACCTAGAGGACATTACACTAGATGAACTAAGCCAGTCAGAAAAGGACCAATACTGTATGGTTACACTCATATGGGGAATCTGGAGCAGGCAAACTCATAGAGACAGAAAATGGGATGGTGGCTGCCAGGGGCTGGGGGAGGGGAATGGAGAGTTAGTGTTTAATGGGGACAATGTAAGTTGTTTAAAAAAGTTCTGAAAGTGGATAGTGTAATGATTGCACAACTGTATAAATGTACTTCTTACCAAACTGTGCACGTAAAAATGGTAAATTTTATGTTTTGTTTAATTTACCACACTTTTAGAAATGGTTAAGATAGTTTTTAGAAAGTGAACATGGGCAAACACTGCAGGTGTTCTTATGTCAGTAACAAGAACAAGGGTGTCCACCATTATCACTACCACTACACTGTACTGGGATGCCAGCCACAGCAATTAGATGTGAGAAAGAAATATGCAAAAATTGAGAAGGAGGTGAGACTCTCACTGTTAATGGATGCAAACCAGGAAATCTTAATAAAATCAACCAAAAATTGCTACAAACAGTACTCCAGGAAAATAAAAGCAGAATCCACATTAGGCCCTACCATACTTTGGCACTTTCCGGTGGTCACAGCCCTGTGGTCTCGCTGCCTGCCAGGGAAAGGCATGCCTCCTCAGCTGAGTGCCTTGTGCCATAACACAAGTACACAAATGCATGCTCTCAGTACTAAGACAGAAAATTAACACATAGATTTCAACAGCTTCATGTATACCAACAACTCTCCTTTAAAAGATGGTGAGAAGCCAATACCATTTACATGGCAATCACAAGAACAAAACATCTAGGAAAAACTTAACAAGAAATGTGGAAAATCCTTTAGAATAAAACTTCAAAATGCTCCTGAAAAATACAAAGGTTGAATCTTTTTAATGAGAAAACATACCATGTTCTTGATATAAAGATTCAATCTGAAAAATCTCCACTCTCTCTAAATGCATTTACTTAAATATGAATACCATCTCAATCTTAGAAGAGGAAGTTTCTGGAATCAGACATATAATATTAAAGTCTGTGTAGGGGTGCCTGACTGGTGGTGGTACAGTGGACAGAGTGCCACCCTGGGACGCTGAGGTCCCTGAATTGAAACCCCGAGGTCATTGGCTTGAGCTCAGGCTCATCCAGCTTGAGTACAGGTTCACCAGCTTGAACACAGGGTTACAGTTTTGAGCATAGATCACAGACATGGTCCTTTGATTGCTGGCTTGGGGCCAAAATCACTGGCTTTAGCAAGGGGTCACTGGCTCGGCTGGAGCTGTCCACCTCTGCCAATATGAGAAGGCACATATGAGAAACAATGAACAACTGAAGTGACACAACTACGAGTTGTGTCACTTCTCATCTCTCTCCCTTCTTCTTTTTCTTCTTCTTCTTCTTCTCTCTCTCTCTCTCTCTCCTTAAAAAAAAAAAAGGCCCTGGACAGTTGGCACAGTGGATAGGGCATTGACCAGTCGTGTGAATGTCTTGGGCTCAAACCCTGATCAGGGCAAATGTGAGAGGTGACCATCTGCTTCTCTTGCCCTTCCTCTCCCCTTTCTCTCCTTCTTTCCCTCTCACAGCCAGTGGCTCAGCCCAGCGTGCTGAGGAAAGCTTAGTTGATTCAAGCATGGGCCCCAGACGGAGGTTGCCAAGTAGATCTCGGTTGGGGTACCTGCAAGAGTTTGTTTCTCTATCTACCCTCCTTTCACTTAACTAATAATAGTAATAATAATAATAGTAGTAATAATAATAATAAGAAGAAGAAGAAGTCTGTATGGGAAATGAAAGGAAGAATAACCAAAATAATATTAATATAAAGAAAAATGAGGAGACAGCTCTAAAAGGTATCAAACATGCTCAGAAGATCCAATCATTAAAACTGAGAGAAAGACTAATAGAAAAGAGTTAGAAAACTCAGAAGAAGAATCAAGATTATATGTGAAATAAGTATATGTCAAAGGCTAATCTTAAATCAGTGGCAATAAAGATAAACTTTTTAATAACATGCAACCAGGTAGCCAGTTGGAAAAAGATTAACTAGATCCATCCCTCAGAATACACTAAAATGAACTGCAAATGCATCATAGACATAAATATAAGAAACTGATACCATAAAAAGCACTAGAAAATTCTAGGACAAGAATAAAAAAAGCAAGACCTTTATAACCTTGAATGGGAAAGTTTTTTAAAAAAATAAAACAAAAAAACTAAGACAAAAAATCAGTAGTCATTAAATAAAGATTAAGAGATTGGTTATCTAAACATATAATAATAAAAAATTTCTGGCCCTGGCCCATTGGCTCATCAGTAGGGCGTTGGCCTGGCATGTGGTAGTCCCAGGTTTGATCCCCAGTTAGGGCACACAAAAGAAACAAACAACTTCTTCTCTACTCCTCCCCCTTCTCTTTCTCTCTCTCTTCTCCTCCTGCAGCCATGGCTTAAATGGTTCAAACAAGTTGGCCCCAAGAGCTGAGGATGGCTCTATGGCCTCAACCCCAGTGCTAAAAGAGCTGGGTTGTTGAGCAACGGAGAAGTGGACCCAGATGCGTAGAGCATCACCCCCTAGTGGGCTTGCCAGGTAGATTCTGGTTGAGGTGCATGTGGGGGTCTGTCTCAGCCTCCTCGCCTCTCACTTAAAAGAAAAACACAACATTTCTATATGGCAAAAACACCATGGCAGTATAAATAGTAGACTTATTGTCTCGGGTGTGATAATGATATAATTATGTAAGGCAATCTCCGCTTTTTAAGAGGTGCATGCTAAAGTGCTTGGTTTTCAAAAGATGTGCTGTCTCCTCTTATGTGTATAATGCACAAACACAGATTTACACAAACACAGCTAAAGCAAGAATGCTAACAGTTATCAATTGTTAAATTTAGGAGTTGGATATACAGTGTACAGTTATTTTGGTGATTTATTTATTTATAATAGAAAGTTGAAAATACCATGAATTTTCACTGTGGATATTCCTGCATACACCTATAACAACAGACTTCTAAGTTGATTTATTGAATCATTGTTTTAGTAAAAGACATCCTTCTCTGTAGGCTGGTTAAATGAACCTTGGCATATCTACCCCACAGAACATAGGGTAGCCCTAAAAGGGAAGCTCCCCATGAACTAAGGAGACATCAACAGGACACAATGTTAAATAGAAAATATAAGGCGCTTGTGTTCACAAAAAGAAGAAAAATAAGAATAATTCATACTTTTTACTTCTTTTTCTACAATGAAACACTAGAAGACACAGCATACACATCTTCTATGCCCCACCCCTGGCAACACGCCCACACACAAACTAATACAAGTAGTTACCTCCGAGGTTGGCTTTGTGGACAGGAGGGTCGCGATTCGGATGAGGGAAGACTTGTCAGCATCTATCATTCCATATCTTTTTTTCTGTTTAAGCCATATTCATGTATTATTGCTTATTCAAACAATAAAATTTAATAACTATTATAAATATCTACGCACCAAATATAGGAGCCCTGACATACATAAAGCAGACTTTGATGGATATAAAGGGCGAGATTAACAGCAATACTATCAAACAATAAAATTTAATTTTAAAAAATGTCCTCAAGAACGTCTGATTTTTCAACTATAAAGATTTCTTAAATGTTGGTGATACTTGCTTGGAAGGTCATTCTGTGACTTGTTTGGTCAACCTCTTGATTCCAAACATTCTCTATGACCTCGGTCATCTCTTTTAAATGGTGCAAATTAACAAACCAACTACTAAGTACCTGGTGAATTTGGTCCCTGTGCTGAGATAATAACCTCAATAATTCAGGACAAAAACAACAACAGATTCTTTCTTCAGAAACTAGCAACAGGGGACTTGTTCTAAACGATCCCCTTAGCTCTCCCACATGGCTCTGCTTGTGTAGACACAGCCTGGCTTCTCCCAGGTACCGCTGGGTAATACCCATCTCCATAAGCTCATAAATTCCCCTCTCCAGATAATTCATAAACAAGCATAAAGGTGAGAAAATCCACAGTGCAAGTGCACTGGCTGCTGTTCAAGATGGGTAGAAATCAGCATTGCTCCACAGGTGTCTCATCCGAAACTCAACACAGAACACATCCCACACCATGCTGAGCCACCCAGATGCCAGGAAGCCACACGTACTGACTACTCATTCTAGTTTAAGTCATAAGAGAGAAAGAATAGCCAGAGTGTTTGAAATGGCTATCCTACGTGCAGGGAACTCTAGGGACCATTTGAAACCCACCACCCTCTTCCAGAAGCTAGTTTTACTCAGCATGAAAAAAATATTTTGTAGAATGTAGCTGCTGGCTGAGAGGGCATTCTTTTGGATTGCTATACTGCCTAGGGAGAGGCTGTTGTGGGGAAAGAGCTCAGGCGATCTTGCTGCATTTCTGAGTGCTGGGTGTCTTCCAGTCTCCCCACAGCCTGACACCCTACCTTGTGTTTTGTTGTGGGTGAAGTCAGAGCTCCGGAAGAGAAAACTCTTTCACTAAAAGCACATGCAGCCTGAACAGTGTGTAGAAAGGAGAAGGTGCATTTCCTGGGGAGCAGTGGACCTGTGGGCTGTTTGTAGGACAACGTGCTCACATAGCAACCATAGACCTGGGGCCTACTGCTCAGTGCATGAACACAGAGCCCTCAAACCTGTGGCTCTAGTCCATTACTCCAGTGTGCCAGCTTCAGGGTGAACTATTCCCTGCATTCACAGTTTGCACTCAGTGACTAGGACAGGCACAGGCTACTTGCAAATGAGCCCTTGTTGGTACAACATCTGCCCCTGCAAAACACCGGCCTCAACAATGCTGCCTCTTCACTGTATCTTCCTAAGTCCTTGGACCTTTTCCATCTATGACTTGGCTTTTTCTGTCTTCCTTTTACAAAATAAAATTACACAGGGCAAGAAAATATTTAAATACAGAAAGTGAGACTTCAGTTTTTCCCACATCAGATCATTTTAGTGTCGTTATTATTCAGGACCTTTCAGAAGGAAATGCTGGGTTGTAAAAAAGACTGTAAAAAAGGCTGTTAGTTCTGGTTTTGGCTCCTGCAGAACCAGAGCTCTCACTGACTGGTGGTCACAAATCTGTAGACTGGAAGGCGTGGAAGATGCTGAGAAGGGTGCCCAGGCAGAGCTGTTACCTCTGTGCCTTGTCCCTACCCCGAGCGTCTACCTCCGTCCTCCCTTTTCCAAGAGTGACTACCTGCTCCAGGGCGTTCAGCACAGATTCTCTGTGACTAGAGAAGGCATGACAGAGGTCAGGAGGGGGAGAGACTAAATAACATCATCCACGAGAAAAAGATCAAACCCTGGAGACCAAGGGCATGCCTTCTCCCCAGTAATGACAAAAATGTTGAATTAACATGAGTGAGCGCTCAGCCTTCCCTCTTGCCAGTTACCTTAGTGATGCCTACAGAGGTCCCTTTTTGATCTCTTTCATCTCCTCATTTTGAAGTAGCAAGCGAGTGCATCCGTTTATGCTTAAAAATTACCAAGGCCTATCTCTACTCAGTTTCCCTTCCTTTTCTGTTAGGTACACATAACCAAGCACAGGGTTTGTTTCTCCAAGGGAAAAGTGATGTCTGGATGCTGGGTTTGTAAGTGCCAGGCTGAGGGTGTAGGCCCTGTGTGTGAGTGTATGTGTAAGTGTGTCAGGATGAGGCTATGTGCTGGAAGTGTTTGTGGGTGTGTGTGGTGGCTGTTGTGTCGAGGGAGTGTGTGTGAGAGTATGTGAGTACCCGTGTCTGCGTCAGTGTGTGTCAAGTGTGTGGTGTCTGAGTGGTGTTGGGTGTGAGTGTGTATACGTGTTTGGTGTGTGTGAGTGTGTGCAAGTGCGTGTGAGAGAGAAAGACATAGAGAGAGGACATCTCTTGTGTAACTGGGTTGAATTTTGAATTAGTGGTAAACTGAAGTCAACCGATTCAAATGAAAAATTTATTTTTTCATTGACTCAAGAAAGGTTTAATAGCTCTGGCAAAAACTCTCCAAAAACATAAAAAAATTATCCTTGGGCATACATGGCCCAGCACCAAACAAAAGGTTTCAGCCCCAAAGAGTCTGGCAGGAAGCAGAGTGAATGACTGAAGTGTCTGTGGGACGCAGCCCCGCTACTGCCTGTAACCAGCCTGCACGCTCGCCTGGCGGCGGGGGCTGCCTCTGTGGTCCTTGTCCCAGCCCTGACAGCAGCACTCGGCTCGCCTGGCTTGTTGGCTGCAGAATCAAGTCTCACAAAGGTGTCTGTGACCTTGTGTTAAGCAACATTTATGGAAATATCGTAGACTGCATACTTGATAGAAAAGTGTGTGTGTGTGTGTGTGTGTGTGTGTGTGTGTGTGTGTGTGTGTGTGTGTGAATAGAAAAGTATATGTGTGTGTGTCTGTGTGTGTATATATGTCTTAAAGGTATCTCCTTTCTATAGAACCTTACATGCTCAAAATGCCATGATAATCCTTCCACAAAAGTACACATATATAATAGCATTTTTGTCATTAAGTTCATGGGAAAAATCTGTAATATTCCACAATATCCACCATTACACAACATAAAATCAATGGAAAGTGAGGTCATTCTCTGAGATAATATGTGACCCCAAAATACTGGTAGTTGAATTATCAACATAAAGCAAAGAAATACATGCCACTGGTTCAATTAATCTGACTAATTCTTCCAATTTGCATGTGTCATTAGTTCCCCAAATAATCAAAAAGAAAAAGTATTCTAAAAACTAAGAGTACAACTTCTAACAAACAAAAGTCCTGAATTGGATGGCTTCAGCAGTGAATTTTTCCAAATATTCAAAGAAGAACTAGCACTATTCCTTCTCAAACTATTCCAAAATATTCAAGAGGAGGAAAGACACAAGTTTATTTTACAAGGCCAGCATTATCCTAATTCCAAAACCAGAGAAAAACACTATAAAAAAGAAAATTATTGGCCAATATCCATGATGAACAGAAATGCTAAAATCCTCAACAAAATATTATCAAATTGGATCCAGTCATACTTTAAAAAGGTCATACACCATGACCAAGTGGGATTTATTCCAGGGACACAAGGTTGATACAATATCTGCAAATCAATAAACATACCATAGAAACAAAATGAAGAATAAAAATCCTATGATGTTGTCAATAGATGCAGAAAAAGCATTTGAAAATATCCAGCACCCAACACATGTATACAGTCTATAGGGTAGCAATAGCAAGAGGGAAAGAGGGGAAGAAGTAGGGAGAGGGGAACAAAGGGGGTGAAGTGGGGGTGGAAAGAGACTTTGCATAGGCATGGGGGCATGGTGTGGTATGTAGATGGTGTTATATTGAGTAGGACACTTGAAACCATGTGAACACAAAGAATAAGAATATTTAAATCTAAAAATAACAAAACACATAAAAGAAAAACAATCCAGTATCTATTTATGATACAAACTCAGCAAAGTGGGAATACAGGGAACATACCTCAACGTGATAAAGGCCATCTATGAGAAACCCACAGCCAGCATCATACTCAATGGGCAAAACTACAAATGTTTTGCCTTAAGACTGGGAACAAGACAGGGATGTTACTATCACATCTCTTATTCAACATAGTACTGGAAGTGTTAGCCACAGCAAAAAGGTAGGGAGAAGAAATAAAAGGAATTGAATTGGAAAGGAAGAAGTAAAACTATTATTATTTGTAGATGAAAAGATACTATATAGACAGAACCCTAAGTTTCCACCAAGAAAAAACTACTAAATGGTAAGTGAATTTGGTAAAGTAACAGGTTACAAAATACATATACAAAAATCAGATGTATTTTTATACACTAATTCTAAACTATCAGAAAAAGAAATTAAGAAAACAATCCCATTTACAATTGCTTCAAAAGAATAAAAGACTTAGAAATAAATTTAACCAAGAATGCAAAAGACCTTTACTCAGAAAAGTATAAGACACTGAATAAAGAAATTGAATAAAATACAAATTAGTGGAATCATATATTGTGTTCACAGATAGAAAGAATTAATATCATTAAAATGTTCATATTACCCAAAGCAATCTACAGATACAATGCAATTTCTATCAAGATACCAATGGTGTATTTCACAGAACAAGAACAAATACTCCAAAACTATATATGGAACCACAAAAGACCCTGAGTAGATATAGCAATCTTGATAAAAAAGACCAAAGTTGAAGGATTCATGCTACCTAATATCAAGCTATATATAAAAAGCCATAGTAACCAAAACAGCATGGCACTGTGTACTGGAATAGAAACAGACACACAGATCAATGGAACAGAACAAAAAGCTCAGAAATAAACCCATATCTTTATAGCTCATTAATATTTGACAAAGGAGGCAAGGACATACAATAGGGTAAAGGCAGTCTCTTCAATAAGTGCTGTTGAGAAAAATAATCAGATACGTGCAAAAAAAATAAAACTAGACCATCATCTTCCATCATGCACAAGAATAAACACAGAATGGATTAAAAACTTAAATGTTAGACCTGACCTGTGGTGGTGCAGTGGATAAAGCGTCAACCTGGGAACGCTGAGGTCGCCAGTTCAAAACCCTGCACTGGTCTGGTCAAGGCACATATGGGAGTTGATGCTTCCAGCTCCTCCCCCCTTTCTCTCTCTCTCTCTCTCTCTCTTTCTCTCTCTCTCTCTCTCACTCTGTGTCTCCTCTCTAAAATGAATAAAATAAAAATAAAATAAATTAAAAAGAAGCTGATGTGAATTAAAAAAAAAAACAAAAAAACTTAAATGTTAGACTCAAAACCATAAAAGTCCTAGAAGACTACATAAGCAATAAAATTTCAAACATTTCTTACAGCAATATTTTTTTTGATATATCATCTCAGTCAAGGGAAAGAAAGAATAAATAAACAAATGGGACTACATCAAACCAAAACGTTTTTGCACAGCGAAGGAAACCATCAACAAAATGAAAACACAGCCCACTGAGTGGGAGAACATATTCACCAATGGTACATCAGATAAAGGATTAATATCCAAAATTTATAAAGAACTTTTAAAACTCAACACCAAGAAAATCGCAATCCAATTAAAAAATGGTCAAAGGACCTGAATAGACGCTTTTCCAAAGAGGGCATACAGACGACCAATAGACATATGATAAGATGCTCAACATCACTAATCATCAGAGACATTCAAATTAAAACCACCATGAGATATCACCTCACCCTGTCAGAATGACTGTCATCAATAAATTTACACAACAAGCATTAGTGAGAGTGCAGAGAAAAAGGAATCCTTGTGTTCTGTTGGTGGGAATGCAGACTGGTGCAGCCACTATGGAAAGCAGTATGGAGTTACCTCAAAAAACTAAAAATGAACTGCATTATGACCCAGCAATTCCACTTTGGGAATACATCCAAAGAAACCCAAAACACTAATTGGAAAGAATATATGCACCCCTATGTTTATTACAGTGTTATTTACAACAGCCAAAATCTGGAAACAGACCAAGTGTCCGTCAGTAGATAAGTGGGTAAAAAAGTTGTGGTGCACTTACACTATAGAACTCTACTCAACCCTCAAAAATAAGGAAGTCTTATCTTTCACAGCAGCATGGATGGACACAGAGATCATTATGCTGAGTGAAATAAGCCTGTCAGAGAAAGGCAAGTATCAATCATATGATCTCACTCACATGTGGACTCTAATGAACAAAATAAACTAACAAACAATAGAAACCAACTCATAGACACGGAGAACAGACTGACAGCTGTCAGAGGGGTAGGAGGTTGGGGGCTGGGTAGAAAAGGTGAAGGGATTAAGCAAAGAAAATAAAAAACTCATAGACACAGACAACAGTGTGGTGATTGTGGGAGGGAAAAGGGGGTTGGGGGAGGTAGAACAGGGTAAAGGGGTGATGAATTGTGATGGAAGGAGACTTGACTTGGGGAGGTGAACACACAGTACAGTGTATGGTGGATGTATTATGGAATTGTACATCTGGAACCTATGTAATGTTACTAACCAGTTACCCCAATAAATTCCATTTAAAAAGTAATAATAATAATAATAAAATATAAACTAGAGAGTACAAAAGTGACCTCATTTATTCTGTTTGGCTGAATAGTCAACTTTTATTTTCTCTTTAAATTGTCATCACTATTTAACAAACATGTATCGAACATCTGTTTTGAAAAGGCAAAAGTGAGTAAGAAACAGATGCTGCCCTGTGTGACAATTATAATGAGAAATAAAGGCTTATTTTCCCTATCCTCCCACCACAAGCCAGACACTGTCCTGGGTGCTTTACTATCACTTTCATTTAAACTCTAACAATTATAGACAGCTCCATTCAAAACACTTCTATCCCGAACATTGCCAGCAGTATCAGAGGTATTGTTTGGGGCAAACCTGGGAAGTTCCAGTGTCGAGCAGAGTGTATGTTTGAGAACTGGTGGCTGTAACTGTTGTTACTTAATTATAAATGCAAGACTTTCAGTTGAGACAGAAACCAAATCTCTTTTCTGCTATTGCCTAGTACCTAGCACACTCCTGGCACATACTAGATGTTTAATAATAAAGTTTCCAACTTTTCTCCAGAAAATACCAAGCATCAGTGACCAATTCCAAGCTTTAAGTTGCACAATGTAAAAGAGGGATGTTGAGAATATTCAGATATCATTATTCTGTTGTGCACATGATGCTGTCTACATAAGAAGTGCAAAATAATAAAGAAAAAGCCGCAGTATTTCAACAGCAATGGTTACAAGATGGGTATCAGCTCCACTTGTGGTTAGTTGGGTCAGAGAGCCGTGTGCATCTGTGAGGCTCTGCCTGAAATATTTGTACTTGGTAACTTAGATTGAGATAATTGTTGAGGCAGCATGAAAGAAAAGATCCAGGGGAAGTCACTGTAGTTTCTCTTCTCCTTTGGCAACTCTAAGTCCCATTCATCTTGGCATTACTCACCCTTCATGCAGCCCCTACTCATTATCAGGGCTCAATGAACATTTTTGCTTCTCTGGAAACCACATACAGGGAGCTGCAGGTCTGTGTCAGTACCTAAAAGCCAGGAAACAAATCCCCAGTAGTACTGAAAACAAAATGAAAGGAGAGCATCATTTCATTTACTCAAGACAAGAGAAACTGCTTTAGCATCCACTGTAGTCTGTCCACTAACTGCTGCCACTGCCCACCGTGAGAGCAGCCATGAGCTCACACACCAACACAGTTGCTGTGCTGTAGGTACACCCCCATATCCTGTGGAACCCCAGCCTCTACAGTAGTGTTTCCCAAGAGGTCAGCCAGAGGACAACAGTCTGGGAGATCATGCCATCGTCCACAATGTAGGGAACACGCTACTTATCACATAGAATTTTAAAATGTACATTAGCAGCCAATGACTCTTAGAAGGCCTAAAGTCGAGGAACAAGTGTGACTTTGCTCAGAATTTCCAAAATGAATCCAATTACACAACCCACATTACTAGTATTTTATGGCACTTATTTTAGGAACTGTTGTCCTAGAGCAGTGGTAGTCAACCTGATCCCTACCGCCCACTAGTGGGCGCTCCAGCTTTCATGGCGGGCGGTAGCAGAGCAACCAAACGGAGCTGCGATTACATACTAGTCGACTTAATGTTGACCAGTCAAGATCAGGACAGCGGTCAGACTCTGTTATAGGGCAGTTGTATTGGGACCGCACCCGACCTCTTTTGTGACCACCTGACCCGCATCCGCCAGTGGCCAGGTACCTGACCCCGGGTCCACACCCGCCACCTGATCCAGCGAGCAGTTTACGACCACTATTGTCACCCAAAAACTAGCAGTTTCTCGTTTTTGGTGAATCAAAGAACTCCATGATTCCACACTTCTTTCTATGACAGAAACTGCTGGACAATGGAGAAGCCAATTAACTCATTTTTTGTCTGGATTCCCAGATTTTCGGGTAATAGAGTGACATTCTAGGAACCCTGCGTTGGACTGCCAAAACTAGCCAATGTCTCGCTACTTCGCCCCAATCACAAAGAAGTGATGCCATTGGCCAACACCCACTACATAAAATTTTATAAAATGTACAACCACGGATTCTCACTAACTTAGTCTCGTCTCGACAAACTCTCGCTTAACCATGACACTTGTAATGTCGCGACCACGCAACAGACTTCAAGCGCATAAGTTTTGTTCATGTTACGTAAGTGAAGCTAAATCGTTACGTAATCGAAACTAAAGTCAGTACATAGTTAGATTTCTGAAAGCAAGCACGTGCTTACAATTTCAAACAAAATATTGTGAAATATCGTGAGCCCATGTCTCAAAAATAAAAAAGTACGCATGCAGTTATTCGCCAGAGTATCTGAAGATGGGTTTCATAGAATCTGTTGAAAATAAACAACATCCAGTGTGTTTATTATGCCATAAAACATTACCCAATGAGGCAATGAAGCCAAGTCGATTGTGAGAACATCTTTCTACAAAGCATTCAAATGACAAGGACAAGCCCATTGAATATTTTCAGGAAATATATAAAAATTTCAAAATTGTTCAACTATCGTTGCATCATTTAAGAAACAACATACAACGAACGAAGATGGATTAATTGCCACTTATCGCATTTCACAAATAATTGCAAAAAGTGGTAAAAGCTATAATATTGGAGAAACTGTAATAATACCCTCTATAAAGGAATTTATCTCAACAGTAATGCATCAGGATATACCTCAAAGTTTATAAATGTTTCCTCTAAGTGATAGCACAGTAAAGCGACGAATTGATGAAATGGCAGTTAATGTTGAAAACAAACTTATAAGTATTCTCCAAAACTCTTCATTTTCCAAGCAATTGGATGAATCTACCATTGCAGATAATGATGCTTTATTGATGGCATATGTACGCTATTTTGATGAAAACAATGTATTACGAGAAGAGATGTCATCACAGATACAAAAGGATTATCTATATTTAATACTGTGAGAACATACTTTACAAAATGTAAATAATATTCCTTTGAATAATATTGTTGCATGCGCTACTGATGGAGCACCATCAATGGTAGGTCGCTATCGTGGATTTGTTGCTTATTAGAAGCAGGAAGTGCCAAATGTTTTATGTATTCATTGTGTGGTGCACAGACAACATCTTGTAGGAAAACATCTAAGTACAAGTCTCCATTCATCGTTAACTATAATAATTCGAGCCGTAAACAAAATCAAATCCAATGCAAAGAATGATAGAATGTTTCGGCAGCTTTGCCAGGATGATAATGAAGGTTTTATTAAGTTAGTTTTGCACACAGAAGTTTGGTGGCTGTCAAAGGGCACATCTTTGGCTAGATTTGTAGCATTATATGATAGTGTCATACAATTTTTTTTTACAGGGACAGAGAGAGAGTCAGAGAGAGGGGCAGATAGGAATAGAGAGAGACGAGAAGCATCAATCATCAGTTTTTCGTTGCAACACCTTAGTTGTTCATTGATTACTTTCTCCTATGTGCCTTGACCGTGGGCCTTCACCAGACCAAGTAATCCCTTGCTCAAGCCAGCGACCTTGGGTCCAAGCTGGTGAGCTTTTGCTCAAGCCAGATGGGCCCGCGCTCAAGCTGGCGATCTCGGGGTCTTGAACCTGGGTCCTTCACATTCCAGTCTGATGCTCTATCCACTGTGCCACCGCCTGGTCAGGCTCATACAATTTTTTGAAAGTAATAATGAGACCAATCTGTGTCAATAGTTAAAAACAGTAAAGAATGATGCCTTTCACTTGGCAGATATTTTCAAGAAATTTAACGATGTCAATTTGCAGCTTCAAGGAGCTAATAAAACTCTTATAGGTTGCCAAAGTATTGTGCTATTATTTATTAACAAACTTGAACTATTTCATCATAATCTATTGAAGAGAGAATTTCATCAGTTTCATCAATTATCATCTATAAAAGATGATGTAACTCCAGAGGATATTGACGGATTCAGTAGCCACCTGAAAAACAACTTGAAGATATTTCGAAATTGAAGGTATATATATGACTGGATGAAAAATCCTTTTACCAGAAATACTGAAGAGGCTGACACAATTTGCCAAGAAGAACTGTTAGAAATTAGATATGATGAAGAAAGTAAACATAAATTCGACGGTGGTGGATATGAAAACCTATGGCAAAATAAAAAAATGCTGGTCTTATATCCAAATATGTGAAAAATGGTATTCAGTTTATTGATACCTTTCCCTACCTCATATCTTGTGGAATCAGGATTTAGTGCTGTTGATCATATTATGACGAAAGAAAGAAACCGCCTGAATATTTCTGAAAGGTGAAACCTTCGTTCCTTCCTCACAAAAATTGAACTGGATATTCAATATTTAGTTTCCCAGCATCAGCCTCAGGGATTCCACTAATAATTCAATTACCTAATGTAATTTCTATGTATTCAAAGTATAAATAAAAAGATAGATTTAACTATAGTAAGTTGTTTTATAAAGATTTATTCTGCCAAACTTAGTGAAAATCTGACATAAAGTACTTGGTAAGTAATTACTATTATATGCTTTCACTTGCTATAACTCTGCTTCATTAATTTTATAAAGTAAAGTTACTTTCCTACTTTATAAATCACCATTACTGTGGAATCGGTAAGCGGTTAGAAAATTTTACTACTAACAGAGATACAAAAGTGGGCGGTCTGTATAAAAAGGTAACTACTCCTGTCCTAGAGGAACAGTTTTATAATCTCACTTTGGAGAAAACTGGTAAGCCTTCTTTGTCATGAAAATGTAAAAGGAACACTTAAAAGTGATAATTTACTTGAAATATTTCTCCCCAACGTAGTTCCAAAGGTCAAAAACACCGTCTCCAAATGAAATAATGTATACCTTCTAGTATATTCAATACACTCATATTCAATGATTCAACAATGATGAAATTCTGGTCTTTAGAATGTCTCAAACTCTATCAATAGTGACTAGCAAAGGAGGCTAATACCAGGGCCAGTCATACAACAGGAAGGCAGAGGGGTGTTTAATGAGTGACTTTTTGTAGATGGGTATAGAAAGAAGAGACAGAAAGGGGTTATTAACTTCCAGGAGAGAGAAGGGTAAAGAGCTATTTTCAAAATCATGAGTCTTTATTAACAAAGGTCTGTATAAATGCAGTTAATTTTTTAAATTAATTTTTAAATAATTTTTGTAATTTGTAAAATATATTTTAAAATAATTTTCGAATTATTTCTTGCTTTGATTTTAGATAAGACCAAAAATTAAATTCCCAACAATTTAATAATTATTACCCAGAATCAACAGATCTTAAAAATATACTTGAATTTATCAATATATAGTTGATCTTCATTATTCACAGATTCTATATTTGCAAATTCCCCTACTTGCTAAAAGTTATTTGTAACCCCCCAAATCAATATACCCTCATCATTATATGGTTATTGATGGACATATGCAGAACAGTAAAAATATGTAAGTTGCCCCCTGTGTTTCAAGCTGAGGAGCAGCACAGCTCTGCTGCTTAGTTCTGCTCTCACACTGTAAACAAGTACCCTTTTCATGGTCTATGTAGCACATCTGTCTGTGGAATTTTGTGCTTTTTGATGGTAATTTTGCTGTTTAAAATGGCCCAAGCAAGCCATAGCCAGTTGGCTCAGTGGTAGAGCATTGGCCCAGCATGTGCATGTCCCAGGTTTGATTCCCAGTCAGGGCACACAGGAGAAGCACCCATCTGTTTCTCCACTCCTCCACTTCTCACTTCTCTCTCTCTCTTCTCCTCTCCTCCTGCAGCCATGGCTCGATGGGAGTGAGTTGGCCCTGGGATGCTGAGGATAGCTCCATGGCCTCCACCTCAGGCGCTAAGAAGAGCTCAGTTGCTAAGTAAAGGAGCAACACCCCAGATGGGCAGGGCATCGCCCCCTAGTGGACTTTCCAGTGGATCCCAGTCAGTAGGGTTGCATGCAGAAGTGTGTCTCTCTGCCTTCCCTCCTCTCACTGAATTTAAAAAAAAAAAAAAAAAAATGGTCCCAAGCAGACTGCTGAAGTGCTGTCCAGTGTTCCTAAGGACAAGAAAGTTGTGATGAACTTAAAGGAGAAAATACCTGTGTTCAATGATTCCATTCAGGCATGAGTTACAGTGCTGTCAGCCCTGAATTCAATAGTAATGAGTCAGCTACATAGTAAGTGAGGAGAGGAGTCTGTGAACAGAAACACGCATGAAGCAAAGTTAGGTATTGATCAGTTAATGAAAATGTTGCAACCAGACGCTCAAAGAAACCCAACCCTGCATTGTCCCCAGGATCAATGGTCCTGTATTTGCTAATTCAGGGTTCTTGGTAACGTTATAGAGCTTAACATCCATGAATAATGAGAATCAATTGTATTAGATTTGGGAAGTGATGAGCAAAGTTCCCTTTGGGAAAGTCTTGCTGACGTTGAACAGGATCACCTCAGGCAGGTGAGCAGGCTGCCCAGGCAAACCTTTGGATGAGACCAGAGCCCTCAGTCAGCAGCCAGGAGGTCTTCGCTGATGGTGCACACTGAAAAACCTGCTGATATCATCAAATGCTTTCTCAGACATTGTAGTGTCACACTGAATCTAGGAGGGCATCTATCTCTTCAGAAGGCCAGAGTCGGCTCCTGTCCCAGCTGTATTGCCTACAGCCTGTGGGCCTGGCCTGTCTTACAGCTTCTGCTGACTTCAATGAGAGCTTGCAAACATGCATGAGCTGCTTGGACCCCAGGACAAAGCTCACGGACAACATCAGCTGTTGCAGTTCAACCATCATGAACTTTCACAGAAGCCAGCATGGCCCATGTTCAGTTCAGAAGGAAGAAAAGTTCAGCACCTGTGCTTCTACAGAAAGCATTCAGCAAGATTAATTTGGTTCAGTCTTTTAAAAAGTACATGCTTCTAGAGCCAGCCCATGAATAGAAGGTTACAGCCAAATAACTCTGGATTTCACAGTATACTTCAGTGGAAAATACGTACCAAAAAAAAAAGCCTTTATGATCAGGCACCCCTCAGCCCCAGGTGCAGCATGCTTGCACCATGATGTATCATTGTATAGTTATAAAGAGATACGTTCATAGTCTGAAATAGCATTTTTCCTTTGAACTGATGTCAAGATCCTTGGGCAATTTTGAACGTTGTGGTGAGTGTATGCGAGGAGCAAAGTGATTCACTTGTTTTGCGCCAGTGCTCAATGGGCATGAGAGAAACAAGCACAAACACCATCTCTTTGGCTTCATCTGCCTCAGGGGGAGCTTGTTCTCCTCTGGTGAGGGTACTGGAAGCCCGAGGAGGCTGCTCTCACCCCATGAATGTATCCAATGAAAGGGGCACCTGTGGTAACCTGCTGTGTTTGTGTACACCTCGTGGCCAAACCAGAGGAAGTTCAGATGCTGCCGACTTCATCCAGAGGAGCTGTCCTCTGCGGGCACGCAAGACCAGGGTCCTGCTGCACAGGGAAGAAGTCCCAGGTAGGTGCCTAACCAGTCCTGTTAGCCCTCCTCGGCTGCCAGCTGTCCTGGCCGGTTCTCCAGACAGCAAAAGGATAACAGGACCAAGAAAATGAAATGGATTTCTTTTGGGGGAGAAACAAATCATGGGGGTGGGGGCAGCTGGAGGGTTTTCTTTCTTCCTTTGGAGTTTTAACAAAAGCAGATTCCTGGAGTACTGGGGTGCCATCGTGGAAAAGGAGGCATTCCCTCACCAGATTGGTTTTCCTTTTGCTGTCACTTGAACCTGCTTGGTAGCTGAGGGCCACAAAGGTGGCAAGGTTTCCATAGGTGAATGCAGACTGCTGGGTGTGCCCACATGTGCCATGTATGTAGGCTGTGTGTGATTTGATTATTTTTAGTGTTTTGTTTTGCTGTCTTCAAAGAAAGAAAATAAAGACAAACAGACAAAGGCACAAAAATGACAGTCTGACCAGAGAAGAAACTGCTGAGAAGTGTAGGTTAACGCAAATACTAGCTTTTCCCCAGCAGCTTAACCTGCCCGTGCACACTTAGGCCACCAGAAGAATTTGCTTTCTTACTGGGGACTCTCCGTATGAAGATGACTGCTGAGTCAATCTCCACCTTTCCCTGCAAGTTACAAGTTTTCAGCATGAAAACCCAGAGGATGAGGTAAAAAAAGTGCCTGCCTTTAAAGTTTCCTTTGAACGTGAATGAAGATTTCTGATTAAAAAATAAATGTGCAGGTTGTGCTATGAATTCTATGCGATTCAACATGTGTAAGAAACAAGAAAACTTGTCAAGTGTTAGTACTTAATAAAACCTTTTTTAAAAATTGGGGGGGGGATGAAGCCCTATTTTCTCTATATATACTAAAGGACTGGAATTCTGTTGTCTAAAAACTGCCTCCTTGAAGACCATGGAAAATTTGCATGTGGAAATGAGACAAAGTAGTGAGTATTCTTAACAGACAAACAGAGCTAAGAGTAACCCAGAGCCAAAGAAAAACAACAAACTTTGTGTTCTTCCAGAACACATTACACACTTTCCTCAGCTCATAGAGACTTTTTATATACCTTCACTCAGGCATTACTTGGGCAGGAAGGGGTGTGTGGGGAGATAACCATATGCCCAGTTTACACCACCTCACAACATCCAGGAGTGTCTCCACCTGGCACCATGGTGCCTTCCACCAGGCTGCTCCTGTGTCCCAACAGATTCCTGTCTTTTAACCACCTGGGAATCAAACCATAATTCCACCCTGCGCCAGTCAGGGCCACGAGCAGGGGGAGGAGAGAGATGGGCAGTCACACAGACACCTTGGTCACCGTGGAAGCCGGTCTCTCACTACTGAAGCATCACAACTACTTAGAAGTTAAAGTTCAAAAAGCACCCTGAAAACCCTCCAATGAAATTCCAGCCTCACATAAGGGAGGTTAAATCAGTCACAACTCCATCCTTGTCTCAGTCAAAGAAGCAATTTTTCTTACCAATACCACCACCACCTGCAAGCACTGGCGGTCCCACCAGGCTTCGTGTCTGTCCAGCCCCCACCACCGGAACTTTGCGGTGGGCCAAGCAGAGAAGAAAAGGACGTGGGTGGGACCACCAAGCCCCCACAGGGAGCTGGAGCTGAGGAAGCAGTATGGAGGAGGCTGTGTCTGATGAGCCAATGACCAAGAAAGACTGAGTCAGTGCGCTCACAGGGGACGGTGAGCTTTACCTAATGCCAGGGAATTATTCAAGACAGTCATGAACGTTGTGTTTTATTTAAATTGTTTTATTAATTGCTTATTAATTAATTACAATATTACTCTCAAATGTTAATAATTCTATTAATTGATTATTTAGATGAACTCATTTGGCCACTCATGGCCTCTCATTTGAACCATAGCTGAGGTTTTTCCAAAGGCTACATTTTTAGGTAAACACATCCAAATCCTCAGCTGCCAGGATAGTTAGAAAATGTCAGATGGCCGGGCTAGGGGCTCCTCAAGGAGTGCCTGCCGGTCAGATGAGCCTCCTTCCCTGGGATGAGGATGCTCTGGGGCAGCGCCCGCTGGGGACAGCCTGGCTGGGTTGAGGACTCGCCTGGGTCTCAGTGCGCCCCGCCTGCACAGACTGGTCTGCTCCGAGTTCAGGAAGGCACTCCTGCATTAGGGAGATGAGGATGCCAAGTGCCTCTCAAAGAGCCGCCCTGACTGCTCAGTGGGTGAGGGCCGGTACGGACACAGACCTTCCAGCTGGGGCCTGGGGTGAGGGGTTTTGGGGAACACAACTTCGAGTTCCTTCGCATCTCTAAAACATCTGCCTGGGCTGCTCCTCAGGGCTCCATGATCGCTTTCCCCACCCACCTTCACTTCCTGCATTTCCTTCCCCACACATATACACAGGACAGCTGGATGACGGGGCCTTCTTTAAGGAGGGGTGGTGTCTAAATCAGTTTAAGAAATACGTGAGCAGAAGTGCAGGCAGCACAGCCCTCACACCCGTCTGCCAGTTGGGGAAATCACCACGTGTTCTGAACGTTTCCTCCATTGCCTCTCATGGGCACATTTAGATTTGGTGATGGATGGACCAAAGTAGAAAGCAAGGTAATTCAAGTTCATTTACAGTATTTTGCTGTCAGGAAACAAACCCACCAAAACAGATTCTAATTTGACAGTGAGATTCAGCTGTTCCTTTTCCATAACAAGCTGGCACCTAAGAACCCAGCAGTAAAGCCCGTATGGTACACTGCCATTCCAAATAGGAGAAGAAAAGGCTCATGCGACACAGCCTCCTCCATATGCTTCTTCAGCTCCATCTTCCTGTGGGGGCTGGGTGGTCCCACCCACGTCCTTTTCTTTTCTGGGGAGGCTCTTGTTATGCAAATACAAGGGGTTCTCTGGTTATGACACAGTTCCGTTCCTACAACAGTGACATAACTGGAATTTGGTGTGAGTCAAAACACACCCTAGCCTAAGTCCCTTACCTATTATTCTAACACAGTTGTAAAATCATAATCTAGAACATAACACAACTAAGACACAGAAAAAGGAAAAGGTCATAAATATATTGTACTGTACACTCTACTATAGTAACAGAAAAAAATGACTGTAAAAAATATTCCTTACTTTTATTCCCATGGTTGGTTGATGCCAACCCCTTCATTCATATGCCACGGTACACAGAACCAAAACTGGCTCACCCACATAGGCCGTAAGTACGATGCTAACGGTGTAAGCCGAAACACTCACGTCTCAATTATTTTAAGTTTTTATGGGAGTGAGCATCATAAACTTGACATGTCACATGTCAAGATTGTCACAACTCGAGCACCTGCAGTACTTAGTAGTCATAAACTTGACCTGGCAAACGCCTCTTCTCACCTTGCTGGCATGAAAAACTTCCTTGGCGTGAAGCTCCTTAGTGCAGTTCTCAGTTTTGCCAGTAGATGGCACTAGAGACCCATCATAGTCACTGCAGACAATTGTATTAAAGGACCCACGTTCCGGATTTCTGGAAGAAAAAAGAAAAAAGCCAGATGGGGATAGAAAGTGGGGAGGGGGAAAGTAAATAGGAAATAACTTCTGTTTATACGTTTTTATGGAGTCAAGAAATAACCTCTGTCTTCAAAACTGAGATTCTGTTCTAGTTTATTCAGACTCATAAGAGAACACTTAGGTACCAACGCCTAAAATCCCATGACAACTAAAATTGCAACAAGTAAGAAAGAAATACAGAATCTACTTTTAATTTTTAACTCCATATAAAATATCGTTGAATGTATTAAGTCTGTCTTTAAAAATGCTTTAAAAGGCAATAGAAATTGTCTTGGCTGTTGGCAAACAGCAAATTTCTGGATCCTTCTCACCCTTTCCTATTTTCAAAACCTCTCTTCTGTTTAACGCTGACAGCCCATAAGAACTCTGAAGTTTGCCAAGAGACACGAGTCCTCATGAAAATTCTTCTCTTGTTGAGGAGACATAGCCGTTTGCCCTGGAGCTTCAGAGGCGTCCAAACACACACACACACGCACACACACGCACACGCACATGCACACACACACGCACACGCACATGCACACACACACGCACATGCACACGCACGCACACACACACAAGCATGCCAGCCCAGGAAAACCAGAAAGACAGCCCGTAAGCAATCAGCTCAGCACCTGCCCCCTCCTTCTGAGCACCCAGCCTTCTCCTCCTTCTTGCACTTCTTCACACACACACACACACACACACACAATGAGTCTAACATAAAAGACTCGTGCAAAATGAGAGGGAAATCAATACTTACTCACTCTGAGCTGCTCCACGCTGTCTTCATGTCAATTTGCAGCACCTTCATATTATGAATCAGCAAATGTTAAAATAAACAGTTTTCGGTTTTTAAAGGTGAGATAACATCAGAGCAGAGGGAGCTGAAGAACCTCATGTAAGACTCAGTGCCCACCACACTGGGAGGGACAGAGGACTCCCTTCTTTGCCTTCCTGTGGGCTACAGACCCTGGTTTATCTCTTTCTCTCGCGGAATTACTTCAGGCCACTCATACCTTTCCCCTACCACCACCACACACATTTCTTTTTCTTCCCACTGTCCTTCCCACAGCTCTGGGTGAGTCCCTTTGCCTGCCCCACACTGTTAACAGAGAATTCCTAGTCCCCGCGGCCACTGGAGGCCTTTCTAGAAAGGCTTCCGTCTTGTGATCAGTAATATCTCAAATTGAAAAGTATGCTTTTTTAAATTCCATTTTCCCACCTTATAATTTAAAAAACGGTATAATCATACATTAACAAAATGGTTAAAGAATCATCCCACTACCCTAATGATCATTTACATTTTCCGTTGTTTAAGTTAATAAGAGATACTTTTATTTTTAAAAAATCAATAGATTTTAGAGAGAGAAAAAGGAGAGAGAGACAAAGACAGAAACATTGATCTTTTCCTGTATGTGCTCTGACCAGGGATGGAACGTGCAACCAAAAGACCCATCAAGTTTCACCATATACTCTGCAAGGTCCTCATAATTGTGATTGTTTGTGATCCAATTAAGTTGATCTTCTCATGAATGGACATCACATTTACTTCAAAAAGTCGCTTCAAAAATTTTTGCTTCAGAGTCTGCACTACTAATACCCTCACTTATGTTTGGCTCCTATTTCACACTGGAGTTTTTGTATATTTATAAGTAAACGTCTCCATTGCAATGCAATAGGATGTAAAGGACTTTCCCTTGGACAGCACAGCCTCCACCCCAGCCCCCTTTTGCCACAGAGAGTGATTCATGCACTAGCCAGTCAGATCAGCACTCCCAATCACTTTTCTTGGTCCCCCAACCCGACCTGTTTCCCCACGATACCGATAGTCTGTTTATTTGTAGCTTCCGTTCTCCACAGAGTCAGATTTGAACGCACAACTCCTGTGGGGGTGTGCAGGTCACGGTAGAGACCTGAAACTCCAGGGACACGATGTGAACTGGAACTTGGGAGCACGGGCATCCTCTTTCATTTACTATTTATAATCATCATCTCTTCATTTTCTGTATCTACACAGATTCTTTTTCCAAAGCATTCCCAAGGTTCTCCATTGAAATAATCTCATGAAAATCCCCTTTTAAACTTCTAAGTTAAGCAAAAGGCAGATATTATTCTCTCCTTGAAAACAAGGTAAACTGAGGCACAGCTAAGCACCTCGTGCTGAACATCATGGGGTTGCTTGGAGCAACTGGGCCTCGCAGCATGCTGCCTAATGCTAAGGGTCTGAGGCAGCTGGTCCCCGCAGCTCCACTCTGGGACTAGTGCCTTGGCCTGAAATTGGAGGAATCTTTCCTTTCTGTTGAATTTTGCTTGCAGCGCACAAACATTTTGTTCCATTGAAATAATTGGGAGAAGTTCTCCTCCTCCCTGCCCCAACACACAGGCATCCTGCCTGCACGTTGTCATGTGCACTATTTGGGATCCACTTCAAAAAGAACAATGGCCTTTCATGGGAGTGCCATATGTGGGCAGAAATTGGACCAGGCAGACATGTAAGTTCACGTAGAGATGGAAAATGTTCATAGAGAACAGTGAGGACAGCAAGAGAATGCAGTAGAGCTGTGTCAACCCTCCTCCGACAGACAGACCCTGCCCACCAGGACAGGGACCTGGATGCAGCAGCCGGGATTCGGATTCCTGTCTGCCCAGGGACATGTGGTGTGACGGTTTCTCCTCTCCAGACCCACCTTTCACATGCACTTCACCCGAAATGAGAAGGCCCACAGGATGTCCCTAAACATTAGTGCTAACACTGCCTCCTATGAGGCCACACTGGTGACTCTGTGCCAGAGTTTGGCAGGGCAGCTAGATGGAGAGGACCCCTTCTCCTCTGATTTCTTCTGCTCACAATGGGAAGCTTGGTTTCATGCTACAGGCAACCTCTGGAGACATTCTGTTTCTGTGGCATCCAGTATCATGGCAGTAGTCTTGCAGAGGCCTCCAGACTGCCCTGCTCTAGGAAAGGGGTGAAGGGAGGGGACTGGATCTCTTCAGCACTCTTCCTCCATCTGTGGCCTTCTCTTTGCTCCCTCCCCATTTTTCTTCTTCTGCCCAGGGGCACAATGTCTCCAACAGAGGAAATGAATGCTTTAGAATCCATTTGCACTGAAGTGTTAGAAAGCTTATGTGTTTTTTTAAAAAAAGAGGAGGCATGCTTGAACAAAACAACCCTACCTCTGAACACACACGCACACACATTCTCTCTTCCCATGCCCACACACTTGGCTAACTTCAAATTTTAAATATAATAGTAAATGGCCAGAAATAGGGCACAGTGGGGGAGAATAAATTGAATCTATCAAGACTTACATTACAGTGAATTATTCAACATTCAGTCTTTTCCTAAGAGGAAGAACAAATTACACATTTGTCATTTTATTATTCTACTGAATAAAGACACTTAACAGTATTTGGTGACTTAGACTGAAAGCTATGTTAATATTGGAAAAGCAGATCTAGGCATATCAGAGAAATTTGTTTTTGAAGGAACAATGCCAAAAAAATGTTGAATCCCATCCTTGACCTATATTTAATATTTCTCTGATCTGCTAGGGGCTACTTTCTGGGTTCTAAATACCTACTGAAAAATGTTTTGGCAGTCAGAAAACAAAGCACAACTCTCTTTTTATGAGATTTACAATAGCCTGTTAACACCATCTGATAATTGAATCTCCTTGAAATTGGCAAAGCTATTTAGATATCAGCAAAGCCGGTGTACAAACCAGGAAGAGAAGCAGAAAAGGCAAGACAAACTTGTTTATTTTCCCCCACTGAATGCATAATGAAGGAAAAGTTGAACAGGCCAAACTAAAGAGAAATACAAAACACATATATTTTCCTAACTGCATTAAAAAGTAAAAGAAAATGTAATTGCAATGCACTAGCCCTCTGTTTAAAAAATATCCAAACTAAAGTGGGCAACATGTTGGGATCTTAAGTCTGAGCCCATTCCAGAAAAAACAGTAGACAGTGATGCCAGCAATGTTTACTAGAAAACGGACCCACTCCCAGCAGACAACAGACAATGTGGCCAGTATTAAAGTGTGTGATGGTGTTTGCCTTGATGTGGAGGGTGGGGCCCTGGCTGCTTTCCTATTATGTAAAATGTCTGTATGCCTCTTTCCAAACATCTTCCTGGTGACATGTCTGCTGGCCTTTGGACAAGCTCCTCACTAAAACAAATACACCTAACAAATAATCTTTGACAGCAAGCACTCATAAAGGCAAACAATGGAAACTACACTGGGATGTTTTTAAGATGGCACCAGGCACTCGGAAGAATTACCACACACAGAAAAGCAAAACAGTCTTGCCCCCACCTCTGGGCCAGTTCCCAGAAATCAGCCACTTGTAGCAACTAACTTGCTCTTTGTTGGCAAGTAACTAACTTGCCGCCCCTCTTTGGGCAAATGAGTGGTCCTATTCCCTTAATAAGTCACAGTGTGTATATATGTTGTCTACTTTAGATGAAAGAGAAGTATAAAAACAAACTGTTCTTGCAAGCACACACACAAATAAAAAGAGAATGTCTCCTAAGCCGATAGCAACACCTTATAAAAGTGTCATTTAACCTTATCTAATCGGGAGCCTTTTTCATCATTGGCATATCCCAAAATGTAAACTTTTGTGTTAGAGGAAGAAGGCAAGGCAGCGGTAGGCGTGGCCAGCTCCTGGAAGCTGCCTGGGGACTTTCTGCTGCAGGGCAGTGGATGCAGACTTCATTGTCCCGGGGACAGTGGGTGCGAAAATGATGGATGGGTGGGGGCCCAGTGAAGGCAAAAATGGCTAAGAGAATCGTTTCCTTTTCCCATCTGTTCAGGAAGGACGTCAGTGAGATAGACTAAACACAGGCCCTGGATCAGGATTACGTGTGTGTGCCCATGTGAATACAAAAAGGCCAGCCTTTAAAAGAACCTTCCTTTGTGTGTGCTGTGGGGACAAAGGCAGACCAGATGCCCACAGTGGCTGGTCTTGAAGAGAAGCAGGACAGTCCCAGACTGTCGCCGCAGCTGGCGGAGCAGTCCTAGGGGAGTCTGTCTGGTGGAGGCCACGGTCTGCTGTGGCCACCAGCTGAGGGGACCCATTGGCCAGGGCTGGCCACACCTGGCTCTTCCTGGGAAGATGCAGGAAATCCTGGTGCAGTAAAGGGTCCTGTGGGCACCATGAAGGGGTCCAGGACACGATGTTGCTCAGTCCCCTGGGAGACCAGAGGGCACTGTCCAGGACAGGCAGTCCCCACCCTTCGACTCCCGCCCCCCGCCCCGCAGGCGGAGCTGAGGTCTTAGGTCAGCATCTGGCTCTATGCCCTAGGCAACCTTCTTCCTATCTCACTGTTGGATTTTGGATTCGTCTCCCAAGCTCAGACAGAGTAAGTCCAAGTTGAACAGGTGAGGGGTTCCTAGAAAGGTGGTAAAAGCCCTGCCCTCTCCATGCCCCTAGTCCTCCCACAGGACACATGGCTAAATGCCTCCACTGCGTCAGACACTGGCCTTGCTGGGACTTCAGGCTGAGGCACCAGGGAGACATGAAGGAGGAAGGCTGGACTAGCTTTGCAAACCCTGTGTGGGAGTCCTGACTCCTCCACCTCAGACCAGTTCTATTTAGTAGCTTCAGTTTTCCTAAGTTGGCTGCTGAACAGTCACCTCATGGAGCCCTGAAGGTTAGCCAAGCCTGGACCCCAACTTCTGCTGACCCCTCACCCCAGCCTCCTTCCTCCTGAACCTTGTGAGTGGAAATGTTTTCTTTCAGTGCCCCAAACTTTCCTAGCCTGCAAGGTCCAGTCTGGCTAAGCCCTCTGAAAGCAGGGGTGGGGTCTGAGTAGAGAGGCAGGTTCAGTTTGGGGGTATGGGGCAGGAAAGACCATCTCTTCTTCCATTGGCCATATTTTCTAAAGAATCTTCATTGGGACAACTCAAGGAAGAGAAGCCCGGGAGAGGAACCATCAGATGGCATTCCAGATGAAAGCAAATGCATCAGCCAGCAGAACCTCTATTAGTTTATACAGAAATGTTTATGCCCACATATATAGCATTTTCTGTACACGTACTCATATCATTTCTCCTTCCTATCACTCCTGAGAGCATACCTAGGACATAAGGTGCTAATATAATAGCCCATTGCAAGTATATTTATATGCCTACAATAGATCCAAGCATTGATGTAGGTGGCTATTAGTACTTATGTTTACAAATATGTCCAGCAAAGGGTATGCTGTTATATATTCAGCTTTTAGAATAATGTTGAACATAAAAACAGCCTCCATACATTTGTTGATTAAATGGAATAGTGAATGTACCATTGATCTGAAATGCAACATTTTAACATCTGAAATAGAGATGAGACCACTGACAGTGCTTTAATAGTTTAATTTTTCTTTCTCTTAATGTCACATAAATCCTCCAATTTAACACAGCAGCCTGACCTGTGGTGGCGCAGTGGATAAAGCGTCAACCTGGGAACACTGAGGTTGCCAGTTCAAAACCCTGCACTGGTCTGGTCAAGGCACATATGGGAGTTGAGCTTCCAGCTCCTCCCCCCCCCCTTTCTCTCTCTCTCTCTCTCACTCTGTGTCTCCTCTCTAAAATGAATAAAAGAAAAAGAAAAAAAAAGAAAGACAATTTAACACAGCAAAGTAAGATTGTGAGGGCTGTGTCATCTTGGGCAAGTTGACATATTCTCTTTAAGCTACAGTTTCCCCCTATACAAGATGCAGATAATAATATCCACATCAGGCACCTCATGAGAATAGAGTGATGGCTTAAAGCACTCAGGAGAATAACACCTTATGTTATCAAGACCAGAGAAATGTCATATCAAACATTCACTCTTGGTGAGTATTCACACTCTGGCCCAAACCAAGTGTCTGCAGGAGTCATCAAGCTTTGGGGAGAACAAAGAGCTGCCCCATTTGGTGAGGGGAGAGATTTTCTAATTCCAACTCAGGGCTTTGTGAGCAAGCAAAAAGAGACCTCAATAAAAATTCTGTGTTGGTTTGTCTGTTGCCCTTAATTTATACTTTCATAAAATACTAAGGCAACCAGAACTACATACTACAAAGCAAATGCCTTTTTTTCCTTTTATACATTTATTTCTATTTAATATTCTGTGGAAATGTGCTCTCTATTTGCCATAGTTTATCTTTTCTTATATCTTTGCTTCCAAACTAAATAGCACTAATCCAAATGCATACCTCTCCACAGGCCAACATCTAGCCCTGTGTCTATGTCTATCGTGCATGTAAATATTGGCAAGTCCCTCCGTGGGCAAAGCTACAGTGAGCACTATTGGTGTTGTCCTACAGTGTCTGGGTGTATAAATGTGGGGGGGGGGGTGTGAGACCGCACTAGCAGCCACCATCACTGCTACTCAATGGTTCTGTTCTCTAAACCGGTTCTTTGGGGTTCAGTTTTTCATAATTAAAACTAAGGAGTTGTTATAAAACAGAAGTATATTTTCCTGGAAACCAGCAGTCTTCATTTGCAACTTTTATTGGCAAACCTGGCTGCCAGTAAATACATTCCTTGGCATCTCCCAGAATGTAATTCACTTGATGGAGCAGCCTTGCTTTTTCTGTAATGTGCACATCAATTAAAAGGGGTCACCTGGAAGAAATACAGTCAGTGGCTGGCTTTCGGTACCGGGTCACCTCTGGCTCACGCACCAAAACGTCCCTGATCTGTGCCTGTGATGGTCTCTCCATGGGATTTTACCACCAGACTGTACCCGCCTGGACTCTGGGCAGGTTGCAGAGTGTGAAATCAGGAGCCAGTCTTTCTCCAGCGGCCTGGCCTCCCCTAGGGACCTCTTCTGGAGCCCTATTCCCAGGGAAGGCTCTGTAAGGCGCAGGCCTTAGGCTGGCAGAGGGTCTTCGGTCGCCTCAGAGGCGGAGGGAGAGGAAGCTTCGGGCGGCAGGGGGCGCTCGGAGCCCGAGCAGGGTCCAGTACTCATACCCAGAGCGGCGGGCGGGCTGGGGACCCCGGAGGCCTGGACTAGCCGGGCACCTGCGCCCGAGACCTGGGTTTCGGAGCGGCCTCAGGACTTCCCACACCTTCCCCTCTCTGCCCGGAGCTCGTAGGGGAAGAGGAAGAAAGCCTGTGGAGAGTGGAAGGGGCCTCGGCTAGGGCTGCCGCATAACAACCGCGGGCGCAACGAGGACCAGCCTCCCTCCGGGAGACCTGTTGCACGGAGCCAGTTTGCAGGCCTTGTCCCCACCCTGAGCGGTGCAAACGGCTGGCTCCCAGGAAGGACCCGCGGCTGCTCCACGCAAGGTCCGGGGTGCGCGGGAGCCCGCACCTTGAGCACACCAGGCCCCGGGGTGGGGTGAGGGACTCCAGGAGAGACATCCCGGAGCTCAGGTCCATCGGGAAGGCGAAGGGGCAGGGTCATCCAGACTCAGGTTTGGCGAAGGTCGCTGTGGAGCAGAGGGCCGGCGGCAGCTCTGGTGTGCGATGCGAAGCCGAAACCTCGGGATGCGTCCGCCGGCGGGCCGCAGGCCCGTCCATCAGCACGGTGCAGCCGGCATCCCTCCACCCGCGGTCCCGAACTGCCTGTGGGTCGGTCTACTGATCAGTCTTTCCTCTTACCCGCGTCAACCAAGGCGCGTCGGTGCGGGATCGCACGCGCTTCCAGTCTCAGCCTGGGGAAGGGGGATCGGCCCCCCTGTCCTCTGACAGCCCACGCGCGACCGCATCCGCAGTCTCTTCGCCGTGCTAGCAGCCTCTGCGGCTTGAAGACCGTCAGACCCCGTGCGACGCGTGTCCCAAATCAATCCTACTCGCGAAGTTGGGAGGCGGCGGGCCTCTATTTTTCCAGGCCGGGCTTTCGGCTGCGGCCCCGACTTGGCTGGGAATCTAGGTGGGAATAAACAGAGGCGCGCGTGAGCACGCACGCACGCAACTAGTCCTTTCCGATCGTCCGCCCCTTTACAAATCGTACGCTTGCCCTAGATTGTTCATGAAAAGTGACAGTTCGGATCGCCATCTACTTCTGTCTGGACAAAGCAAGACCTGAGTCTTTCTTTGGTAGCCAGGCACCATAGTTAAAGATTAGCTTCCCGTAAGCCCCGCGCCCCTTCTGGCTACCCAGCTTGGCTCTGAGCCCCAGAAACGTTCTAGAAGGCTGAGGTTTTCCTGGGGAGGAGCGACAGGTGAGACAACCCGAGGGGATAACCACAAGCAGATGTTGGCACATTCTTTCCTGTATAAGTTATTAGTGGGACGGCCGGTGTTGGGGACTTGGGGATGACACTAATTTATCTCATCTTATAAACTTCCCTGGGAGGGTTGCCCCTACGAGGGCAACTATCCAATTAGTCAGATCACGTAGACAGGCGATGTGGATCACTTTGTTTTTAAAACATAATCGAAAAACAAACGCTTTTTATTTATTGTAGGAACTATTTTTCTACGAAGGAGGGGGCTGAATTAGAGTGACTTCCTCTACAGAACCTTTACTCAGAGACCCCCAGCTAAGAGAAAAGAAGGAAATTGAACCCCGAAGTCCGGGTCACCCAGACGCTGAAAAGTCACACTGACGACAAACAGTACCTACCGGGCTGAAAGTTTGATAACGAATAATGGCTATTGGCATCAGGATAGTCTCCTCCATCCCTGGGCTTCTGGTCTACGCAAACGAGGCCTTATGGAGAACTATGACAATTCTTTGAATAGCTCAAATACAACCCCAAACGAACTTGCCCCAGTTGTTTGTGATTTCAGTCTAATGGAGAGTTTTCGAGTTGCATTGTCGCGGTAATTGCCTTAATCTTCCACTTCGTCTCCAGGCAGGGAAGGGGTAGATGGTAGACGGCTGTGAACGTCGTGCAGTCTCCCTCCTGGGTTTGCAGAGCTGCACGTGTAGAGTAGGAGAAGCCATTCCCTCGTCTTTTCTGCCTGAGGTTCGTGTTTCCGCAGCTCCTGGGGCAATGACCCCCACTCCCAAGGCAATACGCAGGCGTCTTAGCCCTACAATAGGCTGGCTTCTACAGCACAACTCAGAGCCAAGAGTGTACATGAGCCGGAACCGCCGACGGGGAGGTATCTGGGCACGCCACGGGGGGCGATTCCGTTGGCCAGGGCTGAGGGGAACGCTGGAAAGTTACGGAGGGGTCTCTGACAGGGAGAACAAATGGTCTGTGCACTTAGGACCAGGCTAGCTACCCAGGACAGTAATTTCCTGGACTGGTGGGGGCGGACAACCCCGACCCTGCAGCTCTCTACTTGACTTAGAAAAGAAAGGAGCTCCTGCCTCCTGGGGACCTGAGTTAGGGCACCATCTTCCTGGAGTGCTTGTCACCCACCCCCCAGTGTTTCTCTACTGCATGGGGACTGGGAAGGCCTTATCTTAAATATCGCCGTGATGTCACGCCCCCTCCTCAGAGCTAAGGACCCTACGGAGGGCCCCGGGGATTGTAACCCTGTCTGGCGGGTCAGGGAGGGGATGGCGGTTGGCGGATGGGCCGAGCAACAGTTCCACCAAACATCCATTACCGCTGTCGCCTGCGGGGCATTTCTGCCAATGGAATCAAGGGTGGTGGGGGAGACGGATGATTGAACTACCCCGTGGAGTAGGAGGAGAAAGAGACATCAAAAATTCCAACCTGGAAATAAAAAAACTTTAGCCCATTCCCCCAAAGAACTCATAGCTGCGCCTTTATCTTCTCATAACGCTGCTAGCAACAATAAGTACTTGAAATACAATCAAGCCATTTACTGGAAGTTTGCGTCCGAGTAAGCTTATAAACACAAATGCAAATATATTTTTCTGGCGAACGGAAAGTGGATCTTTATAAAACTGTACCCCTCCACTTTCCCCCTGAATGCCAGATGCTAATTTCACAAGGGCAACTTTTATATACGAAGCGGGGAGCCCAGAACCCCACTGCTATTCGATTTGCAATTTACATAACAGGCTGTTTATACTTCTCCGGGCTGACAGAGGGAGGGAATGAGGGGGAGACAGCGGAGCACTACTGTCTATTGCAAAACCTTTGGCATTCCCACATTAGGAAAATAAACGAGTCGCTGTCGCTGTGTATGTTCTCCCGCACGGCAAGCACTACACACGTATTTTTAGACCGAATTCACGAAAAGTTGAGGTGTTTGGGGGGAACACTATCTAACTGGCCTCCATGCTGAAGCTAGAGCGCTCCATTAAGCCTCAGCCAAAGGAGCTGATTAGGTTAGGGTATGGGGCTGGGGGTTGGACACAAAATCATTTTATAAGTATTAGGGTTTACCCACCCCCTTCCTTTCCGCTGCAAGTGTGTAAGAACCATCAAGTACTGAGCCTCCTGCTGATGTATCAAGTATTTTTCCAACCCATCAGCGACCCGGCCTTGCGAACACCCAGGAAAATAAATTTTAAGTGGCCCAACGGGCAAAGTAGGCCAGGAGGCAGAGACCCTAGGGACCGGAACTTTCGGGCACCCCCTTCCCCCCACAGGCTAGTTCGGGAAGTAGCAGATCCTCTTCTCTCCATGAAACGTCCATTATGAAATGCAATATATTTTTAAATGTTCAGATGACACGGAACTGAGCCTCCTACTCAAGTCAGTGCTCTTGACACCTAACAATTGAAGAGGCAATTAGAATTTTTGTATATACTATAGAGAAAGCTGAGATTCCACCCGGGACGCCAAAAGGAGCTCCTGACATGTCCTTGCAGTTAAAGATTTTCAGCAGTTGGGTGAATGAAAGTTTTAAATGAGTCATGATAACCTTCTTCACAGTCTCCTCAACTCGCCAGTTTCCCCAGCTTCTAGTAAAGGATCTAGTGTTCAGTCTCTAGGAGGATCTTTTCTGGAGTTGCCCAAACGCGGAATCGCGCTGCAAGGCAGAGGGAGGCCCATGTTTTTCCTGCTCCTTCGTTTCTTTCCCTCTCATTTCTCTTCTTCCCATTCCATCCCAGTCACCCAGAAATAAGGATACGCCACTTGTGCTTATCCACCAGAATCCTTGAGCCGCCCTGCAGGTCCGATTCTGAGCATTCCCCCCACAACACCCCCAACCAAACACCCGTTATCTCTGCGAGCCCGCAGACCCGCGTGCGTGCAGATGGAGATTAGACTGGGACGCGTTAAGCTTTTGGATGTATTTATTTGCTTGTCATTACACCTGCTAGTATCACTGAGCCCGCAGCCCAACCACCCCTTCTCTAAGCCGGGCCGTGCCAGACCGAGCATGAGACGATGGTACGCTGCGAAACTGAGGGACTCCGCATTTTCCCCAAAGGGCAACGCAGGGAAGCGTCCTGGCTCCAGCATCCTGCACTGCAAGCATCCTGTGGCCGTCAAGGGTACTAGGGGGCCGAGGAACAGGATGTCCCACAGTGGGGCGGGCACAGTCTACCTGGGCGAAGTGCCGCCGGAAACCCCTTTTCCTCCCCTCTTGTTTCTATTGGGGAGGGGTCACGGGGATAGCGTGATGGGGTCAACAGCCCTTCCCTACCAGGAACAGACCACGGCTGTGACTGAGTCCTTAAAACTCTAACCCAGCTCAGGACAGGAGAGCCTCCAGGTGGGAAAACACTGGAGACATCTGTGATCCCCGTGAGTTCACTGGGCGAGCGGGAGGGAAGGGAAGAAGTGGGGAGAGAGAAAAGGCAGGGGGCAAAGGAGAGGCCGGGAAATCCCGGAGCTGGAGCTGGCCAGATCGGTCAGGAAATAGGAGAACCACCACAAGTTGGGGCTCGAGGAGTCGGTGAAATCTGGGAACGCTGGGCGGAGGAAGGGTCTGCGCGGATCCCAGGAGGACCCAGGAAATCTGCGTTAACAGTGAAAGTCCGTTCGGACGGCGCGGTGTAGGAGGCAGTGCCCAGAGCCGGAGGGGATGTGTCCGCGCGGGGCTTCAAACCGATTGCGATCGTAGGCCTGGGGTGGGCAGGGGCTTGAGCTTGGGCGCGGGACCCAGCGGGCCGGCGCGCGTGTGGTCAGCCCTGCGGTCTTCTCGCTGCCCCGCGCCGCCGGGCCTCGGACTCATTCAGAGGCGGTTCTCGCCTCCCATTGGCTGCTGCTGCGCTAAGGCGGGGCCCATTCCCCGGAAAAAAATGTTAACTGGGTAAAAAAGTCCTCGCCTGGGTGACTGATGCTCAAAAGTTAAGAAGTTTTCCAATGCTTCCTTAAGCGGCGGGCGCGCGAGAGACTGGAAAAAAAAAAAAAAAAAGGTGACGCGGGGCCCGGGAAGGCGGCCGGCGCGCTGCCCCCCGCCCTGGTGACTTGGCCGCCTTCGCCGGCGGCTCGGGGCAGTCTCCTGGAAGGCGCAGGCAGTGTGGCGAGAAGAGCGCCTTCTTGTTTCTTAGTTCTGGCTCTTTTTTTTTCCGTCCTCGCCTGAAAGTGGCTCCGCGAGTTCCTTCCAGGCCGTCTGCTGCGTCCTTGTCTGGCCCTCTCTCCTAGCGGCGACCCTCCTCGTCGGCGGCGGCGGGCTCGGGCCCTGAAGTGGCCGGAGGCGCCCCAGGAGCCCGAGCGAGCGCAAGGAGAGGCCGCACACTGCTGGCGGCTACGGGAGGCGGCGGCCCGACACCAGCTCCGCGAGGCCAGGACTCGGACTGGGTGGCCGGCCCGGCACGGCCGACCTGAGCGAGGGTGGGGGGCGGCGGGCGGCGCGGGGCGGCGGCGAGCGGGGGCCATGCAGGCGCGCTACTCCGTGTCCAGCCCCAACTCCCTGGGAGTGGTGCCTTACCTCGGCGGCGAGCAGAGCTATTACCGCGCGGCGGCGGCGGCGGCGGCCGGGGGCGGCTACACCGCCATGCCGGCTCCCATGAGCGTGTACTCGCACCCCGCGCACGCCGAGCAGTACCCAGGCGGCATGGCCCGCGCCTACGGGCCCTACACGCCGCAGCCGCAGCCCAAGGACATGGTGAAACCGCCCTACAGCTACATCGCGCTCATCACCATGGCCATCCAGAATGCCCCGGACAAAAAGATCACCCTCAATGGCATCTACCAGTTCATCATGGACCGCTTCCCTTTCTACCGGGACAATAAGCAGGGCTGGCAGAACAGCATCCGCCACAACCTCTCGCTTAACGAGTGCTTCGTCAAGGTGCCCCGCGACGACAAGAAGCCCGGTAAGGGCAGCTACTGGACGCTGGACCCGGACTCGTACAACATGTTCGAGAACGGCAGCTTCCTGCGGCGGCGGCGACGCTTCAAGAAGAAGGACGCGGTGAAGGACAAGGAGGAGAAGGACCGGCTGCACCTCAAGGAGCCGGCGCCACCGGCCGGCCGCCAGCCCCCGTCAGCGCCGCCGGAGCAGACCGAGGGCTCCGCGGCCGGCCCGCAGCCACCTCCCGTGCGCATCCAGGACATCAAAACGGAGAACGGTACGTGCCCCTCGCCTCCCCGGCCCCTGTCCCCGGCCGCCGCCCTGGGCAGCGGCAGCGCCGCCGCGGTGCCCAAAATCGAAAGTCCGGACAGCAGCAGCAGCAGCCTGTCGAGCGGGAGCAGCCCTGCGGGCAGCCTGGCGTCCGCGCGGCCGCTGAGCCTGGACGGCGCGGAGTCGGCGCCGCAGCCCGCGCAGCCCGCGCCGCCGCCGCCACCGCACCACGGTCAGGGCTTCAGCGTGGACAACATCATGACGTCGCTGCGGGGGTCGCCACAAGGCGCGGCCGCGGAGCTGGGGTCAGGCCTCCTGGCCTCGGCGGCCGGGTCCTCCCGCGCGGGCATCGCACCCCCGCTGTCGCTCGGCGCCTACTCGCCGGGCCAGAGCACCCTCTATAGCTCCCCCTGCAGCCAGAGCTCCACCGCCGGCAACTCGGGCGGCGGCGGCGGCGGGGGCGCCGGGGGCGCCGGGACCTATCACTGCAATCTGCAGGCTATGAGCCTCTACGCGGCGGGAGAGCGCGGCGGCCACTTGCAGGGCGCGCCTGGGGGTCAGGGCGGCTCGACCGTGGACGACCCCCTGCCCGACTACTCTCTGCCCCCGGTCACCAGCAGCAGCAGCTCCTCCTCCCTGAGTCACGGAAGCGGCCAGGAGGCCGGCCACCACCCTGCAGCCCACCAAGGCCGCCTCACTTCGTGGTACCTAAACCAGGCGAGCGGAGACCTGGGCCACCTGGCTAGCGCGGCGGCGGCGGCGGGCTACCCGAACCAGCAGCAGAACTTCCACTCGGTGCGGGAGATGTTCGAGTCGCAGAGGATCGGCTTGAACAACTCTCCGGTGAACGGGAATAGTAGCTGTCAGATGGCCTTCCCTTCCAGCCAGTCGCTGTACCGCACGTCCGGGGCTTTCGTCTATGACTGTAGCAAGTTCTGACACTCCTGCCCCCCTCAAAGCCCAACTGAATCAAACCCCAGAGCAGGAACAGACAAAAGAATCACCAATACAAAATCGAAACCAAAGAAGAAATCCAATTATTAAACCCTTGAACATTCACCAAACCAGCGAACAGAATCCCCCCTAAAGTTCAACTCACCAGCACACACACAAAAAAAATCTTAAAAGATTAATTCAGAGCCGACTCCACTTTGCCTTATCTAAATAAACAAAAACGCAAACCATTTTACACAGAGACAGCAAAATCATGGTTTATTAAAGGACAGTGTTACTGCAGATAACACGTAAGTTTCTTCTTGCTTTTCAGAGAGCACTCTATCCTTTTCCTCGTCTTTCCCATTACCTTCCCCTCTTCCTGCCTTCACCTCTCACCTGTAAGATATTATTTTATCCTATGTTGAAAGAAGGGGGAAAGTCCCCGTATATGAAAATCGCTTTCCTTTTATTCATGGACTTGTTTTAAAATGTAAATTTCAACATAGTAATTTATTTTTAATTTGTAGTTGGATGTCGAGGACCAAACGCCAGAAAGTGTTTCCAAAACCTGACGTTAAAATTGCCTGGAACTTAAATTGTGCCTTTTTTTCATTATAAGAAGGGAAACTGTATTAATCTTATTCTATCTTCTTTCTTTTTGTTGAACATATTCATTCATTGTTTATTAATAAATTACCATTCAGTTTGAATGACACCTATATGTCTGGGTACTTTAATACAGCCTTAATTATTATAAGAAAGATTTCAGAGACTTTAGAAACACTAGACATTATTATTATTCTCTAAATCTCTGAAAAATGGACAAACCATCTATTTCCTGTTAAAGTTCACATAAAAGTCTCTTTTGGTTTTTTTTCCCCCTTGCAGCACCTTCTGCAATATGTACTATATAGTCAGCTTGCTTTGTGGCTAGTAAAAACATATTTTCCTAAACAGATCTGAGTTGGCATGTACACAAATACATTTTCTCAGTAATGACAGAACATTATTGGAAATAATAAGCCTATGAATCAGCAACATTCTTTACCAGCGATACCTGTGCATAGAGAGTGTGTATAGAATGTGCCTCCAGATGAATATTTGGCTTGTGCGGCACATTTTTAAAAAATGGGACATGTATTATACATCCCTGTGAACCAAATGCTGGATAGATTTTTTTTATTTTTACACTACTTTATATGAGGGAAAATAAACCATTTTAAGTGTATGTATATAACATCCATGCTTACAGTCCTCTATGCGTTATGTAGAAGGATTTATTATTATTTTTTAATGTACTGTGGGTTGGAAAGGGAATTCTAATCTTTGGAAAACTATTTTAGAAGATATGTTTGTAGAACAATTATTTTTTTGAAAAAGATTTAAAGCAATAAGAAGGAAGGAGAGAAGAGCAGAACATTTTAGTCTAGGGTGGTTTCTTTTCAGTCCAATTTTTCTTGCTAATTTACAGTTAAACCTAGGGGGAAATCGGATTGGCCCTCCCCTTTTGTGAATAACCCAGGAAATGTAATAAATTCATTATCTTAGGGTGATCAGCCCTGTCAATCAGACTTTGGAGAGATGGCGATTTGATTACAGACATTCGGGCCTTTCAGTTTGTTTTCAAGATAATACAGTTTCCTGCTATCTGCCGCTCCGATCTAGAGGCAACACTTAGCAGTAATTGCTGTTGCTTGTCAAAATTTGAACATTGTTAAAGGATTGCTGCAAATAAATACACTCTAATTTCAGTCAAAAACTGCTTTACGTGGCCTCTGATTTACTTGGGTCTTCTCTGCTCAGAGTGGTAACCTAATAGCCAAGGAAGACTGCTGTGGCGCAGGGCACGGTTGTCTCCTCGGGTCAGGTCGGCTGGAACTGGCCTCACTGCTGCTTGTGGAGCTTACGCGCGGCTGTCGCAGCATTAGGTCCCGGGGCTGCTTGGAGCTTGCTCGGGTTCCCCCCTTTGGGTGGGCTGTGAAGGGAAAGACTCCATTGACAGAGCTCGTTGAGTTAGTGCGTTGGTTCACTTTTGCGAGCCGAGCGGGGAGCCGGAGTTTGAGGACAAAGGGTCTGGTGGCAGGAGCTGGGTTGTCTAGGCCTGGAAGGAAAGCGGCAGCAGGTGACCAAATGGCCGCGTCCCTTCGGACCGGTGACGGATCTCCAGGCCGGTCAGCTTGGGCAACCCGGAGAAGGTTGCTTTTCCGACATGCCTGGGTCAACATTTTGGGACGGGGTATGGGGAAGGAGGGCGAGCGGAGACCCGCGGCCCAGCGCCGGCTTTCCGGGGGGCGTTTCTCGCGGCCCGACGCCGGCCTCCGGACGCCGCTCCGGGACTCCAGACTCTTCAGCTAATTAGCTGTAATTACCCGCCGCGGCTGGGCCCGGCCTGTTTGTGTTTGCAGCTCCTTCCTCCCCCCACGTCGCCCCCGCCCCGCCCCTTCCCTGGCTCCTCGTTGCCTGCTCCCTAATCAGTTGTTTGTGGAGAAAAGCGAGTCCAAATAGGCCTCGGTGGGATATACGGGCCAGAGCGTGGGCGCCGGGAAGGCAGCACCGGTGGGAAGGGGGCGAGCGCAGGCGAGGGCCCCGCCGGGCAGCCACGGGAAGGCGGCGGGCTCTGCTCCGATCCTCGCGCGCTCGGCACAGCGCTTCCCTGCACGCTCCTCCTCGCCGCCTTTGTTGTACAGACGCACGTGGTGTTTAGGAGCTCGGCCGGGGTGGAAAGGTCACAGGCACTCCATTGCTCCCGGGTGACAGCGCGCCCCGCGTCTGCCCGCAGCTGGGCAGCCGCAGGTTTGTAGGAGGATCCCCACTAGGCGCCCCTCGGCCTGGCTGCGCCGACCAGTCCGGTTCGGCGCAGCGGCCCTAGGCGGCCTCTCTGGCAGGGCTGCGTCCTCGCAGCGTGGGAGGTCGGTTGACGGAGGCCACAAATCACTTGGCAGTGGCAGCCGCGGGAGTCACTCGCCTAAAGGTTGGCGGGTTCGGAGTGTCCGGGGTCCATGTGCCCGTAGCCCTCTGCATCTCCTTCGACCCGAGGTTTGTAGCTCCCCGAACATCGCAGCAGCAGTAAACCCCGGCTTCGGCCGGCCCAGTCTGGCCCTTAAGAGCTTGACCACACAGCCCCAAGCTGTGGGCTACCAGACCAAGAGGCGGGCGCAAGGGCAGGGTTCGGCCCCGGCGCCAGGGCGGGGAGCACCGGCGGTCTGGGCCGGAGTGGGTGCGCTGGGTGAGTTCTTTCCCGGCCTTCCAAGACGCGAAGTGGGCTTCGGGTACCCTCGCTCCTTCTTCCTGGGTCTAGAGTCCCTGTGGCTGGAGAAGGGACCGGTGCTCTGCCTTTGGAGGACTGAGGGGAGCTCCTGACTGCGTCTGTGTTTGCTAGGGAAGCCTTCTTAGCGATCATTTTCGCCCTCTTGGATTCCAGAGCTTGAGAATTAGGCATGGAGGTCATATGTTTCAAGGAGGCTGTTTGGATCACACGTACACAGCAAAGGTAGTTATTTCTAAATGAGTAGCCTAGGTTTGAGTGGAAGGTTAGAAGTTCTCATTTTTCTGATGTTGAAAACTATGTATGTACTAGTTTCTACTACCACTATATTTGCATATGGATTCTGATATACAATTTAAGAAAAAACATCTCCTGTCAACCTTATTTAATCTGGGAGAGCTATGTATTCCTTAGTGGTTTGCATAATTAATCTATACTTTTTCAGCAATAAGGAAAACTATTTTCTGTAAAATATTCGAAGAAAACTCTTTGATATTTTAATAGTGCATTTTGAAATTAGCCTGTGACACCCGGCAGGACCCAGCGATGGGGACTTAGCTAATTTTAAAATTAGGCTCTGTAGAGGGCTTTAGGACAGCATTTTGTGTAGCAGTGGGCACGTTTACTTTCTTAGCAATTTATACCATGAGCAAATCAATGCCACCATGGTACCTGCCATCTGAAAGCTTGCATTTGGCGTAATGCATATCTGGTAGGAATGCATGCTGTTTCCAAAGTTGTGTCAGTAGCAGCCTTTCTTTCACTAAACTGCATGCAAACAAGCTTGCATTTTTCGATTTATCATTACACACAGTTTGTGTCATTAATAATCGATGTTTGCAGAGGAATAAGGCTCGATTGTGCTGGTGGCTCATAAGCTCTTGGTTGTTTCCTGTGGGGTCAGAAACAGGGGTCAGGAAACAAGAGTGCCTTATACCCCTACTTGGTTCCCCTAAACTTTGATAGGTGAGGAAGGGACAAGACCTTTTCTCTCCCACCCAGTTCCCTAAAGACAAGTGTCAGTTTTTAAGGTGGAAGGCCGTTTGTTTTATTCTTAATGGTGCAAAACTCCACAGAGGTCCTGAACCCTGTGCTGGTTCAGGCTGCCAGGACAGACTGCTCAAGAGGGCTCTGAGGCCTCCATAACGGATCCAGGCTTTGGATGCTAGTGGTCTGCTTAGCTGTTAGTGGCACCTGAAGCAAGGCTGGTTGGAGTGACAGTTGCTTTTTACCTGCACAGCACATCTTGGCCTTCCTGGGGAGGAGTTCCATTTTTTTTCCTCAGTGGCGTTCCCACTGCTGGGTCCTGCTTGGTGTTGCAGGGCCTTTAGACTCACTCCCCCTAGACTCATTTCAGAGCCAGTTCATGAAGCCATTAGCCCTTCCCACCCAGTCATAAACAAATGTCACGTTAGGGGGCAAGATTGATGGCAGCCATGTAATAAAGCTGGCCAGGCAGAATACATTCTGTATGGGGCAGTCATTCTTCAGCAAGCAGAGAGCTTTGATGGGGGGGGGGGGGTGAGGGAGAGATGGATCAAGAAACTTTGTTGGACTAGTATTTACCTTACCAAGTTGTGGGGAGTAGGGAGCAAAGATTAGGCAAGCCTTAAACTCAGGAGAACTCCCAACAAAACAAAGCCTAATTTATTCGGACAGTGGCCACAAGGATGAAAAAAACCCACTAAGATTTGCCAGGGGACCCTAAATGCCAGCTTCAGAAACCCACTTTTCTGAAAGCTTCTGTTTCAATTTATAACAAGACCAAGAGCTTTGATGAATGGCCTTCCTTTAGTATTTGGACTCCATGGTCATAGCCAGAAAACTCTTGTGGCCTGATATTTCTATCTTCTCTTTTTGGGTGTGAATCCAATATAATCATTAAGTTCTGTGTTTCTGTCCCCCTTTTTGTCTCTGTTACTTTTGCTCACCACACGCTTTGTCCCAGGCCCTCACAGAAGGCCTGGAGGCCCTGAAACCCTCCCCCACCCCATATGTCGGATATGCCAAATGTCCTCACTCCAATTGAGCCCCCCACCCTGCCTTGGTGGCCTGCAGGCCCAGGTGCTGAGTACTTTGGGTGATGGCTGGGTACACAGGACCAGATCTTATTCCTAGTCCTCAGAAAGACCTGGTGCCCTAAGTGGGACTGGCAGGTTCCAGACCCTAGTCAGGTTGGGAAAGGAGCAATAATTAAATGAATTCCAGCTCCAAAACTTATTCAGGAGAATGAAAGCGCTTCTCCACAGCATTCTAAACATGATTAGGAGTGGAAAATTGGGCAAAATGTACCATGTCCGCCTCACTGGAAACCAAATATGGTGTAGAGAGCACAAGGCGCAACTCAGGACCTTTGTCGTATCCCTTTCCCATCAAACCCTGGCTCCAAAGAAACCGTCTGTTTTATATTAATTTTTTTGTTGTTTACTTGGTTTTTTCCCTCAATGATTTTTAATTTGCAGCATATTGAGCGTATTATTGGAGATGGAGTAGGATCTGGACTATCCTTCCATGTAGGCTAGGGACTTCCAGACAAGAGAGAAGGGTGGAGCTTCCACCGGAAACACAGCCCAAGAGGGAGAGGCAGGTTCTATATGGGCATGAGAGGGCCTGGCACTGTTTCCAGCTCATAATCTCCCCACCCGGGTTGGGAGGGTGACCCCAAGAGCCACAGAGTTGCTTCCCCAGGCCTCTTCTTCTTCTTCCACATGACACCTCTATCTGTTCTCCCAAAGCATCTTCTTTCTCTGGTCTCTCTTTGGATTCCTCCAAGTCCAAGAGTTAGCACTGATGGTCATTTGGACAATACTGTCCATTGTCTTCTAGCTGTCTCTGCAGGTTGCTCCTACGGAGACTTGGTGGGCTGCTCATTTGCCCACTAAGTCGAACAGTTTGATGCTGCTTGGGTGGCACGAGAGTGCAGTCTCTGTAAGCCCAAGGAGTGAGCAGTGCGTGGCCAGCCACGGCCAGGCTGCTGGGCCTCTCTATTGACCCTGATGGTGGGACACCAGACAGGGCCTAGGGACAAAGAGGAGCCCCATCACACAGAACAGCAGGGCCTAGGGACGTACATGGCAGGGCTTTGGAGGCTCAGAACTGGAGAGTGAATGGTTCTGCTTTAGGGGCTGGAGGACCATTTAAATAGAGAGACAGGTGAGGAGAGAGAGACCTGCCCTCCACCATTACCTACCCCAGGGAAAAGCAGGAAAACCAACAAACACATTTTGTGCCTTTAACTCTTAAGGCCTTCTCATTTCCTTTAGTAAAAAAGCAGGTCAGTGGTACAGGAGGCTGGGTGGGGCTCTTGTTAATGGCTATAGATGTGAAACGGACAGGGGAGGTGAGCACGTTTAGGCAGCAATTGGTTTTCTAAATACTTGCCAGTAGAGGAAAACAAAAACCCTGTCCTCTGAGTGGAGCAAAAATCGGCATCACCCATAGTGCAGAAGGAAAACCCCAGAGGCAGTGGACACCTGTCCCCAGAGCCTGTCGTGTGGGGCTCTGTCGTGGGCACATTGGTCCCCCCAGACGGCCCTTAGCACTTCGGGGGCCTTTTCAGAGACTGTGCTAGGTGCTGAGGCTTCCTTGCAGTTCAAAAGAGGATTATTATTGCACACGGAGGTCACCCGCCAACAATGGTCATGCCTCGCAGTTGGCCTTTCGGGTTATTGAAAGAGAAGTGTAAGCTAACCTGGATCGGAGTGTGCCACCCGAGCCTCCATCCTGTGTCCCGGGAAAAGCGCAGGGAATTCAGGCCCACCGTTGTTCCCACAGCCAAGGGTTGTTTGGGTGTGAAAATTTCCGAGAGAGAACTCGACGGGGTGACGCCCGGGTAGCCCATGCCAGGCCGCTGCGGGGCTTTCAGCATACCCACTCCCACTTCCACCCCGGTTCCACGAATATCGGAAAGGTGCAGGGCAACGACTTACAGTAAGTGTTTGTCGACCAGGAAATACTGCGACATTGCTCTACATTTGCCAGCTGGCTCCCGGGGCGGGCCTCCCCACCGACTTAGTCCCCGGGAGAGTCCCTGGAGCCGGGGCCGTGGAGTGCCACAGGGATCACACCTCCCTCTCTTCCCGTCACTGCCGGGGAGAAGTGGCACAACAGGAAAGCCTCACCAGAAGGCCCTTCCCAGGCAGCTTCCTCACCATAAAAAGTCAGACTGCAGCCGAGGTCCTTACCCCTTCCAAATATACATATATTCCCTTGCCCTCTGCCCGCCAGTCCAGCCCAGGCCTCGGGCTGTGCGGCTTCCTAATGGGCTGGACTGGCCCAGGGTCTCGGGTTGGAGGGGTGGGAGTCGGGGACTCCTAGTTTGTCTCCTCCAGGTCACCCAAGCTCTCGTGCTTTGGATCTTAGACTTCTGAACCTCCATCCCTGCCTGCGCCTTTAGCGCACCAGTGCATCAATGAGGCCGGGACTAGGGCTGCTGCGGGGGTGGCTACTTTTTCTGCATGACACTTCATCCCAGCCTCAGGACCCTTGCGCACGCCTGGTGGAGAGCGAGAAGCCGTCTGCGCCTCTTCATGGGCACGGGTCAGTCCCACAGGCCTGGGCAGAAGGACACGAGGGCAGCGCATGCGCACATACGGCTCCCCCCCCCCCCCCCCCCCCCGCAGTCCCTAGCGGCCAGCGACCCCCGTGGCCCAGTTCCTAAGGTCCTGCCGAGGCTTGCAAACTCGAAGACCTAGAGGCTGGTCGGAGGGAGGGCTCAGAGCTAGTGAGCGGCAGCAGGCCAGCCTGGGCCTCCGCAGCCACCATCGGGCCTGCAGCACACCGGCAGAGCGGTCCCACTGCCAGAGGCCCAAAGCGAGGGGCGTGCACGCAGGCGCGCACCTCAGCCCGGAGTTTAAAGATCAAAAGGAACAGCTGAAAACAGGGCATCTGGGGCGTCAGCTGTGTGCGACCCCTGACCTTGGAGGAAGGGCTGGAGACAGCGACTAGGCAGCGGTGGGGCCTGGGGTCAGCCCGCGGTCGTTGGCCTCCCAGCCGAGCTCTGGCTGAGGAAATGGTCAAGGTTGGGGTGGGGACCGGTCACCATATTCGTAAAGGGGCCCTGAAAGGATTTTGGGGATCATGAGTGAGCTGGGTGGGGTGGAGTGAAGGTGTGTGTGTGTGTGTGTGCACAGGGGAGTGAGGGCGCATCCACTGCGGCTGGTACAGCTCAGGCTTGGGGGAAGGAGGGAGTGGTGGCCTCACAGCTCTATAGACTGCCAAATGGCCGGAGTTCCAGCCTCTGGTAATTATGATGGCACATGCCCTCAAAATGTGCTCCACGGGCTCTGGGTGTGCACCGGGCAGGAGCAAGGCTGGGGCATCGTCTGGGCCTCAAGCTTGTTTGGGGCAGGGCAGCACCCGGAGGACTCCAAGGACACTGTGGACCCTGAGAAACCCCTACTAGGGAGGACGGCCATCCCCCAGAGGGGCTTTGTGTCCCAATTGTCACTGCTGTTTATAAAAACTCTCAGCATCTGCAGTGATTAAAAACCACAATTTTTTGGAGGTGCCCATGGATGTTTGAACATGTAGATCTGACTGTAAGAAACATACACACACACACACACACACACACACACACGATCTTTTTGTAAAACCCGGTCCCGGTGGAGCTCCCCCCGACCCAACTCCTTACATCATCTACTGAAGGCTGCAGTGCAGGTCTTGAAAAATAGGTGACGTGTGAACTTGGACTTACTGGGATACATCTTAAAACAGAATACCTGGTTGGAATTCCCATATACAAACAAGATGCCTGAGGTGCTTTGTGTTTTTTTTCTTGGGGCTTAAAAAGTTATTTGTGCCTGACCTGTGGTGGCCCAGTAAGTAAAGCCTCAACCTGGAATGCTGAGGTCATTAGTTTGAAACCCAAGTTGGGTGAAAACATGTAGGAGAAGCAACAACTATGAGTTGATGCTACCTGCTCCTCTCCCACCATCTTCTTCTCTCCAAATAAATAAGTAAATAAATAAATATGTAAACAAATTTAATGTTCTTTTGAGATGAAATTTCAGTGTTGTCTCCTGCTAAACTTTTCATAATACAGGGAAGGTCACATTCACAAGGAGCCCACCAGTGGGTGGCCAAGGGTTCTATGGGGACAATTAAAGGAGACTACCGGAGCCCGAAGCTATTTCTGTACGGGTTTACTAGAAAACCACCACAGACCTGAAATGGATTTTTCAAAGGAACCCTCTTGCATGGAACATTATCTTCCAAGCAGTTTAGCACTTCCTCTAAAGATCCTGCAGGCTGCTGTGGGCCTTTGTTTCGGGATAGCTGTAGAGGTGTGTCAGGTTTATTCTGCCTGACCTAGCTCCCTCCTAATTCTTTACAGGGCAGCACACAGCCCAGGACAGTCCGGCAGGCAGGTCTGAAGGAAAGCAAGACCCCAGTATCCATGGACCTTGTTGCTCTTCTGAGACACAGATATGGGGCTGGAGTGCTCTGTTATATTTGAGTGTAGTGCCATTTTAATTGTCTTAGTTTTTAACTTTAAAAAAATCGAGGTGGAACATATTTTATCACATCTAAAATGAATAGACAAAGCCGACAGAGCAGGAAAAAACAAAAGGAAAATAAGTTACTGAAACTGAGTTGAGATTTAAAATAGAATTCTCCTGAAGGATGTCCAATTGAAAGTCACAACACAGAAAGTACAAAAATACTCAAATTCCTTTTCTTTTTCTTCTTTGAAACACACACAGGGTGGCCTAGGAAACCAAATGACTGCTCCCTCCATTGAGAGTGCAGGCATAGAGAGAAGTTAGCAACCTAAAGTATTTTCCATGTCCTGCAGAAACTGATTCCCTGGGCCATGTTGAGAAGAATAACATTATGGCTTCACTGAAGTCCCAATAAACTCCTAACTAGAATCTCTCCTGGTCCCATTAAATTCCTACCAAGAATCTCTCCTGAAAAGCTTCTTATGTCTTTAGGCTAACAAGCCACAAAACACTGAATTGAATGGGGCCACTGTAAGCCCTGAGTTCCCCTGAGTGGTTTCTAGGCTTGGGTATGGGATGAGGTGGAGAGTTCAGGGGGTCAGAGGAGGAGAGGAGGTACCTATCAGGTCAAGGCTAAGGGGAATGTGTATGAATATTTATTTGTGAGTGTGTGACAGTGTGTGATAGCAGGTTTGTGAATTGTGCTTGCAGAGTGAGTGTGAGTGTGTAAGATGAGTGTTTGTAGGTGTGTGTTTGGATGTGTGTATTGAAATCTGTGAGTGACAGTGTGTGAGTATGTATGTGTAAGTGTGTGTGTATGTGTGCCCACTAGCCTGCCTAGTCCTGGAGGCCCAGTCTGCCAGGGACCATCTGTTTCCAATTAGCAGCATCCCGATTGGGAGAAGGCCCGTCCTGGGGCAGCTTCTAAGAAGGGGGGGGGGGGCAGCTCAGGCCACCCTAGTTCTGCTCCATCAAAGCTGAAGTTGGCCCTGGCCAGCATGCTGTCGCAGCAACTCGGGCAGCCACACAAAGAGCCCTCTTTCCTGCCGCCAGCCGTTGGAGCTTGGGTCCTCCCCCAGACCATAAACCTGCTGGTGAAGACATTCAGAAACAGTTCACCCGCACTCACAGGAGCATGGGCAAAGACTAGAATTCCATTTGCTATAAAGTTTTATTTTATTTTCCTTGGAGGGGAAGAAGAAAAGTCTTGACCTAATTTGTTCTATGGCAAAATACTGTATTTCATGCAGAGATATCCACCTGTACACAAATTCTTGCTTGCTGCTTGTGGATTCCATATGTTTGTGTGCCTACCTGCCTTCAGCTGTGCAGATGCACTGTCCACGGCTCAGGAGCACATACCTGTGGTCAAAGCCAGGCCACCTAAATGATGCACTCACTGAAACTGGGTTCAGTGATCTGAGGCCCAGACTTAAAACCTCTTTATTATAATTTCTAATTAATTCTGATGTTGTTGAAGGGCACAGTATCTGGCATATATTAGGCACTTAATGTAAATTGGTTGAATGACTAAATCAAAACTGGATTTACAAAGCGATCTAGTACTAAGGAGAGGTTGGAAATAAGTATTGTGTAAGATTCTAGACCACAAGGAAAAGCATGGGCTCACGGACCTCTGGGTAACCCAGAGGCTTTGGCATGGAATGTTCCAACAATATTTACTTACCTTCAAGTTTCTTCTTCTAATCCCCCTCTATTTCTGAAACTTTCTTTGAGATGATTGGAGCCCTGTGGGTTCTAATTATAGTCCGTAGAGACCAGAAGGGGTGTGAATACCTCCCTTCTGCAGGAACTGGGTTTCCAAATCTACTTGCTGGATAGAGTGGCTTATTGTCACTGGGAGGGAAAAAGAAATGTCCCAGGTGGAGACTTAGGAGGACTCCCTGACCAAGTCAGACTCTGGCCTGGCAGGGGTCTGTCAGCAGGGGCTCTCTCAAAATGAAGCAGGCCTGAAGGAAGGTATCTCACTCCAAGGCAGGGACCAGGGCTTTTGTTTTGTTTTATTTGGGGGCACTTATAGCTACTTTTATAACTTAGAGAAAATATGGACATCAATTTCTACTGCTGGTTCATAGAAAGGCCATTTTTAATAAGAAAAAAGAAAAACCATTTGAAAGCCCCACAATCTCAACTATCTAATGACATAATTTCAGGTAAAGTGAACGGATGATTAAAATATCTTGTTGATTTCATAAAACCATTCAGAAGAGGCGTCGACAAAAGGAAAGTGGGCTGAACCTGGAGTGCCACAACCCGGATGCTGCAAAGCTGAGGTGCCCCGGTCCTGCTGGCCTGACCACTACGTACCGCAAGGGTCTTGGGCAGCTATCGGAAGGGCACGCCCCTTGCCCCTCCCTGGACCGCTACTGCGTCCTGCGCCGGCTGGTTTTGTCAGGACGAAGCCAGCCGAGGCGCGTCTCTGGCTGGGCTGCGGCGCTTAGGCGTTGGGGTTGTTCCTCATGAGCTCCACGTCGGCGTCCACCATCTCCCGCACCAGCTCCTGGGACCCGGGACAGGGAGTGGGCGTTGATGACAGGTTTTATGTCACTCTCTCCTGCCCCTAAGGTGCCCTCCCCTCTGCCCCACTCGCCCTCCATCCTGGGCACCTGGAGCGCCCAAATGCCCTCCAGGCGGCCCCCTCCCGTGGGGTTGGGCCCGAATTATCCCGGAGCAGCGGTCAGCGGTCCCACAGGCCCTACCGTGGAAAGGACACTTACATCAAAGGTGACCCGGGGCTTCCAGTTCAGCTTCTGTTTCGCTTTGGTGCAGTCTCCCTGCAGAAAATCCTGCGGGGCGGAGGGGGAGAAAAGCAGGCGTGGTTAGGACTGGCGGGCTGGAGCACGGAGACACGGTCCTACCCAGGCTGTTGTTGGTCAAGGCCCCCGATTCCCTCCTTTGGGTCCCGCGGGGCACGTTGTCTCAGCTCCGGGACCCAACTCTTGTGAAGGTTACCTTTAAGGACGCGCTGTGCAGCCAGGTGGGGACCGTGACAGCTGCCCGTCGGTCCACACCAGCGCAGCCCTCCCGCACACCGAATACCACGGGGGCTCGGTGACTTTAAAATAGACACATGAAGTTGACAGAGACGCTACTGGGAGAACTGTTTTGAATTACTACATTTCTCAGGCAAGTAGAGAGAAAACGGAGTCAATCACCCTGCAGCCCCCGCCGGCTCCTCTCGGTGCAGGGGACGCCCCGCGCTTGCTCCCAATCACCCGCAGCGCGTCGTGGGGACCCGACCTGGGTGCGTCGGCCCAGGCAGGACCCGGCCAGGTCAGCTCCAGCGCGGTGCCCAGGCGCTCTGACCCTCGGAAGACGGCGCTCACACCGCCACCAGCACATCCATGTGCACATAAAACGAAACTGAAGCTCCATGAGCAGCCCTCGCTCTGACACCTGGGGCAATCTATGCGGTGTGGTCTATGCCTTCCGTAGAAAGTGCTCATTTCCACCCACAAATGCGGTGCAACCGGCAGTCTGAAAACCTGGCTCGGAGAGCACGCGCGGCGGCCGGACAACCGAGTTAATTTTCAAACGAACCTTTGCTGCATGAGAGGCCGGGGCCGCCATTTGCTTGATACTTGCGTTTCTTATCCCATCTGAGAGGGTTTATCAAAATACTAAAAAAACCCATAAAACAGCCTGGCCCTGACAGCTGTGGTCGAGTCTGCTCACCCGAGCTTTGCCCACGCGGAGCATGAACTACAAAACCCACCGGGGCTTCGGGCTTCGCAGGGTTGCAGTCCATATAAAAAACACTTCCTTGGAAGGAAAACGTGCTTAAAGGAAAAACACGGGGAATAAATGAATCTTGTATCTCAGTGCTCACTCACCAATTTCTTATTGCAGCTCTCTAAAAAAAATGGAGATAAGGATTTCAAGTTGATTTGTAAAAAAGGAAGGGAGAAGGGAAGGAGGGAGGAAAGGAGAGAGGAAAGAGAGAAAGAATGAGAAGGAAAGAAGAAAAAAGATAAAAAAAAGAAAAGTATGTGACCATTTGGGGGGTAAGATAAACATTTAGCTTTTACCTATATATACAAATGTATCGGTCACATATTGCACAAGATGTGAGTACTGGAAACAATAATATGAAGACAGTGAGAAAATAACTGAACTTGAAACACGACAAGTACCTCATTATGACACCATTTCGCTACTGACAATATTAAAGAACAACCCAACCAGTGCTACCAGGTGAGTGTCACAGCTAACTGAACTGCAGTGAAAAGCCTTCCCTACAGTTTCTCTTCAGACTTCCCTGAAAGGGCAAAGGCCCATGAGTGCTGCAGGCTGGCAGTGGGCAGGACCTGTCCTGCAGGGCACTGTGGACGCTCACCCTCACTGGGAAGGCTTTCCAACCCAACGGTGTCTGGATGCTCCCCTGCATAGCTGTGCTATGTGCTGAAAGCTGTGCTCTGAGAGTGCATTCAACAGCTCTCATTCTCCACCATCCATCACTACTTTTCAGGGCTGAATAAATCACACTCCCAAAGGCTTTCCATTTCACAATACACTGAAGTACTGAGTTCCTGTCTAGAGTATTAATAACAGTAAAACAAGTTGTATAGAGATTCTTCAGGAAAAGTTGGATACAAAAATTAATAATTAGCAATTTAACACAGGGCTACACAGAACTGGAAATGTAAGTGGAAAAACAAATTATTTTTGTCTTTCCTTTCCCTAAATAAACTTCTATATACCACATTCCCCATGTATAAGATGCACATTTTTTTTCTTGAAAAATTTGGGGTCTAATAACTGGGTGCATCTTATACAGTGGTTGTAGATTTTTTTTTACCTGAATTTCCCGCTTTTTCACACTTGTTTTTGCCCTCATTATTGAAGACAGTGATTTGTCATCAGACACAGATGAGGACAAGCTAATGGATGGGAGTTTTGACAGTGATAAGGAGTTGTACAAATTTTATGATGAATAAAACTTGAGTTCAATAACTTTATGTAATACATTTTTTTTTTCAAATTTCAGGCCTCCAAATTAAGGTGCATCTTATACATGGGAGCATCTTATACATGGGGAAATACGGATTTTACAATGCCCCTTTTTTAATATGAGAGTCACACAAAGATATCTATTCCTTTTCCCCAGAGGGAGCTGTGATATGTGGTATCATGAAACAACATGGCCCTCAAATTCTATAGCAGTTACCCAGCTTGAAGAAACGTGATTGTTTAATCATATAACACTTGTTGTAAATCAACAAGCATTGCATAGGATGCAATTCATGACTCTGAACTTATAGTTAGCAAAACCCTAAAACCAAGTTTGGCTTCAAATGATCTCAGTAGGCTTGGGAAAGGGAGCTTTGTATTGTAATTATGTTTCCTGTATTTTTCTACAAGTAGCTCATAATGTAAAAACAACTGGGGAACTACAATTAAGAAAAGAGAAAAATGGTTTCCAAAGCTTAGAAACAGACACTGCTATCATACACTGTAAAAGTATTTCATTGAAACCAGAGACTCACCCAGTTAAACTTCCCAATTTAGTTTTGAGCCCAACTCCTACATTCCTGTCTAGCAGCTTACTTTAACCTCCTGCCAAGCCTCTGTCTCTCTGAAATTTAATTAGACCAAAAGATCTTGTGAAGGGAAAGGATGAGGTTCCATCAAAACAACACTGTGGCTCTCCATGCCAGATGCAACTGAGCTAACATCTACAGCAGCCCGTGGGCTTGTGCCTCAGTCAGCTTCTAGGGGAAGATTAAGGACATCCCAGCCTGTCCTCCAAAGTCACTCCTCCCAAAGGACTTTCTCACTCCTTCCTGCTGTGATAGAGTAAATCATTCAGTCTGCAAGGTTTACTGCATAAGGTGTCCTTAAAAAGTGACATGGGGAAGGCCTGGCGTTGCAGTACCCAGGCTCTAGAGGGGACAGCAAAGATGTGGAAATGCTTCTTTAAAGAAGCCTGCAGCTAGCTTGAACAGAACTGAGATTGTGGAAGCTGTATTCTTTTTGTTTGTTTTTAATTGATTTTAGAGAGAGAAGAAGGAAGGGAGAGAGAGAGAGAGAGAGAGAGAGAGAGAGAGAGAAACATTGGTTTGTACCCGCAACCATGGAGTATCAGGACGACCCTCTAAGCCACGGCTCTGGAAGCTGTGTTCTGACTGGGACACTGGGCACTACTCTCCTAGAACTTGGTGGAGAAGCGGGAGGGAGAGAGGAAATAAGGCCAAAATAGAGTTTCCTTTCAAATTTCACAAACCCTCTCCACTAGGGTGTGATCAACTCCTAAGGATGAGAGAGAAGAATGTGTTCATCTGTTTTGCTTTTTTCTTCTTTTTTTTGAACACTCAGTCCCTTTTTTGTTTATAGGCTTAAAGCTATAGTATGACAACAGGGGTGAACGCTGAATTCAAGTGATGATTTCATGTACAGTTTCTGAAATGGACTTTGTGCACTGGGTGGTCTGGAATATTTCTTTATAAAAGACAATAAAGAGAAAAATTTAAAGCATTTCTAAATGAATATGACATTTCCTGAACTCTGGCTTCTGGTGTCTTCACCACTTCCATGGCTATTGCTTAGGTGAGCTATACAGTTTCAACATGTGATTTATTATTGTCAAATTCAATTAGGGTTAGCTGAGCATTTTATAGCAGCAAGGCAGCATGAACAAGAGAAAATGTCTGTATCCAGGTGCTTCGAGTCCCTTCTCTTTCCTCAGAGTCCCTGATCACTGTTGATTTGTCTGACCTTGAGGAGTTGTCCTCTGACTCTTTGTCTAGGCATAAACCTGAAAGGCCAAGCCCAGTGGTCAAAGCTGTGGACAGCAGCACAACAGGAGGGAATGTTTTGCTGCAGCATTTTTTCTGGCTTTCCTGGCTTATGTTCTTGTTAAAGTGAACTGATAAAGGGCCAGACCAAATCCTGGAAAAGTCATTAAGCCAGTTTCTAAGCCCACAGTAGTTAACATAAAGTTCAGCAAAGCAGAGACAATGCTAGGCCATTATCTTCTATGCTAACTATAGTTCCCTCTCCTTGAGTCTCCTGGGCACCTTTTTGTCTCCATCAAGATAGCAACACGTCTTTCCATGACATGGGTTAGTTTTCTTTCCTTCCCTCAATCTTATTTTATTCTGATGATTATTTAACTCATTAAATCCCTTTGATACCCACCCACATTACCTAGAATCATTGTGGGGAATACTATTAAACAGATTGTATCACATATCTTTTCAAAGTTCACAGTCTCCTTTTATCTTTCTCTTTCACTGAGGTTGCACTGGAGAGATTTTAGTATCTATTTCAAATTATGCGTGGGGTGCCCCATTATCCTCCACAGGTCTGCTTGTAAGGTTTGCAAAGGACATCTGTTGAGGCAGAGAAACATTTTTGAGGAGTGTGAGCTCTTTTGGCAGGAAGTTGTTAAGTTTCTAATGTGCATATTGAAAAATAAATTGAGTGCTCTAAAAAAGAAGTTTTATTGACAGAGGATGTTAATAAGGAAAATTAAGAGTGATGAGAACCCTGGTTAAACAGGGTCAGGAATCTAAGCTATGGAGCTGGAGTGGCACTTGGTATTCATTTCTTTCCTTCCACTTTTCTTAAAAAAGCAAAATTGCAGAATAGCTCAGGCTCCAAGGGAATAAAAAAATGCCAGTGAATTTGGTTCTTGATTTAACTTTATGCTAATGGAGAGTGAGCAGGAAAGATATGTTCTTAGGGAAATGCTTTTTAGAAACACAAAACTAAAAAAACCAAAACACCTCATACCCCCAAAACTTCAGTAATATGGAAAAAGCTTCAAAGAATGTCCCACTCAAGGTTTAAGATAGGCAACTGAGAGTCAGTAAGAATGGGGGTGGGGGGAATCAAAGCCTGGAAGTTCTTCCAGAAAGTTTGCAGTATAATGTCCCTTCTCACGCCATTTAAACTCAGATGCTCATAAATATATCCCGTAATTGAAATCTTCTCAAAGAGGGAGTGAACCACAGAGCAGTAAGAGATGCAGAGGCCTTAATGAGGGTAATGAACATTTCCCTTCTCTCTCCCCTTTACTGCTGTTTATCAGCACAAATTGAAGTTGAAGCCAGGCATCCCCTTTAATGACAAGGGGTGATAAGAGACAAGGAGAAAACAGCAGGCCATCTTGTCTGCTCGGGAAGCTGGACTCAGTGGGACTATCCATCAGCAGGGCAGACAGAGTGTGGTCACAGCACAAACAATGCTTGGTCTCAACCATAGGGAAACTGAGTCAGTCAGCACCGGCTCTGATGAGCATTCTAACAGTGGAGATAAGTGGCAAGGGGAGCAGAGTGAGCGGGCCCCACCTCAACACAGTGTCCCCATCTCCAATCGCCTGGGCAGAGGCCACTGGGAGGCGGTGGGAACAGGCAATGTACGTGTACTCTGGACTAGAGTCCTGGCCAAGCCCTCATTCAGTGACACTGTCACCACCACTGGTGACCTCACACATAAGCCCCATTAGTTAGACTCAGGATGTGCTGTCCTGATCTCCTGGGTAGTGCCTGACAGGGATCTCTAGATTCCTGTGACCATTCACTTGATCCTATTTTTCTTGGCTGGGAACCACTTATTTTCAATTGATAGAATTTGTCATTTGGAATCAGTAGCTATTAGGAGTCACCAAACAAAGGGAAAGAAACTCTTCTATGTGTATGCCCAGACAGGAATGAGAAAGCCAAAAGCTGACCTAGTGTGGGAGAGTTTTTCTTTTTTGTATTTTTCCGAAGTTAGAAGCGGAGAGGCAGTCAGACAGACTCCCGCATGCGTCCGACAGGCATCTACCCGGCATGCCCACTAGGGGGCGATGCTCTGCCCCTCTGGGGCATTGCTCCACTGCAATCTGAGCCATTCTAGCACCTGAAACAAAGGTCATGGAGCCATCCTCAGCGCCCAGGATAACTTTGCTCCAATGGAGCCTTGGCTGTGGGAGAGGAAGAGAGAGATAAAGAGAAAGGAGGGGGAAGGGTGGAGAAGCAGATGAGCAGTTCTCTTGTGTGCCCTCACCATGAATCGAACCTGAGACTTCCACATACCCGGCTGACACTCTACTGCTGAGCCATCCAGCCAGGGCCTGGAAAAGCTTTCTTGGAAGGTGAATGACAACTTGTCTGCCTTATGTGTCTATTTGTAAATAAAGCTTAATGTGGTATAAAAAAAGTATTCACTTTATAAAGGGAGAACCCAGCTAATGGCATTTGTAGTGCAGTCTATATACAGATACTTAAGTACAGGACATAAACACATTGATTTACTTTTAGATTGTCTTATAAATATTCTGGAGGAAGTCCTTTAAGGCACATGTGCTTGAGACATGAAGTGACAAGGATAGTGGTCTTTTCTGTTCTGTGGACACACACACTGCACATATTTTATGCCCAGCTTCTCTCCTGATAGGGTAAAGAAGCAGGACACCTCCGGAGCAGGGTCCCAGGAACACTCGGCAGCACTTAGTCCCACAGGCCACTGGGGCCTGTCCTACTCAACCAGGCTCAGGTCTGAGTGGGCTGAGCAGATGAAAGCATTTCTAAGGAAACGCTTTCTTGAGCTTCTGAATCTAGAAGTTGCTGGGGAGCTATCTACTCATAGGCTTAGAGGTTGCTTTTAAATAGGCAGATAAGACTGGGGGATGTAGCCTGTGTCATACATGTTTATGAGGCACTAGCTCAGTGGTTCTCAAGTGTACGCCGGGTGCACTGGGGCGCCCTAGATTTCCAGGTGCGCCCTAAGGTATTCCAGAGAAATATGCGCCTGTTGGGGACCAAAAAACCAACAGGGTTTTTAGAGTTTAGATTTTGGGGGGACAGAGGTGTGGAGAATGGGCTGTAAGCTGACAGTCTGCCCAACCCCCACCTCACTTGCCTGATTAGGTTGCAAAAGGCTGTTTAGCTGTGGTGCTGGATTTACACTGCCCCCATGTTCCCCAGAAAGACTGGAGGCAAGTTTCTTCTATCCTTTGTTTGGTGTAAAGTCAAGATATGTATGGTGGGGGTTTTCTGCACTCAACACAATTAAGAGTAAAAAGAGAGGAAATCTTTGATGTATTGATGAGGAAATGAGAGTTTGCCTTTCAAATATATGCCCAAACATTGAAGAAATCACTAGGACACATCAGGCTCATGTTTCTCATAAACACAAGAATAAAATAACTTAACACATTAGCGCCAGGACCTGCCGAATTTACTAAATCTTACTAAGAATGTATCTATATATACATACATATATAAAAAGATAACTTTTTTGTCATTTTAAAAAATTTTTAACCCCTTTTTATGAATTCTAAAAAGCATAACTCAAAAATGTAACATAAAAATGTTTTTTAATGTCAGAATAAATTTAATTTTGTCATATTTATTTCATTTAATTACCATAAAAGCACACCTGGACTTTATATTTTTTCTTTAATAATTGACTTAATTATTATAACATTTCTCAGAATTTGTATGTAGTGCGCCTACAATTATTTGTAGGATTTTAAATGCGCCCCGACTTCAGAAAGTTTGAGAACCTCTGCTCTAGATCTTTCTGTACCCGTTCTACATCTGTAATTATAATTGTAGAGTTAATTTTTCTGGTTAGCTCTGTTTCCTGATCCCTGGTGCTGGCAGCAGGGCCAACCTGAGGAAAGCTAAATTAAGTACTATCACTGGGGCCCTCTTGCTTCTGATTTCTCCGCTGATCTTCCCTCTCCCCAGCTGATAGGGGCTGACTCACAGTTGTAGTGCAGGCCAGTTAATGAGGGGGAGATAAGATTGTGAGTGATCTCAGCATTCCAGGCTTCAAAGTCAGCAGCACCTCTTTGTTGGCAATTAATGGTTAGGGCTAATAACTGCATCCAGGGTGTAAAGAGTAAAGATTCACCCGTGCTGGTAGGAGGTGCGGGAGATAAAACACCTTTAAAAGGGCTGATTCAAATCCTTCTGGCATAATTGGCAAGTGGCACTCTGGAGTGTGAGCCACAGCTGCTTTTCCTTGGACACTTAGTACTTTTTACCCTCAAAGCGCTTCACATACATCAGCTAATTAACCTCAAGACAGTCACATTTATAATGCAACTCAGGAGACCTTGTATCTGTCTTAGGTGGCCTCTTCCCTAGGATTAAAGCCCTGCACAAGTGTCTGTGGGGTCACAGCCCACCTCTGTCCTCTGGCTCATCTTCAGATAAGAACCTACTCTCCCCACCCCAGGAAGGCCAGGTTGGGCCACAGGGGACCCTTTATTCCACAAGGTGAAGGTGATTTTCCTCAAGCTTGTTCCTTCCCAGTTTGTCAGAAAATCTACCCCCCTTTTTAGAAAAGGTTCCCCTACTCCCTTTGAATATTAGTATTAAGAATACTGTAAATATTATGAATGCCTCCATAATGTAGATGGGATATTTTTTCCTTTTGTTTTATTTTTTCACCTTATGTAATACATTTGGTCGCTCAAATTCAAGAAAGCCCACTTCAATAATCCTCCCTCTGTCCCTTCCTCCCTCCCATCTGCCATCAGGTCAGCCATCCTCCTCCCAACCTAGGTGGAAAAGACATTTTCAAATGTACATCCGCACGCTCATTAAAACATTCATTCCCTCAGTAACTTCTAAACTCTAAGACTAAGCACGCAATGTGCCACACACAATTTCGTTCTTCTTGGTTGTTTCTCTGGGGACTTTTAGATTTGAGGAGAAATCAAGACAACTACTATGAGATTTGTTAGTAAGGTCTTTGAGAATCAAGGAGTAAAGATGAGGACTAAGTGCATCTTTCGGTTTCTGTGATTTTATTTACTCATTCATCTGGTTTCCTGTTATCATGGTTAACAGAGAGTTTTACCAGGCTGTTATTATCTATACTACGTGGTTACCTGCCATTCTTTCTTCTGCATCTTTATAAGACAAACATAATCCTATACCTGGATGCATCAATAGAGATATTTAAACTAAATAGCTTGATTAATACAACAAAGGTGGTAGGGTTTTGGACTAAAAACCAGGATTTCTAGTTCTTAGTCCAGCACTCACAATGCTCAGTAGGACAAACCTTCCCTAGAAAGTTCTTTATGCTATATTAATCTGAGTGGTGAACAGGTTTCTAAGTAATAAAGACTCCATCAACATATAAAAATATCAACACACTCTAATACTGAATGAAAAAGATTGACAGAGAAGAGTATATGTTGTATGGTTCAATGTGCAGGAAGTTCTAGGACAGGCACTTGAATTGATGGTGATATAAATTAGGTCAGGAAAGAGGACAGGCAGGGGAGATGCAGAAAGAACTTTTGGGTGATGCTTTTATATTGATAGGAATGTATGGGTCCTGAATGCATGTATTTGTTGAAGCAGACCAAACTACATATATAAGCAGTTAGGATGTGTGTGTTTTACTTTACATAAGTTATATCTTAGTAACAAAAGGTTTGTAGACACCAGCAACTCAAGGCATCACTGGAGAAACCTGGCTTCATATCATGGCTCAACCACTTAGTTGTGTGGCCTTGGGGGGCAAGTGTTCTACTGCTTCTGAGCTTCAGGGTTTAAAACTGTAAAATGGGGAAAACACAGCCTATCTTGCAGGGATGTTGTGAGAATTGAAGATAGTGCATAGAAAATAATCAGCATCAGTTTTAATACACTGCATGCAGGTTATCTGTTGCTTTTATTGCTAAGTTGTAGAAAAAGCCATTCTTTTAATTTTTTGTAGTAACATTATGGGTAAGAATGTAATACTTTAAAGTATGGTTCTGTCCTACAGTTTTTATTTTATACTTATATGTTACTTTTACCCTGCACTCCGACACAACTTATATTTTCAGATTTTTTGAACAATGTTAATCAGAGTATACAGGATTTTGTATTATACTTTCTCCCAATTATTGTAATCATTCCACATGCTCTTGAGTGTAATACTCACTGCTTTAGATGCTGGGGAATCACCATGAACAAGACGAGGCCATTCTTACAAGCTTCCAGTCCAGCAGGGAGAGACAGTCAAGAGTTCAGGAGATATATGAATAAGACTGTTTCAGGTAAGGGGGAGCGCAAGGGAGAAGATGGAAGAAGAGGTGAGCTTGACGAAGAGTCAGAGGGCTGGGTGGGGAAGGCTTTCCTGAAGAGGGAACATTTGGTCAGAGACTTGAATGACATGAAAAAGCCAGTCACATGAAGACCTGAGGTAGGAGAGTCTTTGATGTAAAAGCCTTAGGGAGTAATTCACTCAGTGTGAGGAGCAGAGAAAAGACCACTAAATCTGGACAGAGTGATCGAGGGGCACTGAAGGCCAGAACAAGGTTGGAGAAGTAAAAGATGTTCATCAGATTACATCTGACCTCCTGGGTAATCTAATCCCTATCACAGGCCCCAGGCCTTTATCAGTAAAGCCATGCTGTCACGAGACTTTATACTCTAGTCACTGATTGTCCCTTAGCACATCTGTAGCTGGTGGCCCACCATTATAAATATGGCTAATTCAGCTTGATGAAGTTCATAAGTCTGATTTTCTGATACCAATGTACTAATTCTCTGACTCAAATGCACAAACCCTATTCCTCCTAAAAAATCTGCCACACTTTGATAGGTTTGGGCCACACAACCTAGAAACATCTGGTTAATCTTGAAGGGATTATTAGGTCCAGGACACCAGGCCCAAGATCTGGGATCAGAGATCAGGGGCCTGGCCTGCTCCTCTGGCACCCCCTGGGTGGGAGGTGGAAGGGCTGTTCCTTTTCTGGCCACATGGGGATACATTCAACCTCCTGAGGGCTGCTGAGATGGTGTCCCACCCTTCCCTTCCTACTGCATGAGTAGAATCCTGGCTGGAGTGAAACTGTGTAGGGAATCACCCATCTAACCTTGAACCCTCTATGACTTGGATTGGGGAACTTTAGTTAAAAGCCCTGAGTGAATGTCTCTTGGATGCAAACACCAAGAAGCTGTGTAAGTAATCTTTGTGCAGACACAAAAGAATGCATGTGAACAGGCTTTAGAAAATTAGCCTAGAGGCTCTGGATTACCCCTTCTTTTGTGCTTATTAATTAGCAAAAGAAAAAAAAATGTACTGGCCCAAATTAGTCCTTTCTCCATGTCAGCAAAATGGCCATTAGTCATTCTTTCCCCTTGTCACCTGATCTCCCTCCCCTGTAATCCTGTTACCTCTGTTCTGCTTCTGATAATAAAAGCTAAGGAGGAGATTCAGGAGGTCTCTCTTTGCCTCCCTTGGCAGGCCTCCCCCTCTCTTCCTCTTGACATTAGTTTGAGTCTTGAGTAGGTTTCTTCCATGCAACATTGATAGTTCTGAGCAGGCTGGAGTGCTACAAAACTGTACCCACAAACTCAACTTGATGACTAAGGAACCTCTTCTCTATGAGGTCACCAAAGAATGGGACACAGCACTGAGACTCGCTTGGGTTTTGAAAAAGTTTTCAACAAATTCTGTGTGTGTATGCGTGTGTTTGTGTATGTGTATGAAGATCCACTCACCTATAGAGAAAGAACCTGCTTTCCTTCAAAATTTACAGTCCTTTATCAGCCAAAAACACACAGAATGAAATTTGGGTTTTGCTCTGGGCCACTGGAGGGCTTTAAGAAGTGTAGGCATACACTCCGCTGGACATTGCTGGACCTCCATGGGGCACTGTGCCAGGTTACAGAGGAATTGTGTAGGAGAGGAGAGCAAATGAGATGGTGGCAGCCCAGACCAGAGGGTGGGGGCCAGGATGGGAAGATGGAGGAAATGGATAAACTTGGGACCTATTTTGGAGGCACAGAAGGAAGAGAACTTGTGGAGGGACTAGATGTGGGGGTGAGGGGAAGACAATTCATTTGGCTTGAAGAGAACGCTTTTATTGCTTTCAAGTGCATTGTGTGAATGTACAGTGCTACTAGCCAAGTATGAGTATGACACGTTAGCACAGTCCACGGGTATTAGAGACTATCTCTTGTTCAAGGAAACCGCTTAGTTTCATGACTCTTATAAAATTACCTATGATTGGCCCTGGCCAGTTGGCTCAGTGATAGAGTGTCGGTCCAGTGTGTGGAAGTCCTGGGTTCAATTCCCAGCCAGAGCACACAGGAGAAACATCCATCTACTTCTCCACCTTTTCCCCTCTTTTTTTTTTCTCTGTCTCTCTTCCCCTCTTGCAGCCAAGGCTCCATTCGAGCAAAGTCGGCCCAGATGCTGAGGACGACTCCGTGGCCGCCACCTCAGGTGCTAGAATGGCTCTGGTTGTAATGGAGCAATGCCCATATGGGTAGAGCATCGCTCCTTAGTGGGCTTGCTGGGTGGATCCTGGTCCGGCGCATGTGGGAGTCTGTCTCTCTGCCTCTCCGCTTCTCACTTCAGAAAAAACAAAATTGCCTATCATCTTTTATAGCATTCCATGGAACACCCTGTCTTGTTCTGGATCTAGATTTGATGCTTATGCTTCTTAGATGAGGAAGTCTGATTAGCACAGAGAAAGTAAGTCCATGTGCACAGGTGAGAAGGCACCTCGCTTTATTCCATGACCCTTCAAATGGATGGCTTTAGCTGTGCCTCAGGACAAGCAAAAAAAGGGTTAAGTCAAACTGTGTCCACTATGCATGACCAATATGTCCTGCTTTTAATCTATGGCTTGTTGCAGGAGGAAGTCCGAGAGGTGGCCTTTCACATGACATCATAAAAGCCTGATTTATCACCAGCCACCAAACATTTAGAAAATCATAACATCCTTTCAGGAAAATGCAGTGGAAAATAATCAGGCTGACTTTGATGAAAGCTCTGGTGGGGACTCCCAAGTGTGACACTCTGCACAGTAACCCTTGGCAGGTGCTCTGTGTGCACTCAAAGCAGTCTTCACTGACAAGGCCGAGAGTCTGGGCCTCACGGCTGCACACAATGAAACGTGGCTTTCATGTCTGCAGATAAAACAAGAGTTTGGCTCACACCCTGCCAGCTTGCCTAAAATAACACTTCACTGTATTTTTAAAAATACTTTGGAAAAGACTGCTCCATCCAGATGTGAGAAATTATTGATTGCGGAAATATAAAGATCACACTCTTGTCACATAATCTGCCACCATACCAGTAGCGCCAAGCCATGACTCCTCTCACACTGTACCCGTCCATCTGCTCCTCTGCTTTTTGGGACAATCATTAGGACACTCTCTGCAGTTAGAGCTCTTCCCTAAGTAGTGTTTCCAGAACAGCATCGCACTGCAGAATCATCCTTAACAACGATGGGGCTAAGAGCTGACAGAGAGGAGACACTCCAAAATGTCAGAGGAGATAAAGGGATGAACTCCTCTCGCCACAAGGAACCAGTCCTGGAAGTGTTTGCATCTCTACATTGTCTCCCTCACACAGTGACTGGATAAAACACCAGGCAGGAACCGTGTTTCTCTTTGATGTGCGTGATGTGCTCTGCAAATAAACAGAGGAAAGAGGGACAAAGGCAGCCTGCAGCCATGAATGGTTCTAGAATTCTGGCCATATCAATCCTACAAAAAAACCTGTTAGCACAGAAAGTAGGTCTGTCTTTCTAAAGCGACAGGTGTTAAGATTCTAGAGTTTTGGGAAGAGAGGTGGTCTAAAAATTGAGCCAGGAATGACAAAGGACTGGGCAGGGTTGGAAGACTGGCAACATGAAGACTTGGGACTCAGTCAAAGTTACTTTCACTTTGCTTTACTGCTATTCCTCAAGTGTCCTGTACAAAGCCTGTTTGCAAGGTCAGACTTGTATGAGTAGAAACAGCACTGTGAAGATTCCTGGAAGGTTGGTGCTCAGTGTGGAAACTGAGGACGGAAGAATGTCTAGGTTGGTGGGACTTAGAGCCTGAGCCCTGACACTATCAACGTGGGAGCAGGGCCATCTACAGCAGCCCTAAGAATTCTTAACTGAAGAAGCCTGCCTGGGCCTGACCCCCCGGAGTCTGTACAGGGAACAGGAATGACAGAGAAGAGGGCAAGGAAAGGTGAGGCCCAGTTTTGGCCTTGCCTATGAGTCTGTAACTCTAGCCTCCCTGATCTGAAAATGAGGATGATCAGGGCTCCCTTTTCAGGGCTACTGCTAGCCACTGTGAGGACACTGCTGGTACCTAGGCAGGGACTGCCTGCCTTGCATCGGTGCCTCAGTGACCCCACACTGCCTTTCCTTGCTTGAGGACCACTTGTTATGTCAGAACCATGGGGGCAGCAGAAGTAGCATCATTCAAGTTTCGGTCAAGCTGGGCTTCATTTGGCTTAGCTTCAGCTCTGAACTTTGTTTTGTTCCCGAGTAAAGCTGGGTGGTGGGCTGAGCTGCTGACTTAGCACACAGCCAGGTGGGAGAGGGTGGTGAGAGGCCTCTCCTGACCCTGCTCCCATGGCAAGGCTGATGGCTGCATACAGAGGGTGCTGTCAGGAAGCCAGTCAGCTGGGGTAGAGCCTGGCTGAGATTATGACATGCTGCCCGAGGCCATGTGGAAGCCAGGTGTTAGACTTCCCCGTGAAGTCATGGAGGAGCTATGACACACCACCAGTCAGCTACCTTGTGGTTATAAAGTGGGTCATTGTGGTACCTTATTTTTCTGGGCCACGTGTGTCACTGAGGCATGTGCACGATAAATAGATAATGGTGACAGTGGGGAAACAAATTTTCCGCTGATGTGAATCACAATTAAATGTGATTCACTCCACATTTAATTGTGGAGCCTGGCTTCCTGGAGAGTGCTGCTGGTTCAGGAAGCCTCTCTGCAGTGGCTGTTCAGCCTCTGCTGCAGGCTAGCAAGCCCCCTCCACTTTCCAGCCCTGGCCATTCATTCAGGGCTCAACTGTGACAGGGCTGCTGGCTCTTATATACTCCAGGAGGCAGTAAAGCCTGTGAACCCAATGGCTGACTTAGGGGTAGGGGCCCTGGGGATACCTTTGAGCCGGCAATACCAACAACTTTGCTGGGTCCCTTCTTTGTGCCATGTGCTCAACACTTTATAGACCTCATACACCCAGCATAGCACCTCTGAAGAATGAGGCTCCAGTAGGTTAGGTAGTTTGCCAAGGGTCACTCCATGGTGGAGCATAGACCCAGACCCAGGTGTGTCTGGTCTAAAGACTCGATCAATAGCCTCTTTATCTAGACTCCAACCCTCAGAGTCTGCTCTCTTTAGTAAGTGGGCTGATGGGAGGTGAGAACGATGCCATGCCAAGCCACGCGTGCCCATCAAGTAGACACTCTTGATGAGGACCAAGTCGCACCCTGAAAAAGAAGGACATATTATGCCTAGTGACACACATAATAGGAGGAGAATATGTTTCCACTCTATAGAGATCCAGAAACATGACAACTGTTGGTTGGATTACTGTTGGTATAGATTATGGATTCAAGCAGATACAGGAGTAGACACCTAATGGTCAGAAAGAAAAGGCTGCATGTCCAGAGATACCAGGCTGCCATGACACAGCTCTTGATGTCGAAGTGACATGCTGTGATGAGGTTTGATGCTGCCTTGGATTTTAAAGCAAAAATGAATTTGCTGGCCCTGGCTGGTTGGCTCAGCGGTAGAGCATTGGCCCAGCATGTGGAAGTTCCAGGTTCGATTCCTGGTCAGGGTACAGAGCAGAAGTGCCCATCTCCTTCCCCCTTCCCTCTCTCCTTCTCTATCTCTCTTCCCCTCCTGCAGCCAAGGCTCCATGGAGAAAAGTTGGCCCAGGAGCTGAGGATGGCTCCATGGCCTCCACCTCAGGTGTTAGAATGGCTCTAGCCGCAACGGAGCAATGCCTCAGATGGGCAGAGCATTATCCCTTGGTGGGCATGCCGGGTGGATCCTGGTTGGGCCCATGAAGGAGTCTGACTGCCTCTCTGCTTCTAACTTCGGAAAAAATACAAAAAATAAAATAAAATAAAATAAAAAGGGAAAAAAGAATTTGTTGGTTTTCTCCAGCTAGAGGTGAAAGGTTTGTAGAGGAAACCTTGGCAAAATATAGAGTATCTTGTTTTGGTTAATGTGATTAGTGTAGTTTTCTCAGCAATGACTATCATGTCACGTAACATTGGGAGCTGTCATGGTCACGGCCTCTGTACTTATGAGTGGCTAAACTCAGAGCATGGGTCATGTGCCTGTAGGAGGCTTCTTTCAAGCTACACCTTCCTAGTGCTACTAGGCCATGAGACACCAGCGCATTTCTTTGGGCAGATCCAGGCTTTGGTGTGGATTCTTCTAGGAACCACTCAGAGGTAGATTTAACAGCAGGCACACTGGACATGCACCCTGGGTCCCAACTTCTGAAGGGCCCTGCAAAACCCCAACTTTACACTTTTTTTAATGACAGGGGGCCCAATATTTTCTTCTGTGCCTGGGGCCTCAACTGACCTTACTCCGCCTCTGGAACCACTGCTTTCTAGGATGGCAGGGAATACTAAGAGTCTCCTGGCATGGGAATTTTGTGAGTTTGGAAAACTTTCAAGGACCTTTGCTCAGTATCTGACCCTCTCAGAACACCCTTTTCTATGAAAAGACTTCAACTCACAGAATTCAAAAGAGCTATCCAGTCTTATTTATGCCACTGCCATGACACCATCAACAGAAAACAGACACTGTCCCTCAGAGCTGACTTCCAGCCTCAGGGACACAGCAACAGAGGGAACACCGCTGGGCCTGGTGGGGGGAGAGCAAGTCTGGAGGACATGGCGGATCGAAGGACTTTATCCACATCTACTTAGTTCTTGGGTTTGACAGTGAAAGTTCTGAAAGAAAGGATGCCTCTAGTAACCACCCTAACATTGATGGTTGTGATGATATTAGTCATCACAGAATAGCTACCTAGCACTTTTAAGCAAGGATCCTCCCATCTATTTTCTCATGTAATCCTGGCAGCCATAACACCCTGGTCCTCAAGAAGTTCAGGATCCAATGGTCAAGACTAACAAGCAAATGGCAATGTCTGACACATGTCACAGTGCAGGGTAAGTGACACAGAGCAGTTGAACAGGGAAGGAGGTCAAATGAGTGTAGGGAGTAGGGAGAGGGTTGATACTTGAGGGGGGACAAGATGAGGGGAGGAGAATGAGCTTTCTGGTGAGCCTTAACAGTGCCATGTGCTAAGCATGTCACTAAAGTGCTTACGTAAATAAATAATGGGAGGGCTCATCTAGCACTCTCCCACCCTGGAAAATGCTCATAAATAGAAATAGTGTAATGTTTTGACTTTATACATCCTGCTTTTCCTTTTCTTGCCAGTGGAGGAATAAAGAAAAGAGGGGTAGTGCCTGACCTGTGGTGGCGCAGTGGATAAAGCGTTGACCTGGGAACACTGAGGTCACCAGTTCAAAACCCTGCACTGGTCTGGTCAAGGCACATATGGGAATTGATGCTTCCAGCTCCTCCCCCCCTTTCTCTCTTTCTCTCTCTCTCTCTGTGTGTGTGTATGTGTCTCCTCTCTAAAATGAATAAATAAAAAAAAATAAAAAAAAAAAGGAAAGAGGGGTAGTTACGTGCAATTCTGTGTGACAGACAGGGCTCTGCAGAGGGGATTGTGCCTGGGCTGTCCTGAAGAGTCCTGGAAACCTTCTCACGCCAGAGTGGGAAGCACGAGCCATTCCTTCTCATGACACTGCTCTCTCCACTGGACTTAGCAGCATCATACCATCCCTCAGGTGCCAGCTCAGAAGCCTTCTCCTCCCAAGGTGTGCTGACCTGGGAGTGCAGGCAGCTCCACCCTCCTCTCACTGACTCAGCCCTGCTTCCTGCATCCTTGGAGCACAGGTGTTCTGCCCTTACAGCATCTTCCCGACAGTAATGGGACACATTCATTATCCACGCCATCCATGCTTAGTACATATTTTGCCTACAGTGAGTGCTGACGACCTTTGTATTGAGGGCCAAGCTCTTTTCCTTGATTTGATGAGAATGCACTTGAGGTCCTGTAATTTAGGCAATGGTTGTGGTATCCTCTCTTTTCAAAATTCCCCCATACTGTTCTTTAGAAGTGACAATATAAGCAGTGCTGTTATTCTATGTGTAAGAGTATCAGAGGAAGTTCTTTTGGATGTGGTCTCACATCGCTAATATACCTGAATATTTTAGGATCCCCTTGATCTAAAAACAGCCCTACTCTGTGACGTCACACTTCCTGACCAGCTTACTACCATGTTTCGCTCCATAAGATGCACCTGACCATAAGACGCACCTAGGGTTTTAAGGAGGAAAATAAGAAAAAAATATTCTGAACCAAATAGTGTGTTAAAATATTTAATAAAATATACCACAATAATGCCTGACCAGGCGGTGGCGCAGTGGATAGAGTGTCGGACTGGGATGCGAAAGACCCAGGTTTGAGACTCCGAGCTCGCCAGCTTTAGCGCGGGCTCATCTGGCTTGAGCAAAAGCTTGTCAGCTTGGACCCAAGGTCGCTGGCTCCAGCAAGGGGTGGCTTGGTCTGCTGAAGGCCCGTGGTCAAGGCACATGTGAGAAAATATACCACAATAATATTTCAGCACTGTAAACTCAACAGCAGTATTAACAACCAGTAGCACTGTTATTAACAAATGAGAAGAAACTTTAATGTTCAAATACTCTTCTAGTTGTCCAGGAGCCCCAGGAACTCATCATCGCTAGTGTCAGAATTTAAGAAGCTCAGTTGCTCACAATCACTGGTATCACTTTCCCTATTTCCATATATGATACCATCTTCAGTGCCATCTAAGGCATTGCTAATGCCACATCTTTTGAATGACTGTACCACAGTTTCATTCTTCACTGACGACTATGATGTTTTCACCCATTCACAAACTTGAGTGACAGCGGGTCTCTTCATTCATCCAGCTGCTGTCAGATCATGATTACCAGCAGCCATCCATTTGTTCCACTCTTTCCGCATAATGACTTTAAACCAGTGGTTCTTTTTTTTTTTATATATATATTTTATTATTATTAATTCTAATGGGGTGACATCAATAAATCAGGGTACATATGTACAATGAAAACATCTCCAGGTTATCTTATCATTCAATTGTGTTGCATACCCATCACCAAAAGTCAAATTGTCCTCTGTCACCTTCAATCTGATTTTCCCTGCGTCCCTCCCCTCCTCCCTATCCCACTCTTCCCTCCCTCCCCCCATCCAATAACCACCACTCTCTTGTCCATGTCTCATACCCTCACTTTCATGTCCACCTATATATGTAATCGTGCTGTTCTCAGTTTTTCTTTTTCTCTGATTTACTTATTTCACTCCGTATAATGTTACCAAGGTACATCCATTTTGTTATAAATGATCCGATGTCATCGTTTCTTATGGCTGAATAGTATTCCATAGTATATATGTACCATAGCTTTTTAATCCACTCGTCTTCTGACTGACACTTGGGCTGGTTCCAGATCTTCGCTATTGTGAACAATGCTGCCACGAACACAGGGGCACATTTCTTCTTTTCGAACAGTGCTATGGTGTTCTTAGGGTATATTCCTAAAAGTGGGATAGCTGGGTCAAAAGGCAGTTCGATTTTTAATTTTCTGAGGAATCTCCAAACTGTTTTCCACAGTGGCTGCACCAGTCTGCATTCCCACCAGCAGTGCAGAAGGGTTCCCTTTTCTCCACATCCTCGCCAGCACTTATTCTGTGTTGTTTTGCTGATAAGTGCCATTCTGACTGGTGTGAGGTGATATCTCATTGTGGTTTGAATTTGCATTTCTCTAATGATTAGTGATGTTGAGCATTTTTTCATATGCCTATTGGCCATCTGTATGTCCTCTTTGGAGAAATTTCTATTCATTTCTTTTGCCCATTTTTTGATTGGGTTGTTTGTCTTCCTGGTGTTGCGTTTTATAAGTTCTTTATAAATTTTAGTTATTAACCCCTTATCAGATGTGCTGTCGAATATGTTCTCCCATTGTGTGGTTTGTCTTTTTATTCTGTTCCTATTGTCTTTAGCTGTGCAAAAACTTTTTAGTTTGATATAGTCCCATTTGTTTATCTTGCCTTTTATTTCAGTTGCCCATGAAGATAAATCGGCAAATATACCGCTGCTACAGATGTCGGAGAGCTTGCTGCCTATGTTTTCTTCTAAGATGCTTATGGTTTCACGGCTTACGTTTAAGTCTTTTATCCATTTTGAGTTTGTTTTTGTGAATGGTGTAAGTTGATGGTCTAGTTTCATTTTTTTGCAGGTAGATGTCCAATTTTCCCAACACCATTTGTTAAAGAGGCTGTCTTTACTCCATTGTATGTTCTTTCCTCCTTTGTCAAATATCAGTTGTCCATAAAGCTGTGGGTTTATTTCTGGGTTCTCTGTTCTGTTCCATTGATCTATGTGCCTGTTCTTATGCCAGTACCAGGCTGTCTTGAGTATAATGGCCTTATAGTAAACCTTGATATCTGGAAGAGTGATACCTCCTGCTTTATTTTTTCTTTTTAAGATTGCTGAGGCTATTCGTGTTCTTTTTTGGTTCCATATAAATTTTTGGAATATGTGTTCTATATCTTTGAAGTATGTCATTGGTATTTTAATTAGTATTGCATTGAACTTATAAATTGCTTTGGGTAATATAGACATTTTAATGATGTTTATTCTTCCTAGCCATGAGCACGGTATGTGCTTCCACTTGTTTGTATCTTCCTTGATTTCTTTTATCAATGTTCTATAATTTTCCGAGTACAAGTCCTTAACCTCCTTGGTTAAATTTACTCCTAGGTACTTTATTTTTTTGGCTGCAATAGTGAAGGGGATTGTTTCCTTAATTTCTTTTGCTGATATTTCATTGTTGGTGTATAGAAATGCCTCTGATTTCTGAGTATTAATTTTATATCCTGCCACCTTGCTGAAATCATTTATAAGGTCCAGTAGTTTTTTGACTGAGACTTTAGGGTTTTCAATATACAATATCATATCATCTGCAAATAATGACAGTTTTACTTTTTCTTTTCCAATTTGTATGCCTTTTATTTCTTCTTCTTGTCTGATTGCTGTAGCTAGGACTTCCAGAACTATATTGAATAAGAGTGGTTAAAGTGGGCAACCCTGCCTGGTTCCTGATCTTAAGGAAATTGCTTTTAATCTTTGTCCATTTAGTATGATGTTTGCTGTCGGTTTATCGTAGATGGCCTTTATCATGTTAAGGAATGATCCCTGTATTCCCACTTTACTGAGAGTTTTGAGCATGAATGGGTGCTGGATTTTATCAAATGCCTTTTCTGCATCTATTGAAATTATCATGTGATTTTTGTCCTTCCTTTTGTTTATGTGGTGAATCACATTGATTGATTTGCGAATATTGAACCAGCCTTGCCTCTCCAGAATAAATCCCACTTGATCGTGGTGTATGATTTTTTTCATATATTGCTGGATCCGGTTGGCTAATATTTTGTTGAGAATTTTAGCGTCTAAATTCATCAGTGATATAGGCCTATAATTTTCTTTCTTTGTGTTGTCTTTGCCCGGTTTTGGGATCAGAATTATGCTCACCTCATAAAAGGAGTTTGGAAGTCTTCTTTCCTCTTGAATTTTTTGAAATAGCTTGAGGAGAATAGGAGTTAGTTCTTCTTTGAATTTTTATAGAATTCACTTGTGAAGCCATCAGGCCCAGGACTTTTCTTTGTTGGGAGTTTCTTGATAACTGTTTCGATCTCATTTGCTGTAATTAGTCTGTTTAGGTGTTCTGATTCTTCCAGATTGATTTTTGGAAGGTTATATGATTCAAGAAATTTGTCCATTTCACCAAGATTGTCTAAATTTTTGGCATATAGATCTTCATAGTATTTTCTTACAATGCTTTGTATTTCTGTTGTGTCAGTTGTTATTTCTCCACTGTCCTTTTTAATTTTATTTATTTGAGTCCTCTCTCTTTTTTTCTTGGTGAGTCTAGTTAAAGGTTCATCAATCTTGTTTACCTTTTCAAAGAACCAGCTTCTGGTTTCATTGATTCTTTGTATTGTTTCCTTAACCTCTATGTCATTTATTTCTGCTCTGATCTTTATTATTTCCTTCCTTCTACTTGTCTTGGATTTTATTTGTTGTTGTCTTTCTAGTTCTTTTAGATGCTGGGTCAGATTGCTTATTTGAGCTTTTTCTAGCTTCTTATGATATGCCTGTAGTGCAATAAACTTCCCTCTCATAACTGCTTTTGCTGTGTCCCATAAATTTTGAGTTGATGTATGCTCATTATCATTTGTTTCTAGAAACTTTTTTATTTCTTCTTTGATCTCATTGTTAATCCATTCATTATTTAATAACATGCTATTTAGTTTCCAAGTGTTTGAGTATTTTTCAGTTTTTCTTTTGTGGTTAATTTCTAGTTTCATGGCATTGTGATCAGAGAAAATGCTTGATATGATTTCAATCTTCTTAAATTTATTGAGACCATTTTTGTGTCCTAACATGTGGTCTATCCTAGAAAATGTACCATGAGCGCTTGAGAAGAATGTATATTCTACTGCTTTAGGGTGAAAAGTTCTGAAAATATCTATTAAATCAAGTTGATCTAGTGTATCCTTTAAGTCTGCTGTTTCTTTATTAATTTTCTTTCTTGACGATCTATCCAGTGTTGTTAGAGGGGTATTGAAATCCCCTACTATGATAGTATAGCTGTTAATCTCGCCCTTTATATCCATCAAAGTCTGCTTTATGTATGTCGGGGCTCCTATATTTGGTGCATAGATATTTACAATAGTTATATCTTCCTGTTGAATTGTTCCCTTTATCATTATGTAGTGTCCTCCTTTATCTCTTACTACAGCCTTTGTTTTAAAGTCCATTTTGTCTGATATAAGTATTGCTACCCCTGCTTTTTTTTCATTTCCATTTGCATTAATTATTTTTTTTCATCCTTTTACCTAGAGTCTATGAGCATCTTTTGTTTTAAGGTGTGTCTCTTGTAGACAGCATATGTATGGGTCCTGTTTCTTTATCCATGCAGCTACCCTATGTCTTTTGATTGGATCATTTAATCCATTTACATTTAAGATTATTATTGATATGTAGTTGTTTGTTGCCATTTTATTCTTTAAATCTGTATTCTTCTTTTGCTCTATTCATTCCTCCCTTTAAACTGTTCACAAAAGGCCCCTTAGTATCTCTTGCAGAATTGGTTTGGTTTTTATGAATTCCTTCAGGCTTTCTTTTTCTGGGAAGCTCTTTATTTCTCCTTCAATTTTAAACGTTAGCCTTGCTGGATAAAGTAGTCTTGGTTGTAGGTTCTTGTTCTGCATTACTTTGATTATTTCTTGCCATTCCCTTCTGGCCTCAAGTGTTTCTGTTGAGAAGTCCGATGTCATCCTTATGGGGGCTCCTTTGTAGGTGATAGCCTTTTTTTCTCTAGCAGCTTTTAAAATTTTTTCTTTATCCATTAGCTTTGGTATTTTAACTATGATGTTTCTTGGTGTAGATTTTTTTGGGTTTCTCCTTAATGGAGTTCTGTGTGCTTCTTGAATGTGTGGAGTGTTTCCCAGCCTTAATTTAGGAAAGTTTTCTGCTATGATTTGATTGAACAAAGTTTCCATTTCCTGTCCTCTCTCCTCTTCTTCAGGCACCCCTATGATGCGAATGTTGTTTCTCTTCATGTTGTCACAAAGCTCCCTTAGAGTTTCCTCACATTTTTTAAGCCTCTTTTCCTTTTTCTTCTCTGCTTCTGTGCCTTTGTTTATTGTGTCCTCTAACTCGCTTATTCGATCCTCAGCGTCATCCATCCTGCTTTTAATTCCTTCCATTGTGGTCTTCAGTTCTGATACTGTATTTGTCATTTCTGTCTGATTCTTTTTTATTATTTCAATTTCATTTTTTATACTTGTTATCTCTTTATTTAGGTGTTCATAATGACTATCTATTGTTGCTCTAATTTCTTTGAACATCCTAACTATCATTATTCTAAATTCTGCTTCTGGTAATTTGGTTATATCTGGTTCATTCAGGTCCTTCTCTGGGGATTTCTCTTGATTCATTTGGTTTGCATTCCTCTGCCTGCCCATTTTTTCTGTGTATAAGCAAGTTGTGGCCACTGGAGTCCAGTAGGTGTTGCCTTTGTGTTCTCTAGGTGTGGTCTATCTGCAGGCCCCCCACCCCCTCTGCCGGTGCTTAGGGTGGTTGGGTATGAGCGTTGCCAGCGCCGGCCCACTGTGGCTTTTGCTATGATTTCTGCCTCTCCTCCGTGGGAGGGACTGTGACTGAAGCCACAAGATTAGCACCAAGGGTAGAGGTGAGCACCTTTGCTCAGCTGCGGACCCAGCCTATTTCCGGACTTCCGCCCAGAACCAGCAGTCAGAACCTGCTCGCTACAGTTCCGCGGGTTAGGCGGGGCTTTTGTCGTGCTCTGAGCTGTAAGCTTTTGCCCGTCTGGAGCTTTAGCCCCGCCCTCGAGGCCAGGGCCCTTCTGCGCAGGGTCGGAAACCAAGGTTTATTGGGGCGGGCGTGTGCTGGCTTCCGCTCAGCTGCGTACTTCCGCTCGTCCCGGACTCTACCCCGGCCCCACGTTCGGAGCCCGCTTGTGCACGTATGAATGCTATCCGGGGTTTCTCCAGCCGGATGGGGATAGTAGCGTGGGCTCAGCTGCGAGCCTCCACTTGTCTCGGGGTCCACCCCGTTCCCGAGCTTGGAGCCCGCTTGCGCACGTATACTGGCCAACCGCGGTTTCTCCGGCCCGGGGGGTGGGGGGTGGGGGACTGGTAGCGTCAGCTCAGCCACGAGCCCCTGCCCGTCCCTGGTCCTAGCCCGGTCCCCGCGGTCAGGGCCGGCTTGCGCAGGGCCTGCCCGTTCCTGGCCTCCCGCTTTGTCCCCGTAAGTGGGATTAAAGGCGGGCCCGCAGCTTCCGGACCGCTTTCGCGGTCCCCTCTGACCCTCTGGGCTAGACCGATCTCCCACCGGCTTGGTCTCTGCCCACGCCGACAGAACCGCCTTTCAGCGTCCTGCCGCCCCAAAACCCCAAGCAGCCCTCAGCAGAGTAGGAAGGGACCTAATACTCCACACTGTAGGCCTGGGAGCTCCCTCACTTGTTTCACAGCTCAATACTGTCCAAACGCCTCTGCTAGGCTCTAGGACTGGAGGCTGGGGCTTGGTTCCTGGGACCCAGGTCCCTCCCTCTCCGCCAAACTCTCCTCCCACCACATGGGTCTCTTCGGGCTGCCGTTTGCTCCGGGGAGCTGGGCAGCCCTCTTCGCGTTTTCGCTATTCCTACCAGTCTCAATGTGACTTCTTCTGTGTTCCTTGGTTGAAGAGTCCACTTAGTTTTGTTCAAAGTTGGTTTATCCAGGTGATAGTTCTTAAAATTGAGTTGTAATCCACTTTGGTTCTAGGAGTTGGAAGTTGGTACGTCCGCCTACTCCGTCGCCATCTTGCTCCTTAGGGAGGAGCTGGGTGAACCGCAAGGAAGCTCGGCTGCAGGGTCAGCTGCTTCCCCTTTAAGCACCTGCTGGCCCACCCCGCGGAGGGCCGCCTGCCGGAAGTCACTGCACGCTGCCACGCAGTCGGCTCCCTCCGCAGATCGCGGTGGTCGGTCCTGCTGAGTGGCCTGCGCCTAGACAGATTTTTCCCCTCTCTGTCTTTCCCAGGCCTGCCGGCTGTCGCTTCTCCCGCAATTCCAGCGACTTGCCCGGGCGCACCTCTAAACCAGTGGTTCTTAACCTGGGTTCTCTTGAACCTTAGGGGTTCGATGAGTCAGTCTCAGGGGTTCGGAGAAGCCTCTGCCACGGAGGCCAGAATAAAGTAATACCGTAATTTGTAGTGAGTTCATGCACTTTGCTGTTTTTGTTCTTTGAGCAAGGTGATGTTCATGCATGGCTCATTTTGTGCACCAGTAAAAAAACATCTATCTATGTCTTGAATTTGGAAAAAAAATCATATTTTATTTATCACTTAAGAAGGGTCCAGTGAATGCACATATAAAACTGGTGGGTTTTGTACCTCAAAAAAGGTTAAGAACCACTGCTTTAAATGGTTTGTCGATGGAAACGTCGAGAGGTTGCAACTGGTTGGTAAGACCGCCATGAATTACAGCTAGATGAGTCTTCACTTCTTTAAAGTTTTTTTGTGTGTGGGTTTGCTAATATGTGCTCTAAACTGGTCAAGTGCTAATAGGGCAGCAGGTGACATCAGCACTTCACACAGAGCTCCAGCAGCTGCAGTGCAGCCCGCCACCGCTGCAGCTTGCCTCTCGTGCCTGCCCTCGATGAGGCCAGATGGATGCGCCCACACAACGTCGCTGCTCACCTTCCCTCCTGCACTGCATGCAGCTGTGGAAGCCAGAACAAGGAGATCACTCAGCAGATGCTGGGGTTCCGCATGCCACCGAGGTGGTTGTGATTATGCTCCTGCTGGCGCTCTTTCTACATATGTTTACCGGGCGCAGTGCCTCACAGCAGTTATAAAAATGAACATCTGCTCCATTAGATGCACAGGCATTTTCCCCTCCACTTTTGGGGGTAAGAGTGTGTCTTATGGAGTGAAAAATACGGCATTTAAAGCCGCCTGTGGAGCTGCATTAAGTAACTCAGGAGGTTGTTTTGACATCACCAGTGAGGGCTGCTCCACAGGAGCAACATCATTTCACAACTGGCGAACGTTACTGAATTTAAAGGGAGGAAAACAGAACAAGCACCAGTTCTGAAACCTTCTTGGCTGTTAAGTAAGCAGTAGTTCTGAATGCATGTGAAGACTATGCGTTGAATTTTCCTTTATACAGAAGTATGCTCTTGCCTCCCCAATGAAAATCAAGTTATTTGCATGGTGAATTTTCAGATTTGTTTGTGTCTGCTGCTTTGATTCATAGGTAGTCTACCTAGTTACCGCCCCTAATAACAAAACAGTGTAGCTGTTACTGATTTTAAATGAAGTCACTTTTGCAAAAAGCTGCATTTATTAGTCTAAGTGTAAAAATATTGTGGTGATCATGGCTTCCGCCTCCCTGTGTGATTTTTCTACTGCCTGTAGCAGTTACCTTCCTGGTAAAGATCTATAACCTTGACAGTCTTCGCCTCAGAGCTCTTCTTTGAGTTTATTGCTCTATATTCACATAATAGTTGTAAAAAAGCCAAAAACTATAGAGAATTAGAAATAAAATGAACATGAGCTTAATTTTACGACAACCTTTTAAAATACACAAATGTAATCACGATTCTTATTTTCAAAATAGTGTTAACTTATAATACCGTCTACAAAATACTATTCACAGGTGAAGTTTCAGAAGAGCTAAAAAGCACTGGCCATAAGGTTGGTCTTACTGGTGTGGGAGGTGCATATTAACCCCTAGCCGCAGTGTCTTTTCTAGCTATAGTGTCTAATATATAGTAATACTGTGATGCCCTCTTTGGAAATAAGCCTGAGCACCTGGAAGAAATGAGACTGCTGCTATGTGGGGTTTTATGCAGTCTTGCTGTGGCCCACCTCAACCATGTTTCCAGTATGCGTCATTCACTTTTGTTAATAAATGAGAAAAGAGGTGTCAGAGATCAATTTGGGAGGTCAGGATGTCTGGTAATTTCCTAATCTTTAAATCGAACACATACTATGTCAACAACACTAAAAATGTTTGTAACATTGTGCACCCAGCCTTTTTCTGAGCACATTTGATAATACATTTTAATTTTCCTAACAATATGTTCATTAAAAATTAAGATTCCTAGAGGTACTAAAATCCTCCTTTATTGCATCCTGTAAATAAAAGCACATTACACAAGGTACAGATGTAATAGATCCAAATGTTCTTGCCCTGATTATTACATCTTCTTTGTGTGCAGGCCAAAGAGCACTTTTTCCATTTGCTGTAGTCCAACTAATTCCCAAACAAAAGGCCAGTTACCCCAGGTTATTCTCTCTAAACCACTTCTTATTTTTGAACCAAAGTTTATTGCATCTTTCTCTAATAAAGATATTTTTACTGTGAAATTGATCATTAGAGAGCTGTATAAACAACAGAATGGAACTTTCTGGCATGTCTGCAGCATGGTAAATCCACATTCCATCTTCTGAAAAAGGTCAAAGGTAACTACCTATCCATCCGATATTAGACAAGTAACAACCTCTGAGGGCCTCAGTCCTATCAACTGTAAGGTGGCGGTGTTGGGATTGATGACTGTGTCCTCCCTGGGCTTGAGAGCTTTGAGACTGCAGCTTTCTCCTTTCTTCATCTATGTGAAGACACAGGTCAACAATGTCTACAACAGCACTTGGAACACAAGGAATTTTAATTGTCAAGACAGCTATGAGCCTATCAAAGACTGAAAAGATTAACTTTTTTTTTTTTTTCTTTCTGTAGTCAGAAGCATGGGGGAGGCAGACAGACAGACTCACATGCGCTGATGGGGATCCACCCTGCATGCCCACCAGGGGGCAATGCTTGACCCCTCTAGGGCATTGCTTCGCTGCAATTGTAGTCATTGTAGCACCTGAGGCAGAGGCCATGGAGCCATCCTCAGTGCCCGGGTCAACTTTGCTCCAATGGAACCTTGGCTGCGTGAGGGGGGAGAGAGACATAGAGAGGAAGGAGAGGGGAAGCAGATGGGCGCTTCTGCTGTGTGCCCTGGCTGGAATCAAACCCGGGACTTCCACACACTGGGCCGATGCTCTACTGCTGAGCCACCTGCCAGGGCAAAGAGATTAACTTTTGCATATGGCTCTAACAGCTCTCTTCTGACAGTGTTCTTAAGGATCAAGCTCTAGGCTAAGAAAAAGACGGTCAGTAATTATACATTAATATCTTTTCTTAAAAAGTGGGAAGAGGTTCTTTTAAGTGCTGTAACACTCCCACACAGTGTCCCATCAGATGGCTTATGACAGTGGCACCTACTTAAGAATCTGTGAGCCCTGGCCAGATAGCTCGGCTGGTTAGAGCAGAGGTCCCCAAACTACAGCCCGTGGGCCAAATTGCGACCACCTGAGGCCATTTATCCTGACCCCGCCGAACTTCTGGAAGGGGCACCTCTTTCATTGGTGGTCAGTGTACGGAGTACTGTATGTGGCGGCCCTCCAACAGTCTGAGGGACAGTGAACTGGCCCCCTGTGTAAAAAGTTTGGGGACCCCTGGGTTAGAATATCTTCCTGAAGTGCAGAGGTTGCTGGATCAACCCCCAGTCAGGGCACATAAAGGAACAGATCAATGTTCCTATCTCTCCCTCTCTCTCTCTCAAATCAATAAATAAGTTAAAAGAAAAAAGAATCTGTGAGATATGCCACAGTCCATTAGTAACCAGGCAGAACCAGAAATTACTCAAAGGATTCTCCTACCAATTCTGATTTCATTTTAATTATCAAGTAGAATAAAATACAAGTAGACAGGGGAACTCCCCTTAACTCTTATTGTCTAATGATTAAATGTTTTTTTAAAAATTCAACAGTCTTCTTAGATTGAAGAAAAATGAACAAATTAATGAAACTAAAGATACCCAGCAACCCTGTAATGCTCCTCTGGGGAGACAGGCCCAGCTCCAGTGCCTGTGCTAGAACCTAGACCAATGAGGAAGACAGATGTGTAGCTTTCCCAGACCCTTCATGGGATGAAAACTAGGCTTGGCATTCAACAGGTTCATGCTCTTCTTTGAGCACCTTATCTAAATACTTGTGGCCACGCTGGGTTTCACCACCATTAAGAAGGTGTACACTCCCCTTAGATCTAATTGGGCAGGGAGCCACCTTGGGGCTGGTGGCCTTGTGCCTGCTGTGACATGTAGGTAGCAACCCACACTCACCCCATGGCTTGTTCTCACCATGTCCTAGCTCCCACCTGTCATACAGGTTAGAAAAACTCAGGCAAGCTAAAATATCAGACTGATCCAACAAAGCACTCTGGACCAACTCCCCTATGCCCAGTGCAGCTTCTCCTGAGCTGCTCTATGCACCTGCTCTTTGATCTGCATTTCTAGGCAAGGGACAGAGATGGAAGAAAAGACTACCCTGGAACTTCCTTCTAGGATGCTCTGTACGCCTCAATTCCTGGGTCCTTCGACACCAAGACTCATCTATCCTGTGTGGACAACTTCTTAAGTAAGAGAGCAGTTGTGGATGTCTGTGGTCATCGCTTAACACAGACTTGGGTCTGAAACCCAGTTTAGCTGAGACTGGACTTGTTACCACTCTCTACTCTCTGACCGTGTAAAAGTGGATGCGGATGTGGACTTTGGTTTTTTGGCCAGCTCAGACATTGCTTAAGATCTCCTGTCTCTATTCTGTTGTTGGTTGCCACACATACACGGGTACTGCTTTGGCTTTATCTCCACTCTTTGCTAGGTTACCCATTTCTGTTTAAGCTTCCCCCGATCTCTCAGGTTTGTTTGATTTTTCTTTGAGCATTCTAATCCACTTTTGGTCACTCAGATCACCAAACCTTTGGAATCTTGGCTTTTCTGACTCATTTCTTGGTTTGTGCCACTCATGTCCGTCTTGCATGGGTCCTAATGCTGGCCAGGCATGCTTTCTTCTTATAACCCTCATGCTGTCACTCCTGATGCACACATCTGGTGCCAGTTCTCATCTATGCTCCTAACTTACTTAATCTGTCATATCATTGACTGTGCATTGTTCTAGGAAAAAGATTAATCCCCCCCCCCATAATCAAATATAGTGCTTTGCTTATAACGGGCCTTCAAAAACAAGTACAAAAGACAATTAAATGGAAAGACATCCCATGTTCATGAATTAGAAGACTTAATATTGTTAAGATGATTAGACTATCAAAAGAAATCTATGCAGCCTGAGCAGGCAGTGGCGCAGTGGATAGAGCATCGGACTGGGATGCGGAAGACCCAGGTTCGAGACCCCAAGGTCGCCAACTTGAGCGTGGACCCATCTGGCTTGAGCAAAAGCTCGTCAGCTTGGACTCAAGGTCGCTGGCTCCAGCAAGGGGTTGCTCGGTCTGCTGAAGGCCCGCGGTCAAGGCACATGTGAGAAAGCAATCAATGAACAACTATGGTGTCACAATGGCAATGAAAAACTAATGATTGATGCTTCTCACCTCTCTCCGTTCCTGTCTGCCTGTCCCTATCTATCCTTCTCTCTGACTCTCTCTCTCTGTCCCTGTAAAAAAAAAAAAAAAAAAGAAATCTATGCATTCAATGCAATCCCTATTAAAATCCCAATGTTTTCTTTGTAGAAACAGAAATCCATCCTAAAATTCATATGAAATTTCAAGGAACTAGGAATAGACAGAAGAATCTTAAACAAAACAAAACAAAAACAAAGTTGGAAGTCTCATCCTTTTTTAAAAAACATTTTTATTTATTTATTCATTTTAGAGAAGAGAGACAGAGAGAGAATAGGGGAGGAGCAGAAAGCATCAACTCCCACATGAGCTTTAAATGGGCAAGCTCAGGGTTTTGAACCGGCAACCTCAGTGTTCCAGGTCGACGCTTGATCCACTGCACTACCATAGGTCAGGCAGAAGTCTCTCATACATTCTGATCTCAACTTATTATAAGCCTGTGGTAATCAAAGCAGTGTGGTATTGGCATAAAGGCTGGTGAACAGACTGAAGGACTAAAATAAAGATCCCCAAAATAAATCTTCACATATATAGTCAAATGATTTTAACAAGGGTACCAAGACCATTCAACAAGAAAAAGGCAGGTTTTTGAGTAAATGATGTTGGGAAAATTGGATATCCGCATGCAAAAGAATAAAGTTAGACCCTTACTTTATAGCACACACGTAAATCAACTCAAAATGGATCAGACACGGAGAACAAAGTTAAGAGGAGTAGATAAACTTGGAACTTACCTCCTCCCAAGATTGCATCAAAATTACAACTAAGTTATAGAAGAATCATCACTGAGAACTATCTGAAGACTAGCTAATAAAACTACAACTGAAGATATAAAGAAGCCACATTGAGACTGGTAGGAGGGGCAGAGACACAGATGAGGCAGATCTATACCCACAGTGTGACGATTAAGAAACAGGTGAGATATCTCAGCTGTGGAAGTGCCCCCTAAAGAGTGAGGGGTCACAGCCCCAAATGGGGCTCTCCATTCTGGGGTACTAGTGCCAGGAAGAAGACTCCCATAACACCTGGCTGTGAAGGGCAGGGTTGATTGCATCTGAGGAAGTCACTGCAGGCAACTAAGAATGCTGCTCATAAAGGACCCCCACACAAATTCACTTAGGCTAAGCTCCCAAAGCACAGGCAATAAAATTAAAAGTAAACTAGACTACATCAGAATGAAAACTTCTGTGCATCAAAGGACACAAAGAAGAGAGTGAAAAGGCAGCCTGCAAAATGAGAGAAAATATCTGCAAATCATATATCTGAGCTCCTATAACTCAACAACAAAACAAATTAACCAATCGAAAAATGGGCAAAGGTTTTGCATAAACATTTCTTTACAGAAAATGTACAAACAGCCAGTAAGGAAGTGGAATGACTGTCAGCATCACTAATCGTTATGACAACACAAATAAAGTCACGATGAGGCACTACGTCACACCCTTTAGGAGGGATATTATTAAAAAAGAGGGGAAATAACAAGTATTGGGGAGAATGTGGAGAAATTGGAACCCTTGTGTACTGCTGGTGACAATGTAACATGGTGTTAATGCTATAAAAAACAGTACTGAGGTTCCACACATACACACAAAATACAATTCATGTATGACTTAGGAATTCTACTTCTTGGTCTATACCCAAAAGAATTCTAAGCAGAGTATCAAAGAGATATTTGTATATCCATGTGCATAACATTATGCACAATAGCCAAAAGATAGATACAACCTATGTGTCCATCTATAGATGAATAGATAAACAAAACATGGTATATATAATGAAATATTTAGCTTTAAAATGGAAGTCTATTCTGACATCTGCTACAGCCTGGGTGAATCCTGAGGACATTATGCTCAGTGAGATAAGCCAGTCACCAAGAAACCAGTATTACATGATTCTACTCATATGAGGTTCTAGAGTAGTCAGGTTTATAGAGACAGATAGTAGGATGTTTTTGTAGTATAGCACCTAGCCCAGTGCAGGTTATATCATGGGACTCAACACTGAATTAAGAAGAAAGTGCAGGGTCGCCTGACAGTAGTGGTGCAGTGGAGAGAGCATGAATCTGGGAGGCTGAGGTCCCAGGTTTGCAACCCTGAGGTTGCCGGCTTCAATGCAGGCTCATGGGCTTGAGTGCGGGTTGCCGGATTGAACGTGGGATCATCAAATGATCCCATGGTGGCTGGCTTGAGCAAGTGGTCACCAGCATGGCTGGAGACCCCACCAATCAAGACATGTATGAGAAGCAATCAATGGACAACTAAATGATGCAACTATGGGTTGATGCTACTCATCTCTCTTCCTTCCTGTCTCTCTGTCTTAAAAAATAAGTGTAGGGTGAATATATGGATTCTGATTATTCTTTTCTTAAATTTCTAAAGCTATTTATTCAAATACATCATGCTTAAACTGACATATATGTGTGTATATGCATGTGTGTGTATGTATATATATCTTTTAAATGGAGAATTTTCCAGTTTATGTAAAATGTATATTAGCTTTCTAAAAAACTAACATAAAAGAACCCACAAATATTGAAAGTCTGAAACATTTTTAACATAAAACTAAAAGAATATCATGAATGTCTATATATATCACTGAGAATCAACAATCCAGAGCTTTTTATTGGGTCATGGTATATATGCTGATAAGGTAAATGATAATTATCTGAGTCAGGATCACATCTTTTTAAAAAATTTTTATTAATTTTAATGGGGTGACATTAATAAATCAGAGTACATATGTTCAAAGAAAACATCTCCAGGTTATCTTATCACTCAACTATGTTGCATACCCATCACCCAAAGTCAAATTGTCCTGTCACCTTCTATCTGGTTTTCTTTGTGCCCCTCCCCTCCCCTTCTCCCTTGTATCCTCCCTTTCCCCCACCTCGTAACCACCACACTCTTGTCCATGTCACACAGTCTCGCCTTTATGTCCCATCTATGTATGAAATCATGCTGTTCTCAGTTTTTTTCTGTTTTACTTATTTCACTGTGTATAATGTTATCAAGGTCCATCCATTTTGTTATAAATGATCCGATGTCATTTCTTATGACTGAGTAGTATTCCATAGGATATATGTATGAAAGCTTTTTAATCCACTCGTCATCTGATGGACACTTGGGCTGTTTCCAGATCTTCGCTATTGTGAACAATGCTGCCACGAACATGGGGGGCGCATTTCTTCTTTTCAAACATTGGTATGGTGTTCTTAGGGTATATTCTAAAAGTGGGATATCTGGGTCAAAAGGCAGTTCAATTTTTAATTTTCTGAGAAATCCCCATACTGTTTTCGACAGTGGCTGCATCAGTCTGCATTGCCACCAGCAGTGCAGGAGGGTTCCCTCCTCTCCACATCCTTGCCAGCACTTATTCTGTGTTGTTTTGCTGATGAGCGCCATTCTGACTAGTGTGAGGTGATCTCTCATTGTGGTTTTAATTTGCATTTCTCTAATGATTAGTGATGTTGAGCATTTTTTCATATGCCTATTGGCCATCTGTATGTCCTCTTTGGAGAAATTTCTATTAATTTCTTTTGCCCATTTTTTGATTGGATTGTTTGTCTTCCTGGTGTTGAGTTTTATAAGTTCTTTATAAATTTTGGTTATTAACCCCTTATCAGACGTGTTGTCGAATATGTTCTCCCATTGTGTGGTTTGTCCTTTTATTCTGTTCTTATTGTCTTTAGCTGTGCACATATTTTTTAGTTTGATATAGTCCCATTTTTTTATCTTGCCTTTTATTTCATTTGCCGGTGGAGATAAATCGGCAAATATATTGCTGCTACAGATGTCAGAGAGCTTGCTACCTATGTTTTCTTCTAAGATGCTTATGGTTTCACGGCTTACATTTAAGTCTTTTATCCATTTTGAGATTGCTTTTGTGAATGGTGTAAGTTGATGGTCTAGTTTCATTTAATTGCAGGTAGATGTCCAATTTTCCCACAAATTTGGAAAAAAGGGCTGTCTTTACTCCATTGTATGTTCTTTCCTCCTTTGTCAAATATCAGTTGTCCATAAAGCTGTGGGTTTATTTCTGGGTTCTCTGTTCCGTTTCACTGATCTATGTGCCTGTTCTTATGCCAGTACCAGGCTGTCTTGAGTACAATGGCCTTGTAGTATACCATGATATCAGGAAAAGTGATACCTCCTGCTTTATTTTTTCTTTTTAAGATTGCTGAGGCTATTCGTGTTCTTTTTTGGTTCCATATAAATTTTTGGAATATGTGTTCTATATCTTTGAAGTATGTCATTGTATTTTAATTGGCATTGCATTGAATTTATAAATTGCTTTGGGTAATATAGACATTTTAATGATGTTTATTCTTCCTAGCCATGAGCACGGTATATGCTTCCACTTGTTTGTATCTTCCTTGATTTCTTTTATCAATGTTTTATAATTTTTCAGGTACAAGTCCTTAACCTCCTTGGTTAAATTTACTCCTAGGTACTTTATTTTTTTGGTTGCAATTGTGAAGGGGATTGTTTCCTTAATTTCTTTTGCTGACAGTTCATTGTTGGTATATAAAAATGCCTCTGATTTCTGAGTATTAATTTTATATCCTGCCACCTTGCTGAATTCCTTTATCAGGTCCAGTAGCTTTTTACTGAACTTTAGGGTTTTCTATATACAATATCATATCATCTGCAAATAATGACAGTTTTACTTCTTTTTTTCCAATTTGGATGCCTTTTATTTCTTCTTCTTGTCTGATTGCTGTAGCTAGGACTTCCAGAACTATGTTGAATAAGAGTGGTGAAAGGGGGCACTCCTGGCTGGTTCCTGATCTTAAGGGGATTGCTTTTAATTTTTGCTCATTTAGGATGATGTTTGCTGTGGGTTTGTCATAGATGACATTTATCATGTTAAGGAATGTTTCCTCTATTCCCACTTTACTGAGAGTTTGAGCATGAATGGGTACTGGATTTTATCAAATGCCTTTTCTGCATCTATTGAAATTATCATGTGATTTTTGTCCTTCCCTTTGTTTATGTGATGAATCACATTGATTGATTTGCGAATATTGAACCAGCCTTGCCTCTCCAGAATAAATACCACTTGATCATGGTGTATGATTTTTTTATATTGCTGGATCCGGTTGGCTAATATTTTGTTGAGAATTTTAGAGTCTAAATTCATCAGTGATATAGGCCTATAATTTTCTTTCTTTGTGTTGTCTTTGCCCGGTTTTGGGATCAGAATTATGCTCGCCTCATAAAAGGAGTTTGGAAGTCTTCCTTCCTCTTGAATTTTTTGAAATAGCTTGAGGAGGATAGGAGTTAGTTCTTCTTTGAATTTTTGATAGAATTCACTTGTGAAGCCATCAGGCCCAGGACTTTTCTTTTTTGGGAGTTTTTTGATAACTGTTTCGATCTCATTTGTTGTAATTGGTCTGTTTAGGTGTTCTGATTCTTCCAGATTGATTTTTGGAAGGTTATATGATTCAAGAAATTTGTCCATTTCAACGAGATTGTCTAATTTTTCGGTATATAGTTCTTCATAGTATTTTCTTACAATGTTTTGTATTTCTGTTGTGTCAGTTGTTATTTCTCCACTGTCCTTTCTAATTTTATTTATTTGAGTCCTCTCTCTTTTTTTCTTGGTGAGTCTAGTTAAAGGTTCATTGATTTTGTTTACCTTATCAAAGAACCAGCTTCTGGTTTCATTGATTCTCTGTATTGTTTTCTTAGCCTTTATGTCATTTATTTCTGCTCTGATCTTTATTATTTCCTTCCTTCTACTAGTCCTGGGCTTTATATGCTGTTGTTTTTTTAGTTCTTTTAGATGCAGGGTCAGGTTGCTTATTTGAGCTTTTTCTAGGTTATGATGGTATGCCTGTAGTGCTATGAACTTCCCTCTCAGTACTGCTTTTGTTGTGTCGCATAAATTTTGAGTTGATGTATGCTCATTATCATTCGTTTCCAGAAACTTTTTTATTTCTTCTTTGATCTCATTGTTAATCCATTCATTATTTAATATCATGCTATTCAGTTTCCAAGTGTTTGAGTATTTTTCAGTTTTTCTTTTGTGGTTAATTTCTAGTTTCATGGCATTGTGATCAGAGAAAATGCTTGATATGATTTCAATCTTCTTAAATTTGTTGAGACCATTTTTGTGTCCTAACATGTGGTCTATCCTAGAAAACGTACCATGATCGCTTGAGAAGAATGTATATTCTACTACTCTAGGGTGAAAAGTTCTGAAGATATCTATTAAATCAAGTTGATCTAGTGTATCCTTTAAGTCTGCTGTTTCTTTATTAGCTTTCTTTCTTGAGGATCTATCCAGTGATGTTAGTGGGGTATTAAAATCCCCTACTATTATAGTATTGCTGTTAATCTCGCCCTTTATGTCCATCAAAGTCTGCTTTATGTATGTCGGGATTCCTATATTCGGTGCGTAAATATTTATAATAGTTATATCTTCCTGTTGAATTGTTCCTTTTATCATTATGTAGTGTCTTTCTTTATCTCTTACTACAGCCTTTGTTTTGAAGTACATTTTGTCAGATATAAGTATTGCTAGCCAGGCTTATTTTTCATTTCCATGAAATATTTCTTTCCATCCCTTTACCTTAAGTCTATGTGCATCTTTTGTTTTAAGGTGTGTCTCTTGTAGACAGCATATGTATGGGTCCTGTTTCTTTATCCATGCACTACCCTATGTCTTTTGATTGGATCATTTAATCCATTTACATTTAAGGTTATTATTTATATGTAGTTATTTGCCTATTTATTCTTTAAAGCTGTATTCTTCTTTTGTTATCTTCTTTTCCCCCTTTGAACTGTTCACAACAGGCCCCTTAGCAGCTCTTGCAGAATTGGTTTGGTTTTAATGAATTCCTTGAGGCTTTCTTTGTCTGGGAAACTCTTTATTTCTCCTTCAATTTTAAATGTTTCCCTTGCTGGATAGAGTAGTCTTGGTTGTAGGTTCTTGTTCTGCATTACTTTGAATATATCTTGCCATTCCCTTCTGGCCTGAAGAGTTTCTGTTGAGAAGTCGGATGTTATTCTTATGGGGGCTCTTTTGTAGGTGATAGCCTTTTTTTCTTTAGCAGCTTTTAAAATTTTATCTTTACCTCTTAGCTTTGGTATTTTAACTATGATGTGTCTTGGTGTAGATATCATTGGGTTTCTCTTTAATGGAGTTCTCTGTGCTTCTTGAACGTGTGAAACATTTTTCAGCCTTAATTTAGGGAAGTTTTTAGCTATGATTTGATTGAAAAAGTTTTTATTCCTTAGTCTTTCTCTTCATCTTTGTGAGCCCCTATGATGCAGATGATATTTCTCTTCATGTTGTCACAGAGCTCCTTAGAGTTTCCTCAGTTTTTTTGAGTCTCTTTCCTTTTTTCTGCTCTGCTTCTGTGCCTTTGTTTATTTTGTCCTCTAACTTGCTGATTCGATCCTCATCTTCATCCATCTTGCTTTTAATTCCTTCCACTATGTTCTTCAGTTCTGATACTGTATTTGTCATTTCTGTCTGATTCTTTTCTATTATTTCAATTTCCTTTTTTACACTTGTTATCTCTTTAGGTGTTTGTAATGACTATCCATTGTTGCTCTAATCTCTTTAAACGTAACTATCATTATTTTAAACTCTGCATCTGGTATTTTGGTTATATCTGGTTCATTCAGGTCCTTCTCTGGGGATTTCTCTTGATTTATTTGGGTTGCATTTCTCTGCCTGCCCATTTTGTCTGTGTATAAAAAAGGTGTGGCCACTGAAGTTTAATAGGTGTTGCCTCTGTGTCCCCTTGGTGTGGTCTTTCTGCAGGCCTGCCACCCCCTTGCTGTAGCCTAGGGCGGTTGGGTATGGGCGTTGCCAGGGTCGTCCCACTGCGGCTGTTCCTGTGATTTCCGCCTCTCCTCTGCGGGAGGGGCTGTGTTCTGGTGCCCAGCTCTACAAGCCTCAGCCTGTCTGGGCCTTCACCTCTCTCCCACAGGTGGGTTTGCACACTGCTCTCAAGCCACAAGCCTCAGCACCAAGGTTAGGAGTGAGCACCTTTTCTTAGCTGCGGACCTAGCCTGTTCCCGGGTTTCCACCCAGCCCCCACGGTCAGAGTCTGCTTGCCACAGTTTCTCGGGTCAGTCGGGGCTGCTGGCGTGCAGTCAGACGCAAGCCTCTGCCTGTCTCAGGCTTTAGCCCCACCCCTGCAGTCTCGGCCGGCTTGAGCTGGATCTCGAACCGCGGTTTGTCGGCCTGGTGGGGCTGCTGTCTTGCGCTCAGCTGCGATCCTCCGACTGTCCCAGGCTTTAGCCCCGCTCCCGGCGTCAGGGCCAACTTGCTCACGCAGGATGGCAAACTGTAGTTTTTTAGGCTGGTCGGGGCTGCTGGCATGTGCTCAGCTGTGAGCCTCTGGCTGTCCCTGGCTTTAGCCCTAACCCTGTGGTTAGGGCCGGTGCACGCAGCGTTGCAAACCTGGGAGGCCAGGTGATGCTGCGTGCCCATGGGGGCCCTGCTTATCAGGAGATCTCTGCCTGTTCCTGGCCTCACGCTTTCCCCCCTCAGGTGGGGCTGCAGGCAGGCCCCAGTGGCTGGACCACTTTCGCGCGTGCCCTCCACCCCTGCTGGGCTAGACTGAGCTCACACTGGCTGGGCCTCTGCACTCGCCGACAGAACCGCATTTTAGCGTCCCGCTGACACGGTCCCTCCAGCAAGCCCTCAGCAGTGTGTGTAGGGGCACTGCAGCTCAGTCCCTAACACTCCATACTGTAGTCCTGGAAGCTCCCTCCGTCTAAGCAGCTCTGCTCTAAGTGCTGCGGGAGAGCTCATTTGGCTGGTGTCCTGTCTCCCTTTGCTGGTATAGCTAGTTACAGGGGAAATAGTCATTTTCGATTAGGGAAGTGACTCAGCCCAGGGGTTAGGGTGGCTGTCCCTCAGAGTGTTTCTCCCTGTGCCTTCCAGTCCACACTCTCTTCCCGCTACTCTGGTCCTCTCCTCTCTCCCCGTTCCCCGGAGCCCCAGGTGAGTGGTTGTGAGAGAGATTTTCTGTGCTGTCCCTTTAAGAAGAATCTTGGGTCTAAGAAAACTGTCTCTTTCTCACAAACAGTATCCTCACTTGTTTCCCAGCTCAATACTGTCCAAACGCCTCTTTTAGGCTCTGGGGCTGCAGGCTGGGGCTTTGTTCCTGGCACCTAGGTCCCTCCCTCTCCACTAAACTCTCCTCCCACCACGCGAGTCTCTCCACGGAGCTGGGCAGCCTTCTCTGCATTTTCGCTTTTCCTACCAGTCTCAGTGTGGCTTCTTCAGTTTTCCTTGGTTGAACAGTCCACTTAGTTTAGTTCAAAGTTGGTTTATCCAGATGATGGTTCTTAAAATTAAGTTATAATCCACTTTGGTTCTGGGAGTTGGAAGTTGGTATGTCTGCCTACTCCATCGCCATCTTGCATCTCACTTTCTTAAATTCACCATTCCACGCTCCTCTTTGGCATATGCTGATCAGGGTCCATCTTTTTGTCAAGTATAAGCTGGCATTCAGACCCAGGACATGTGTTTCTATCACTGTAGATATACGACAATATCTGCCACACCCATTAGATTGAATCTCTTCTTCTTTTTCTCACTTATTATGCAAGTTAATTATCTTAACTAATAATATTAATTTTCCAATATGATGGGCCTATTTTTTCAAATGAGGTTAACTAAATTTTTCTTAAAAAATAAAACAAATTCCTATGAGTGTCTTCTAGCACTGATGAATCGAGCTTTGGAAATGTCCTCACAACTATTTCTACGGACTCATTATGCTTCTGGAGCCTGTTTACAGCAAGTGCCACAGCACGTAGGATCTGATGGCAACAGGGCCTCATAGCAGTGCACTTTGGAAAAAAAATTTACTATCGCCACAGTGAGTTACAATTTAAGTTGCTAAATTAGACCCAGATTACCCTTTTTTTTGGTCAATGAGAAAGCAATTTATTCATTTTTAGAGAAATGTCTTTTGCCCTACTCTTTTATCTTTTTTCCCAGGAAGATCTACAACCACAAATCCTAAATCCAGGCTCAAATGAAGTGGTGTCTGAAAGGGCTTTGTAAATGGTGATCAGTACCTATGGTAAAGTAGACTGGTTTGCTTGCTAGAAAACACACTTTCTGCTCTGGGTGTAGCTACTGGCTGCACAAGGTGGCACTTTCGTTGTGTACAACTGAAATACTACTGAGCAGAGGACTGAAGATCTGTAGCATCCAGTACTGTGCTGGGAAGGGCTGAGGGCTCCAGGAAACAATCTTTACAATTATGTTTACAAGGTACAAGGGAAAGAAGTGTGGGTGTGCAGTCTTGGGATCATGGAGTGACCCATCTCATCAGGGTCCTTTGTTCCATCCAGCCCCCTATCCCACTAAAGTCAAACTGACCACACCGATAACAGAGAAGAAACTTGTTTTGGGGGTGAAAAATCCTGATGGATTATAGCATTATTCACCATGACACTGTCAGAGACTCAGATGATTAAAAATGCTGAATTCGTTCTTTCATCCAACGGTTATGTGTCACAGTATGGTGGTGGATACGGTAGACATGACCTCCTCCCTCACAAAGTATGCGAGAACTGGTCCAGCTGGCACAGATTAGTAGCCCAGAACCCAAGCCCTGCATCTACCCAAATCATTCGTGGGAAAGTGGCTCATCAGTGTCACATGAACCATCTAGCCACAACATGCTTCTCGGTAAAGGGGACACTCAAGAGTGTTTGGGTTGCCACCAGAGGGGCATCAGCCCCCTGGGGGCCTGGTTCACTTGGCTGACTCATGGATGTCCGCCCAGGATGCCATCAGGTTCCTGATGAGTATGAAGGCCAGATGGTATGCTCACGGGCACAGTGGAGTCTTTGCCTCACGGATATCTTCCCTGATAAAGCCAGGAGTGAGGGGAGATAGAGCTAGGACTGAGCTTATCTGGTGCAGGCCTACAGACAGGGTCCATTAGGTGGAGCACGCATGCATGGAGGCAGGTGCTGAAATGAGAGAGGCTGAGTGTCAGGATGCTGGTTGAGCCTCCACGTGATAGCTACACTGGGGATCATAAAAACCAGATGAGCCAGTACATGACTGCCTTATAGTAACTCACATCACAATAAAAATGTCAGTTTTCTGTATTATTTTACAACATCGACTAGCTTAGGAATGCTTTCAAGCAAGGCACTGATATTCTACATTGTTAAAAACAGACCCCGGCATTTATTCCCTGGTTTTCACACAGCTCTTTCACTACCTGAGTTTGTGAAATGAGAGCGAATTTCCAGTCCTCAGTATTCTTTTAGGAGCAGCAGCCATTCAGGCGCTGTACAATGCTCCCATCAGAAGTGAGAGTTGAAGGCAAGCACCCTGCATTCCTGTCCAACCACTTTCTCCCTTGAGAGTTAAGCAACATTCTCTTCCATTAATTTTATTCTTTACTCCTTAGGAATGCTCTTGTAACAAAGACCCACATACAAGCTAGCAACTCACATAACAATTATAAGAACCCCTCCCCCCCAATGCCTTTGAAGGTATGAGGTGAGTGAACTCTTGAGGACAGTGGCAAGCCAGCCCAGGGCCAGGAAGCCGGGCTCTTTCTACAGCTGTGCCATGCACACAGCAAGAGTCCAACATTTCTGATAGAACCCTGGCATTTCAAAAGTTTATGTGTTTGCAAATAGACATCCAAATAATGATCTAGAACAGTGGTTCTTAACCTTTTTTGAGGTACCGAACCCACTAGTTTCATATGCGCATTCACCGAACCCTTCTTTAGTGATAAATAAAATATGATTTTATTTTTCCAAATTCAAGACATAGGTATATGTTTTTTTACTGGTGCACAAAATGAGCCATGCATGAACATCACCTTGCTCAAAGAACAAAACCAACAAAGTGCATGAACTCACAACAAATTACGGTATTACTTTATTCTGGCCTCCGCGGCAGAGGCTTTTCCGAACCCCTGAGACCGACTCATCGAACCCCTAGGGTTCAATAGAACCCAGGTTAACAAACACTGATCTAGAATATGTGCCCCTAAATTCTGAACTGAAAGACATTATTTGGAGGTTTGTCTTCGTTTTAACTTGGGTGATTCATCATGAACTGATTTCATTGCTATCCTGTATGTTAAAGATGTACACGACCCTATCTCTTTATGGGAACTAAGGGAAAATATCAGTTATCACCCAGTAGTAGTTGCTTCTCTAATGAGCACATGTCAACTTGTTCACTGTTTCAAAGTTAAAACTGCAATTTATTAAATCTTGCTTTATTTATAACTTTTCCACTTAAGAAGTACAGTGTACTCCTGCTGACTGCTGGTCATGCACACCCACATTTCCAGGGGAGCCCAGAGCTGCAGTCACCTGTCTGAGGTGGCATCACAGGGCAGGTGGCAGATTTGCTCTCCGTTTCATCCACTTTATGTATGCCCAGTCAAGTTAAGTCTACTACTAATCATAAAGGAAAGGCAATGTCTTTCAATAAATTAAATTATTTTTTAAAGAATAAAAAAGCAAGACTAAAATAATACATTTGTTCATAATTCTTCATCTAAAACCATAGGCTCTGGAATATTTAAAGTATCTGAGAGATTACTTACAACAATGTAACTTTTATAGATCAGAAATGGAGGCACAGCCCTGAAGAGGTCACTATCTTGACTAAAGTCACCTTGACAGCATGTGCAGTCATCTCAACTGAGCCCATTGTTAAAAACGTCCAGGGAATGAGGAAGGTGAGGTTCAATTAGGGATAACATCAGCTTTCTGCTTTCTGACAATGGAACAAACTTCCTTGTGAGTTACTGACCAAGTCTTCATCACGGGGGCAAATCAGACCCTGCGTTCCTGCCCTCCTTCCCTTCCCTTCCCTTCCCTTCCCTTCCCTTCCCTTCCTTTCCCTTCCCTTCCCTTCCCTTCCCTTCCCTTCCTTCTTTCGTCCCTCCCTCCCTCCCTCCCTCCCTTTCTTTTTACAACTTCACTGTTGCATATAATTCACTCATTTCAACTGTACGATTCAATGATCTTTAGTTGTTCTACCATGTTGCGCGACCATCACCACACATCAGTTTTATGACATTTTCACCCCAGTAAGATCCTGGAGGGGAAGTTGTTTTAACTGAAGCTTGTCTCTAAGATCAAGGTTGTCTAGTGAGGTGCCAGTAACATGCGCACCAAATCATGATGGTGTGCATCACAGCCCATCTTCACAGTGGCTGTATTGGGTATTGTGTCGAAAGAAAAGGGCGAGAAGGAAGGGGCTGGATGGAGAAGGAGAGATTGGTGGGTGGGTAACAGAAAGTCCATGAGTGAACCAAACGCTAGTGTCATTGAGGTGGCAACAAGAAAAATATATAGTCCCCTTTCACTGGTCCTCCTCAACTCTCTAGGTGCTGGTTATAATAAAACTGTTTAAAGTAGTGGACACTTGGCACATGGACAGTCTGCCTCAGTACCTTTTAGAGGGTCTTTAGGAATATACAATCACTTGAGAAAGACTTTGTTATTTAGGAAACTGAAGCTAGTGCTAGCAACAAATGATCATAACTCTAATGTCCATTTTAAAAGAATGGTGCTTCCATTTTAAACACATTTCATTTCCCTAACAAGTAAAACTCACCAGAAAAAGGGAATCCTTATTACACTTGGGCTCCCTGTGGTGCATTCCAAAAGGAACTGTCAATGACCCTCACAGAGACACTGTTTGAGCAGTGTGCTTGGCTCCATGCCCTAAATGTGCATCAGGCTGCTCTCCCATCCCAATGGCCCTGCTTGTGCTCTTTACTATTTTATTATTTTCTGAATTACAATTGTCACTCAATATTATTTTGTATTAGTTTCAGGTGTAGAACACAGTGGTAAGACAGCCATATACTTTAAAAAGTAATCCTCCCAATATTTCCAGTCCTCACCTGCTTGGGCTGTAAGGTGGGCACAGAAGTATCCCCTTGAAGATGTCGTGCATGCCCGTACTTCCTTGCTCAGCGTGCCTGGAAAGCCCCACGAATCATATCTGGGGTGATCATGGGACAGGCAAGGTAAAGCCAATAGTCCACATGCCAATTAAAATCCAAGGTCCTTACTGGGGCTGGAATAATTTTTTTTTAAAGGTAAAGTATAGGACTTCAGTACAGAAATGTGAGCATCTTAATTGCGAGTTAATTCTTCTTTCAAAACTTTAAAGAAAGGGGCTCAGAGTCCTTGGGCTTATAGCACCTAACGTCCAAAATAAACAAAAACAACACAAACTACTCAGAAAATCTGAGGAAGCCATTTTGTGTTTCTGAGATTTTGAGAATACTGCAGGCATAGCATGCATTTCCCAGAAATGATAAGGAGGGAAACGAAGGTAAGAGGTCCTGAGTGGCACTTCTAGTAGGAGAAAATGAAGGTGTGTGTTCAACTGAAGCTGTAAATTGCAGGGACATATTCTTCTCTGTTCTTTCTGTTCTGAGTATTAGCTGACTGGTACCTACGTTTCGTGAGACATAGGCAATAAGACATTATAGAGGAGGGTAGTAAATCTAAAATCCAAATCCCAGTAGTTTTCTCAAAGCAGACACGACCACAAAGGTGGTACCACAAAGGTAAAGAATATTTATGCACAGCCCTAGGAATCTTGCAGAGAGCTTCCTGTAGGATGAGTACATTAGGCCCTCTCTTCCTTTCCAGCTCAGTTCCTTGGATTTGTGAGTAAGTCTGTAATGGTCACACCACATGGCCTCCATTTTCTTCCATCTTGACCTGAAGATATGGCCTGAGGAGGCCACAAGTCCCAGCAAGCAGCTCTCCATTGCTATTTGAGCAGTGCCACATAAAAGATGAAAGTAATTACAACAGGCGCGTTTGCAGCAAATAGCATGATGCAGAGCCCTCTCGCTTCTGGAAAATCGGTAGGGAGCCCTTTCGTGGGTCCAGTGTTTTGGCACAGGCCTCCTTACTGACATCTTTTTCAAATTATGAGTCTATTTGGGACAAATCCTCAAGGGTCATGCCTTAGGTCCCTGAGTGGGGAGGGCCCAGCAGGTACTTGTAATCAGTGAGTGATGATCCAGGAACCTGGGAAGGTTCTAATAATAAGCAACAACTATCATCAGAATACTTAAACACTTACCCAGCTTTGCATCTTCAAAGCAATTTACAAACATTAATTAATTAATATACACTACACCTCTGTGATGTAGTTAAGTATTATTATCCCCATTGACATAGAAGGAAACAGACAGGTTAAGTGGCTTGCTGGAGGCAACACAAGCCAGAGTGAGTCTGGGAACTTAAATTAGAAGCACCTGATCCCAACTTGTACCCAGGTGTGCTAGTGGTCTAGTTACCTGGCTCACTGAACCACCTTGGCCCTCAAAATCCTGTGCTGAGGAGCGCCTGTCTGAGGGCTTGTGGTTGCAGCAGACCAGCTGATGATTGTCGAAGGGGGCAAGCCCCCAGGCTGGCTGTCAGACCCTGTCCCATTGTATAAGGTGATGCCACTCCTTGGTCATTTAGCAAGCCAGGATAGTATATGCATCAGGCTGCTCTCCCATCCCATTTGAGAAAGTGCGAGAGCGAGAGCTATGCTCTGGCTAATTCACAGCTGGTTCTAGTTGCTGTGGGCAGAGGGAGGACAGGCCCTCTGCTTCTGCCTTCCCTCATCACATGGGAAGTGCACTGACAGGTCTGGCTGGAGGAGAGTGCTCAGGCAGGCCAGGTGGCTAGAAGAGTCAGATGCCCTATCTAAGGAGTGGGTGACAGAAGGAGGAGAAAAGGCAGGAAAGGAGAAAACACAGGTAGGAGGGTCTTCTATCCGAGAGTCATCAGAAACAACAAGGGCAACAGCCACAGAGACCCACCCTGGGGAAATGGAGTAGTTAACAGCACTAAAGGGCACACTACAGAGGGAGAGCTGAGGGTCCTGGAAGACGACTTGACCTGGCAACTAACAGTGGTGGGGCAGGGCAGAAATATGGGGAATACAAGGGACTGGGCAAAGGAGAGAGAAGAGGCAGCATTTTCCTGAATGCCTTCTGTATAGCGGGAGCTTCAAATATTCACTTATTTAGTTCTCAAATAAACTCTAGCAGGCGAATATCACTTTATTTTTATCCTCATCTTAGGAACAAAAAATTGAGGTACCAAGGGTCAATTTTCAGGCAGAGTTAGAATTCAAAGCAGGTCTGGCTAACACAGATCACCCTGCACTGACTGAGATGGGGAGGGACTCTGGGCTTTTTAGTGGGAAGGCAGGTGGGCTCCAGGGAGAGCTGGGAGAAGCTGTAGATTTGGGAGTAACCATCAAGGTGACGGTGGCATAGTGTTGGGGTATGTAACTGGGGATTCTGCAGTGGCAGTGACAGCTTCCATTGGAGGAACTGCATTCACTTGAGAATGGTCTTGGGGAAGTAAGGGAGCCAGGAGAAGGTCAAGGAAGGCCCAGGCCCATGTGGATCTCTAGAAGGTTGAGGCCCACACTACAGTTGTAGGAATCTAGTAAACCCTAGGTAACACACTGGAATATCCAAAGAGAAACATTCAAATGGTGCATGTATGCCACTCCAATTGGTTTAGAGTCACTTAGATCTATTGTCATCAGAGCCATGGAAAATGCCTTGACTTAAAAAAAAAAATGCTTGAAAGAAATCATCCCTGTTATTTGATGACAGTGCAAATCTGGGGATTCCTCCTGAGTAACATTTTATGCTGCCTTCTGTCAAGATGCTGAGGGCCGTCCTCTGGGAGGAATGCTACTTTGGGGTGAATGGGTATTTGTTGAATGAATGACTGAACAAGGATTCAGAGCAAAACTTTCAGTTTACAAATCCAGGCAAGGGGACTGTCCAAGTAAAGACATAGGTTCACATTGAATTGTTTTGCCAAAAGCTACCTATTCTTCCATCCCCTTCTGAATATTGGGAGAGAGGTCTGGCCCTTTCCTTTCAAACATAATCTTTCCTTCTATGGGGAGTGGTAAAACCGACAGTAAAATTTCTTATTTTCATAGAATTCAGTGCACACATATGGTGTTTAAGACCAGGCTGTCCTTTTCTTGGCACCCTGCTGCTTTTCTGGAGTGCACAGTGGGAAAGAAAAGGGAGAGAGGGGAAGCCATTGCCGGGCACCAGGAAGGGATGGGCCCCGGGGACGCTGGGACTGTGTGCAGGTAGAGTGCGCGGAGGTAGTCCTGAGGATGCTGGCTTGGAGAGGCAGCCCCTACTTCCCTTTAGGATCCCAGGCCAGTCTAAACTGGGGAGCCCTCTCCACCCGAGCACCCCATAATGCCTCTTCTTCTGATGTATTTAATTGACCCCCCCCAAACATTCCTGTGACAGTAGAAAACCGCATTCCTGTCTCCCGCTTCCACCCATGCCTCCTACAGAGTTCTCCCCACAGTGCCCAGATGCTGCTTGTAAAAATACAGGTCGCATTGTGATGCTCTTCCTGTGAAGAACACCTGCATGGCTCCCCTTTGCACACACACTAGACCCCCAGACTCTGTCAATGGACCACAGCGCCTTATGTGAGTAGCCAGTGGCTATTTCCCTAACCACCTGTCTACCTCCAGCCCTTGCTCACGCTGCACCGGGCACACTGGCCCTCTGCACAGCACACGTCTGCCACGGGGCCTGTGCACTCAGGCAATGCCTTCCTCCAAAGGTCGAAAGGGGCCTGCTGCCTAGCTTCCCTATACCGGTCTTATGATCAGTGAGGCCGTCCTTGATCATCGCTTGCCCTGCTTTATTTTTCTTCATAGCCCATATTGCCCCTGCTATATTCATTTATTTATTGTCTATGTCCTCCCATTAGAAGGTAAGCATCCTACAGTTAAGGAGTGTGCACCCCCAAGGCATGGAGCGACACTTGTCACCCACTAAGAATCTGTTGGGCACAAGCGCGATACTTGCAGGTACCACCTATTCTAGTTTCTTTACAATAATTAGGCTAACTGTTACTTAACAACAACAACAACAACAAAAGGAATCCACTAAAGTTTTTTTCCTTTGGCAACTGTTTTTATCAAATTAATCCTGAAATGTTACACATTATTATTCCAAAAGACCAACTTTGGATCTTAACTTTTTTTTGAGATCAAGAACCTGCTTCTTCCTACTTAAGTCATCCATCAGCCTTTGATCAAAACCAATGAGAGCCTGGGACGACCTGTTTCCTGTAGAGATTTCTGAACCATGCATGCATTTCCTTTGTCCCCATGGCCTTCCTTACCTGTCAGTTCCCCCTCAACCTCACTGACTTGTGTCACCAAGAGTGAGGTCAAAAATTTGTGTTCTTCCAACTTCATTGTTCACGTATTTAGAAGACTGGGCATTTTCTCCCTCAGTGGGAAGGAATAACTTTTCCTTAGAGGGACCTTGGCTGGATGAGTGTCCCATTCTCATTGTTCACGCATTTAGAAGACTGGGCATTTTCTCCCTCAGTGGGAAGGAATAACTTTTCCTTAGAGGGACCTTGGCTGGATGAGTGTCCCATTCTCCCAAAAGTTCTCATTCCACTGTGTCTGGCCTGGCTTCATTTAGAAGCCAGTATTAAAGGGTTTTGAGCCTCACATAAACTATTCCCTGATCAGCTGCAGGTATGGCCTAACAATTAGGAGAAAAATGCTTAATATTTGCACATAATATTTAATTTAGAAAATCCTAGTTTAGTAATAAAGAGGCTGCATATATGGTTTGAGATTTCTTTACCTTATTGATATCAAAGGTTTAGGGAAGTAAAACATTTTAAAATTGAAGTTAAAACAGTCCTAACTGAAGAAATAACATGCTTACTTCAACAGTGTTCGTCATAGTTGCTTATATGTGACACAGGCGTTGTGTGTACATATATATTCCTACATACCCAGCTGGCTTTCCTCATCTATAACTCCTGTGGACAGAGCAGGACTCATGGAATTGGCAGTTGGTTGGCTGTTTTTTTTCCCCCACTGTATTCACAGGTGGCTTATTCTTTTAAGGGCACAAAGTATATAATCACAACTACTTTAGAGGGTTTCAATTCCATGTACTACAGAGGTAATGGGCCAGCCTAGAAATGGAAAGTCAAAATGAAACATTAATATAAAAGGGAAAGGGGGCAGATCTTTGACTTTCAGTGCAAAGAATAAGTCATATCTTAAGATTGCTTTATATATTACTTTCACTGAATTTTCTTCAAAAGTGAGAATGAGTATTTGATTGAGAGGTGAAAGGTAAAAAGTTTTGCTGTTGTTTTTGGCGTCCCAGTTTTTCCCCTTTTACTGAGACCAAAGCAGAGAACCTCCTTCCTCCTTTTAGTGATCGTATATTTCTGATTTGCATTTTGTCTAGAGATGTGCTTTGTTTAGCTCCCTAGTTAAGAATAGAGTTAAATGAAAAAGACAATGGCAGGATGATGAGAAGGGAGAGGAAACACAGATGTTTTGCTTCACACATGGCTGTAGCTCTAGTCAAACAGAACATTTATACACAAAGTCATGTCGGAAAGGTCATGAGGAAGGCTTGCTCTCTAAAGTAAATCCCACTGAGCTAAAAGAAGGACTACTTTCTAAATATCCTCTTTAATTGATCTGTTTGGTATATTTGGGTTTGTTATATCAAGGTGAGTTATATAATTGGTAGGCCTTTTCTTTCTGAGGATCTTATTTCTAATTTCAGTGACCTAGAGGATTAAATTTGACCTCTGGTCACATTAACAGGAGTTAGCCAAATAGACCATCAATGGAGGAGTGCTAATGATATTTCCATTCAAGTAGAGTAGGAGTCTACAGAGGGACTTTTAGGTATACCATTTTTGATTCACATAAGCCACAGTGGGTAGGTATATAGTAGGTAAGTAAATTAGACAGCTGTCCCATGGTATGGATAAAGAAACAAAGGCTCTGTGAACATCCTAAGGTCAATAGCTTGAAGTCCTGGAACCGGGAGTCAAATTCTTGTCCCAGGATACTCTCACCTGGACCACAATGAACGTGTCTCCTTTTACACCCTCTTTATTTTACACTGTGGAGATGGTGGGCTAGGGCTCCTCTACTATTGGTCCTGAAGATGCAATAAGACCAAGAACATTGTGAAGCAAATACATACAGTAAATGTTAAGCATTGGAGAACTGACCTTTCTTGCCATTATCTCAGCCTTAATGTACTAGGGAGGTAAATATCTGCCATGATTTACTTAAGTTTTTTTTTTTTAATTTCTTTTTATTTTATTCATTTTTAGAGAGGAGACAAAGAATGAGAGAGAGAGAGAGAGAGATGGGGGGAGGAGCTGGAAGCATCAACTCCGATATGTGCCTTGACTAGACCAGTGCAGGGTTTTGAACTGGCGACCTCAGTGTTCCCAGGTTGACGCTTTATCCACTGCGCCACCACAGGTCAGGCCTTACTTAAGTTTTTGCCTACCTATTTGTTTATATTAAAAAGTTTTTGCAAGTTTAAAAAGTTACACAGATACTCATTATACAAATATGCATTGATGCAAGGTAAAGTCAAGAAAACTTAAAAAGACCTTAAGCAACATGACTTTATAATTACACAATCAGCTTTTTATGTTATGGTGTTGTGATCATTAATAGAATTTACTGAGTATCCATAGAATGCACAGGACCCTTGGGATCCTGGTGTATAATTTAAATTGGTCCTTTGCTGGAGTTATGAAGTAGACATCTCCTGTAATGTCTATAGCTGATTTCTGACACATTTACATTTTAGTGTCCTTGTAACCTTGGAATAAAGTAAGCTAACTGGAATGATGGTGGAGATCAGAAATTAACTTCATCTTCTTTCTTTGACAACATGAACTTGGTTATGCACCTTCTGTCTAGCAGTCGATGTAATCACCCCCCCCCCCAGATAATCAACAGCCATTTATGGAGTGAAGGACACTGTCTATTTTTTTTTTTTGAGAGGCAGCGAGAGAAAGAGAGAGAGACAGGAACACTGAGCTGTTCCTGTAAACATTTGCACTTCGGGGCAATGCTTCAACCAAGTGACCTATCCAGCCAGGACTTGACACTGTGATTTCTGCTGAGCACAGGTATCCTTGGAATCCTCACAGAACAAGTTAGGCCTAGCTAGATGAGCAATACTGAAGAGTAGGCCTTGAGCACATATTAACATGATCCTAGTTGCAGCTATGCCCACCCTGGTTCCCTGCCATTGACTCAGCAAGGATGGTTGATTACATGGGGTGAGAGAGGGATGGCAGAGATGAAAGAAACACACTGTGAGATGGTCAGACCCAGACTGATCAAAGTCTGTCAATTTGCCTTATCTATTTGGAACCATAATTCAAGAATGAAATTGCTCCAGGTTTTCTCCTCCCCACCATTAAATTCCATTCAATCATAGTAGGCAAAATGCAGTCACGCTCAAGCAGCCAGATGTTATCATGACAGACCTTTCTTTATAAACCAATGCTGAAACTTGAGTGGTTGATGAGACCAGCTAAGCAGTTGTACCTTTGACCTGACTGCATTAAACTTGCCCTATCAATTTAAGCTTAGTATAAACACTATTTCCCAGAGTCCCTCATGAAGTCAGTGGTGAGAAGAAGCTGACTAAGCCTAAACATTTTTTAACAGCAATCTTGTCTTACAACACCAAGGGGATTTACTGGGTATCTGGGGCTTTATAAAACCATATGAACATGCTGAAAGAATTAAAATCCTTTAAAAATGAGAAATTGATGGTGACAGTCCTTTCTGACGACCAGTGGGTGTAATGGCTGCATAGGAATGGGCAGAAGAGTTGGTCTGAAACACTTTTGTATTTTTCTTAAGTGATATATTTTTATAGCTTTTTTCTTTTTTCTCAAATATTTATACTTTGAGGTGACCATTCCAACAAAAAATTGAAAAAATGTGTCCTGCTTATCAGTATCTTAGACATTTTAAGAGAAATTGAACATATTTATTGTCTTGGTTAAGTTTCTTTCTAATGAAAATTGGGACCATCTCTTCATTCAAACACCTTGGATATTGTTATCATATAATATAAGAACACGTTTTTGATTTTTTTAAATAAATATACTTCAGTGTAGAGCTATTTCAAAAGAGGAAGCCAACTTTGGAAATATTTTTTTATTTAGCATAAAAGGGGTTTTTAGTCTCTGTGGCTCAGCTTCCAAATAAGTATGATATTGTCACTTTCTGTTAAAATCATATAATAGCACACTGGTAAGCAAATAAGTATGAATAAAAGATTGATAAACTCTAATTAAAAATCACTTTGAAAAATATCTCAATAAATAAAAAATTTTGAATTATAAATTAAAAAATAGGCAGAAAATGTAAATATTTTAAGAGACATAGGGAGAAAAGAAGAATGCAAACGTCAAAACAGAATATTCTCCATTCAGGAAAAAAATGCTTCCAAAAAGAAATGGCCTTTTTTAAGAATATGTGTTGCTTCCAGAGATTTATCATCTCATTTCTGCCAAAGCAAACAAGTACCAGGGAGTCACCTAAGGACAACAAAGCCAGTGACCTATTGAAAGAAATTTTCATATATACCTCACATAAACTGTGATTAGTGAGGAGTCCCAGACTAAGGGAACATGTGTATAACTCAAGTCTACACTGTAAAGAAACCAGCTAGTGAAGGAAGAGCCTTCTATGCCCTTAAAATCTCACACTGAGGCCTAAGAGCCGTGTTGGACGTCTTGCTACCCTGATTAAAAAGAGTAATTTTTTTTTTTTATTCTAGGAGTTGACAGAAAAGACATTTATTTCATGAGACAGAGAAAAAAAGCAGTAAAATATTTTCTCAGGAAAGCTGGGATTTAGGATTGGTGCTGTCAGTTAGATTTATTTTTAAATATTAGCCCATTTTCATACAGACTTTTTCTCCCAGAACCAGGAAGGGCAAGATTTATTTATTTATTTTTTTGTTTGTTTATTCATTCATTCATTCTTGATTTTAGAGAGAAAAGTGGGTGGGGAGGAGTGGGAAGCATCAGCTCATACTAGTTGCTTCTCATATGTGCCTTGACCAGGCAAGCCTGGGGCCTTGAACCAGCGATCCCGGCATTCCAGGTCAGAACTTTATCCACTGTGCTGCCACAGGTCACAGTTAGATTTTGACAATTTCTGAGTTTCTTCAGGGCTTGGCCTGCTCCTCTGAAGGTGTACACTTCAGAGGGGATTCCCTCAGTCTCTTCAATTCTGGCTCTGAGCTCCTGAGGTGCACACTCTCTCGGGGATGCACTTCAGGTTGTACAATGTATGGGAGGATGTAAGGTCCTCCCATCTTTAGGATTCAAGAAATGTGGCAGCGTTTGTTCAGAGAGAAAAATGTACTGCATGAGTAACACCTCCCTCTGCTAGTTATAAAAGTGAAATAACATGCACAGTGCGTTTTGCTGTTTTAATGGGGGTATTGAAAAATGATGTCATCACATTACACTGCACTTCACAATGAGTTTACAGAGCCCATACTTAGAAGTGGAGGTTGGCCACCAAGAGATGTCATGACCTGTCTGATGATGGCCCAGTGATTGCAGACTGTAAAAGCCTTCCCGCCTCCAGGGCTTAGTGGGTTTCTCAGGGATATCCACTCAACATTACAAGGAGGGGAAAGGTTGAACAGTGTATTTTTTTTTTTGACCCATCAAGTCTCCAGGAAAGATTAAATGCATAGCGCTAGACACAGGGTGAGAATGGAGAAACCTCATCAGGTGCTAGGTGGCCTTCTGGGATTACAGGGCAAGAGGGTAACAGTTTGGAAAGGAGAGTATGTTAAATGCTTGTAATGAGGACCAAAGACAAGAAGGGACTGCCTTGTGCACAGGGGCTGTGCATAACTCTCAGGAGCAATACTTTTCTCACTTTAAGAAAGCCATTTCAGTATGAACGGTTTCTGTGTGTTTACTTTCACCACCTAAGCTAAAAAGTGAGAGGAGAATGTTCTGGTAATTAAACAATCCTTTTCCACTTGATGCAACACATGCTAGAATGTGGGATTTGCAGGTTTCTAAGGCATGATGACTGGTAATTGGTTCTTAGTTTTTCTTCATTAATATTTAAACAGAATTTCTTTATTCATACTGGGATAGGACAGAGGAAAAAGCATTCACATGAAAAAAAAACTAGAATATTTTCTAAGATGGTTTTATAATTAAAAAGAAATTTAAGATGAGGAAAATTAAATACTTATATTTTCTAAACTTAATTTCCCTAAGGTAACAACAGTTCAGTTGTACTAAAGAGATATAATCATGTCCTAGTGTCTTTTGTCTTCAGCTATATTTTTAGTTTTCATTCTGCATTCCAACGTTCCAAAAGCTGAAGTCATTGGCAGGTCAAACCATGGCCTGGGGTGAGTACCTCGTACTGCTTTTTAAAAAAACAACTCATCTTCATTCTGAAAACATGAGAACTCTTGCTCTGAGGATAGATTCAATGAACCACACCTCTTTACAAGTTGCTCATTTTTCCTCGTTCACAGGGTGGACTTTTGCTCAGAGTTTGCTGTCATCATATAGCTGTAGGGTTTTTTGAAATTCTAGACAACGAAGCTCATTCCCATGCTATTCACCTCCCTGCCACCGTGGGGGCCTGTAGAAGGCCCAACTCACAGAGTTGGAGTGTAAAGATCTGATGGCAGCGTCCTGCAAACCACAGCAACTTATAAAAGCCCCGGCACAGGTAACTGCTCCGAGGTGTCAATCAGCTGAATGGCATTGACCCTTTCCAGGCAACCTGTGACCTACAGAGATGCCAGCCTGTCAGAGACGGGTGGCAGGAGCATCACTCTCGTCATGAGTTTTCAGACACATTCATGTCTGTGCATGTGTTTAAAGGCTGCCTCTCACTCTATTCTCTGTTCAGAGTGAGCGAGCAACCAGAGGCAGCGTTCCTCTGGGGTTGCTCTTCTGTGAAACGCCATAGGATGAGCAAAATGAATGCCATCCTGCTGGGATCAGGCAGAAAGCAACACCACAACCACTGCCACCCCACACCACCACCATAGATAACTTCCTAATAAAGGGCATCTTTATCTTCCAGGCTTAAAGTCACAAATGTATATGAATGTAGACCACTACAAAAACAAACAGAAACACTGAGTGTATGACATCGTTCCGATGATTGGAGGCAAGCATTTTGTCCATTCCTAAATATGTGTAAGATAAATTAAAAATGGGAAAAGCCACAGACCCAGTGCTACCACATACTTCTTTATTGTGTTTTGTCCTGGATTAGACAATGCCTGTCTGGTGCATGGTACCGTTGCTCTCGGTATGGCTTCTAAGATGAGAGTGGTAGGTAACTAGAGAGGCATGGCAAGTTTGAAGCCATTGCTATGTTATGTTTTCTGAAATAATAAAGGTGGTCTGGTGTCCTAGTCCCAGTGAATGAATGAGAGATAAAACGGGATGAAAAGAAAATGGGAAAGGATGGAGGGCAGGGGGTGGTGGGGGGTAGGATAAAATGGAGTGGGAGAAAGGGAGAGTCAAGAGGGAAAAGAAAGTAGAATGTCTATGACAGAAAGTAGTCGATCAGGTGGCCTCCACCTTTGTGCGGGCACATGTAGGCACACATAAATGTCTAGAGTCTGGAGTAATTCTTACAGCACAGTGACAGTTCTTAGAAACAAAAGTATCTCTAAAATTTCCAGTTTTATGCCTAGCATTCTCTGTAACTATTTAAGTCTTTAAGAGAAGTGTAAAAAGAGGCACTTTACAATTCTTGGCTTCCTTAGTTAAGTAAAATCAGATGCTAAAAGAGAATTCTGAGATTGGTTAAAAGGTCCCAAGAAATGACAAACTGCAGAGGTTTTACATGGGACTGTAGGGAGAAGATCTATTTTGCCAGCAGAATGAGTATGTTCTAGAAGGTAAAAAGGGCCTCGAGCATATTCAAACACTTCCCCAGACAATGAAACAATGGTCATACAAATTTTGAGGGGTTAATTTCTTTACGGTTTGTGCGCCCTTTCTCATGTTCTATTCCTCTGACTTTTTCTTAGGAGGCTTTCTGGGCCGCTGATTAGAAGCTGGAGATGTCTGGGGGCTGGAAAGAGAGCAGCTCCCCAGTGTCCTTCCTGGGTACGTCAAGAAACACAACTTAGTGCTGGCTTCGCACTCCCTACCACGCCCAGCCACACATTTCTGCAGGGATTCAGAACATATCACCTAATTCCTAATTCCGTATTTTTAAACACAGCATGAAGCAAACCATCGATCAGCCAACAGCAGCTGGCGGAGGATCAAGCGGGCCCACCTTGGCTTGAACTTTGGTGAAAACAAATGGGGGTTAGGATTTCAGAGAACTCTCCAGTTTCAGGTCATCACTGATACTGACTCTATTTTCTCTCTAACATCTCAGGCTGTCCAATCCACTCACCCAAGCAGACAGATGCCTGCACAAATCCAAAGGCTGCCAGGTTCCCAGAAATTATAGGCCCAAGGGATCAGGGTATTACACATTCCTTCTCCTCTGCCCAGCACTTTGTTTTTGGCATGGTAAGATTCCAAGTTTCTCACTATGAATTCTCTTCAGTTAGGGTGTCAATTTTTTTTAATCAACTTTAATTTTTAGAGTAGTTTTAACTTTACAGAGAAATTACACAGAAAGTACAGAGTTTCCGGATACCACTGCCTCCCCCATTCCTTGCACAACTTCTCCTATTATTATCTTGAGTTAGAGTGGTATATTTGTTAAAACTGATAAATCAATATTGATGTATTTTTAACTGAAGTCCATTGTTCACATTAGGGTTCACTTTTTGTATTGTATAATTCTGTGGGTGCTGACAAGTGTGTAATGTCATGTCTCCACCATCACAGTAGTCTACAGAAGACTTTTTTTCTGCTTTAAAACACCCTACGCTCTATTTATTCTTCCCTGTCTCTTGCAGAACCCTTGCCAATTACTGATCTTTTTACCGTCTCCGTAGTTTTCCCTTTCCCAGAATGTCGTGCAGTTGGACTCACAGAATATGTAGTGTTTCCAGACTGGTAGTATCCATTTAAGATTCCTCCATATCATTTTGTGGCTTAATAGCTCATTTCTTTTTATCATTGAGTAATAGTGCATTGTATAGATATTCTATAATTTATCCATTGTCCTATCAAAGGGTAACATGCTCACTTCTAGTTTGTGGAGATTATGAATAAGTTGCTATAAACATTCCTATGCAGCTTTTATGTAGACATAAGTCTTCATCTCCATTGGGTAAATATCTAGCAGTGTGATTTCTGGATCATATAATAAGACTATGTTTACCTTTTTATGAAACTGAAAACATTCTTTCTATAATGAATGTACCATTTTGCATTCCTACCAGCAGTGAATGAGAGTTCCTGGTGCTCCAGACATCCTTACCGGGACTGAGTGTTTTGGCTTTTCATTATTCTCCTAGGTGAGTAGTAGTATTTTGTTACTATTTTAATTTGCATTCTAATTATGTGATGTGAAGCATTTTTCATATGCTTATTTGCTATCTGTATCTTCTTTGATGAGGTGTCTGTTTAGACTGCCCATTTTTAATTGGGTTGTTCATTTTTTTATTGTTGAGTTTTAAGTTCTTTGTATATTTTGGATACTGTCCTTTAGCAGACATGCATTTTGCAAAGGTTTTTCTCCAAGTCTGTGGGTTTTTTTTTTCTCCCTCTCACCTATGTCTTTCACAGAACAGAACTTTTTAATTTTGATAAAGTTTCATTAAAGTTTTCCTTCATGGGTTGTGCTTTGGCATTGTAACTAAAAATTCCAAGATCACAAGATGATCACGATTTTCTACCATGCTATTGTAGAACCAGTAACCACGGCCACCATAGCAGCCACCTGGCCCGTGCAGGTTCGCATTTGATTCAGACAGACGGTAATGAAACAATGGAGCCAAGAACTGGTGGGCCATTAGCTTTAATCCTAGCTTGCACCTGGCGGGCAAGAAATACACACAGTGGGAAAACACTTCCCTTTCCATTTAGGGCTCCCAAAGGCACTGATTTATCCGAGTTTCCTAGAATTAAAGGCATCTACCTCACCAGCCTTATTCACCTCTGTTCCCCATCTCTTCCTTTTAAAGCCTTTTGGTGTGAAAGGCCTCCCACAACACATATTAACACAATCACGCCCATCCCAAGCAAGAAGGGCAACTAATATTATCAACTGGGCGCTTCCATGTGGGCAGTGCCATCTTTAACAAAGTGAGCATAATATATTGTATCTGCCCAACAATGCACCCCTATGCTCACTTTACTACACACAGTCTACACCATTGGCATCCCTGTGCAAGAAAATTAGGCACATTACACAAATTACAACATGACAAATCATACAATTTCAACAATTACAAAGGTATATTTCACCAGTCTCTGAGCACTTTGCCAAAAGCGCAAAATGTCCTCGGCCTTCTTTCTAGCCATGGAAAAAGCTTCCCTGGGCAGGGGAAGGGCCATCAGGGTATATCACATTGTCCAAAATCCATAAGTCTATCAAAAAATGGAGCCAGTACTCACTCGGCTGTAGTCCAGGAATCAGTCCAAGCACATGGGGCCTTAGTCTCCACCCTTATTCCTGCCATCCTGGCAGGCCTTACACTGTCCCAAAGAGGAGCATGTGGTAATGGCAGTCAGCATTTCCATCCCTGCTCCAGAGAGCATGATGGAATCTACTGCTATGTCCCAAAATTGCAGACATACCAGGGCCGTAGTAGGTACTCAATTTTGCTGGGCTCTCATCTTTTGGAGACTGCAGATCTCAACTCCAGCCCAATTCTCCTCATCCTCCGAAGAGGAAATGAAAACATCAGCTCCTGCTGCTGGCCTTGCGGCCCTGAGCCTGACCTCAACCCTGGCCTCCTGCTGCTGCTGGCTCTCCACAATGTCCAGGAAAATATGCAACTTATGAACCTGTGATTCCTTCTCCAGCTACTGCTCCATTTCCAAGCAAATCTCACGGACCTGGTCGGCCTCCTCTGGTGCTTATTCCAGCTCCAGGGTCGGCATATTTTTCTTCCACTTTTGCTCTAGCTCCTTCCACTGCTCGGTTTGCAGGTCCTGGGCAACCTCTCCCACAGAGCTCTCAGTTTCCTCATGCATGGCTGTAAAAGTCAGCCAGCCTATGGCCCCCAAAAGGACAGCAATGGGGAACCATAACAGCAGCCAGTCATCTACTCCACCGCTCAAAGGTGGTGGTGGCACCATACCGATCTGTATTGAACCCTGCCACAGACTATGCCAAATGTAAAGCCAGTAGACACGGCTATCATCACAGCCGCCTGGCCCATGCTGGTTCATATTTGATTCAGACAGACGGTAATGAAACAACAGCCAAGAACTGGTGGGCCATTAGCTTTAATCCTAGCTTGCACACGGAGGGCAAGAAATACACACAGTGGGAAAACACTTGCCTTTCCATTCAGGGCTCCCACTGATTTATCCAAGTTTCCTAGAATCAAAGGCATCAACCTCACCAGCCTTATTCACCTCTGTTCCCCATCTCCTTCTGTCTGCACAAACTGGCTTCTCCTTCACATTCCGCCATCTTGGTTGCTTCTCTTCTCCTCCACGTGGCCTTTCTCTGCTCTCTTCCTGGAATGTAATCACTCTTCCCCCGGAACAACGTGATTTCTCTTCCTTTCAAAATCTTTTGGAGTTAAAGCCCTCCCCCAACACTTATTAACATAACCATGCCCATCCCAAGCAAGAAGGGCACCTAATATTATCACCTGGGTGATGGGCTTCCACGTGGGTATTGCCATCTTTAACAAAGTGGGATAATATATTTTACCTGCAAAACACTATCTTCTAGAAATTATTTCGGTTTTGCATTTTAAATTTAGGTATATGATATATTTTAAAGTAATTTCTGTGAAGGGTGCAAGGTCTGTGTGTAGATTCGTTTTCTTTTCATTTTTCCTTCATGCACTTGGATATCCACTTCTTTCAGTACCATTTGTTGGAAAGATTATCTTTTATCCATTGAAATGCCTTTGCTCTTTCATCAAAGACCAGTTGATTATATCTGGGTGGCTCTATTTATTGGCTCCCCTACTGATCTATTATTTCTCCAATACCATGCTATCTTGATTATTATAGCTTTATGGTAAGTCTTGAAGCAGGTGGTGTCAGTTCTCAAACTTTGTTCTTCAGCACTGTGTTGGCTATTCTGGGTGTTTTGCCTTTCCATATAAAATTTAGAATTAGTATGTCAGTATTCACAAAACACCCTATACTATGTTCCTTCTTTATGAAGAAGGACTTGTAGCTTCAATTCTTGCACAGTAAGGCTACTGGTGACACATTTCATTAATTTCTATTTGTTTGAGAAAGTCTTGAGACTTGACTTGAAGTGGTGAACACACAATACAGGTGCACACGAAACCTGTTGTTGGTCAAATAAGTTTGCAAATATGATGTATGTGTTTGCTTGCTTATAGTTTGCATTGGGTGTGGGGGACAGGCTGTAAGCAGGCAGAATCATTATAGCCTAAGGCTTAGTTTTAAGACTAAGCTTTTCCTCACACCCTTGACTGTTGCATGATGTGAGTGGTGTACTCTAATGAGGAATCCCATTATGCCTCAGATAAGTGACTTTGTATCAGAGACTTCCTTGTTTCTATATTGAATTAAAGGTTTTAATTTCTATACTATAAAATGGGACAGACTGGGAGCTTGCTCGTTCTCAATTTCTGAGATTAGCATTAAAGAGGAGAGCAGAGAAAGGCCACATGGAGGAGAGGAGAAGCAGCCAAGATGGCGGAGTGCTGAAGTAGAATCCAGTTTGTGCAGAGTTTGTGCTGAGAGAAGATGGGGAACAGAGGTGAATAAGGCTGGTGAGGTACAAACATTGGATTCTATGAAACTTGAATAAGTCAGTGGCTTTGGGATCCCTGAATGGAAAGGGATGTGTTTTCCCACTGTGTGTATTTCTTGCCTGCCTGGTGCAAGCTAGGATTAAGCTATCAGACCTTGGCTTTGATGTTTCATTACCGTCTGTCCGAATCCAATGTGAACCTGCACTGGCCAGGTGGCTGTGATGGTGGCTGTGGTTACTGGCAATACACCTGTATATAATTTTGTTAAGCACTGTCACCCCAATACATCCAATAAAAAAGAAAAAAAAAGTATTTCTCCTTCACTTTTGATGGATAATTTCACTAGATACAGAATTCCAGGTTGGTGATTATTTTCTTTTAACACTTTAAATATTTCATTTCTTTGTTTTTTACTATCTTCAGTTTGAAAATGACATACCTAACTGTACATCTTTGGTGTTTATTGTACTTGGAGTTCTCTAAGCTTCCTGAATTTGTGGTCTGGTATCTGTCATTAATTTTGGAGAAATTGCTGCTAGTATTAATTCAAATATTTCTTCTATTTCTTCCTCTTTTTCTTCTCATTATGTTACTCTAATTGTGTGAATGTTACACTGTTGGGCAGATAAAATATATTGTGCTTATGTTGTTAAAGATTGCGCTGCCCATGTGCAAGTCCATTGATATTAATGTGTGTTGGGGGACAGGCTGTGGGCAGGCCGGGTTGGTATAGCCTAAGGCTTAGTTTTAAGAGTAAGCTTTTCCCCACACCCTTGACTGATTGGATGATGTGCGGTGGTGCACTCTCATGAGGAATCCTCCCATTATGCCTCAGATAAGTGACTTTGTATCAGAGCCTTCCTTGTTTGTAGATTGGATTAAAGGTTTGGATTTCTACACTATAAAGTGGGGCAGACTGGGAGCTTGTTTTCTCAGTTCCTGAGATTAGCATTAGAGAGGAGAGCAGAGATTAAGGCCACGTGGAGGAGAGGAGAAGCAGCCAAGATGGCGGAGTGCTGAGGAAGAAGCCAGTTTGTGCAGAGAGAAGGGAAACAGAGGTGAATAAATCTGGTGAGCTAGAAACCTTTGATGCTAGGAAACTTGGATAAGTCAGTAGTTTTGTGAGCACTGAATGAGTGGGTTTTGGAGCCCAGTGTATGTTTTTACTTGCCCGCCACGTGCAAGTTAGGATTAAAGCTGATGGCTCACTACCAGTTCTTGGCTCTGTTGTTTTAATACCAACTGTCTGAATCAAATGTGAACCTGCATGGGCCAGGTGGCTGTGATGGTGGCCTTGGCTCCTGGCCTTACATTTGGCCTAGTCGGCAGGATTCAATACAGATCGGCATGGAGCCACCTCCGCCTTTGAGTGGTGGAATAGAGAACTTGATGTTGTTATGGTTCCCTATGGCTGTCCTTTACGGGGCCATAGGCTGGCTGAGTTTTACAGCCATGCATGAGGAAACCAAGAGCTCTGGGGAGAGGCTGCCCAGGACCTGCAAACCAAGCAGTGGAATGAGCTGGAGCAAATGTGTGAGAAAGAGATGCCAACCCTTGAGCCAGAGCAAGCACCAGAGGAGGTTGACCAGGTTCGTGAGATTTGCTTGGAAATGGAGCAGCCGCTGAAGAAGGAATCACAGGTTTGTGAGATAGCAGTTGCCCTGGACATTGTGGGGAGCCAGCAGCGGCAGGAGGCCTGAGCTGAAGCTGGAGCTGGGGCTGCAAGACCCACAGAGCAAAAGGCAGCGGCGGCCCGGGGCTCAAGCCCAGCAGCAGGAGCTGGTGTTTTCAGGTCCTCTTTGGAGGATGAGGAGAATTGGTCTGGAGTGGCAATCCCTAGCCTCCAGAAGGTGAAAGTCCAGCAGCAAGGAGTAGATATGCTCCTGGTAGGTCTGCAATTTTGGGACATAGGGGTGGATGCTATCATGCTCTCCAGAGCAGAGATGGAAATGCTAACTGCCATTGCCACATGCTTCTCTTTAGTACAGTGTGAGACCTGCCATGATGGCAGGAATGAGGGGGGAGGCTAACACCCATGTGCGTGGACTGATTTCCTGGACTATGACCGGAGTGAGCACTGGCTCCTTTGTTGAATGAACTTATGGATTTTGGACAATGTGAAATACCCTAATGGTTTGGGGGGTGGCTTTGATAGAGGCCCTCCCGTGCCCCGGGAAGCCTTTCAAATGGCAAGAAAGAAGGCCGAGGACATTTTGTGCTTTTGGCAAAGTCCTCAGAGACTGGTGAAATGTACCTTTGTAATTGTTGAAATTGTATGATTTGTCATGTATTTGCAATTTGTGTAATGTACCTAATTTCCTTGTACTGGGATGCGGGTGGTGTAGATTGTGGGTAGTAAAGTGAGCATAGGGTGGATTGTTGGGCAGATAAAATATATTATGCTCACTTTGTTAAAGATGGCGCTGCCCATGTACAAGTCCATTGATATTAATGTGTGTTGGGGGACAGGCTGTGGGCAGGCCGGGTTGGTATAGCCTAAGGCTTAGTTTTAAGAGTAAGCTTTTCCCCACACCCTTGACTGATTGATTGATGTGGGGTGGTGCCCTCTCATGAGGAATCCTCCCATTATGCCTCAGATAAATGACTTTGTATCAAAGACTTCCTTGTTTGTAGATTGGATTAAAGGTTTGGATTTCTACACTATAAAGTGAGGCAGACTGGGAGCTTGTTTTCTCAGTTCCTGAGATTAGCATTAGAGAGGAGAGCAGAGATTAAGGCCACGTGGAGGAGAGGAGAAGCAGCCAAGATGGCGGAGTGCTGAGGAAGAAGCCAGTTTGTGCAGAGAGAAGGGAAACAGAGGTGAATAAATCTGGTGAGCTAGAAACCTTTGATGCTAGGAAACTTGGATAAGTCAGTAGTTTTGTGAGCACTGAATGAGTGGGTTTTGGAGCCCAGTGTATGTTTTTACTTGCCCCCCGGGTGCAAGCTAGGATTAATGCTGATGGCTCACCGGTTCTTGGCTCTGTTGTTTCATTACCGACTGTCCAAATCAAATGTGAACCTGCATGGGCCAGGCAGGTGTGATGGTGACCTTGGCTCCTGGCCTTACATACACCTTTTGTAACTGTCCTATAGTCCTTGGATACTGTGCTCCAACTTTTTCTATTATTTTTCTCTTCATTTTTCATTTTTAAAGTTTCTTTTGACATATCTTCCAGTTCACTGATTCTTTCCTTGGCCATATCTAGTCTACTGATGAGCCCATCAAAGGCACTCTTCATTCCTCTTACATTTCTTTTGATATCTAACATTTCCTTTGGATTCTTTCTTAGAATTTCCACCTGCCAGTTAACATTCCCATCTGTTTTTGCATGTTGACCACTTTTGTCCATTAGATTACTTAGTATATTAATCATAGCTATCTTAAGGTAAAGACAAAAAACTCCTAAATATTTTCTATATCTGATTCTGATGCTTGCTTTGTGTCTTTAGACTGTTTTATACCTGTCTTGTAGTTGCAAGTTGGTTTTGATGTATCAGATAAGAGGAACTGAGAAAAACAGGCCTTAAGGGTGAGGTTTTATGCTTATCTTATTAGGAGTTCGCCATGTTTATCATTTGCTGCAGCTGTATCAGAGGCTAAAATTTCTTCCAGCATCCTTGATTTTGTTCCCATTTTGTCCTTGGGTTTCTCAACAGAATCTTTCTTAGTCTTAACCTTACAATTCTTTCAGCTTTAATCCCCACAATAATACTGGAGCCTGTAGATATGGTGTTAAAGTGTGAAGGGAGGGAACACATTCTATAATCCTATAATTACTTCTTTATTCTTTTCCTGGGTCTTTGTCTCTGGGCTGTGACTTTTACAAGTGCTTTCCAGCTTTTCTCTTCACTGTCTTAACTGAGACAACACAAGCTAAGGGTGCTGGAGTTGAGTATTTGCCTTCTCCCGCATCAGTTAAGACTCTGTTGAATAGTGTCCTTTGATGGAAGGACTTTGTTAAGAAGAACAGACAACTTTGAACATATTCCAAAATGGTTACTTTTCTTCTCTCCCTGAGAAAAGCTTGAAGTTATTTTTCTTTGAGAATGTAGTAGAACTCCTGGAAGTAAAACTCATGTTGAGTGTAGGGTCCCCTTCATGATGAACTCCCAAGAATTTTGATCTCTTAAGCTAGTTCACACTTAGTGTTCAGCAATAAGTCAACCACCGTTTTTGTGTTGCTACCCACTGCTGGCATAGTGCAAGTTTCTGCTCCTGACAATTTCTGATTCTCTCTACACATGTCTCTGAGTTTTGGGGGTGACATTTTGTCCGGTGACCTCAATTCTCTGATGTATCTAAAAAGAGTTGTTGATTGTTAGTTTGTTCCACTTTCTTCTTGTTGTGAAGACAGGAAATAAGACCTCCCCACTCCTTACATACTGGAGTGTAAATTGGAAGTGAAGTCAATGGACTTTTAATTACTGTTCTTTTTAACTAAATGAGTCTCAGATGAAACATGGAAAGATAACACATAAAGTAAGGCAGGAAAAAAACAGACAGGCAGACCATTTTAGCTTAAGACTCAGAGGTAAAAGATTAAAATAGATTTTTTACTTAATTAATATTTTTCTTTTATTGAATTTATTGGAGTGATACTGGTTAACAAAATTGTATAGGTTTCAGGCGCAGAACTCTACAACTCCATATACAGTGTTGTGCATTCACCACCCCAATTCAAGTCTCTGTTCATAAACATTTATTTCCTCTGCACCCGGAGTTTTAAATTTATTTTTCTAAATGACATATTTACAAATTCCTATAAGGAGGGATATCCCTGTGCCAAAATATATTTTCAGGCATTTGTTTTAATTACTTAAACTTATCATAAAATTACTTAAATATTTTCATTTACACAAGCAATGAAACACAGCCCAATCAGTAAATACCATAAGGATTTCATTATTTGTTTAAAACAAGCATCCACTACCACACATTCTAATACCTGATTCTAATTCTGATAGTAAAGCAACACATTTTCTAAAAGAATACTGTTTACCAAATCAAACCTAGATAAAACTCTGCTTTTTCAAATGATTTATATAACCCCCATTGCATGCATACACACACAGTCACAAACATACAATATTCTCTTTGTCAGCTACACAAGCTCGCACTCATTGTGACAACAAAGGATGACACAATTCTTGCATGTGGATCCTGTGTCAAGAGCAGATAGCCAGTGGTTATCAAATACTTGTGCACTGATGTTCTAGATAGCTACAGCTCAGAGCAGCAGTCACCTTTATGAAGACTGCCTTTGTCACTGGAGCCAACCCTGTGCAAGGAGCCCAGTGATGCCCTCTTCCACTAAGCATATGGACTGTTCCAGCCTGTGGGGGTGGGTGGGAAAGAGCTTTAGAGTATAGAGACCAGAACAATGGACATATTTATTAGAGGTGACAAGAGCATTAAATAATGTAGGTCAACTCATGCAAGAGCTGAGAAGCTGAACTTTTACACCAACTAGAATGGTTTTCTATCTTATCAGACCAGGCCAATGTGCCCTGGTTAGAGCCGTTTGTTTGTTCAGGTTTGCTCTTTGCTCCCCATACTTGCGGGTACTGAACTTACAGGGAGTTCAAGGTCCGTGGAGTACTGACTGAATACTAATGGATGTAGAGAAAGGCTCACTTTGGTGTGCCAGGTGCTTCATTCATGCAGAACACCTCCAACCGGGAGTTTGACCATGGTAAGTCGCTACAATTCAGTGTGCACCATCTTTCAATAATGTACAGAGAGTGTTTTATTGTAGTCAAATAATATCTTGAGCTTTCACAACACCGACCTGAAGGAACTTCAAAGGAATCCCTGTCTAACTAGAAACATCATTACAAAACAAATTTTAGCTTTATTGTTAGACCACAAAGGGGCAGAGGCTGTGCCAAAATAAAAGCTTTTGAAATCTTCTGTATATATTACCTCTGAACAATTAATTGGTCTCCTGGAGACAAGGGGGGAAAAAAGAAAGAAAACAAAAATAAAAGATTGACAGTGGGATATATTGTTCTTGGATGTGGTGGCATGAATAAAACATAGTAGTATTACACAAATCTCTATGCCAAATTGATCATTAATTTCAACTACTATGTAATTTTACACATTAGGCTATGTGTCATAAACTGTAATTATACTCATTTGGTAGATAAATTTTCAGTTTGTTACAGATGGAACATTCTACTGCCTAAGAGAATCTATTTAACATCCAGCGGCTTGCTGGACCATTGTCACCAAGCCTCAGAGGTGATCGTCACTCATGAAGCATTTCTCTGTGGCTAACACAAATTCCTACCATGTGGGCCCTTCACCATCCTGGCTTCTTCCAGCATCCTCCAAAGTTGCAAGACCTAATTCTGGGTAGTCAGGTTAGTGAACACAGGTAGGTGAGGAGGGCTTGACCCAAATCAAGACTGAAATGTTTTGGGGTCCCGATCCCAAATATCAGAACCCCTCTACCTGTGATAGGTATTTCTTTCTTTCTCTTTTTTTACAGGGACAGAGAGAGAGAGAGTCAGAGAGAGGGATAGATAGGGACAGACAGACAGGAATGAAGAGAGATGAGAAGCATCAATCATTAGTTTTTCATTGCCGTTGCGACACCACAGTTGTTCATTGATTGCTTTCTCACATGTGCCTTGATTGTGGGTCTTCAGCAGACTCAGCCACCCCTTGCTGGAGCCAGCGACCTTGGGTCCAAGCTGGCGAGCTTTTTGCTCAAGCCAGATGGGCCTGCGCTCAAGCTGGCGAGCTCGGGGTCTCGAACCTGGGTCTTCTGCATCCCAGTTCAATGCTCTATCCACTGCACCACCATCTGGTCAGGCTGTGATAGGTATTTCTCTTCTTACATCTTCTGTCTTGCAAAGAATGGTACAACCTAAGGCTCAGATCAGATTCTGGCTCTGAGTCTCCATTGTGGCTCACTTTCTTGTATCAGGAATGGTGCCTGTCTTCAGGCCTTTCTTCGTTGGGAACCATCTGGAATCTGTACTACATTACATGACAATACAACATTTCACATTGACAAGGGCCTTTGAGGTCTTCATATGAAAGGGACTTAGAAAGGCAAAGTGTCACTGATGCCATATATTCTAGATGTGACATCTGAGCTGTCAGAAGCACAAGACAGGTTTCCCTGTAATCGCCTTTTGTTTCCTGTCAGGCAAACTACAGCAGCAAGTCTGCAAATACGTCTACCCAGGCTGTGTGCACAGAGTGCTCATCATTTCTGAAACTGATGTAAGGAGCCCAAAGGCTGTTTTTCATGACGAAGCACCTGGGTGACACTTGCTACAGAAAAGTACATAAGTGGGCCAGAGATAATTCAATGATCTTTGTTCTCTCTGGCAGTTCATATTTCCTGCTGCCTCTTTAGGGGGAAGGCAAAAAAGGAAAAAGCCACACATATACATACACACACATGCACGGACACACACTCTCCTCCTCCTAACAGAGGGGTTGGGTATAAGGTGTTTGTCCATGCAGAGAAAGGAATGTGTCTGCACATCTGCCTTGGTGGTGTCCTGCCACCTGGACATGCTCGTACTCGTCCAAATGTGACAAAAGCTTCTGCTTGACTGACATGCATGACATCATGCTACAAATTCTGTCACATTGTTGGAGAAGTCGCTCATTTTCCAGTCGGCTGTGTTCTAGCATGCAGGGTCCCAAAATGGCAGAACAAAAATGTATCCCTATGGTGTTCTGCACCTGAAGCTACCAGGCATTACAAGGGGCTCTTCCTGGGACAGAGTGTGGCTCTGAGTGAGCAGGAGGAGGTGGCAGACCAAGATGCAGAGCAGGAGCTGCTGCGCTGACAGAGAGGGCTTCCAACAAAAGTGCCCTTAGAGGGCTTCAAGGGACCAATCCAATCCCACCAGCCCTTCTGACCTGAAATACCACACAAAGTGCTGTAAGTTCAAATACCATTTAGTGTATTCACATAGAAATTTCTCCTTCTTTTCTGACTGAAAGAATATGAAATTTAGACTTTTAAAAATTTATTTATTTATTTATTTTTTTTTACGGAGACAGAGAGAGTCAGAGAGAGGGATAGATAGGAACAGACAGACAGGAATGAAGAGAGGTAAGAAGCATCAATCATCAGTTTTTCGTTTTGACACCTTAGTTGTTCACTGATTGCTTTCTCACATGTGCCTTGACCACAGGCCTTCAGCAGACTGAGTAACCCCTTTGCTCGAGGCAGCGACCTTGGGTCCAAGCTGGTGAGCTTTTGCTCAAGCCAGATGAGCCTATGCTCAAGCTGGCGACCTCAGGGTCTTGAACCTGGGGCACTCCGCATCCCAGTTCGATGCTTTATCCACTGCGCCACCACCTGGTCAGGCCGGAATTTAGACTTAGAAGACCTAGTCCAACTTACAAACCCTTCACTCAAAAACCGTCCAGCCTCCAGTATTTGTTATGTTCCAGGTTTACAAAATGCTCTTTTCTTCCAAAACTTGGACACTTTCTGAACACCTACATTTTGCCCTCTGAAACAGATGCAACTGTAAAACATTTGATGGGATTCATTTATTTTGTTGTATAATTTATTCTAAGACAAATACAAAGAAAAGAGTCTATGTCCAAAATATTTTTGCATGCTTTTTGCAACAAGTCACAATTTTGGATAGGAAAAAGCCAGCATTGTGTTCAGAGTCCCCAAATCTTCTCTTTGGGCTTGACTCCTCAAACCTCCACCTCCAGCAAACTGACAGCCAGTGCTGACATGTCTGGTCAGGTTCACAGACAAAGGCTCTCCAATGAAAAGATTTGGGTTCTTAGTGTTTGTCCACTCTGCTACCTACGTCAACTGTGGGGAGCAGGGTCACGGCCAGCACCCTGGCCCAGGCAAGCAGGTGGACAATGAGAACAAGGGAGTGGTGCACCCAGTGTGGAAGGTCTTTCGATTTCTCAGAGATGAATATGGATTTTTCTGCAAAATCTTCCAATACTTAAATTTAATTTTAAAAAAGCACCTTGATTGGCTCAGCTGCTCCTAGAAGCTTCTGCCCTGCGACCTCTGGATGGGCCATGTGGAGGAGGGAAAGAAAGACACACAGGGCAGGTGCATGTGAATCTCACTGCATTGCTTTCATTAATTTCCTTTCTGTTTGAGATTGGTTCCCATAACATACTTTTATCTCACTGATGGCTCTGCTTTTAAGGGTAACCCAAAAGCTCGAGCTGAAAGGCTGATGTCGGAGGCTAAGGAATCCTGGCTCCTTTGCTCACTTTTTTCCTCTTAGTTAATCGGATGCAACCATTTACCCTAATGGGTTTCAAGGACAGCAGTGGATATAATATACAAATGACACAAAATGCTTCCTTGGGGGAGTAAAAGTTTTAGGCATAAGAGGTATTTTGATCTCATTCATGTTTTCCCTATGCTTGTCTTTCAATTAATTAACGAATTCCTTTGCACATGAAATGATGTAAGCTTTCGGATTCTGACATGTAACTCATCATATTTAATCTAGAATATCAACAGAAATTTTCCTAATTTTAAGTAAAGTACATTTTATGATAGAAAGAGAGTGGGCTTTGGCATCACTAACTGGTTCAGTATAAGCGGAATCTGCCATCTGTTAGTGATGTGCCCTACACGTCACTCAATCTTTTTAGGCCTCAGTTTCCCCATTGTAAAATGGGAATAATAACAATAATGCCCAACTTCACTGTCCTGTTGGATTCACTGAAATGGTATATAAACACTGGGATGTGGAGCAACTGGAATGCTCAGACATTGCCAGTGGAAAGGTCAAAGGGCAGAGCGGGTTTGGAAAACAGTTTGGCAGTGTCTCATAAAGTTAAAAGTATACTTCCCATATGAGCTAGCAATCCCACTTACAAGTATTTACCCAAGAGAAGTAAAAACAGAAGTCCACACAACACTTGTAATATGAATGTCCAGAGCCGCAATGTTCCTATCACTCCACAAGGAAACAACTCGATGACCTTCAGCCGCTGAGTGGGCTAAGTGTATGTATTCATACAGAGTGGGTAAGTGTATATTTTCATACAATAGGATCCTACTCGGCAATACAAAGGAACGGGCTTATGACACGTGAAAGAACATGGGTGAATCTCACATCCATCATGTTAGGTGAAAGCAGCCAAACACAGAAGACTAAAAACAAATAATTTACTTTATATGACATTCTATAAAAGGAAAAACCATAGTAACAACAACAAAAGTGGAGGTGGGAAGGGCTGACTGTGAAGGGGCAGGAGATAACTTCCTAAGGTCACGGAAACGTTCTCCATCTTGGTTATAGTGATGGATACTCCACTCTATATATGATCCAAAGCCATGAAACTGTACATTGAAAGTGAGTGATTTTTGTTTTAAATTATACCTCATTTAAGCTACTCTGTGGGGAGGGAAAAGCCAGACACAGTACCTGGCACCAAGTAACTATACTGGGTGATTGTTAGTCCTCTTCCTATGCAGTTGTCATTTAAAATTTCAGAACTAAACTCTGTGCCCCTATGTGCTAAGATTGCTGTCACCAGAGCCATCAGTGCTGATCTTAGGCTTATGTGTTGCTTTTCCTTTCTTCTGGTACTTCTGACACAAAACTGCCTCCTGCCTTTTTTTTTTTTATCCTTAACTATTTACCTACCTGGGGGCTGGGGCGAGGAGGTGGTGAGACTTAAACTCCAGTTTGTAAAGTACCTTGGAACACTTGGATAAAAGTGATGCAGGAGAGCCAGGTGTTGTTATTACTCTTCAAGTACACAAATAGTACAGTTCTTTGTTTGCTAATTGACTTTAGTAATAAAGTGGAAAAAAAAAGAAATAAAAAGAGCCCTGTTTATTCTTAAAAGGCAATTAAAAGGCATTTGACAATAAATGCCTCATCTCCAATTACACTGACAGAATACTGATGCCCCCACTTCCAGACTTAGGCCATGAGTGCCTCCGATCTGAGAGCACTGAGGTCTCAATGGTGCTCCATGTGCCTTCTCCTAGAGTTCAAGTCTCACCACAGTCTTGGGGCTGGACACAAGTGGGGGCTGGAGCAGGTGCGGTGCGTGGGTGTGACCACTCCACAGCAGGAATGGGGTGAAGGAGGGGAAAAGGAACTAGAGGAGCACAGAAGTGGAAAGTTTAGGCTCAGGTTGAAGGAAAAACTATGGCTGTTTCACTCATCATTTCTTGGGCTTTACTAAATAATGATGTTTCGAAGTTTTAAAAAGATAAGAATTTATCTCTTAAAAATCAACCTTCTTAATCTTATCAGTGAGCTCTTAAATATCACACACACTGAAGACTTCTTTGGCACATACTCAAATCTTAATTTCTCTTTTCCATTTTGGGTGATCATGCCGCAAAGCAGAGGACAATCAGTCATTTTCCGAGACAAAAACATCGTTCCACATTGGGTACTCCTGGGCCAGTTCTTGGTTACTATGGGTCTTGTCCAAAGGTGTCCATAAAACAGGAACCTGTAACTCTTATTAGAGCCCTATCCTGGCTGGAGGCACATGCTGAGGGAGAGTAGAAGTGTATGGAGTTTCTCAGCCTCTGCACTCTGAAACCCAAGATGACGTGCTTCTTTCCTGCACAACAGTTTAGAGCTGTTCAGTTGCTGTTGTGACTTGTCTGGTTCTCACAGAAAGAGGAATCCTGCCAAATATTTGTAATCTGCGTTCAAGTATGCAATCAGAGAAACCACACCCAGAAGCAAGTGTATGGCTTAGTAATTAAAATGATTTTTCTTGAAGATCAGATGAAAACATTTGTCAGGGGTGAAGCAGCTGAGGAAGGGACGCAGACATCATCGTACACTGGCTGTGGTTCTCGGCATACTTTCTCCTTAGTCTCTAGGAGACGTGTCTCTCTCTGTGTTCTCTGAGCAGTCAGTGTTCTTCTTTGTATGTGCAGTCAGCTAAGACAGTATTTGTATCTATTTAAGGCATCTAGAAAAACAGATTCCACTGATTGATATGCATCTATGCCATAAGCCAAAATGGATGGAACTTACGTGCAAATGACCTCTTTCCTCAAGTAAAGCATTTAGTCCTGTATTTTTTTTTTTTTCTTTATGACAGCACTGGGTAAAATGGCATAATATATTAATGTAGGCAACTTTTGAAACTGAGCTGCTCCATATTTCAGGGCTAGCTTCACTATACAAAAGGGTTAAATCCATTGACTTTTGAGGTACTGGTAAGATAAAGGACTAAGTAAACTAACATATCATTCCAGGATGCAATAAAAAATTTTTTTCCTTTATTATTAATTTTAGTGGGGTGACATTGACCAATCAGGATACATAGGTTCAGAGAAAATATCTCCAGGTTATTTTGACATTTAATTATGTTGCATACCCATCATCCAAAGTCAGATTGTTTCCTGTCACCTTCTATTTGGTTTTCTTTGTGCCCCCCCCCCCAATTCCCTTCTCTCCCCCACACCGGTAACCACTACACTCTTGTCCATATCCCTAAGTCTCATTTTTATGTCCTGCCTAAGTATGGAATCATATAGTTCTTAGTTTTTTCTGATTTGATTATTTCATTCAGTATAATGTTATCAAGGTCCATCCATGTTGTTGTAAATGATCCGATGTCATCATTTCTTATGGCTGAGTAGTATTCCATGGTATATATGTACCACATCTTCTTTATCCAGTCATCTATTGAAGGGCTTTTTTGTTGTTTCCATGTCTTGGCAACTGTGAACAATGCTGCAATGAACATGGGGCTGCATGTGTCTTTATGTACCAGTGTTTTTGAGTTTTGGGGACAGATACCGAGTAGAGGGATTGCTGGGTCATATGGTAGCTCTATTTTTAATTTTTTGAGGAACCACCGTATTTTCTTCCATAATGGTTGTATTACTTTACATTCCCACCAACAGTGGATGAGGGTTCCTTTTGCTTCACAGCCTCTCCAACACTTGTTATTACCTGTCTTATTGGTAATAACTAATCTAACAGGTGTGAGGTGATATCTCATTGTAGTTTTGATTTGCATTTCTCTAATAGCTAATGAAGATGAGCATCTTTCCATATATCTGTTGGCCATTTGTATTTCTTCTTGGAAGAAGTGTCTGTTCATGTCCTCTTCCCATTTTTTTATTGGATTGTTTGTTTGTTGTTGAGTTTTATGAGTTCTTTGTATATTTTGGGTATTAGGCCCTTATCTGTGCTGTTGTTTGAAAATATCATCTCCCATTTAGTTGGCCGTTTGTTTTGTTGTCAGTTTCTCATACTGTGCAAAAACTTCTTAGTCTGATGTAGTCCCATTCATTTATCTTTGCCTTCACTTCCCTTGCCTTTGGAGTCAAATTCAAAAAGTGCTCTTTGTAACCAAGGTCCATGAGTTTAGTACCTATGTTTTCTTCTATGTAATTTATTGTCTTAGATCCATTTTAAATTAATTTTAGTACAAGGAAACAAACTGTAGTCGAGTTTCATTCTTTTGCATGTGGCTTTCCAGTTTTCCCAGCACCATTTGTTGAAGAGGTTTTCTTTTCTCCATTGTGTGTTTTTGGCCTCTTTATCAAAGGTTAGTTGACCATATACATGTGGTTTAATTCTGGGCTCTCTATTCTGTTCCATTGGTCTGAGGGTCTATTTTTCTGCTAATACCATGCTGTTTTGATTATCATGGATCTATAATATAATTTAGAGTCAAGTATTGTAATGGCCCCAGCTTTGTTCTTTTTCCTTAGGATTGCTTTGGCTATTCGGGGTTTTTTATAGTTCCATATAAACCTGATGATTTTTCGTTCCATTTCTTTAAAAAATGACTTGGAATTTTGATGGGAATAGCATTAAATTTGTATAACACTTTGGGTAATATAGTCATTTTGACTATATTTATTCTTCTTATCCAAGAACAAGAAATATTTTCCCATTTCATTGTATCTTTTTCGATTTCCCTTAACAAAGCTTTGTAGTTTTCATTATATAGGTCCTTTACATTCTTGGTTATGTTTATTCCTAGGTATATTATTTTTTTGTTGCAACCACAAAGGGCATTATTGTTTTGAGTTCGCTTTCTGATGTTTCATTGTTAGCATATAGGAAGGCAATGAACTTTTGTACATTAATTTTGTATCCTGCGACCTTACTGTATTGGTTTATTGTTTCCAGTAATCTTTTTGTGGAGTCTTTGGGGTTTCTGATGTATAGGATCATATCATCTGCAAAAAGTGAAATCTTTACTTCTTCTTTCCCAATATGAATGCCTTTTATTTCGTTTTCTTCTCTGATTGCTCTGCCTAGAACTTCCAGCATTATGTTGAATAAAAGAGGAGAGAGTGGACAACCTTGTCTTGTTCCTGATTTTAGGGGAAAAGTCCTCAGTTTTATGCCATTTAATATGATGTTAGCTGATAGTTTATCATAAAAGGCCTTTATTATGTTGAGATATTTTCCTTCTATACCCCTATTGTTGAGTGTTTTAAACATAAAATGGTGTTGTATTTTATCAAATGCCTTTTCTGCATCTATTGATAGAATCATATAGTTTTTGTTCTTTATTTTGTTGACATAGTGTACTACATTAACCATTTTAAGTATGTTGAACCATCCTTGTGATTCTGGGATGAATCCCACTTGATCATGATGAATTATTTTTTTAATGCGTTCTTGTATTTGATTTGCTAGTATTTTGTTCAGTATTTTAGCATCTGTATTCATTAGGGATATTGGTCTGTAGTTTTCTTTTTTTGTGTTGTCCTTGCCAGGTTTCAGTATGAGGGTTATGTTGGACTCATAAAATGTGTTTGGAAGTATTGCTTCTTCTTCAATTTTTGGGAAGACTTTGAGTAGAATAAGAACCAAGTCTTCTTTGAATGTTTGATAGAATTCACTAGTATAGCTGTCTGGCCCTGGACTTTTAGTTTTGGGGAGGTTTTTGATAGTTGTTTCTATTTCCTCCCTGCTTATGGATCTGTTTAGGCTTTCTGATTCCTTTTTTTTTTTTTTTTTTTTTACAGGGAAAGAGAGAGTCAGAGAGAGGTATAGATAGGGACAGACAGACAGGAACAGAGAGAGATGAGAAGCATCAATCATTAGTTTTTCATTGCCGTTGCGACACCATAGTTGTTCATTGGTTGCTTTCTCACACGTGCCTTGACCGCGGGCCTTCAACAGACTGAGCCACCCCTTGCTGGAGCCAGTGACCTTGGGTCCAAGCTGGTGAGCTTTTGCTCAAGTCAGATGGACCCGCGCTCAAGCTGGAGACCTCGGGGTCTCGAACCTGGGTCTTCCGCATCCCAGTCCAATGCTCTATCCACTGCGCCACCGCCTGGTCAGGCTAGACTTTCTGATTCTTCATGACTCAGTCTAGAAAGACTATATGTTCTAGGAATTTATCCATTTCTTCTAGATTGTTAAATTTGGTGGCATGTAGTTTTTCATAGTATTCTACAATAATTCTTTGTATATCTATGATGTCAGTGGTGATTTCTCCTCTTTCATTTTGAATTTTGTTCATATGAGTCCTTTCTCTTTTTACCTTAGTGAGTCTTGCCAAGGGTTTGTCAATTTTATTGATCTTTTCAAAGAACCAGCTTCTTGTTTTATTAATTTTTTTCTATAGTTTTTCTGTTCTCTATTTCATTTATTTCTGCTTTGATTTTTATTATTTCCTTTCTTCTGCAGGTTTTGGGTTGCCTTTGTTCTTTTTCTAGTTCCTTAAGATATGAAGTTAAGTGTTTTACTTGGGTTCTCTCTTGTTTGTTCATATAGGCCTCTAGTGATATGAACTTCCCTCTTATTACTGCTTTTGCTGCATCCCAGAGATTCTGATATGTCATATTGTTATTTTTGCTTGTCTGCATGTAACTTTTTGATCTTTGCTTTTATTTCTTCTTTCACCCACTCATTTTTTAAAAGTATGTTGTTTAGTTTCCACATTTTTGTGGGATTGTTTACCTCTTTTTTGCAGTTGAATTCTAGTTTCAAGGCTTTACACCACAGAAGCCCATCGCTTGAATAAAAGAAGTAACAGAGAAAAGAAGTATGGATTACAACCAAACAAAAGCAAATGATAGAAAAATAAAAGAGAAGAACCAAACAAGATACAAAACTATCAGAAAGCAATATATAAAATGGCAATAGGAAAGCGTTGTGTCAATAATTACACTAAATATAAATGGATTGAACTCACCAATAAAAAGACACAGAGTAGCAGAATGGATTAAAAACTCCAACTGTATGTTGCCTACAAGAAACACATCTAAGCTACAAGGATAAAAACAAATTCAAAGTGAAAGGTTTGAAAATGATTCTCCAAGCAAATAACATTCAAAGAAAAGCAGGTGTAGCCATACTCATATCTAACAATGCTGACTACAAGACAGCAAAGGTAATCAGAGGCAAAAATGGTCATTTCATAATGATCAAGGGGACATTGAATCAAGAAGACATAACAACTTCTTAATATATATGCACCAAACCAAGGAGCACCAAAATATATAAGGCAGTTGCTGACTGACCTACAAATAAAAACTGAAAAAATACAATTATACTTGGAGGCCTCAATACACTGCTGATGGCTCTAGAACATTCATCCAAACAGAAAAACAATAAAGAAATATTGGCCTTTAACGGAACACTAGAACAATTGGATATGATAGACATCTACAGGACACTTCATCCCAAAGTGCCAGAGTATACATTTTTCTCTAGTGTACATGGAAGATTCTCAAGAATTGACCATATGTTGGACCACAAAAATGACATCAGCAAATTCAGAAGGATTGAAATCATACCAAGCATATTCTCTGATAATAAAAAAATTTAAAATGAAAGTTAGTAAAGCTGAAATTTATTTTTTATAGCCAGATAATAGCTACCAGCAGCACCATCTGTTGAAATATTACAAAACTTTATTTCCTCCATTCAAAAAATTTAAGTAAAGCAACATAAAAACATTTGGGATCATAGGTAAAATTAGAACTTTGTAGGGTTTTAGTCCATCCCCAGTTTCAATAATAAAAATCACAACTATATTTTCTAATTTAAGAGGAAGGGCTATTTGTGAAGCCCTTATACCTACTACCAACATCAGTAATCTCCCATGTTTACAAAGCGTCTCATGGGCAGGATTTTCCATGAACAGAAAACTAAAGCTCGTGCTTCCACCTCAGTGAGTTTCCCGTGGCTTTACCATCAGGACAGAGGATAGCTGACAGCACACACGATGCACAAACCCTCATAGATGGCACAGCGTCACTGTCTCTCAGAACTGGAAGTGGTTCAGGCTTCCATTTCACAGGAAAGTAGAACAAGGCTTATGTTCTGGGTCTAGACCTTGCCCAAGGTCACACAGGTGGTGAGTATCAAGGTCAGGACCTGAATTCAGGACCCAGGTGCTCTGAATTTCAGCCCAGAACTCTTGCTATTGTATTCCTGGTCTCTCCCTCAGTGGCAAGTAGGGTCAGTACTATCTCACCCATCCAACAGCTAGTTATCAGGCAGCTCTGTTCCAGGTTTTATTCTAGACATTGGGGAGACACTCGGTCTTACAGAATTTACATTTGAATGGAGGGGGAGATACAAGAAAGCGTAGGGGAGGCTGCGATGGGGGGCTGCTCCTATGATAGAGGGACATTTACACAGAGCCAGGAGGAGTAAGGGGCCTTGTGGTGCAGTCTGAAGGGTCAGTGTGGTTGAGAAGAGGTGAGTGGGGGGAGAGGGCACATCAATGGAGAGCCCTGATGGTTGTGAAAGGACCTAGGATTTCATTTGGAGTGAGATGGAAAAACCACAGGAAGGGTTTTGAGGGAGAAGTAACAAAATCTCATTCAATTTTATGCGTCACTCTGGCTGGTATCTTGAGATGAGCTGAAAGGGGCTAGAATAGGAGCTATTAGGATGCTACTGGAAGCATCACAGCGAGAGGATGGTGGTTTAGTCTAAGAAGGTGATGCAGAAGCAGTGAGATGTGACTGGATGCTGGATGTACCCAAATGAGGTGGACAGAGTATGCTGATGGGATGTGAAGGAGAGAGAAATCAAAGGTGACTCCAAGGTTTTGGCGTTTGGCACAATCACTCTACAGTGTGTCCGTAAAGTCATGGTGCACTTTTGACTGGTCACACTGTCAAAAGTGCACCATGACTTTGCGGACACACTGTATTTGTTGAGTATCTACTACATGTCAGGATATTATTTCTGCTAGTCTCAGGAACTCTGAAAAGTAGGAATCACTCCCTCTATACAGATGGGAAAAAAGGTTTAGAGACATTTGCAGCTTGCTAAGGTCACACAGGTGGGAAGGGCTGAATAAGCACACAGTTCTGACTCCAAAGCTCTTTCTCTTTTTCACACTTGAATCTGCCCCCAGCAATCAAGCAATTCTAGTTCCACCTACCTTCCAGATTCCTGTGATTGTTTCCATTTTATGTTCTCTCTGCGCTTTTCTGAAACCTCACTATAAGCTTCACGCACATCTCTAGTTCTGAGTCACAGACCCACCACAGTGCTTGTAAGGTCTCTATCTTAGATACCAGGCCAAATGTGAGCGTTAGTCCAGGGGTTTTATACTCCTAAGTAAAGCTTAGTATTTTTAAGATACTGCTGTAATAGTCTCCATTAGGGAATCAATATCAAATAAAGTAAAAATTCTATAGATATCCAATTAACATATGTGAAGTGTACGCAGATTTTTGGGTAGTGCTTTTGGGTAGATGCCTTTGGCATCTATTCAAGGAACATGAGCTCATTAAAAAAATCAGCTTACCATATATACACATAAGCTTTGGAAGGTAAATAAATAATAGGACTTTAACAGACTGTCATTAGCACTGAACATCATCACCCTAAACCAGGTTTCATTTCTAATGAAAATGTGAATTTGTCTAGTCATTGTTGTAAAGACTACTTTCTTACAGACGGTGTGTTGAAAAATGGTGGTCTGAAACTATCCTTTTATACCATCATCAACACTAGTAAATAGCCTATTAGACCGACAAGTATTTGGTATTTTTATTAAGGCCAGCTGTTAACTGTGTCAGATACATATATTTGTAATCAGAGAAGAGATACAGGAGGAATGGCTTGTGTGGGATCTCATATTTCACACTGAGCTGGATGAGATCACAGAAGGATGTGTCTACCACTTCTCTCTCCTCTTTATTTAACTTTGCTCCATGCCTGGTGACTGCAAACATGAGCCAAGAGAGCCTATAAAATTGCTTAAGTGCAGGCCTTTAAACTACTTTGCAATGAGTACTTAAAAGCTTTCACTAGCTATTATAAAGTAACATTTTATTCTCTGAATGAACTGTCTAATGAATAATGTCATACAGCAATGTAGCAATAAAGGACCACTCCTGTTGAGTCAAAAATAGTAGTGTAGAACTGAATAGAGGTGTAATTAAAAAAAACTACACCCATATCTTTGATTCAGATACATTTGTATCTTCTGATATAGACACTGGATATTAGCTGTAAACATGTTCCTGGCAACCCTGCGCAGGTAAACTTGTAACACCAGTGTTGATCCTGTCATTTACTGACATACAAATCTCCTTCCTCTCTTTTGTGTACCTTAACTATTTCACATTCCCAGGGTTTTTGTCCAAGTTGCCTTTTCATTGTCTCTAACTCTGATTTGCAGGCTGAGATTGCAGGCCTCTGGAGCAGTAGTGTCATGCAAGTGGGGACTGCCTAATGCCTCCTGAGAAATTGTAATAGAGCTAGAGAAGAGCCATGACTTCCTTAAATCAAGTGGATCCTACCTGACCTAATCTTAAAAGAATATTTTGACTTTCAAAATATTGACTTTCAAGAGTCCACCAAGCAGAATGAAAGATAGGAAGTAATATGCAAAACATGACCAAGTAATAAGATTACTTTTTTATATTTTTAGAGAGACAAACAGAGATAGAGACAGGAAGGGAGAGAGACAGAAAGGGAGAGAGATGGGAAGCATCAACTAGTAGTTGCATTACTTTAGTTGTTTATTTATTACTTTCTCATATATGCCTTGACTGGGGGGCCGGGACAGGGCTCCAGTGGAGCTAGTTACCCCTTGCTCAAGCCAGTGACCTTCAGATCATGTTGATGATCCTGTGCTCAAGCTGGCTACCTTGGGTTTCAAACTTGGGACCTCAGCATCCCAGGTCGACATTCTATCCACTGTGCCACCATTGGTCGGGCATAAGATTACTTTTTACAAATAAAATGAAGTGTTGCACATTTATATATACAAATGGACTGAGCATCATTTCTTTGAAAGAAATCATCTTAGAGTCTCTAGTATTTCTTATACTAGTCTTGGTTCAAAATATTTCTGGAGTGTTCCCTTGAGAACTTGCCTTAACAGCAAATCTACAGTTCACATTAGAAAATCAGTTCTAGCGGATGGTTCCAGTATTTTTAACATGTTTTGCTTTAACAGATTTATTTTTCTTTTTTTTTAGTATTTTTCCAAAGTGGGAAGGGGCGGGGGGAGGCAGACAGACAGACTCATGCATGCACCCAACCAAGATCCACCCGGCATGTCCACCAGTGGGTGATGCTCGTCCCTCTGGGGTATTGCTTGACTGTGGGAGGGGAAGAGAGATAGAGAGAAAAGAGGGGGAAAGGTGGAGAAGCAGATGGGCACTTCTCCTGTGTGCCCTGACTGGGAATTGAACCCAGGACTTCCACACGTCAGGTCGATGCTCCAACCGGCCAGGGCTGCTTTAACAGATTTTTAAAGTTTATAGTTAACATACAATAAGGAGGTGTCATCTCTATCTTTGTTCCTATGTGTGTCACATGTTCTTTAATAATATTTTTCTTTGACTCCAGTTTTGTGCAATTTGATTATGAGGCATTTCAGGGCAGTTTTCTTCTGTTACTTGTTCTTGGGGTTTGTTGAACTTTTTGGATCATGTATTTACTATAGTTATAAAATTTGAAAAATTTTTAGTCATCATTTCTTTAGATAGCTCTTCTTTCTCCCCTCTTTGCGGGGACTCTAATTACATGCACCTTAGGGCACTTGAAGTTGTCCTATAAAACTGATACTCTTTTTCTTTTTTTGCAAGTACCTGTCTAATTTTCCCAACACCATTTCTTAAAGAGACTGTCTTTACTCCATTGTATGCTCTTACTTCCTTTGTCAAAAATCAATTGTCCATAAAGGCGTGGGTTTATTTCTGGGTCCTCTGTTCTGTTCCATTGATCTATATGCCTGTTCTTATGCCAGTACCAAGCTGTTTTGAGTACAATGGCCTTGTAGTATACCTTGATACCAGGAAGTGTGATATCTCCCACTTTATTTTTCTTTTTCAAGATTGCTGAGGCTATTCATGTTCTTTTTTGGTTCCATATAAATTTTTGGAATATTTGTTCTATTTCTTTGAAGTATGCCATTGGTATTTTAATAGGAATTGCATTGAATTTATAAATTGCTTTGGGTAATATAGACATTTTAGTCATGTTTATTCTCCCTATCCATGAACATTGTATATGCAGAAAATGAAACTAGACCACCAACTTACACCATTCACAAAAATAAACTCAAATTGAATAAAAAGACTTAAATGTAGGTTGTGAAACCATAATCATCTTGGAAGAAAACATAGGCAGTAAACTCTCTGACATCTCTTACAGCAATATATTTGCTGATTTATCTCCATAGACAAGTGAAATAAAGGATAGAATGAAAAAATGGGACTATATCAAACTAAAAAGCTTTTGCACAGCTAAAGACAATATGAACAAAATAAAAAGACAAACCACACAATGGGAGAACATATTCGACAATACGTCTGATAAGGAGTTAAGAACCAAAATTTATAAAGAACTTATAAAACTCAACACCAGGAAGGTAAACAATCCAATCAAAAAATGGGCAAAAGAAATGAATAGACAGTTCTCCAAACAGGACAATAGGCAGATGAAAAAATGTTCAACACCACTAATCATTAGAGAAATGCAAATTAAAACCACAATGAGATACCACCTCACACCTGTCAGAATGGCACTCCTTAACAAAATGACACAGAGTAAGTGCTGGCGAGGATGTGGAGAAAAGGAAACCCTCCTGCAATGCTGGTGGGAATGCAGACTGGTGCAGCCACTGTGGAAAACAGTATGGAGATGCCTCAAAAAATTAAAAATCGAACTGCCTTTTGACCCAGCTATCCCTCTTTTAGGAATATGCCCTAATAACACCATAGCACTGTTCGAAACAAAGAAATGCACCCCCATGTTTGTGGCAGCATTGTTTGCAATAGCCAAGATCTTCAAACAGCCCAAGTGTCCGTCACTGGACGAGTGGATTAAAAAGCTGTGGTACATATGCACAATGGAATACTACGTGGCTTTCAAAAAGGAGGAAACCTAACCTTTTGCGACAACATAGATGGACCTGGAAACTCTTATGGTAAGTGAAATAAGTTAGGCAGAAAAAGGAAAATATCATATGACCTCATTCATTTGAGGAATCTAATGAACAGTGTGAACTGAGGAATAAAATAGAGGCAGAGGAGGGATCAAAGGGACCAGAGGAAAAGCAGTGAGAGGGAAAGGGGATGAGATGATGGAATCAGAGAAGGGAAAGAAACTAGTGAAATTATATGCACATAACACAGTGTTATAGAGAGCAGGGCAGCAAATCCTGGAGGGGAGGGGGGAAGGTATTGGGGGTAGGGCAAGGGGGGAGTCGAGTGAAACAGGGGGTTGGGGGGAGGTATATTCAGTGGGACACTTGAAGCTATGTAAACACAATAAATTAAAATCAATAAAAACATAAAAATCCTGATACTCTTTTCCTCTTTTCTAAAAATTCTTTTTGTGTTTCATTTTGGATAATTCATTATTGCTATGCCATCAAGGTCTGTAATCTTTTCTTTTGCAAAGTCTAGCATATCATTAAATCTGTCCAATATAATTTTCACGTAGGACACTATCGATTTCATTTCTACAAGTTCCATTCATGTGTTTTCTTAATATGTTCCTTCTACTTAACCTTTTAGACATATGGAATAGAGTTCTAAAACCTGGTTAAATGTCCCTGCCATTAATTTTAACATCTGTGTCAGTTCTATGTTGATTTTGATTGATTCTTGATCTCTTCATTATGAAACATTTTTCTGCTTCTTGGCAAACTTGGGGTAATTTTTGATCAAATGCCTTACATTGAGAAATTTACTTTGTGTGGTGGTAGATATTTTTGTATTCTTACGAGTAGCCTTGAATTTTGTTCTGGGACATGGTTAACTTACTTGTAAACAATGTGACCTTTTTAGGTCTTCCTTTTAAGATTTTATAGTCAGGTCTGGAGCAGTGCCCAAGGTAGGGCTCACAAATTCCCACAACTGAGACAAGACCCTTTTGAACACCCCAGCCAGGCCTGTAGGCTTTGGACTTTTCCACTCTAGCAGGTGGGAACAGGCATATTTCCAGCTTTGTGTACACACTTCATACCATTTCTTCCAATCCTTCCAGGTGGTTCCTCCCCAGCTTTAAATGGTTTCCTTATCTGCACTCAATAATCAGGACTCTCTAAAGTGCTCCAGGGGCAATCTCTGTAGCCCTCTGGAGCAATCTGTGCCGCTCTCTCCTCATCGGTACTCTTTCCTGCCAGTCTGTCCTCTCTGAACTCTCATTTCTGTCTTCTATACATATTTGGGGAGTCTGCAGGCTCTGCCTTACTCTTGTTCCCAGCTGGCTCTTGGAAACTCTCTTATTAATCTGTTCCTATATGTGCTCTGACTGGGGACTGAACCTGCAACCTTTGTGTTGGGATGATGCACTAACCAACCAAACCATCCAGCCAGGGCTATGACACAATATTTTAAATGCCTTTTAATTTTAAAATTGTTAAGGCTGAAATTTCGCCCCTGGGAGGTTGACTCCATGGTAGATTATTGGCCCTGTGTGTGGATGTCCCAGGTTCGATTCCCGGTCAGGGCACGCAGGAGAAGCAACCATCTGTTTCTCTACCCCTTCTCAACCTCTCTCTCTTTTTATCTCTCTCTCCTCCTTCCCTCAGCCATGGCTTGATTAGCTTGAATGAACTGACCCCAGGTGGCTGAGGATGGTTCTGTGGCCTCTGCCTCAAGCACTAAAAATAGTTCAGTTGTGGACCAACAGAGCAATGCTACAGATGGGTAAAGCATCACCCCATAGGGGACTTGTCAGGTAGATCCTGGCTGGGGTGCAGGTGGCAGTCTGTCTCTCTGCCTCCCCTGTTGTTACTCACTTAACATAAAAATTAACCTTAAATAAAATCTAAAGAGTCAGACTTAATGCTCTCTGGTGATGTGTGTTTGTGTGTGTGTGTGTGTGTGTGTGTGTGTGTGTGTGTGGAGAGAGAGAGAGAGAGAGAGAGAGAGAGAGAAAGAGAGTCATATGAATCTCAATTTTAGAGATGTCAAAAATTTAAAAACACATGCATGTTAAAATCAATAAGATAGTACAGTGTTACTTGCTGGTACCTACTATGTGTCATTATTGCATTTGATTCAACAATATTATAAGGTAGGCGTTATAGTCTGCATTTTATAAAAGTAGAAATTAAGACTCAGAGAAGTCAGCAACATGTTCAAAGTCACACAGTTACTAAACAGTGGTGCCGGGCTTTTGCTATTTCTTATATACATGTTACAAAAAACAATCTAACCCTATTACACTTTTTACCAATGGCATGTTAATCCTGTGTGTGCGTGAATGCATGTGTGTTCCTGAGAGCGTCCTGATGTTAGTAGATCTGCTGTAGCAGCTGATGACAAGTGGGAACAGGATCAGTGGATGTTAGCAGAATGAAATTTCTCATCTGCCCACAGTCTACTGAATGAACAGCTATGTCATGAATGCTATATAAACTAAGAAAAAGCTTAGATTATTTACTATGAAAATAAACCAATTTTTAAAGCAGAATATACATCTTTTCAAATGAAAAAAAAATCTATTGCTTTTAGAGAATCCTATTTAGTCTGAGTATGTTAAAGATTCAGAGAAAACTATGCCTTCTGAGTATAACTGTCAAAACCCTTGTATTAAGAAATGCCTCTTTACTATACGAGGAGGATTCTGCTCCCAGGAAAACCTCTTTTTGTTTTCTTGTTAATTCTGTCCCTCTCTTGTGTTAAAAACAATCAGAGGACAGATTCATACTTCTTTCTATGATCAAATTAAAAAAACAATAACAAAAAACAAACCTTCTCTGAAGGTTAAAGTAAGAGGTTAGTCACTTACTGTGACTGATAACTATACCGATAACGAAACACCCAGAGCCAACTCATCTGCATTCATCACTGGTAGAATATGCAATGCAGAAAATACTGAAAAGTTAGGCCACCATTCAGGACCCTCATTTCTGGTAAGAGTTATGAATCTCAAAAGTGAGTAAATTCAGAAATAGAAATATTTCTGAGTCTTCTGTAAAAATGGTGAACCAATAAATGGCTTTGGAATAGTAGAATGAAATGTTAACTCCTTTTGAAACCTCACATCAGTAATATTCTCTAAAAAATTATAGGTATCTTAATGCAAAGGCTGCTATAATCCTTTCCTCGCAATGTAATGTTCTTCATATGAATGGTTTAACTATGTTTCCTGTTTCAGAAGAGCATGGGGTGACAGTGATATTTGCAGAGCAGACTTTCTAAATGCTAGATAGTAGTAGTTACAGAGGGTTCTCTTGTGGCAGCAATGTCTAACATGTCAACCTTCTGTAAAGTCAACACTGACATCTTTGGCCATGACAAATGGAACCTGGAAGTAGCTCCTGACAACACTCCCAAGGTTGAGAGCAGATATGGGCTTCTCCCTGTGAGGTCCCTGTCCCTCCCAGGGAGCCCGCTCTGTCCTTTTGGGATTCTGGCCCCTCCTCTTCCAGGTCCCAGCTACTCCTGTCCTGGTTCAGGTTCAGTGCCTGGAACCCCGTGACTCAGCCCTGAGAAAAAGCAGCACTGAGGAGAGCCTGTGGCTGCATGAGCAAGTTAAACCTGAAAGACCATCACATAATTTTTATTTTTTAAATTGAAGCTTTGATAAGAAAAGTAATGCTGGACAAAATGAGAGAACATGATTTAACTCAGGATGAAGCTACAGGCAGCCGAATCTATGCACACAGAGAAAGGGAAGAACAGAAAAGAAAGGCCAGAAACAAACACACTCACAAAAGGATGATTATAACCCTTTTGGCTCAGCACTCTACAATTCCTAATATTTTAAGTACCCTCCCCCCCAATAACTGTAATAAGATGTAATGAGACCCTCAGACATTGAAGAAGTGAGAATTCAGGACTGGCTCACAAATGCACACCTGTAATCTGTGTCTTGCAAAGGACGCCCCACAAGGAGGCCACCTGCCCACCCACCCCGCCCACCGCTCTGTGCTGACCAGGGCCCTTGCTCCCGCTGGCCGCTGGGGAATGGTCACACGAGTATCCTTGTAAAACCAGCTGCATTTCCCCCGAGAATTTTCCTGTGTTCTTTGCCAATAAGGGTAACTTTAAATTTGCTTTGTTTCTTCTCCACTTTTATAACTACTCCTCAAATTGATGTGCCTTATATTTCTTTTGGAATCACAGAAGGTGTGATAAGTATCAGCACATTTGTTTAGCAATCTGACAGGTTATCATCAGGTTCACAAGTGATATTTCCATGGGCCTCCGAGACAAACTAAGGTAGAAGGCATTGTGTGTGTGTGTGTGTGTGTGTGTGTGTGTGTGTGTTTGTGTGGAGGGTGTAATATTATTATCATTTCACATATAAGGAAGGTGAGGCTCAGAGGGGTCACAGAGGTGAACTGATCCAAGTGATCCAACTAGTATCTGAAAGAAGTAGGAAACAGTCCAAGCATCTGATGCCTGCCCTCCACTCCAGAAAGTTTCCCTCAAATAAAGTAAAAAATGGGAGTGTTTAGAGGAATGGTGGTTACTGGAAAAAGACTCAGTTTAATGTTCATTAGGGTCGTGAGGTCAGAGAACAAGTGTTTCACCTGCAATTCGGTCCAATGTATGAGATCTGTGACCCTGGGGTAAATAATCCTTCCTTTAAGCAACCACTTTTAAAAGACAGAAATGATGATGATTACAGGGTAGGGCTGTGGTAAGGATGAACCAGCTACTGCAGAGAAGATGCACAACAGAATGACTGTCACCTAGTAGGCACCCAACATCATCTGTTATTCAAGTGTATAATAGCCTGAATGCCAAGAGTCAGCATATTTAAAGTGGCTGCAAATCCTACACACTCTTTATTATGTTTAACTAATATCTCTAACGATCATCCCTATCTTTGATGGCAGGTCTCACATAAATTCTAAGTGTCACTACTATTCTACCTATAGAACCCAGGGGTAGCATATTCACAGCCTTTTCAATGGGAGGAAGGAGACATCATTTGGAAGGGGCCTTTCTGTGTGAGTATCTTAACTGAGCCGTTTTGAAAAAGTTTTACTTGCGATCTAGTTTAACTTATGGTCTAGACCAAAGGTTCTCAAATTTGAGGAGCGTCATAATTACCCAGAGGCTTTTTAAAACTCAGGTTCCTGGGCCTCACCCCCAAAGCTTCTGACATACCAAGCCTGGCCTGGGGCCCCCAAGGGTGTTCTCTAACCTGTTTTTAGGTGACACTGTTGCTGTTGTTGGTCTGCAGACCACGTTTTGAGAACCACTGGTTTAGAATATGGGGCTGCAGAGGCCCCTGGTTTTTGCATTATTTTCTGTTTAGGAATATTTTATAAGAAGTTGTTTTTAGGTTTTTTGATTTCTTAATAGTTTAGTCTCTGTGATCGAAAGGTGACCAGCCATCCCAGTTTGCCCAGGACTGTTTGTCCTTTGAACATTATCATTTACTTCTATTTTAATTACTCAGATTGAACTGGGGAAATACTATAAAAGCACTTCCTACTCCCTCGTTCCATAGTAATTCAGTATTACAAAGAAATCAGCAAGTGTCAAGTGCCCCCAGAAAGTAATGCACTTACCAGAGAGGTATCAGCGGTGTAAAGCCAGTAGTCAGGGTCAGGATCACAGCCGCCTGACCCATGAAGGTTCACATTAGATTCGAACAGTCGGTAATGAAACAACGGAGCCAAGAACTGGTGAGCCATCAGCTTTAATTCTAGCTTGCACCCAGCAGGCAAGCAAAAACACACATTGGGCTCCAAAACCCACTCATTCAGTGCTCACAAAGCTACTGACTTATCCAAGTTTCCTAGAATCAAAGGTTTCTACCTCACCAGACTTATTCACCTCTGTTTCCCATCTCCTCCTCTCTGTGCAAACTCTGCACAAACTGGCTTCTCCGTCAGCACTCCACCATCTTGGCTGCTTCTTCTGGACTGCTCCACGTGTCCTTTCTCTGTTCTCCTCTCTAATACCTCAGGAACCAAGAGCGCAAGATACTGGTCTGTCCCACTTTATACTGTAGAAATCCAAACCCTTAATCCAATCTACAGACAAGGAAGTCTCTGATACAAAGTCACCCATCTGAGGCATAATGGGATTCCTCAGGAGTGTACCACCCTACATCATCCAATCAGTCAAGGGTGTGGGGGAAAGCTTACTCTTAAAACTAAGCCTTAGGGTATAACGATTGGGTCTGCTTACATTACAGCCTTTCCCCCACACCCATCCCAAGGATAAGGGCAAATAATATCACCTGGGTGACGGGCTTCCATGTGGGCAGCACCATCTTTAACAAAGTGAGCATATTATATTTTATCTGCCCAACAAGGGGTAAGTGGGACACATTGCATTTTTTTTGGGTCACACATATTTGCTATTTATGCATCTGTTCTGAAGAGAAAAGGGTAGACAGAGAGATACTCCTCCCAGACCCTGCACACCAGAACCTAGCTTCCTCTCCTCAGCTGGTGTGTTGGGGCCCGAGTCCAGTAATAACAGCCTCCTGAGGAGATTAAAGCCCTGGCAAACACAGTTTATCCTGGTGAATGTATACTTTAGCTTTGTGTATTTATGTAGTATACATACATTGCCATATTTATAGATGATATATGTGTGAAATATCAATGAAGATGAGGCCTGGAATGGGTGGGCAATGCCTACGGAGTTAGAACCAAGCTCTTCTCAATATGCCCTCAGTTTCCCAAAATTGCCCTCCACCCTGGTACAGTAAAAACACACATGCATGCGTAGCAGGAAGAACATCCCCTCCCTATAAATAAGCTCAGCAGAGTCTTTCTGTTTCCAGAAAGAGCAGGGTATCTTGTGGTAGCTTCTTTTATCACTGGGGACTTTGCTTATTGGAAAAATGCATGAAATGACATATTTCCTGAGTAAAGAAACATGATAGTAAAGAGGTGAGAAGATTCAGGCTTGTGGGTTGAAGAAAAGTGAACATGGTGGGAAGCGATGTGGGAAATGGAGCGCGGCAGTGCCCAGCACTGACAGAGGAAGGTGTGTGTGCCTGGGCGCACGCGGGGTGTCACAGTGGAGGCTCTGCCCCTGTGGAATCCGGGCTGGTTTCCTCCTCTTTGTGCTGGGGGTACATCTTTCCTCAGGAAGAAGGGTTAAGTTACTCCTTAGGGTTGTGAATGCTTTCTTGTCACTTGGCCAAATGGAAATTCCAAAAGTACTCTGCATAGACAGTGCCACTAGGACTCACAGGCACACATGCCTACAATTGTGGAGTTATAAAACTACCAATCTTGCTTTTCATGTGAAAAGCTCAGACTTAGGACCTTTAAAAAAAACACGTTAATCCCTTATGCCCTATAGGCTCCATCTAGTCCACCTTTATCTCTGTGTGGTATTAAAAAGCACCCAGATGTTAAACAAAAGAAGTTGCTGGAGTGTCCTAGAGGTCACATTCTGTGCTGTACTCCTAATAAGAAACCAGTCAGGGAAGACACAGAAGAGAGAAAAGAAAAACTGCCCATCAGACTTGAAAAATGAGCTTGGGGTTCTGTTTTGAGAATGAAAAGAACAAGAAAATAAAAATACGGCAAAGAAAAAGAAGCTGGTGGTGGAATGCTGGGAAGGGACTAACAAAAGACACAGCCGGCCAGGGGCAGCCAATAGGGCTTTTCAGAAAAGGCTCCACTGTGAGAAGTGTGCTGGCGCCAGAAGCGGAATGCAGCAGCCAGGGCATCCCTTTGGACTTCCTAGGGTTGTCTAACACATTCCTACTGATTTAGAGGATTGTCCTATCACAGTTCTGGGTGTGGGCAGGGCTGGTTCCTTGTGGAGGTTTTAGGGAAGAAAATTTATTCCCTCACCTTTGCAGACCTTTAGACATCTCTGGCATTCTTTTTTTTTTTTTTTTTATTAACTTATATGTGGTGACACCAATAAATCAGGGTACATATGTACAATGAAAACATCTCCAAATTATATTATCATTCAGTTGTGTAGCATACCCATCACCCAAAGTCAAATTGTCCTCTGTCACCTTCTATCTGGTTTTCCCTGTGCCCCTTCCCTCATCCCTATCCCACCCTTCACTCCCTCCCCCCACCCTGTAACCACCACACTCTTGTCCATGTCTCATAGTCTCACTTTTATGTCCCACCTATGTATGAATTGATGCTGTTCTCAGTTTTTTTTCTGATTTACTTATTTCACTCCGTATAATATTATCAAGGTACAACCATTTGGTTGTAAATGATCCGATGTCATCATTTCTTACGGCCGAGTAGTATTCCATAGTATATATGTACCAAAGCTTTTTAATCCACTCGTCTTCTGACGGACACTTGGGCTGTTTCCAGATCTTCGCTATTGTGAACAATGCTGCCACTAACATGGGGGTGCATTTCTTCTTTTCAAACAGTGTTATGGTGTTCTTAGGGTATATTCCTAAAAGTGGGGTAGCCGGGTCAAAAGGCAGTTCGATTTTTAATTTTTTGAGGAATCTCCATACCGTTTTCCACAGTGGCTGAACCAGACTGCATTCCAACCAGCATGCAGGAGGGTTCCCTTTTCTCCGCATCCTCGCCAGCACTTATTCTGTGTTGTTTTGCTGATGAGTGCCATTCTGACTGGTGTGAGGTGATACCTCATTGTGGTTTTAATTTGCATTTCTCTAATAATTAGTGATGTTGGGCATTTTTTCATATGTCTTATGGCCATCTGTATGTCTTCTTTGGAGAAATTTCTATTCATTTCTTTTGCCCATTTTTTGATTGGATTGTTTGTCTTCCTGGTGTTGAGTTTTATAAGTTCTTTATAAATTTTGGTTATTAACCCCTTATCTGACGTGCTGTCGAATATGTTCTCCCATTGTGTGGTTTGTCTTTTTATTCCGTTCTTATTGTCTTTAGCTGTGCAAAACCTTTTTAGTTTGATATAGTCCCATTTGTTTATCTTGCCTTTTATTTCATTTGCCGATGGAGATAAATCAGCAAATATATTGCTGCTACAGATGTCGGAAAGCTTGCTGCCTATGTTTTCTTCTAAGATGCTTATAGTTTCACGGCTTATGTTTAAGTCTTTTGTCCATTTTGAATTTGTTTTTGTGAATGGTGTAAGTTGATGGTCTAGTTTCATTTTTTTGCAGGTAGATGTCCAATTTTCCCAACACCATTTGTTAAAGAGGCTGTCTTTACTCCATTGTATGTTCTTTCCTCCTTTGTCAAATATCAGTTGTCCATAAAGCTGCGGGTTTACTTCTGGGTTCTCTGTTCTGTTCCATTGATCAATGTGTCTGTTCTTATGCCAGTACCAAGCTGTCTTGAGTATAATGGCCTTGTAGTAGACCTAGATATCCGGAAGAGTGATACCTCCTGCTTTATTTTTTCTTTTTAGGATTGCTGAGGCTATTCGTGTTCTTTTGTGGTTCCATATAAATTTTTGGAATATGTTTTCTATATCTTTGAAGTATGTCATTGGTATTTTAATTGGTATTGCATTGAATTTATAAATTGTTTTGGGTAGTATAGACATTTTAATGATGTTTATTCTTCCTAGCCATGAGCACGGTATATGCTTCCACTTGTTTGTATCTTCCTTGATTTCCTTTATCAATGTTTTATAATTTTCTGAGTACAAGTCCTTAACCTCCTTGGTTAAATTTACTCCTAGGTATTTTATTTTTTTGGCTGCAATAGTGAAGGGGATTGGTTCCTTAAGTTCTTTTGCTGACAGTTCATTGTTTGTATACAGAAATGCCTCTGATTTCTGCGTATTAATTTTATATCCTGCCACCTTGCAGAATTCATTTATAAGGTCCAGTAGTTTTTTTGACTGAGACTTTAGGGTTTTCTATATACAATATCATATCATCTGCAAATAGTGACAGTTTTACTTCTTCTTTTCCAATTTGGATGCCTTTTCTCTCTTCTTCTTGTCTGATTGCTATAGCTAGGACTTCCAGAACTATGTTGAATAAGAGTGGTGAAAGTGGGCAACCCTGCCTGGTTCCTGATCTGAAGGGGATTGCTTTTAATTTTTGTCCATTTAGTATGATGTTTGCTGTGGGTTTGTCGTAGATGGCCTTTATCATGTGAAGAAATGTTCCTTGTATTCCCACTTTACTGAGAGTTTTGAGCATGAATGGGTGCTGGATTTTATCAAATGCCTTTTCTGCATCTATTGAAATTATCATGTGATTTTTGTCCTTCCTTTTGTTTATGTGATGAATCACATTGATTGATTTGCGAATATTGAACCAGCCTTGCCTCTCCAGAATAAATCCTACTTGATCATGGTGTATAATTTTTTCATATATTGCTGGATCCGGTTGGCTAATATTTTGTTGAAAATTTTAGTGTCTAAATTCATCAGGGATATAGGCCTATAATTTTCTTTCTTTGTGTTGTCTTTGCCCGGTTTTGGGATCAGAATTATGCTCGCCTCAAAAAAGGAGTTTGGAAGTCTTCCTTCCTCTTGAATTTTTTGAAATAGCTGGAGGAGGATAGGAGTTAGTTCTTCTTTGAATTTTTGATAGAATTCACTTGTGAAGCCATCAGGCCCAGGACTTTTCTTTTTTTGGAGTTTTTTGATAACTGTTTCGATCTCATTTGCTATAATTAGTCTGTTTAGGTGTTCTGATTCTTCCAGATTGATTTTTTGAAGTTTATATGATTCAAGAAATTTGTCCATTTCATATAGATTGTCTAATTTTTTGGCATAGAGTTCTTCATAGTATTTTCTTATAATGCTTTGTATTTCTGTTGTATCAGTTGTTATTTCTCCACTGTCTTTTTTAATTTTATTTATTTGAAACCTCTCTCTTTTTTTCTTGGTGAGTCTAGTTAAAGCTTCATCAATCTTGTTTAACTTTTCAAAGAACCAGCTTCTGGTTTCATTGATCCTCTGTATTGTTTCCTTAGCCTCTATGTCATTTATTTCTGCTCTGATCTTTATTATTTCCTTCCTTCTACTTGCCCTGGGTTTTATTTGTTGTTGTTTTTCTAGTTCTTTTAGCTGCAGGGTCAGGTTGCTTATTTGAGCTTTTTCTAGCTTGCTATGATGTGCCTGTAGTGCAATGAACTTCCCTCTCAGTACTGCTTTTGCTATATCCCATAAATTTTGAGTTGATGTATGCTCATTATCATTTGTTTCTAGAAACTTTTTTATTTCTTCTTTGATCTCATTGTTAATCCATTCATTATTTAATATCATGCTATTTAGTTTCCAAGTGTTTGAGTATTGTTCAGTTTTTCTTTTGTGGTTAATTTCTAGTTTCATGGCATTGTGATTAGAGAAAATGCTTGATATGATTTCAATCTTCTTAAATTTATTGAGACCATATTTGTGTCCTAACATGTGGTCTATCCTAGAAAACGTACCATGAGCGCTTGAGAAGAATGTATATTCTACTGCTTTAGGATGAAACGTTCTGAAGATATCTATTAAATCAAGTTGATCTAGTGTATCCTTTAAGTCTGCTCTTTCTTTATTGATTTTCTTTCTTGAGAATCTATTCAGTGTTGTTAGTGGGGTATTGAAATCCCCTACTATGATAGTATTGCTGTTAATCTCGCCCTTTATGTCCATCAAAGTCTGCTTTATGTATGTCGGGGCTCCTATATTTGGTGCATAGATATTTATAATAGTTATATCTTCTTGTTGAATTGTTCCCTTTATCATTATGTAGTGTCCTTCTTTATCTCTTACTACAGCCTTTGTTTTAAAGTCCATTTTGTCAGCTATAAGTACTGCTACCACGGCTTTTTTTTCATTTCCATTAGCATGAAATATTTTTTTCCATCCTTTTACCTTCAGTCTATGTGCATCTTTTGTTTTAAGGTGTGTCTCTTGTAGACAGCATATGTATGGGTCCTGTTTCTTTATTCACGCAGCTACCCTATGTCTTTTGATTGGATCATTTAATCCATTTACATTTAAGGTTATTATTGATATGTAGTTGTTTATTGCCATTTTATTCTTTAAAGCTGTGTTCTTCTTTTGCTCTATTCTTTCCTCCCTTTGAACTGTGCACAACAGGCCCCTTAGTATTTCTTGCAGAATTGGTTTGGTTTTAATGAATTCCTTGAGGCTTTCTTTGTCTGAAAAGCTCATTATTTCTCCTTCAATTTTAAACGTTAGCCTTGCTGGATAGAGTAATCTTGGTTGTAGGTTCTTGTTCTGCATTACTTTGATTATATCTTGCCATTCCCTTCTGGCCTCAAGTGTTTCTGTTGAGAAGTCCGATGTCATCCTTATAGGGGGCTCCTTCGTAGGTGATAGCCTTTTTTTCTCTAGCAGCTTTTATGATTTTTTCTTTATCCATTAGTTTTGGTATTTTAACTATGATGTGTCTTGGTGTAGATCTTTTTGGGTTTCTCTTTAATGGAGTTCTGTGTGCTTCTTGAACGTGTGGAATGTTTCCCAGCCTTAATTTAGGGAAGTTTTCTGCTATGATTTGATTGAACAAAGTTTCCATTTCCTGTCCTCTTTCCTCTTCTTCAGGCACCCCTATGATGCGAATGTTGTTTCTCTTCATGTTGTCACAGAGCTCCCTTACAGTTTCCTCACATTTTTTGATTCTCTTTTCCTTTTTCTTCTCTGCTTCTGTGCCTTTGTTTATTGTGTCTTCTAACTCGCTGATTCGATCCTCAGCGTGATTCCTCCTGCTTTTAATTCCTTCCATTGTGGTCTTCAGTTCTGATACTGTATTTGTCATTTTTGTCTGATTATTTATTATTATTTCAATTTCGTTCTTTATACTTGTTATCTCTTTATTTAGGTGTTCATAGTGACTATCCATTGTTGCTCTAATTTCTTTGAACATCCTAACTATCATTATTCTAAATTCTGCTTCTGGTAGTTTGGTTATATCTGGTTCATTCAGGTCCTTCTCTGGGGATTTTTCTTGAATCATTTGGTTTGCATTCCTCTGCCTGCCCATTTTATCTGTGTATAGGCAAGTTGTGGGCACTGGAGTCCAGTAGGTGTTCCCTTTTTGTTCTCTAGGTGTGGTCTGTCTGCAGGCCTGCCACCCCCATGCTGCTGCCTAGGGTGGTTGTGTATGGGCGTTGCCAACGACAGCCTACTGCGGCTGTTGCTGTGATTTCCCCCTCTCCTCCGCGGGAGGGGCTGTCACTCAAGCCACAAGCCTTAGTACCAAGGGCATTGGTGAGCACCTTTGCTCAGCTGCGGAACCAGCCTTTTTCCGGAAGGCTTACACCCAGCCCCTGCAGTCAGAGCCTGCTCACCACAGTTTTGTGGGTTGGGCGGGTCTTTTGATGTGCTCTCAGCTGTGAGCCTTTGCCCGACCAGAATTTATCCCCACCCTCGAGGCTGGGGCCCGCCTGCGTAGGGTCGTAAACTGTGGTTTATTGGGCCGGGCGTGTTTGCTGGCGTTAGCTCAGCTGCTAGCTTCCGATCGATCAGGACTCTACCATGCCCCAATGTTCGGCGCTAGCTGGGCGCACGTAGTTTTGCAAACCACTAGGGTTTCTCTGGCCGGGCGGGGCTAGTAGCATAAGCTCAGTCGCGAAAGCCGTTCGCGCGCACTCTCGCACGATTTCAAACCACTAGGGTTTCTCTGGCCGGGTAGGGTTGGCAGCGTGAGCTCAGCCGCGAGCCCCTCGCCCGTCCCTGGTCCTAGCCCCGTCCCCATGGTCAGGGCCAGCTTGCGCAGAGTCGCAGAGCCAATCTCTGCCCGTATTTTTCCCCACAAGTGGGGTCACAGGCGGCCCGCAGCTGCCGGACCGCTTTCGCGCATCCCCTCCGCCCCTGCTGGGCTAGACTGAGCTCTCATCGGTTGTGCCTCCGCCCACGCCGACAGGACCGCTTTTCAGTGTCCTGCAGCCCCAAACCTTTCAGCAACTCTCAGAGAGATGGCAGTGTCTTAAGTCTCCACACTGTAGGTTTGGGAGCTCCCTCCCTCTAAGCAGCTCTGCTCTAATTGCCGCGGGAGAGCTTGTTTGGCTAGTGTCCTGTCTCCCTTTGCTGGTATTGCTAGTTCCAGGAGAAATATTCGTTTTCGATTAGGGAAATGACTTAGCCCAGGGGTCAGAGTGGCTGTACCTCAGAGTGTCCTTGTGCCTTTAGTCCACTCTCTGTTTCCGCTGCTCTGTTCCTCTCCTCTGTCCCCGTTCCCCGGAGCCCCGGGTACGTGGTTGTGAGAGAGGATTTCTGCGCTGTCCCTTTGAAAAGATTCTTGGGTCTGAGAAAACTCTTTTTTTCACACACAGTATCCTCACTTGCTTCACAGCTCAATACTGTCCATACGCCTCTTCTAGGCTCTGGAACTGCAGGCTGGGGCTTGGTTCCTGGGACCCAGGTCCCTCCCTCTCCGCCAAACTCTCCTCCCGCCACACGGGTCTCTCCGGGCTGCAGTTTGCTCCGGGGAGCTGGGCAGCCCTCTTCGCATTTTCGCTATTCCTACCAGTCTCAATGTGGCTTCTGCAGTGTTCCTTGGTTGAAGAGTCCACTTAGTTTAGTTCATAGTTGGTTTATCCAGATGATGGTTCTTAAAATTGAGTTATAATCCACTTTGGTTCTGGGAGTTGGAAGTTGGTACGTCCGCCTACTCCATCGCCATCTTCCCCTCATCTCTGGCATTCTTTGGCTTGTGGCCCTTCACTCCTATCAGTATAACCTTGCTTTTGTTATCACATATCCTTCTCTCTGAGCTTCCAGCCTCCCTCTGTACTGGCCAGTGTCCCCTCTGCCCCGGTGCAGCTGAGGAGCACGTATAGCTTTCCCGCTCATGACGGGGCCTCTTAAGCACAGCTTCCCCGCTCACTTGTGCTTAAGAGGCCCAGGTAGGGCCCAGCAACAGTTCACACAGTCCAATGCTTCTGTAAAACACTTCCAAAAGTTAGATATTTTTGCATCCTTTTCTGTAAGAGGGGCCCCCAAATGTAAAAACTCCCACAAAAACTATTTGTGCTATTGTTTAATATTAAGTACTTTGTATTTAATGATTTTGCAGAAATATTACAATGGGTAGAAATGTGCACAAAGGAATATTTCTTTAAGGAAAAATCTTACGCTTCTATTAATTTACCCGAGTATGAAAATTTTGAATTATTATCTTAGAAAACTCACTTTTATTCTCAACTACTCCTTGAAAGGTTTTATTTTTTATTCTGAAAAATATCAGAAATAATTTCACTTAATTTTCATGTAGCCGTGAAAGAAGAAAACTGAAAGTCTCATGTTTAGATCAAATGTAGCTCCCAGTACTACTGGGAGCAGGAAGGGGTGGGAGGAAGAGCATGAAATAAGTTTCATAAACTCCAAATTATTAGTTTTCCCTTGGGGGAGAATAGAAAGGCAGACCTTTAGTCTCTTGGCTCTTAGTCACTCTGAAGGAAATCAGAAGTTGCACAGGAAGGCCAAAAAAATTAAGTAAAGACTGCCTGGGTATCAGGGCTCTGGTTTGAGGAGTAATATGGAGACATAGGGCACCTGTATCTGTGTTCAGTGTTTGTAGTCTCTAGCCCTCTTGGATCAAAAGTGTTCTCTATGAGAGACAGAGGTGCTGGCATAATCTCCCGAGGTCCCTCCTCTTCTCCTGTGGGCAGCATCCTCCAGGGTTACTGTCTGTCACTGGACTCCAGGCACAGATGTGCCCTAGACACAAAAATCCATCTCATTTTCATTCTTGAAATCTGAGACAGGTACTGTACTTTAAGATAACTGACAAACAGAGGCAGGAGTCAAGGAGAGGGGTCAGCTATAACTTAGCCTATTCATAAATCAGAAGAGCAAAGTACAAAATCTTGGGGATATCTCCGCTGACACTACCAGCATGCCTGACCATGACCCTTGGAGAGCAGGGGGCTGGGTGACAGGGTACAGTGGAGTGCACCATTCTGTTGAAGGGAGGAACTGCGTTTGCTAAGCTTTGGGTTACAATTAACCAACTGACCTGAATTCTTCACATAAATTGTGTTTATTATTCAAAACCACAGGTAACCCTTCTTTCATTTATAAAGTTTCAGGTGTTTTCTTTTCATGGAAAATAAAATAAAAATAAAAGTCTTGTCCTTTAATCCCCCCTTCCCTGTAAAACGCTCTTTCCTACCTGATTAAATATGGCTTGCTGATGGGCTTGCAAGTCTATGACTCACATCTACTTTGACAGTCTCTCTCAGTCACCACAGAGCAACTCCATTCCCCAGCAAAGGCAATTTTTGAACTTAAAGACAAGTCTTTACACTTTAAAAAAACAGATATTAAAATTTTTGAGAAATTGATAATTTCTCATGTTCTTTGTGATGACAAAAATTAAAAAAAAAAGAAAACAATTCATTCCATTCCATTTCCATATATTAGACCATTAAATCTAAGGTCACTTGAGCAGAAGTCTTACTTGAAATTTTATATAAATGTTAATTACAAGTAACAAATAAATTTACTCATAAATTTCTTGCTTTTCATACCTCTATAAATGTTTCTTCCATTTCTATAAGCTTAAAGTAAATTCCTATTAAACAAATTATCTTTGTCTCCTGGTGACAGCTATGACAAATAATTTTATTCGGAGCAAAACATGTTCTTATTCAAAGAGAATGGTTGTCTCAAACTGGCTAAAAGCTGCTTCACAACACAGAAGTTATCTTTCCACTGAGACAGGATGTCATAAAACACCGGATGCCCCAGGGTTTGGGGATCACGGTATAAGGGCCTCATCTTACATGACGCAGCTTTCTTGGTGTCATCAACCTCGCTCTGGAATTCCCCTTAGTACCTGATGGATTCTGAGGGCAGGCGCTGCGGGCAGCACAGCCCGTGCTGTGCTGTTTTCTCAGTGATGCCTGACAGGGCCCCGTGTTCTAACACAGCACGCAATAGGGCCCCATGTTCCCTCGGAGTTCCCTACATGGCCCTATGTTCCCACGGAGCACCCCACATGGCCCTATGTTCTAATATAGCACACGACATGGCCAGTGTTTTCACAGGGCTCCTGACACTGCCCCGCGTTCTAACACAGCTCCCAACATGGCCCATGCTCCCACATTCTTAGGAAGCATGGGCCCAACTCCACTGGAGAACCTTTATAGAATTGAAGACTTTCAGAGTAGAAGGGACTCCTGGGCAGCTCCTTGGCTTCATAGATGCGGAGACTGAGGCTGAGCAAAACTATAAAAACATGGGAGGTGGTGGCGGAGCCAGCACTGAAATATCACAATGCCTTCCACTCCCTCACCCAAACCCTTCATTATAATAGCCTTTGTCCACTCCAGAGGTCAATGTGCCCAACCACTTCCTGACAACATGACCCTGGCTATGTTTTACCACTTCACTGTGGGGTGGGAGAGCACTTGGGGGGGGGGGTAGGGAAAAGAACACCACAAAGGTTCCACTTGATATCACTGAGTCATATTCCTCAGGGAGGACACACATCTTCTCTGTGAGAAGCCACAATGGACAGTTAGTTGGTCTTTCTCTGTCCAGCTTTGGATCCCCTAGTCATGCTGTATTAACATCACTGCCAGTCAGGGTGGCGTCTGTCTGTGGTGAACTTGGGAGTGAGGGCTTTAAGAGCTTCCAGGAGGAGGTTTCTGGAAGTTTCCAGGCTGATGCCTTTAGGCGGTAAGCACTTGAGTCTTACAGTGAGCTAGGGAATACTGAACTGCCGATAGACACACAGCCTCCCTGCCCTTGTTGACCCTGGGCGAAATCACTTCCCATGAAAGATTATTTTGTCTTGGTGACAACTCTGTTGTGGTCCACAATAAGAAGAGAGACAACCAATTGTGTTGACTTACGAGTGCTGGTTTTTGTGTTCCAGATTGCTATCCATGGACGATTTCCTAATGCAGTTGGACCAGAGCCCACATTTAAACAAAGCGTGTGCCCCGAGTTAGAGCTTTAGCATTATATTTTGGTTGAGAAAGCTGAAATCTTTCCCAAGTACAACAAGAATGAGGCATGTGTAGTAAGTTCCTTCTGTGGTAGCTGCTCCTGAGCCACAGAACGAGCAGCCACGCAGGGCACGGTGGGAAAAGTGTGAGCAGGCTCACTGAGTTCTCTCTCCTTCTTCATCTCCTCTTCCTCCCTCCCTTCTTCTTCCTCAGGGAGAGCAGATGTTTTACCTGACAGTTTGTAAATATTCTAAAGGCAGGCAGTTGCTACCTGAGTTCACCTTTCTTATCTCCAATTCCACCCCAAAGTCATAATGTAACATATCCAAACATGTTTTATCATACCAAAGAGGAAATATTTACAAATTTTCGTTCAAAAGGAAGTTTTTAAAAGTTGCTTTTGCATATGATTTTTCTGTACTGGGTAGAAGTCTACTAAAAAGTATTTTGTATAAATAAATACAAGTCTCTTCCTCACACCCCATGTGTGTCTGTCGGTGCCTCTGTGGCTATGTCCTGCTCCAGAGCAAGAAGAAGGGTGTGTGTGTGTGGTCATGACACTCCCCCTGAGCATCACATACCATTAAAGTGCCCCAGGACAGACTGTATCTGAGGGTCCACAGAACTCTTTTGGTTCACACCGAGCTTATCGACAGCTATACAACCAAGGCTTTTTCCATGTAAGGTACTGTTAGGTTGGTGTTTTGTAATTTGATCTTCAGATTCAGGTTTAAGACTTGAAGACATCACATTTCTCTTCTCCTTTTCTTTTACCTTTGACACAGGCTTCTTGTAAAAATGAGTATAAGGTCTTCTCATGAGAGAAAGATGCTTCTGAACATCAGTACACCCTGACTTTCTAAGGCCCCATTGATCACAGTATTAATCACTTATCATTCGTCTGTTACAGTGACAGGCACCACAGAAGACATACAGTGAGACAAGGCATGGTTCTCAACTCTAACAAGTTAACATTTTGCTTCAGGGACCGATGACATAATCAGCCAAAACCAAAAGTTTGTGTACAATGGTTAAATTTGCACTGCTGGCTTTAAGTGCTATAGGGCCATGCGATGAAGAATGAGCCTTCCAGGAGTGGGTGGAGGGGCGACTGTCAGCAGGTGGTGAAGGCCTGCCTTGCCCAGTGCAGAAGATATAAGTACTGAGAGGGCAGAGGGTGCTGGTGAGCTGAAGGCTGGGCAGAGCAGTGCAGGCACATGGGGTGGGCGGTTGGGAGTCGCTGAAGGGAGGCGTGCAGGAATGTGCTTGCGAAGAGGAAGGAGATGTAGTTGTCTTACTCAAGAAGGTTTGCTGAAGGAAGAGGACTGAGGTAGTGAGGCCAACTGGAAGGAAGAGCCTAGAAAGGAAGAATGACTGGACAGATGCACAGGGAGGATAAAAATATCTGCCTCGTGACACTATTGAAAAGAGTTGATGAGGAAATACACAAGAGTGCTTAACGCAGTGCCTTGTATGTACTACATGCCCAGTAAACTCTACTTAATAGAACTGTAACTACTGTTATTTCCATGTGTGAGAAGAGAAATAAACCAATAGGAAGTAAGTAAAACAGCCCCTGCCTGTGTGAAGCTTGCTTTGTAGATTAATACCACAGCCATCTGGATATAAAAGCAGTTCTATCATTGGAGGTGATTGTGTATAGATGGCTTTGGTATTAAAGCATGTAATGATAACAGATACAGTTAAAATGCTGAACAAAGCCCATGTGGAAGAGTTTTTTTTTTTTTTACATCAATAGGTCAATGACTTTTGATGACAAGATACTAGTTCTACAGGCAATTCTTAAATACTGCTAAAAGGAATAGCGATGGATACTGAAATTCCATTCAACCAAGGCACTAGGGATACAAGTAAAAAAGAACGCCTCCTCTATCCTTAAAGAGGTTAAAATACTGTGACAGAAAGAGACACAGAGACCGACAATCACAACAGGTGCACAATCCCTTATGTGAAAACTTTAGGGAGAATTTCGGAATTTATATATTTTGGTTTTTAGGAGGACGATGTGATGTGTGCAGCACACACAGCGAACATCTGCTTTGGCCTGTGTGGGACAGTCCCCATGCTGGTGTTGCATCTGACCAGTGTCCCTTTATACTCTCAAAAGTCAGATGGTGAATATATTGTTACCCTAACCCCATCTTTTCTTAACCCAGCAATGTCTGGGCAGAACCCCATAATCAAACACATTCACATTTCTACAGAAAAATAAAAATTTATTCAGCAGATTTGTGTGAAACCTTGAATAGTCGTGATAAATGATATAAAAGACACTGTAAATAATATTGTGTCCATTCAGGCCAGACTTTGCTACCAGACCGGTTATAAGAAGTTTTGATCTTCCAGAGCTTCCTGGATTTTGAAATCCTGGGTGAGGAACTGTGGAATGTGTAGGGGAACTGCCATCTGATAAGATGCAGATGTTACAGGAGAACGGAAGAGGGGACACCTCGCTCAGTCTTGGGAAGTTGAGGAAGCTTCCCAGAGGAAGTACCGGCAACCCTAGACCCTAAGACTTGAGGAGGAGGAGTTAGCTCCGGGAGAGTTTGGGAACTGGGCTGGTGGAAATAAAAGCTGTCACATCAAAGTTCTGGGAGGTGGCAGGACACTGCCAGTCATCCCTGACAGAACCAGACAGGAACAGAAAGGCCCTCATAAGCAGTGGAGGGCATTAAGCCAGAGGAACATGGTAAGACCTGTGCTTTAAAGAGAAGTGTTCTTGGCAGCTTTGTGGTGGGTGACTCTGAGGAGGGGGCCAGGGACAGGACTACAAGGAGGAGGAGAGGGTGGCACAATGGAGGGGTGAGGCACTCAGGGGGTATTCATGAGGCAGTGTCAAAGGCCTGGGGGTGAGAGGAGGTAGGAGGCTGTCAGGGGGTGAAGACCAGGTTTCTTTCTGCCTATTTGTTCTAATTTAAGGCCCTGTGAAAAATACTTGTCTCTTTCCTCCTGCTTTTATTTTAACTGAGAACAAACTAACAATGTTTATTTCTTTTTTTAAAATTTTTGTTTTCAGGTAATATATGTTCATTAGTGAACATCTGGAAAACATAAAACATTAGGAAAGCCCCCTTGTAGGGCCATCAGCAAAATACAACATTAACATTTGTGCTGAAATGAGACCTGGAATTCAGGAGGTGTTTCCTTTCAACTATTTACCTGTGTGTAGGTTTTCTTATATGGTTATGATTGCACTGTACATTGAAAAAAATTTTTAAAATTATTCTATTGGGTGATTGAGAGAGAGAGAGAGAGAAGCATCAACTTACCACTCCACTTCCATTTAGTTGTATATTCATTGATTGCTTCTCCTATGTGCCCTGACTGGGGGTACACTCGGTGACCTCAGTGCACAGGGACGATGCTTTATGCACTGAGCCGACCAGCTAGGGCTGTTTGTACATTTTATTTTTAAAGATTTTATTTATTGATTTCACAGAGAGAAGGAGGGGGACAAGAAGTATCTGCTTGTAGTAGTTTCATTTTAGTTGTTAACTGATTGCTTGTTATATGTATTGCTTGCCTTAACCAGGCAAGCCCAGGGTTTTGAACCAGTGACCTCAGTGTTCCAATTGACACTCTACCCACTGTGCCACCACAGCCCAGGCTGTTTGTACATTTTTTAATACTGCTTTTTTTCACTCAACATTTTACCTCAAACATTGTCCTGAGTTATTCCAAGATCTGAATCAATGCAATTTTTAATGGCTTCTTTGTACGGTGTCAATTTGAAGTATCATGCACAATTATCTTTTATGATTGGACCTTATGCTGTTCAACAGATCTCTAAACCCAAGAAAACTATTTTAAAGACAAACTCACATGCCAATATTTTAGGGAAGGCAAGGAAGCATTTGGCATCTCTTAGTAGTTCCTGCTTAAAAACTTCCAAATCCTCTTGCTATCAACTGAACCAGGCATGGAAACATTTAGAACTGGTGGTTTGTTGATAACAGAGTTGTGTTTTAGCAGTTAAGTGAATCTCAAATTTCAGTACCTCTTAAATGTTGTTTACCCCAAATTTCAATATTATTATTGGTTGGGAATAGAAGGAATTAAAATTACATTTCCATTGTGCCCACCAGAACCACGTCCATGCTAACCATACCTTTTATGTGACTTTTAAAAAGCAAAAGCAGAAGTCATAAGGTTTTGAGGTCAAAACATGGGCTGAAAGGATTGTGATTAAAATAAAATAATCTATCTTTCCATCTGTCTACCTATCTATTACTTACAAAATATGTCCAGGTCTCACAGAAAGGGAGGAAGGCATTGAGGATAGACTGAACAGCCATGTAGTTGAGAGAAGTAACGGGAGGACAAGTTCCTCAAAGGCTCTTTTTCAGAGTCCTCTTCCCTTGCGCAGAGGTGAGGCACTGAATGGAAGTGGCCTCTCTCCCCCAGTGGGGCCCTCCTGCAGACTGACCCCTCAGAGTTCCGTGTAGAGAACCTCCCCTGGGACTCTTGTCCTTCCCACCCCCACTCTTCCTGAAAGAGACGTGCTGCTAGTATCCAGATATGGAACTCAGAACATGCACTTTCACAGAAAAATAATTTTATAATGGGGTGTAACTTTGTAACTAGGTGTAGTTAAAACTATTTTTATTAGTGCTTTAGATACATTATTGAGAAAATAGGCTTTTGTTTGGCAGGGATGGAGCCCTAAAATTATTTAAGACATGTTTTAAGGGAGAAAAATGTTTTCAGGTGCCAACTCTATTACTGTACTAAATACTTTACAGACTAGGCTGAGCCCTTCCTATTCACATGGGAAACTACATTATCTTAAACATTTCCTGAAACAGCTATAAAAAATTAAATAAGTGTAAACAAATACTCTGCCCCTCCGATTTTAATGAGGAACATCCAGACGTACCAAGTGGAAGAGAGCCCAGGGAGCCCACCCACTCCCTCCTAAGGTTCGGAGGGCCACAAAGAGCAAGTCACTTGTTCACTATCTGCAGAACGTGTGAAAGAAAACATGGCCTCTTGCTATATCTCACAGGTAGGGAAGGAGACAGCCAGGCATTGGAAATGTCACTCCTGGAGGCAGCCCCCCAGCCAGCTGCATGCTGGATGGAAAGGAAAGAGAACAGGCCTGCAGCTGGAGTCCCTCTGGGGGCCTTGTCAGTACAGTGATGGTGACAAGGACAAACATGCCACCTGGGATGGTCTAAATCTGAACTGAAATGGAGTCTGGGGTTAACAATATTACAGTTTAGGTATGAAGAAGGGATTGCAAAGAAATCCCATTACATCAGATAAGTGGTTTATAAAATGGTTTAGATTGTGGGAAAAGCAGGTCTGGCTTTTCTGCAGACAATGCCTATTATAACCTCTTTGGTAGCATATTTCGTTGAAATGAAACTCCAGTTGTCTACTCCAAGAATTCCAAGGGCACACTAAGGAATAGACAGGGATTGTCAGTTTGGCCTTTGGGCCTTGCTAACATTTCCTGGAGCCCCAGGGCAAGAGCTCTGTTGCTTGAAAGAGTCACCAGCAGTCACATCTTACTACTCTGCATCTCACAGTTTTAATATTTCTTTTAAACATAAACCTGCTCAAGAAGACTGTTTTATGTGGTAAGTAAAATGTATGCCAGTCACACAATAAGAGGATAAAGGGTCACTGTCAGGTGATACGGTGATGAGCTTCAGCAAGGTGATGACCCTTGCACTTGTAGATAAATCCTCAGAACTGTGGAGGGAGAGCTGGCCAACCTGTACACATCCCCTGGTGGCCTGGGAGTAGTTCGCAAGTTTATGTCCTGTGAACGCAGCACTGACTTGTCCCCTAAGTTTATAGTTTCAGGCTATGAGCAAGTACAAACACACCCACAACAACAACAAAAAAAGCTGCTCCAAGAAAGGGCCAGGGAAGACCTTCCAAGAACCAACATCTGCCAGCCCTCAGTGCCACTGAGGAAACTTGCTGAGACATGGACAGCAGGTGTCCCTACAGGCCATGGGGCAGGAGGCAAAGTTTTTAGGTGACCTGAAACACATGAGCCTGGAGGAAAGAAAGGAAGGCTTAATGGGGGACCACAGCCTGGACCCAGCTGGACATGACCGCACATGTAGTCCATGTGACCTCTGAAATGATGATGTGTAGGAAATGACAACAAGGCTGTGTGCTGGAGGAATCAGGAAGAGGCAAGGCAGCGGAGGCCAACCTCACACCTCTGAAAGGGCGACAAAGGCCAATACCTTACCAAGGGGATTCAGGCCTGTACCCAGGACTAGGGGAAGCACGCAATGCATTCAGCTGACCTGCACACAAGCACACAGGGATTAACAGGTGATGTGGGCCAAAGCCTTGACCCTGTTTTCCAAGGCAAAAACTTGAATCCCTGAGCTGCCTCTGCACAGTTCCGAGACACTGCTTATACCAGAAAATAAGGGGAAAAAGGAAATTATCAGAAATTTACACAGTAACTTGTGTTTACAGCTGGTACCAAGAGTTATGTTTTAAAACCAGCATGTGAGGTTTGGGGGAAGGAAAACGTTTCTTTTCTAATGAAAATGGTCTTTCAGTTGGAAACCCGCCTGGCTCAGCTCGGGCAGCACCCAAGGATGGAAAGTTTGCACCTCGAGCTCTTGGCTTAAGTGCAGAATTATTTCTGAAAACTGTCAAGAAATATTGGGCATGTATATAAAACAATAGCAAAACCCCAACCCATATTAGCTCACTTAATGTAATGCTTTCAGATATTGAAAACTTATTTTTATATTGCCTGAGTCCCTGGAGTGTGACCCCTGCAAGGCTAGAGCTTCCCAGAGTCACCCCTTTCACCAGCATTCCCACTGAGTCAGGCAGTGCACCTCTATGCTGTCAGGCTGACTTTGTCTCTAAACACTGTTCACGTTCCCACCCTCCACTGGACAGGGACACATTTGTATATGTGCATATTCCTGAGAAGCTTAACCATATCAGGGCTGAGAACACAGCAGAAATATTCATCAACTTGTTAAACAAAAGCAATCAAACTGATTGATCAGATGCCTAAAATAACTGATTCCTAATTTTTTTAAAAAAATGTGTATTTGTGGTACTCATTCAGGCATCAAGTGCTCGGTGGCCACATGCTCTGCACCCAGTGTGGAGTGAACAGGTCACTGTGTCAGAGCTGACAGAGCTCCAGCCTCCCAGAAAACTATGTAGAGGCAGTACAGGGTGCAGCTTTGCCTCAAAGCATGGAAAACACATATCTGCGCAGACATGTTGAAGTAAACCTGGGAAGTTCTCCTGTGATGTGGCTCACTTTGAGCTGGAGATCCTTGAAGATAGGGTTGTGTGCTATCTGCACACAAAATGTTGATGCCTAAACTTCTACCATCAATTTAACTGTGTAAGTAATATCTTTTGAAGCTGCCAAGTTCATTGTGCAGGTCCTAAGAACATCCTCCCTTGAGTGGCGAAAGGTTTCCATGTTCTGTTGTGTAGGGAACGTGGTATGCTTTTCTGATGCACCCAGGTTGAGTTTCTGAAGGCTCAGCTACAGATCTGTGAAGGGGTTAACTACACACCATCAGGTTATACAAATAAAAATTTTAATCCCTCAAAATGAGCATTTAGAAATAAAATAGCCTATAAAAATACTTGAACTAAACCATAACAAGATTAGAGAAGAAAAGGGCTAGATCAGTGGCCAGTTTTAATTTTCTCAGCATGGATGCCTGGAAAGGACTGATTATTCCTTATAATTAAATTAAAAAAATGCTGCATTCTGAGCATCCTCCCTCTTCCCCGGAAAGAATCTTTATTTGATCTCAAAAAAGTTAATGAAACGAAAAATGTTGGGGACAACTAAGCTATGTGTATCACTTTGCAAACTAAAGGTGCAGGTTCTCCAAGTGTGGACACCCAGCCTGGTTCAAGGATGCTGGCCTCCCAGAAATCATGGCTCAACTGGTTTGAGGATAAGCCCTGGAAAACTGTATTTTAACAGTTTTCTGTATGACTATAATATACCAGGCTTGAGAACCATGGACTAGGGTGGCCACTCTTAGTAATTCTGCTCACAGCCTGAGTAGATGAGGGTTCTGGTCACTTCTCTAAGAACAGGAACACTGGCCCATCCATGCCAGCTGTGACCTTTACAGCAAGTGGGAGATAAATGGAGAAAACCATTTTGCCAGTTTGCACTGAGCTGTTGCATACACAGCCTATCATTCAGGGGGGATCTGTCTACAATTTTGACACATTAAATGCAGGTGTAATTTTCGATTCACTTTGCTTATCTCTGTGCTGTCAGTCTGTCTGCACTGGTGAGATTCCTGGCTATCTCTGTACTCCATGCATACCCCTTGTAAGTGACTTGGGTATCTTCTGAAAAGCCACTTTTTCAGTCCGAGTCTGCAGTATGGACCAAAGTCCCTGTTGGCCATATGGAATGAGCTGGGTAAAGAAACTTTTAACATGGCTTAATAAAGGCCACCATAAACATCAGAGCTGACATGAGGCACTGGTCAGCTGACATGGATGCTGGGTGGCATCCCTGGACAATCATGCACAGTATATGCCCTGCAAACCTGGTCCAATCACTCGCCTGAATGTTTACCAATACCTGAATTATTTCTTCTGTTTATCACTCCATGACTATGACCTACTCTTTAATCCCCTCCAGCACTTAGAAATAGACTCTAGGACTGAGAAAGAAAACATTAAGAGGTCAGAGGTTTGGGACTTCACAGCATATATAAGAGAATGTTGATAAATTCAGATTAATCTTGACTCTTTGTTTGAGGTGTTTCCCTTTGATAATAATCACATCAATTTATAGTAAGATGGCATTTTTGATCCGAGATCTCAACACGTTTCACAGACATTAATTTAACCTCATAGTACTTCTGTAAAGTTTAGCAAAATCACCCTTCATTAGAAGACAGGGAAACTGAGATGATACATAAAGATGAAGAGGTAGATAGTGAAGTGTACAACTGTCAAATGCTGCAGTCTGTCTTAACTCCCAATTATCTGGCTGATGTATTCTTCCTTTGGTTCACTTCGGATGGGGACACTAATTATTAGTGAAAAGGTGACCAGACGTCCCGCTTTTGGCGGGACAGTCCCGATTTTTAACAATTTGTCCCGCATCCCGCAGCGTTTTAAAAAAAGTCCTGATTTAAAAAATATATATTATAATACTATTTTTGCATTCTATGAAAATTTTTTTGCTCCATATAGACAAAATTATTAATCAAGAATCCCCCCCCCCCCAATGGTGTCCCGCTTTACCAATTTTAAAATCTGGTCACCTTACACTAATACCACCACTAATGGTTTACATGACAATAACTGCAAAGACACACTCCTAACCTATCATCTACAGTGAGAGCTGGGGTGCAGAATGTCACACAGATGATGCAGAAGAAATAAGGATTTATCATTCACTCAGTGTTTAAGAACAAACACACATGGTCCTTTTTATGTCTGTCAGGTAGCCCACAAAGCACAAGTGTATCAAAAGGGAAGTTCCACTGCCTAGAAAAATTATAAAGGTGGAGAAAAGAAAACAGAAAAGAGGTTGAGTTATTTAAAAAGAAAGAGTAACATCAGAAAAACTGCAGAAAAGGAAAGAAGAACATTTCTGGTAAGCAGTGAGTTGTTTGGCTTGGGTTGCAGTAAGAGATTGTTCTGACGGCAGACAATCTATGTAAGGGGTATTTAGCTGGGGGAGGGCTGAGGAGAGAGTGGGTTGAGTCAGAACGACTGACATATACACATTGCCAATGGGGGCCACAGAGCAGGTGTATTAGGTTGTTTCTGCTGGAAAAAGCTAGAAAGCAGTAAAACTGTAAACCCAAGACTTCATAGACCAAGTCATCGATGTGAGACTGATATGTCAGAAGAAATGTTACCGCTGTGGGTGCTCTACATAGACAAGCATAAAAACAACTTATTTTGTTTTATATTTGCCAGACAAACCCATCTGACAGGGGCATAAGTGCCAGCCTTCCCATACAGATGGTAAGTAGAGCCTGATCAAAACCACTCCCTGGGCCATGGCTAGCTGTATGGGAAGGATAAAACTTCTTGGCTCTGCTGGTAGACTCAGGTGTGTGTTATCTTTCCACTTCCTTGCTTGGGATTACTTAGAGGTTGCTCAGCGGGACATGCGATGACTGGGCACTTCCCATCTGCCCACAGCAGGATCAGGTGCTCCACCATTGTTTGTTCAGTGTCTCCTCCCTTTGGCCATGCTGCCTCCCACTGCCCTCCCTTATCATCTGAAAGAGGAGACAATGCATCTGTTAACAGCCTTCACCTTTGAGATAAGTAGGAGGTGCTGACTCATAACAAGAGCACGTGTATCTGTGGACTTCCTGCCTCCACCCTAACACACACACTGCATTCGACATGGGCCAGCTGCACGCAAACACTTCTCGTCATCTCAGTTTGTCAGCACACAGCACAAGGACTCAAACAGAAAAATAAGGAGTCCTGTGATCTTTTTTCTTTCTCCTATTCATCTGGCTGATGGGCCCATTATGATGCTTTTTCCACATCCTTACTATAAATTAACATCTTCAGCAGGAGAGCCATACCAAAGCAGGCCAGTTCTCTTCATTTGAGAAATGTAATATTAAAGAAAACTATATTTTAGATAACCTGTTTTAGAAAGTATATCTAAAACCTATTCTAGTGCACTGGACTGAATTTTTCACCAAAACAGATTCACAAAGAGGAAGACATTGCACACCTTACTAGGAAAACCTTTTCTGTAACTCCTACACATTTTAGAAACTTAAAAAAACACTGTTCTAAATGACTATCACTTACCGTATACAAACATATATTAAAGTTTTAGTCTGCACTTATAAGAAGAATACTGAAGATTCTAAGTGGAGAAAGGAACTGATAACATGCCATTAATTTTCTGGTAGACTTTGGCTCCAAATATGAGTCCTTACAGTGATTTACTGATGTATACATCTCACTTTTTATTTACCAAGTTTTGGATGGGACAGCAGAGGACCATGTGCATTGAGCAAAGCTACAGGAACAGTGAAGGTTCTCCTGTTATATGATACGTGGCTCCACAAATCCAGTCATAGAGTAGGTAAAAGAAAGATGGTGGCATTTCTCATTAGCAACTCAAAGTTGAAAATTCCTTCATTTGGCAGGTGTACTTTCCTTATACAGAAGCAACCTAGGATGCGCTTTGCATGTCTGATGTTTTGTGCAGTATTTCTTCCGATACTTCAGACAATGTGAGTTTTCTCTTCACATTGGGGAATGCACAACAGGTACCCACAACAAACCAGGTAGATGCCCAAAGGCACCTTGCTTCAGAGTCAGGTTGTAATAGCTCCATCACCAGTGCTTCTTTAAGATGCTTGCATAGATTAAAAAAGAAGTTGTAGAGAGGGGCATGGGGGACACAATCAGAACTTATGAAAAGGAGCATTTCAGAAAAGATGAAAATAAAGAAGGGAACATCAGCAAAAACAGGAGAAGAAGGGGGAAGAAAAGAAAAGAACTACTAAAAAGGGAATATACAGAAAAAGGGATATAGAATATGAATTTTGTTTAAAGGTTGGAGGTGTGAACTGTAAGCTCAACACTCATTTTGCCATAGAATCTCAGATGGGAAGAGGAAAAATATTTCTATATGGTCTTTGCTATTTAGAATTTAAGTTTATTACATTGGTTTGAGTAATTCTGTTCATACCAAAGATGGTTAGAAAGCATGAGAATGATTGTTGAATGTGGCACACATATCTTCATTAATTTAGCTCTTTCTATGTGCCAGCTACTGTCCAAGGCCATTAGATGTCATTCCCATTTGCAGGGTCCTAGGTGGAAATAACACATCACAATAGAAAGGGACAAATACTACAAGAGGGCTGAGTGCTTCCTGTGCAGAGGAAACAGAAGGCTCGCCAATGGGCTGACATTTGTGCAGGCTGTGAGCCTAAACAATTCATTAGTTGTTTTTAATATGCCCATTGAGACTGGTGGGAAAATGTTCATTGTTAGGTTATAGTGGAAACACAGAAGGAGAGCCTCGGAGTGTTCAGAAGATTTATTAACAGTCTAAGGGCTGGGAGCAGAAAGTGTTGAGACTTCATACTTTCTAAATTTCCACTGCAAGCCAGTAGACACATCCAAATTGTCATTGTACTTCCCTTAAATTTTAGAATTTCAGTAAGGAGATTTGGCACTCTCTAATCTTCCAAAAATAAAAGTAATTCACAAACAAATAATTCTTTTCAACAGCTTCTTAACTTGCCTTAGAGAAAAATTTGTCATATTCCCAAAAGTTCAGCAAGTGGTTTCTGCCTATCTATTTTCCAAAAATAATAAACAGTCTGGATTCAAAGGGTACAGTGTCTTTCTCATGCCACTTCTGCATAACATTAATTCCATTCTTAATAAAGTCCCCATAAAATAGGGGAGCATTTCATATAGAGTTGAAGAATATGTTGCATATCTATCCTAATATCTGGAGTTTTTAGAGCCAACACTGAAGAATGGCTCCGAGGACCTTTTTTGAAAAAAAAGTTTTTTAAATTAAGTTTATTGGGGAGACATTGGTTAAGTTTATATAGGTTTCAAGTGTGCATTTCTATGATCCATGACCTCTGTGCCCACCACCCAAAGCTAAATCATCTTCTGTCACTGTACATTTGATCGCCTTTTAACCCCTACCCTTCCCTCTCGTAACCACCATACTGCTATCTGTGTCCATGAGTTTTAGTTTTATGTCCCACATATGATAGAAGTCATATGGTTCTTAGTTCAAAATCCATCCACGTTGTTGTAAATGGCAATATTTTATCTTTACTTATGACTCAGCAGTATTCCATGGTATATATGTACCACCCCTTCTTTATCCAATCACTATCAAAGGACATTTTGGTTGCTTCCATGTATTGGCCACTGTGAATAATGTTCTAATGAACACGGGGGAGCTTATGACTTTGTGTTCAAATGTTTTTGAGTTTTTCGGTTAGATACTCAGAAAAGGGATTGCTGGGTCATATGGTAACTTTATTCTTTTTTTAAAATTTATTTTATTTTATTATTATTAATTTTAATGGGGTGACACCAATAAATCAGGGTATATATGTACAATGAAAACATCTCCAGGTTGTCTTATCACTCAGTTGTGTTGCATACCCGTCACCCAAAGTCAAATTGTCCTCTGTCACCTTCTATCTGGATTTCCCTGTGCTCCTCCCCTCCTCTCTATCCCTTCCCTCCGTACCCCCACCCTGTAACCACCACTCTTGTCCATGTTTCATAGTCTCATTTTTATGTCCCACCTATGTATGAAATCATGCTGTTCTCAGTTTTTCTTTTTTTCTGATTTACTTACTTCACTCCATATAATGTTATCAAGGTACATCCATTTTGTTATAAATGATCCGATGTCATCATTTCTTATGGCTGAGTAGTATTTCATAGTATATATGTACCAAAGCTTTTTAATCCACTCGTCTTCTGACAGACACTTGGAATGTTTTGAGATCTTCGCTATTGTGAACAATGCTGCCACGAACATGGGGGGCGCATTTCTTCTTTTCGAATCGTGCTATGGTGTTCTTAGGGTATATTCCTGTAAGTGGAATAGCTGGGTCAAAAGGCAGTTTGATTTATAATTTTTTGAGGAATCTCCAAACTGTTTTCCACAGTGGCTGCACCAGTCTGCATTCCCACCAGCAGTGCAGAAGGGTTCCCTTGTCTCCACATCCTCGTCAGCACTTATTCTGTGTTGTTTTGCTGATGAGTGCCATTCTGACTGGTGTGAGGTGATATCTCATTGTGGTTTTAATTTGCATTTCTCTAATGATTAGTGATATTGAGCATTTTTTCATCTGCCTATTGGCCATCTATGTCCTCTATGGAGAAATTTCTATTCATTTCTTTTGCCCATTTTTTGATTGGATTGTTTGTCTTCCTGGTGTTGAGTTTTATAAGTTCTTTATAAATTTTAGTTATTAACCTCTTATCAGATGTGCTGTCGAATATGTTCTCCCATTGTGTGGTTTGTCTTTTTATTCTGTTCTTATTGTCTTTAGCTGTGCAAAAACTTTTTAGTTTGATATAGTCCCATTTGTTTATCTTGCCTTTTATTTCATTTGCCCATGGAGATAAATCGACAAATATATAGCTGCGACAGATGTCGGAGAGCTTGCTGCCTATGTTTTCTTCTAAGATGCGTATGGTTTCACGGCTTACATTTAAGTCTTTTATCCATTTTGAGTTTGATTTTGTGAATGGTGTAAGTTGACGGTCTAGTTTCATTTTTTTGCAGGTAGATGTCCAATTTTCCGAACACCATTTGTTAAAGAGGCTGTCTTTATTCCATTGTATGTTCTTTCCTCCTTTGTCAAATATCAGTTGTCCATAAAGCTGTGGGTTTATTTCTGGGTCCTCTGTTCTGTTCCATTGATCTATGTGCCTGTTCTTATGCCAGTACCAGGCGGTCTTGAGTATAATGGACTTGTACTAAACCTTGATATCAGGAAGAGTGATACCTCCTGCTTTATTTTTTCTTTTTAAGATTGCTGAGGCTATTCGTGTTCTATTTTGGTTCCATATAAATTTTTGGAATACGTGTTCTATATCTTTGAAATATGTCATTGGTATTTTAATTGGTATTGCATTGAATTTATAAATTGCTTTGGGTAATATAGACATTTTAATTATGTTTATTCTTCCTAGCCATGAGCGCGGTATATGCTTCCACTTGTATCTTCCTTGATTTCTTTTATCAATGTTTTATAATTTTCCGAGTACAAGTCCTTAACCTCCTTGGTTAAATTTACTCCTAGGTACTTAATTTCTTGGCTGCAATAGTGAAGGGGATTGTTTCCTTAATTTCTTTTGCTGACAGTTCATTGTTGGTATATAAAAATGCCTCTGATTTCTGAGTATTAATTTTATATCCTGCCACCTTGCTGAATTCATTTATAAGGTCCAGTAGTTTTTGGACTGAGATTTTAGGGTTTTCTATATACAATATCATATCATCTGCAAATAATGACAATTTTACTTCTTCGTTTCCAATTTGGATGCCTTTTATTTCTTCTTCTTGTCTGATTGCTGTAGCTAGGACTTCCAGAACTATGTTGAATAAGAGTGGTGAAAGGGGACACCCCTGCCTGGTTCCTGAACTTAAGGGGATTGCTTCTAATTTTTGTCCATTTAGTATGATGTTTGCTGTGGGTTTGTCGTAGATGGCCTTTATCATGTGAAGGAATATTCCCTGTATTCCCACTTTACGGAGAGTTTTGAGCATGAATGGGTGCTGGATTTTATCAAATGCCTTTTCTGAAACTAGTGAAATTATCATGTGATTTTTGTCCTTCCTTTTGTTTATGTGATGAATCACATTGATTGATTTGCGAATATTGAACCAGCCTTGCCTCTCCAGAATAAATCCCACTTGATCATGGTGTATGATTTTTTCATATATTGCTGGATCCGGTTAGCTAATATTTTGTTGAGAATTTTAGCGTCTAAATTCATCAGGGATATAGGCCTATAATTTTCTTTCTTTGTGTTGTCTTTGCCCGGTTTTGGGATCAGAATTATGCCCGCCTCATAAAAGGAGTTTGGAAGTCTTCCTTCCTCTTGAATTTTTTGAAATAGCTTGAGGAGGATAGGAGTTAGTTCTTCTTCGAATTTTTGATAGAATTCACTTGTGAAGCCATCAGGCCCAGGACTTTTCTTTTTTAGGAGTTTTTTGATAACTGTTTCGATCTCATTTGTTGTAATTGGTCTGTTTAGGTGTTCTGATTGTTCCAGATTGAGTTTTGGAAGGTTATATGATTCAAGAAATTTGTCCATTTCACTGAGATTGTCTAATTTTTTGGCATAGAGTTCTTCATAGTATTTTCTTACAATGCTTTGTATTTCTGCTGTGTCAGTTATTTCTCCACTGTCCGTTCTAATTTTATTTATTTGAATCCTCTCTCTTTTTTTCTTGGTGAGTCTAGTTAAAGGTTCATCAATCTTGTTTACCTTTTCAAAGAACCAGCTTCTGGTTTCATTGATGCTCTGTATTGTTTCCTTAGCCTCTATGTCATTTATTTCTGCTCTGATCTTTATTATTTCCTTCCTTCTACTTGTCCTGGGTTTTATTTGCTGTATTTTTTCTAGTTCTTTTAGATGCAGGGTCAGGTTGCTTATTTGAGGTTTATCTAGCTTCTTATGATATGCCTATAGTGGAATGAACTTCCCTCTCAGAACTGCTTTTGCTGTGTCCCCTAAATTTTGAGTTGATGTATGCTCATTATCATTTGTTTCTAGAAACTTTTTTATTTCTTCTTTGATCTCATTGTTAATCCATCATTATTTAATAACATGCTATTTAGTTTCCAAGTGTTTGAGTATTTTTCAGTTTTTCTTTTGTGCTTTTGTGGTTAATTTCTAGTTTCATGGCATTGTGATCAGAGAAAATGCTTGATATGATTTCAATCTTCTTAAATTTGTTGAGACCATTTTTGTGTCCTAACATGTGGTCTATCCTAGAAAATGTATCATGAGCGCTTGAGAAGATTGTATATTCTACTGCTTTAGGGTGAAAAGTTCTGAAGATATCTATTAAATCAAGTTGATCTAGTATATCCTTTAATTCTGCTATTTCTTTATTAATTTTCTTTCTTGAGGATCTATCCAGTGTTGTTAGAGGGGTATTGAAATCCCCTACTATGATAGTATTGCTGTTAATCTCGCCCTTTATATCCATAAAAGTCTGCTTTATGTATGTCGGTGCTCCTATATTTGGTGCATAGATATCTATAATAGTTATATCTTCCTGTTGAATTGTTCCCTTTATCATTATGTAGTGTCCTCCTTTATCTCTTACTACAGCCTTTGTTTTAAAGTCCATTTTGTAAGATATAAGTACTGCTACCCCGCCTTTTTTTTCATTTCCATTTACATGAAATATTTTTTTCCATCCTTTTACCTTTAGTCTATGTGCATCTTTTGTTTTAAGGTGTGTCTGTTGTAGACAGCATATGTTTCTTTATCCATGAAGCCACCCTATGTCTTTTCATTGGATCATTTAATCCATTTACATTTAAGGTTATTATTGATATGTAGTTGTTTATTGCCATTTTATTCTTTAAAGCTGTAGTCTTATTTTGCTATATTCTTTCCTCCTTTTGAACTGTTCACAACAGGCCCCTAAGTTTCTCTTGCAGAATTGGTTTGGTTTTAATGAATTCCTTGAGGCTTTCTTTTTCTGGGAAGCTTTTTATTTCTCCTTCAATTTTAAACGTTAGCCTTGCTGGATAGAGTAGTCTTGGTTGTAGGTTCTTGTTCTGCATTACTTTGATTATATCTTGCCATTCCCTTCTGGCCTCAAGTGTTTCTGTTGAGAAGTCCGATGTCATCCTTATGGGGGCTCCTTTGTAGGTGATAGCCTTTTTTTCTCTAGCAGCTTTTAAAATTTTTTCTTTATTCATTAGCTTTGGTATTTTAACTATGATGTGTCTTGGTGTAGATCTTTTTGGGTTTCTCTTTAATGGAGTTCTGTGTGCTTCTTGAACGTGTGGAGTGTTTCCCAGCCTTAATTTAGGAAAGTTTTCTGCTATGATTTGATTGAACAAAGTTTCCATTTCCTGTCCTCTCTCCTCTTCTTCAGGCACGCCTATGATGAGAATGTTGTTTCTCTTCATGTTGTCACAGAGCTTCCTTAGAGTTTCTTCACATTTTTTGATTCTCTTTTCCTTTTTCTTTTCTGTTTCTGCGCCTTTGTTTATTGTGTCCTCTAACTCACTGATTGGATCCTCAGCGTGATTCATCTTGCTTTTAATTCCTTCCAATGTGGTCTTCAATTCTGATACTGTATTTGTCATTTCTGTCTGATTCTTTTTTATTATTTCAATTTCGTTTTTTATACTTGTTATCTCTTTATTTAGGTGTTCATAATGACTATTCATTGTTGCTCTAATTTCTTTGAACATCCTAACTATCATTATTCTAAATTCTGCTTCTGGTAGTTTGGTTATATCTGGTTCATTCAGGTCCTTTTCTGGGGATTTTTCTTGATTCATTTGGTTTGCATTCCTCTGCCTGCCCATTTTGTCTGCGTATAAGCAAGTTGTGGCCATTGGAGTCCAGTAGGTGTTGCCTTTGTTTTCTCTAGGTGTGGTGTGTCTACAGGCCCGCCACCCCCTCTGCCGCTGCCTATGGCGGTTGGGTATGGGCGTAGCCAGCGCCGGCCCACTGTGGCTTTTGCTGTGATTTCTGCCTCTCCTCCGAGGGAGGGGCTGTCACTCAAGCCACAAGCCTCAGCACCAACGGTAGAGGTGAGCACCTTTGCTCAGCTGCGGACCCAGCCTGTTTCCGGACTTCCGTCCAGCACCTGCAGTCAGAGCCTGCTCGCCACAGTTTTGCGAGTTGGGCGGTACTTTTGACGTGCTCTCAGTTGTGAGCCTTTGTCTGTCTGGACCTTTAGCCCCGCCCTCGAGGCTAGGGCCCTTCTGCGCAGGGTCGCAAACCAAGGTTTATTGGGCCAGGTGTGTTTGCTGGCTTCCGCTCTGCTGCGAGCTTCTGCTCCTCCCGGGGTCTACCCTGACTCTGCGTTCGGAGCCTGCTCATGCACGCAGGATGGCAAACCGCGGTTTCTCCTGCCGGGCGGGGCTGGTAGCGTGGGCTCAGCTGCGAGCTTCCGCTTGTCTCGAGGTCTACCCCTCCCCCGCATTTGGAGCCAGCTCGCGCACCTAGGATGGCAAACCGCGGTTTCTCTGGCTGGGTGGCGCTGGTAGCGTGAGCTCAGCTGCGAGCCCCCGCCTGTTCTTGGTCCTAGCCCCGTCCCCGCGGTCAGGGCTGGCTTGCGCAGGGTCGCAGAGCAGATCTCTTCCCATTCCTGGCTTCCCGCTTTGTCCCTGCAGGTCGGATTACAGGCGGTCCAGCAGCTGCTGGACCGCTTTAGCGCTTCCCCTCCGCTCCTGCTCGGCTAGACCGAACTCATACCAGCTTGGCCTCCGCCCACACCGACAGAACCGCGTTTCAGCGTCCTGCCGCCACCATACCCTTCAGCAACTCTCAGCAGAGCAGGAAGGGCCCTAATACTCCACACTGTAGGCCTGGGAGCTCCCTCACTTGTTTCACAGCTCAAAACTGTCCAAACGCCTCTTCTAGGCTCTGGGAGTATAGGCTGGGGCTTGGTTCCTGGGACCCAGGTCCCTCCTTCTCCGCCAAACTCTCCTCCTGCCACGTGGGTCTCTCCGGGCTGCCGTTTGCTCCGGGGAGCTGGGCAGCCCTCTTGACGTTTTTGCTATTCCTACCAGTCTCAATGTGGCTTCTTCTGTGTTCCTTGGTTGAAGAGTCCACTTAGTTTAGTTCAAAGTTGGTTAATCCAGATGATGGTTCTTAAAATTGAGTTATAACCCATTTTGGTTCTGGGAGTTGGAAGTTGGTACGTCCACCTACTCCGTCGCCATCTTGCTCCGCCCCGGTGACTTTATTCTTAATTATTTGAGGAACCACCACACTCTATTCCATAATGGCTTTACCAGTTTACATTTCTACTTGTAGTGAATGAGGGTTTCTTTTTCTACACAGCCTCTCTGACACTTATTGTCTTGTTGATAATAGCCAATCTAAACAGTGTGAGGTGGTATCTCATTGCAGTGTTGAATTACATTTCCCTAATAACTAGTGAAGTTGAGTATTTTTTCACATATCTGTTCACCATTTGTATGTCTTTTTTGGGAAAAGTGTCTGTTCAGATCCTCTGCCCATATTCTAAATGAATTATTCATTTGTTTTGTGTTTTTTATATATTTTGGGTACTATCCTCTTGTTAAAGCTATTGTTTGCAAATGTCTTCTCCCATTTGTTTGACTGCCTTTGTTTTGTTGTCAGTTTCCTTTGTTGGGCAGAAGCTTCTTAGTCTGATATAGTCCTAGTCATTTACCTTAGCCTTCACTTCCCTTGCCTTAGCGGTCAAATTCAGAAAATGTTCTCTATGGACAAGGTCTGTAAGTTTAGTGTCTATGTTTTTTTTTCTATGTAATTTATTGTTTTAGATCTTATAGTCAGGTCTTTGATCAATTTTGAATTAAATTTTGTATATGGGGACAAACTGTAGTCAAGTATTATTTTTTGCATGTGATTTTCCAATTTTTCCAGCACAACTTATTGTAGAGGTTTTCTTTTCACCATTGTGTGTTTTTGGCTCCTTTGATGATTTGTCCATATATATGTGGTTTTATTTCTGGGCTATTGATTCTGTTCCATTGGTTTGTATGTCTGTTTTTCTGCTAACACCATGTTCTTTTGATTATCATGGCTCTGTAGTATAATATGAAGTCAGGTAGTGTGATACCTTCAGCTTCATTCCTTTTTCTCAGAATTGCTTTGGCTATTTGGGGTCTTTTGTGGTTTCATAAATATCTGATAATTGATAATTTTTTTGCTCTACTTCTTTTAAAATCATCATTGGGATTTTTATGGAGATAGCATTAAATGTATATATTGCTTTAGGTAATATGGCCATTTTAACTACATTTATTCTTCCAATCCATGAACATGAACTATCTTTCCATTTCATTGTATCTTTTTCAATCTCTTTTAATAATGATTTTTAGCTTTCAGTATATAGTTTTTTCACTTCTTTTGTTAACTTTATTCCTAGGTATTTTATTTTTTGCAGTTATAAAAGGTTTTTCTTTCATTTCTTTTTCTGAAATTTCATTGTTAGCATTGTTAGTACAGTGTGTCCATAAAGTCATGGTGCACTTTTGACTGGTCACACGGTCAAAAGAGCACCATGACTTTACGGATACACTGTATATAGAAATGCAGTTGATTTTTGTACATTGATTTTGCATCCTACAACTTTACTATATTTGTTTATTGTTGTTTCTAATAGGTTGTCGGTGGAGTCTTTGGGGTTTTCTACATGCAGCATCATGTCATCTGCAGAAAGTGACACTTTTACTTCTTCCTTTCCAATTTGGATGTCTTTTATTTCTTTCTCTTGCCTGATTGCTTTAGTCAGGACTTCCAGAATTATATTGAATAAGAGTGGTGAGAGTGGGCATCCTTACCCTGTTCCTGATTTTAGAGAAAAAGCTTTCAGTTTTTCACTATTAAGTATGATACTGGTGATGGTTTGTCATATATGGCCTTTATTATGATGAAGTGTTTTCCTTCTATACCCATTTTATTGAGGGTTTTGACTATAAATGGACGGTGTGTCATCAATTGCTTTTTCTGAGTCTATTGATAGAATAATATAATTTTGTTATTGCGCTGTACTATTGATAGATTTGCATATGTTGAACCATCCTTGTGACCCTGGAATCAACCCTCTTGATCATGAAAGATTATATTTTTAATGTATTGTTGTATTCGATTTAATAGTATTTTTTTTTTAACAGAGACAGAGGGAGAGTCAGAGAGAGGGACAAATAGGAACAGACAGATAGGAACGGAGAGAGATGAGAAGCATCAATCATCAGTTTTTGTTGCCATTGTGACTTCTCAGCTGTTCATTGATTGCTGTCTCCCATGTGCCTTGACCGTGGGCCTTCAGCAGACCAAACAACCCCTTGCTGGAGCCAGCGACCCTGATTCCAAGCTGGTGAGCTTTTGCTCAAACCAGATGAGCCTGCACTCAAGCTGGTGAACTTGGTCTCAAACCTGGATCCTTCCACATCCCAATTCGATGCTCCATCCACTGTGCCACCACCTGGTCAGGCCAATTTGATAGTATTTTGTTTAGGATTTTTTGCATCGATATTCATCAGAGATACTGGTTTGTAGTTTTCTTTTTTGTATTGTCTTTGCCAGGTTTTGGTATTAGGGTTATGTTGGCCTCAAAAACTGTGTTAGGAAGTATTGACTCTCTTCTGGTTATTTTCTTTGTTGTTGTTTGTTGGTTTGTGGGGAAAGTTTGAGAAGGATAGGTATTACTGAGAAGTGAAGAATATGTTTTAAAAAACATATTTAGAGAGATCTTCTTGGAATCACTATTAAGGTCCTATGTTTATAAGATAAACAATCTCTCATGAAAGTAAGCTCTTCCCTATTCCTGACTTTCCCTTTTAATCACTGAACCAACTGTGAAATGTTTAAGCATTTGTCTCAAACACAAAATTTGTTTAACTCAATAAAACAGGTAGGGGACACTTTCAGAATTTGAATCAATCAGGGGTTAGATGATGTGTACCAAAAGACATGCTAGCAGTCTCAGAAAGACTAGGGGTTACACGGGGAATAAGGATAACATGTGGTTGGTTTTAAGACTTATGATTGCAAGAAAGGAGAGGGTAAAACTACAGGAAGAAGAATGATAAAAATAAAGGAAGAGGAGTAGCTGAACTGTACAGACAGGTTGGAGGTGCCTCTGGGAGGCAGGGCAGTGGATGGCTGTCATACAAATGCAAGGGCTGGAAAGGAACTGTTGTGGTGATGAGCCTTGTTTCTCACTGTTCCCTTGCTGAGCCCACTCTCTCCACAGGACAGGGTTCCTGCCCTGAGGTTCATTTCCAGGGCCCCTCCTGTCCAACCTGGAATGCTCTCGCTTTGATTTAAAGCATAAATCTTTCTATAACCGTACTCTAAAAGCTCCCTTTCTTTAGGACACCTCTCTTGTCCCTTTGCCCAGTATTCCTTCAGACTTAAGTATGGTTTGTTCTCACTTATAGCTGTGCAAGTGCAGGTATTTTTTGATTGTGTATATCATGAAATTTTAAACTGACAAATAGAGTCTTCCGTTTCTTATTTCTGCTTAAAGTGATTAATAGTGTGATTTCCAAATAATAGAAAACACTGGCCCAGCAATGGTTCAAAGTGATTCAGTATTTTCTGCCAATAGAATACTCTGAAGTCCAACAACTCTCCAGCCTCCAGAGGCACACAACCTTGCCAACACCTTACTTTGTCCCAGTGAAACTCCATGCAGACTTCTGATCTCTAAAACTGTAAGATAATAAACCTGTTATGCAGTTTTATGCTGCTACTGTGTGGTAATTAGTTATAGCAGCAGATTTTAGATAGTAAAAATGGCATCCAGGCTCTCAGAAGCAAGAAAAAAAATAGGTTTTTGCGTCAAGATTTATGAGGGCTGAGTGAAGGGTGTGGTTGGCAATAAATATGAACATGAATGATAGACTAATATATTCTCTTTGGTGGCTGCACTCTAGCCTGTTAGAGATACTTAAGTTCTAGGGGAAGCCATAGAACTTGCTGGATGTCAGGGCCTGCATTGCCTCGAGGGACATATAGTGTAGGCAGAATCAGAAGAGAAGGTCACCAGTTAAACTCCCCATCTTTCACCATGATCGTCATTTCTACTATTGAGTCAAGAAGTAGAGCCTTTTCTGCATGAACTTGTACAGCTACAAAACAAAATAAATACATAATTTTAATTTATTTATTGATTTTAGAGAGAGAGGAAGGGAGATAGACTCCTGCATGCGCTCTGACCGAGATCGACTCGGCAATCCCAATCTGGCGCCAATGCTCAAATCAACTGAGCTACCCTCAGCATCTGGGGCTGACGCTTTAACCCAACTGAGCCACTGGCTATGAGAGGGGAAGAGGAAAAGAAGGAGGAGAGGGAGGGGAAGATAATTTTTTTTATGTTTGCCCTGACGGAGGATCAAACCTGAACATCTGCATGCTAGGTTGACGCTCTATCCACTGAACCAACTGGCCAGGGCCTGATCTGTTTCTGTGTGTTCCTGGCTAGGGATCGAACCAGAAACCTCTGCAAATATAATGATGCTCCAACCAACAAAGCTATCTGGCCAAGGCAAAATAAGTATTTAAATAAAAGAAAATCTCAGGATTTGCTGAGCTCAAGTGTCCTTTTAAATGTCTCTTGATAACTAATGATTTCACAGAAGTATATAAGATAATAATTAAGATGATGACAGTATATAATATATAATAAATATATAATAAAATGATATTATATAGTACAAAGTAACATACTTATATAAGCCCTTTGATCTTAAAAATATTTTTCTACTGATTTGAGAGAGAGGGGGGAGAGAGTGAAAGAGAGAGAGAGAGAGATAAAGAGAAGCATCAACTTGTCTTTCCACTTAGTTCCATTTAGTTGTGTATTCCACTGGTTGCTTCTCGTATGTGATATGACTGGGGATCGAACCTATGACCTTAGCACGCTAGGATGACACTCTATCCATGGAACCACCCAGCCAGGACTTCTAAGTCCTGTGACGTTTAAGAATTCTAAAATGCTTTGCAACATGACTTCTAGGACACACCAATTTGAAATTAGGTCTTTGCTTACCTCTGAAGTTTAGTTTTTCCTGGACTGAGATGTAGTAATCATGTCAGTTAATGTAAGCTCTTTGGTATTCCCCCTTGAAGGCAGGGAATAATGACCTAGGGTGGGAGACACTCTAGTCTATCCTTAGGCTCTGGGACACAAATGCTTAATTTGTAAACTCTGAATGCTTTACCCACTTTCAAAATGTGTTTCTGAGATTTTCCTGTAGACTTCCCAGCTCGCTTAGCTTTGTGACCAGCCTCCGTGTTCTTCTTTGCTCCTTGCCTCCTACCCCAAATGTTCTCTTGCAGTGCTCATCTCAGGGTTCCCACTGTCACTGCTCACACAGCTAGCCCCCACAACTGCCCTCTTTCTTCCACACCAGACCTCCAGCTTTATCCTTAGGGAACGGGAATGTAACAGACCGCAGCATCTTCCCCTGCAGACTGAGTTCTCTCTTTTGATCTCTCATGTGAGTTATGACATCATTATCTCGGGAGTCACCTTTAGTTCCTGCCTGTCTTCCACTTATGACCATCCAATTTGATCCCTAATGTTGTGGTCTCCATCTCTGCAATGTCCTGGCATCTGTCACGGTTGTTTTCGCTCCACTCTCCTGGTTCAGTTAGTTCACTGTTGTACCTGCCTGCAGCTGTCCCAGTAGCTCCCTAGCTGCTCCTCATCATTTGTCTCAGAGTTACTATGGAACAAGAACCTTATCTCACAAATCTTTGTATTTTTCACAGTGCTACTAGGACTTACATCCATGGTAGGAATCCAAAAAAACATTATATTTGAATTGAACCCCTAAAACCTCAATCATATAAGGATATTTTATTTTATATAAACTGATATATTTCTGAGAAGCTAAGACAAATAAAAATTATACCTTAAATGTACACAATAAACGTACTACATAAAGGAATCCTTTAGTAAATCCTAACAATTAGAGAACCTTTTCGTTCCTATACACCTGCCCTTCTCTTAGCTTAGATATTTTTATACTGGGTTTTCATGAAGAAGTACACATCTGACCCAGGAAACTCACAAATTTATCACAGCCTTACAAAAAGCTTGATTTTTCTATTAAGCACAGTGCATATTTTCAACAGCAGCTGAATGAAACTAGGTATTTACTGGCAGGCCACGTGTGTGGAGTGCGATCCTCAAGGAGGCAGATCAATGCTAGGCAGGAAGTAAGACTGTCACTGTGGATATTCACTTGAAGGTTTCTGAAAAACCATTTAAACGAGCTATTCACTTTGCTAGTAGATGTAACAATGAATGAAGAAACCAGTTTGCCATGAAATAAGGGTGTGTGGAGTGAGGCAAGAGGAAGCCTCTAGGGTAAGATAAAGGTAGATAAAAGCCCAAGGTCGGTGTATATGAATTAAATTTTAGTAGACCCAGAATATTTGATGTCCACAAGTGAATAATGTTCCAGGAGAAAAACATCAAATTTGGACAGGAATAACTAACCTTATCAGAATAAGTTGGAGGAAGAAAACCATGGTTAGTATTATTGATGAAATCTCCATGCATAACATTTTTTGAATTATAGTTGTTTTGGAAGGTAAATATTGCTAGATAGAACAGGAAAACATTGTTGTTTAAAAAACAAATAGAAAATAGGGATTTATAAAATTCCAGAAGATAGATCTCACTGGCTAGATGGAAATGAAAAGGGAACAGGTGATCACATCTGTGATGGATGGGTCTCCCATCAATAATTCCATATCTTGAGTGACCTGCATAAAAGAAAGTTTAGGTACAAGCTGAGCTCAAGTACTAATTGTGATTCTTAACTAAAGTAGTTACAGAGGCTAAAACAAATTGCCAAGATTTTGGAATTTATTTTGTAGATGTCAAAAGGTCAACACTATAATTATAAATGTGGGTAGTCATTACCTGGACAGGTTTTCTTTTTGTTCTTTTTTTTTTTTAAAAAAAGGTATAGACTTTATAAGATTACTTATTGGTGCAAGGAATGACACCATCTACTACTTTAAGAGTATCAGAAAGTTTTTTAGGATAAATACAAAAGACATTTTAAAACAAGAGAGTACATATAGTTCTATACTCATAAAGATTTTTGAATCTTTAATGACATTATTCTGATCTGGATCTAATCATAAGAACAGTCAAAGAAAACTAGAAGAAAGTTGGGGGCATTACAGTTAGTACACAATTACTATTTTATTAGATATGAAAGGTTCTTGAGGGGGACAGCAACTGAGGAAAGGACACCAGCTAGAGGAGAAATGTTACACACACCTGGGGGTTCTATGTGGGATCCTGCGAAGTATGAAAAACATACAGTGGAGTATTTGAGGATCAACCAAAGAGACTGAGACTTAAAGCTCTTTTGGTTAAGTCCAAGGAAGAAAAGGGCATGGGAAGGCAATGTGATTAAGGAAGGATATAAAGATTACGATGAGCAGCCCAACAGTGAGGCTCAAAATATATAAACAGTGATTTAGAGCCATAAACTATTTATAAAATACAAATTCTGAGAAGTTCAGAGAATAATTACAAAAGGGGAAATGTTCTGATGAGGCATTAGTGACAGCATTCCATGTTGCTATGGTCTGATAGTTATAAAAGCAGAAATGGTAGGATATGAAAATTAGAAGAGACCTTACAGAATAGGCCAGCCTTTCCTTTTCCATGTTAAAGTATGCAGAAAGTAAGGGACTTGCCCTTAATGTGTTCTCTGTGCATGTGCAGGCTCCTGCCGGCCACAACAAAGAACAAAGACAAACAAGAGTAGAGGGGCAAAATTAGAGCCTGAGCAGTGAGAAGAATCAGGACAGGGAGAGATCAGCTAGCTTTCAACAGAATTGGGGAAGAGGAAGGGATGAAGTGGAGAGGATCTAATTTCTTGCTACAAGTGAGGAAGTGTGAGAAGATGGTGAGAACAGGAAGTAAAAGGGGACAGTTTCAAGACCCCCAATAGACCAAGATGGATCTAAGGGAAGCTCTAACTGGTATTTATACAAGTCCTCGGATGACAGATCAGATTCCTGAGGTCTGGAAAGTGTTACAAACATTATTCCAAATAGGCTATGAGATGGAGCAAGCAATTATGGGCCATTGGACTTACCATCATTTACAGAAAAATACTAGGAAAAGTTTTCAGAGGGGACAACTGGATAAGCACATGGTAATTTGATTAGGAACAAAACACATGTTTTACTGAAGGAAGGTATTACTTTAGCTTGTTGCACTTCTTTAAAGTTACTGTTTCTAGATTTAATTCATGATTTATTCTAATATCTATGAAGACTGGGAATAAACATAAAGTATCTAAGTAAATAAAATAAAATACCAATTGCAATTGAGGACAAACAATACAGCAAGAAAATATTTAATTCACATTATCTACTACAATTTTAGTCAGCTTTTTAAAAATAAAAATATGTGATTTCACTTTCAGTCTATGACTGAGTCTCCTATGCCATTTCCTAAAGTGCTCTGCAGAAAAACAAAGACTTTTGTTTCTTTCACTGAAATTTTTTTTTTTTACTTTTTCTTTTGTTTAAAGTAGATTGACCATTTGGTGTGGTTAAAAATTTGGCACATTAGGATGAATACTGTTAGAACTCAACCTTTGCAAATTTTCCAAGTTAAACAATTCTCAAACAAAAGGAAGATATCTTTGTGGTTATTTTAAACAATTTTCTTATATTCACATGATACTTACATACTACTGAATATCTATTTAATCTTCAGAAAGGATGGGGATCAAGATAAAACAAGATTTAAAAAACTCAAAGCACATGTTAATATGTGCTAGTACCTTGGTTTGATTATACATACCTTGCTATCTATCTTTTATTGGTTAATCTATACAATTCACCAATGACATCATTCTACTTTTCTAAAGGTACTAGATTTAAGTAGTCAATCTAGACCTCTATCTCTACTATCTCCATAAGGGCAGGGAATGTATCCGTCTTCTTCATACTCTATTCCCAGGGTCTAGCACACTGTTTGGTCAACATTTAATGAATGAATACATAACAATAGCAGCAATATTGGGTATTTACTGTGTGCCAGATATAGTTCTAATAAGAATTTTGTATACTTGATTGTTAATTTTCCAACAACCCTTTGAAAGAAGTTCTATTGTCAAACCCATTTGAAAGATGAGGAAACGGAAGTACAGAGAAGTGAAGTAATTGCCTATGGTCACCTGCCTACTAATTGACAGTTTTTAAAACCAGGCCGTGTGGCCCAGGGGCCCACACTGAGGCACAATTTTACTTCTCTATGAATAAATGTGTACTGTAATGAATCTATGTGTAAAACTATGTACAAAACAGGAGTTTTAAGAGGCACAGAACTTAAGTATTGATAATGTCATCACTAAACACTGGGATTTAAGGGCAATGGGAAATTTAAAGTCTAATTTTCAGGATTAAGTTCTCCACAATAGCAAAACTTCTAAATGTTCAAAGGAAACCCAGAATTTTATAGGTAAAGAAGCAAAAATATAAATAAATAAAATAAAAAAAAGAAAATGTGACTCGAGTTCTAATTGCACACAAGAACACTTAATTCAGAACAAAAACTTACAGGACCTTTTTCTTTGGACAGAGACATAGTCAGAGAGAGGACAGATAGACAGACAAGAAGGGAGAGAGATGAGAAGCATCAATTCTTCATTGCTGCATCTTAGTTGTTCACTTATTGCTTTCTCATATGTGCACTGACCCCGGGGGTGGGGGCTACAGTAGAGTGAGTGATCACCTGCTCAAGCCAGTGACCTTGGGGTCATGCCAGCGACCTTGAGCTTAAAGCCAGGGACCTTTGGGCTCAAGCCAGCGAACATGGGGTCATGTCTATGATTGTACACTCAAGCCAGTAATCCTGCGCTCAAGCTGGTGAGCCCGTGCTCAAACCAGATGTGCTCGTGCTCAAGCCGGTGCCCTTGGGGTTTCGAACCTGCGTCTTCTGTGTCCCAGTCCAATGCTCTATCCACTGCGCCACTGCCTGGTCAGGCTTTCAGGACTTTTTATGCTGGTATATGAGCAAGACTGAAGGTTTTGTGGCAGCTACCTCAACAAAGACAGGAGTTACTGATGCATGTGAGTGCTATCAGTTATTTTGGAACCATTTGACACTAAAGAGATCTAGTTTATGCTTTTGCCTTTGGAATGCTCTATGTACTGAAGGTCTTGGGGGGATACACATAATTAAAACCAATCAGGAGAACACGCTTTTATGGAATCTGAGGAAGAATGAAAAGAAGCCTTGGAACTTTCAAGATGAACTGAGACACCGAGGCGCTGCAAAGGATACACTTTAGCCGTGGGAGAATTTTGTCTACACTACATTAAGTGTTCATAAACTTCAGAGAAGATAGGTGCTTTTCAGGACCCACGCCAAATGACTCTCTAGATGTGTTGGCTGTTAAGGCCCACATCTAACCAGAAGCTCATTTACAAGTAAGTGTTCTGTGCGGGTCACCCCGCAACTGGAAGAGTATTGTCACCTGAGGCAATTCAACATAAGGCTGATCCAAGTTTTGGGGAAACTCCTTGTTCTGAGGAATGAGGTTAAAAGTTTAGTTTCACTATACAAGAAAAGCTTGCCCAGTAGAATACTCAGTTGAAGTGGAGTGAACAAAATTAATGCAGCCTAGAGGCTTAGAAAGACGAAATGTATTTAAACACTTAAACTCAAGCAGTATAGGGAGACAGGCTGGGAGCTAGACCAGTGAACAAACACAGCAAACATAGGAAATAAGACACCACTCCTATGTTCAAATAGCTCTAGTGTGAATGGAGTTGCAGAACAGGTATGATAATTACATTTGAATGAACATAAAAAAGGGGGAGGGATGTAGCATCAGGACAGGAAGGAGGGGTCTACAGGGACAGACTTCAAGAGCTGCCTCATTAGTCCAAGGGTCCTTTCCTGTTCAGCAAATTCTTTTGTTCTGTGTTCTTATCAATCCCACACCTTGCCTAATGAGACAGACAGGCCGTTCTTAATGACTTCCTAGCTTTCGAAACTATTCTGGTGTCAGAGAAAAAGAGCCATGTTTAAATTGTCAGTACTGAGCCTTCTGTTGGCTCAGTAACACTTTCCATTCTGAAATGACAACTCTTGTTAGCATGGAAACAACTTTGCCTGCTTAGGTGATTTGCGTGATGTTCCAGAAAAGTGACACCTGTCACCCCTCTTCAGAACAGGGAAACAAGTGCCGTGTAGCTGGGGCTCCACAGACAGACGCTCCTTGCTGTGTCAGCAGGAGTGTGCTGGGACCTTCCTCTCACAGAGACAAGGCACATCCTCTCCTTGGCACACCCACTCACCACAAGCACAGGGAGCCATTGTTCCCTTGTGTCGAACACCCGGCCACACCCTGTGCCAGGACAATGCTTTTACTCTATGGCCCTGATCTCTGAGCACTGGCTGTTTTCTTTCCTTTTCATTTCCTGCTCTGTGTAAGACTGCACAACATGAAGTTTTTTCTTTTGTTTGAAACAAGAAATATTAAAGGGTGGCTACTGATACCTGCATGCTCAATCTCTTTTCACTGGGGTTTTTCTAATCTCTGAGAGGTTGTAGAGCACACGGTAAAACGGGTCCACAGAATGCTGTTTTCACAGTTAATGTGCATGTTGTTAGGTAATCATTGCATCTGAACATTTCTCCCTAAAGATTCCACTTTCTATTCTCTTTAGGTATACTTCACATGCTGAGTTTTGTGGACCACATTAGAGTGACAATACCAAGCTAGACGCTTTTATAAATAAAGGAAAGAGAAAGGAGAATGTTATGTTCTAAAAATCAATAGGTCACTTATTTACTTACTTACTTTAGGGGGGGGGGGAGAAAGAGAGAAAGAGAGAGAGAGAGAGAAAGAGAGAGAGAGAGAAAGGGGGGAGGAGCAGGAAGCATCAACTCCCATATGTGCCTTGACCAGACAGACAAGTGCAGGGTTTTGAACCAGTGACCTCAGCACTCTAGGTCCATGCTTTATCCACTGCGCCACCACAAATCAGGCCTATAGGTCATTTCTTAGTATAAAAACCTCCGTTTTTAGAAAACCATCCATTCATCTATCCATCTACCCATCAATAAATATCTATTAAGCACCTACTTTGTTACAGTCGAAGATACTAAAAAAAAGGCCCATATCCTAAAAGAGTTCAGTTTGGTAAAGGGAGAAAAACATGAAAACAATGGAGTATTAAAAATTATAATAGGTGTTAGAATTGTGTATAGCATATAATGTAATTAAAAAGGAAGGGGTAGAAATTTCAGTGATAGTGGTATGTGGTCTAAAACAGAAATCAAAGGCAAGGCAGTACTTGAGCTGAGTGTTAAAAACTATGGGGAGACCACTTATGACTTACGTTTGTGTGTGCCCATGAGTGAGTGAATGCGTATGTGTTCATGTGAGTGAGCGTGTGTGTGTGTGAGAGAGTGCATGTGTGCACTGGAAGGCAGGCAGACCTCCAGATTGTAAGATCCTGCAGGTCATGGAGGTAAGTCAGATATCTTGTAGGTATCTGGGATCAGCCATCAAAGCAAGGACTAACTGGGTGAGATCTGCCATTGATCTGAATCTCCATTTCTGAGATCAACCATTTCCTTGGGTGTGTTCCAGTCCACCCTTGCTTTCCTTTCGAAAGCAGTGAATGCTGTGGTGAGAAAAAAAATCTCAAATTCAATTCACTATACTCTGGTTTGGGAAGTGCCCACTGGGAGATGCCTCAGAGCTCAGTGCAGAGCTTTGAAGGCTGGCTTCATGCATTCATGATAGTATTTTCCCAGCCAGCCAGCCAAATGTGACCACAGGCTGGGCAGCCAGGAATCCTTACCACTTCAGTTGGTCGGTAGTATTTGAGATCCACAGTCACATGGACTTTGCCGGTCTCTTTACATCTGCCCACTTCATTTTCATTCTTTCCTTCCCACCTGTAAAGAAGATAAACATTTAATCAGCCTTTAATTGCTTGGGAGCATTTGGCTAGGCTGCAGTCCCTCAGGATGGCTCAGCCTTTACCCTGCAGGAATATGTAAGCTCATTAACTACAGGGGCACAGGCTGAAGTTCAACTGAGTTATTAGGGAAACAGTGACTTTCAAAGCCTTTTCAGATCAGTTTGGAAAGGGTATGGCTTTCCCCATACCTTTCTTTTTATGAAAATTATAATGGGTTCAGAGGCAAGACTTTAGAAATAAACAAATTATTAAAAATAAGGAATTGGGCAACTTCCAGAGAATTTAAATATTTTGCACTTTATTTTTGATAAAGCCAATTATTATGAATGAATAAATTTCTTTTGTCTTCCCTTTTTATTTTTTTAAATTTTTGTAGTTTTATGGATACTTATTGTAAATTCCAGTGTGGAATAAGTTTCATACCCTAATTATCCACTTCATCCCTTTATTAGACTTAAATTCCCTTGCTCCACCCAGTCAGCAGGCATCATTCATAAATCTTAGATGATTAAATCTTCAAAAGTACATAACTAATTGGTTACTTCCTGCTAAGAGAAGGTGCGTCAGCATCTCTCTACCTCCTTTGACTCAGCCATGATGCTACTTCTTCCTTAAACATCTACAGTTAACAACAGTTAAGGATCCCACAATGGCCCCCTATGTCCACACTGGAAACAGCACAAGATGTGCTCATGAGCTTCAAGATCAGCTTTTTGCTGGAGTTCCAATGAAATGTTCTCTCTCTCTCTCTCTTTTTTTTTAAAGAAATAAACCACTGGCTTAATATTGATCTCTGGATTTCAAAAATCTAATATCCAAACAGAAAATACTATATAATTTGAATTATTTTTTATAAATGAACCATTTGGCAAAGAAAGAAAAGAAATGACAAAGCAATGTTTGACTTCAATGCTTATCCTCAGAACTAGTTTGCTTTATCAGCTGGAGACAATCCTGTGACAACAGGATTCTGTGTGCCCCCTGGATCAGAGTCACAGGGGGGGGTTGAAGAAAAGATTAGAGTATTAAACTACTCAACTATGTAATTCACAGCTGCTACTGAAGGTGAACATTAAATGTTGCTCATGGTTAGGTCTTGGCCGGGTGGTTCAGTAGATAAAGTATTGAACAGGCATACCAAGGGCACGGGTTTGATCCCCAGTTAGGGCACGTATGAGAAGCAATCAATGAGTGCACAACTAAATAGAACAACTAAGTGGAACGAGTTGATGCTTTTCTCTCTCTCTCTCTCTCCCTTCATCCCTCTCTCTCCTCCCCCCACTCAAATCAATGGGAAAAAAATGTTGGTTGTGGTTATATTTTTGGACATAGGCTGGGTATGAGAGATATAAACTGGTCTCACTGCTTCATTTCTGAATTCTCAATTCACTCTTTGATAGGATAGGAATAATATTTCATCATTGGAGGAGAAATGAGTTTATAAGTATGCTAATTTTGTCAATGGATTCAAGGCCAGTAGGAAAACATCCTCCCACAGACAGAATTATACACAATATGTTGAACACTATAAAATCGTACCACTGGCATCCTTCCAGGGCTTTCATATTAATCAGCTAAAAATAAAAGTTTGGTAATTTACTTATTTAATTTCTTACTGTTTACTAGACTGGTATGGCAGCATCAGAGCTTAAGTTTTTGGAAAATTCACCTGTAAATAGTATGTGGGAGCTTTAGAATCTGTAGACTAAACATGCTGCAAAGCGAGAAACCTACAGTGGTGATGAACCCTGTACACCTCTTGTTGATAGCGACCACATTTTAGCTAATACCCACACCGAGGGAGAATAATTGGTAAAGTTATAATGTCTTAAAATTACCTCTCTAATTTTAAAGTTAATTGTTTAAGCGAAACCTCTCTTTGGTTAGGCTTCTGGTAAATAAGATATCTGTATCATAAAAGCATATTTTAATTTTGCTTTTGTTTACATTTTATACTCACACAGAGAAACAAGTTCAACATGTATTTTTCTGACAGTAACTCCATGTAAGCCAAAGTGTTTATAAAAATGATGTTCATAATTTTGCTGTTTTACTCCAATTGTACCTAGGCATGTAATATTCAATGGGTCATGCTGACTTATGTACATATAGACATAAAGTGCTGTCCTTCATGTTGGTAAGTTTGCTTAGATGTCACAAACCTAAGAAGTGATGATTCAAATCTACCCACAATTAAAGTATTTTTTGAAGCCACACATAAACACACACACATATGTAAGTGGCTAAGGCCTTGGGAAAAGCTGGAGACCTTTCCATGTCTGGGGAGGGCGTGCATGGACAGGGAAGGCAGGAAGCCAAGCCAGTGGTGTCTACACCAGGGGCCAGCAAACTGCTTCTATAAAGCACCAAAGAGTAAAGATTGTAGTCTTTATAGATCACATGCATACAGTCTCTGTTATATTTTCTTCCTTTCCCCCTCCTCCTAACTATTCTTCTTCCTCTTCCTCGTCTTCATTATCATCATCTTTTTCCTTTTTAAATTACCCCTTGTCACTGTAAAAATCTTAGAGGACAGTAAAAATCAGGCTTTGGATGTGGTTTGGTCTTGAGGCCATAGGTTGCCCTCCCTGAATGAGAAAATGAATTGAGATAGCCTCACTCTTCACAAAAAGACAGCATTTAATTTCCTTTCATACCTATACGTAGCTTGCATTACTGGACCAGCTTGAATTTTCCCATCTACTACTGATTCTCTGATTGTTCCACAGTCACATGTAACATTTGAAATTTGTAACAGTAGCTAAAATGGGGAAGCACTGAAAGAAGGGATCTGCAAGTTAGGCTGGAGTTTAATGCCACTTAAGCACCTATAGGTGTGAGCTCCCAGCACACAGGCTTGTCTCTGACTACTGTCTGCAGGGCTGCCATTTTGCAGAGGCTGTCTACAGTCCAAACTATTTCTAAGGGCATGACATTGTCCCTCTGATGAATGCAGCTGCACTGAATAATCAACTGTAACCAGAAAATGGCTCAAAGCAGAATTGAGTTAGCAAAAACCACTTTCTAATTTGCACTAGATATACGGGAGGGCAGTAAGCAAAAGTTTCGGCCAAGAGCCAAAAAACATTCAGTTACTACAATATGTGAAACACTTGTATTAACAAGTAGACGGTAACAACTAACTTGTCCTAACAAGTAATGTTATGACTCAAAGCAGAGCTGCGATGTTCATGAAATGAGATAACTTGACAGGGAGTAGAGGATTTAGCTAACTAACAGGAATTGCTAACCACTAGTTTAGATCAACAGCTCAATGAGTAGGAATCCTGTATAATTCTATCTTTAAAATAAGTTGTTGGATCCTAATAAGCATTAAAAAGCAAGGAAAACATTGAAGAATAGCAGACTTAAGCACAATAAGGAAAGATGAGATGCTATTAGAACCTCAATTAGAAATCCCTTTAAGAAACAAAAGCAAAGTCAACTGGGTAAGTCAAGTTTAAGAGACACAGCTGAAGTTGGGGAAGCGGCCATGTCCTCCTTTTAGTAACCTGAGTATCACAAAAGGTTTAGGAGTTATTTCAGAAACACTATTTCATTAAGACACAGACATAGAAACAGTTTGCCAGAAGCTAAAATTTAGCAAATGACATAACCAGCTTTGGAAGAATTATTAGGTTCTGAATAAAATGGTCGTTTGCACACTCTTTTGCTCCTTACCCTGACTCCTTTCAAATAAAAGAATAAACTCACAAGAGATAAAAGAATGGGAAGGTAAAGAGAGATAGATAAGAGAGATGTCAAATTCTGAAAGTGGGGAAGTAGATGAATGGGTGTTGAAGAATTTTGCAGGAACCCTAGAAAACAGACTCCTAGGCCAGTAGTGGCAAAATGGGAGCCCCAAGGGCTTACAAAGTTTGGGCTGGGTATAGTCTGCCTGAGAACTGGTCTGATGCCCAGGGCCCTCTGAGATCATGTATCACCAGGCCAATGTCTCACCCTTGCTGGAAAACTAGGTCTTAGGACTGGAGATCTGGGCCCAGTGGAAAGGTGGGGTCACCATGCTGGAAGTAAGGAGAAATGAAGTGAAATATGTATGCTACATGTTGGGACTTGCCAGTTGTGTCAGGGTGCTGCTGCCAGGCTTATCTTCTTCCAGGGAAATCACTAGGGACTCTTCTCTGGGCATCAGAGACCCTTTAACTAAATTGACCTGCCAAGTCTCCCTATAATGACAGTCAACAAGCTCCATGTTCTCAGTAACTCCCAATTAGTTTTTCAAGCCCCACTTTTGAACACGAGCAGAAAACCAAGGACTACAAGACAGATACAAGAGGAACACCACATATATGAAAAATAGAAATCACAACAAACAAATCTAAAAATAGCAGCTTGAAGCAAACAGAACAAACAGGGAAGATAATTTAAAAACAAAACAAACTAACTCACACATACCAGCATTAATATCTTCAGACATAAGGAAAGACATTAAAGAAACAAAAACAAAGGACACTTAAAATAAGATTTTAGAAATTGAAAAAAACCTCAGAAATTAAAAAATTCAAGAAGTTTTAAAGATCAAGTTGAGGAAATCTCCCAGAAAGTAGAGCAAAGAGCTGTAGAAAAACCAGAAGGAATATTAAAAAAAAAAAGTCAGAAGATGGCCTCAAGAGGTCAGTATAATAGGATTTCCAGGGATTATAGAAAAAATGGAGCAGAGCAAATAATTAGCTAAAAATAAATCAAGAAAATTGATCAGAGCAAAAGAACAGACATTTTCAGACAGAAAGGGATCCCCCAAAAGAATGGCTAACATAAAGAATGGGGCTAGGCCCACATGACAGACAATGTCAGCACAGTGGGACAGAGGTAGTGTGACGGGCCTGCAGAGAACACACCATGGGGTCAGAGCAGCTCTGAGTGACCTACAGCAGCCCTGCCAAGTAAAAGCTATGGGCAGTGCCTTCAAAGTTCTAAAGGAGTGTTGCTTCCAAACTAGAAATATGCATTGGTTACCTTATTAATTTTTCAGAAAGAATAAATAATTTTTAGACATACATTGTCTGTTTGGGGTTTGCACGGTCTCCCCAAGTCCACGAGGGGTTTCACCGGGGACTCTGGTTTCCTTCTGCAAATTAGAGCTGTGCATGTGTCTACATTGTCCCTGCGCATGTGCGGGGTGTGTGATGTGCCCTGTGATGGACGTATGTCCTGTCTAGTGTGGGGCCTGCCTGTGCCCCCAGCTGCCAGGTTGGGCTTCTGCCACCTGTAACCCTGAAATTTATGATTTTGCTTGTTATTAATCTTTCTTAAATGTATACATACTTCACAGCTATTTCAGTGTTTAAAACTAGCAGTATTTAGGGTCTTTATTTATAAATTTGTTGATGCTTACCTGATCAGAAATATACTATAGGAACTTAAATTTAGTTGATATCAATTAACCTATGGTGAAATTGGTTTTATGTCATTTCACTTAAGGTTGTAGTTGAGGACATTAAATGAGGACTTACTGGAAAACCATAAGAGCTGATATTTTTGGAGCCATTGACACTCCAGCTGCCACATCCTCCACAGAGGAAACCATCCACAGGGCAGGCACATTCAGTTTGCAAAGACTGAGGAGGGGCTGACTTTCAGAAAGAGTCTGGATCACTGGAAAATGAGAGATGTGGTGTTCACGAAGGGAGGGAGTGTCCACATGGCCAGGTGCTGGGGAGCCATCAAGAATTGGAGAACTGAAACAGGTCCATTGGGGTTAGGTCCCTGGGGACTTTAGAAAGAAAGCTTTGATGGGGTCCATGGGGCAGAGGAGACTGGTCTGAAGTGAAGGGGGCAGGGCCATAGTGAGGAGAGCAGCTCCGTGGTACTTCTAGGCAGAGGGGGAGCTGACGGGAAGGGTGGGCTCAGGAGGGAAGGAGTGTTTGCGGGGGCACATTTTAAACAGAGGTAGGATTCGAAAATGTCATGCTGTGAACAGGCAGGAGCTATGAAGAAGGGCTGAAGGCACAGTCAGGAGGGACAATAATAGCTTCTTCCTGAGAAAGCAGGAAATGCTGTTTCCAGAAAGGAGTGAGGGGTAGACAGGAGAAGGTAGCATGATTTCCAGGTTCAGGGACCACTGTTTTAATCACAAAACCTACTCTAATTTCTAAAAGACAGCACTAGTGTAAAGGTTGTACTGTGTATATATAAGAACTTAAGTTGTCCACAGGGTTTCTGGATTGCTACGAAAATGGAAATTGCTTTGTCTTCTTTATTCATGCTCACTCCTTCACAATTTTATTTAAATTAATAATGACAACTGTTATTAAGTGATACATTTCCAGCTCTTGCATTGTTGTTAATAATCAACTACAACAAAAAATGTAAAATTTAAATCTCTGTACACTGTTCATGATGAGTAATGGGGACCTTTTTCCTGTGCTCTCCATATAACAGCCCCTTGTGAATGTCAGCTGATGAGTCCCCACATCAAAAGGCAACAATCAGTAGTTTTTGTGCGTGGGGGGGGGGTAGGGGGGGTAGAAGGGGGAGGAGCTTAGGGGTTCGAACAATTTACAAAAGTCCTCATGGGTAAGGCTCAGAAGATACCTCTATCTCACAAGGTGAAAATGAGCACAACGGGTGGGATGCCCTCTTAAAAAGACACAGTCATTTTCATGGGGAAGCCATTCCCCCACATTTTCTGCAAGAGTTGTTAACTGATCAATATTTCTCTTGATTTCTTTTTTCTATCAATACAACCGAGAAACTATTAAATAGAGACACTCTACTTTCAAGTTGTCTTTTCTTATGTTTTATTGTTAGGAAATATGACAGGTATAATTAACTCACTGGTAAAGCCTTGTATGGTCATGCCTAATTAGGGTAGTACAAGCAATCAAATTAAAGAAAAAGAAAAAAGGCCAGAGGCTGTCCTCCCCAGCTGTGACATGACAGTGAAAGGAGACTCCCTTACATACACAGCTGGCTTGCAAATGAGCCTCTGTGATACCTTTCCATGGATTGCTAACTGTGCTCTATTCACTGGCATTATTTTTTTTAAGATTTTAACTCAGCTAAGTGTACCATTCCCAAAGGTGTGGGTGGAGTTTCTCCTGTTTTACGGGAGTAATCAAAATATGTGGAGGTCTTTCTAAGGGGTCATGGTGGGAAGCACTAGTGTTCAAGTTCTGCACAAGAGTCTAGCCATAGTTCAGGGCCTTCTGTCACATGTACCTCCTCAGTTTGGCCATCTGCCCTTCCCTTCCTCCCCAAAATCTGCATATACCAACGACTAAGTGCTCAGCACTAAGTTAAGCCAGGTGTCAAGAACACACGTATGAGTGAGCAAGACGTGTGCTTTGTCTTTAAAAAGCTTGAAGTCCAGTGGCCATCACAATGTAGTGTAGTAAGTAATGATGGTAGAAGGTGGGTAGGGTCTGTGAGAGGGCCAGGGAGAGCACCTAGCAAGACCTGGTTGAAGCAAGGTATTGGTTATAGGGAGGATGCTTAAGCCGAGACCTAGAGAATGAGTGAGGGAAAGCAGAGGGTATAGTAGGTGTGGGTATCTCTTGATGTGCTCCAAAGTGGTCAGGCTGGTCCAACCCAGTTTATCGGCTTGCCCATCGCCCACATACAGTTTAATGACTCCTGCCTCCATGCCTTTTCTCATGCCATTCCACCCACTTGGAGTGCTTTCTTTCTCTTTAACTACCATCCATACTCCCACTTTGGCCCGGGGTCTGTTTTAATCTGCCTTTCTACAGATACCACTCCAATCTTGATCACTGTGCTATAACAAATTTGCACAACACCATCATCTACTTCTATATATTTGTAAATAATGTGCTCTTATTGTCACCCAATTAGAGCCTATACTTCATAAGGGAAAAAATGCCTTTTGATTCTCTTAGATGAGTTAGGCTTTGAGAGAAAAATGAAGAGGGTAGAGAGCACATTTACTTATATCTACTATGTCCTAGGTATTATGCTGGCTGTTTAATTAGGTAACATATAGGGGCACTGGTTATTTTGAGGCTCTAAAGAAACCTTAAAAAATTTAAATTGACCTGCAACCCAGTGAATTGCATCAACTGTACACGAAATGGAATGAGAGTTGCCTCCGTGTCCAAGACACACATGAAATCAGTTCTCAAATTAGATCGCACATGTGCTAGTAATTCAAAATTCTGTTGTTTCAATAAAGGGTCACATCACTTTGAGCTGCTGTATTTTGTTTTTTGGGTTAAAACCCCAAATATCTTAGAAGTTATAAATATAAAATGATAGCTGAGCTTAAATTTCTAGAGAGAGAGGGGAGGGGATAAAGAAAAAAAAAGGATTAAAGAAAAAAGGGAGGGAAGAGAGAAATTGTCTTTCAATGGCAAGTTGAAGCTTATATGAAAAGTCCAAATCTCTTTATTATTAGTAACTGGTATTTATATACTTCTAAAGGCTTTAGAGTACCTCCAGAAAGTTCTTACAGCACATACATTCAGGAACAGGCTTTCCCACAGTGAGTGACTTTCTAACTCTAACGGCAGATCCTAAGAGGTAGATGTCTGAATATGAGTTCTATTTTTATCACTCAGTAGCTTAGCTTTCACTTAGCTTGGCATGGACATCAAATAAGCATGTAGCAAGAGATCAGGAGGGACTTAAAGCTATTGGGGCGCAGAGGAAGCCAGTCTGGAAACAGATAGTGCGATGCTCTATCAGGGAGAGGGACACTGAGGGACTTGTGCACGTGTAAAGGTATGAAATCTTCCCAGAGGAAAAATGCAGAGCCACAGCAATTCTCCTTCTCCTGATATTCCCCCTAAGAACCCTTACAAGTGTGTCATGAGAAGATCTGTTCAACAGAAATGCCTGCCTGGCAGAATATGTTTCCCCTAGTAACGCAATGGAGCACAGTCACAGGCCCAGCAGCAGGAACACAGGGTGCACAACCACAGTCATCAGGCACTCACTTCCTCTCTCACATCTCTCTCCAGTGCATCCTCAAGGGCCAGGGGCCAGAAACCCAGCCACCACAAAACAATTCCCTATCGGGGAAAGAATATGCATGAACACAAAATGTCTTGTTATGTCAGCCATTTAGAAGTCAGTTTCTTTTTAAATATATTGTAATTGTTGCCCCTGTTATATTTTACTGAGAATGTATATATAAATCACAAACTAGGATGAATATTTCCATTGGCTGAAACCTCTCTCTCCCACTCCAACCAGTAAAGAGTGGCGCTCCCAAGACTGCAGGTTACTCTTACAATTCAAAATTTAACAAGGTTAATGACAGAAAATAAGTCAAGACAAGTACACTGCTCATAAAAATTAGGGGATCAGGGAACGCGCAGATACTCCAGTACTTTCAGCCTTTTGTATAGTACATTTTCACGAATGAAATAAAAGTTGGTTTTGCATCTCATTTGCATAACTGAACAACTTTCTTTGACTTCTTGTTTACTTTTCTGATATTGTTGTTTAATAAAAAAATCAAATGCTTCTTTTTTTAATCGCTTCATATTAATTTTGAAATATCCCCTAATTTTTGTGAGCATTATATTTGCCTGCTTGGTTCATGATACCATTACCTTAATTTTAGAACAGTGCTTTCTTTCACATTACTTAGTAATCAGCAGATGGGAAAGTCAAAAGCAAAAATAACACTGAAAATTAGAAAATAAAACCAACAATACAACCTCCTTCAAATAAACAAATATATACCCCATAATGTTCTTAGAAGAAAATATTCATGGTCATAAGGGTGCCTTCTGAATACTGATGGCCAATTGGGAACTTAATTTAAAACATTACCTTACATTTTACCAGAATTGCATGTGGTGCTGGTCTGCTCCCCTGAATAGCTTCTGTTCACCCAAACTCAAACAAATGTGTTATTTTCAGATAAATTCAAAGCGAAAATCTCTTAAATGATGCCAAAGGTTTCAAGAGCAAATATGTGTGCCAATTCTAAATATATTGATGACAACACATTTTACAAGCTTTTCCAGTGAAAATTACAACAGATATTTCCAAAAACAGTAGCAGAAATGGGAAGTGACAACAGATCTTAACACAGCTAAAGTGAGAATGTTTCTGATACTGATTGGTGTGCCTAATCTGAAAGGCATGCAATAACAAGGAAAGAGAAAGTCCAGAGGTTTAAAGAATAACTATCACTTTCCTTCAAACACATAAAACAAAGCAGGGAAAAATGATGGGAGGGAAGACAGTTTTCTATTCAAGCTCTCCTTCACCCTCTAAGTCCAATTGTTCACTGAATCCTGGTGACTCTGTCTTCTGTGGGTTAGCCCATCCTCTGTATCTTCATGCCTTTATACCAGGTCAGGTCCTTATCATCCCTCCTTAGTAGCTTCCTGGGATGAAAAGCATGGTGGCTTCCCTCTAGCTGTCACCACCACCATGTGAGAGGAACATACTGAGGAATTCCTAACTTGGGGAAGTTAGGGTGACAATGGACATTTCTGGAAGGACTTTCTGGACAAGCTGGAGTTTGGATGTCCATCTGGGCTCCGCTGAGTAGGTATTATTGAGCACCTCCTGCAGGCCAGCTGCTGTGGACAACTGAGGACGCACTGGAGTGTGACAGCACCAGTCCTGTCTCCTCCCTTCCAGCGGCAGGTCCTAAAGGACAGGGTGCGCTCCAGGAACAGGGCAGTGCTACAGGTTCAGAGGGAACGCGCTTCTGGCCAAAGACCAAAAGTACATATAGCAAAAATTATACTGCACAGATCCTTCACACCTTTTCTCATCAGAACTGGGGCTCTTTTGTTTTCCTTTTTATAGGGACATAGTGAGAGAATCAGAGAGAGGGATAGATAGGGACAGACAGACAGGAACGGAGAAAGATGAGAAGAATCAATCATTAGTTTTTCGTTGCTGTCGCAACACCTTAGTTGTTCATTGACTGCTTTCTCACATGTGCCTTGACCGCGGGCCTTCAGCAGACCGAGCAACCCCTTGCTGGAGCCAGCGACCTTGGATCCAAGCTGATGAGCTTTTGCTCAAGCCAGATGGGCCCGTGCTCAAGGTGGCGAGCTTGGAGTCTCAAACCTGGGTCTTCTGCATCCCAGTCCGGAGCTCTATCCACTGCGCCACTGACTGGTCCCTTGAACGTGAAAAATCTGAGCTTTAGCATCTTTTGCTCTCTCTGCGTTGGGGTTGGGGCTGCTCTTTTCCAGAGGCACACAAGCCTTGGGCTAATTTGGTAAATTGTTTGGTTATAATGTGACTTCACTGTTTGCATGCAACCATCAGATCACAAAGTTTTATTTTTAAAGGTTATAAACACGAAGGATGAAAAGTGCCATAAAAATGGCCTTTGTTTTGAAAATACTCAGTTTAGATCTTGGCTCTACCACTAACTAGCTGAGTAAGCTTTGGAGAGCACTTAACTTCACTGTGCATTGTTCCTTCCCAGTGAAACAGTACCCTAGCCCTGAAATTAAACTGAGTTTGTATGTAGCTCAAGGCATACTTTTGGGCTACAGTGAACATGTTTTTGTCTACGTAGGACCCCCTTTTGCCTTTATTCTATAAATGGCATTCCCCTGTTGGTAGAGGTCCCTTCTCCTGTCCCACTCAAACCATGGATTTCTGTGATGCTTACAGGCACAGAATTCTCTCCCTTGACAAAAGGACAAGGGTAACAGCCTGCCCTACACTCTGGCTTTGCTGACTGGTCTAGAGATAATCACAGGACCTAAAGGGGACAGCCACGATCCTTACTCAGGATTTCTCTTAAGTGGGATAGCTATCAAAAAAAGTTTTTTGGCTCTGGCTGGTTTGCTCAGTGGTAGAGCAACAGCTCAGCATGTGGATGTCCCGGGTTTGATTCCCGGTCAGGGTACACAGGAGAAGCACCCATCTGCTTCTCCACCCCTCCCCTTTTGCTTCTCTCTCTCTCTTCTCCTCCACTCCTGCAGTCATGGCTTGATTGGAGCGAGTTGGTCCCGGACTCTGTGGATGGCTCCATGGCCTCTGCCTCAGGCACTAGAATGGCTCCGGTTGCAGTTGAGCAAGGGCCCCTGCTGGGCAGAGCATTGCCCCCTGGTGGGCATGCCAGTGGATCCCAGTCAGGGAGCATGTGGGAGTCTGTCTCTGCCTCCCCTCCTTTTAATACAGTTAAAATAAATTAAAAAGGTTTTCTTCCTCTTTGACTGTGTTAGGGTATGTCCCCAGAAATACTGGCAATGATATCCTCTGTCATGGGGACATGCTGAGGGAATGAAGGTGGCATTCCAACAGCAGTAGAAACAGAGTAGAGAAGTGTGATGGGGCTCCAGGTCCTGGACCCAAGCATCCCTGGGGCTACTCTGAGTTCAGCTTCAGTCCCTTTAAAAATAAATGAGCCTGACCAGGTGGTGGCACAGTGGATAGAGCATTGGCCTGGGATGTGTAGTACTCAGATTTGAAACTCTGAGGTCATGGGCTCACCAGTTTGAGCGCAGGACCACCGGCTTGAGTGTGGGAACATAGACATAATCCCATAGTTGCTGGCTTGAAGCCCACAGTTGCTGGCTCGAGCAAGGAGTCACCGTCTCAGCTGTAGCCCCCCGGTCAAGGCACATATGAGAAAGCAATCAATGAACAGCTAAGGTGTCACAACTATGAGTTGATGTTTTCCATCTCTCTCTCTTCCTGTCTGTCTGTCCCTCCATCTCTCTCTCTCTTTAAAAACAGACAAACAAAACGCATGAATTCTGACTCATAAAAGTGCTCACTCATTTTTCTTTCCTTTCTAATGTAAATACTTTCATTATGTTCAAGGCTTTGTTTTATTAGCATGGACACTCCACACAGTAAAACACAAGAATAGATATGTATCATCCATCACAAGTTTTGGAGCTTAACAGAACACACCTAATAATAAAATGTCATGCTTGGTTTCTTAAAAAGAACACAAACAAAAAGGGTACCTATGTTTAGAAAATTAAGTGTTAAGTTGTCTCCATTGTAGAGTGGAGGATATTTCTTCTAAATACATTTCAGTAAGAACTATAGAGGGTTATTAAAGAGCAATATGAATTCTGTATTAAAAACATGTGAAAAAACTCCCCAAACAAGCAACCCACAATACATTTTTAAGTCTACAAAAGAATATGGCTAATTTCCTTGAAACATGAAATATCTTATTTAAGTAATGAAATAGAAGCCAAAACAATAATATAGATGACTAAACTGCATTGCAAAGACTATTTAGTATCCTCTTATTATTTATTTAATTAAAAACAATTTATTGATTGATTTTAGAGAGATGAGAGAGAGAGAGGGAATAGTGTGAGGGAGAAGCGAGAAGCATCAACTCATAGGTGCTTTTCGTATGAGCCTTGACCAGGCAGCCTGGGATTCTGAACCGACGACCTCAGTGTTCCAGGTTGAAGCTTTATCCACTGCGCCACCACAGGTCAGGCTCCTGTTTTTTATTTTTATTCAAGATTTCAATTCCCAGCACTAAGACCATAATTTGCCTTCCTGTTCTTATCCAAAACAAATTTATAAGTCAGGGAGGTAGGTGAGGAAAAAATGTAGGTGAATAAAAAGTGACATGTAAAGTGATACCAATTAAAAATTTTTGCTCTACTTTTACAACTCAGAAACAAAATTACCTTAAAACTATTGCAAAATTGCTTGTGCGTTTATGAACTTTCAGTCATTGTTGGGATGTAAGCAATGTCAAATGTTTTAAAATATAAAATGTTACGGAAAATCAGGTTAAATGTTTTTTAAAAAAGTTAAGCTCTTTGACATTAACCAATATCCAAGGTTATTTTGACAGACTGCTATTATAATTTTTGAAGCAAACTACTTTATAAATTAAATAATTAGTTCATTTGAAAGAACCTGACTCATCAAGACCTAGTGGGACTGGGCACGTGATGATTACTGGTAAGAACCTCAGCACTCCTTGGCCTCTGACGTGACTTGATCGTCAAAGGTAGTCCACCAGGGCAGAGATCAGTGTAGTCGTGGTTGAACCAGAAGCAGCTCCCAAAAGCTCTGGCTTTATGCTTTGGAGACCCTAGCCTTCTCTGTGTCTGTCTCCTTCAACCCATACAAGAGAAAAGGTGAGCACTACACAATCCTGCTTTCTAGAGTCCTTCCTCTCCTCTGAGAGTGCTCAAGCTGTTAATGGCAGAATTGGGAAGTCCAGAGAGCTCTTTTTTACCTCAGTTTATCAGATAATAAATTCAGTCTAACTGCAATTAAATTCAGCTAGCATTTATATAACCTTATGAGTACTGGAGACACGAGGCACAGAGGAAAGACAAGGAAAATGGACTGAACCAGTTGCCGGTGTTCACTGAACTGTTCTCACGAGAACTCTAGACTTTCTAAGTCTTCACATTTTTAAGTAATTTCTCTCCTGCAACCACCCCCACAATCAAATTCTCCAGCTTCCAAAAATTATTTTTTCCATTATTGATTCATTAAAATGTCCATTTATTTACCACATGTCTGACTGTGCTGGCAAAAATGAAGGTATGAAAGGAACCAGGACCAGATTCTGCCCATAAGGAGTTGTGAGGCCGGTCTACCAGGGAAGGGAAGGTCACAGATAATTAAAAACAAGGTTGAAAGTGATAAGGACTTGTCCTTGGCAATTGTCAAGTTCATTTTAAACTTGAGATTCTATAATTCTCTTAGGTTTTGCTGCTCAAATTGTAATCCACAGACCAACAGCACTGGCATCAGTTGGTATCTTGTTAGAAATTCAGAATCTCAGGCCCTACCCAGACTTACTGATTCCAAATCTGCATTTTAACAAGATCCTCAAGTGATTCACAGAAATTAAAGCTTGAGAAACTACAACTCTACAGGAGAGATATTCAGGAAAAGGGTGTTATAATTCTGATAAATGGCCAGTTACTTCACAGGAGGGGTCAGATATTATAAACAAAGAGATGTCTCATTAGATCCACAACCTCTATCTAACTGCAACTGAGCAAGCTGGTTCTTCCTCCAACAATTGCCTCTCTCTGCTAAGTGTCTCTGTTAAATTCCTTCTGGTTACACATTAGTGCAACTTTGGTTTTTCTTGTCCCCCAAAATATCAGTTGCCCAATCTTAGTGCTTACATTTCAGTTATACCTTGTGTTCACTGTTGACAAATGTCATTTTCAATCAATTACCTATTTCATTAACAGTAAATACTTATATAGAGCCTAGATGTATCAGGCACTGTATTAGGTGTTTCATATATATTAGCCCACTTAATCTTAATTTTTTTTAAAAATAATTTTATTTTATTCATTGTAGAGAGGAGACACAGAGTGAGAGAGAGAGAGAGAGAGAGAGAGAGAGAGAAAGAGAGAGAGAAAGGGGGGAGGAGCTAGAAGCATCAACTCCCATATGTGCCTTGACCAGACCAGTGCAGGGTTTTGAACTGGCGACCTCAGTGTTCCCAGGTCGACGCTTTATCCACTGCGCCACCACAGGTCAGGCTAGCCCACTTAATCTTTATACCACCACTCCCTCCCTCTCTCCTTTCCATCTTTCCCTCCCTGTCTCCCTTTCTCTCTCCCTTTCTCCTTTTCTTTCTTTCTTTTTTTAGTGAGAGGAGGGGAGATAGAGAGAGTCTCCTGCATGTGTCCTGCCTGAGATCTACCTGGCAACCCCTGTCTGAGGCCGATGCTCAAATCAACTGAGTTATCCTTAGTGCCTGAGGCTGATGCACCAGGAGCAACTCAGCTATAAGCTACAAGAGAGGAAGAGAGAGAGAAGGGGGAGAGAGAGGGGAAGAGAAGCAGATGATCACTTCTCAAGTGTGTCCTGACCAGGAATCAAACGTGGGATGTCTGCACGCTGGGCCAACCCTCTTTCTATTGAGCCAACCAGCCAGGGCCAGTAGTTACTCTTAATATCCTCATTTCACAGCTGGGAAAGTGAAGACACAGAGGATGAATAAGGCCAGTAGGAAACTGCAGAGCTGAAATTCAAAGCCAGGGACTGTGGCACTGGATCTGTGCTTTCACCCCATCTTATGCTATTCTGTGTACACAGAAAGATGAGTGTCGGAGGACTGGAATCGACCAAGCCAGGAGATAAAGAAATTAAAACAGCACAATCAGGAGAAAGAGGTCTCAGTCCTGATGGTCTAGAAAAGCATGTTTCCCAAGTTGTAAGAAATGATGAGTTCCTGAGGTACAATGCTATCGTTGGCCCTTTGAGCTTTGCTCATTTCCACCTACTTTCTGACTGTGCAGACACTGTCCCCAGGAAGGACTCAATGACCCTGTCCAAAGCTCAAAGATGTAGTGGGGACTCTGAGGTCTAAGGAGCAGCCTTGGCCCTTGCACACGGAGCTGCCTGAGGCTTCCTTCCCCTTCCTCTGGCTAAGGTTGGCGTGTTGATGCACGCAGCCTGGAGAGGATCCAGAGGAAGGGAACTGAACTCAAGCAAACAAGCGATGTACCATAACTTGCAGATACCACTCACAAAGCCATTGTGATTTTATGATCTGACCCTGTGAAGGAGTTTTATATATTCAGACTAACTAATATGCGCTGCAAACATTCTGTCTCCACAACTCCAATGAAATGACACAGAAAGACCTGAAACAGGTACTGGGCACCCAGGCTGATATGCTGCCACTGAGAAGACTCGTACTAAAGGGACACAGCAAGGTCTTGAGTTCATTTAGAATGGTCACACCCATCTCTCTATTAGGGAAGACTGTAAAAGGTTTTTGACTTCACCAAAATTTTATATACTACTCAGCGGCACTTTTTAATATACCACTAAAAGCTTAATTTGAAGTTTAAATTTAGTCTGTCATTTGAAACAAAACAGAGGTCATTGCCTGAAATTTAAAGTGAATTTTAGTGAAACTGACTCTACTGCTTTACTGAGCCTTCTCCACCAGGTCGAAACTGCTACTGAGAAGTTTCACCTTCAGGAGAGAGGCAGACATACTAGGTATCAATTACTTTGTTTTGAAAAATAAGAAGAACATTTCCTAGTGGGTGGTCCACAGAACTCTGTTGTTTATGTGGGGTTTTAATATAAAAACTTAAATTAAGCTTGAAAAATGTGGGGTTAAACAAAATAAAGTTTTTTGTTTCTTTAAACCATTGATTTAAATCAGTTTCTTTAAATCTGGTGATTCTCCAAAGAGGGGCTGTAATATTCAATATTTTATAAATGAGCTAGACATAGAATGTTTTTGTAGACATACCTTAGAACAGTATCCTACTTTGTGAAAGACTCCATTGGGTAAAAAAATAGGCCCTTAGCCCATTGAATACAGGACAGAGGATGACTTGGTGGCTGTAAGAAAAACATCTCCAATATGGAAGAATGGCCAAGTTGCATACACTTTTCAAAAGGAAGTCTTATTTGGAAATTCATTTGCAAGACTACCTCTAATTGGAAAAAAATGCATAAGGTGACTTTTTACTATAAAAACATGTAAATTTATTGTAGAAATTTTGGTTATAAAGAAATACATATAATAGAAGATTAAGTCACCCATAATACCTCCATGTAGAATTTGCCATTATTGAATTTTTGGTGTGCTTTCTTCTAATCTTTTGTGGGCATATCTTCAGGGAATTTAGAAATTATATCCTGTTGTTGTTGTTTTTTTGTCACTTACTACTGTCATAATCATATTTCATGTTATTCAAATTCCTCTTTAGCATTATTTTTAATAGTTGTGGAAGAGTTGATCAAATTCATCAAATATTCCTTGATGATGACTGCTTAAGTTCCTTGTTTTCTGTTACTTTTATTTAAAAGAGTCAACTAAATTGAGGTATAATTTACAATTAGAATTTGTAACAAATGTATTGGTTGATGAGTACTGAAAATTGCATTCACTCATATAACTAACCACCACAGTCAGAATATATAAAGCACTCCTAGCACCTTAAAAGATTCCCTGTCCTTTTCCTGGTCACTCACTTCACACTCAGTCACAATCGTGCCCATTCAACGGCTTGCCTTTATGTGTGTACAAATTATTCTTTCCTGGAATATCATCATAAATTATGCTGTGCACTGTGTACTTATCTCAAAGGGAACTTATCAGCTTGAGAAAATTTCCTTCAGATGCTACTTGTTTAGAGGTATTTTCATTTTTTGAATTACAAATAGCTGTTGAATTTTGTCAGATGCTTTTCTGCATCTATTTATTGAAAAAAGTCATAAGGTTTATTTCTTTTGTTTTCTTAATATGGTGAATTATATTGGTTTTTTATTGTTAAACTCACCTCGCATTCCTAGGATAAATCCTTGTTGGTCATGGTATATCAAGTATTTCTATGTAGCTAGATTCAATTTTCTAAGATTTTGTTAGTGATTTTTTTGTTTCTATGTTCATTTCTTTTCTTGTAATGTCTTTGTTCTTAGTATCAGGGTTATGCTGGCTTCATTAAATGAGTTAGTATGTACTCTCTCTTCTAAGTCTGTAGAGGAAGGGTATTATTTTTTCCCTTAAATGTTGAAATACAGTTTATTTAACAGATATAGAAGGACTAAGATTTCTATACTTTTAGTCAGTTTTAGCAATTTATGTCTTTCATAGAATTTGTTCATTCCCTCTAAATTGACAAAGTCATTGACAAAAAGTTGTTCATAATATTTCCTAATTATTCTATTAATGTCTGGAGGATATGTAGTAAAGTGCCCTCTTTTATTTAGATACAATTTGTGTCATCCCATTTTTTTCACTTATTTATTTTTTTTTACTGATCAGTTTGGATAAAGGTATATCCAGGTTTTGGTCACACTGACTTTCTTCTCTGTTTTTGTTTTCTATTTCATCAATGTCTATTTTTATTATTTCCTTCTTTCAGTTTGCTTTGTGTTTAATTTGCTGTTCTTTTTACAGTCTCTTAAGATGGAAGCTTGGATAACTGGTTTGGTGTCTTTCTTTCTTTTTAAAATTAGTATTCAAAGCCACAAATTTCTCTTTAACTACTGCTTTAGCTGTATTCCACAAATTCTGGTATTCTGTTTTCGTTTTCACTTAGTTTGAAATATATTTTAATTTCCCTTGTAATTTTTTCTTTGACCTGTGGGTTATTTAGAAGTGTCTGTCTGGTTATGAAACATTTAGAGACTTTTATTATTTTTGTTATTAATTTCTAGTTTAATTCCATTTTATTCAGAAGACATATTCTTGTAATCTTAATTCTTCAAAATTTATACAGATTTCCTTTATGGCACAGAATAGTGTATCTTGGTAAATATTTTAAGTGCACTTGAAAGTGCATTCTGTTGTTCTTGGTTAGATGGATGGGATGCTCTACAAATATCAATTAAGTCAAATAGTTTTATTAAGTTCTTCAGGACTTCTATTTCCTCAAAGATTTTTTCCCTACTGTTCTGTCTGTGATGAACAGAAAAGTATTGTAGTATCCAAATATAAAGTGTAGTTGGTCTATTTTCCCCCAGATGTGTCATATTTTGAAATAACTATAATTGGATTATATGCATTTAAAATTATGTCTTCATGATGAATTGATCCCTTTAAAATTATGAAATAACTATTTCTTCTAATTCAATGAAGTCTAATTTATCTCATATAAATATAGCCACTCTAGCTTTCTTTAGTTAATGTTTGCATGTTTTCTTTTTCTACTTTTTACTTTTAACCTACCTATGTATTTAAATTTAAAGTGCGACTTTTGTAGGTAGCATATTGCTATTTTTTTCAAGTCCTACAATATCTCCCTTTTAATGAGACTGAGCATTTATAATGCATATAATTATCAATAGTTACTATTTGTTTTCAATTTGTCCCATCATTTATTTGCTCCCATTCCCTCTTTTCCTATTTTCTTTTAGACTGAGTATATTTTTAGAATTTAATTTTAACTCCACTATTGGCTTGCTGCTTACTATATTTTGTTTTAGCAGTTTGTCCAGAGATTAAAATATGCAGCAGTTACTATGTAGTCTATCTTCAAATAATTTTATACAAATTCATATCTAGTTTAAGAAGCTTATAAACAATACATGGGACAAAAGCAGGTTTACAGTTCTGTGTATGCAAAAGAGCTTATTTTTATATTATTAATTATTGTATTATTTTCCATATGAACAACTGTAAACCCACTTTTGCCCCACCCTGTGAATGATGAAATGCTTCCACCCTGTCTTCATACATTGTGCTACTGTTGTCATACAATTTATTTATATATGCACTAGAAACTTAACAATATATTGCTCCTATTTTTACTTTAGTCAGGTATCAAAGACGTTTAAAAATTGAGGGAGAAAACTTATACATTTTCCCACATATTTAGTATTTCTCTTGCTCTTCGTTACTCTATATAATAACAAGCTTCCAACAGTATCATTTTCCTCTGTCTAAATGTTTGCCGGCAATGAACCATCTTAGCTTTTGTTTGTCTGAAAAAAGTCTTTAATTCACCCTTATTTTTGAAATAGATACCCTAGGTCTAGAATTACAGGTTTCTTTCAGCAGTTCAAATATGTTGCTCCATTGTCTTCTGCCTTGCAGTTTTTGATAACAAAACATCCTTATAATTGTTGCTCTGTAAATAATTCTCTTTTTTTTCTGGGTGCTTTCATAATTTTCTCTTTAGCTTTTATTTTTACTAGTTTGATTATGATGTAGTCTGGTGAGATTTTTTTTGTGTGTTTTTATCTTATTGGGACCTAATAAACTTCTTGAGGATCTGTGGTTTTATTGTTTTCAACAAATTTGGGACAAATCTGGCCATTATTTAATTCTGTTGTCTTTGCACCTCTGCCCTTTCCAGCCTGGAACTCCAATTATAGAAATGTCAGATGTTTGATATTGTACAGCTGGTTACTGAGACTCTCTTTTCTTTTTCCAGGCTCTTCCTTGGATTATTTCTATTATTGTATCTATTATGTTTGTTCACTAGTTTTTTCTTCTGCAGTATCTAGTCTGCTCTCAATGCCAATAGTGAATTCTTTATTTCAGACACAATATTTCATCTCTAGGTCCTTTCAGCACTTTTAAAATACATATTTTCCTACTATCCTCACTATATCAATGTATTTCTTAAAAAACTTGAACACAGTTATAACAGCTATTTTAACATCCCTGTGTGCTTATACCATCATCTTTATTACTCCTCAGTTGGTTTTTAGTGATTGCTTTTTTCTCCTGATAATAGATCACATTTTCTTGCTTCTGCACTTCTACTAACTTTTAATTGAATGCTAAATATTAAAAATTTTATCTTGTTGAGTCTAGATTTTACTGTCTCCTTTTGAAAAACATTAGCGTTTGTTAGGATAGGAGGCTAATTTATTTGTGTCCAGTTTCATTCTTTTGAAGTTTGTATTTAGACTTTGTTAACCTGAGTCTAGTATAATCTTTACTCTAGGTGGTTGACCTAGCCCTTTTGGAATCTGTATTGTACCTTTTGAGAGATAAACAAGGTCTCTCCATTGTGGCTGGTTAAAACTCAAATGCATCCTAGCAGTGAGCAAGCTCGAAGAAACATTGCCCTGCTCCCATATAGTTTTTTGTCCAAGCTTACAGAATTCATTCTTACACATTTACATCTTATTATTCAATAAAGATTCAGTGGGGTACTTGTGCAGATTTCTGGAGCTTTTTTTCTTTCTAGATACTACCTTTCTAGAACTCTACTTAACAACATCCAAGTGCCTCAGACTCTTTGAATTCTGATCTCTTCCTACTCAACTCAGCAACACAATTGTTCTCTGCTTGGACTTTTTCTTCCATACTTCATGGTTAAGCCTGTGCTCCCAGTAAGAAGAAAAGATTTACTGCAAGACTCACTTCATTTGTTTCTTTTCTACCAGGAATTACACAATCCTACACTGCTTGTTTCCTGATGTCTAAAATAATTATTTGATCTATTTTCTCTAGTTTCCTAGTTTTTCAAGATAGAAGGGTTTTAATAACAGCTAGAAATGGAAGTTCTTTCTTATAATTTATAAAGGAATGTTGGAAAATAGTTTGGCAGCTCCTCAAAAAGTTAAACATAGAATTACCACATGACCCAGGAATTCCACTCTTAAGTATATACCCCAAAGAACTGAAAACAGAGATTCAAATATTTTTATATGCATTTACATAGCAGGAATACTCACAATAGCCAAGAGTTGGAAGCAAACTGAGTGTTCAACACAGATGAATGGATAAACAAAATGTAGTATAGATATTCAATGAAATGTTTAGCCTTGTAAAGGAATAAAATGTTGAAAATGCTACAACATAGATGAGCCTTGAGGAAATTAGGCTCTGTGAAATAAACCAAATACAAAAGACAAATACTGCATAATTCTACTTATATGAGGTACTTAGAATAGGCAAATTCACTGAGACAAAAAGTAGAATGGTGGTTGCCAGGGGTGGCAAGGAGGATGAAATGAAGAATTATTGCTTAATAGGTACAGAATTTCAGTTGGGGAATATTAATAAGTTCTGGAGATGGATGGCATTGATGTTTGCACAACATTATGAATGTACTTAAAATTAAAAATTGAGTAAAATAAGGACTTCTGGTCAATGGCAGAGCTGGGCTTGTCTTCTGCCCCAACTAAATCAAAATTGTGACTAAATTACAGAACCACCACCCTTGAGAACCACTTGAAGACCAGCAGAATAAAACTCATACGACTAGGAAAATAAAGATTCCATGTTGAGACTGGTAAGAGGAGTAGGAACATTAAAAGAACTGATCCCACACTCACATGTGGTACCTAAGAAGTGAAAAAAATATCACAGTTGTGGAGCTTCTACCTGGGAAGTGAGGTGAGGTGTACCAGACCCACAGTAAGCCCAGAGCACCAGTGTGGGGAATAGGAGTCTCTATACTGTCTGGTTATGAAAATCAGTCAAGATTCGTCTGGGTGAAACCCAGAACTGCTGTATTTCCAGGCTTCTTCATTAACAGCCTGAGCACAACTCACTTGTTCAAAAACACTCACCCTAAGCTCCAGCAAAAGGACAGTAACTAAAAAAGCACCAGGGACATAGGGAAAAAAATTGAATTGTCTGGTTCTAAGGCAAGGGCTGAAGGGATAGCTCTTTCTGGAACAGATGACATTGTTCCTTTGTGGAGACATCCTACTGGGGGAGCCTGAAGGCACAGACAACTGCCAAACCTGAGTCTCCATTTACCTGGTTCCCACTACTCTCCCCATCCTGGTGATTTCCTAAGACCCCACAACACCCAACCTTTTCGGGTCTGAGGCTGGCCTGAGCTTGTCCTGAAGACTTTCCAAAAACTCTCAAAGGTCCACAGCCCTTAAAAAAAGTGACAGCTGGCCATGATGTGCCATGTACATTTGTTAGGCAGCCCTATACCTGGCAGTAATGGTAGCTAGGCTTGTTTTGAAGCATAGACCCTAGCTTAGTGGTTCTTAACCTAGGTTCTATCGAACCCTAGGGGTTTGATGAGTCGGTCTCGGGGGTTCGGAGAAGCCTCTGCCGCGGAGGTAAAGACACACTTGTGTAAAGTCGTGATGACACGCCCCGCTTGGCCATCACTTGCTGCAGAGGATCACGTTACATTGCTTGGCCAACCAGTACTGCGGGGTATTTAGTGTGCGCAGTAGTCAACGGCTGTCGTAGTTGTATATCGTATGGTTTCTTTCTTAATATTTTAATCCATACTAAATATATCGAGCAAAAAAAGAAAGTGTTTGGATGAATATGTACAACATGGATTCACATGTATCACGGAACGGGATGGGAGTCAGCATCCTATCTGCATGATATGCAATGCCAAGTTGAGCAACTCTAGTCTTGCACCGGCAAAACTAAAGGAACTGCATGGAGATGGTGAATACAAGAACACACGCCTGTTGAATTCAAGGTGAAATGAGCCAGAGTCAATGAAAGGGCCACTCTGCCTGCTCTTGGATTTGTACCCATTAACAAACCGATCTTCACAGCTTCGTACGAAGTTGCTTACTGATTGCAAAGCAGGGTAAGCCACACACCATCAATAAAACACTCATAAAAACCAGCTGTGTTAAAGATGGTGAATCTGATACTCGGAAGAGCATCCGAAGGTAAATTACCCCAAATTCCTCTTTCAAATGACACCATCAGCGACAGAATAGAGAACATGAGTAAAGACATCTTGGCTCAAATAGTTGCAGATCTAATTTCAAGTCTGGAAAAATTCAGTCTTCAACTTGACAAGACCACAGACATTTCTAATCTAAGCCAGCTTGCTGTTTTTGTGTGCTATGTGAAAGAAGACATGATAAAAGAAGATTTTTTATTTTGTAAGCTTCTTACAACAACAACTAAGGCAGCCGATGTGAAGAAGCTTGTGGATGACTTCTTCAGAGACAACAATCTTCCATGGGATATGGTTTCTGCAGTTCGTACGGATGAAGCTCCAGTCATGCTGGGAAGGAAGTCTGGTTTTGGTGCGCTAGTAAAAGCCGATGCACCACACATCATTGTTACGCATTGTATTCTGCTCGGCATGCGTTGGCAACTAAAACCTTGCCTCCAAACATGGCAGATGTATTAAAAACTGTGGTGGAATGTGTGAACTATGTGCAAAATAGTGCTCTGAGGCACCGCATCTTCAGTGAGCTGTGTAAAGAAATGGGCTCTGAATTCGAGGTACTCCTGTACCATTCTAATGTTCGGTGGTTATCCTGGGGACAGGTATTAAATCGTGTTTTTGCCATGCGTGTGGAATTAGCCATGTTTTTGCAAGAGCAGCAACATTTTCATGCAGATTGCTTCAAAAATCCTGAATTCACTGTGATTTTAGCTTACATAGTTGATATATTTGCAGCTCTCAATCATCTCAATCAGCAGATGCAGGGTGGTGGAGTCAACATCATGGAAGCGGAAGAAAACCTGAAGGCTTTTCAAAAAAAACTACTGTTATGGAAATGACGAATAGAGAACAATAACTTCGCAAACTTTCCCCTTCTGGACGACTGTGTAAGTAAGAGCGAAGATGTGTCTGGAATCGGAGATGGTTCTGTACCCGTGAAACTGAAGCAAACAATTGCCATGCACTTAGATGAGCTTGCAAAGTCTCTTGACGGATATTTCCCTACAAGAGAGTCATATCCAGCATGAGTGAGACAGCCATTTACGTTTACTGTTGAGACAGCGGATGTCAATGATGAATACCTTGACGAAATCACTGAAATTCAGCAGAGCGAGGTTCAACTGCAGCTCTTCAGAACAACAACACTCTCAACGTTTTGGTGTCGACAAATGGAAAAGTACCCAGTTATTGCTAAGAAAGCCCTGGAATTTTTTAGACCATTTGTTACAACATACCTTTGCGAGCAATCCTTTTTGAGGATGCTGGACATAAAAACAAAGAAAAGGAACAGACTTTGCTGTGAAGATGACATGAGAGTAGCACTTGCCAAGGTGAAACCACGCATATCTGAACTGGTCTACCAAAAACAACAGTAGAAGTCACACTGATTTGCAGGTATGCAATTTGGGCAATGCTTTATTCTGGCCCCCAAAAAAGTATTTTGTGGATTCAAAATGACAAAAAACAAATTAAATTTAAAATTAAAAAAATTAAGTTATTAAAAAAATGTTAAATTCTTAAAAAAATCCGAATTTATTTTTAATTAGTAAAATAGTAAAAAAAAATATTTTTGGGGGCTGATATTCTTTTATGGGGCCGAAATATTTTTGGGGGCCAGAATAAACTAATACCGTAATTTGTTGTGAGTTCATGCACTTTGTTGGTTTTGTTCTTTGAGCAAGGTGATGTTCATGCATGGCTCATTTTGTGCACCAGTAAAAAACATATACCTATGTCTTGAATTTGGAAAAAAAAATCATATTTTATTTATCACTAAAGAAGGGTTCGGTGAATGCGCATATGAAACTGGTGGGTTTGGTACCTCAAAAAAGGTTAAGAACCACAGCCCTAGGTTGTGGCTCCAAACCCAGCACAAGCAGGTATACATGGTAGATGAATCTGGAACATCCACCAGGTGGTCCTAAGTCAGGCACAGACAAGAACTGACCATCACTTGCACTGGAGCAGATCCCAAGAGGTCCCAGAACCAACAGACCCAGTTGCTATGTTCAGATCACACCAGAGCACCATCCAATTAGTGCCCAAACAACACAACCAAAGGATAGACTTGGCAGGCACGAGAGCCTTGCAAAAGTAAATGCTGCTCCTTGGTGTTATCCTCTGCACAATAGCTTGTCTGCTGTAGTCAGAGCATATCCTCACAAGCTGGTTAGTCAATCCCACTCACTGACATGCCAATAGCAATCAAGACTCAAATAAAACAAGAAGGTACAACAACCTACACAAAGGACACCCTTGGAGCATCTGGCTCAGGTGACCAGGGAGATTGTGCTACTGGGCCCTAAAGAACATCTACTATGTAAGGCCACTCTGAAAAAACTAGAAGACATAGCATATCTACTTAATACATTCAAACAAACAAACAAACAAAAAACATTCTCCCCCCCACACACAGGGATGCAGCCAAAATGAAGAGAAAAAGATTCCCCCAAAGAAATAACAGGACAAAATTCTACAAAAAGAACTAAACAAAATGGAGGCAAGCAATCTATAAGATACAGATTTCAAAACACCTGTTATAGGCCTTGGTCAGGTGGCTCAGTGGATAGAGCATCATCCTGATACACTGAGATCACAGGCTTGATTCCCAATCAGGGCACATATGAGAAGCAACCAGTGAGTAGACAACTAAGTGGAACAATGAGTTGATGCTTTTCTCTCTCTCTCTCAAATCAATGGGGTGGGAGAACAATGGTTCTAAGAATGCTCAATGAACATAAGAAAAAAATAGATGATTTTTGTAAGAACTTCAACAAAAAGAAACCGTAACGCAGAACCAGTGTGGAATGAAGAATACAATAACTGAAATGAAGAATACATTAGATAATATTAACAAAAGATTAGTTAAAGCAGAAGATTAAGTCATCAATTTGGAAGACAAAGTAACAGAAAATAATCAGTAGAGCAAAAATAAAAATAAAAAAAAGAATAATAAATGAGGATAGTTTAAGGTACCTCTGGGACAGCATCAAGCATAACAACATTCACATCAGAGGGGTACCAGAAAAATAGAGAGCAAGGGGTAGAAAACTCATTTGAAGTATAACAACTGAAAACTTCCCTAACCTGGTGATGGAGATAAACATACAACACCAGGGAGTGCACAGAATCCCAAATAAGATTAACCCAAAGATGCCCAAACAACACACATCATAATTAAAATAGCAAAGGTTAAAGACAAAGAAAAAAATCCTAAAAGCTACTAAAGAAAAGCAGTTAATTAATGATCTACAAAGGAGCTCCCATAACACTATCAGTTAGTTTCTCAACAGAAAATCTGCAGGCCAGAAGGGATTTGTATAAAATATTCAAATTGGTAAAAAGCAAGAAACTACAGCCAGGACTATACTTCTCAGTAAGACTATCATTTAGAATGGATAGAGAGATTAAGAGCTTCCTAGACAAAAGAAGCTAAAGAAGTTCATCATCATCAAACCAGTATTACAAGAAATGTTAAAGAAACTTCTTTAAGTATAAAGATAAAAATATAAATCATAAAATGGCAACAATGACATAACCTATCAATAATTAATTTAAATATAAGTGAATTAAATGCTCCAATCAAGACTTAAGGTGGTTGAATAAATAAGGAAACAAGAGTTGTACATATGCTGCATACATATGAAGAGACTTACTTCAGATTGAAAGACACAATAGACTGAAAAAAGACATTTCATGTAAATAGAAAGGAAAGCTAGGGTAGAAATACCTATAGAAGACGGAATAGACAATAAGACAAAAGCTTTAACAGGACACAAAGGGGGAAATTTCTTAATGATAAAGGCATCTATCCAAAAAAAGAATATAACCCTTGTAAACATTTATGCATCCAATGTAGGAGTATTCAAATATATAAAGCAAATATTAGTGACCATAAAGGGAGAGATTCACAGTAATACAGTCATAATAAGAGACTTTAACACTCTATTGACATAAATGGCTAGATCATCAGGCAGAAAATCAGTAAGAAAACAGTGGCCTTAAGTGACACATTAGACCATATAGATTTAATTGACATTTTTAGGACAATTCCCTCCAAAGTAGCAGAATACTCATTTTTTTTAAGAGCGCATTGAATGTTCTCCAGTGTAGACCAAATATAAGGTCACAAAAAAACTCTCAACAAATTTAAGAAGATTGAAATCATATCAAGCATCTTCTCCAAATACAATGGTATACTACAAATCAATTACAATAGCAAAACTAAAAAACAATCACAAAAGGCTAAAAAACATGTATTAGATAATGAATGGGTTTACAATGGGATCAAGGAAGAAATCAAAAGATACCTTTAGAGAAGTGAAAATAAAAACAAAATCCATGGGACATGGCTAAAAGAAACCCAAATAAACAAGAAAAATGTCAAATAAATAATCTAGTCTTACATTTAAAAAATTTAAAACAAAGAACAAAGTTTAGAGTGAGTAGAAGGAGAAAATACTAAAGATCAGTGAAACAAACAACTGGTTCTTTGAATAGGTGAATAAAATTGATAAACGTTTAACCAAACTCATCAAGATATTAAGAGAGGACACAAATAAATAAAATCAGAAATGAAAGAGAAGTGACAATGACATCACAGAAAAAACCACAACTTACTTCATACTCAACAATGAAAAGCTAAGAGCATTTTCCTTAAGATAAGGAATGTGATAAGGATGTCCACCTTCACCACTTTTATTCAACATATTATTGAAAGTCCTAGCTAGCCATAGCAATCATAGAAGAAAAATAAAGAAAAGTCAACCAAACTGGAAGAGAAGTAAATCTGTCATTGTTTGAAGATGACATGATACTGTAGAGAGACAACCTTAAAGACTCCACCAAAAAACCTATTATAACTAATCAATGAATTCAGTAAAGTAGCAGTATAAAAAAATCTAGAAATTGGTTGCATTTTTACAACCAAAAGTAACTATCATAAAAAGAAATTAAAGAAACAATTCCATTTACAATTGCATAAGAAAAAGGAATGAATTTAACTAAGGAGGTAAATAACCTGTGCTCAGAAAATTATGACACTGAGGAAAGAAACTGAAAGAAATACAAATAAGTTGAAGAATATATTGCGCTCACGTATAGAATTAACATCATTAAAATATCCATACTGCCCTGGCCGGTAGGCTCAGTGTTAGAGCGTCGGCCTGACGTGTGCAATTCCTGGGTTTGATTCCCAGTCAGGGCACACAGGAGAAGCACGATCTACTTCTCCACCCTTCCCTCTCTCCTTTCTCTCTATCTTTCTCTTCCCCTCCAGCAGCAAAGGCTCTACTGGAGCAAAGTTGGCCCAGGCACGGCACTGAGGATGGCTCCATGGACTCTGCCTCAGGCGCTAGAATGGCTCTGAATGCAGAGAAGCAATGCCCCAGATGGGCAGAGCATCACCCTCTAATGGACATGCAGGGTAGATCCTGGTCGGGTGCATGTGGGAGTCTGTCTGTCAGTCTGCCTCCCCACCCCCCTACCCCCGCTGCTCACTTTGGAAAAATACAACAACAACAAAAAAGTCCATACTACTCAAAGCAATCTACAGATTCAACATAATCCCTATCAAAATACCAATGGCATTTTCCACAGAACTAGAACAAGTAATCCTAAAATTCATAGATAACCACAAAACACCTTGAAAACACAAAGCAATCTTGAGAAAGAAGAACAAAGTTAGAGGTATCCCACTACCTGATACTATGAGGATATACTAATCAAAACAGTAGGATACTAGTATAAAAACAGAAACAAAGATCAACAGAACAGAATACAGAGCCCAGAAATAAGCCCACACCTATTTGGTCAATTAATCCATGAAAAATGATGCAAGAATATACAACGAGGCAAGAACAGTCTATTCAATAAATAATGTTGTGAAAACTGGACAGAAACATGTAATAAAATAAAACTGGACCACTTTCTTATACCATATATGAGAATAAACTCACAACGGATTAAAGACTTAAACAGAAAACCTGAAAGCATAAATCTTCTAGAAGAAAATATAAACTTTTTTTGTTTAGCGAGAGAGACGGGGACAGAGAGAAAAACAGAGAGAGAGACAGATAGGCAGGAAGGGAGAGAGATGAGAAGCATCAATTCTTCATTGCAGCACCTTAGTTATTATTCATCGATTATTTTCTCATATGTGCCTTGACTGGGGGGCTCCAGCAGAGTGAGTGACCCCTTGCTCAAGCCAGCAACCTTTGGCTCAAGCCAGTGACCTTGGGCATCAAGCCGGTGACCTTTGGGCTCAAGCCAGCGATGATGGGGTCATGTCTAAGATCCCACACTCAAGCTGGTGAGCCTATGCTCAAGCCAGATGAGCCTGCACTCAAGTGGGATGAGCCTATGCTCAAGGCAGTGAACTCAGGGATTTGAACCTGTCTGCATCCCAGTCTGATGCTCTATCCACTGCTCTACCATCTGGTTAGGCAAGAAATAAACTCTTCAATATTATTCTTAGGAATATATATATATATCTCCCTGGGCAAGGGAAGCAGAAAAACCAAACCAAACAAACAAACAAAACAAACAAAAACCAAAAGAAAAAAAATGTTACATCAAATTAAAAAGATTTTGCACATGGAAGAAAACCATTTACAAAACAAAAATATAAACCCCTGAAAGAAAAATGATATTTTTCCAACAATATATCTGATAAGGGGTTAATATCCAAAATATATTTAAAATTCATACAACTTAACACCAAACAGCCCCCCAAACAATTTGATTAAAAATGGGCAGAGAATCTAAATAGACACTTTTCCAAAGAGGACATACAGATGGCCAATACAGATGGCCATACAGTTGGTCATACAGACATATTAAAAGATGCTCAATGTTACTAATCATCAATAAAATGCATATTAAAACCACAATGAGATTACCACCTCACAGCTGTCAGAATTGCTATCATCAGTAAATCAACAAGCAGCAAGTGCTGTTGAGGATGTGGGGAAAAAAATGTTAATGCATTGTTGGTGGGACTGTAAATTGGTGCAGCCTTTATGGAAAACAGCATAGAGGTTCCTCAACAATTCCATTTCTGGGTATTTATCCAAATATATCTAAAACACTAACTCGAAAAGAGATATGCATCACTATGTTCACTGCAGTGTTATTTACAATAGCCAAGATATGGAAACAACTTAAATGCCCATTGCCCGACAATTAAAGAGCGGTACATTCATATAATGGAATATTAACCATCAAAAATGAAATCTTACCATTTGTGACAACATGGATGAACCTAGAGGGTATTATGCCAAGTAAAATAAGTCAGACAGAGAAAGACAAATACCATATAATTTAACTTATATGTCAAATCTAAAAGACAAAACAAATGAATAAAACAAACTCATAAATACAGAGAACAAAGTGATGCTTGCCAGATAGGAGAAGATTGGAGGGATGGGTGAAAAAGGTGAAGGGATTAAGAAGTAAAAATTGTCACATAAACACAGTTATGGGGATGTACAGTACAGCATAAAGAATTTAGTTACTCTGGCCAGTTCTCTCAGTGGATAGAGCTTTAGCCTGGCATGAGGATGTCCTGGGTTCAATCCCGGATCAGGGTGCACATGAGAAGCAACCATCTGCTTTTCTCTGCCTCCCTCTCCCCCTTCTCTTCCTCTTATCCTCCTGTAGCCAGTTGCTTGGGTGATTCAAGCATCTGCCTGGACAGAAATTGCCGGGTGGATCCCAGTCAGGGCACATGCAGGAGTCTGTTTCTCTATCTCCCTTCCTTTCACTTAAAAAAAAAAAATTAATAAAGAAATAAAAACGAATTTAGTCAGTAATACTATAATAACTATATACAGTGTTAGACGTATCGTACACTTATTGGGGTAATAACTTCATAAAGTATATAAATTTTTAATTGTTATACTGTATAACGGAAATTAATAATACTGAATTTCAAGAATAATTAAAAAATAAAATAAAAATATTAAAAACAGTAAATTTTGCTATCACAGTAAAAATAATTGCCAAATAATAATCTTCTAATCTTCCATGTATAATGAGGAATTTCCCACAAATCTTTCAAATATTCAAGTAAAAATTTGCCTTCAAAAATTTCTAATGCGCCTGACCTGTGGTAGCGCAGTGGATAAAGCATCAACCTGGGAACACTGAGGTCGCCAGTTCAAAACCCTGCACTGGTCTGGTCAAGGCACATATGGGAGTTGACGCTTCCAGCTCCTCCCCCTTTCTCTCTCTCTCTCTCTCTCTCTCTCTCTCTCTCTCTCACTCTGTGTCTCCTCTCTAAAATGAATAAATAAAAAAAAAAGAAATTAAAAAAAAATTTCTAATGCAACAAGTGAATGTGAAGTGTGAGTATAAACTAGATCATTTTTGTATACAGTGTAGCACTCATTCAACTGGCAAAACTCAAGTCAGATCTGATTAGACAGTAGCACTTTATCACAGTAAATTTCCCAATTTTAATGTTTGTATTGTGTTTCTCTGAGAAAATGTCATTGTATATAGGAAACACACACAAAAGTTCTGGGTGATGAGGCATCAGGCTTGCAAACTACTCTCAAAGGTTCAGAAAAAGGAAGATTGTAATGTATTTGAAACTTTTCAGAAAAAATTTTAATGGTCTCAAACTTTTAAAATATAATATGAAAGTATTAAAAGATAGATTGCGTATTATTATAATATTGACTGGTAAGAGTACAATTATCTACAGTAATATCATAGTACACCATATGTAAACCTTAATACACAATTTAAAAATAATCAAAGAATTGAAAACCTTTCAAAAAGTAAAAATATAAAAAAATTAAAAAGATTAAAAAGAAATTTTAAATGACTGTTTCAATGGTGGCAAGAATGCCCCATAAAATATAACGGGGGGTGGAGGCAGTGAAGAAAAAAGTCTGGGGTCTATATTGAAACTTCCTACATTGCATCACAAGAGAGTAAAGAGAAAAAAGACAAAACCAAAGGCAGAAGAGCAAGCACACATACAAACCTGCCAGCAAACGTCTGATGAATGACCAGAAAGCAGTTCTCAATAATACTTACATGATGGTTTTCCCAATGTGCAAAAACGACTTCTCTACAAATTCCCGAACACTATGGACTTCTCCAGTAGCTATGACAAAATCCTCTGGCTTGTCATTCTGCAACATCAGCCACATAGCCTAGTGAGAGATAGGCAAATCTGAGTTAAAAGTTGCAGTTCATTGCTACTTGGGAACTACACGGTTATCAAGTGCACAGAATAGGGTATGGACATTGTTAAAAGGTAAACCGAGGCACACTGATTATTTTTAAAGAGTTTATGTGATCCTATCTCTATCTGAATAGAGCAGCAGTAAAGCAAAGACGGTTAGGAGCGCTCCACCAATTAGCTAGGTTTTCATAGAATAGACACTGAAGTGAAGCCAAGCCAAGCCATTATTTGATTGGCTCTAGCTTATGTAGTTGCTATATTTGGGGAAGCCAGGTTAGCTGTTTGTGAATGGTTGTTTTTTTTGTTTTAATTTCTTTTTTTTTAAATTTATTCATTTTAGAGAGGAGACACACACACACACACACACACACACACAGAGAGAGAGAGAGAGAGAGAGAGAGAGAGAGAGAGAGAGAGAGAGAGAGAGAGAGAGAAAGGGGTGAGGAGCTGGAAGCATCAACTCCCATATGTACCTTGACCAGGCCAGTGCAGGGTTTTGAACTGGCGACCTCAGTGTTCCCAGGTCGACGCATTATCCACTGCGCCACCACAGGTCAGGCGTGAATGATTGTTTTTAAGTTTCATTTTCTTGAATTCAGGGGCAGTGACTCTGGCTTAGGTTTTGGTTCGCTCATGTGAGGCTACTAAGGCATCAGAACCTCCTCAGTCTAATAGTCTCCATGTTTAAACACTGTAACATGTACAGTTAGAGAATAACCATGAATTTAATACAATATTCTTGCTACTGCCATAGTGGTTCTCAAACTTTAATGTGCATCAGTCACATGGGACATCTCAGTATAGATGCCGAGGCCACAGTCACAGAAGTGGACTTAGCAGAGAAAATGTTCAGGCATTTTTAGCTTTAATATGCCAGGTGATTCGCATATAGCAGGTCCTTTGATGCAAATTAGAGGAACAAAATATTGAAGAGTTTAAAAGAATTGCCTAATTCACCTTCATATCACGGATGCAAGAGAGGGGAAAGTCTTTTAAAGACAGATGTTTGTCTAAAAAATAGAACAAAATTTCTTACCAATAAATAAAAAAATTACCAATGTGGTGACATCCAAAAGCAAAATAATCAAGAATCATGACCAGAAAAACAATCATGTGTGAACAGTTACTAGTTCTCTGAGAGGTCTGCTCCAGCTCAGGATTTCACCAGAAAGCTGCTCAGTGGGAGCCTCCCACAGGTGCACTTCTCAACAGGAACAGGAAGTCTTGAAGGGCAGCAGCACAGCTGCATGTCTAAGACACAAACTGTGGCAAACCTGACAGTCTGGTTTCACTCAGTTACATCAGCTTTTATCAACAGCACAAAGGTCTATAGTTTCTATAACTTGGAATTGCACATTAATTTTAAGGGTTCTGTTTGCACAGATAGAAGACACAGGTTTTTTAAAAAATAACTCGTTGGTATCTGACAGCAGGATGTCTCGAAAAAAATCCAAGAGAGAAACAAGTAAATGCTTTTTCTTTTTATCAGTCCTACTCACTTTTAAAAATATAATAGGTAAAAATAATATGTAGGTCATTGTTACACAGTTCCCAATATTATATAAATTGAACTCTTGTTCAAAGTTTAACAAAAACTAGTTCATTTGGTATCTCTCTGGCTGCCACTGGAAAGGCTGAAAAGTAGTTTGCTGAATTCAGCAGCATAGCTTATTTTCTCTTAAACAGATAAAAGCAAAAACATTTAATTCATCTGTACTCTTTTGAATTTGTGGCAGCCTTCTAAAAATAAAAAAGTAGGTAAATATTTTTCTTTTACTTGAAGTTACTTGTGAATATTTTATATTTGGCCTATTACATGATAGTTTTGTTTAACGTTTATTGTATTGATTTGAGAGAGAGAGAGAGAGAGAAAGAGGAAAGCAAAGAGGGAGAGACAGGAATATCAATCTGCTGTTATATGTGCCATGACCAGGGATCAAACTGGCAACCTCTGCACTTCCAGACGAGGTTCTAACCCAGTGACTCTCAAAGTGTGTGCCAGGGCGCACTGGTGCGCCCTAGAAGATTTCCAGGAGTGCCCTAAGGTATTTCAGAGAAATATGTACCTGTTGGGGACCAAAAAACCAACAAGGTTTTTGGAGTTTAGATTTTTGGGGGATAGAGGTGTGGGAAATTGGCTGTAAACTAACAGTCTGCCCAACCCCCCACCTCGCTTGCCTGATTAGGTTGCAAAAGGCTGTTAAGCTGTGGTGCTGGATTGTTTACACTACCCCCATGTTCCCCGAAAAGACTGGAGGTAAGTCTCTTCTATCCTTTGTTTGGTGTAAAGTTAAGATGATATGTATGGTGGGGATTTTCTGCACTCAACACAAGAGTAAAAAGAGAGGAATTCTTCAATGTATTGACGAGGAAATGAGAATCTGTCTTTCAAATATATGCCCAAACATTGAAGAAATCGCTAGGACACATCAGGCTCATGTTTCTTATAAACACAAGAATGAAAAATTTTAACACATTCTCTCTAGGACCTGCCAAATTTACTAAGTCTTACTAAGAATGTATCTATATATATATAAAAAGATAAGATTTTGTCTTTTTTTATTTTTTAACCCCTCTTTTTTACAAATTCTAAAAAGCATAACTCAAAAAATGTAACATAAAAATGTTTTTTAATGTCAGAATAAGTTTAATTTTATTTGTCTAATTACCATAAAAGGAAACCTGGACTTTTTTTCTTTAATAATTGACTTAATAATTATAACATATTTCTCAGAAATTTGTATATAGTGAGCCTACAATTATTTGTAGGATTTTAAATGTCCCCTGACTTCAAAACGTTTGAGAACCACTGCTCTAATGAAACGAGCTATCCAGTCTGTACAATTACATGATAATTTTAAATCGTATCTTTGTCCTATAAAAGATGAGACTTTGGGTAATTTTACATGCCTCGGAGATGTGGCAACTGGGTGAAACAAAGGCAATAGATCAGGTCAGTGATCAACTGAAAAGCACTGAGAAAACAGTCTTGAAGAGGAGAGTTTTGATCACAATAATAAAATATCTGGTTTCCTTTTGCACTAGAAATCAAAGCTGATGAATTTCATCACAATACTTTTTAAATTACATACTAATTTTTAAAATATTAATAATAAAGTTCAATCTTTCAATTTTTAAAATTATTTAATCTTTTAAATTAATTTTTAAAAAATATTTATTTATTGATTTTACAGAGAGAAGAGAGAGAGGGGTGGGAAGTGAGAAGTATCAACTCATAGCTGCTTCACTTTAGTTGGTAATCGATTGCTTGTTGTATGTGCCTGACCAAGGCTTTGAACCAGTGACCTCAGCATTCCAGGTCGTTGCTCTATCCACTATACCACCACAGGTCAGGCAAGCCCAATCAGTTTTTAAAAGGCACACAATAGGAGACATCCCTTCATTAGGGAGCTCATGCAGCACAGAGAGTCTTCAAAAGCTTTGCTGCTCCCTAAACCCCATGGCCACTGCATACTGTTATCTGTTCTAGTCAGGAGGAGGACTGGGGTCTGAACCACAGCCCAGCACCTTTTGTGGTTTAGCTCCTTGGAAAGGTGCCTCTTTGCAATAGGTGCTGGCTCTAGCAGGGAACAGGTAGGGGTCTGCTCTTAGTTTCCATGACTTGTGTGTACAGCTCCCATGGCTTAGAATGCCCTCCTCCCTCATCTGTGTGGGAACTCGGACCTCTCCTTCCAGACCATGTCCAAGAGCCCTAAGTCTGGCCCTTGAAGTGCAGTGCTGTTATCTCCCTGAGTTCCTCTATGACCAATGGCACACAGCACAGCTGGGTTCAGTGGAACTTGGCCTGCCCTTTGGCTACTCTTCCCCCACTAGGCTGACCCTCCCACCTCCCTTGTGCACACCTGCATACATGCACACACACAAACTTGTTTTTGGCTTTCTTCAAAATACTTCTAAAGTTTTTAGAAATAAACTGAGAAAAAAATTTTTGTTGCATCCACAAAAACACTTGGTCTTACCTAATTCAAGTGTGCGGATCTCAAATCTGACATTAGTTTTTCTCTGTAAGCTACAGTTCTTTTGCAAGTCAAGATTTCAGGTTTTCATCTTATTGTAAAAGTTTCAACATTTAGTTTAACATAATAAAGTAGAATGTCTTCTTGGGCATCATCTTTGTGAAAATATAATAATTTATATAATGCAGTAAATACACTAAAAGATATGATTTCATTAGAATTTGTCTACAATTTCAAAATAGAACATATTAAAACACTTATTTTAATAATAAAATTTGTGCAAAACTTATTTAAATTCTATTCAGGCAAAAATTTGCGTTTGTAGCTCTTGCGTTTGTGTACTTGCTATGGACAATCTTGTTTGATGCTCCAGCAGTAGTCTGCCATCATATTTCTGTCCCATTGCCCCTGATAACACTCTTCCATCATCTTTAGATCTTGATGAAAGCATTCTCAATCTTAATGCTCATGTTACATCCAATGTTGCGGAAAGCCAACAGCATCCTTTGAACCATAAGTTCATAGTTTTCTGCTTTTTTGTTGCCAAGGAAGTTCTTTGTAACTGCCACAAAAGACTGCCATGCTGCTTTCTCCTCCTTATTTATCTTCCTGGCAAATTCTTCGTCACATATGAAGGTTCAAATTTGAGGTCCATCGAATATACCTGCTTTTATCTTCTCGAACAATAAAAGCAGAAATAATATGTTGAAAGCATTCACTTTCTCTATTAAAGCCTGAACAAACTGCTTCATTAAGCCAAGTTTGATGGGAAGTGTGGGGAAAATGATTCTGTTTCGATTAACTACAGGTTCATTCAGAATATTTTGCATCCCTCCTTCCAGAACTTCATGTTTTGGCCACTCCTTCTGTGTCAGTGTTTCTCCTGAGCTCGGCTGTCCCACAAACACAGAAAGCAAGGATACTTCATGAAACCTCTCTGTTGTCCTAGCAGAAAATTTACCATTTTAAAATTCACACAAATGATCCAGTTATGATCCTCATCCTTCAGAAAGTTGAGGGCAATTTTTATATCATTATAATTTTCTCGCAGATGAGTAGAATAACCAACTGGAACCGCTGCATAAACATTACCGTTGTGTAGGAGAACACATTTCAGACTCTGTTTAGAGCTGTCAAGAAATAGCTGCCATTCTGTTGGACTGTAAGTGGTAACACCTAGCTGGCTGAGAAGATTACTGATATCATGACAGTAAACAAAGTGTTTGTCTTCAGAAAAAAGTTCAGAAAAATTTGTTCACACTTCCTGAAATGGGATACTTTATCTGACCGGTGAAGTACATTTTTTTCTTGAAGCCTGGAGGCTAATAACTCAGCTGCTTCCTTTGATAGGCCCAAATCTCTTACTAAGTCATTCAATTCAGGTTGGCTAAACTGCTGAAGGGTTAATGACTGCTTGGTATCAGAATAAGACCCTTCAGATTCTACAACCATTTCCTCATGCATCTTATCAAAATACACTTGAGCACCATGTTCACTTTCTTCGTCCTTAGAAGAAATCAAACCATTGAAAACTGGAACTGGGAGTGTCTCAGAGAATGGGATAGGTCGTATTGTTGAAGGAATATCAGGATATGCGATCGTATGCCATTTTTTCCCACCGATGCCCTTTGTATGGGTCAGACAGAAATAACAGTCACTGCTGTGGTCCTTAGGTTCACGCCAAACCATGGGAATACCAAAAGGCATTCCTTTGCATTTTCCTTTTGTCCAGTCATGGAGCATTTTCTCACAATTATGACACACAGTATGAGGAGCCCTACTCTTGTCTTGATCGCCAAGGGGAACTTGAAAATAGGCAATATATGCACGTATCACAAATGATGAAATATTGCGCCTTTGATATTGAAGTGTGTGACAGCCACATATATAACAGAAGGTGTCAGGACTATTCTTACATTTACGCCTATTCGAAGAAGCCATGATTCAATCTTAAAACAAATTAAGAGAATGCTTTTATCAGATAATAATTTTTTACATTTAAAAACAACTACAATTATGTAAAAGTGATGTTTGTAAAACATTAATTGCCTTGTGGTTCTGTTCAATCCAAGAGTCATTGCCCTTTAACTCCAATTTAAAAACCAATGCATGCCATTAACTGTAACAAAAAGAAATTGAAATTGCATAAGAACTGCAGCATGCACCCAAAAATAGATTTCAGATTTGGAATCAGTGATGCAGAAATATGTAGAAAAAGTTCTAAAACCTCATGCAACAGAAAATGAAAAAAAAATTGTTCCCCAGTGTTATAATTCTGGCTACAATTTCTACTTGAACATATTTCTGAAGAATTAATGTATACACTTAAATGTGTGTTTTACTCAAATTTCCGTTCTAAAAATAACATTTCAAGTAGGGTCTTCCAGGACAGCTCAGCTTGATTCTATTTCTTTTAAAATGCTGTGTTGTGCTAAAACGGTTTTGAAAAAAAATTTTTAGTCATATGAAAATAAAACAAGGGTTTGCTAAAAATAAAAGGAGAAAATATGATTACGGGTGGACAGTAAGATTACTTGAAACATTGGGCACAAGTGCACTGGTGCCTGTTTCTTTCCTCAACAGGAATCTGGGATCAGTTGGAGCAGCCGCTCTCAATCGGGTGAGTGCCAAGAATCTGCTCTTTTCTTTTCCATAAGACTATCTGTAGCCTTTGACCTATCAATTTCTAGGCATTTCCTCTAAAGTTCATATTGTACCAGACTCCAGTCTGGGAATGAGAAGGGAAAGGATATACAACCCCAAATTTATTTGTTATTATTGAATAGTTTACTGGTTTTACAGAGAGAAAGGGCTTTGTTTAAATTTCCATTGAGCATAATTAATGGTTATTGAGTGGTAAATGAAGAACAGGTGACACTCTGGATTAGAAGATAAACGATCCTGTGTTCTGGTGTGATAATGGGTTAGTAATTTGCCACCAAGCTCAGGCCCAGTGCATCCCATCATAATGCTAGGTCATGTCCAGGACACAAAGGCCCCTGTGTGAGAAGTACTCAGCCGCTCCCCTTCACATACAGCTGCACATGTTGATCTGGTCTATTTATTCTCTGATGGATGGCACAACTGAGGCAAAAGTTCACCACTTCTCACCTTCCTGTTCACATGCTGAACATATGACCCATGACACCACCAGGGCACAATCTGTGATCAGATTGCCACCCAGCTCTGGCTCCTGAGTATAGGAAGGATTTTAAAGTTACATGTTTCAGATGGCAATTCTCTCTGTATCGCAAGAAATGAAGAAGGAAAAAAGACAGTCTTCCCACATTCTTTCAGTGCCCTGTAAGGATACAACTGACTTATCTGCTTCTTCAGATACTTATTTACTTTCAGCTCTGACCTGATCACCAGGACAAATGAAAAATATTCTGTTTAATCCATCTCAGAGGGAGGGAAGATAGTTAGTTTAATTCCTCCCAATGGCATTACCAATGCTTCAGATTCTTTAATGTAGAATATCACTTAATGTCAAACACACAGTACAGTTTTCAAATCATACCTCACTTTCATTTTTCTTTTAAGGCATGTGAAGTTTAGGGAGATTTGATTCCATATTGTTTGAAGGCCAACTTAGATACATGTAAATATTAGTTCATTTTGAACATGTACTCTCTTGTTACTATATAATTCACCTATCCATTGTACAAATCTAATTTAGAGAAGTCAAAAATAAAATTTTAATTTAAAAAGTTAAAAGAAAATACTTCTCTTCTACAGACTCCTCTTTGGTCATGAATGCGGAAGTGGGCAGTGAAGGTCATTCCTCTTTCCTGGATTTGGTAGCTCTGGATGCTCTTCACAGCTGGACCAGTGAAGGAGAACCCCCAAAGTACATCACCACAGCCGAGTAACCACACCTGATTCCACGCATGCCTTCTGGGGTGTGATGGATGTTTGTCTTAAAATTCTGAATTCTACAATTGCTTCCACCTCACCATTAACCTCCAGTTTAGTATCCAAGCCACAAACACTTATTAACTGAGCTGCCATCCATGAATAACAAGATTTGTTAATCAAGGTTATGTTTAACTCTGCTATTTGACTGCTGTTTTTTCAGCCTGCGCTTTAGTGCTTTATGTGCTACTGTCGTAAAAATCATCTTAACAGAGCACTATGCATATAGTTCAGGAGAGAAAGTCTGTAATAACTCATTGACTCTATTTTTTACTTTTATGTATTGATTTTAGATAGAGAGAAAGGGTGTGGGGAGAGAGAGAGGCAGGAACATAGATCTGTTCCTGTATGTGCCCTGACTGGGGATCGAACTGGCAACCTCTGTGCTTCAGGATGAAACTCTAACCAACTGAGCTATCTGGCCAGGGCATGAAATAATTCTAATAAAAATCATAGGAATTTGAACAAATGGAAATTAAAATTTCCAATAAATAATGCCAAGTGTGGACCCATTCACATACACTTTGTCTTTAAGCTTTGCTCAGTAGCTGTTTTGTTTAATTTTATTTATTGATTTCAGCTGAGAGAAGAAGGGAGCGAGAGTGAGACAAGAACACCAAGTTGTTCCTGTGTGTGCCCTGACCAGGAATTGAACTGGCAACCTCTGTGCTTCAGGACAATGCTCCAACCAACTGGGCCATCCATCCAGGGCACAGCAGCTGTTTTCTAGATGACAGCCTAGTATTTTATAGTTTGAGTCAGGACTGCAAGTAGTCTGGTACAACTAGGCCAGGGCTTATGTTTTGTGGGACCCACATAGGCAGGTCTGAAGGTTAGCCTGGGAGTACCCCTGACTATAACATACTTGGGAAATGGGTACCAAACAAGTAAAACTATATCAAGAAAATCACCTAGCATAAAACCAAAGGTTGGCCTTATGGTCTTCTCAATTTATTAATTTTCATCCTGGGTAAAAATACTATGGTTTGTGGATTCCTCTGAATAAAGTTTCTTCAGATATACAAAGTTACTGAACAAGAAAAATCATTAGATAATAAATTAATAAAGACACAAAAAATAATAAAACAACTTAGAAAGTTGGATAGCACTTGTGTCTTACTTTTGATGTTAACATATCATTTACCTTGATATTATATAGACTGAAAGAAAGAGCCAATGTCAAAATCTGCCTCGCCCTGTATCCTTTTATTCTAGCCAGATTCAGCAGTTTGCAAATTCAAGGTTAGAGGTTCGTTTTCCTCATCCCTGGAAACCATGTAAGACCCAAAATTTCTTTCTCGTGTTAATAATTCTGAGTCGATTTTTCTGGGGTAACATTTGCACTTTCCACATGCAGGTTCAAGTTATCTATTTCTTCTATTCATCTTTGACTAGATATTATCTTTTCTTTTTGTTCTGTTTTTTTTTTTTTTCAGGAACACCAATTATGCATGGGTTGTATCTCTTTTCTTCTGCTTTCTATGTCTATTGTACCCAATCTACTCATTTTAATGTTTGTTCTTATCCATGTTATTTTATATGATTTCCTCCTGTTGTTCATCTGATTGTTTTAGTACCATTTATTTTAAATGTCATTGTTAATGCGGCTTCAATCTCTGAAATGATTTTCTTTTTCTCTACCACACCTTTCCTGATTACCCCCACCTTAACTCTTTCATTTATTTTCTTTAAAGCCAGGAGTTGGCAAACTTTTTCTTAAAGTGACAGGTAGTAAATTCTTTTAGGCTTGTGAGCCATATAATGTTTAACACAATGACTCAATTCTGCTGTTTTATCCCAAATATGGCCAGAGACAATACAGAAACAAGTGGGCATGGTTGTGTTTCAACAAAACATTATTTATAAAAACAGGCAACTGGCCCATGACCTGTAATCTGCCCACCTTTGCTCTTAGCAAACTGAACAAAAACATGTTGACTGGAATTTCTTTGAATCTGTGGAGAACAATTATCTGAGCTCCAGCTACGTATTTTTTGTTTGAATAAACACTCCTATTTTGTGAACAGATGAAACATCCTTATTTGCATGTGCATTTTTCATTGAGGCTCTTTCCCACATTATTTACATGGTCACATAACTTTGGGGTTCATATAATCACAATAATTCTTTATACACCCACTCAGAATATATTATCAAAGTGTACATGCATTCATACAGTCTGTATATTTTGCTCATTAATTTGAAGTACTAAGAGGCCCATGCTAGTATGTGCTATTCCCGTTATTAATACTCATTTTCTTCTCCTTGGAACCCTCTTCCCCACTCCAGCCTCAGGTGCAGAGCATTGGGGAAGTGCCTTTCCAATTGCTGTTAGTACTAGAACAAGGCAGATACCTGCTGAAGAGATCATATGAGGAAGAGCAGAGAAGTTCGCAGAGGGCATCCTGCAGCTTCAGTTCAAATGACTCCCCAAACCCTGTCACCAGATTCATTACATTCTCTGCCCCAGGACATAGCTGTCCTCATTTGTCAGCACTTAGTTGGTTAGTGTGGCTCACAGAACAGCCCATAAATCACATGGCCACTACAGTGCTGTCTGGCAATTATTGCTTCCCGCTTTGTCCCTCCCCCCCCATCACCATCTACACTGCCCCTCAGCCAGAAGGCTATGACACAAACAGTAAAATTGGTTTCTCCTTCAGCAACAGTTTCTTGCCATTAGGCAGTATAAAAGAGGTTATCCCTAAAGATACTTCCCATTCCTATGGAGTATCATTGCATGGGCCTCTTAGTACTTCAAATTAATGAGCAAAATATACAGACTGTATGAATGCATGTACACTTTGATAATATATTCTGAGTGG